>JAZGLO010006691.1:0-1407500 GCA_036873155.1 Biomphalaria sudanica
AAGAGAGAGAGAGAAAGAGAAAAAAGAGAAAAAGAGAAAGAGAGAGAAAGAGAGAAAAGAGAGAGAGAAAAAGAGAAAGAGAGAGAAAGAGAAAGAGAGAGAGAGAGAAAAGAGAGAAAAGAGAGAGAGAGAGAAAGAGAAAGAGAGAAAAGAGAAAGAGAGAGAAAGAGAGAGAGAAAAGATAGAGAGAGAAGAGAGAGAAAGAGAGAGAGAGAAGAGAGAAGAGAAGAGAAAAAGAGAGAGAAAGAGAGAGAGAGAAAGATAGAGAGAGAGAGAGAAAGAGAGAGAGATAGAGAGAGAAGAGAGAGAGAGAGAGAGTGAGAGAGAGAGAGAGAAAGAGAGAGAAAGAGAGAGAAAGAGAGAGAGAAAGAGAGAGAGAAAAAGAGAGAGAGAGAGAGAGTGAGAAAAAGAGAGAGAGAGAAAAAGAGAGAGAGAGAGAAAGAGTGAGAGAGAGAGAAAGAGAGAGAAAGAGAGAGAGAAAGAGAGAGAGAAAAAGAGAGAGAGAGAGAGAGAGAGTGAGAGAAAGAGAGAGAGAGATTAAAGAGAAAAAATGTCGGGAGAAAAAAAAAGAAGAAAACAAATTGCTGCAAATATTCCATCAACAATTCAGATACTTAAAACCAGCCGTTTCAAGAAATTAAAATGTTTGGAAACAATGATTAGATCTATACAAACAGAGGGTCTGGAATGCTGAGCCTAGAAATGAATGCCAACATTTAGGAGCAATAAAATCAACAGATCTAGAAGTCTAGGATTGAAGGTTAGAAACGTAGATCAGTAAGATGACCTGACTATTTGTTTGAGAAAATATTTATAATTAACAAATGACATTGGAAAAGTAGTGTATTAATTGGAAAAGGTTGTTTAATTGTATAACTATTCAAACATATCTCAGTCGTTTTAATTGTCCTCGCTCTAATCAAATAAATTCAAGGCTCTGTAGGTTCAGATCATAAACTACAGAGCCATGGGTACAATGCTTGCTCGAATTAGGATACACATGGGGAGAAACCCCCCTCCTCCCCCATTATGGTTCCTTAGGCCACTATAGGATGACAACCTCTAATCTCACACATCTATCATCCACCTCCGAGCATACGCGGACATTGCCGAACGTTGCGGAGGGGTAGAGGGGGCTGAGCAAAGAGAGAGAATTATGAAGATAGAGAGAGAGAGAGACAGACAGAGAGAGGATATGAAAAATTGACACTACCCCTCGGGGAACATAGTGAAACCTGGGACTAGGGGAAATCCCCCCCCCCAGAAAAACATTTTCATTTCTCATGCATCCATTGTCCCCCAACCCCACCAACACCCAGCTTGCCACATTCCTCTCCCCCTTTTTTAAATTCTAAACTCCAGCTACGGGATGTTTCCATCTCTGGGCTAACTTATCATTGACCCAATAGATGTTTAATCTCTCCCATCTATCATAGTCATGGAATCAAGAGCATCTCCCAAGACACGCACACACGCACGCACACGCATCTCTATTTCCGCACAGTACATCTCTGAATAACGTTTTTTGCGCATTTCAATTGAATCACAACCTTTTTATTGTCTCTTTTTATTATTATTACAAGCTTATATCAACTCACTCTGTCTTTCTGTCTGTCTGGTGCAAATCTTGTACACGTTTTCTCTTTCACTTTCCATTCTCGGATCAAGTTGAAAACTTTGCACAAATATTCATTGTCCCTAACAGAACATGAATACATCAAAACATTACCCATTTATATTGGTAGTTAGTTACATTTAATATAGAAAACAGAATTAATCTTACAATATTGAAATATATGGCTGTACATGTGCAGTTCTTTTCTTACATAACTTTCTGTAAAATAAAAATAGTATTTGTATATTTCCTTTGCTAAAGTATTTGTATATTTTGCTTGTTGAATAAAAGTAACGTCTGTATTCTATAAGATAAGGTAAGAGCGCAAACCAAAGTCTCATTCGCCATCCCTATCAACCCATTGGATATCGGCCCACCGGGCATTGGCCCAAATGTCTATATAGTCTGTATTCTATAAGATAAGGTAAGAGCGCAAACCAAAGTCTCATTCGCCATCCCTATCAACCCATTGGATATCGGCCAACCGGGCATTGGCCCAAATGTCTATATAGTCTGTATTCTATAAGATAAGGTAAGAGCGCAAACCAAAGTCTCATTCGCCATCCCTATCAACCCATTGGATATCGGCCCACCGGGCATTGGCCCAAATGTCTATATAGTCTGTATTCTATAAGATAAGGTAAGAGCGCAAACCAAAGTCTCATTCGCCATCCTATCAACCCATTGGATATCGGCCCACCGGGCATTGGCCCAAATGTCTATATAGTCTGTATTCTATAAGATAAGGTAAGAGCGCAAACCAAAGTCTCATTCGCCATCCCTATCAACCCATTGGATATCGGCCCACCGGGCATTGGCCCAAATGTCTATATAGTCAATCGATAAAACACACACACACACACACAAAAACGTAAAGATCCTCGAAATTCCGATTTAAAAAAAAAAAATCTTATTGGGACTCCTCTCTTGTAGACCTGAGTCAGTATTCCTGCCTGCCCTCACATAAATCCGGCCTTAGCTGTACAGTTACTCTATCATGTGGACATTATATCTCAGTAACACTTCCATGCTAATAATATGATTATATTGCCAATCTATTTTGTTCTATACTGGTCACCCCAACCTTTAACTACAGTAAAATAGTCACATAGAGTCTAATAAATTAATGTTAATTCGACTCAGTGAATAACAATCAATGTTTTAAAAAAAATAAACATAAAAACAGAAACCATACAAATCTCACATGTTTATAAACTTTATTATGTTTGTGTAGCCGAGTTTATAATTTGAATTTTTAAATGTCTAATTGAAACACGATGTCTGATTTTTTAAATGTAAAATATCAACCATACAAACATATTTTTGTTTTACGAAGGCGCGTTTCTATGCTGCAGGCTATAGTTACATCTTTACTGTAATAGCCTTTACCTTTAAAAGCTTGTAAATATTATAATAATGTTATAACCCTGCATTGCACACTGTCATTAAGTGCGATATTGTGCAGCATGAGAGACATACTAGAGAGAAACAGAGAAGAGAACGAAAACAAGGACACGCTTGAGCTGTTATTAGTTGGCTTCTAGTTTCATAGTGATCTTTACAAGTGCCATTGTATGTTATTAGTTGGCTTCTAGTTTCATATTGATCATTACAAGTGCCATTGTATGTTATTAGTTGGCTTCTAGTTTCATATTGATCATTACAAGTGCCATTGTATGTTATTAGTTGGCTTCTAGTTTCATATTGATCATTACAAGTGCCATTGTACAATCCTTTCGTTGAGGTTATGATGACATCCTTATTTATTTCTTACCAACACAAGTGTATATAGTACGAGTGAATATTCAAATATTGACATAGGTGGCTATTTTATTGTTAAACCGACCACGTGCAAACAACGCTTAAGTCTGCACTGAATGCGGCGAAATATAAAGATCACAAGTAGGGCTGAGTATCCACATGAAATACTGCACTCCTCTTTAATCTTCAGACCTGTCTAGTGCTTCTCTTTATAAGAACACCTCTAGAGATTTTAGCAGTTTCCTTAAGAGGTCCATTAGTTTTAAGCCTATGTCATTTTTAACTCGGGGGACTTAAAGTGGGCCCCATCTTCATCGCGCTGCCCCTGGAGTTAACTACGAAAGACCAACTACACATAGACACGGACATGTGACATTTATTGGGCAAAGTTTTATTGGTGGGATCTACCGCAAAGAGTAATCTGAAAATTAAGACAGTCTTAAAGGACAATCAAAGTGCCCTGTTCACTAGAGACTCATAGGATTATAAATCATAAATCACAAGCCGTTGGTTGTGAAGTCATTGGTCATTGGCGTATATTGAAATAGCTAAACGTATCCCGATTGTCAAGGCTAAACACTGCTGTAGATCCAATCTGAAAATTAAGACAGTCTCAAAGGACAATGAAAATGCCCTGTTCACTAGAGACTCATAGGATTATAAACCATAAATCACAAGCCGTTGGTTGTGAAGTCATTGGTCATTGGCGTATATTGAAATAGCTAAACGTATCCCGATTGTCAAGGCTAAACACTGCTGTAGATTCAATAGAGGTCTAATAGGTCCAATAGGTGTACAAGATCTCATAGGTCCAATAGCTGTAATATGTTTAATTGGTGAAATAGATATAATAGGTCTAATTGGTGCAATAAATGAAAATGTATAATTATATAATAGTTCTAATAGGCAATAGCTTTAATTGGTGCAACAGGTCTAATAGGTCCAATAGGTATTGAGACTTACAATTCTCAAACGAAAACACTGACGCAATACAATAATAACGGTACCATTTCACTCCTTTGTTAAGAAGTTTTTCTCTTTAGTTTTGGACTAAAATTCAAGTTTGTTTTAGACATTTTTCTTTCATAGTTTGTTTTAGACATTATCTGTATTGGCTTCATCCCAATATAACGTTGGGATCAATCCTATTGAACCATATAAACCATATAAACCCAATAGGCAAACAAAATATACTAAAAAAAATACTTAAAAAACCCCACAAAGGTTATACGAAGTGTAGTTGTATCAACTAGATTGGATCAGTCCTGTAGTTAAATTTGTAATAGATAATATTTATAGCTTTTATATAGCGCTACTTTTTTCCGCTACTGTCAGAGCGCTATGGTCTAATCTCATTAGTGGACCGGTGGGATACAACAAGTATCTGTTCGAGTCGGGTGTTAAAACCCCGAGCCCCCTTCATAGGTAGCCAAGCCAAATTCAAGCGTACTTAGCCTCTCGACCACGCTTCTAGATCAACAATAAATCTGTGCAATAAATATTTTTAATTTTTTTAACCTTGTTTACCTTTTTTTTGTTTACTGCTATTGCATGCTTTTAGCTTTCTCACTACGCTATGATCACTTATCTGGACCAGTTGGGACAATGGATTGGGGGGGGGGGGGAAGAAAGGTTGTCTGGGTGGATTTACAGTAATTGGTTTTGAAAAAAACATTTTTAAAAAAGAAAAAGGGCGAACGACCTGAATTCGAAATGTTGCTCACGCCTCAACGGCCGACGTGCTAACCTCTCTGCTAGAGAGGTACTTATGAAAAGAGAAGATTGCATAGTTATATATTTATATATTGTTTATTACAATTTAGAGAGGCGACCTATAATTCAGCTTATAAAACCACTTCAGCTAAGTAAAATTTCTTTCCCTAGTTCGAGATACCAAACAAAATAGTTGATTACCAACAAGTAATTAACTAATTTGTTAATTTTTTTTATATTGATTCTTGTTTTGTCAGATAAATGATGTAATTTAAAAAAAAATTCAGCTTGATCCGAGATTGTGTGTGGGAGAAATAACGTGAACAAACTTTTCACCAGACAGAGTGAGTTTATAGAAGCTTTGTAAAATTACAGATTACTGGTAGTCTGTTTTTGTTTCTCAGAGATTGCAAACTTTTAAGTACAATGTTTGTGATCGTAGGATTCGATGGGATGGGGGGGGGGGGGACGGGCACACTGCCCAGCAAGGTTGGCGAAAAGGGGTCAGAATGTGTTAAAATACATTCCAGATAGGGCGAGATCGGGTGCTGACGCTGCGACTAGGGTGATAGATACCCTATCGTGTTGTTGATGAACCGTTGCTGAAAGCTGTTGGTCCCTATACTGTCAGGGGAAGATAACTTTATCATATTAAAAAAATGGCTAGTGGATTTGATAAAATAGTTGTCGCCCTTGACAACACAGCTTACCCGGGCAAGTGGGGGGGAAAATAAGAGGGGGGAGGGGGGCACTTGCAGAAACAGAAAATCCTTTATAGAAACAAGATTGTTACGCCATAGCGCACATTATCTCCCGACAGAGATTGGAGCCCCAGGCTATCGTATCGACAGTCAGAATAGCATACCACAGGGCAAGCTGGAGGAAAAACCGCACACCACACACATATATCACCGATATGACAGAAAGCTATTGCTGAAAAAAAAAATTTACATCATAAATATATTTACAAAATAACGTCAAGATGACAATGAGGAGGCATTCACACAATCAGGAATTTTTAGTATATTTGACGCGGGAAAAAAAATCTCTAATCTGGTGTGTTTCTTATCGTGATAAGTTGTTTCTATTTTAACTCTTTATCTCCGTAATTAGTTACTCCGTTCTGACATTTTTTTTTCACTTTTGTACATTCTACCGTGTTATGATTAAACTCCAATAACATTTGTGTTGGTGATCAGAAAACTTTAGCTTTGGTAGAGAATGCTTGCTCTTTTTACATAACACAAATTCAAGTTTATAAAGCCAAAAACTAATTTAATTTAATGGGGTCAAATCAACAATGGTTTCGTTAATTAAGACAGAAAGAGTTAATAATAGGTAAGCTGAGTGAAACCGACAACTCGTTACTTAATAACGGGACGCGAGACCTATCCCCGAGTTGTTTGCTGAGCGCCTAAGAGCATCAGGGAAAACTTGTCCCAGAACAGATAGTTAACCCCAACACTTGTAAACAAATGAGATAGGATCAGATCCGCACTGCACATGTCACAGATGTATGGACGATGCTCTCATAAGATCTATTTAAACACAGAAGCATTTATATAAATCACATAGCTAGGCAAGTAATATTTTTTTTTGCCTCATTCAGTCGTGAAACTACTATGGTTCATCTCCAACACTTTTTCCATGTGACTGTGGAGCCCTATTTTGGAGTGATACTCCCGTCCACAAATATCGCAAGTTAAGGTGGCTTTCGCATTGGTGGTAGAGGAGCTGGCCATTTTTCGCATGGCACGCTTTTCTTCAAGAGCTGAGGCCCATGTTTTCTCGTTGTCCATAGCTTTCTTGGTCACTGTCTCTCTCCATCTAGTGCGGTCCAGGGCTATGTCTTCCCAATGGCACGCTTTTCTTCAAGAGCTGAGGCTCATGTTTTCTCGTTGTCCATAGCTTTCTTGGTCACTGTCTCTCTCCATCTAGTGCGGTCCAGGGCTATGTCTTCCCAATGGCACGCTTTTCTTCAAGAGCTGAGGCTCATGTTTTCTCGTTGTCCATAGCTTTCTTGGTCACTGTCTCTCTCCATCTAGTGCGGTCCAGGGCTATGTCTTCATAATGGTCAGTATCAGTGTTGCTTGCAATACAAATATATAAAAGTAGACTTCATGCACCAGTTTAAAAAAAAAGTGGCGACTGATATTCGTGCTGCCTCTCTGACTTCAACTTTCGTCTAACGTCTAAGCACCGTGCTGCACCATTCAACCAAATGATGTGCGCATAATAGGAAGTGACGTAAGGGTGAAAGTGTTTCGAACTCGTCTGAAAATTGTCTCAATGTGCTTGGTATTTCCGTGGGTCAGTGCACTTTTCCGTCTTATTTTATTACGTAATAGTTTTGTTACCATGACACAGAAGTTGCAGATGGTGTCAGATATCACCAGGCGCTCGTTGGGCAGATGATTCTGCCTTCTCTAGTAATGCCCTAACCGATTCTTTCGTCTATCTTGGTATCGTGTTGTATGGTCATGCCCTAACCGATTCCATCTTGTGTCTTGGTATCGTTATGTTTGGTCATGCCCTAACCGATTCTATCTTGTGTCTTGGTATCGTTATGTTTGGTCATGCCCTAACCGATTCTATCTTGTGTCTTGGTATCGTTATGTTTGGTCATGCCCTAACCGA
Source organism: Biomphalaria sudanica (assembly GCA_036873155.1). Taxonomy (NCBI): domain Eukaryota; kingdom Metazoa; phylum Mollusca; class Gastropoda; family Planorbidae; genus Biomphalaria; species Biomphalaria sudanica. Next base: position 7,727 of record JAZGLO010006691.1, read on the forward strand.
TTCTTTCTTGTGTCTTGGTATCGTTATGTATGGTCATGCCCTAAGCGATTCTTTCTTGTGTCTTGGTATCGTTTTGAATCTCATGCCCTAAGCGATTATTTCTTCTATCTTGGTATCGTGTTGTATGGTCATGAGTTTGATTCTGTGCTGCTCACTTTGTACGTTAGGTTTTCAACTAGAGGGAAATAGTCCCTGAGACATGAGCAGCATTAAGACTTGTAGATAGGACGTTGGGGACTGAAGGGGGGCGCATAGCAGGTCCCCGAGCTTCACAGTTCATAGTCACTTCATTCATGTTACATTCTCTCTCTCTCTTTTTACACACACACACGCACACATGCACATGCATATATATGTAAGAGGTTCATCTAGAGATAGGTTGTAAAGAATAAATTAAAAAAAAATCAACTTATACAAACTATAAGTGATGCAGCAGTTTGTTTTAAGAACTTATTTTGAGTGTCGAAAAATATACCACTTAAAAAGTGACCTCCCATTGAACACGTAGGCAACAAAAGTCTTAGATTTGAACAATGTTAACAGTTTTTTTCTCTAGAGTAGCCTAGCTGTAAACAGCTATAATGTCGCAACAAATTTATTAACATTGGCGACACTTTGGCGCATCAAGTTAGTGGCCATACTTTGGCTCATCAAGTTAGGGACGATACTTTGGCTCATCAAGTTTGGGGCAATACTTTGGCTCATCAAGTTTGGGGCGATAGTTTGGGTCCTCAAGTTTGGGGCGATACTTTGACTCTTCAAGTTTGGGGCAATACTTTGGCTCCTCAAGTTTGGGGCAATACTTTGGCTCCTCAAGTTTGGGGCAATACTTTGGCTCATCAAGTTTGGGGCGATACTTTGGCTCCTCAAGTTTGGGGCGATACTTTAGCTCCTCAAGTTTGGGGCGATACTTTAGCTCCTCAAGTTTGGGGCAATACTTTAGCTCCTCAAGTTTGGGGCGATACTTGGCTCCTCAAGTTTGGGGCGATACTTGGCTCCTCAAGTTTGGCTGTGAAAGAGGAAACTACTGAAAGTGCTGATCTCTGCGAAGGATAGATAAGTTGATGTGACAGAGAAAGAAATTGATTTTATGTACAGTATATCAAATAAAAAACAACAACAACTACAAACTGAAAAAACATAGAAACTCTCTTTGTGAAAGAACCCATTTGTCTCCCACCCAATGCATACTTGCATTGTTTATTAATGTAATGAATCCAAAGAGAAGAATGCTATAATTAACCTTTATTTTTTAAACTTTTTCATTAACATCAAGGGGAGAGAATGCAGAATAAAAGTAATGGCTCGGGACAGATAGCAATTAACTTTTTTTTTGTTGTATTTCTGTTGGCCCCAGACCCTCAGAGAAGGGTCAATTTCCGCCCCCCCCCCTTCTCCAGGCCCTAGTCACATTTATTGCAGGAGCGCCGGCATGATTAATGAGTGACCGTCATGGTGACACAGAGCAGACGCGAACAGAGAGACAACTTCCTCCCCTTTGTTTTATCGCGGTAAAAAAAAACTACACTTGCACGTTCGGTTCCATAGAACTATTTGTATCTAGTTTATATTTGAGTAGTATTAATGTAAAGTAGCGTATTAATACAGCATTACTGATATGAAATATCCGTCTAATAAACAGTCGAAAATTTAACATATAAGAATTGTTTGTTACTTTAAAAATGTTTTGGTTAATTACCTGTAGTATATAAATCAAATTCGGTGCTTAGTGAAAGGCAATCCTATCATATGTACAGACACTCTTTATTATAGCCAGATTTAGACTGTGCGGGCTGAGCACAACAAAGAAGAACCTCTACACAATAAAAGAAAAACTAACAACTCTACAAACTATGCCTAACATTCAACCTACACGCACTGTAATGTGCCTTGACTTTAGCATTTAAGAAGTTCATTTTATTTCTTCAGAAGAGGAGTAGGGACCTTCTCAACATTTCTACACAGGGCCTCAAATTCCTTAAATCCGGCTTTGGCTTTGACGGATACAGCATCGCTTTTTAAGTGTATTTTTGTAATAACGTGTATGCATTAATCAGACAAGAGTTTATTGTTGATTGATTTTGAATGGTTGGGGGAGCTTGTCTGTTTATATCTCTGCGTCTCAAGACTTGTATTACTATTGGTGTAGGGAAATTTCATATTTCACTTCTATTTTAAAGCCTATTAAGAGAGAACTATTCGTGGCTGCATAAAGCATCAGTGTACTTTCGAACTTCTCTTCAGTAGCCTATTTTTCTGTATATATTAATACCTAGTAATCTAAAGTGATAACATTGATTTAGTTTCACTGGAAAGTGATTCCTTTGGTTGAATTGTTTCAGAGAAACAGAGGATTTGGTTTAATTGAAATTGTATCTTAAATGATTGAAATGGATTTTTTCTTTAAAATTGTATAAGTATATTAACTATCAGTACTCTCTAAAAGAAGGCGTCTAGCTTCTGTAAATCGTATTCTGAAGGTAAAGGTTTTAAAGTGGCTTGTAGAATTATTATTTTTAATTAATTTTATTTTGGATAGGGAGAGGGGAGACCTTCAATATGTATTTGTTAAATATTTATATATAGGATGTGATATATGTGAGAACAAAAACTCAACACATAATTATATAAGACTTTCCATTTTGTATTGGTCAACATAGATGTGCTCTACGTTATTGTTCATATACACAATTGTTACATCATAGCGTCATAGATTACATAATTCATACCGTTCGTCAGAATGAAATGTACTAATTAGAAGGACGTTTGGTTTACTCATGATAAACCTGAAAGTCGTAACTTTATTTATCGTAGAGAAATATTACCTTCAGCAATAAGAGAGCTCAGTAGTCACAGTATGTAGATACCAGGCTACCAGGCATTGTGTCTACTTTATCTGCCGCGTTACGCCACGGGCTGTAAAAACATGTTCCAACTTTTTGTTGCTTTGTGTTCTTTGCGTTCCTGAAAAGTTGACAGCGTTTCAAAGTTCTAACAGTGCACATTGTTAACCTACGAAGTGACATGCAGTATGGAAGAGGTTGGTGGATACTCAAGACTCAGTTTCAATTTTCTTCAAAAGATTCAAATCCACGGCGTGTCGCGATGACACGGATAAACTGACGTGAGAAGAGTTCTCCCCCTCCCCCCCCCCCCCCCAGAGTTGTGGAACTTGGCTCCTGGCTTCTCCTCACCGTGGCATTCTGTGTATGTATATGTTTAGACAGCGCGCGGTCGTTCTTTCCCTTTGTTTGCAAATACAAGGCGGAAGTCGGAGGTAGAAGCCGGAACGAGAAACTGGGGGTGGACACCCCTTTTTTTACGAATTGTCTACCTCCCTTATAGATCTATTCCTCTTTTTTGGGGGGGGTTGTGGGGTTGGGGGGGGGATGAGGGGGTCTTATGAAGCAGTGTGCTCAAAATCTTTTGAAATAGTGTCTTCCCTCCCCCCGTGTTCTGTACCTCTGAAAGAAAGAAATGAGGTAGAAGCTCTTATCTTCGCTGTATCTGTCCATCAAGGATGAAATTGTACCTCTTTTATCCCTTTGTCTTTTCTAACGAGTCCATGACATTGCACCCTTATCGCCTCATGTACAGACCCACAGTGAAGAAATCTGCAAAAAGCTCAGGCAAGTTCATTGAAAGAGAAGGAAACCAATGCACCGCTTCTCGCAGGTCAGCAATAAAAAACTACACATACATACTCATCTTCTAACAGAATCTAACATCAGAGTTCCAACAAATGCAACATCTATTTATCTATCTATTAAGGCAAAGGCGATGCTAGAAATTCTTGTGTGGAGGTGGGTGGGGTATTAAACCCCAATCCCAATCTCGGGGACCTTGATCTGCCCGATATAGTGGGATATGATTACCGGCGTCCTTTCCAGAGATTTAGAACCGATCACTCAAAAAGTCGAGTTTTACGGATTAGACCTTCAAGTAGGAACGTAGAGAGCATCTAGCATCATTGATCCATTCAACGCAGATAATATCTAAGCTCATTAACTCATTTAAAAAAAACGCCACCCACAAACTCCGCTTCTGATGATGAAACTGTCCCACCTCATCTTACCCTGCTTCTTGTACTATAAGTCACTTCTTTGAGTCATCAGTTTAGATGATCTTCAGAGGTTCTCTAACTCCATAAGTAGTTACCCATAATGATTGGCTCTTACTCCAGTTTGACCAATTCGCTGATATTTCACTTACTTTTGCTTCTTCTTCCTCTTTGGAAGCTTTTCAATTGACTGAGTTGTGGATCCTGTTTGGGAGGGGCTGTGGTCAACGCTGTACTTGCAGCCGTCTCAGTATGCATTGTCCAAATATTATGTCATCATTTTTAGTATTTTCCTGAAACTGTTTGGGATGCGGCATCTCGCCTTGAATCCTACATATAGCAAGAGATGCATCGCTGATGTTATGAATTTAATCAAATTAAAACAAGAAACATTTAAATGCATAACAACTTGAGGGGAACGACTATTGCAACTATGATTTTGAATTTTAAACATAAATATCTTGTCTCTGTTGAATAGCACATGGTTATAGATCCTCTATTGGGCCATTAGAAGTTTTAGAAATGGAATAAATAGTTAGAAAGGCTATTGTTGTTTTATTACCTCACAACACCTGGTTTCGTGTGTCTAAATCAGAAGCTACTTGCAAGTCTTGCATTCATTAGCACTAGAACATTAATTTTGGTAGTCCTCTTCTAATATCTATCATTCCTGCCGCTATTTAATCTGTAATTAAGTCATCAAGCCATCCCTGGACTAAATATTCTGTAATTCTAAAGTCATCAAGTCATCCATGGACAACATATTCTGTAATTCTTGAGTCATTAACTGATCCCTGGACAAGATATACACCTGGTACGAAATGCTGAGACCTTTACAAGCAACGACCCCTCAGGTAAAACATTTGTGAGACGACGTTCGTCTTGCCAACAACTAAATGGATGATAGCCCCCACTTTGAGATATCTACAGTTGCGTTGGCCGTACAGCTATTAACACCCCCAAGCCTTCATGAAAGAAACTTTTACTTTTTAAAGGTAGTGGCTGCAGCTTACTATCATGTCTTGAGATTTATTGACATAGAAGGTCAACTATAAAACTCACTACATTTATCAGCGAATGCCGACCATGTCCTTTAAAACTGCACACTACATTAAGACTTACTTCTTTAGACTTAGATCGTTCGGCGCATTGGGCGGCTAGCTGTCTCCACAAAGATCTGTCACTAGCAATGTCTGATGCCTCCTCCCACCTGGTGTCCACTGTTCTGAGGTCCTCCATGAAAGTGTGGCGCCAAGTTATACGAGGACGTCCCTGTTTGCGCTTTTCTCCTATTGGCCTCAATGTCATCGCAACTCTTGGTCTGCGTAGTTCATTTTGTCGAACATGTACCGAAAACCTCATGCGACGCTCTGTCACAACCTCACTATGAGTACGACTCCCAGTTCGACATAGGATTTCCTTGTTTGAGACCCGATCTCTATAAGTGGCTCCAAAAAATCCTACTCAGCCATTTTTATTGAGCTACATTTAGTCTTTTCTCAATTTTGACAGATGACTTCCATGTTTCACATGCATACTTTGCTGTTGGGATGACGGTTGTGTAAAGAAGGTGTATTTTGTCTGAAGTCCAATGGCTTGGCTTGTCCAAATAGGTTGCAGCCTATATATTTTTTGCGCTATTTTGTCCACGCTATTTTGTCGGGGAACCAAGTTGTATAGTTCAAAATCTTTTATCTCAGCCTGAAACTCTAGTCGCTTTGCTCGGCAGCCAAAACGCGTTACAAAGCCCCACGTTTCCATTTGCACGTTTTGATCTGTATTGGAACTATCTTCGAGTCCAAACATTACTTTACTTCATGGGGTATTTCTGTACATCTTCCTTGGTTCAATCTGATAACAGCATAGAGAAGCGAGTTGACAGATAAGTCCACAAGCCTGGGCTACAACAAAAGCAAGAACATTTCAAACTTGGACATCTTCTAGACTAGATTGGGAGCAAACGGTGGAGATTTCCCTTTTTTTTGTTGAAAGTCTTGAAAGATCACGGCGAGGCCCTGGTATTCCATTTCTGATGGCAGGGACTGATAACTCTGGGTAGAGATTACACGATTACTTCGTGCACTGTCAGAAAACAGATAACATTAATTTCTGTGACGTCATAGCTATGTCACTGGTTTTAGAGAAACAAAGAGCCGAGGAGGAGGGGGTAAGAAGAGGGCGGAGGGGCTGACGTGGGCAGAGTTTAGAGGTTGAAAAAAAAAGAGGGGGGTGGAGAGAGAAAAGGCAGTGACACTCAAACACACAATGTGGCTGAAAGAAAATGTGAAAAATGGAGAAAGGTGAAATGTGGGTTAGCCGAGAGACAGCTGTCACTCACTTATCACACTCACACACAGCAGGGCCGGCTTTATACATAGGCAAACTAGGCAACCGCCTGGGGCCTCCGATGGGTTGGGGGCCTCGCACAGGACTTGAAATATATGTTTTGTAGAGAAAAAGTTGCGAAAATTGGATCAAATATCAAACATAGCAAAACTTTATGGGTTTATGACTACTAGATCATTCACTTCGCCTAGGGTCTCCGATTATCTAAGGCCGGCCCTGCACAGAGGCAACACCACGGCGGTATTATTCTTATTTGAAAAAAAAAAGATTTATACTTTTTGTTATTTTGTCTGTGTGTTTTTTGTTTTTCTTCTTTCGCATGTTCGTTCAGTTTTGAAGATTCTAACCCAAACCTCCTGGAGGGCGACGGGAGATGGCAGCGGGTTGGGTTCTAACCACTGGCGGATCCAGGGCGGGGACGGTAGGGGCGATCACCCCCCCCCACTCGGCCGACCCCCCCCCCCCCCTCCGGAAGATGTGGGGGCGGACAAATTTTACATTAGAATTCACACAATTTGCATACGAATTTTTTACTTATGTTAATAATATATACTAATTATTTATATTTTAAACATATTTTTACATTGTTTCGCCCCCCTTCTAGTATGTTGGCCGATTAGGTGGGGTCGGGAGGGGGCGATGGCATCAATCCCCCCCCCCTCAACATTAAATTTCTGAGTGGGGGGGGGCGGTCCAATTTATTTGTAGAAATCACAGCTTTCTAACAGAATCAATTAAATATATATATGATTAAAACTTGTTATTGATATTTTAACCAATCTTTATATTATGTCTTTCCCCTGTTGACCGATTGTGGGGGGGGCGAATTCCTCTACTGCCCTTCCCACCTAAACCCTTTGAGTGGGGGGGGGGCGGTCCTACTTTTATGGACAAATTATAGTTTGTGAACAAAATTAGTTGAATTAATATATACATTTTATATTATGTCGCTCCCCTTCTGGTATTTTGGCCGATTCGGTGGGGTTGGGGGGTATGCGATTGCCTGTACTGCTCTCCCCACTCTAGCCCTCTTAGTGGGGAGGGCGGTCCTATTTTATGGAAAAATCATAGTTTGTGAACACAATTAGTTGAATATCGATATAATATAAACTACGTATTGATATGTGAATCCATTGTATATTATGTCGCACCACACTCTAATCTCAAATTTTATGATTATTAAATATAAAATGAAAAAGGGTTGTACCAGGTGGGAGGGGCGATACATGCAATCGCCTTCCCCCCCTCCCCCCATCGGACAAACAAATACTTTTTCTTTTTGTATTATAGTTAAGAAATTACAAAATAAAAAAAATCTGTCACTGATATAATTTATATATGCTATAAATTAAATTCCTATATCCAGTCGCCCCACCCCTATTCTTTAATGCCAAATGCAATCATCACCAGAAATTATAAAAAGGAGCGAGGATTGATCGTTTTCACTCTATCGCCCCTCCCGTTTCCAGACAGAGTTTATGTAATTTTACATGAATTTATCATAATTATTTTAAGAAAGACTTTGCTTTGGAAAAGTTAGAATTCAAACGAAATTTTTCAGTACAAGAGTCACGATTGAGATGAGTTCTAAACCAAAACTATAGTTTCCTAGTCGCCTTTTTCAACCTTTACTCAATCTGATATCTTCTAGTTACATACATTTGGGACTATAACTCACAATTTACGCTTGAATTGTTATTGAATATTGTTTATCCTCAAAGCTTTAATCTAAATATGTGGGGTATCTAATCTTTTAAAGAAACAAATCGGTTTTATTTGCAATGTATTAAGGGCCTATAAATTCATATTAGAATAGTTTACAACACTATTCAAAAGGTCCTTTTTTAATAGGGAGCTTTAGGTCAGGTGAATGCGTTTCTTCAGTGAAGAATGCAAGAAAACACTTATGCCGTCGGGGCTTTGCCCCGAACTCCAATGATTAATAATGAGCTGTAGATGGGGAGAGTGCGTTTCTGCAGTGAAGATTGCAAGAAAACGCTTTTATATATATGCTGTACGCACGTTAATGCATAGGGTTAGGGTTTACTTGGCGTTAGGGTTAGGGTTTGAAAAAAAATCACCCCCCCCCACTCCAAAGGTCTGGATCCGCTAGTGATTCTAACCCGGGTTAGAGCGACAGTAGACATTGCAGAGCGCATACCACATGGTCAGGAAGCCCTCTTTTCTTTCTCTCACTGTCTCTCTATTTGGTGACGCCTTTGCCCAAAATTATCCACTCATTCAAGGCTCAACCAGGGATGACAAATCCTATGCAATATAAACAGAAACATCCGCTCCTTATTCAGACCGTCGCTCAAGGCATAAAACCTTCATGAAATATGCACGAGAAACTAAATGATTGAAAGAATCACAATTATATATATGTATATGTGCATGTGTGTGTATCACTCATCGCTTAAATTCCATTTTCTAGTTTGCTTGTGTCTTCTTCTTTCTTAATTCTATTCTTTTTTAAATTTTCAGAAAAAGATAATATTTTGTTTTCTTGGTTGTTTTTTTTTGCATAAAGTTATCTAAGTGTTGTTGCTCCCCCCCCCCCCCCCCCTGATTTTTCGTGCTATAGTTTTTGTACATTTCTTTTGAGAACCTTTTTTCAAAACTTTTATTCAGTCAGTCTGTCTGCCTTGTACAATTTTTCCAAAGGTTATTTCTCCCACATCCATTCTCGGATCAGGTTGACAACTTTACATAATTATTTGTTGTACGTAACAAATCCTGAATTAATAAAAAAAAAAGTATCTAGTTTATTAGTAAATGGTAATTAATTCTCTTGTTTGGTATCGAAAAGGGAAAAAAAATGCCACTTATTGAGATATTTGGCTGTATATGTGAAGTTATTCCCCCTTTTTAAAACTAATTTCCGTTCTCGGACCAAGTTGAAATTTTGCATAATAATATTTTATTTTATTGGAACTTGCATAATTCTGTAAATTGGACAACTATTTAAGGAATATAGTCTGTTTATGCAGTAAACTATGTTGTTTTTTTATAGTGGTAATTTAAAAAATGTGAAAAATGTATGTTATGTAAAGTTAAACTTCGCTTGAATTTTCTGCTAGCGTGTTGCTGTAGCCATCAATTATCTCACCACAAGTACTTTAGAGTAGGGGGAAAAAAACAACTACCGCTTCTGTTTTTAATACACCCACACACTCGTACATTTACACACACTCGCATTCACGCGCATGCACGCACGCGCACAGAGTCGTTCGCGCTGACGTTAGATCCAATATGTCTTTCCAATGTTGTACTAAACTTTCATTACGCTTAGAGTGCCTGCTAACGGATCTGGTACTCGCCACAGTTAATGGCTGCCGACCGCTCCGTGGCCTTTTTTTTTAGTTTCACTTAAATAAAACAACAAAAAGTTAAGTCTTGTAGTTATTCTTGTAGACCAGTTGGCGTCCCTTGAGGATTTCCCGGAACGCAAGGACATCCATGTTTTCTGTCCCGCGTAAACATTTTTATTAGTTGTGAACAGCAAGTTTCCCCCAGTTTCTATTAATCACCTAAGTAGGTCTTGGTGGCAGCTTGGGAATACGTTAGGCTGTCTGTTTGGGAGACTCGAGTTCGAAACGTGAAGGCCGCAAAGAGCGTGGATTTGTTAAATGATCATACACTTTAACAAAGGGAGTGAAACGTGAGATTGAAGGGAGACAAGTCATCATGTGAGGTATGGAGAATACTGTCTGGAGACAGTGAGAACTCTTATGCACTACACATCATTCAGGACAAATTCAACAGGAAATGCGAATAAAGGAAAAGAGAAAGAAGTCCCTGTGACTAAATATTTAGAGTGCCAGATGACAAAGATGTCTAGATGTTGCGATGAGAATGTGTTGGTCAGACAATGCGTTTCTGATGTTATGGTGTGAATTTGTAGAATGTTTGACAATTTCTGACTTCTTAATATCGTGACGCCGGAGATACTGCATTAAAATAGAACTGAAAAAAAAACTCTGAAATGTTTAAATTAAATACAAACCTTTAATTCTGGAACTAAGAATGACTTTAACACTATACGCACTACATAAATGTACATTACAATTCCAATTTCAAGTCTTTGACTCTAGTCGTTGCTCTCCCTCAACTATACTATATCAATTATTTGAGATTTAATGACTCAAACGCTCTCTACAACTCCTCTTACAGGCTTGCAAACTCTTCATGGGCAAACTCGGAATCTGGACACGGATTTCTAAAACAGCTCTAACGATTGTCCTCGTATTTTGAAAATTGATGTATATCTTTCGGAAAACTCGTACTTACTGTAGGTTTCTCTACTTCCTACGTAGACAAAGACATTCAAAGGAATCACGTGTTTTGTTTAGGAACGTTTCCACCTGTCTACAATGGGTGCCAGTCACCCACAGGTTGAGAAGGGCTGAGTAATGACAAGACACGCTCCATACAAACTTTGTGCATTATGTGTCACAGAAACGTTTGGTTATAACAATAACTAAAGACAGTGACCTTCACAAATCCCAAGCTGATGCATTTCGTTTTGTATGAGATGTAAGCACACGTGTGTGATGTCTAAGGACTTGCCACATGTATGAGATGTAAGCACACGTGTGTGATGTCTGAGGACTTGCCACATGTATGAGATGTAAGCACACGTGGTTGATGTCTGAGGACTTGCCACATGTATGAGATGTAAGCACACGTGTGTGATGTCTGAGGACTTGCCACATGTATGAGATGTAAGCACACGTGGTTGATGTCTGAGGACTTGCCACATGTATGAGATGTAAGCACACGTGTGTGATGTCTGAGGACTTGCCACATGTATGAGATGTAAGCACACGTGGTTGATGTCTGAGGACTTGCCACATGTATGAGATGTAAGCACACGTGTGTGATGTCTGAGGACTTGCCACATGTATGAGATGTAAGCACACGTGGTTGATGTCTGAGGACTTGCCACATGTATGAGATGTAAGCACACGTGTGTGATGTCTGAGGACTTGCCACATGTATGAGATGTAAGCACACGTGCGTGATGTCTGAGGACTTGCCACATGTATGAGATGTAAGCACACGTGCGTGATGTCTGAGGACTTGCCACATGTATGAGATAAGCACACGTGTGTGATGTCTGAGGACTTGCCACATGTATGAGATGTAAGCACACGTGCGTGATGTCTGAGGACTTGCCACATGTATGAGATGTAAGCACACGTGTGTGATGTCTGAGGACTTGCCACATGTATGAGATGTAAGCACACGTGTGTGATGTCTGAGGACTTGCCACATGTATGAGATGTAAGCACACGTGTGTGATGTCTGAGGACTTGCCACATGTATGAGATGTAAGCACACGTGCGTGATGTCTGAGGACTTGCCACATGTATGAGATGTAAGCACACGTGTGTGATGTCTGAGGACTTGCCACATGTATGAGATGTAAGCACACGTGTGTGATGTCTGAGGACTTGCCACATGTATGAGATGTAAGCACACGTGTGTGATGTCTGAGGACTTGCCACATGTATGAGATGTAAGCACACGTGTGTGATGTCTGAGGACTTGCCACATGTATGAGATGTAAGCACACGTGTGATGTCTGAGGACTTGCCACATGTATGAGATGTAAGCACACGTGTGATGTCTGAGGACTTGCCACATGTATGCAACTGCAAAATAGTACAACTCATGGAATGTATATCACTGCATGAACAGTTTCTGAAAACAAGATTGACATAACTTATTATGAGATCATGAAACCTGTGTGTTTTTGACAATGTAAACATTTGGAATTACTGAATTTAAAGAAAAATAATCTAATAATAATGGCCATGTCCTCCATTTCGAAAATCTAGAATGATGGCCACGCAAACTCAGTAGCTACGTGCACATTTGTCTACATCTAATGCAAGCCGCTGTCCGCCGGCGGTCTATTGAAGTATTCTCTACGTCCTCGGCGGAGCTGGTTTCACTAACAAGAGAAGGAACAAAAGCGAGTAACAAGTAAGCTTCGGGCAGGAGGGGCTCGTTAGCCCTGGCTGGTTATCAACCTATGATAGGGAAAACTCTGAATTCAAATTTCTGCTGTCTAGCATCTATACCCATATATGGGAGTCAACCCGGAGGAAAAAAAATAGGAGCTGGCGACCCTTAGGCAGTTTGCAGCTCACAGCGCTACACCCTGTCAGAGACTGCGAGGCCGCTGATTCAACACTGTATCGGCACTTTCCATTCCTTTGGATACAGAGTTGCTTTGCAACTGAAGAAGGCTATAAATAGATAGACATGTGAACTCGTTAAAAAAAGTGTGCAGTTGGAACCTAAAACTTTGGAAATTCAAAATCCCAGTCTTCACTGAGATTTGAGCCCGCATCCCTCGGTTCGGAGGCCAAGCACTTTACAACCCAGCCACCCCGTCCAATCTCATCTTTTAGACAACAGTTAAAATATTTAAATTTACTTTTAGAATTTATCAATAAACGTATTGTTCCAATCATAGACTCCAGTTGACTTGTCTCTATCTTATGAAAGAGGTTGACATCTTTACATGACATTAACCAATCCCATTGTTTGTAACAAACTAGCTACACTTGAATTCAGCTAAAAGAAAAAAAAAAGAGGAGGGAGAGGCTTTCTGCTACCGAGTCTTCCGGCCCTCAAGTTGTTATCATGTTAATTATGATAACGCTGTCAAAGACAAAGTTTGGTATTAAAAAAGTCATCAACTTATAATTTTGTCTGTGAAATCTTCCAGTTTATCTGATACGGTCGACGCTCGAACTCTCCGACTGCCAGAGAAGAGTTAGTTACAACCACAACGAATATGACTGTTTACGTTATATTGCATTGCTAGACAATTTAAAAAAAAAAAAAAAACTGAAATAGAAATGACCCTCAACGAAATAAGGTGAACGAGAAAAGCTCTAGGGACACACGAACATGAGCCCTACCCGGCCATCGTCAAATAGGTTGCTACCCATCGACTTAACGCTTTGACAAAGTAGGACTTTTTAGTTTAGTTGTACTTCATTATGTGGTTAGAGAGGGGGGTTGATCGGAGGGTTCAATAACCATCCTTAACTCCTTTGAATTTTTAAAAAAATGGAACATTTTGTTAATGTATTCAAGAAACTCATTGTTTAAATAACAATTGAGCAAAAAAAATTTATGAATTTAAACAAATAAAAGTTTTTACAAATCTCTAACGTGTCAATTAAATAAGCACACAATGCAAATTAAGTACTAATATTAACTACATTATTCTTGACATGAAATCACAAACATATGGCGACTTCTGTCTTTAGTTAGCTTCTTTCGTATAACATGGATGACTAATTAAGAAAATCTATGACTTCAGTTCTGGGTTTGATCATTCTCTTTAATAATGATCTTTAAAGAAACTCAGCAATGATAAAACAACAACAACAACAAAAAAACTCTTCTTTAATACATGTTTGTTTTCAAAAAAAATTAGCGCTTTGCTTTTGTATTACTTAGATCATCCAAATGTCAAGCATGCACCATCAACTTTCGCCATCTTGCGTACTGCCTGCCTTTGAAGCCTCGCGTGACCTCACAGTGCACCACGATAAGACGTCATCTGGGGAAGACTCTGGCATGTCCGACATTTATGCCCTCTTCTTTCTATGCTGCGCTGGAGAAAATATTCCCGAAGGTTTCTTCCACGTGGTGGCGCTTCAATCGAAACGTCTGTTGAATTTGTGGCTCCCCATCTCTGAGTTTGGTCAGCCAGCGCACGCAGTTGGTATGATCCTATAAAGGTCGGCATTTTCTTTACGCATTACGCGGTATGCGTAAGATGCTGTAGCATCAATGGCTTTTAGTTGGGAGATATATGAATGTGGTATCCATAGATCTTGTACGATCAAAGCCTTTCAGTTGACAGGTATATGAATGTGCCACATATGCCAATCTGATATTCGTTCATTTATTCTTATATCTAGCTTACTGTGTTTTATGGTTGTTGATTTTTTTCATTTTGCTTTGTTTTTTGATAAGTTTTACATGTTACATCACGGATGAAGATGTATTCAATCCTAGTCAAAACATCCTGAAGGACGACTCAAGGTGACAGCAGACAGGTTCGAAGAAAGCTACTCCATACATGTCTAACATCAAACTATCTGCGTTGAAAAGTCACTTGGTATTCACCTGTTGCCCGATCATTCTTTTCATGTCTAAAAATAGTATTATTTGAATATTCATGCCAGAGTTGAAAAGCTGGTTGGTTGCTGTTCTACCAGTTAGGATTTGTGTTTTGTTTCTCTCTTTTTCATTTCTGTTCAGCTAAAAGTGTCAGACAACAAACATTCGTTGTAGTGGCCGCTTCCTGTCCCCACTATTTGAAGTGTCTCCATTCTTATAATACTTTTTTACATTTCAGTTTAATATGCAAACTTGATCTAAACAGAATTCTTGAATATTTAAAAACATCTAACAATAATAATGACAAGAGTATAAATCATAAGATAGTATAGCACAAAATATTTTTGTTAAGCCAGCAATATCAATACAACAAATCAATTTCACTCGACTGACTTCGTCCACTTGGTTACATACCTTTCATAATATGCAAGAAAATCTCGAAAAGCAATTTTCGGTTTATTTCTAACCCCACAAGCCATTTGCAGAGCACTTCAAACCAATACATTATAATTATTATAATTGTCCCATGTCACCAGTTTAGGATTAGGTAAAGTCTCTTTCCATGTTCTGTGATATTTAGCGTTATGTAAGTATTCGTTAATTTAAAACAATTGTAATTTGTTCATTTTTATATTCATGAACGTGTTGACCGTACATAATTGTGATATACATTTCTTTGATTTTTTTTTTTTACGCCGAGATTAACGGTACATATACTTATATACTATAGTTCGGTTTTATTATCTCCCAAAAATTACCAAAGTAATGGCAAAATTTCCAGAATTCAAATAGTAACCAGGTCAATATTTCTTGTATGTGTACTACGTGTCAGATCTATATTTAGACCGAAGTACCTATGAAGTTTACAGAACCAAGTCAGCACACGGTGAGGCCATTTCAAGAGACCTTATTGATCAATGGTTGAGGAAGACAACAAAGTGGCGAGAGTATCTTCTTTTCAAATTAACTCCCTTCTCATTTCCAATTAACTTAGACTTTCAGCACCGCCTCTACCTCTATGTTGTCCTCTTTTGTATTTCTATTACATTGGCGACCTCCCTCCCCTCTCCCTCCAACCCTCTTATCCCTCATCTCTTTAACCTCTTTGAATTCCTGGCTATGTAAGCCTGAGGCACTCGATTCGCTCTCCCAACTTTCCGTACCTGTCTTTCTACGAAATTTCTTCCGCTAGGCCCAACAAGCTCTCTCTCTCTCTCTGTCTCTCTCTCTCTGTCTCTCTCTCTCTCTGTATTACTTTCACTATTTTCCGCTCTTTTGTCTTCCACCGTTTCACCCCTACAGTATCGTGAAGGTTTACAGGGCGGCGTTTGGGTTTGTATGAGGAGAAGGGGTCGTTGCAGGAGCGTGAGCTCGATGGAGGTATCCAGGCCGAAAGTTAATTGATAACGTTGTTCCTGGAGTCAACGCAATCCCTTAGTACAAGGAGCTTAGATCTTTTGTCTTTGTGTAGACTGTCAGGTCTCAATATGATTAGTGGTGAGACGGTCGAATCAGTTGCAGAGAGGCAAGAGGGATAGAGACAAGACGAATGTAGCCAAGATCAATTCTCTTGTTGCATTTGATGGTTGTTTTCTTGAAGAATTGGGTTACTTTGGTCTCTGGGAATCGGGTTACTTTCTTTAAGAATAATGTCACCTTAGTATTTAATAAAAAATTAGGATATTTCAGTTGTTTAGATTAGGGTTACATTTTTTTTAGCCATAAACAGAAAAACAAAAATCTAGTTAAAGGATAGAATCACGGAAGTATTGATAACACATAACAGACTACGTACAGTAACTTGAAGAAAACAAAAATCTAGTTAAAGGATAGAATCACGGAACTATTGATAACACATAACAGACTACGTATAGTGACTTGAAGAAAACAAAACTCTAGTTAAAGGATAGAATCACGGAACTATTAATAACACATAACAGACTACGTACAGTAACTTGAAGAAAACAAAAACGTGGTATGTGAAGGGGCTGAGAGAGTTGCTCTGAACTTGATTTAGAAAATTTACAATGTTGATTGTTCCTGACTGATTATTTTGTTAAGGGCCATTTCGTTTGGCATTTCTTTATATTCCTAGGTTGACTCTCAATTGCTTGGTTTGCTGCGTTTTGCTTGTTATTGCTGTATATTGCTTGAACTCGTTGCTATAAAGAACTAAGTTTAAAAAGTAATGCAAAAAAGAAAAAAAAAACAACATTGCAGATCTATAGGTTTAGTTGTGATTATATGGATTTATTTTTGTTTATTGTAATGAAATCGGCTTTTAGGGCTCCTGGTTAAACGCTAGGTTCCTAAGTTATTCCTGATTAATGATCAATTCATTTGTTCTTCGTTATTTTTTTTTGCTAATTTTCTCTAGTGCGTTTTAAAGGCTTTGCAAATAAATCAATGTCAATGGCTGTCAAAGATTATTTTCAATGTTGTTCCAGACTGAATAATGAAAAGAGTTGACCCGCGTCCCCAAGTCTCCGTCTCTTGCATCTCACGGGGATCTTCTAATGCTTCTTCTTCTAGCCAGCTTTTTGCTGCTGTGCCAAGGAAAAATAGTGCGCTGTTCTCTTCAGTTGTTCAGCACTGCCGTACAGGGTGTTGGTTAGGTTGGGCTGGAGTGGTAGTAGGCTCTGCCTAAGGTGGATTAGGAAGGGGCATTCAGATGATCTTTACATTATCTGCCCCATAGATCGCAAGGTCTGAAAGGGGAAACTTTAGTTTTTAACCTAAGTGTATGTCAGTTGAAAAGCTGTCAACTTAGAAGATTGATATTGAACAAAAAGGCAACCATTTAGTCTCTTGTCTTATATTTCCATCTTATCATTTTCTTGTACAGCATACTAAGATATCAAAGGCAATGTCTACGATTCCGAAGATTCAGGATGAGAGGACTACGCAAACCCAGTTTGGACCTGCATACTTTTCAACATCGATTGGACAAAAGGGCTTCTTCCGTGGAGGATCTATTAAAGTTTTCATTACGTTTTCTGCGAATGTCCTGTACAAATTTCTTTTCTTTTGGTCTCAAATGTGTATCACGTGGCCTTCGTGAGAGCTCTCCAAGTGTCTCTTTCAGAGGCCATCAAAAGATAATTACGTAATTAAGTCACAGTTAAAACATATTTATTGGAGACAAACAAGAAGAAATAGTTCTGATCATTAGTAGAACAAAAACATAGTCTTGAACATTCTGATGTGCAACACACGCACCCATGCACATACATTTACAGTTGCAAATATTTTGCGCAAACGGTAGATAAATGCATGTGTGCACAAGATATATATCATCCAACAACCAAAAGTAAAAAGAATCAAACATCTCGACTCCTTTATTACGATATTTATAAACTCTATACACTGGTCAAATTTATATCTACCGGCAGCGGCCATTGAGTTGACAAAGCTGACGGAGTATACTGATGCTCCTGTTTATTTTAATTGGTAATGAATTAATGAATATAGCTTTGTATACGTTTTAATTTTTAAAGCATTTATTCTTACAAGATGACCTCCCTTCAATTTCATTTAAACCACCCCCGCCACATTTGTCAAAATACAATCTAATGTCGCCGCTCATGCATGCAACCTTTCTTATTCCTGAGAAAGAGTTTTGAACCTACATACTCCAAGCTACAGTGCTGCTAATATCATTATTCGGTGAGTTGATCCAATCCTGATGGAAGGCCTTTATAGTTGGACGCTTTTATGACCACCATCAATCTTGGTGCCTTCAACTCACGTCTGCTATTTTGTATGTGTGTGTGTATCTATGTGTGTGCATGTATGTGTGTGTGTGTGTATGTTTACAAACTAGTCATACCTTTTGACACGTCACACGCCTGTTACCAATGAAACTATTGCTTCTGCTTTTGATAATAAGATTTCTTTTTTTTTTTTTGTAATGTCGTAAACCGGTCTATCGAAGTTTTTCAAAGAGTATGTATGTATGTTTGTATGAGTCTGTTCTTTATTTTTATGACGTAATCTTTTTTTGTTTTTGTTTTGCGACATAGTTTAAGTGTTGGGTTCCCTTTGCCACACCAACAACATAGAGAAACACCCCCAATCTAAAGATAAAAAATAATTAATAAATTAAGTAACAATTATGGATGGTCAGGCCCCATTTCGTCATCCCTCCTGTCTGTTAGCAGCACTTCGTTTGACAAGAAATTCTATCAACTAAATTTCTCCGCCATGTTTTTATTCTATCCTTTTTTTTTTTTAGGTGGAGGTGTTTTAGAATTGACGCTCCTTTTTTTTTAGTCTTATTCTCCTCGGGACATCAAAGGCTGGCACTGAGTCTTGCCATGAATGCAACAACTGTGTGTGTGTGCGCGTGCGTGTGTGTGTGCGTTCACACTGCACAATTCTAGTGAAATTTAAGCTTGACGAAAATTTGAGCGAAACATTTTCTTGAGGTGAAGGTCACTCTTGCTCAGAATGATCTCCAGAATGCCGGGATATCCTCTGCTGTTTTTGTTGTATTGAACTTCAAACGAAAAATATTTCGTTTATTTATCCCTTCTTTTTTTTCCCTTAAGCAAATGTGTCTCTAACTCATTCGAGAGGGGGGTTGTTGATTGGCTGACGTGCTCTTGTAGGAGGAGGGGGGGGGCTTTGATGAAGAGAGGGAGATGCTTTAGAAATGAGATTGTCACACGTCGTTTGATGATTGAGGTATATGGACATTATCTCTATTGTTCCTGATTAAAAAATATAGTTAGAGGGGGGGGTGCTTGTTCTTTCAAGTGAATGTAACTCAATAAAGGTGTGAGTTTTTGTGAATTACGAGACACACAAGTAAACAAGGATGCTAAGATGAATTGCTTGTTTTATTTAATATCACAGTTTCTTTCTAAACTTCTCATCGGCTCATGTCCGGCCGGAAGGATGAACACAAAAAGTCATAGATAAAATAAAACATAGTTTCCAGAACTTCTTAGAAAGACTTTTGGTGACATGTAATAACAAAGTGTTAAGCTTCGCGGCTGCTTAGTCAAGAGATGCCATCTTGTTACTAATTTGTTTTGGTGCTGTATTTGATTGTGATGCCACTAAATTCCTCCTGATGTAATCCTGATTTCCTTATTTGCGTTTTTTGTTTTTGACATTCATTTGGGGATAAAGATGACGACGACTTGAACCTTCTACAGAACATCAGAGGGAAGGAGGGTTTTACAGAACAGCAGAGGGAAGGAGGGTTTTACAGAACAGCAGAGGGAAGGAAGGTTTTACAGAACAGCAGAGGGAAGGAGGGTTTTTACATTGTGAAATCGGGGCCAAAGCGACGACAGTCTGAAGTGTATATGACACGAGCATGGCATGAGAAGCGGAATGGATGTTAGAAACCTTGCAGGTCACGTGCCATTCTAACACCATAGCCAATAGACAGATTTGAATTTAGATTTGCAAAATTAAAACATAGAGTGTAAGTAAACTATTCATTAAGAGTATTCAAGGCCTAAAGATAGTTAAATTAAGGGTCAATTATTACCTAACTGGTCAAAGTACCAATGAGTACTCTGATATCCCGTTTGATCCAATGAGAACATTCCTACCTAAATAACTTTATTCATCTGTTTGTTTGTTTGTGATTGACTTTTGGAAAGGCACTCAACATGTAGTAGATAAGGATACAGTTTTAATTAAATGTCATTCTTTGACGAATTAATTATTCGAGTTAATTTCCTTCTATGCAATGTAGCTGTAGCTAAGAAAAAAACGTTGTCAACTCTTGGTTTCTAGTCACTTTCATTTTCAAGTCATGCACTTGATTTCAGAAACAATTTGTAAACGTTGTCAACTCTTGGTTTCTAGTCACTTTCATTTTCAAGTCATGCACTTGATTTCAGAAACAATTTGTAAACGTTGTCAACTCTTGGTTTCTAGTCACTTTCATTTTCAAGTCATGCACTTGATTTCAGAAACAATTTGTAAACGTTGTCAACTAGTGTATTTAAAAAAAAAATTAACTTTCACTTTCAAGTCCTACATTCTATTTCAGAGACAATAAAATACAATAAGTAAAACTATTTTCCATTTTTTCCTGTCTACTATATTAGTAGTCAAGTCTTGACTAGGTTTAGGTCATTTCATATACACAATCCTCATGCCAATGACTTCCTAAAAAACAATCTACTAGACCGTTACGGTTCATACTAGTTTTGTCTTTGTACCACTAAGTACATGACCAGATATAGTTTGCATTTCCCACAATACACAACATCAGCACCTGTCTTCTCTCATCTTTGACCCCCCCCCCCCATCATAAGTACACCCTTCCCTCTGGCTCCTTCATCTTCTCTTATTCTAATCTCAGACTTCTTCATTTTACCTGTAAACAATTTCTCTCTTATAGAGCGGAGAGAGACAGGGAACAAATACTCACACACAAACAAAAAAAAAACAGAAAGAAAACTAAATGAAAACTGGAAAGTAAGATTGATGTGAGTGTCGTAGTGTGAGCAGTGTTAGTGACTTCATTTGAAGTGTGAGTACCTTAACATGTTGGACTAACAGCTCATTTCTCTGGAACATTGGGAACGCTTCCACTTCTATAGCATCAACACAGATGTGTGTCTACTTCTGTGTCTGCTAGTGTGTCTGCCTGGTCATTAGTTACTTTTTTTTTATCCATGTCTTTCTTTCTTGTCAGAAGAGAGCCTTGGACTCGATGCTTTCACAATAAAAACATAAAATATACTTAGAAAAAAAAAAAAAAAAAGCTTATGTGAAGTGTAGTTCTATCTATCGATTAGTTTTGAATCAATCATGTAATTCAATTTGTAATAGATCTATACCAACAACAACATATCTGTGCGATTAGAAATATTTTTACCAATTCTTTTTGTGTGCCGCTACCTTATGCTTTTTGCTTTCTTAATACGCTATGATCTTATTACCAGTTGGGAAAACGGCGGGGGTGGGAGAAATAAAGTGATATCTGGGTGAATTTTACCTTAATAGTTTTTTAAAAGCATTTATTAAAAAAAAAATAGGAGGGGGGGGGGTGAATACGAACTCAAGCCAACACTCCAACCACTTTGCTAGTGAGATGCGTATGAAAATAGAAGAGTGTATAAGTTATCTATTGTTTGTTTCAAACTAACTTTAAATCGGCGACGTATAAAGGGGACTAATTCAGCTTATACTATCACCTCAGTCAAGTACAATTTCTTTCCCTTGTTCGAAATACCAAACAAAAAATCTAATTACAAACAGTTAATTAAGTGATTAATTTTTCTTAAATTTATTTTTGTGTTGTCAAGTAAACGAAATAATTGTGCAAAATATCAGCTTGGTCCGAGATTGGAAGTCGGAGAAATAACGTGTACAAACCTTTTACCAGACAGACAGACAGACAGATAGACAGTCATGCAGACAGTTGATATAAGCTTTGTAATAAAAATCAGCGTGTTTGACAAATAACAAGTTGTCTTTAATCCCAGTGTATTAAAGAACTATTGGAACATAACAGCAAGAAATGAAACAAGAAATATAATTCATGAGTATTAAATGTTTCTAAGCAGACACCTAAAAATAATTAGAACATTCACTATGTCCAGACGTACATCAAGGCTTCTGATCACATCATCATGATGTAGCAAATGTTTTTAAATGTCTTATATATATATATATATATATATATATATATATATATATATTATATATATATATATATATATATATATATATATATATATATATATATATATATATCAATGCTTTAAGGTTATAATGGATGGCTGCCTGGTGTTTCGGTATGCTCTCTGGACTGCCGTATTGATGGTACAGGGTTTAAACCACTTCCTCCGCCATCCTTCCCCCGGACTAGGATGTAATAATCCACTTGAAGTAACGTTTGAAACATGTAAAACAACAACAACAAGTAAACAACAACAACAAGTAAACAACAAAAAATAGTACTCTGGCAGGTGGTAAGTCTGTAACCTGAAGCATTACCTGAATGAACAGAAATCTGTATCTAAGTTATCCTATGTCATCAAGTTGGTGATACCATTGACATTCACTAATGCGTACTTCAACAATTCCTAAGCATACATCTATTCCAGACCTTACGGTTTAGGTGGCCCATTTTCAGGCCAACGCTTAATGAGGATATCAACGCCTTTCTTTTCCCAAATGAGGTCAGGGGCGTCCTAAATATCCCGAAGTTTAAAATTCTAGTCTTCAGCAGAGCCCCTCGATCCTGAAGCTCCGTCAGGCATTTGACACGTTACCATAATGTATTAGTCACACTTCGGACTTCAGTAATCTCCCTTTATCCAGAGTCTTTAATGCCAATGCTATATGCCAGTCTACATGACTATTTCTTCCTTTTTTTAGGCCTCAAAAGTCCAATTCAATGTAGATGTATGTTCTGATATGTACTTTGTTCCAGGCTTCTCAACAGAGACTCATTTTTTAGCTTGCTTATAGGTTTAAAGTGAGCCAGAAGAGTCTAATTCAGACTAGATTCCGACTAGATCTACGTTCCGAGCTGTACTTTCTAAAAATACAAGAACTAATGAACTCATTAAAACAGGGTTGTCTAGATTGTTTTTATTCAGCTCTCTTCCAGCTTCTGCTGGCGCGTCCCATGCAATCCTGGCGTTAGTTTATGGCTTGGCGAGAATGTCTCCTGATATCCAGATAAGGCGAGGCGCTGTAGAGGTTGACTGTAAGTCTGCTTGAAGATTGCACAATCTAATTTTCTTTTTAAACCAGCGATAGAATTAAGAAAGTGGGAGTTAGGGAAAGGCGGAATGACGAGCCGAACAAACTGGTGGAAAATATTTCTTCCCTACCCCCTTTTCTCTCTCTCTCCCTCCCTCTCTCCCTCCTTCTCTCATTCTCCCCTCCTCTCTCTATCTCTTTCTTAATGAAAGATAAGTTGTTGTTTTCAGAGTCGGATAAGATTAAAAAAACAACATGTAATTGCCCAACAGAAGAGGGTGGGTGATGTAAGGAGTTGGAGCACGGGCGAAGATAGAAGGGACCTTATCAGGGGGGGGGGTGAATTTGTTGGTGAGTTCCATTGATAGAGTTTATCTCTATAGGGGGGGGTGTGTGAGTTCCATTGATAGAGTTTATCTCTATAGGGGGGCATCCTACTGGCTGGCTGGAGGGGAGCTACCACTTTCTGCGTGTAAATAATTAACTAACTTTAGTTTAGGGAGAAGCAGGTAAATACATTTTGTACACCAAGTTGAGAGATAAGGGACTCAGTCAGACGTTCAATATTTGTGTTCTCAGCTCCGGAAGTGACGTTAGAACTAGGTAAGACACTTGGGCCGACTGTCAAAATATGCATAAATATGTTAGTCTGTATTGTTTTGGTTTCATTGTAACTGTATCATATTAAGTTAAAATATTAGCCATTCAGGCCTTCCTTCCCTCTGCTGTTCTGTAAAACCTTCCTTCCCTCTGCTGTTCTGTAAAACCTTCCTTCCCTCTGCTGTTCTGTAAAACCTTCCTTCCCTCTGCTGTTCTGTAAAAACCTTCCTTCCCTCTGCTGTTCTGTAAAAACCTTCCTTCCCTCTGCTGTTCTGTAAAAACCTTCCTTCCCTCTGCTGTTCTGTAAAAACCTTCCTTCCCTCTGCTGTTCTGTAAAACCTTCCTTCCCTCTGCTGTTCTGTAAAACCTTCCTTCCCTCTGCTGTTCTGTAAAACCTTCCTTCCCTCTGCTGTTCTGTAAAACCTTCCTTCCCTCTGCTGTTCTGTAAAACCTTCCTTCCCTCTGCTGTTCTGTAAAAACCTTCCTTCCCTCTGCTGTTCTGTAAAACCTTCCTTCCCTCTGCTGTTCTGTAAAACCTTCCTTCCCTCTGCTGTTCTGTAAAACCTTCCTTCCCTCTGCTGTTCTGTAAAAACCTTCCTTCCCTCTGCTGTTCTGTAAAAACCTTCCTTCCCTCTGCTGTTCTGTAAAAACCTTCCTTCCCTCTGCTGTTCTGTAAAACCTTCCTTCCCTCTGCTGTTCTGTAAAAACCTTCCTTCCCTCTGCTGTTCTGTAAAAACCTTCCTTCCCTCTGCTGTTCTGTAAAACCTTCCTTCCCTCTGCTGTTCTGTAAAACCTTCCTTCCCTCTGCTGTTCTGTAAAAACCTTCCTTCCCTCTGATGTTCTGTAAAAACCTTCCTTCCCTCTGCTGTTCTGTAAAACCTTCCTTCCCTCTGATGTTCTGTAAAACCTTCCTTCCCTACTACAGCGGCATTCGGGAAAATCAATACCAATAGCTAGATAGTTATAAAGAGATAGATTAAGTTAGTATATACAGAAAGGAATCCTGGAGTATCCGTCAGCTTAGATTAGATGATTGCTATTTGGATGATAATCTTATTACACTAGTCGTAATACTGAGAGATAAACTCTATCCTCTTCAAAGGTCTCATTTACGTCTCTTAACTTCATTACATGTCTGCACGACTCGAAGACCTCTGACATGATTCAATATAAATAGAGATCTACTCGTTTTCAATTTTACTAACGATCTCTACGGTCTGAGGACTATTGACGTCCATTCATTTAAATAATAAAATGTATTTGGATAAAACACATCGCTTATAGAGTCAGTTTGAAAATAACCTGATATTGATAAAAAGCGCCCTTCTATGAGAGCGTTCGTTTATTTCATTTTCATTCTAAAAAAGTCATTCTTTATAACATGCACAAGCTGACTATTTAGTCCACCATGTTTGTGAACATAGGCTCACATTAGGACAATGGGATTGTGAAGTCTAACAACCTCTCTTTACAACTCATTTCCCGATGTGAAAGTAAAGTCAAAGAGAAAAGTACCACCTCTCAGACCTTAGAATCTATGATGTAAACGTCATCTGTTTCTAAGGCCAACGGTTAACAAGCAGGGTGTCATGTGGCCAGCACAACGACCCACTGCCTTTAACCCAAAGTCAGGTACCCATTAGAGTTGGCTGGACGTAAGGGTGTTCTTAAAATCCTTGATATTAAAAATCGAATTCGAACCCGGGACTTTCGGTTTGGAAGCCAAGCGCTGTAACACTCAGCCACAACACAAACCTTCCAATATAAAATAAAAGTTTTATTAATAGGGAAAGTTACTCAATTTTAAAGATTGTTGTAGGAAATGAAAGCATCTTCCTCCTGAAGGAAAAGTCTCATTCCGTCGTGATTATCACCAGATGAATTTCTAGGTTCAGAATCACATTAGTACCTTGCACCATCATTAACCAAGATCAAGTCTTCAAATGGCTAACTATTTCTATACTTTTAGAATTGCAATCATGTACCAATGTCCTCGAAATCTGAACGTATTTACTCCAACTTCCCTTAAACCAGAATCTAAGCTGCACCCATGTAGCCACCATGCTGTATTCGCTATTCATAGGTGTAGCCAAAGAAAAAGAAACGGACAATAAGAGACAAGATGATTGGACAACTGACATGGCGGCCGTGATCAATGACTGGTCAGAGAAGATGCGTGGGACCAAGAGGAATATAGGAATGACCAGCACAGCGTTGGAAACTTTTGTTTTCCTCCCGTTGTGAGCCATCGAGTTCAAAAGTTTTGTCGCAACCAAAACGAAATCATTTTTGAAAAATGATTAATAGCTAAAGAAAATGGGATACACAACTTTAATGTGGGAGAAACCTAACAACAAGTGTTCCTTAAAGGGAAATTAGAAATAGTGAAAATTGTCCATGTGGAAAGTCTGTAGAGAGTTCTGACCACATCCACTTAATATCGTTTGGTATGCAAAACAATTGTCCGCAGATATAATTCTGTTACTGGCCTAGATGAGAAGTTTAATCTAAACCTCGCTAAAATAGTGAGGCAACGTGAGATGGGGGTGAGGGGGGGAAGCCTTGGCTTCTTGTTTCTGTTGCCTGAACTGCACCTCATCCCCCCTCCCAACTGAAATAGCTTATTACCATCTTATGATATTATCGATATGGTGAAATGTTTATATAATTTTTTTTTTAATTTTGATAGCGACCAAGAAAATAACTCGACGCCATCAACTTGCAAAACGTGCTGCGTTATCCCCGTTGCGATGTGCATGACGTCATTGGAATCCTAATAAATCTCGTGCATCTCAAAACATATCTGTTTCCTGTCTCGACCATCTCTCAGTCCGCCCTGGGAATGTCTAGTAATCCCTCCCCTTCCATGTCGAAATCCTCCTTTTATTCCCCCGTTTTACAAAGAGTGGTCATTCATATACATACATACATACACCCATCAGACACGCACACTATAATCTATATTCACAGTCACCCCATAAACACATAAGTCTCGTAACTAAATATAAAAACTGGTTAGAAAAACAAAAGAAAACAATAATAATAACAATTCCGCAGCTAAGCTCAAAATTGATTGCACAAGTTGACCACAGACCTGGTCGCAACAGTGGAATCGATTCTTGTACTCGTGAGATGCTGACTTTGATGACAAAACAAACAAAACTAAAATAATGTCGAAATAGTTAGCACTTGTTTTGTTTCCAAACATTTTTAAAAACTAGCATTTTCATTTATCTGGATATCCAATCGGAGGAAGAGAGGAAGTTGTTGAGTTTTGACATTTGGCAGGAACTCGCTAGGAATAATGACCTTGAGTCTGCTTTATTTTTTTTTTTTCTAAATTTTCGGATTAATCTCCAGAAAAACAAAGGCTCATTGATGAAAGTAGTATTAATTACAAATACCTAAATATATCTTTTTATTTTTGGTTGAGTGTACTGTTTTCTTTTAAAGTTATCAAACTGTTAAGTGTGACTAATTGTTGACAACATAATCACACTTTCTCTCTTTCTATTTCTTTCTCTTTTTTCTCTCTTTATTTTCTCTTCCTCCCTATTTCTCTCTCTTTCTTACTATCTCTGCCTCTCTATTTTACATCTCCCAGGTTGCTGTCACAAACAAAGACCAGTTTCTTTCAACTCTGTTTTTTACTGAGATTGCTACGTTAGTGTCTATACAGAATAGGAAATAATCTTCGGTTCGATTCTAATTCGAGATATGAAAAGTGAACTACATACTTTAATCATCCAACCGCAACGGAATCACTCAATTCACTGAACTGAATCACTCAGCTAGCAAACTCAACATATTTGTCACTAGCTGTCACTATTTTCTTTTTTTAAAATAACAATTTTGTTTGAAAGAATTGAAACAGCTGTGAAACTGTTATAATGTCTTTGTTGTTGTTGAGTCTGGATATTCTGTAACACTACTAGGTTTCTTAATAAATTAATGGTATGTTTACGTGAAGTTTAAGGAAATATACTTCCAATATCTTCAACGTAAGCTTGGTTGTATCATACTATAAGTCAAAGGTTCCATCGAGGCACTGTCCAGATCTACTTTCACTTGTGAAGAATGCCCCTTCAAAATAGGGATTTATTGCCACTATAAGAAAGGCTCCTCAAGATGAGCTTTGGTTGTCTAACAGCAAATAATTGGGCTATGACATAATCTGAATAAGACTTTTCCAACCTCTACTTCGAGAGACAGGAACAAACTACTGTATGCCTCACTCACCTTTCTTGGTGCTGTTTTGTGCTGTTTGGTATTCGAGTCGTTCCTTAAGATCACACCAGCATTGCCGTAGGAGAAAACATTGGTCACGATCGTTTCATTTAACAAGGAATGTGTCTCTAAGAGAAATCTCCGTGTTGCTACTGAGTCTAGGCACATCCACTGTCTCTAAGAGAAATCTCCGTGTTGCTACTGAGTCTAGGCACATCCACTGTCTCTAAGAGAAATCTCCCGTGTTGCTACTGAGTCTAGGCACATCCACTGTCTCTAAGAGAAATCTCCCGTGTTGCTACTGAGTCTAGGCACATCCACTGTCTCTAAGAGAAATCTCCCGTGTTGCTACTGAGTCTAGGCACATCCACTGTCTCTAAGAGAAATCTCCGTGTTGCTACTGAGTCTAGGCACATCCACTGTCTCTAAGAGAAATCTCCCGTGTTGCTACTGAGTCTAGGCACATCCACTGTCTCTAAGAGAAATCTCCCGTGTTGCTACTGAGTCTAGGCACATCCACTGTCTCTTAGAGACAGAACCACAATGGTCATCTTTAATGTCTTCCTTTAATTTATAAGTAGAATAAAATAGTATTTATTTTTGGTATCTTTTACAATTGACATATTTTATTTATTAAAGAATTATCAAATTTTAAAATATCTTGTAATTTAGAACACCTTCCTTCCTCGACTGCTTGTTGACGCCCTGTTGTCTGACATGTTACTGATAGAGCTGATCAAATATCGGCTAGCATGTATAGCATACGCTAACAGAGTTGAGTTGTGATAAACGATTGAATCACTCTGGCGCCAATTTCAAACATATAGTCATCTAGACGACTGCTCGCAATATACATTTTTTTCGTTGTTGCTGTTTTTGTTATTTTAAGTTTATAACAACTCAATTTGTCTGTCTGTCTGTCTGTACAAGTTTTGAACACATTTCTTCCACTTCCCATTCTTTGATCAAATTGAAACTTTGCACAACTATTAATTGTTTCTAACAAAACATGATACAACCAAAACATTAACCAAATAGTTAATTAAATAGTAGTAACTGATTAATTTTGTTTCATATCAAAAAAAGGAAGTGAATCTTACATTATTGAGATATTGCAATTTATGACTGTGCATATGGGGTATTTCCTCTTAGATATGCTTTTCTTTTTCTTTTTTTTTAATTTTTTTATTTTTACTTTGCTTGTCTAAATCTGAGATGAGGCAAGGTTTTAACATTGAAAATAGTTGAATCGATTGGTCTGGTAACTCGACACTGTCGTAACTTGCAGACCATAAAGTCAAACCCAAAATACGACCTTGGTATCAAGACGACAGCTACGGCACCGATATGTCTATATGAACCGGCTTATAGGAAGACATTGACAATTGTGTTTGGATCCAAGGTCGTGACGGCACCAGACAGGACGGCCGAATACTTTTCCTTTGTGTGTGTTGCTGAAGGATTTCTCAGAAGTGTTGGCTGCAATCGATATCAAGTTGGGTTTCTATTTTATTGAACGTGAAACAAATTACAATAATAAAAATAAGTGGATAGAGTCAACTGTGTCTGAACTCATTTTTTCCGAACTGACGATACCAACGTTGATTTGATCCAATTAAATTAAATTGATGTTTGGTTTTATAAACTTTAATTTAAAAAGAGCATGCGTTCTTCTATAATTCTATATCTAATATGACATTTCCTGATTACATACAAAAACAGTTATTGAAGTTCAATCCTAACAGGGTGGTGAAACACAAACTGAGTAAAATGAATAATTCCGTCTGAACGTGGAAAATAATTACGGAGAGAAAGAGTTAAGTCATCTATGTTAAACATCCTCTGTGTTATATGTTCTCTATGTGATCTAGACAGCTTTCATATATACAAAGAAAACTGCAACAAACTGTATGTAATTGTTTATTAAGATTAAATCATTGAAACATTGTATTTTTACCATGTGACTGATTCAGAACCTCTGTATTGACATATCACTCGGTGGACAGAACGTCGTCGCAGGGAAAAGGTTATAAGTCAACCCTGCCCCTGAGAAATAAATGATTTTGTTGATTGTTTTAATATTGTGGCTTCGGTGTCCCAGGCTTTCTCTCTTCCCTGTCCACTTTAGTCTTTCTATATTCTATCCATTTTAGCCTTTCTGTATTTTGTCTATTTTAGTCTTTCTGTATTTTGTCTATTTTAGTGTTTCTGTGTTTTGTCTATTTTAGTGTTTCTGTGTTTTATAAATTTTAGTCTTTCTTTTTTTTGTCTACTTTCGTGTTTCTGTATTTTGTCTACTTTAGTCTTTATGTATTTTGTCTAATTTAGTCTTTATGTATTTTGTCTACTTTAGTGTTTCTGTATTTTATCAATTTTAGTCTTTATGTATTTTGTCTACTTTAGTGTTTCTGTATTTTATCAATTTTAGTCTTTATGTATTTTGTCTACTTTAGTGTTTCTGTATTTTATCAATTTTAGTCTTTATGTATTTTGTCTACTTTAGTGTTTCTGTATTTTATCAATTTTAGTCTTTATGTATTTTGTCTACTTTAGTGTTTCTGTATTTTATCAATTTTAGTCTTTATGTAATTTATCAAATTGTGTCCACTTTAGTCTTGGTGTAAAATGTATGACTATTATCCATATGAGTTTTTGTTTAGTGTACAAGTCTTTACTGTGATTATGGTGCAGTAATATTAAATTATACTAATAGACCAGATTTTACATTAAAGTCCAACACATGCATTTATCTAGATTCCTTTTATCCGTAAACCCATTTTTGTGAATAGTCCTGTCTGTTTTCCTCTAGCTGCAAAATGCATAGACCAGTCTCTTGGATACATTTTAGAAATAAAGAGTAAGATGTCTAAGTAAAATATTTACCAGAAACATATTTTTATTGAAGAATGTAAAGAGGGACAATGGGAATCGCAGTGACCGAGTGGTAAAGCGCTTGGTTTATGAACCAAGGGGTCCAGGGTTCGAATCCCAGTGAAGACTTGGATTTTTAATTTAGGGCACCTCTGAGTCCACCCAGCTGTAATAAGTACCCGACATTAGTTGGGGAAAAGTAAAGGCGGTCGAACGTTGTTCTCGATACTTGACATTGTCTCGTTCACCGTTTGCCACAGAAACAGATGACCTTTTACAGCATCTGTCCTATATATCGAAAGTGGTTTGTTCTGATATAACAACCTTTCGTAGGTCTATGGTTGTCTTTTTATGAGTTCGCTTAATCACACATTTTTTTCTTGTAGACCTAGTCTTGTATATAATCGTCAAAAATTTTTGAAACAAGGAATCTACTATCAGGGCCGCAGTGGGCTTCTCACTTTCATAGGCCGTGCACTAATTCTAGGTGTAAATTATTAAATTAAACCATTATAACTTTATATAATAACAGGGTTTCTGCGGCCTTCTGATTTTCCAGGGCCTCCTGCAAATCTCCTGAAATTGCAAAATATATGAAAAGTCTTGAAAATTTCCTGAAATTATTTAGATCTCACAAACACATAAAAATCTCCTGAAAAATAGACAAATAGTCATTTTGGGGTGCCAATCGTATGCGCGATAAAAAAAAAACGGCATTGTGAGCTTACATTTAATAAAAGTTTATTGCAAAGACGAATGTATTTTCTAATACAAAATCTTAATTTTGACATTATATTATCCTTACCCAGACTGGACCCCGCGCAATCCGTTTCGCATAGGGCCCCGCAATTGTTAGGTCCGGCCCTGTCAACTAGAGCAACATTTATAATAATTGAAGACCACTATTGTGTATGACTGAGAACTACTAATTTGGATAACTGAAGACCACTACTTTATATGACTGGGGACCGCTGCTACTGATGATTGAAAGAGCACTACCGTAGAGTTTAGTTTTAACTACAAAGTGAAAGTGTGTGTCAAGTGATGGATGGATGCGTTGTAAGTACTCCACCACCTTCCACCCTTCTCAATGTCATCTTAGATTAGCATAAGGCTCTTAAAGGTTCTGGCTTAGTCCATGATTTAAAAAGCAAGTTAAATATGAAACTACTGACTTTATGGGAGATCGTTTTGACCATAAAACAAACATAAATATTTCATATTCCCATTTTTTAAAAATCTATTACCTCTCATTCTCACTCTCCTCCCACTCTCTCTCTTTCGTTTACGTTTTCTCTCCCTCTCTCTCACCCCCTCTCTCTCTATTCCTGTCTCTCTCTCTCTTTCTGCTCCTCTCCTCTCTCTCTCACCCCCTCCATCATTCTCTCTCTCTCTCTGTCCACAATATAATCGATGAATGGACATGTTAGTCACCTAACCCCGGAAGAAAGGAAGATGTGGAGGAAGAGGAAAGAGAGATTTTTTTCCCTCCATTTCCTCAAATTAATTGACCTCGAACTAACCGAGAGACACCAGTGACCAACCACCACATAAAATACTCACTGTCAGATGTCCATGTCTCTCACACTGATATATACATGCGTCCTCCCGTTCACCCATTGGACATACACCGTTGTCCACCAGTTTGGAAAAAAAAATATCTAGGCATCTGGTATCCAATACAGGTCAGTAAAGGAAACACTACGTCTGGTAAAATATTGCTCGGAAGAAGCTTATCCCCCATGGACAGGCAAGGGAACTCACTCGCGCCAACGTTCGAAGAATGACTGCTGCTCTAGTTCACAGCAATAAATTATCTTCTACCATATTGAAATCGGGCTCGGGGGAAAACCAGTTCAGATATTTAATTATTAATATTCTTCGCAATATTTATTTTACTTTTTTTTATCACGAGTTTTTTTTTAAAACGTGTGTTGGACCCACAGAGGCCCACTCAACTCAGCACTTGACTTAAAGAGTGTAATAAATGTCATTGACATGTCATAGTGACCCTAAGTCTGAAGGCCCATTGATTGTGAAATGGCGAGTGGTTGGTGGACGCTAGAGAGGAAAGTAAATGAAATTTCTAATTGGAAAAAAGACATTATTAAAAAGAGTACTTGATTTATAAAGTTTTAACACTATGCAATGCTATTGTTTAATGTCGCATATACAATTTATTTATACGATTGACAGAAGTAGTTTTACATAACATTGTGTTTCGTTGCAATGCTAACAGTGGCGGCTAGTTCTCGAGAATTCTAGAGTTGTTTGAGTAAACCTCTATTGGTAGTACTCTGTCCCCTCTCTCATGTTGTAGCAATAGGTCAGAATTGAGTGTATTGAATGTCAACTGAGCTCTTTTGTTTTCTTTTTGTAGTTTGTCTTGTAAAAGTAAAAAGTTCTCTCTTCAGACCTTGCGATCTATAGGGCAGACAATGTTACGGTCGTCTGTTTCTTTGGCCAACGGTTAACGAGCAGGGTGTCATGTGGCCAGACCAACCGCCTTTGCTTTCCCTAACTTAAGTCAGGCAGAGTTGGTTGGTCGCAGGGGCACACTAAGAATCCCTAAATCCAAAATCACGGACTACACCGAGATTCGAACCCAAGACCTCAGGTTCGGAAGCCAAGCGCTTAACCACTCAGCCACTGTCTTTGTCTTTTACGCACCTTACGAATCCGGATGTAGGGTCAAAACCGCAGACACGTGTACAATGTATCTTGATGTAGAACTTTTTTTCCCCTTACTATTTCGTCGACACTACCTTAAGGCAGTCACAAAGTATACCACCCAAGAGGGTTTCCCGATCCAAGTACTCCTGTACCCAGCGACGTTCTTCTGTCCGAACTATAAATGCATTTCTGCAGCTTAGACGCTATAGACATCGCTTGGCTACACAGAGGAAAAAAAACATCGCTTACCGTAACCCCAGATCCCATAACACTTTATATGGCCATCCATTTAAAATCTGCACAGGGCTTCAACATTCTAAAATCCGGACTTGCTTAGCACTTTCTAAACTTTCAAATGTTTCTGCAATAGATTTGACACTTTCTTTAATGCCCCACACTCTTCAGCTCCGAGCCGCACCTCTGAACGCGTGACACTGTATTTACGCTTATGTGTGTGAACATATGTACATGTAGTCGTCACACTGTTCGGAAGTCTTGGTTGACTGCAGCCAAGAAGAAATGACTTAGTATTGATTGTGGTATGTCTCAGAACACTGATTTTGTTGGCCTGA
This sequence comes from Biomphalaria sudanica, assembly GCA_036873155.1. Taxonomy (NCBI): domain Eukaryota; kingdom Metazoa; phylum Mollusca; class Gastropoda; family Planorbidae; genus Biomphalaria; species Biomphalaria sudanica. The sequence goes on from JAZGLO010006691.1 coordinate 41,915, forward strand.
TGTTCAAATACTGTTTTGGTTGTTAGACAAATATAAATACAAGGGAAAACCAAGAGGAAACGGCAGGAAGAAGAAAGTGAAAGAGAGAATGAAGGTCAGATAGAGGGTAAAGGGCAGAAAGAAAAATATAGAAGAGTATTAAAAAGAAGAGAGTGAGTGAGAGAGAGAGAGAAAGAGAGAGAAGCCCAAGCATTAAAGATTTTTGTTTCCTTCCAGTGCAATTGTACACTGCATTCTCTCTGTCTTCCAAAAACATTTCTTTACAGCGAGTGTCAATAAATAGATGCATGCTAATTAAAGGAACAAGTCTTTTAGACATGTGCGCCAATGGCGTTCTAGTGTAACATGAAAAGTGTCGTGTTTTATTTCTCTGGGCAGTGATTCTCAAACTGATGCTGTTGACACAATGAATTTTTTTTTTTTTTAGTTTCGCTCCAGTATACACGAATATAAAACTTTGTTATGTCCGGTCTTGTTATAGACATGGCATCGTTCTAGACATGGCATCGTTCTAGACATGGCATCGTTCTAGACATGGCATCGTTATAGACATGGCATCGTTGTAGACATGACATCGTTATAGACATGGCATCGTTATAGACATGTCATCGTTATAGACATGTCATCGTTATAGACATGTCATCGTTATAGACATGGCATCGTTATAGACATGGCATCGTTATAGACATGACATCATTCTACGTATTACAATAAGACTAAAATGTTACAAGAAATAAAAATAGAATGACAACGAAAACAGTTTTGAGGACCAGTGCTTTGATGGTAACAATTTGTTTTTTTTCAAAACTTATTTGCGAATCCCTGATGAATGTTGGCTTTGAAGGTATTGTTGCAGCATCGGCCCCTGTCACTACGTAATGCTATAGGAAACACAAAGGGTTTGAGTGCTTCAGCCATTTTGTTTTTATTTTATTTGTTCAGTCATCTTATCTGTGTGGGATGAGAGAGAGAGAAAGAGAAACACAGAGAGAGATAGAGAGAGAAACACCGAGAGAGAGAAAGAGAAATAGAGAGAGAGAGAAACAGAGAGAGAGAGAGAGAAACACCGAGAGAGAGAAAGAGAGAGAGAGAGATAGAGAGAGAAACAGAGAGAGAGAAACAGAGAGAGAGAGAGAGAGAAACACCGAGAGAGAGAGAGAGAAACAGAGAGAGAGAGAAACAGAGAGAGAGAGAGAGAGAGAGAGAAACACCGAGAGAGTCAAAGAGAAACAGAGAGAGAGAGAAACAGAGAGAGAGAGAGAGAGAAACAGAGAGAGAGAGAGAAAAAAAATAGAGAGAAACACAGAGAGATAGAAACAGAGAGAGAGAGAGAGAGAGAAACACAGAGAGAGAGAAAAACACAGAGAGAGAGAAACACAGAGAAAGAGAGAAACACAGAGAGATAGAGAGAGAGAGAAACAGAGAGAGAGAGAAAAAAAACAGAGAGTAACAAAGAGAGTGTTTCAAGATATGTGTATGTGTGTATATCATTCTGTGTTTGTTAGGATGAGTGTATGCCCATCAATGCTTCTGTTTGATTGGATAATGTAATCAATGCTTTTTTTTTTCTTTTCGAGTTTCTGTAATAATGATCCGATGCTGTGTTTGATTTCATTGTGTATGTGTGTGCGTGTAAATGTGTGCGTTTGTGTTTGTAGTTTATCCTAGCCCTAAGTTTCCACCTCCTCTACCCCGTCACAAAGAGACGAATGCAGTTTTTGTTTTTGAGTTGACATTTATGAGAGACTCTCCTACCAAAAAAAAAAAACCTTGTCTTTATTCATCAGAACTTACAATGTCTTAAATGTCTGTCTTTAAGACACATTGACAGACTCTTTGTCTTATCCTCCCAACTTAACTAACAGCATGTATGGCCACAGAAAGCAGTTCAGAAACACGGCTCGTTACTTTTGCAAAGACTCAAAGACTCACTTCTCTATGGCCTCTGTCAGTGGCGAAGTGACTCTGGATCATCTTATAGAAATGAAATGAATGCCTGGGCATCAGAAAAAGAAAAAGCTAGCAACAAGAACAAGAAGTCTGATTGTCTATCAGGCAACCTTTACTGAACAGAGTTGTTTTTGTTTATGTCTAATCAAATATATAGCCCTGAACTATGTTCCAAGATATTTATTTTTGATATAATAGGAGGTACAAAAATCATAAAACATTTCCAAGAACCAGTAGCTAAATGGCATTGCCCAGATCTCTGTCCCAGCGGCGGCACTGCAGACCTCACAACAGCTTTAGTAGAGACGTTCACGAGAAACTACACACAAGGTCAAGGACGCTTTATAGAACTTCATGATTGCCAACTACATAAACGTTACAAATAGAAGAGTTTTAAAAACGTGATTCTTTAGTTGCTTGAATATAGAAAGGAAACAGTTATTCAAATTGAAACAAATCACATAGCTTATCAACATTTTTTTTTCACACCGAATACACCAAAAAGTTTCCTATTTATAGCTCCTTCCCCGTATGAAAATCTCCAATAAAAATCCCTCAACAGACACGGAATTCTTTCCCCCCCATCAGAACTGTAGCTCTTCAGTTTCAAAGTACAGAAGAAAGAGAAACATGTTATGATAACCATTGTATTTTACTGACTGCACTCAATAGTTTCTGATTTATTTACCAGTCAATTAACTTCCTACTTTCTTTAGATGGGTATCTTGTTGGTCTTCCCACTCCACCGAAACGCACTTCAAAGTAGACACTCGAGCCCAAGCATAACCACACACATAGACAACCCGCTCATAGACACCCACACGTAGACATTTCGTACTGAGGTCAATTATTTTTATCAAAGGAATCTCAGAAAATTGCAATCTTTTTCCATCTCTGATATTCCCTTCGGCAGCTCGCCGTCTCGGTTTAATTCCATCACAGACGCCGCAAAACGAGTTTGGTCTAAACACTGGCCATATTTTGATATTGACTCCCCCCCCCCCGGGCGCCTAAAAAACACCCATACACACACGCACACTCATTTTAGAGCTGTTGTGGTGAGTGGACCGCTGGTCAAGCTGACCGGACCTCGGTAGCAAGTGAAGATGCTGGCCTGGTCTTTTCTACATTTTTTTTCTGTCTGTAAAGAGATTTCAGTTAGTTAAGCTTTTCACTTGAGAAAAAATACAAATTGTGTCTGTTCGTCTGTCTGTCTTTTTACTTATTACCTGCAAAGCAAATCTTTTCATAAGCAATCTTAATTGTAAACATTCTTTGTGGAATTTTCGTCCCGGTACCTCCTTACTTCTAGCTAAACTAATCCTAACTAGGATACTAAGATACTAAATATTCATTGGTCTCTCTTATCAAGCCATCCCCCCAGCGTTGAAAGGTATTAGCCACGGGTCATTCCACAGAGTTAGTGGTCACTCTCACAGTCGTCTTTGATGTGAAAGAAACACAGAAAAAGCAAGAGAGGGGAGGGGCGAGAATGATAACATTAAAACTCAACAATTTCTCTCTTTCTCACTTTTTCTCACTCTTTCTCTCCACCTGCCTCTCCCATTCTTTCATTGACTTTAAGACCCTCCCCCTCCCCCAAAGAAGTTTTCTTTTTTTTGTTCCTTTATGCCATCGTATAAGCTGGTCACATGTTACTCCCTCGTCCAACGTGAACTGAAAGTGAACATGAACGTAGAAAATATAAGAACTCCGAGGAGAATAAAGACAGTTTTTGACTAAATGCGAAACGTCTTAGTTCCAACAAGCCTCTCTTTATAATCAGTTGTTTGTTTAGCATTGTATATTTTCAAAAGTATCCCAATTCCTATGAAATCAAAAAATTAAGTTGTTTTTTTTTTCTTTTTCATTTACCTTTATATAGCGCAACATTTATGCTATAATCATTCTCGGTGCGCTCTGGTCTTTTCACTTTGAGAACCCTTTTGGAGGAGTTAGTATATGAAAGTTTCTTTTTAATCTTTGGGCACACAGCAAGCAAGGCTCGAACTCGAGCGCCTTTCATAGGCAGCCAAGTGTGTTGCCTCTCAGCCTCACATACTTCTACCACCTCATCTTAAACTACCCTCTGTAGTTAAATAAACAATCACTATTGTGTTATGTTTTTTTTTTTCAGAAGCATATTCTCAGACCATGCTGAGATAGGAAGAACAATGGCTTAGGCAATGTTCCAGCAGGTTTTTTTTTTTGTGGTTTTTAAGTTGAAGGGATTCTCCATGTAGTGATACACACACACACACACTGCGGCCCGTTGTTTGATTAGAAGGCAGAAACATGGTTCCAGTTTAGAATAAAGGATAATTGGCTTGCAGATCTTGATATGTAGAAAATGGAAAGATGAAAGGAATTATTTCTATATAATGACACACTATATAAATGAATAGAAAAGATAACTCCTCAGATACTATGGTATGGTAAATGTGCAACTGGTGCTCATGCTTGCTTGTCTCCCCCTGCCGATCTAGATATTGAGAATATTTGGACCCTCGCAGACGGAAAGAACAATTAACTTTTCTTGTAAGTTATCGCCCTTGGACGCTCATGGGATTACTCTATTGCTTGCTAGATGATAGGTCCCCACCAAACAACTTATGTTGTTATTAGCAACAAGCGTCCTCTGTTATGTAGATGCGTGCATTTCCTTGACATACGTACATCGTTTCTCTCCCGGTTATACAATGTGTCTTTCTCATCAACTTACAATGTGTCTTTCTATTCTATATACAAAGTGTCTTTTTCTTCTGTATACAAAGTGTCTTTCTATTCTATATACAAAGTGTCTTTTTCTTCTATATACAAAGTGTCTTTCTCTGCTATTTACAAAGTGTCTTTCTCTGCTATTTATCTGCTATTTACAAAGTGTCTTTCTCTTCCATATACAAAGTGCCTTTCTCTTCTATATACAAAGTGTCTTTCTATTCTATATACAAAGTGTCTTTCTCTTCCATATACAAAGTGCCTTTCTCTTCTATATACAAAGTGTCTTTTTCTTCTATATACAAAGTGTCTTTCTATTCTATATACAAAGTGTCTTTTTCTTCTATATACAAAGTGTCTTTCTCTGCTATTTACAAAGTGTCTTTCTCTGCTATTTATCTGCTATTTACAAAGTGTCTTTCTCTTCCATATACAAAGTGCCTTTCTCTTCTATATACAAAGTGTCTTTTTCTTCTATATACAAAGTGCCTTTCTCTTCTATATACAAAGTGTCTTTTTCTTCTATATACAAAGTGTCTTTCTATTCTATATACAAAGTGTCTTTTTCTTCTATATACAAAGTGTCTTTCTCTGCTATTTACAAAGTGTCTTTCTCTGCTATTTATCTGCTATTTACAAAGTGCCTTTCTCTTCTATATACAATGTGTCTTTCTCCTCAACTGACAGTGTCTTTCTCCTCAACTGACAGTGTGTCTTTCTCCTCAACTGACAGTGTGTCTTTCTCCTCCACGTACAGTGTGTCTATCTCCTCTACTATAAATGTGTAACTCTCTCCTCTACTTACTTTGTAAGCACCCCTCCCGTTTTCAATCCCGCGGCCTTTGACCATTTGACGGACTTGACTTTTTTTCGGGGGCCCTGGCCAGTTGCTCAGCACCTTGTGTGTTTGCTTGTAGATTGAATCCCTCGCCAATTCGTCCTTGTCTCAGGGTGACCTTTGAACCTTATCCATCAGCTTGTTGGGTCTGTAGGCCACGGCGTTGGGAGGATGAGGGTTTGGGAAGAGGAAAAAAAAAGGATGGGGAGTGGGGGTGAAAATGAAGGTAGGAGATGAATGGGGAGTGAGGTGGGTAAAGGATGAATGGGGAGTGAGATGGGTTGAGGATGAATGGGGAGTGAGATGGATAGAGGATGAATGTGGAGTGAGATGGGTAGAGGATGAATGGGGAGTGAGATGGGTAGAGGATGAATGGGGAGTGAGATGGGTAGAGGATGAATGGGGAGTGAGATGGATAGAGGATGAATTGGGAGTGAGATGGGTAGAGGATGAATGGGGAGTGAGATGGATAGAGGATGAATGGGGAGTGAGATGGGTAGAGGATGAATAGGGAGTGAGATGGGTAGAGGATGAATGGGGAGTGAGATGGGTAGAGGATGAATGGGGAGTGAGATGGGTAGAGGATGAATGGGGAGTGAGATGGATAGAGGATGAATGGGGAGTGAGATGGGTAGAGGATGAATGGGGAGTGAGATGGGTAGAGGATGAATGGGGAGTGAGATGGGTAGAGGATGAATGGGGAGTGAGATGGATAGAGGATGAATGGGGAGTGAGATGGGTAGAGGATGAATGGGGAGTGAGATGGGTAGAGGATGAATGGGGAGTGAGATGGGTAGAGGATGAATGGGGAGTGAGATGGGTAGAGGATGAATGGGGAGTGAGATGGGTAGAGGATGAATGGGGAGTGAGATGGGTAGAGGATGAAGGGGGAGTGAGATGGGTAGAGGATGAAGGGGGAGTGAGATGGGTAGAGGATGAATGGGGAGTGAGATGGGGAGTAAGATGGGTAGAGGATGAATGGGGAGTGAGATGGGTAGAGGATGAATGGGGAGTGAGATGGGGAGTGAGATGGGTAGAGGATGAATGGGGAGTGAGATGGGTAGAGGATGAATGGGGAGTGAGATGGGTAGAGGATGAATGGGAAGTGAGATGGGTAGAGGATGAATGGGGAGTGAGATGGGTAGAGGATGAATGGGGAGTGAGATGGGTAGAGGATGAATGGGGAGTGAGATGGATAGAGGATGAATGGGGAGTGAGATGGATAGAGGATGAATGGGGAGTGAGATGGATAGAGGATGAATGGGGAGTGAGATGGGTAGAGGATGAATGGGGAGTGAGATGGGTAGAGGATGAATGGGGAGTGAGATGGGTAGAGGATGAAGGGGGAGTGAGATGGGTAGAGTATGAATGGGGAGTGAGATGGGGAGTGAGATGGGTAGAGGATGAATGGGGAGTGAGATGGGTAGAGGATGAATGGGGAGTGAGATGGGTATAGGATGAATGGGGACTGAGATGGGTAGAGGATGAATGGGGAGTGAGATGGGTAGAGAATGAATGGGGAGTGAGATGGGTAGAGGATGAATGGGGAGTGAGATGGGTAGAGGATGAATGGGGAGTGAGATGGGTAGAGGATGAAGGGGGAGTGAGATGGGTAGAGGATGAACGGGGAGTGAGATGGGTAGATGATGAAGGGGGAGTGAGATGGGTAGAGGATGAATGGGGAGTGAGATGGGTAGAGGATGAACGGGGAGTGAGATGGGTAGAGTATGAATGGGGAGTGAGATGGGAAGTGAGATGGGTAGAGGATGAATGGGGAGTGAGATGGGTAGAGGATGAATGGGGAGTGAGATGGGTAGAGGATGAATGGGGAGTGAGATGGGTAGAGGATGAATGGGGAGTGAGATGGATAGAGGATGAATGGGGAGTGAGATGGGTAGAGGATGAATGGGGAGTGAGATGGGTAGAGGATGAATGGGGAGTGAGATGGGTAGAGGATGAATGGGGAGTGAGATGGGTAGAGGATGAATGGGGAGTGAGATGGGTAGAGGATGAAGGGGGAGTGAGATGGGTAGAGGATGAAGGGGGAGTGAGATGGGTAGAGGATGAATGGGGAGTGAGATGGGGAGTAAGATGGGTAGAGGATGAATGGGGAGTGAGATGGGTAGAGGATGAATGGGGAGTGAGATGGGGAGTGAGATGGGTAGAGGATGAATGGGGAGTGAGATGGGTAGAGGATGAATGGGGAGTGAGATGGGTAGAGGATGAATGGGAAGTGAGATGGGTAGAGGATGAATGGGGAGTGAGATGGGTAGAGGATGAATGGGGAGTGAGATGGGTAGAGGATGAATGGGGAGTGAGATGGATAGAGGATGAATGGGGAGTGAGATGGATAGAGGATGAATGGGGAGTGAGATGGATAGAGGATGAATGGGGAGTGAGATGGGTAGAGGATGAATGGGGAGTGAGATGGGTAGAGGATGAATGGGGAGTGAGATGGGTAGAGGATGAAGGGGGAGTGAGATGGGTAGAGTATGAATGGGGAGTGAGATGGGGAGTGAGATGGGTAGAGGATGAATGGGGAGTGAGATGGGTAGAGGATGAATGGGGAGTGAGATGGGTATAGGATGAATGGGGACTGAGATGGGTAGAGGATGAATGGGGAGTGAGATGGGTAGAGAATGAATGGGGAGTGAGATGGGTAGAGGATGAATGGGGAGTGAGATGGGTAGAGGATGAATGGGGAGTGAGATGGGTAGAGGATGAAGGGGGAGTGAGATGGGTAGAGGATGAACGGGGAGTGAGATGGGTAGATGATGAAGGGGGAGTGAGATGGGTAGAGGATGAATGGGGAGTGAGATGGGTAGAGGATGAACGGGGAGTGAGATGGGTAGAGTATGAATGGGGAGTGAGATGGGAAGTGAGATGGGTAGAGGATGAATGGGGAGTGAGATGGGTAGAGGATGAATGGGTAGTGAGATGGGTAGAGGATGAATGGGGAGTGAGATGGGTAGAGGATGAATGGGGAGTGAGATGGGTAGAGGATGAATGGGGAGTGAGATGGGTAGAGGATGAATGGGGAGTGAGATGGGTAGAGGATGAATGGGGAGTGAGATGGGTAGAGGATGAATGGGGGGTGAGATGGGTAGAGGATGAAGGGGGAGTGAGATGGGTAGAGGATGAATGGGGAGTGAGATGGGTAGATGATGAAGGGGGAGTGAGATGGGTAGAGGATGAATGGGGAGTGAGATGGGTAGAGGATGAACGGGGAGTGAGATGGGTAGAGGATGAACGGGGAGTGAGATGGGTAGAGGATGAAGGGGGAGTGAGATGGGTAGAGCAAAAGTGGAAGGTGATTGCTTTGGATGAAGACAAAGTTAGAGAAAGAGAGGACAAGAAAAAAAGACAGAGAGATATATATATATAGCTGAAGGAAAAAGGAAAGGTAAAGAGGAAGAAAGAAAACAAACTTCTTGTTAAAAAAAAGGTAATGAAAATCTCCATAAATAAAAAAAAAAAGCAAAAATAAATCAAACAGGAACGAATACGAACATATTAGAGACATAAAAAGACAACTAGAAAGAAATTCGAGGGAAGGAATGAAGATGAAATCCTTGTAAATACAACAAACAAAAAAAAAATTGACGTGCCGTGTCATTTTCATCTTTGGAATTTGGAGAACCACTCCCCCCCCCCCTTTTTCTCTCTCCTTGAACACCTTTTTTTTTTAAAGTTCACTCCTCATTCTGTCTCTCTTTCTAGCGCGCTCCCTGCGGGATACATCCAGGTTTACGTATTCATTGTCTTTTCTTTTCCAGCACTGACATACATAATAATAGTTTCACATGAAAATAAAGACTTTTAATCATTCTTTTTATTTTTGTTTGTTTTGTTTCGTTAAACGTCTGCTCCTAGGCTCCAATATTTCTTTCATCTCTCTTTTCTTTTTCGGATCTTTTACTTCCGATCTTTTCAACGGATATTTAAAAAACAAACAGATGGCAATCAAGCAATTTTCTTACACAATGAACTGCGCGTATGATAGAGAAGAGAGAGAGGGAAGAGAGAGAGAGAGCATATTCTGGAAACTCTTTCATGCGCGTGTTTATATGTATAGTTTTTTTTATATACATGACGCCCAACCTACGACCCGCGTGACATATAAGGCCTTTGAAGACATCTATCCCCTCGAAACAACTGTCCGCTGTACATAATGAAGCTTGGCTCAATTGGACTGGGATTTCTTTGCTGATGAAGAGGCCAGTGGCACGCATGTAGGAAAGATTATGGCCAAAGGTAAAAAAAAACACACAAAAAAAACCCAGATGGGTTATTCTTGACCTACATTTTCCATCTTTTTATCTCCTATTATAAATGGGATTACTCGAAATGAGAGACTTAAATATAATGCATCAATTGTTTTTTTTATATTTTTTAGGATATTATTTTTATTGAATATCATTGAATAGTATTTTAATTAACTCATCTCTATTTCTCTCCCTTTTTTTTGTGTCGAATTAAAGTCGGGAAAATGAATGCCATAGTTTATTTATTTTTAGTGCCAAACTCTAATAATCGTTTGTTTGTTTCGGGTGTTTCTTTAGAATTGAAGATAATTTCATTCTAGCCTAAATCTCCAGAGCAGATACCACACGACTTGACAGTCAACTCTACGTCCCTTTCAGTCATCTACACAATAATAGTATTCACATTTTAAATGGAATCGTTAATGTTGGTTGTTAGTCTTTGAAAAATAAAAGCCCACATTTGATGGACGCTTTAACAGTTCTTGCTTTTGTTATTGGGCACATCCACTTATTTCAAACCACGACAAGCTCATTAACGCATTACTCCCTAAATGTTATATCTCACGCGGTGGCTGAGTGGTAAAGCGCCGGCTTCCGAAACGAAGTCCCGGGTTCGAATCCTGAAGACTGGTATTTTTAACATCGGGATATTTGGGCGCCTCTTAGTCCACCCAGTTCTAATGGGCACCTGACATTAGATGGAGAAAAGTAAAGGCGGTTGGTCGTTGTGCAGGCCACATGACACCCTCGTTAACCGTAGGCCACAGAAATAGATGATCTTTACATCATTTTCCCTATAAATCGTCTGAAAGGGGTACTTATATCTCACTATGTACGTAAACTTGAGACTTGATCACAGTGCCACAATGTTTATCCTAGCCCTGACCCATAAAAAACATAATCATTACCCTAAGTTTAAAACTAAAAACACTAAATATTGCGATCCTAAAAAAAAAAAACATCGCCGAAAAAAAACAACCAAGAAATATTCTAACAACAAGCCGCTACATGCAAGCTACTTTCCATCATTGTAGAAATACAACTTTTTTATCAAGATTCGTCTATGAGAAGCAATCATTACATATAATCCAGGTTTTTGTTTTCCTTGCAGCAGCCAATCACAAGGCTATACATTGGAAAGAGACTTGTTAGCGACAGGTGGAAGTGATAGAACTTGCAGTCCCGCAGACAGGGCTATGGCAGCACTTGAGCCGGCCCTAGTTTTCACCGGGGACACGACAATTCGTTCACTGACATTTCGTTCACCGACAAATCGTTCACGACATTTCGTTCACCCGCCAATTCGTTCACGCGACTATTCGTTCACGCGACTATTCGTTCACGCGACATATCGCTCACGGACTATTCGCTCACAGACAAATCGTTTACGCGACAAATCGTTCACTAACAATTCGTTCACAGACAAATTGTTCACAGACAAATCGTTTACTGGATATTTCCAAAAACAAAAAATTACTTCAGATCGGTCCTAATCAGAAATTGTTTGTTAATTTATTTTTCTGTTGTTAATATTTTGTTAATGAGGACAGTATGTGATAAAAATTATACTTACTTGTAAATTTGAGTCACCGATTTTGAGTTTGTGTTTCCACACAAACTGTTTTTTGTAACTTTGTTTCTTTTAAGTATGATTTAATCACTTACTGTCCTCATTAACAAAATATTAACAATAACAAAAACAACGAAAATAAATAAACTCGTGTGATTAGACCTGATCTCTAGCAATTTGTTGTTTTTGGAAATAATAGAAGCTACAAAAGTTTGAATGTCAATAAATTAAACACGCGACGAGAATATATAATATTAACAATATGTTACTATCCAGTGAACGATTTGTCTGTGAACGATTTGTCGTGAACCAACTGTCGGTGAACAAGTTGTCGTGAGCGAATAGTCCATGAGCGATATGTCGCGTGAACGAATAATCGCGTGAATGAATAGTCGCGTGAACGAATTGTCGGGTGAACGAAATGTCTGGTGAACGAATTGTCGTGGAACCGTTTTTACCATTGCTTACATTTACTCGTCGCTTCGCTTACAGATTTAGAACAAAAAATGTTTCAAGGATATGTTTTCAAGTTAAAATAGTCTTTCGAAAGCTGAAGCAATTAGAAAAACATGTAGATCTATATAAGGAAAAAAAAAAGAGAAAACTTGTAAGTACAGGATCCGCCATGTTCTAATCCACCATGTTTTACTACTTAATGCTTAACTTAATACAGTTTTACTTCACTATGTTCTAATCCACTATGTTTAACTTCACAATCCACCAGCATGATCAAATGCACTATGTTTAACTACTTCATAATGCTCTACTAAACACAGTTTTTATCCAACCATGTTCTAATCCACCATGTTTTTAATCCACCATTCTTTATACCACCATGTTTTAACTCCACCATGTTTTAACTCCACCATGTTTTACACCCCAACGTTCTAAGCCATCATGCACCTATCTAAAAAAACATTTTTGAAAGTCAGGAAAGTAAAAATGTGGATGTGAAAAAAGAAACGAGCATAAAGCTGTAGGAAACCAAGTTTTGGTTTGGGCAAAGGGAGAGACCAAGAGACTGTAAAAGGGAGAATGTTTTTCCACTTTAAAAAAAAAAAACGCTTCTATCAACTCACTGTCTTTCTGGCCACGTTAAATTCTGTACATGTTATTTCTCGAACACCTTTTCTTGGATCAAGCTGAAACTTTACACAATTATTTATTGTACCTAAATATAAAAACAGACAAACAAATACAATTTGTTTGATATCACAAAGGAAATTAATTCTTCAGTATTAATATATATGGCAAAATATATAGGGGTTTGTCCCCTTCCATAATTTACATGTTATTTCTTCCATACCCATTCTCGGATCAAGTTGAAAATTGACACAATTATTTATGGTACCTAAAAAGAAACACGAATCAATAAAAAGAAATTAACCAATTAGTTCATTAATTATTGGCAATCAGCTAATCTAGTTCAAAATTGATTCAGGAAAATAAACCTAATTGTGATGATTCATATGGCTAGAGATGTAGTTTCCCTATTGTACGGTTTTCAAAAGTATTTCTTATATTTTTCTTTTATCTATCTGCATTCTGTACTAAAACACCTGGAACTCAGTTGCACTGGTAGATGGCGCTAATGGCGTGAATACTTGTATGAGCTCGTGAAGTAGACTAGCGCTGTCAACAGGACAAAACCCATACCAAGATTATATAAAAAAAAAAAGAGTTGAAGCAAATTCTTCTGGCCAGGAAAAAATGAATGTTAAATATTGTTAATATCGCTTAAAATATGTTCTGCTAGATGGTACAGGGTTAATTTTGGAGTGGATGATGTCATTAAATGCTCTAACTTACGGAGGCGATTCCTTGTAAAACAAGGGTGGGCAGTGTGGCATAACTTGCTAGTGAAACTTTGTGTTCTATAGAGTTTTACATGTTTTGGATGTTCCTCCGGGTTGAAGAGGATTTTACTTCTAGTCCAAACCTCCCGCTGGACGACGGGGGATGGGAGCGGGGAGGGTTTGAACCCAGGCCCATCGATAAGTCCGAAATACAGTCCTGCGCACAAGCCAAACGACTAGGTAGCCACCCAGACGAGGCTCATGTGCCCGCTCTCCGAGTCACAACGATATAATCTATAAATTCCAAAATTTCTTTAATGTTTGTTGTATGCATACGAGTGTTATATATATATATATATATATATATATATATATTCTGGACACGGTATACATCGTGAAAGATTATCTTTCACCTCTCATATATGTTCTGTTTTTTGGGGGGGCTTTTTTTTTTTTTTGTTGTAATATAAGCCTACATATCATATCCGGCGTCCTAGAAAAACGTATGTATTGCAAATTATTTGGCATATTACTATGAAGATCCAAAGACAGACAAAAAAGATTCACATGAGTTGTACCTTTGTATGAAAGAGATTCGCCTTTTATTTTAACGTATCAGAGGATTAAATTTGTATTCTCAACACATTTTTAATAGACAATTTCAATAAACATATATATATATACAAAATATAGATAATTCTGCCGGACCGAACAAACAAACAAACAAACAACAAAAAACAAAGAACGTTTGGTACTCGTGGGCTTCATCAGATACAAAACAAACAACCAAAAAGCTTATACTAAGTTAACTTATCTGTCCTATAATTTTCGCTATCTAGGCAGTAGCTGGTGAAGACCTCGTAGCCCGAACGTTCGTTGTTCTTTTCTTGGTCGGCATAGTTACCTATATGGATATTTATTGTATTGTCTATACAGTCGTTTACAACCTGAGGCAGTAAAACTTTGACACTTTTTTTAAAACCTGAAATAGCATTTCTCTTTTTGTTTTCCACTCAGACTTGTTCTAAATTTAACAAATAAACAGATCTTTTTAAAGTTTCATAGATGACATATCTTTAGATCAAAATCTCTGCAACGAATTCTTTAATGCTTCCTGTAGTGTAATGGGTATGAAGTCTATAACGAGACCAAATGGAGGCCCACTAAACCGGAATGTAAACACTTCTCTTCCCAGCCTTGATTTTGTGTTTTGTTTAAAGAGAACAGTTTGTTGTTGTTAGGTTACAATAAACAGATCTGCGTAATATCGCGGGATGTCTCTAGGAGAGCGGCGCAGGACGGGGAGGGGGGACACTTAAAATCCGAGATGTTTACGAAACGATGTACCCCCACATAACACACAGCGCTGGAGCGCTTCAAGCTCAGGGTCGCGGCGATAGCATCTGGACCACTTAGCGAGGTGAGGTCAGGTGGAGTCGTCGGTGGGTAAGATTAGACGTCAGTGACCCCAGGGTTTAAAACGAAATAATATAGCTCTGTGTGTGTGTGTGTGTGTGTGTGTGCGTGTGTGTGTGTGTGTGTGTGTGTGTGTGAATCAAGGGGACTGGTTCCTTGTCGACATTATAAGGAAAGTGTGTGTTGGGTAAAAGGCGGTTGGGAGAGACTTAAAATCTAAAGCATGATACCTATCTTCATTTATATATGTGTTACTGGATAATAGGAACACGATCTAGCAGACCTGTGGGATATGCGTTGTCCTAAAGACCTCTCATAAATATAAAGACAGCACTAGAGAAAGCAGAAATAAGGATCAAAAATTTTTTGATAATGGAAAATGGTGAATTAAATACAGCAAAATAATGGACAGTCCTGACCAGGCCACGAACCATTTAACACATGCTTCGACAACTTTGCTATCAGCAACACAGGACCAGACGAAGAAACCATTCAGATTATAAAGAAAGAATCTTTTGGATAGCTTTCACCCCTTCCGCATTTTGCCACCAAGAGCTCAACGATCACACAATCCTCCCAGTCTGGATAGTGTTAGTTTCAACCCCAAGAGTTACCAAAACACCTAACTACCACTTCTCCTTTACCCATCTTTAAGCCGTCCTGAAAAAGGTTGAACCTAAATAATAAGCTGAGATGAGCGTGATTCATTGATGATCAACAAAAGTTGAGTTAGCATCGCAGTCAGCTTATTATAGCGTATTCATTCACAAGAGAGTTTTCCAAAATGTACAAGTTCTGATCTCATTGCTGCTGAGCATCCCTTTCAGACCTTGCGATCTATGGGGCATATGATGTAAAGGTCATCTGTTGCTATGGCGACGGTTAACGGTGTCATTTGGCCAACAGGACGACCAACCGCCTTTACTTTCCACAACTAATGCCAAGGAACCCAGAGTTGGGTAGACTCACGGCGTCTTGCAATTTAAAATTAGGTCTTCGTTGGGATACGAACCTGAGTCCTCTCGTTTAGGAATTCAAGATTTATCACTTGGCCACCATGCCCACGCTCTGTTATTGAGAAATAGCAAAATCATGGACAACGAGTCCTTCCCTTTAATTAAGAAAGGAATTTTAAACTTAGAAGCCATTTCTTTTAGGTACATGCATACTTGCACTATGCTGATCTGTATGATACTTATCAGGACTTTGTTGTACAAACTTAGGTAGCACACTGTACGTTCAACCAAAGGTTGTTTTTTTTCTTCATATTTCATCTGAGCAAATTTTGGTCAATAAATAAATGGCCTCGTTTTGAAAAAACAAAAACTATTCTAGAGCTTTCACATAGACTAGATCTGGATCTAGATGAGGCTCTATGTGTTGTTTACTGAAATACTCACAGGACAGCAGCTACTTGAGTAGGTAAATTTCGGAAAGGTAAACTTATTTATTTATCGATTATTTCCCCTTAGATCTATTTGCATGCCATCTCTGCGTCTTTCCTTGTTTTCCAAATTTTCCTGTCTTTCAAGATTGCTAACACTTGCTTGGTACCACATGTGTGGCGAGCAGTTGTGCCCCGAGGGGGGCTGCCTCTGTGTGAGTTGATGAAAGTGGGTTGGGGGGGGGGGGAGGAGGTGGGCGCTCTCCCGAAAGTAACCTTCTAAATGAGGTCAGCCTGTAATCAGGAATAAGCTAACATCTCGGAGACACGTGTCGTACGGAACAGTAACTCTTAACATCCAACAGTTCGCTAGCCAATATTATTTAGGGTTTTCAAATGAGATCTGATGGGCGTTGAATGGGACAAAGGGAGAGGAGAGAGAGAAGAAGGAACTGTAAGGGAGTACATTATCATGAGAGCAGTGGTGAGGCAGAGTTGCCTTACCCTGGAGCGAGTAATCTCCGAATTGCTTGTAAGTTAGACACAATTTATGATGGTTAGCCACCCACTCCGTTGTCAGGTTCTTAAGTCACACCTCTGTATCTTGCGGCGAGTAAACTGCGGGCAAATGGTCTAAATTCTAAAATATTATTAACAATTAAAACGAAATGTTACTCTTGAGTTGAGTTGATATCAAGTTTACAATGATTGACTGGATCGAGCAGACTTATCGTTCTTACACAAATGTTGTACAAGTCAATAAATTATAAAGTACAAAAACACACACGCCGTAAATTGAGAATTTATATATAGAATTAAACCCTACAAGCACTGTTCTGTCTCTGCATTGCAAAGTTCAATAGTTTTACAGAAGTCAAGCTAAACACACGGAACCAGAATCTATCCTGTTATATTCTTTTATAGCTATTTTTTTAAAATATTATTTTACGCAGCGTCTAGTCTAAATGCTAGATGAATTTTCATATTTCCAGTTAAGGTTAAACGATAGTATACTTAGTACTAGTTAGTGATAATAGACATACTGCTGTGCTACTGTTATATTTAGATGCATGGGGTACGCTTCTAGGGTATGACATTATTTCTTATTAACATAAGTTGTTTTTTTTTGTTTTTTTTAACTTTTGATTGAATTCGGTGACCAGCGATAAAAATCATTCGAGTTGGAATTTTACCTATTAAAAAAAAAACGTCTAAAGTAGATAGATACCTGTTCATCGGTTTGTTTCAAGTCTCAAGTGGGGATAATTTGTACCGAGACGCGGAAGATTTATCTCCCACTTACTTCGACTTGTTAATACTGCTTGTATTTAACGTATAGAATGTCAATGAAACTTAAAAAAACATAACTCACTTCTTAGCTTGTTCCGGTAGTAAATCATGGCCTACATTAATATCAAATAGTGCTCTACATAGAAATTAAAAGTGTACAATACTATGAAATCGTATTAATTGAAGTATTTAAAGTATATATAAGGTAGGCCTAGATTTCTATCGAAGGATACATTTGAATTATGTCACCATCATCTTTCTTTTACATTCCTCATGGAACATAGGGCCTCGAACCACGCCACTCTCCACGGTCTCTTGCTAGTTCCTCATGAAACATAGGGCCTCAAACCACGCCACTCTCCACGGTCTCTTGCTAGTTCCTCATGGAACATAGGGCCTCAAACCACGCCACTCTCCACTGTCTCTTTCTAGTTCCTCATCGAACATAGGGCCTCAAACCGCGCCACTCTCCACGGTCTCTTGCTAGTTCCTCATGGAACATAGGGCCTCAAACCACGCCACTCTCCACGGTCTCTTGCTAGTTCTTCATGGAACATAGGGCCTCAAAACACGCCACTCTCCACGGTCTCTTGCTAGTTTTTTAAATGGCTTCCCATCTCTTCCCTGTCTTCTTGGCTTCATCGAGTACACACTGCGTCGTCACGTCTTCTTGGCTTCATCGAGTACACACTGCGTCGTCACGTCTTCTTGGCTTCATCGAGTACACACTGCGTCGTCACGTCTTCTTGGCTTCATCTAGAACACACTGCGTCGTCACGTCTTTTTGGCTTCATCTAGTACACTGCGTCGTCATATTCTTTTGGTCTTTTTCTACGTCTTGTGCCCTTGGGGGTTCCACTCTAAGGCCTGTCTAGCTCTGTTGTTGGTCTCTTGGGGGTTCCACTCTAAGACCTGTCTAGCTCTGTTGTTGGTCTCTTGGGGGTTCCACTCTAAGACCTGTCTAGCTCTGTTGTTGGTCTCTTGGGGGTTCCACTCTAAGGCCTGTCTAGCTCTGTTGTTGGTCTCTTGGGGGTTCCACTCTAAGACCTGTCTAGCTCTGTTGTTGGTCTCTTGGTGGTTCCACTCTAAGGCCTGTCTAGCTCTGTTGTTTGTCTCTTGGGGGTGCCACTCTAAGACCTGTCTAGCTCTGTTGTTGGTTTCTTGGGGGTTCCACTCTAAGACCTGTCTAGCTCTGTTGTTGGTCTCTTGGGGGTTCCACTCTAAGGCCTTTCTAGCTCTGTTGTTGGTCTCTTGGGGGTTCCACTCTAAGGCCTGTCTAGCTCTGGTGTTGGTCTCTTGGGGGTGCCACTCTAAGGCCTGTCTAGCTCTGTTGTTGGTCTCTTGGGGGTTCCACTCTAAGGCCTGTCTAGCTCTGGTGTTGGTCTCTTTTCTTAACTATGTAGAGAAATACAAATTCTCTCTACTTTCTACGTATCATTGTATACTGACCACTCTATTAAAGTGATGTATATTAGTTAGAAAATAAGAACAGCTGTTATTAAAGTTTAAATTAAAATGACACACGACTTTTAGGATTTTGTTACAGTTTGAAATGACTAATTGAAAAGGGAAATTACCTAATTATTTATTTATTTATTATGAAAATGGTTTTGCTATATTGGACACATTTTTATTGCAAAAAAATATTAAAATAGCTTTATATTAGGGACTTATATGACACACAAAATGTATCACACGTGATAGATTTATAACATTCTACAATTATAAACACTAGGCACTGTAAATGACTTTAAATGGTGTAATGTTGAAGAATGCGAATGTCGTGGAATGCTGGGTTCTTGCTCCTGGAGTACTCTTAACACGTGACAATTATATATACTACAAACTGACTTAAGTCCGTTTCAGCAGACAAATATAAAGTTTATTTTACAACATAATAATACTGCACTCCTTGTTAGTTCTACAAGTCAAGAAATAATAAACAATCATATCCGCATAACAGCGGTTTCCAATGTATCCAATACGTTAAACACTCTAGATTACAAATCACGTCCGCATCTCAGCGGGTAACACTGTACAGAATAATCCCGAATACTGATACATGACTCAAAAGGAACACTGGCATCAACTGCCCAAAAGATACTTCTTAACTTCAAAGTTACAACTCGAGTAACAGAGTAATAATGCATAACTGCCTCGTACAGAGGATAACACTTGACTTGACCACCCGGTCCAAAGTATACCACTTGACTGACTTGACTAAACTCAAAGTCAACTTTATTCATTCTACTTATTGTTTTCTACATCAGGAATTCCACGTGTCTTTTAACCTCTTAACATGACGTGAACTTTAAATCAGGCAATGTCAATTGAGACTGTTACAGGGACTTACAACTTGATTTATGCATTTTAAGATGTGCACCTACACAAATGACATGCACATCTTAATATATATCACTTCAATTTCACACAGGCACATACACAACCCGACTGACACAGATTTGCATACACAACCTGACTGACACAGATTTGCATGCACAACCTGACTGAGACAAATTTGCATGACAACCTGACTGTGACAGATTTGCATACACAACCCGACTGACACAGATTTGCATACACAACCTGACTGACACAGATTTACATACACAACCCGACTGACACAGATTTGCATACACAATCTGACTGACACAGATTTGCATGACAACCTGACTGAGACAGATTTGCATACACAACCCGACTGACAAAGATTTGCATACACAACCTGACTGACAGATTTGCATACACAACCCGACTGACACAGATTTGCATACACAACCTGACTGACACAGATTTGCATGACAACCTGACTGAGACAGATTTGCATACATAACCCGACTGACACAAATTTGTATACACAACCTGACTGACACAGATTTCCAGACACCACCCGACTGACACAGATTTCCATGACAACCTGACTGACACAGATTTGCATACACAACCCGACTGACACAGATTTGCATACACAACCCGACTGGCACAGATTTGCATACACAACCCGACTGACACAGATTTGCATACACAACCTGACTGGCACAGATTTGCATATACAACCCGACTGGCATAACCTTGCATATACAATTTCACTGGCTTAAATTCACATACATTTCTTTAAACATTGAATGTTCAGAACAAACTTAAGATAACTTTGACATATCAACACTTTAAACTAATGTAGACTCTTGGTTTACAAGAACACGTAAATAGATAATACTTAGAACATGACAATGAAAGCATACAACGTTATTCAGAGCATTAGAAAAGGAAGCGCCAAGAGAGCAACGCCCATGCTTTACCAAGAAAAGTAATCTCCAACAGCCCCTGCTATACTAATCATTTCCTGAAAGTGTAATGGTACTGTCCTCCCCCTCTAGTAACCTATCAAGGAGCCAAGTGGTACAGAACTTGTAATCTTCCTGCATCTTCCAGGGGGGCCATCTGCCAGACTCAAGACATCACAAACATTGGTATTCTGGTAGTTTTCTGGTAGACTATCATCTTTAAACACATTCGCTCTCACACACTCACATTTAATCACGCACACACACACACACACACACGAAATTTACATCAAACATATCTTCTGGCTAGAGCCATTACCAGAACTTAGTAATGTGATGAGTGCTTGGGGGGGAAAGGGGTACAGCTAATCACAGAATTTATCAAACAGAAAGATAAAACACCATAGGCAGATGTTTGAGTTTTTTTTTCATTTCAATATCTCCTCCCTGCCCCCCCCAACCATCTATTTTATGCATAACGAACTATTTATTATTATTGATTATACACAACAAATGTATGTATGTTGATGCTTCTAAAACATGTACAGTTTTAACCATTTACACATCGCCATACTAATTGTGCTAAAAGAAATTGGGAGAAGCCTGTAACTGAATTATTCAGTGTGATTATTTCATTTCATGAAAGTGTAGAGACGTTAGCTATTTTTGAGGTCAAAGGTTTATATTTGTAAAACTTCTACAGAATTGAAGATAATCTGTATCTTAGCCCAAACCTACCGCAGGACGACGTTTTTTTTCCCACATTTCATTCTGGGATCAATTTGAAATTTTGCACGTGATTATTCACAGCCGATAAGATAATTAGTGGAAATGAAATATTTTTTATATATAGACCTATTAAAAGGATTTTTTCTGCAGTATTGAGATATATGGCTGTGATTTTGTGTGGTTCTTCCCTTAGATAAGCACGTTTTTTGCAAAGATTTTTTAATATTTTGCCTGTAGTCCTGATCCACTTAGTGTGCATTATCTACTAGTCATGAAATTAAACATTTATAATAATTCATTTATACATTAAATGCTAACCAAATGTTAATTAACATTGGTTCAATCTGGCCCGCACAGAAAATGCTGCAAGAAAACAATGGAACATAATTTTTCGACCAGTTTATCTTGACCTGGACTGGTCAGCTTGATCGTGCCAGACCCAATCTTCTAAAAAAAAAAAAGGTTCTGGACGCCAATGTTTGGACAAGCTTCGCGCGATGGGCGCCTTTGATGAAGTGCGAACTCGTGATATTTGTCAATATCCTTGCGAACAATTTTTTGATTGCGCTATTTTCTTCTCGGTTGTCATTAAAACAAGCAACAAACGTTGCGGTACAAACATAAAAAGAACAAACGAGGTACATCTAATATCTTGGCGTGAAGTACAAACTTTGTTTTTATGCCTTCCCGCCCTCCTAGCAAACTCTTATAGACGTAGACATTGCTTATTGATAGTTATGTTCTAGTTATACTCTAGCCTGGCTGCCTCATCCTTACCTACTCCTGCGTATGTCTTGATTTAGCTCAAGGGGAGAGAAAGCAAAAGTGTACAGGCATCATTTCGCTTTTATGTGTAACTCGGTGCTTGGGTAGAGTAATTAGATCTTAAGATGAAAGTTTGGACTTCTCGGACATTTTCAGGATGAAATAGAGTAAGCTACAGGAAGGCTGGATGCAGCAAAGTCTAAGCCTGTGATAGTTTCTTTGTGGCTCTCTACATGATCTCAGTGCTCAATAATACATCTTTTCCTTCCTAAATATTGCAAAACCTTATTCAAACTGAGAGAATATTTAGTAAAAAAATTGTGTTCTTAGACCATGTAGTTTATATTAATATTGGCTTAGGTATTTAAAAGAGAAAACTCATTAGCAGAAAAAAAAATTAACTTCAAAATTCTAGAATTATGAATAATTTGTTCTTTCCGCCACAACGCAACTCTCATGAAGACGAACATTTTCTGTTCTTGACACGCTTTAGAAATATGGAATCAGTCGAGTCCATTAACCATCTGAAGTTGAACAGATTTAGTTGACAACGTACCTTATTAGCTCGCATGGATCAGTCTTGAAGAGATTTTGATATGCCTACAAAATTATTTACTAGACTATCATCAATGAATTTTAGTCAATAATTTTCAAAGATTTTAAAACATAAACATCCAGGGGTGGGGGGGGGGGGCGTTAATAAAAAAAAAAGGAAAACCCAAAATTATAAATGTGATCACTAAGCACTGAACTGCATCAACATGAAGTCCTTACGTTAAGTATTTCATGAAGTCTCAATGTCAAATCTTCGTTTTTCTGCTACAGAACTTCGTACCACCGATACTGTCTACAATAAATATTGGGCGGTGACTAGTTACTAATTTGAGGACCACGCTATCTTTGCACCTAGGTAAACGGTTGGAGTGGGGAGGGGTGGTATACCGCCATACCTTCGCCATCTGTCACTGTCTATCGTTAGCCTCCAGCACTTGGAAACATCCCCCTCGATGTCATCATCCCCGGTGACCGGGGGCCCTGGAGACCGACGACCCCCCTCGAAGTGGAAGGTTAGCAAAACCCTAGTCCAATTATTGAGAGACAATGTCAAATGCCATTTTAATGTCATGCACTCTGTATCGACATCAGATGCGATAATAGATGGCGAAAACGAATGTTTAAAAAAAAAAAGACGAGTACTTTATACCGGCATGGAGATCTTGATTTAGTTGGGGGGGGGGGAATAGGGAGATTACTCTACATTTTTTTTTCTTCAGCAGATGTAAAAGGCTAATGCGTACGCTGCATTGAAAATGTGTTTTAGGTTCCAGCGTCTCGTGTTTATAAACAAAAGGGCGGCGTTTTGGTAGAAGAAAAAAAATTACACGTCACCGAAACGTCATTGGTAGCCCACTTGTTACAGCTTGTAACATATACAGGACGTGGTTACCTTACAAAACAAAATAAAGAGAAACCAAAGTACATGGCTTCCCTTTGAACCGACACCAAAATACATGGCTTCCCTTTGAACCGACACTAAAATACGTGGCTTCTCTTTGAACTGACACCAAAATACATGGCTTCTTTTTTAGCCGACACCAAAATACATGGCTTCTTTTTGAGCCGACACCAAAGTACATGGCTTCTTTTTGAACCGACACCAAAATACATGGCTTCTTTTTGAGCCGACACCAAAATACATGGCTTCTTTTTGAACCGACACCAAAATGCATGGCTTCTCTTTGAACCGACACGAAAATACAGGACAAATTTGTACAAATACTCCTTCTTCCCTAGTGCTATTAGAGCATGGAATGGGTTGCCAAAGCTAGCCAGAAAAACCAGTGACATGGCAGAATTTAAGTCATTGGTTAATATGCATTACTAAATGCATGACGCGTAGGACGTAATCATCTTCTTTTTTGAAGTAACGTCTGTATTATATAAGATAAGATAAGATAGTAGAAGACAGTCACAGATTAATAACACGAATCCTACGTCTAACTCTGTTCTTTGAATATCGTATTTTTTATTCTGTACTTCCACTTCTAATCTGTTAAACATACATTGGTCAGTGTCAGTCAGTGTATACAGTAACAAAACTGGTCAGTCCAACTAAGAAACTTGCTGTATTGAGTTCTAACATCAACATATCTGGCCTCAAGTAGCACGCACTATTTGACTTTTTTAAAAAAATGTTACTTTTTATTTGTTTGAATTGACATTATTGAAGCTGGTTTACATTAGCCAATGGGTGTGAGTAGTTGAATTGGTAGCCCAGGGTTCAAACCCAACGTAAATGGAAGCGAAATCATAAATGAATTATATATCATGCAATCTAGCTACCATCCTAGCAAATCATCCAAGTTCCCCACACAGTCAGATTGTTTTACTAACCGATACAAAAACAACCCTCCAAAGCTTGCAAAACTCTGATTCCTCATATATTAAAAACCTCAAAACAGCACTTACAAAGCTCAACAACAACAGCAAAAAAACTGTAATTCAATGGATACCAGCTCATATAGAACTAGAAGGAAATGAGAAGGCTGACACACTCGCCAAGAGTGGGAGAACTAACACACTAATAAACTCTGCACTCTATCCAGAAGAATGAAGAAATTAATCGTAAATAAAATAAATGAGAAATGGACGAGCTCTCATCCAAATCACAAGAAAGATGACGCTTACTATAAGCTATCCCGACAAGACCAACGTCTAATCTTTCGACTCAGGACCGGACACAACAAAATGCGACAACACACGTACCGGAAGCTCAAAATTGGAACCAGTGAAATCTGCCCATGTGGAGAATCACCAAAGAATGCAGACCACGTCCTCCAAAACTGCTCTCTATACCAAGAGGCCCGTATAAGACATTGGCCCCAAATCACCCCAATAGAAAAGAAACTATATGGAGAGCTCCCTGATCTGGAAACCACTGCGGAGTTCATCTCATGTATTGGTCTAGTCATCTGAACACTCCAACATAACAATGAGAACGAAGAAGAAGAAGAATATATCATGCAATGACAATAGTTCTTCAATACTAAACAGCATCAACAATAAGAGCAACCAATACAGCATCGACAACAACAATAATAACCACCTCAGCAACATCAACAACAAAACTAGCAACAGTATTTGTATCCGATGGTTTTCATTGTTCATTACTATCATCGATATGGGGCCGTACGACATTTGTCGTCCCTACAAACCAGCTTTGTAAATTGCCGCTAGCTGCCATTTTGTATAAGGCTTCAACTTTCACCTGTTTATTCCACTAGTTTGTTTGCTAAGGTTGGGCATGCTTATCAATCTTTTATTGCTCTGATATTACAAGCCAGTTTTTGTTTTTAATCATGTCAACAGGTACGCTACGTTTTATTAGAAGTTATTTTTACAACCATAGCGTTCATCACTCAGAAAGTATTTGACACTCACAGACACACATACAAAGAAGCTCATGACATTTGTTATTGCTGCTGTTTTTAATGAATGCGTATAGATGATAAGAAATTTGGTTTTGTTCGAAATTGTTAAAATATCTTGCATCCACTTCAAAGAATTGAAACAATTATTGCTCGACCATTTTATCTCTGCCACCTTCAGAAGTTGTTTTTTTTCCCTAAACCACCTATTCTTTTCATCCCCTCTTACCCTGGATGTCCCTCTCCCTCTGAGATCCTACTACTTCCCCGACCTCCCTCCATCTTTCCTTCCACACACACACACACACACACACACACACTATTTTCTCCTACCCACACCCATCTCACATCATAACGAATCTCTCACTCCGGCCTCACAATCTTGTTCAACAGTGCAAGTGGCGCACGCACTCTGAACCACCAGGTCATCGCTCATTCTCGTATGCCTCCCTCCTAAAGCAGCAGCCTTCTAGAAGTTAAACATATGATAAAGTTTGTGTAAACTGTTGAGACCTGGAGCATATGACGAGAGGGGCTGGGGGATGGAATAGTTCTAGCCTACACTATTTACTGCCACTACAATGTATTTATTGAAGCAGCCATTGTTTCTTTCGATTTCTCTTTTTGCGATGAATTTCCGAGAAAAAAAAGTAAATATGTTTTTTTTTCTTTAACACGTTTTATGTGTGAAACGTGGAGAAGAAGGGTCGTTCATTATAAAGTAATACTGTTTTATACTTCACTCTTAGTTGTCTTATTGTATATCGCTTGGCTACTGAACAGAAGGTCGTGGGTTTCATTCTTAGTAAAGATCTAGGTTTTTTACTGTGCATTTTTTAAGTTCGTTTGTAAATTTTGACCTTTTGATTGGTGCCAGAGAGTTCGATCGGTTGAATTTGTATACTGGGTCTATTTACTTCAAAACAAATATAATTCACAACTTTTTATCAAATATTTTTTATACGATAAATATTTCAATTTTATATATTTAAAAGAAACAAACTTAACCCCTGAGAGAAACAAGAATAATAGTTTCATTTTTTGTTATATTACAGTGGCGTATAGCTCAGGAAGCTGTCCCCATGATGTCAAGGGAACCGCCCACGAGTGTTTCACGGCGTACAGTTTTCAACTGACGAACATGGTGAATAGCGCCAACAAGCTTTGCTGTGGTATGGACGTCGAGACATTGAGAGCTTTTTGCGAGTAAGTAGAACTGGGCGTCTGCCTGCCTATTACATCAATTATTTACAAGACTAATAGATCTAAATTATTTACTGTACAATTGGCTATGAAAGATTAATTCCAACTGCAATTAACTTAGGAACAACAAGAGTTCTGCAACAGAATACATTCTTTTTTTTTTCTATATCCAAACACTTCAATTCGGAGGGTCGCATTGTGAAACATTCAAATACAATATATGTCTTTACTTTGATGTCTACGTCAAACGTAATTCAGCGCTCCTTTATTATCTGATCATCTCCCTTTTATCTCTGCCTTTATAAACCATTGTTCAATGTTGTGTTATCTGTTAGGAAGGGGCTTCTACATCTGTACATCTCGGGGCTATGAGCAACAATTCTGCATCAGTGCACCCACTTACCTTCGTATCTAGATAAGTGCAGCATAGATTTGGGAGAACACAATTCATTTTAGAACTGAGCATACGCCTTTCAAACTACTCTAGACCCCCACAGAGAGTGTGGACATGAAAATATCAACAGGCAGCACACACACACACACATATCAATATGTACTTAGTCGTAAGTTGAGCAGGATACTTGTCTATATTTGAACCCCCCCCTTTTTATATGAACTTCTTTAGCTAAAACAATTCTCTAATCTCAATAAAGTCTCAAAAAGTTGACTTAATGTGATCCGGAGGGTGCCCGAGTTTATGAAAATAAAGGGCTAATAGGAAATAAATTCAACAAAAGAAAAGTACGTACTCGTACCAGTTGTGTTAAAAAAAAAACGACTGCAAACTAGTTGAGATTTCGCCCCTGCCACGGTGTGGTCGAGTTGTCTGATCTGCGGGTGTCGAGTTGTCTGATCTGCGGGTGTCGAGTTGTCTGATCTGCGGGTGTCGAGTTGTCTGATCTGCGGGTGTCGAGTTGTCTGATCTGCGGGTGTCGAGTTTTCGGATCAATTTACACATTCATTCATTACCTGAGAACTATTTCATTTCTTCTAAATGTTCTTGCTTTTAAAATGCTTTTATAAACCAATGACGAGATAGATCCATATGTTTGTACCTAACGTCAGGTATACACGATGCTGTGTGGGAATGAAATACGAAGATGTTCTGGATTTAAGCGATCAAGAAATCTTCTCTTACTGTCACTTCATTTTAAAACAAGCAAAATAGTTTATTAAAATAATTTTGGTAAAAAAAGCTTATCTAAGGGGAACTACACATTTAAAGCCACATTTTTCAATAATAAAGGATTTATTTCCATTTTCGATATCAAACAAAATAATGGATAAGCACTAATAAATTAATAAATTTGATTTTTTTTTATCGATTCATGTTTTGTTTAATACAGTGAATAAATGTATTAAGTTTCAACTTGATCCGAGAACGGTAAGTAGGAAAAAATACAAGTACATCGACCGTAGCAGAGTTACTACAAGCTTTGTTAAAGGCTAGACTGAGTCTTACAGAGAAAACGGGACAGAGGGCCAGAATGAGTTTTAAATAGAGGACTAGATGGAAGGCTAGAATGAGTTTTAAATAGAGGACTAGATGGAAGGCTAGAATGAGTTTTAAATAGAGGACTAGATGGAAGGCTAGAATGAGTTTTAAATAGAGGACTAGATGGAAGGCTAGAATGAGTTTTAAATAGAGGACTAGATGGAAGGCTAGAATGAGTTTTAAATAGAGGACTAGATGGCAGGCTAGAATGAGTTTTAAATAGAGGAC
The DNA here is from genome assembly GCA_036873155.1 of Biomphalaria sudanica. NCBI lineage: Eukaryota > Metazoa > Mollusca > Gastropoda > Planorbidae > Biomphalaria > Biomphalaria sudanica. Next base: position 70,274 of record JAZGLO010006691.1, read on the forward strand.
TAGATGGAAGGCTAGAATGAGTTTTAAATAGAGGACTAGATGGCAGGCTAGAATGAGTTTTAAATAGAGGACTAGATGGAAGGCTAGAATGAGTTTTAAATAGAGGACTAGATGGAAGGCTAGAATGAGTTTTAAATAGAGGACTAGATGGAAGGCTAGAATGAGTTTTAAATAGAGGACTAGATGGAAGGCTAGAATGAGTTTTAAATAGATGACTAGATGGAAGGCTAGAATGAGTTTTAAATAGAGGACTAGATGGAAGGCTAGAATGAGTTTTAAATAGAGGACTAGATGGAAGGCTAGAATGAGTTCTAAATAGAGGACTAGATGGAAGGCTAGAATGAGTTTTAAATAGAGGACTAGATGGAAGGCTAGATAAAAAAGAAAAGATAGGTTTTTTATTTTATTTAACTTTAAATTGCTAGTGGAAACAGCGATTTGAGAACTAAGAGATTCTGTGCAGATAAAAGAAACTCTTTTTCGTCAGAGTTTTGTAGACGTATGCATAGTCAAGTTATAAATAATCGATTGATATATATTACGTTGGAAGGTAACGAGATGTCCCCAGAAAGTTTTCAGAATGACCCATCACGTATTGATAACAGTTCCCTCTCGGCCTTTGTTCTCCGTGCGGCCAAAATAATAAATGGGACTGAACTGGACACTGGCGACTTCGGAAAATATTTTGTTTCTATACCTCAATTCATTTCAATGATCGTGGTCATAGATTGACCAGTGACCAGTCCTTGATTCTGAAAGAATATTGTGTTCCTGTCACTATTATCTTTGTATATTAGATAAAGGTTATTGGCGTAATGGCTTCACTAGGTCTAGGTCCTTTTGCTTAGAATGTATAAGACCACAGACTACTATACTATATACTATATTCACGTCATAGCTTTATTTACTCAAGAGGCTTGAAAACAAAACGTCAGACTCTGAAGAGATTTCGTTTGTTTTGAAAATAAACTTGAAAAATAACAAACTCTAAGCGAAATTTATCACTGATAAAAGTCAAAGATTTCAAGATTGTATATGACGGCGCTAAATATTTCTTCGGGGCCGTAGGCAAATCCGGCCCTGATTCCACAATGTTTAATTAACACATACTGATACGGAGATTGCATAACTATTTGAAGTGGAAATACTCTTACGTTCGAAAGCAGGCAGTGATGTTTTCACTGAATATTTCTTTATGACTTGAGTATTGATTTAGTCTTAAAGAAAAAAGGGATTTGCGATTATTTGTTTTTATTTAATGTCGCCATTTAGAGAGAACGCCACGTAGGTCTAATCTAAGTAAGTTTTAAAACTGATACTAATATCGTTTATTTTGTAATGTTTACTTGATCTAAAAATAAAATTAATGGGATAAGGTCGAGGCATCCTCCATCTCAGTGGCGCTATACCCCATGCAGGGGGACCCTGGTCTGCTTTGACGCGTCTTTCCATTCAAATCTCTACTGAGTTGTATATCAGAACACATGCAGGACTCTGGCCTGTTTTGACGCATCTTTCCATTCAAATCTCTACTGAGTTGTATACCAGAACGCTTGCAAGCTGTTGTAGATCTGCATCATCAAGACACCGTCGTCGTGGTCTGTCTTGGGTCGTGTGCCATGATTATCGACGATATGTATGTTCGCCCCTCTATTCTCTGACATTCTTTCAAGGTGATCTGTAGGTCTGAGGTATAAAGATTTAGAAATAGATTTCAATTTCATCCAATGACCTGAAGGGACACGTTCCCTCGGAGGACAGTGACATCTCTAGTCCTGGTACATCCAGGCAGCATGGATAGCTAGCTATTTCTGTCAAGGAGAGTGATCTCGTGTAAAGCATGCTTAAATGAATTTTTTTTTCTTTCGCTACGTACACATAGGTCAGAGGTCAACAGGTTCATAATATTTACACGTGACTGCATTTTTTCCCTTTGATTTGCCAAATGATGAACTCAGTGACCAAACAAAAATAACAAACCAAAAAAAAAATAAAAAAAATAATTAAAATAAAAAGCTCAATATAAGAGAAAGAACTGAAGAGGAACACAACTTAGCACTGTAAGATTTATTTCCATTTTTCTAAATCTTCAAAATGTATTCATTAACATTATATAATTAATTAATTAATTGATTAATTATTTTGATTGATTCGCGTGTTTCAGGGACAATGACTAATTGTGCAAAGTTTCCACTTGATCCGAGACTGGGATTGTGAGACCTAACATGTACAAAATGTTTGTACTAGACAGACAGACGCAGTGGGATGAGAACAGCTTTCTAGAAAAAGTGTTAAAGCCTATTTTTTGTTTTCAGAATGAGACGTGAAAAGTGTATACACACTAAAGAAATATAAATCTTATCGAATATTGAACAAAGGTATTATTTAAAAAGAGGTTTTTAGTAAAATTTATCTCTTAGTATTGCAGTCTCTAGCGGTCTTTGTACATCATTGCAATATGTAAAGTTTCAATATGACGTTATGTGGAAGGTTATTAAAAAATGTTTAAATGTTTCATACAAATTATTGTCTTTCCTTGTCCTCCTCACTTCCCACAACCTATTCACATTTATTATTTTTTTATTTTCTTACATCGCTTTTCGTCACATGTCTAGTATTTGTCTAGGCAACTCAGAGAAACAATGTTTACATTAAATGTTCATGTTGCCGCCATTTCCGGAATGTTTTGAAGTCTGAAAGCCAAGCAGTCATTCTCCTCGAGGATTATTTCCCCTTGCCATGGCTTGGAGGGAAGACTTAACGACATGCTGCGAATTAAAGTTGTCACCCTTTGATACTTGAGTATCATGGCCAAAAGTCGTCTGGAGGGGGGGATCATCGAGTGGAACATGAAAACTCAAGCCGACACAGCTCACTGACCATACAACCGCAATGACAGGACTATTCAGGTCATAGAGTACTTTGACCAATTCAAAATGAGGATATATGAGGATTATTATAACAAAGCTTACGTTAACTCACCCCCTGGCTGTCTGGGACAAACATTTTGAACACATTGTTTCTCCCACTTCCCAGTTCTCGGGTCAAGTTAAAACGTTGCATAATCATTCATTGTTTTAAACTAAACACAAATCAAAAAGAAAAAATATTGACCAATTATTAATTAAATAGTGGTAATTAATAAATTGTTTGATATCAAAAAGGGAAATAAACCTTACAGTACTGACTGATATACAATATATGTGTGTGTGTGTGTAAATGTGAAGTTTTCCCCCTAGATAAACTTTGTATTTTAAAAAAGTATTTTTTTTATTTTGCTTCTTTCATTTTTTAAAAATAATTTTCTTTCACCATTCTAAATTATATTTTATAAATGTATGTAAAAAAAATTTGTGCTTGTAGTTCTTTACAGACATAATGAATACATTCTAAATTTTGTTACTCTTAAATTGCATGTTGGCTATTTCCTAATAAGAGATATTTGGAACATTCGGCATTTGCGCCCTTCTTCTTAATCACAATAATACATTCTTAGTTCGCATTTGGATTGTCATGAACCAATTAACATTCTCGAATTGGAACTAAAAATCCATATATTGTCAAGTAAAAAATGTTTTGGACATGTTTCGGGTGTCGCTTCAGATTTAAAGATATTTTCATCCTAGCTCCAACCTCCCACTGGACGACGTGGCATGGCAATCTGTGAAAATAAAAAGAGGAATATTTTAAAATAAATAAACTAAAACAATGTCAAGAACGCTATACTTAAAGGTCACTGTAGCCAACTTAATAGTAATCGAATTTTGTAGTGTTAAATAGACTGTTTGTTATACGTAAGTTTCTTTACACCATATTCTTTATTTACACGTTTGAATTTTGTATTTGAGACTACAGTGCTAAACAAGTGCACAAAGATTATTACATGGTTTTAAAATTCTTTAGTTTATCAATACTTTCGTATTCTGTACACCGGATACACCAAAAGACTTACAATGGATCAGCCCCCATCTTATGTTACTCAGAGATGATTTTGTTTTAAACGTGTTTACATGTATTTTTTAAAAAGTATTTGTTGTTTAAAAATAATAGAAGGTGTCACATCTAAAATGAAATAGAAATTGAGATCACACAAGCACACACACACACAAGCACACACACACACAAGCACACACACACAAGCACACACACACACACACAAGCACACACACACACACACACAAGCACACACACACACACAAATAGCCCTCACTTAACGGGAATCTCTCTCCTCCCACTTTTATCTGCCTTCTCGCCCGCTGCAGGCGTGACACATTTAATTATACGCTAGCTGTTAGATGCCGACACAAGTTCGCTTAGCTCCCCTGGGAGCTATCTTTTCAATTCAGTGGTGACCCCCTCGCCCCTCTATTCCACACCTTCTACCTCTTGTCCCTCGCCCCCTAATTCTCTCTTTTTTTTTTTCAATGAACAAAAACCACGAGCTTACTCCAGCATCCAATGAAGTCTGTCTCTAGCCTCTCCATCAGGGAGTCTAAATATCTTTACTTGAGATGTACAGCGAAAACTAATTCACGGTAGTCTCTCTTTGTTTTAAATATATTGTTTTATTATGAACTAGCCAAAAACTATAGCGTTGCCCGCATACACATTAGCAGGGAACTCAAAGATTATTTAGCACCACCCGCCCCCCCCCCTCACTTTCCAGCCTTTCCTAGCCGAAGTCCTAACTTAAACTACAACCTCCCTAAAGCAGTGTTTCCCAATCTTTTCTTTAGCGGAACACTTCGAACATTCTGAGTATTTAGAGGAACACTTCAAACATTCTGAGTATTTAGCGGAACACTTCGAACATTCTGAGTATTTAGAGGAACACTTCGAACATTCTGAGTATTTAGCGGAACACTTCGAACATTCTGAGTATTTAGAGGAACACTTCGAACATTCTGAGTATTTAGAGGAACACTTCGAAAATTCTGAGTATTTAAAGGAACACTTTGTTTATTTTTAAAATACACGTGATAGCCTACTATTTAATTATTCCATTAGCTCGCGGAACACCTATTCAGGCCTCGCGGAACATCTAGGGTTCCGCGGAACACAGTTTGGGCAACACTGGCCTATAGAATGTGCATGGCAAGTTTCATAGAGATAGGTCAAACGTTTTAATTTCCATTCTAAACCTACATAAAGACAGACAATGATACATACTTACAGAGAGACATACATAGATATAAACAAACATGTTGAAAACATACATACATATTTTATCAACATACTTTTGAAACGCTTCAACCTGCGCTAGAATATATACAACACATTTTTAACGTTGAAATGATAAATAATTCAACTGTGGGGAGTAAATGGGAAGAGAGTATCTTCGGCTTCTGAGAACCATTGCTAAAAGCTCCCCCCCCCAACCAGGAATTCGCCCTCTATGCCTCTGTGTGATTTTATTTCTCGTTAGACAACTTCTTTTAGAATATTATAAAATTGTCAAAACATGTTAAAATGCGAAATGGGAAAGGTACTGAAGCACTTATCTCAAACAGTCTTCAATTTCGCATCTGCTACTGTGTTCTTATGGGCGCTCGATGATTCAGTAAAGACAGGGCTTATGCCTTAATAGAAGGATTTTTTTTGTGTTTCCTCACAAGTCATCTACCAAATTAATGATATACTGGGTGAATGTTTTAATATTTAATATTTACTTGATGTCTGATTGGTGTAAACCTCTTTGACTACCAAACAACAATTAGATGTCAATGTGAAGAAACCGAATTTGGAGAAAAAAAAAAAGGACAAATATAATTCATTGAAGAACACAAGGATGGATGTATATCTGCAATCTAAATCACATGACCTTTCTAAGGGTGGAGCGTCAGGTGAAAGCATTTTAGTTTCAACTATGGGTGGCATGAACAGTTGGTTCGCCCATGGCTAGGAGGAACGAGCTCGAATCCCGATCGAGACGAGGAATTTGTTATCTTGGAGATGAAACTTAACCTGAAGTTGTATTGGCTGAGAGCAAAGGCAAGAAGAAAACCTTCCAGATACCCACCCTCCCTTCTCATATATTTACATAGTCCGAATGAAACAAAGCGCTATAGTGACGCTACAAGAACAATGTACTATATAAAGAAAACAACTCCTAATTACCTTCGGCCACTTCACCGACCACTTTAAAACATCCCACGTCTACATACGAAACAAAAAAAAAAATCAAATCTCTAAGGAAAGCGTCACCTTCAGTCGCATTTCTTTTGGATTGAAGATACACAATATCTCTTTTTTTTAATCCCTCACTCCCTCTTTCTCTCTCTGACTCCTCCTCTCTCTCCCTGTCCTTCACTTGCTTTCTCTGTATCCCTCTCTTTCCATTTCTTTCTTCCTCTATCTCTCTGACTCTCTATCCCTCCCTTTCTCTTTCTCAGCTCTTCATTTGTGTTCACTGTCACGGTAAGTTGACATTGTAATATTGAGTTTACAAGTGGTCATATTTATATATTTATTTGTTAGTTTCTTTCTTTATAAACTTCAAAGTATTATCCCTTCACAACCACAGCTGTTGGATTTTGTCAGATGCTTATCTTAATCATTTATGAGTTGCACTGCTGGTGCCATGTCCTGTGACCTACAAAAAGTATATAAAAATTAAACACCTAACCCAAAAAGTAAGCAGACAGCTGCAGAGTGAATACATAAACAATGTAATATCTAAAGATAACAACAAAAACCTATGGTCATACATTAAGTCTAAGAAAATGGAAACAACAGGCATAGCGCCATTAAAAGATGAACATAACATAATACATAATGATAATGAAACTAAAGCAAACATCCTAAACAAATACTTTGCATCAGCATTCTCAGCCCCAGGAGACAAAGACATATTTCTTAATTTGAACCAAGTAGACAACATAGAAGATTTAGTAGTACAAGAAAATGGAATTAAAAAACTATTAGCCAACACCAAACCAAATAAAGCGTCTGGACCTGATGGTATTCCAGCTAGATTACTCAAAGAACTAAGCAATGAGCTAGCCCCAGTGTTCAAAATACTCTTTCAGGCATCGCTTAACCAGGGCAGAGTACCAAAGGACTGGAAAGAAGCTAATGTCACCCCCCTATTTAAAAAAGGAGAAAAATCTGATCCAGGAAACTACAGACCAGTATCACTTACCAGCATCACATGTAAAATACTAGAACACATAATATGTAGCAACATCATAAACCACTTAGACAAACATAATGTCCTCACCCCATACCAACATGGCTTTAGGAAATATAGATCATGTGAAACACAACTAATAGGACTAATTGATGATTTCTCAAAAGTTTTAGATAATAGTGAACAAATAGATGCTATCTTACTAGATTTTTCCAAAACTTTTGACAAAGTTCACCACCATAGTTTGCTTAAAAAATTAAAATATTTCGGCATTAACGGTCCACTGCATCAGTGGATTAAAGATTTTCTGATAGGGAGAGAACAAACTGTAATAATAAATGGCTCTAAATCAACACCAATAACAGTAAACTCAGGTGTACCTCAAGGAACAGTCTTGGGTCCACTACTATTTTTAATTTACATAAATGATTTACCAAATTGCATTAGTTCAGGAACAAAAGTCAGATTATTTGCAGACGATTGCATAATATATAGAACAATAAAAACAAAACAAGACACATATATTTTACAAAGAGAATTAGATGAATTACAGAAATGGGAATCAAATTGGAGCATGTCTTTCCACCCAGAAAAATGTCAGTTGTTAAGAGTAACAAAAAAAATTAAACAAATTAATTCCACTTATCTTATTCATGGCAAACCAGTAACACAGACTAAAAACTCAAAATACCTAGGTGTTATAATAAATGAAAAACTGTCATGGAATCCACATATTGATGAAACTATAAAAAAATCCAACAAAGCATTAGGGTTTATTAAAAGAAATTTCTATAAATCAAATAAAAACATAAAACTAAAATGTTATTTAACCTTGGTTAGGCCAATAATAGAATATGCATCCACCGTGTGGGACCCCTCAACTCAAGAAAACATTAAGAAACTGGAACAAACACAAAATAGAGCAGTGAGATTCATAACAAACGAATATTCACATTTGACTAGGGTAACACCATTAGTAAAATCACTAAATTTAGAGAAGCCTTCAGGACAGAAGACTCAAAAGTAAAGTAGCAATTATACATAAAACACTGAACCATAATCTTCAAATACAAAAACAAAATTTAATAAAATACTCTGAAAGACACAAAAATAAAGGCACATTCCTCGTCCCATATGCTAGGACAAATTTGTACAAATACTCCTTCTTCCCTAGTGCTATTAGAGCATGGAATGGGTTGCCTGAGCTAGCCAGAAAAACCAGTGACTTGGCAGAATTTAAGTCATTGGTTAATATGCATGACTAAATGCATGACGCGTAGGACGTAATCATCTTCTTTTTTGAAGTAACGTCTGTATTATATAAGATAAGATAAGAAGATAAAAGAAGAAATAAGGAACAGACACATATCTGGCAATATCTCCACTCGACTTAAAAATGGCATGCGATTTTTGAACCTTGAAGCACTTTAGCTACCAAACTGAAGGATCCGGGTTTGAGCCATTGATCTATGTCGTTTACTTGCGACATTTGAGGACAGGAAATAAGTTGGGCAAATAAGTTAGACAAATAAGTTGGACAAATAAGTTGGGCAAATAAGTTGGGCAAATAAGTTGGGCAAATAAGTTGGACAAATAAGTTGGGCAAATAAGTTGGGCAAATAAGTTGGGCAAATAAGTTAGACAAATAAGTTAGACAAATAAGTTAGACAAATAAGTTGGGCAAATAAGTTGGGCAAATAAGTTGGACAAATAAGTTAGACAAATAAGTTAGACAAATAAGTTGGACAAATAAGTTAGACAAATAAGTTAGACAAATAAGTTAGACAAATAAGTTAGACAAATAAGTTGGACAAATAAGTTAGACAAATAAGTTAGACAAATAAGTTGGGCAAATAAGTTGGACAAATTAGTTAGACAAATAAGTTAGACAAATAAGTTGGACAAATAAGTTAGAAAAATAAGTTGGGCAAATAAGTTGGACAAATAAGTTGGACAAATAAGTTAGACAAATAAGTTGGACAAATAAGTTAGACAAATAAGTTGGGCAAATAAGTTAGACAAATAAGTTGGACAAATAAGTTAGACAAATAAGTTAGACAAATAAGTTAGACAAATAAGTTAGACAAATAAGTTGGGCAAATAAGTTGGACAAATAAGTTAGACAAATAAGTTAGACAAATAAGTTGGGCAAATAAGTTGGACAAATAAGTTAGACAAATAAGTTAGACAAATAAGTTGGACAAATAAGTTAGACAAATAAGTTAGACAAATAAGTTAGACAAATAAGTTGGGCAAATAAGTTAGACAAATAAGTTGGGCAAATAAGTTAGACAAATAAGTTAGACAAATAAGTTAGACAAATAAGTTAGACAAATAAGTTGGGCAAATAAGTTGGACAAATAAGTTGGACAAATAAGTTAGACAAATAAGTTAGACAAATAAGTTGGGCAAATAAGTTAGACAAATAAGTTGGACAAATAAGTTAGACAAATAAGTTAGACAAATAAGTTGGACAAATAAGTTAGACAAATAAGTTGGACAAATAAGTTGGGCAAATAAGTTGGGCAAATAAGTTAGACAAATAAGTTAGACAAATAAGTTGGGCAAATAAGTTAGACAAATAAGTTAGACAAATAAGTTGGACAAATAAGTTGGACAAATAAGTTGGACAAATAAGTTGGACAAATAAGTTAGACAAATAAGTTAGACAAATAAGTTAGGCAAATAAGTTAGACAAATAAGTTGGGCAAATAAGTTGGACAAATAAGTTGGACAAATAAGTTAGACAAATAAGTTAGGCAAATAAGTTGGGCAAATAAGTTAGACAAATAAGTTGGGCAAATAAGTTGGGCAAATAAGTTAGACAAATAAGTTAGACAAATAAGTTGGGCAAATAAGTTAGACAAATAAGTTAGACAAATAAGTTAGACAAATAAGTTAGACAAATAAGTTGGGCAAATAAGTTAGACAAATAAGTTGGGCAAATAAGTTAGACAAATAAGTTAGACAAATAAGTTGGGCAAATAAGTTAGACAAATAAGTTAGACAAATAAGTTAGACAAATAAGTTAGACAAATAAGTTGGGCAAATAAGTTAGACAAATAAGTTAGACAAATAAGTTAGACAAATAAGTTAGACAAATAAGTTGGACAAATAAGTTAGACAAATAAGTTAGACAAATAAGTTGGGCAAATAAGTTGGACAAATAAGTTGGACAAATAAGTTAGACAAATAAGTTAGACAAATAAGTTAGACAAATAAGTTAGACAAATAAGTTAGACAAATAAGTTAGACAAATAAGTTAGACAAATAAGTTGGACAAATAAGTTGGACAAATAAGTTAGACAAATAAGTTAGACAAATAAGTTAGACAAATAAGTTAGACAAATAAGTTAGACAAATAAGTTAGACAAATAAGTTGGGCAAATAAGTTGGGCAAATAAGTTAGACAAATAAGTTGGACAAATAAGTTAGACAAATAAGTTAGACAAATAAGTTAGACAAATAAGTTAGACAAATAAGTTAGACAAATAAGTTAGACAAATAAGTTGGGCAAATAAGTTAGACAAATAAGTTGGACAAATAAGTTGGACAAATAAGTTAGACAAATAAGTTGGACAAATAAGTTGGACAAATAAGTTAGACAAATAAGTTAGGCAAATAAGTTGGGCAAATAAGCTAGACAAATAAGTTGGGCAAATAAGTTGGGCAAATAAGTTAGACAAATAAGTTAGACAAATAAGTTGGGCAAATAAGTTAGACAAATAAGTTAGACAAATAAGTTAGACAAATAAGTTAGACAAATAAGTTGGGCAAATAAGTTGGGCAAATAAGTTAGACAAATAAGTTAGACAAATAAGTTAGACAAAGAAGTTAGACAAATAAGTTGGGCAAATAAGTTAGACAAATAAGTTAGACAAATAAGTTAGACATATAAGTTAGACAAATAAGTTAGACAAATAAGTTGGACAAATAAGTTGGGCAAATAAGTTGGACAAATAAGTTAGACAAATAAGTTAGACAAATAAGTTAGACAAATAAGTTGGGCAAATAAGTTGGACAAATAAGTTGGACAAATAAGTTGGACAAATAAGTTAGACAAATAAGTTAGACATATAAGTTAGACAAATAAGTTAGACAAATAAGTTGGACAAATAAGTTGGGCAAATAAGTTAGACAAATAAGTTAGACAAATAAGTTGGGCAAATAAGTTGGACAAATAAGTTGGACAAATAAGTTAGACAAATAAGTTGGGCAAATAAGTTGGACAAATAAGTTAGACAAATAAGTTAGACAAATAAGTTAGACAAATAAGTTAGACAAATAAGTTAGACTACCGTGGTAACCAGAAATCACTTAATATAGCCTCAATAAGACAATAAAAGGTGACCAAAAAATGGGCTACAAGACACTGGAAAATTTAGTAAACCTTTACTATTCACATTAAGAAAAGTTTTACTTGATTGATTATCATTTTATAGTGGCACAACACGAGAGAAGGCTTAATTGATTTGATATAATGTTATATAATATCAAAGTAAGTAGATTTTTAATACCAATCATTTTGGAATAAATTTTCATTTTCCTACTGTTTTACTCATTCATTTAGCGACGCTGCTTCATTCATAGTTTAGTTTGATGAACTAGTGACTTAAAGTGGTGATTTATTTATTTGTAATTACTGATATTTCTGTAGCGTAGACTACCTAGAATTTAGAAACGGCACAAGCAACACTGTAAAAGTGAATACATTTTTGAAAACACTGACGCGATTATTAATTCAGTTTTGTTTTCATTATGACTAAATAGTATTTCTGAAATAATATTTTTTTTGGTTTTGTTTTTCATTTTTATCCACTTTGGACAATTCTATAACCCTACCCCCCTAGACAGCATTTGGACCTTTTAATTGAATACAACTTTTTAACTTGTACATGATTGGCTGTGTTTTTTTTGGCGCTGCGCTCCAACACAAGCAACAAGCGCCCCCTACATTTGCGTTAGTCCGAGGTGTCAAATACTTTTCAGCCTGGTGGTCGTATACAATAACAAAACCTATGTCACCGCTTCACGGGACGAATAGCACCGCTTCAAGGGACGGATAGCACCGCTTCATGGGACGGATAGCACCTCTTCAAGAAACGAATAGAAACGCTTCACGTGACGGATAGCACCGCTTCACGGGACGGATAGCACCTCTTCACGGGACGGATAGCATCGCTTCACGGGACGGATAGCGTCACGTCACGGACGGATAGCACCACTTCACGGGACGGATAGCATCGCTTCACGGGACGGATAGCATCGCTTCACGGGACGGATAGCACCTCTTCAAGAAACGAATAGAAACGCTTCACGTGACGGATAGCACCGCTTCACGGGACGGATAGCACCTCTTCACGGGACGGATAGCATCGCTTCACGGGACGGATAGCACCACTTCAAGAGACGAATAGAAACGCTTCACGTGACGGATAGCACCGCTTCACAGGACGGATAGCACCTCTTTACGGGACGGATAGCATCGCTTCACGGGACGGATAGCGTCACGTCACGGACGGATAGCACCACTTCACGGGACGGATAGCATCGCTTCACGGGACGGATAGCATCGCTTCACGGGACGGATAGCACCTCTTCACGGGACGGATAGCACCTCTTCAAGAAACGAATAGAAACGCTTCACGTGACGGATAGCACCGCTTCACGGGACGGATAGCACCTCTTCACGGGACGGATAGCATCGCTTCACGGGACGGATAGCACCGCTTCACGGGACGTATAGCACCGCTTTACGGGACGGATAGCACCGCTTCACGGGACGGATAGCACCGCTTTACGGGACGGATAGCACCGCTATACGGGAAGGATAGCACCGCTTTACGGGACGGCTATCACCACTTTACGGGACGGATAGCACCGCTTTAAGGGACGGATAGCACCGCTTCACGAGACGGATAGCACCGCTTTACGGGACGGATAGCAACGCTTCACGAGACGGATAGCACTGCTTCACAGGAAGGGTAGCACTGCTTTTAACGGATATGGCATGACAGACGGGTAGTTTGAGCATAAACGATTCAAACACAAAAATACATTTTTCAGGCAGACTCAAACTCAACCACTTTTTTTTTTGTTGAATCTCTAAGACGTAATATTTTCTCAACTCTAGAAGTAAGACGTAAGTAATGTTTTCTCAACTCTAGAAGTAAGACGTAATGTTTTCTCGACTCTAGAAGTAAAACGTAATGTTTTCTCAACTCTAGAAGTAAGACGTAATGTTTTCTCAACTCTAGAAGTAAGACGTAATGTTTTCTCAATTCTAGAAGTAAGACATAATGTTTTCTCAACTCTAGAAGTAAGACGTAATGTTTTCTCAATTCTAGAAGTAAGACGTTATGTTTTCTCAACTCTAGAAGTAAGACGTAATGTTTTCTCAACTCTAGAAGTAAGACGTAATGTTTTCTCAACTTTAGAAGTAAGACGTAATGTTTTCTCAACTCTAGAAGTAAGACGTTGTTTTCTCAACTCTAGAAGTAAGACGTAATGTTTTCTGAACTCTAGAAGTAAGACGTAATATTTTCTCAACTCTAGAAGTAAGACTTAATATTTTCTCAACTCTAGAAGTAAGACGTAATGTTTTCTCAATTCTAGAAGTAAGACGTAATGTTTTCTCAACTCTAGAAGTAAGACGTAATGTTTTCTCAACTCTAGAAGTAAGACGTAATGTTTTCTCAATTCTAGAAGTAAGACGTAATGTTTTCTCAACTCTAGAAGTAAGACGTAATGTTTTCTCAACTCTAGAAGTAAGACGTAATATTTTCTCAATTCTAGAAGTAAGACGTAATATTTTCTCAACTTTAGAAGTAAGATGTAAGTAATGTTTTCTCAACTCTAGAAGTAAGACGTAATGTTTTCTCGACTCTAGAAGTAAGACATTGTTTTCTCAACTCTAGAAGTAAGACGTAATGTTTTCTCAACTCTAGAAGTAAGACGTAATATTTTCTCAACTCTAGAAGTAAGACGTAATATTTTCTCAACTCTAGAAGTCAGACGTAATGTTTTCTCAACTCTAGAAGTAAGACGTAATGTTTTCTCAACTCTAGAAGTAAGACGTAATGTTTTCTCAACTCTAGAAGTCAGACGTAATGTTTTCTCAACTCTAGAAGTAAGACGTAATATTTTCTCAACTCTAGAAGTAAGACTTAATATTTTCTCAACTCTAGAAGTAAGACGTAATGTTTTCTCAATTCTAGAAGTAAGACGTAATGTTTTCTCAACTCTAGAAGTAAGACGTAATGTTTTCTCAACTCTAGAAGTAAGACGTAATGTTTTCTCAATTCTAAAAGTAAGACGTAATGTTTTATCAACTCTAGAAGTAAGACGTAATGTTTTCTCAACTCTAGAAGTAAGACGTAATATTTTCTCAATTCTAGAAGTAAGACGTAATGTTTTCTCAACTCTAGAAGTAAGACGTAATGTTTTCTCAACTCTAGAAGTAAGACGTAATGTTTTCTCAATTCTAGAAGTAAGACGTAATGTTTTCTCAACTCTAGAAGTAAGACGTAATGTTTTCTCAACTCTAGAAGTAAGACGTAATGTTTTCTCAACTCTAGAAGTAAGACGTAATGTTTTCTCAATTCTCCCCTTTTTAAATGCAAGGGCTCATGCGTGAAACTGCTAATCAATTAACTCGCCCCATTGGACAATGAACAGGACGTCACGTGACCGAGAAAAATTAACGAGTTTTGTTATCAATTATCGGCATCACTGAAACGACATCATAGGACACGGGAAATGATTCCCCGCTGAAAACAGATTGGGGGTATCGGAAAACGAAAGATGGGGGTCTGGGGTGGATGGGCGGAAGAGTCACTAAGAACCATTATAGAGATGAAGAAAGATTTATTTTTTGTTCAGAACTGTGAAACTTTGAAACGGGCCGTGCCACTACCTTCCCAGTGACTTCCGTCTCGGTCCTGCAGACGTAGTTGACAGACGGACGTCGGGAGCATTGGGAGATCTTGGCGTGTCGCTGATTCCTATCTCCTCCAGCGTCGTCGTCTTCGGTGGTCCCTTAGCTCTGCGGTCACAACACGTCATCTCTCCCCACTCTGCAGCACGTCACCTTGCCTAAGAAACTGCTTGAACCACTCTCCTTGTTTTTTTTTTCTATGAAGAACAGCTGCCCCCCCCCCCCCAGACCATTTTTCTTTTTGTTTCTCAAAATTATCTGGACATGTTGGATAAAATTGATGGGCCTCTGAAAGGTGTGTCTTGTCTTTTTGAACGGAAGAGCTTTTTGCGTGTGAATTCTTCGTCTGGAACTGATGATATTGATGACTAACTAGTTATCATGAAAAAGAGAGAGAGAGAGAGAGAATGAGAGACAAACAGCTCAGTAAGAACATTTCTTTGTTCTCTCCCTTAGTGCTTTGATTTTGTTACTCAATAAAGAAGCCTGAAAATGTTTCTTTTTTTTTTCAACAGCAAAACTTTTATTTGTTGTTTTAAGGGTGAGGACCTTTTTGATATCTTCACATTCTTATGTCAACACTCATCTTCCACAATTCCACAAACACCTCAATCAATAGATATGGGGTGGGGGGGGGTATCATTTATCTTAACGTTTTTACAAAAACAATGGAAAAGTGAAATCTACAATTAAACAATAAAAAAAAATGATATATTATTACATTGATGTTTCAAGCTTTCGTCGGTTATTGGATGTATTATACATCAATCCTAAACAGAAATAAATAAAAGTGGTATCAGTTTACGCGGGAGCTAAGTTGTAAAATTAAAAACAAAAGAGGGCTTTTATTTATTTTTGAGGAAGTCGCTATTAAAAATAAATATTAAAAAAAGCACTTAGAAATTCTTTTGATGGACATAGAAATATTTTATGAGCCTGCGTAAAAATTTCTTTTAGTGCCGCAGCAAATAAAAACATTCACATAGTAATCTTGAAATTCCGTATATAAATAGTGTAGTGGGCTCTTTTCAAGCCATGATCACATTATCTCAGAACATTAAATTCCCAGAATAGGCTCCAAACAGCATTTTATAAAAGCCAATTACAATGAAACTGTTCGAGCCACAAGCCAACATTCTAAGAGTTACCAATGACATTGATTGTTTTTTTTCTTTGATGACAATGACCCAAAAAATTATATTGTGATATTTAGTGCTTTTATTCCTCTATCATATTTTTTTCCTACCTTTATAAAACAACATCCAAGGGCCATAAATGATCTTAGAGCATCATAAAATATGAGCAGAGCAGTGTGCTCGCCCCTGAACGTTATGATAGCTATTGACTTATGGATCAGCGCTAAAAGCACTGTTGTTTCAACCAAGGGAGAATGGCGCCCCGACGTCTTGTAGAGGGACATTAAGTTTGAGCTTGTTGGCCGTTTTATGACGACAATTTATACATGTGTGGAGAAGTCAGGCTGACGTTTTTGTTTTGGTTTGTTTTGTTTGTTTTTTTAGTTTCGCTTCCGCACAGTTTTGAGTAAATGTTTCTGGGAAACTTGTGTGAGCGAATGTTGGAGGACATTGGATTGTGGGCGATTGTTGAAGAGACATACTGGTGTGAGCAAATGTCGTGGGATGCTACATTTGTGAGCCATTATTGTTGTGTGTACGGGGAGGGGGGTGGCTATGATGGTGTCACTAAGACACACATTGGTGTGAGTCGTTAGTGAGGGAAGAACGATGTGTGAGTTAATACTTAACGTGCCAGTCTGTGTCCCAAACTGGTGCTAGCGAATGTTGAGTGAGTATTTGAATTATCCCACGAGGCAAATGAGAAGGAAACATTGGTTTGTTGAAGGCGCCCTGTTGTGGACAAATCTGAAGGAAACATTGGTTTGTTGAAGGCGCCCTGTTGTGGACAAATCTGACGGAAACATTGGTTTGTTGAAGGCGCCCTGTTGTGGACAAATCTGAAGGAAACATTGGTTTGTTGAGGGCGCCCTGTTGTGGACAAATCTGACGGAAACATTGGTTTGTTGAAGGCGCCCTGTTGTGGACAAATGTGAAGGAAACATTGATTAGTTGAAGGCGCCCTGTTGTGGACAAATGTGAAGGAAACATTGGATTGTGAAAGGCGCCCTGGTGAGGACAAATGCTGAAACGCCAAAGGGATTAATTTATTTTTTATTTTTTTTTTATTTTAAATTTTATTGGAATGAAACAAGGGGGATAAGTTAATTTAAATAGTTAAGTTAATTTGAATAGTTGTAAAGAAAAAAATGAAGCTACTGACTTTTTGATTGATTTAAACCATTATCATCTTAATCGCCGTCTCTATCTAATCTGTCTATCTACTTTCTCTATATTTCCCATGATCTGTTTCACTCAATCGCTCTTGTTCTTTCTCTGTCCCTAAGACTTCCTCTGTCCCTAAGACTTCCTCTGTCCCTAAGACTTCCTCTGTCCCTAAGACTTCCTCTGTCCCTAAGACTTCCTCTGTCCCTAAGACTTCCTCTGTCCCTAAGACTTCCTCTGTCCCTAAGACTTCCTCTGTCACTCTCGTGTCCTAATAACTATTATAAATTTCAACACAACAGAAACATACACATAAATAGAACAGACACAACATAGAAAGTTCATTCGGCGACTACACACAGGCATCTTTGGTCCTATTCATGTTTCCTGATCTATTCACCAAATTTCTCTTTCTTTCTTTCTTTCTCCTTACCAATATTTCTTTCTTTCCTTCTTTTGCTGTTACTCATATTTCTCTTTCTCTGTTTCTATTTATGTTATCCATATTTCAGTTTTATTCTTGCTCTCTATCTGGTAGATGTAAAATACGAAGGTTCTAAACTCTTTTCCATCTTGTTGCAGCTCTTACCGCATGGCTGTCTCCTGCATTCACCATTTGAGAAGCACCTGTCACAGAGCCAGACACCTGGACATAGACTCGGCCTCAGTTCACTTTGAGGACACCCGTCACGTGCTTCATGAGCTCTGCTCGGACGACAGTTTATTCGAAAGTGAGTACATTGGTCATACTGCCCTGTGGCGTTTGGTTTCAATTATAGATGGAAAAAAAACTAACATCCACATTTGTAATAACATAAAAATCAAGACTTGCACTAGACCATTGTAAAATGTATCCGAAGTTTTCTGGTTCTATACACAATGACTGATAATGTAAATCTAATGTCGAATTTAACCACATACATCAAAACAAAGACTAAAACAACGTTTTTTGTAAAACTAAAGTACACTTGACAAAAAAAAGGGGAGGGACGGGAGCACCAGTATTGATTCTGTATACTCTCTGGCACCACCCGTATTGATTCTGTATACTCTCTGGCACCACCCGTATTGATTCTGTATACTCTATGGCACCACCCGTATTGATTCTGTATACTCTCTGGCACTACCCGTATTGATTCTGTATACTCTCCGGGACCACCAGTATTGATTCTGTATACTCTCTGGCACCACCCGTATTGATTCTGTATACTCTCTGGGACCACCAGTATTGATTCTGTATACTCTCTGGCACCACCCGTATTGATTCTGTATACTCTCTGGGACCACCAGTATTGATTCTGTATACTCTCTGGGACCACCAGTATTGATTCTGTATACTCTCTGGGACCACCAGTATTGATTCTGTATACTCTCTGGGACCACCAGTATTGATTCTGTATACTCTCTGGCACCACCCGTATTGATTCTGTATACTCTCTGGGACCACCCGTATTGACCGTCCCGAGACATGACGTTAAACTGCGCTCCTCTTTCCTTAGCACTTTTGGAGCTCAAAAGTGCTCTACTTCTTTTCTATCATTGTGTCTGCCTCCTCCTTTCCTCAATCTGCCTTCATTGATCATCACTCTGTCTCCTTATCTCTAAATATCTCACTACGTCCTAGACCAGTCCGTTTGCCGTGGACTGCGACGGGTAAGGGGGGATAAAGAGATCCTGGTGTTTGAGTGGTGGCTATCTGAGGATAAGCCACCACAACACAATACTTTGGCTCCAAGTTCCCCTAGACCTGAGGCCCAGATGGCCCGCTCTGGGTCAACCGGCTGGTCATGCCGAGCTACCAGCATAGGTCTTCGACCTATGCTGGAGGGCGGTGGCTAGAGGGTCAATCAGGGAGCTGCTGTATCGGGCACATGTCCGATGCAGTAGCTGACTGAGTATAGCACCTGTGTAGCCCTGGCGGGCTCATTCTGGATTTCCGAATGGCCCGTCCCCTTGTTGGACTCGATGGCGGGTGGGGACCACAGGTGCCGAACTAATATATAACACCCATGGAAAAAAAAACTTCAAAAAAACTACTTGCCCCAGACCTATGTCTGGGCAAGAGACGCCGCATGGAAGACAGAAAGGAGGAGGCCACAAAAAGCTGTGCTACCTGGCCATCATTTCTGGTGGTTAGGTGCACAGAGGAGGGGAAAAGTCTGACAAAGATGAGCCCTTTTGTCATCTACAAGGGACTTAAGTCAGTAGTGGGAGAGCCCAAGAGTGTGTCTAAGCTACACAAGTCTTTGGAACTTCTAGTAGAAGTTGATAGCAAGATACACTCTGATGGGCTTTTAAGATGCAGAAGACTCTGTGATCTCCAAGTGGAAGTCATGCCACACAAGAGTCTGAACACCAGCAGAGGTGTAATCAGCTCTAGGGACCTACTGGAATGTTCCGAGAAGGAAATAGTGGAGGGCATTGAAGGAGTCACCCATGCCCGGCGCATTACCAGGCGCAGGGATGGTGAGGAGGTCAAAACCGCCACTATTATCCTCACATTTGGAACTAGGACACCGCCAGAGTATGTGAAGGCAGGATACCTACGAGTTCCAGTGAGGCCCTACATACCTAACCCCATGAGGTGCTTCAAGTGCCAGGGTTATGGACACGGCGCGGCAGTCTGCAAGAGGAACACTGTGTGTGCCAGATGTGCTGGAGAAGGTCATGAGGACAAGGGCTGCACAGCCCAGTTCAAATGCCCAAACTGTCACGCTGGCCACTCAGCCTACTCCAAGGACTGCCCTGTGTGGAAACAGGAGGTTGCCGTGCAGGAGTACAAGGCAAGAAATGGATGTACCTTCAGCCAGGCGAAATCGGCTGTATTGGCCCTAGCCAAAGGCCAATTCGGCTTGACAAAGACCTATGCCCAGGCTGTTGCCAAGATAGGAAGATCCATAGCCACACAGACGGACACATTGACCCCACCACCCCCTCCTCCTCCTCCAACTCAGAAGAAAACACCGCCAAAGAACACACCTCTGAAGAAACAAGAAAGCTCTGTTGTCATGCTAAAGAACAGGTTCTCTGTGCTCGCTGATGAGAGCATGGAGACTGAGCAGCTAGTCAAAACCAATACTCCGGGAGAACCCGGAGACATCATGTCTGACACAGGTTCTCCTCAGAGAAACCAGTCAGACACCCCAACCTCTACCGAATTAGAGGTTGACCAACTCCCTAAGGGGAGAAATCAAAGCGGAGAGGATGCCCGAGGTGAGCGAGGAGGAAATAACCTCCGCTCTAACCAGAGGGATCTCCCCTCTCCAGAGAGAAAGACTTCCCCCAAAAGGGGGTTGTCCTCCTCTCCATCCAAACCCAAGAATAAAAATACCAAGGTCACTGGAATTAAGGGAAACCCCTCCGGGGGCCTCCCAAAGCCAAATAGCTCCAAGTAGGTCATCTAGAATAAGCCATGGATTCCAGAATTGTACAGTGGAATTGCAGAGGCCTCAAGGCCAATTATGAGGAGATGCAGCTACTGATGGACTCTGAGACTCCTGTAGCTGTCTGTCTACAGGAAACATTTCTGAAAGATAGCATCAGCTTCCGAAGCTACAGTGCTTACAGCAAGAATGTTGAGGATGCAGAGAGAGCATCAGGTGGAGTCTGTATCCTTGTGAAGGATAGCATCCCCCATGAGAGGGTTGAACTACAGACCATACTACAGGCCGTAGCAGCTAGGATAACCCTTCACAAGGTTATCACTTGCTGCAGCCTGTATTTACCACCAGGCGCTCCATTAAACCAAACAGACATGGAGGACCTATTGAAACAACTCCCCCGGCCTTACATAATCCTTGGGGATTTCAATGCCCATAACACCATGTGGGGCTCCAACAATACCGACACAAGAGGCCGTATGCTGGAGGATATCTTCCTCCAACATGATTTATGCATACTTAATGATGCATCACCGACCTACTTGCACTCAGGAACTGGATCTCTCACATGCATTGACCTCACCGTATGCGTCCCTGGACTTCTGGACGACTTTAAATGGTCAGTTAGCAATGATCTACGGGGAAGTGACCACTTCCCAATCATCATTGCTAACAATCTCCCCTCATTGGGACGACCTCAGCGGTGGAAACTGAATAAGGCCGATTGGGAAGAATTCCAAAAAAGATGCTCAGAGGATATTACAGAAAATATCCTCGATGAGCAGAACCCAGCTGATACCTTTGCTAGCAAGCTACTTAGTATAGCCAGGAAAGTTGTCCCCCTAACCTCCGCAAATCCAAAACGGCCTAGCAAACCATGGTTTGATACAGCCTGCAAAGGTGCTATTGGCGATAGGAAAAAACGACTGGCTGCATTTATAAAAAATCCATCCCAGGAAAACCTAAAGCTATTCAGAATAGCTAGAGCAAAGGCTAGACAAACCATACGGTCAGCCAAAAGGAATTCCTGGAGAAGTTTTGTCGGCAGTCTGGATGCCAAAACTTCTGCTAGAGCGGTCTGGAAGGCAGTAAGGCGAATCAAAGGGAAAGAATCAAATGCAATAGGGCATCTGAAAAACCAAGGACAAACTGTCACGTCCCCCAGAGAAATAGCTGACTGCCTTGCATCCTCAATAGCAGAAAAGTCATCCACTGCACATTACACGCCAGAGTTTCAAAAAGTCAAAACCAGGGAGGAAAGACACTCCATTGATTTCAGGTCAGAAAACAATGAAGACTACAACAAACCGTTCTCGCTTGAGGAACTGAGGGAATCGCTAGACAAGTCACATGACACAGCGCCTGGAGAAGATGAAATCCATTACCAGTTCCTCAAGCACCTTCCCGAACCCTCATTGGCAGTCCTGCTAGGGGTCTATAACTGTGTGTGGCAAACAGGCGCTTTCCCAAACAGCTGGAGGAAAGCCACAGTTATACCGATACCTAAACCGGGAAGAGACGGCTCTGACCCAGCTAACTATCGACCAATAGCACTAACAAGCTGCATCTGCAAAACCATGGAAAGAATGATTAACAGTAGGCTGGTCTGGTACCTGGAGAGGAACAAAGTGATCTCTAACTACCAGTGCGGATTCCGGCAAGGGCGGACAACAACTGACCACCTGGTAAGGCTGGAAGCTTGTATCAGAAATGCATTACTCAGAAGAGAACATCTAGTAGCTGTATTCTTCGATATAGAAAAGGCCTATGACACAACCTGGAAACATGGCATTCTACGTGACCTGGAGCTTATGGGGCTTAAGGGACATCTCCCCCGTTTTGTGGGGGAATTCCTGAAAGACCGAAAATTTCAGGTTCGAGTGGGCAACACCACTTCTGACACTCATGACCAGGAAATGGGTGTACCCCAGGGCAGCATTCTGTCAGTCACCCTGTTCAACATTAAAATAAATAGCATCATAAATGCTCTGTCCCCTGGCATAGAGTGCTCTTTGTATGTTGATGACTTTGTCATTTTTACTTATGGGAAAAACATGAACACCCTAGAAAGAAAATTACAGTTATGTTTAAACAAAATTCAAAATTGGGCAAACGATAATGGTTTTAAATTTTCGGACTCCAAAACAGTTAGTATGCATTTTTGTAATTTAAGGGGACTCCACCCAGACCCTGAACTATTTATACACAAAAAGAAGATCCCTGTCGTGAAAACTACAAAATGTTTACTCCTCACTCTAGATTCCAAATTTAATTTTCTCCCTCACATTAAGGAACTTAAGAGAAAATGCCAAAAGTCATTAAACATACTTAGAGTGCTCAGCCATACGGACTGGGGAGCTGACAGAGATACTTTGCTGCTGCTATATCGGAGTCTAATTCGATCCAAGCTAGACTACGGATCCATAATATATGGAGCAGCAAGGAAGTCGTACCTAAAAATACTGGAACCAATACAAAATGCTGCCCTGCGTCTCTGTCTCGGCGCGTTTCGTACATCACCTATCCCAAGCCTCCATGTGGAGGCTGGAGAACTCCCCATGGATATAAGAAGGAAAAAGCTTGCAATGCAGTATATAGTCAAGCTAAAATCCAACCCTACGAACCCTGCTTTCGATTCCATATTTAACCCCACAGAGGTAGAATTATACAATCGAAGGCCTAACGTCATACAGCCGTTAGGCCTTCGAATGAGAGAACCCATCCAAAATTTAACCCCACCCATTAACCAAATCTCTAAAATAGAAACCCCTCAGAATCCTCCTTGGCTAATGAATAAACCCAAATTAAATTTATCCCTCCTTAATTTCAAAAAAAGAAAATACAGACCCAAGCATACTACAAGTCCACTTTAGGGAACTGCAAGAGAGCTACGGAGATTGTGGCACCATCTACACAGACGGATCCAAAATGGATGGAAAGGTCGCGTGTGCCTGCTCCTTTCGGAACAAAACAATCTCCCGTAGACTCCCCGATGGCTGCTCCATCTTTACGGCCGAATTGCATGCAATATCGCTTGCACTTATGGCCGTCAAAGCATCAGAAAGGAGGAAATTTATAATCTGCTCCGACTCCAAATCTGCATTGCAAGCTTTGGGGCGGATGAAGACTGACATTCCACTGGTACATAAGAGCCTGAAGCTGTTGGACCAAATAACAGCCGACCATACGGATGTCACCTTCATCTGGGTCCCCTCCCATGTGGGCATTGAGGGAAACGAAGCCGCAGACAGAGAAGCAAAGAGAGCCCTAAATCATGCGGTATCAGGAACTCAAATTCCCTGCTCAGACCTGAGACAAAGTATTGCCACTGCCATCTACCAAGAGTGGCAGGATCGATGGGAGGCTGAGACTCACAATAAACTCAGGCAGATTGTGGCGGATGTCAGGTGGCGGTCCACATCTAAGGGTCTGAAAAGGCGTGGTAGCACGACCATGTCCAGACTTAGGATTGGCCACACCTACATCACGCACTCTTTTGTGCTAAAGAAAGAAGAGCCCCCACTTTGTGAGTATTGTGACTCTCGCCTCACCGTGGAACATATCCTCATTGACTGCCCCAGATACCAGGATGTCAGGGAAAAATATTTTAGAGCCACTAATTTAAAAACACTATTCAATAATGTCGACCCTGGGAAGGTACTGGGCTTTATCCGGGAAGTGGGATTGTCTACGAAGATCTGATTTCGGAACTCTGTAGACATGTACTATTTACATTATATTTTTACCAAATTATTAAATTTTTACTACCTCTACTATTTTAATTGTGAATAGACCTTGATTTTAATGATTTGACTGTATGGAATTTGACCTTTGTTGTGTGGAGGGAGAGTGGCCCTTGAGGGACTGCAGGCACGACATGGCCTAAATTGTGCCGACGTGCCCAAAATCACAAATCACAAATCACTGATTCTGTATACTCTCTGGGACCACCAGTATTGATTCTGTATACTCTCTGGGACCACCCGTATTGATTCTGTATACTCTCTGGGACCACCAGTATTGATTCTGTATACTCTCTGGGACCACCCGTATTGATTCTGTATACTCTCTGGGACCACCAGTATTGATTCTTTATACTCTCTGGGACCACCAGTACTGATTCTGTATACTCTCTGGGACCACCAGTACTGATTCTGTATACTCTCTGGGACCACCAGTACTGATTCTGTATACTCTCTGGGACCACCAGTATTGATTCTGTATACTCTCTGGGACCACCAGTACTGATTCTGTATACTCTCTGGGACCACCAGTACTGATTCTGTATACTCTCTGGAACCACCAGTATTGATTCTGTATACTCTCTGGGACCACCAGTACTGATTCTGTATACTCTCTGGGACCACCCGTATTGATTCTGTATACTCTATGGGACCACCAGTATTGATTCTGTAAACTCTCTGGAACCACCAGTATTGATTCTGTATACTCTATGGGACCACCAGTATTGATTCTGTATACTCTCTGGGACCATCAGTACTGATTCTGTATACTCTCTGGAACCACCAGTATTGATTCTGTATACTCTCTGGGACCACCCGTATTGATTCTGTATAATCTCTGGGACCACCCGTATTGATTCTGTATACTCTCTGGGACCATCAGTACTGATTCTGTATACTCTCTGGAACCACCAGTATTGATTCTGTATACTCTCTGGAACCACCAGTATTGATTCTGTATACTCTCTGGGACCATCAGTACTGATTCTGTATACTCTCTGGAACCACCAGTATTGATTCTGTATACTCTCTGGAACCACCAGTATTGATTCTGTATACTCTCTGGAACCACCAGTATTGATTCTGTATACTCTCTGGGACCATCTCTCTCTGTAATGTAAGCCCTCCACCCCTCACCATAACTTCATCATGTTTATAATCGTGTTAGCAGTTCTCGGTACCATTTAACCAAAAGAAATTCCGATCAATTTAATTAAAAATAAACAAAAAAAACATTACGCCCTAAAGGTTTACCATTCTTTAGATATCATTGAGTGTTAGTAGAGCAGTGTCCACTTTGGACTGAGGAGGGTAAAGGTCAAAAGGAGTCCAAAATAAAATATAAGATATATCACCTTCAAAAATCTTTGGGGGCACCATACAAAGTTTTGACCGTCTCTCTCCATCCCTCTCTTTCCTTTGCCTTGGATAGAATCTCTTTCTATTCTTTTAGGCTATCTTTCCATCTATAGATGATATATAGCATTCTGTGAAATTGTCACTGGTATGTATTCGTTTGTAACCTTTTATACTTTATAGTATAGGGCCGTTGAGGCATATTAGTCGTTTCATGACTAGTCTGTAGTAGATGTGGCTGTTGTCATGTCGATAAGTATGTAACCATGCATGTTTATGACAGTTTATATTTACATGTCATTTTTTTCCACTTGTAGACTATGCAATGCACCAAACCTGTCTGACTAAAGCCGGCCCTGTTTCCGAGCAGTGCTTCAACACACACTTAGGACATTTGGTTCACAGCAACCAAAGTTTCCGTTTCCTGACCAAAATCAGTAACCATCGACGGAAAGAACAAGTTTGTGTGTAAGTTGTTGTTTTTTTTTTAAAGTTATCTTTCGTCTCTTATAACTTCCTTCAATGCCGTTGTACTGTCAAAATACTTCTCTTATCCTTTAAGTTCATAGCTATTATTAAAAGCGTAATATCCGCTTGTTTTAATCAGCGGTATAGATCTCATATAAGGTTCACACTTGTTTATACAAATATTTTTTTTTCCATTAGGCTGTGTATCTACTGTCGTTTTTTTTTTCTGTGAGTTAATCTAGTCGTACATATTAATTAGCGTCTTCAACTTTGCTAAATCACTGGATTATTAAAGCAACCCATTCCTTGTTTTAATGACACTTGCTAAGAAGGAGTATATGTTCGAATTGTCTTAGCAGATGGAATAAGGAATGTGGCTTTTCCTTTCTGTATTTTATTAAGATGTTTTTATCTATAAATCTTCTTCCTCGCAGGGGCGTAGCTATGAATTTTCCATCATTTGAGGGCTTTGTGGGCTTGACCTCTTTGGGGGCCCCCTGCACTTTGCGTAATATTTAATGTTAAAAACAATCATTTGGGGCCCCCCCTCAAGTGGGGGCCCGGGAAGATTTTGAAATTCTCCCTTCTCGTCCCCCCACCCTAGCTACGCCACTGCTTCCTCGAAAACTTTGGGTTTTTTTTTTTCTTTTGTTTTTAATCAAGTTTTTATTTTTAATTGGGGATTTTATAAATGAAGTGGAAAATTAAGCTACTTATGTATCCGGTAGACAGAGTACCGGAAGTGTTCGTAAATACAGTATTTTAAAAGGCATTTAAAATTGAACGTGCATTTGCACTGTAGATTGACAATTCTACGTTTTTCCTTTTGTAGGACCAAGTCCTGAAAGTAGCCTCATTTCGATTATTTGGTTGCCAACAATGCTCTTTTAATAGAACCTCCTTGACAATGTTTTGTTCAAATATTTCAAAATCTCCATTTATACTTCCTCATTTATTTCTCACGTTTTGCTTTGAGATAGAGGTTCCATTATATCGCCCTTACATACCTCACATCACATTCTCTTCTTTTTTCTTTTTTTTGTATCTCTTACTGTCTTGTGCTGCTTAAAATGTTTTCTTTTGAATGTAAACTGCATCTTTCAAAATCAAATGACAACAAAGAACACATCACTGAACTGAGATTAACTTGTTACAATACCTCTTCTTCATTTGTATCTTTGTGGAGACTTCTAAAACACAAAACCTTGGGTGCGTGGACGCAATTCTCGAAAACGGCTCTTCCTTTTTTTTTCCTAGAAATTTTACAGTTGTGTATATCGTTGGGAAAAAAATTACTAGCTCTTCGGCCACACAGTAAAATCTCTAGTTTCACAGTTATAATTTTTCTAAATAAAAAAAGGGTATTTTCGCATTCGTAAAAGTGTAATAAAGTCTCATGTTCAGGAAAAGTTATGCGCATCGTCTTCTAAGTCTAGATCTAAACAGTTTTCATTAGAATATTATAAAGTGTAGATTTATACATTCACTTAACCAGGATCTTTTCTGGGGTGGGGATGAGGTAAAAAAAGTTCCATTGTTTTTTTTTTAAATCTAACATTTGTTCGTTATTTAGAGAAAACAAAATCGTTCTATAACGTGTCTAAAGGAGGTTTTGTTTTTTTTAAATTAAAGTATGTTTAATGTTTTTCTTGTTTTGTTTTTTTTTTAATTGCTAACCAAAATGTGTTACGTTGAATGAATTAATTATCTTCTGTAGCGTAACACTATCTTGCTGCACAGGGTGTGTATATGGTTTAAGGTTAAAAGATGCACTTTATGATCCAGTATCCTGTGATAGAAATCATCTAGTCTAGACTTTTTCACGGGACTTATCAATTCTTTAGAATTAGGAAGTTTCATATCTCATTACTGTCGTAAAATAACTTATCAATTTTATATTGTTTTTTTCTTTCTGTCAGTGATATGTACAATACAATCACATGTGTGAAGAGAAATATTAACAACACTTGTGGTCACCACGCGGCCAGACTGGCCATCACGCTGGTCAAGCCTATGGTCAGTGTTGGCGCAGAATGCAACTATACTGTGATAGAGTCGCAGCAAAAGGTTAGTTGTTAACGCTGTGTATTTCAGCAACTCCCAGTGTCCATGATATTTGCTTTCCATTGAAAACCAACAGATGCATAAATTGTCATGAACCATAATGTATAATATATAACGTTTTTGCCAATAAAAATAAACGCAACAAAAACATTGAAACTTGTGAAGGAAGAAAACGCCTTTGTATAGATTATTTTTTATCAGACCTGGGGGACCAGATATATATCGACATATTTCGGCGCTGCAGTTTTGGCGCTAGACTTTTTAACGCGAGATTAAACCCCAACCAAAAAGAAAAAAAAAAAACATTTAAAAAAATTTTACACTAAAAGTTTTGACTAATTCATGAAAAAATATCGCAAACTATAAAAGGTTAGATTCGTACCTAAGACCGCGATATTTATGACTAATTCATGAACAAATATCGCAAACTATAAAAGGTTAGATTCGTACCTAAGACCGCGATATTTATGACTAATTCATGAAAAAATATCGCAAACTATAAAAGGTTAGATTCGTACCTAAGACCGCGATATTTATGACTAATTCATGAAAAAATATCGCAAACTATAAAAGGTTAGATTCGTACCTAAGACCGCGATATTTATGACTAATTCATGAAAAAATATCGCAAACTATAAAAGGTTAGATTTGTACCTAAGACCGCGATATTTATGACTACTTCATGAAAAAATATCGCAAACTATAAAAGGTTAGATTCGTACCTAAGTCCGCGATATTTATGACTAATTTATGAAGAAATATCGCAAACTATAAAAGGTTAGTTTCGTACCTAAGACCGCGATGTATTCCACTTATTCATGAATAAATATCGCAAACTATAAAAGGTTAGATTCGTACCTAAGACCTCGATATTTTTTTACTAATTTATGAATAAATATCGCAAAGTATAATAGGTCAGATTCGTGCCTAAGATCGCGATATTTACGAAAACGATGAGGCATGCGAACACATACAGGTACGGTACCTAAAATGATAAGTCACGTTGGTTAATGGACAATATTAAAATCCTCACATTATGATTACGATGTTAACTCTCTTAATGATAACAATAATTACACACACACATACACACGCAAAGTTTAATCCAAAATCTAATGGACAAAAAATAACTAAGGTTCTTCACACAAAAACTGCGTTTGAACAGAAACACACACACATGAAACTCAGACTTGTATCATTTTAGTTGACGATTTAAAGAAATAATAAAATGATGCATATATAATGTGTACAGAGCATCACAAAAAACTAGCACCTAAACAATCACTGCAACAAAATCCTTCGCGCTAAAGCATCCTGCTTGGAGGCTATAGGAATGTGCGTATTCTGTATCGGTAGCTTTTACGAAACGTTATGAAGAACACATTTCACAACAGAACAGACCAGAATTAATAATTAGGAGTTGTAGAAACATAATTAGACATCTATATTTCATATATTTCTATATTTCATAATACGGAAATAATTTCGTTATAACTTAGGGTTGTTGCATTTTATGGTAAGGGGAATAATTGCAGTTTAGTAGTAATTTAAGTAAACTTCAAAATCAAAATGATTGCGCCCCTTTGCATTTCGTATGATATATTGTAGTTATAATAATCGAAGCAGAAATATTTATTTTGTAAATGTTTGATATCAGAGGGGTTTTGTAAAAATAAATTAAAATACTTTGTTTTACTTTGGTGTTATTCAGCAATACATCTATCTACTTACAGCACAATCACTGGAGTAGGGATCAATGTCCTTTCACTCTCGTCACAAACTAGACACTGCACTATAAATACCTTTACCCAGGACAAGCACAAAAACATGCATAGCTAGATTAACACACGGCAATTTGTAGGACAGGGGTGGGCAAACTATGATACACGTTCCGGATGCAGCCTGCCAGGACTAGACACTATCAATGTACACATATGTTTTACATGCCTTTGCTGGACAGAAAGCACAACGTGAAGCTATATGAATTGAGATTTGTCACTTGTGAATTATTTCGCCAATAAACAATGGTATTATTCATTAAAAGAGCCTTAATATACTGAACCAATATGAATGAAGGGTTATATATTTATTAAGTACATTATCTCATGTCATGATGTCGAATGTCAAAATGCAAGGGGCCTCCAAAGAGGTAAATCCCCCCAGGCCCCCAAATCTCTAGCTATGCCCCTGTAATAATGTGAATATTGTCCTGTTTTAAATTAATTTAGGCAATTAGCTGTTTGTAGTATGTATCATAAAATGTGTTAAACCAGTTTCAGATTTTGTTGGAAAAGTTTATTTTTAAAAGGGGAGGCAGGGGGGGGGACCCCATTAGCTAATCACTTTAGGTGACCCCAGCCCTAGTAATACCTCTTGTGATCAAGTAGCCTTTATGCTAACTATTTGTTCATACTTTTCTTTTACAGCAGACAACCAAAAAACCACACCACAGCCACAATGCTCTCATCAGCGACAAACACACCAGCAGTTCAAAGGGCAAAGGCAACAGAGATGCTGACAATGCTGAGAACAAAACAAATAGCTACCGCCCAAGTGTAAGTCTCGTTGCTGCCCTGATACTGACATCCTCACTTCATCGACTGTTGCCCTTATAGTACCAAAGAGTACTTTATATTATTGCAAAAACTGGATGCATATTTGTTTCATAAATAAATATTTGTGTATGTGTTTTTATTTTTTATGCAGTGAAATTGTAAAACATTTCAATTCTAGGCCTACAAATGTTTTATTAAAATATCTAATGGTAAAAATTTCATAATAAAAAAAATGTTTTCTTTTTTTTAAATTTGACTATTTTTTTTGTTTATTTTATCATAAAAAGAATTTATTTGTAATTACTATGTAAAACATTTGCCCGGATGATGTTATATATGATTGTATATAATTATACTATTTTTTGGTTTTTATTTTACTATAGTAAATAATCAAACGGTAATAAAAATCTGTTGAAAGTGTCATTTTAAACTGAAATATTTATTTAAGATAATTGATTAGTTGTAAAATGATATTGCCAAATGTACCTTCATGTTTTTTTTTAATGCTGAAATAAAAATGGAGATTTCATATCTTGTTTTATTTATGGACAATTTAATACAACTGAATACTAAAATATTCAAAAAATAGTTTCCTTGAAGTTTTTAAAAGCATATAAATATCACATATAAATTTAATTTTTTATTTTTTATTTTAGTGAAATTCAATTTTTTTTAAAGAGAAAAGTATACAATTTAGTGTATACAGTTTGTGTTTGTGATTTGTCTTCCATGTTTATAGTAATGTATACTCCTTAGGCTATCACCATCTGGCAATATCTTATTCACCTTGCAATAGAAAAGTTTAAAAAAATATTTCCACAACTTTGTTGACCTAAAAATACACTTTGAAAATCTTGGTCATACAGGGTCTTGATAGAGACTTCACGCTTTTGAAACAAATGACGGAAACATGTAAAGCTTGACCCTTATGTCACCAAGAAAGATCTGTATAGAAAAGTTAGCAAGAGTAGTTTCCACAGAGAACACATGAGGAAACCCATCTAATTTTGAATAATATGTTTTGAAATCTTTTAAATCATATATATAATAGTTCCACTTTACCTCATAATCCCAAACTAAAAAATCCCAGTCATCATCAGAAATCAAACCTGGGATTCCTGGCCTAGCACTTTACCACTCAGCCACCGCGCCTCCATATATATAAATATATATAAAAAAGTGTGTGTTTGTGTTCGTAATTGAAATAGAAAAAAAAACATTTTAATAATTTTGCATTATAACACTTTTTAAAATTTCACAGGTTTCATAATATTATAGTATAGTTATATTATTATTTATTATAGTTGTGACAGTGAAAATCTCCATTGCACTGGTATTATTCTGTGCTGTTCATGTGGATAACTAGATAACATTGCTGTATAATAAAGCCTGCTGTATATGAATAAACATTTGCAAATATGTTTCTGTTCTACGAGAATATAGGATGATAGATGATGTATTTATTTCTTGTATGTTGATTCTTTTATTACAAAATAAATACATTATAATTTTAACTTTTTTATCATTTGGCCCTAATAATGATTGACATTTTTATTTTTTTTTTAAACAAAGATGAATAACAATCATATGTATGAGTGCATGTGGGATGAGAGGAAATAATGTTAAGTTGATATTAATGTGTGAATAGTTGTTATTTCGGTTTCACTTGTTTGTTAATTGTGACAAAATGTTGATGGTTAAAAAGGTTATAAGAGAACTAAGGGAAAAAAGAGCCCATTAGGTTCAACATGTGAGCTCTTTGGTCTAGGAATTTGTTTAAAAAGTTGTTTGTTCATTAGATTTATTTGTGTATTCAAGGGTGTATTTTTCTTGTGTCTTAATGGGCAGTGCCAATGATATGCACATAACTGTTTGTGCTACCTAGTTATAGGTATAATCCCCAAAAATTAAAATGATTTTATAAGAATTTTGTTATTAGCGATAAGCAATGGTTACCTTAGTCGCAGATGAATGTTTTTTCATTTTCTTTGCAAAATTTTGTTACAGCCTTCTAATACTGTGTTTAACACAAGAGACACCTAGTGCTTAATAAATAATAGAAAAGTCCTCCTTTTAGACTATTCGGTCAATAGGGCAGATGATGTAAAGGTCATCTGTTCATGTTGCCAATGGTTAACAAGGTTGTCATGTGGCCAGCACAACGACCATCTACCTTTACTTTTCCCCAACTAATGTCATGTATCCATTAGAAATAAGTGTTCTCAGAGCTGCCTGAAGATCCCGAAATTAAAGTCTTCACCAGGATTCGAACCCGGGAAGCACTTTATCACTCAGCCTATTTGATAAATAATACCACACTATAGACAAAAAAGTAGGTAAACCAAGAAATACGACACAACTATAATGATGTCTATTTGTTTAGATAAACATCATACTATGTGCTTAATGTCAGCCACCAGGGAAAACTTCCTCCTCAGAACTACCTGATTCAGATGTCCTCAAGGTCCGAGAACTTCCGGTTCCCTTTTATGGACCTCTTGACCAAGGAAATGCTTTTATCCATGGCTAGGATGAGACATGGGCTCTTCACCTATCACTTACAGCGCCCCTGCTCCTTCCTTGACTTCGTCTGTCTACAAAGTGTGGTCTAGATCCTGGTGTATGCCTTGTACTTTCAGTAAGAGTGTCTTTATTATAGTGTAATATTTATGCTTAGGATATGTACAAGTTCAACTAGTCGGCAAATGTTACTCTCTGTGTTTGATAGGTCCACGTTTTAAGTAGACATGTACTGCTGCCATGACGTCCTTCTGTCTATTCCATTTTGAAAGAAGTTGTTGCAAACGTCCTATCCTATTATAGTGTGTCCTTTTTATTATTTTCTGTTTGATTCGATGGTGAGAGAAATAAAACTATTTTACACATAGCCATTTGGTGTCCTTTCGTTTGTAGGATGTGTGTATTCTGGTGCCGTTGATTATAAAGTAGCATTTATACATAAAACACTGAACCATTATCTTCAAGTACAAAAACAAAATCTAATAAGATACTCAGAAAGACGCAAACATAAAGGCACATTCCTCGTTCCATATGCTAGGACTAATTTGAACAAGTGCTCCTACTTCCCTAGTGCTATAAGAGCATGGAATGGGTTGCCTGAGCCAGCCAGGAAAACCAGTGACTTTTCAGAATTTAAGTCATTTTTGAAGTAACGTCTGTATTATATAAGATAAGATAAACTTATTTAGGCCTATGGTGTTGCTTGAATATGGACAAGTATTGTCTTGTTTTTTTATTGTTGTTTTTTACAAGAAATCCAAATAATTAAGCCCTATTCTCAAACTCCTGTAGTGATGACGGTTGGCTGGCCGCGAACAAGGGTACATCGTGACGACCATACAAAGCAAATAGAACTAATGCATAAGTAAACACATGAATAAATTGGTTGATTCTTAAAAACACCTAACGAACTTTTTAGTAATTGATAAACAAGGTTACAAAGATATTTTGTGTGGAAACACAAACAAAATCGGCCCGCGAAGTGGTCCGCTCATGCAAGTGAATACTAATAGGCAGGTTTGAATATTTTCAGCAAGAATATCAGATACTATGAACTGCTAAATATTAACAACACAACCCTAATTATGAACGGCAAAATATAAACAACCACAACCATATCTTCCCAATACTATTTTATTGTTAGTCCGCCCCTGCAGGATACCACAGGATATGGATGAATATCGATGTTATTACTAAATTTTTTAATGTTCATATTTATACAATGAACTGGTAATAATGAAGCTGGGGTTTAATGTGAACTGACCCTTACTGATATTATTAAATGATAATCCATGTGATTTACTTTTTTTGTGAAGGGACAAAACTTTAATTGAAGGCCTCAAGGAAGAAATGTTTCACTTTGCTTGAATCTCGAAGTGTATTTTAGTATTTGTATTGTCCTCCACGTGCATACTATAAAACACTGCTTATTAATTGTTGTTTTCATTTGTATTCGATATTGTATTGTAAACATACTAAATGAATTCTTTCTATTTTCAAACAAAACTAAACTTTTTTTTTAAATGCGAGTGGCCTTTATGACAAAAAATACTTAATTCACTAATACAGATTTGTTTTACATTATGTCAGAAAAAAACAACAACCTTTTACCTAAATGTGTTTAAAATATACTCAAAACCTCCTTATTAAATTAAATTTTCAATATATTTTTGTAAAAATAGTTTTTGAGATCTAAACAGGTTGGACGAACGGACAGACAGACTACACAAAACTAAAAGTGTCTATTCCCATTTCGGGGGCCGCTGAAAAAACATTGTGACCTAGGGCCTACGCGTTTTGCAACTATTAAAGCTGACTGTACAGATAGAAATCCGTTAAATTCTAGCCAATCCGGTTGCCACACGTTTATGGAAAAAAATGGCCTGCCAATATATTTGTGAGTTCATGACCGTTAGTAATCAATATAGAATCGGGCATATTGGGATGAACATAATAATTGCCTCCAGCCTGCGCTGAATATTAAGCGATAATTAACTTGGGCAGGCCAATACCACTTTTACATTAAATGCCGAAACAGTGGCACAGAAGTCTCTGGTTATGCACAACAGATAGCATTAATTTCGGAGTTTCCATCTCCTAGACTTTAATGCCGACCCAAACTATATAGTGCCCAGCTTGCTCAAAGGCCGAATCGTATCTGTTTTGTATAAGGTTCATTAAGACTTTAGCTGGCTTCCTTCAGTCGTAACGACTATTGTTTAATCTCGTAGAAAACGTTTTCGTGTGACTGTGGAGAGACACTCCCGTCCACATATATCTCAGGTTATATGGTGGCTTTCTTTCACTTTGATGGCACGCTTTCAGAGCTGAGACCCGTGTTGTTGTAGTTGTTTTTTCGCTGTCCATAGCTTTCTTGATCACCAACTCTCTCCACGTAGTGCGGTCTAAGGTTATGTCTTCCCATTGGTCAGTATCAATATTAACTGCTTTGAGGTCCCGTTTGATTACATCCATGTAACGGAGGTGGGGGCGATCAGTTTTTCTTGAGCCAGACGCGAGTTTTCCGTAAAGAATGATTTTCGGGATGGATTGTCCTCTACCCCCAGCGCACATATATATATATATATATATATATATATATGCGTCATTGTCTAAGGATTGAAATGATGCTGGGAAGACTATTATAGCAGTAATTATAACTAGATCTAGGTCGAATTGAGAATATGAGAATGTGTTGTAAAAGGCCAATATGTGTGAATCGAGTATGTAATCAAAAATGACACGCAGACTTTTTTTTATATATAAATAAAACAAGTAGAACTAAATCTAAGGGATGAGAATGGAGATCCGCGTTCGCATTTCTTTGTCCAACATAATGAAACAAAACAGAAATAATTTCATCTGAATAAATCTCTGGATTGAAAATGCTGATATAAAATCATTCTTTTTATCTTTTAATAACATCTGTCTCGATTTGGCCTCAAATTGAATAGCCTAGCCTATAAGCTGTCACTTTTAAAATAATTAACTAGAAAATCAATATCTCAGAATAATAGCTAGGCCTATAGAGTATAGAGACATACTATGTGACGTTGGCCTACCTGCGAAGTAACAAGAAACATTAGGCCTAAGTGCCTTTGGGCGCAAAACATGTGTGTGTGGGCGGGGCTAGGTGAGGGGCGCTAATGATATTTTTAGAGAAGAAAATCTACCAATATGTTCGTCCGTCCGTCATCTATCTATCTGTCTATCAATCTATCTTATCTTTGTGCTTGTGTGTCTATTTTAAATAAGACCTATTGTAATTAGTAACGCAACACTGAACATCACAAATACACTGGGTAGGCCTAAGTTATGATAGGTTAGATGATACATACATAGATAGATATTAAATTATTGGAAAGTTACAAAATTCTGTTATTAGAAATTTTAATCTAAGGTGGATAACTATAGGCCTAAAAGCCAGATTAGTGTTGTATCCGGTGTATAGAATTGTTGATCATCTGTCTTTTATAAGGTTTACAATCATTTCTGCACACATTTTCTTTTTCACCGTAAAATCCATGGTCTTTCTTTTGTAGCACACATTTGTTTTAGTTTGTATCTATTAGTTTTACATGTTTTCAATGTTCCTTCTTAGTTCAAGATAATTTAGGCCTACTTCCTAGTCAAAACCTTCCACAGGACGAAGGGGTATGGCAGCGGGCAGGGTATGAAACCAAGACAATCGAGAGGTCACAACAACAGTCCAGCGCGCAAACCGCACGACCAGGCAGCCATCAAATTTTTGTTTTATTTTGTCTCGTAGACCCTTTGTGATGTTTTTTACTTTTCGGTAGACTATCTGCTTTGCTTATTATGCATTTTCAAAAAATTATCAATTGTGGCTTTTCCAAAGATTTTTACGTCGTGTAGATCTAGAGTAATCTAGACTATATTGAACTGTAGCCTTCATTAAAATGCATGCTCAGTGGCTGAGGTATCTGTCATAAGTGTCATGTGACGGTTGTGACTGTACAACAACCAACTCACTGAAGCCATTAGAGTAGCCGATGTAGCTAGGACTAGCTGACTAGTAAACTTTAGTGATTAACGCTAGTTTTAATGTCACCTTTGTGTTTATTTTATTAGCCTATTAATTATTTTGATGAAGGAAGAGTTGAATCCTTGTAAGATTTAAGGGCATGTCACGGCGGCGCCTATAGTCTGCTCATCTGATGTGCCAAATAATAATTTTCTTCTCTTTCTATTTTCGTTTTCTTTTTTAATAAATTATTTCTTTTAAAATGTAAACCGGATATTACAAATCGAAAACAAAATAAATAAAATACCCAGAAATATAAAAAGATAAAGGCACTTTCCTCGTTCCATATGCTAGGACAAATTTGTACAAATGCTCTTTCTTCCCTAGTGCTATTAGAGCACGGAATGGGTTGCCTGAGCCAGCCAGGAAAACCAAAATTAATAATAATAAGGCAAGCCTTCGAGTCCGAAGATTAGTGAGGAATGCAGTATTTCCCGTGGCTGCGCAGTCCCAGCTGTGACCTACATATTTTGCCACACCCAGGGCAAGCATAACCATTGTCCGCAGGCGGTCGATTTAGATTTTCTTTTGGTCTCAAATGTGTATCGCGCGGCCTTCGTGAGGTTAGCATGCATGACTAGCTTGACCAAGGAACACGAGTAGGACGTAATATAATCATCTTCTTTCTTTGAAGAAACGTCTGTATTTTATAAGATAAGAAAAAAAAACGAGATCATTGTGTTTAAAAGTTGTCGCAAAAATTCCTCATTTTTGGAAAATAAATTATATTTTTTAAACTCACAAAACTCTAGCCACCAAACTGCTTTGAAAAAATACACATCTCGCACAACGGAAGTGAAAGAGATCTTTTTCTATTCTATGACATTACACGTTTGATTTTTGTAATCATTATTTATTGCGGCTAGATTTTTCTTCCAATGATGTTTTCAAAAATTCATTACACTGCACTAATGAGTCTAACCATTTGTGCTGTTCTCATTGCGAACATCGCCTTGATTGTTAACATTATAAGAACTACGGGCAAAGATCTAAAAGTATCAAAATCAGGAGTTACCCAAATCGACCGAATACGTAACATCATGTCAGACTCTGATATCGAGGCGACACCTCATCTATCAAACGCCACACTTAGCCCAGGTAATGGCGTTTTGCACCCAGGCTCACTTGACGAGGCTGTAACCTGGCGACTCCTGAGGACAAGACAGCGTCTGATTGTCAACAACTACCCCTTCAAGTACAAACTGGACTCGAGAAGGGCATGCGAGAAAAAGGCTGTTGTCATGGTCATTGGCTTTTCCACGCCCGCGGAAAATGTAGACGAAAGGGCCAAATTCAGAGCCCGGATGAAGGAGTTTAAAGTTTGGAGCAACGCTTTACATACAGTGCATATTTTCTTCCTCGGGTTGCCTCGGGAGGGAGTCTCAAAAGACGTTCAGTTGAAGATATCTCAAGAGTCGCTAGAGCACGACGACATCGTCCAGGGAGACTTCATCGACTCCCCACAAAACGCCAGCCTGAAGACGATGTTCATATTGAAGTGGGTGGCGATGAAGTGTAGTGGTGCCAGATTTGTGGTCAAGGCGAGCCTCAAATGTGATCTGAACGTGCCGATGCTGCGTGCCGAACTGACCAAAGCCAGGTCAAGCAGTCACCTTTTCATGATGGGACGTTTGGCCACAAAGGACGTTCTGAAAACTATGGCAATGAAGCTCGAGTCGGCGATTCCTTATAGTGTGTATAAGCTAGATGAGTACCCAGAATTCCTCAACGGAGACGCCGTAGGGTTCCCTATGGAGGTGGCGGCCATTACATTCCAGTTTGCATTGAGACTACCACTATTTCGCTTAGAGAATGTTTTCTTCACTGGTATAATAGCAACCCTTCTTAATATTCCTCTCATTGACAACCCCGCTATGTATTTCAACAACTGCACTGACATTCCCAAAGACCAACTTTTAGGGCCACTCAGTTTTTAAAAAAACTGTGTCTCTGTCACTCAAGATCTACTGATCAACATATTGCGGTTGTTATGGTCATTGTAAATCTGGGACATTTGATAAGTTTAATATTGATTTTCTTTGTTTAGTCTGTATAGTTCAGTTTGGTTCTTATTGTATATTACTTAGACTTGGATAAGACTAAAATATTTCATTCAATTCACAGTGAAAACAATACACATGAAAATGAGTTTAAAAAAAAAAAGATCCAACTTGATTCACTTTGATTTATTGTGTTGCACAAAACTTGATTGATTTCATATAATATTATATCATAAAGCATAAACACATAACTCATTATCTGCACAAAGATGCTGTCAGAAACATAACTGTAATCCAATTCCAATTGTAATCATTTCTGCTCGAGTTGCCAATATAACTTTAGACACACAAATCTATTTGACCACTTACAATTCATCTAAAAGTCACAAAAGAAAAACAAAAACAACAAAAACTTATGATCTATTTTTTGTTAATGTTATACAATGAATTCCATGCTCAATAAATAAACATGAGCAGGATTAGAGCAATGAATCAAACTTGATCTCAAACATCTTAAATTCAATGACTGGCAACTTTTGTTAACAGAATGCTAGCCACAGACGTTTCAATACAATTTTTCAATCTAATTTACCACAAATAAAAACAAGTGGATACTACCGATGCCCTTTGGCTAAGACCTACATCTTGCATTAATGAGTTCATTGTGTTTACACACCAGATCTACTTTAATGACATACCATTTCATTTAACATACATATATAGAGATATAAACAAAGCTTAGTGTTACATGTAAATATCATTGAAAAGGAAAGACATAAAATTGTTTTGCTCTTGACAAAAGTCTGACAGTAAAGTGTATCCAGCCTTCACATGACAGAAAAACAAAAGTTTTAACAGATTACAAATTATGTTTATATATATACAGAAAACCTTTCATCTAATGCAAACCTATACTAAAACTATTAATCTCAACACCAATGCTTAGTGATGTTCAATAATAATCTCAAATAAATTAGGATTTTTTTTTCTCTCCACAAAATTTGTTTCTGAGTTCAATTCACATGATGAAAAGATGTATTGACATTTATCATCTGGTTGACAAACAGGCCTGGAACTGCTAATGGTCTTAAGTATTGTAGAAAGCATGAGCAACAACTGGTAAAATTAGAAAGAAACTGGCAGTAGAAATGAGTCCAGGATACTAAGATAACCAAATCCTGTATCCCCTGGATCTGTAGCACAAGCTTAGACTACAATGAACCAGAAGCCCACCAGTGTAATATGTCATTGTTTTGAACAAGCTGTCTTTGGTTGTGAAGTTTTTCTCATGATCATGTTGAGCTCATACTTGACAGGTCAAAACAAATTGTACTTTTTCCAAACTTAACTTCCAACGTTCAACTACAGAGTTAAATAGGATGCAATCTAAATAAGCAACAAACTATTAGACCCTAAACCAATAGGTCAAGGATTTCAGTAAGACAGCCTGTGCGTCTGTTAGGAAACTAAATTCACATTAGTGAATTGTAAATTGTATTTCTTTTGTAATAAAAGTTTCAGATTCAATAATAACATGAGTATAGACACATGTACAGACATTTATTGAGAAGACAAATAATACATATTAAAATGAAAGACTGAATCTTGGAAAAAAAAAAAAAAAAGGACATACCGGTACAATCAACAAAGCATTCAGTGTTTAGAGGTTAAATTGTTTTTCTTTTTTAAAAGTTAAATAAAAATTTATTACAAATAAACACAAAAATTATGCAATTATTGCAATTTTTTTTTCAAAGAACTTTTTTTTGATTATTTCAATTTCCTAAACATTATATTCAAGTCTAAACTCAACATCAACACAATATCATAATAAACAACTTTTTCAAAAACAAAGTTGATCTACCTATGAAAGAAACTTTTCCACCACCACTAAATTTGTTAAACTACTTCTAAAAAAAAAAAAAAATCCTAGTAAAATAAAAGCAAATAAGTATTAAAAAACAAACCTCAAAATCACTGACATATTCAAAACTGTTTTTTTTAAATATATTTTATCACAAACAGTTTTAAAGTTACACAATTATTTAAGGACTATATACAGTATTGAAAATCCCTGATCATCAGTAATCACAAGGTCTGGCTGTAGAAAATGAAAAGCAGTGTAGAACCCTTGCAGCCAAGGTTTGATCAACAAAATGAACTAATGAACATAATTTATATATTAAACATGTTTGAATACTACCAAGTCTGTACGTCTATTTCACTTGAACATGTTTATCCAATGAACAGCTCATCTCTTATCCATCTTTACAGAAAATGACAATAAGTATACAAGCCAACTTCATTAAGGTAATACTTATTGAATTTTGTATCAAATTTGCAAGTCAACATTTTATGTTAGAACACATCATGTTTTTTTTTATATAAAATTTAAAAGACAAATTTTTTGGGGTAACACTATTTGTTGACATCTGCTTGTATAAGCCTTCACACGCTTCTGTTTAATACTTAAGCAATGCAAATTATTGACATACTTTTAGGTTAATTTTCAAGTGCAATAGATTACTTAGATGTACTCTGAATCAGCTTTCGAAATTCTAATACTCTAATTCAACAGTTCATTAACAATGCACACACATTCATGGCAGACACACACCTATATAAACGAGCATGAACACATGAGTAGCATTCAGTACTATTCACAAACTTGTACAGATAAATTTAATCTTGTATTATGTACACTGAGACTGGCAAAATAAATTGCTTCATTTGGAAAAAAAAAACACTTTAGAACAAACAAAAAAAAACAATACTTGAAGAGTTCAACAGAATGAATCCCCACAATATCACTGACCATCAGATAAACAAAACACATTAAATGTTATGAAGGAAAAGGCACACAATGTCATCATTTTGTTTCATGATGTTCACAGATGTTTTGGAATGATACTGATTTACACAAGTCTTGAGACCTGCCCAATGTGTTACTTGGCTTGCCATGGTGGGTTTTTTTTTTTTTTTTTTTAATGCTGAAAATTTACAAAGTGAAAGTTGATACTTCTAACAGTTAGGAGCATTGTGTATAGGTGAACACTTGGTTGCCTACTCGTTGTGTTGTTTGGTAACATCTCTGTTGATGTCCTGGTGATGAAAAAAAAAAAAAAAAAAAGATTAAGCTACATTAAAGTATATATTCTAGTGTATATGGCATTGAAACTGAAAAGGTAAACATTTTCTTTACCTTTTTTTGTTCTATAACTTTTTAAAAGAGTTTTCTCTTTCTGCTTAGGAGCTAGTGGGGACTTTTTAAAAACTGGAATGTGAGGTGAACAGGCAGAGTTTTTATGGAACTCAAACACCTGGGGCAATTCAGCCAATGGTATGTGCTGATATCAGAAAGAAAGACTTGGATGTTATGAATTTGTTATCTTTGATTTTTTCCCCCCTAAATACATCAATTTTAATCTTTAATCATGGGTCCAAAAAAAGTCATTAGTGAATAGAAGAAGAGATAGCCAGTAAGAATAACTGTTGAACTACACACAAAAAAAATCTTTAAATATGAAGATGACATGTGTGTTGCAGACCTCACATCCCAGTATGGTATGTATTTGCTTTTAGATTGTAAATATTTACAATGTATCTCATCAATAGGAATCAATCAAATCCTATTATGTTATTTTGTTAGGGAAAATAGCCCTGGCTTTCAAACAAATCAATTCTAAAACCAACATTCTGGAATGAATTGTATGGTCAAGAACAGAGACACCACTTATATTTTTAAATACAGGTCAAATGAAAGTTGCATCCAGACTAAAGATTTAGGCAGCCAGTTAACTAGCAAAATGATGCCTTTTGGCAGAAAATAAGCAATAAATTATTTTGTGCACAAAGAATTGTGCAAATTATTTTTCTCTTGTCACAACAAATTTTTACTAAATATGTGGGTCATAATCACACATTATATGTAATAATAAAGTCAACAGAAGATTCCTACTTACTTTGGTTAAAATGTTGCTGATGCATATTGTGATGGACATTATGGTGCATATTATGGTGGTGGAAATGGTTGCCTGTGTTCTGTTCTCTGGAGTACTTGTTATGGCCATGGAAGAATTCATCAAACATATCACCACCAAAGTGGCCACCATTAAAGTTCCTGCCATGGTTAGCATGCCTGTGACCTCTAAAAGTCCCGAACATGTCCTCCTCCTCATCTGCATCATTAAACAGGCTGTCAAAGTCAAAGAAACTGCCACCATCTCCAAAGGAACTAAAGTGATGGAACCTGTTGTTTGCTTGTTGGTGTCTTTGGTGGTGGCCACGTTGGTGGTTGTGCATGGCCTCGTCAAACTGTTTGAAGAACTGAGTAAAGTCTGCATGCTGGAACCCACCACCACTGCCTCCAGCACCTCCGGCATTGTCCTCATCACCATACATATCATACTTTTTCCTTTTTTCTGGATCATTGAGAACTTCATAAGCTGAAAACAAAAAAAGTTTGTTGAGACTGCAATAAAATGTGAGTGTACATGTGCAGTGGCGTAGCATGGTACTCGTGGGCACGGGTTCAGGATTATGTTGGTGGGCCCCCATTTTCCAATAAGACAAATCAAGTGTGTGACAAAACATATCGAGCAGTTTGTATGTATCAATACATTTTCCAGGGAATAAAATAATTACGTTTGAGTTATGACTCCCTTGAAATCAAATTGTCTTAAAACTCAATGTTTGTACAATTCAAAGCTGAAATAATCGACTAAAAGTGTATTCAATTTAACCCCAAAAAATGTGTTACTCGTTCTTGGTTCCCATTATACAAATTTTCCTTCCGAAAACACTTCTGGATGTCCAACTAGTAAAAATTGAACAAAACTATAGTTCTATGTAAATCAGTTTAAATTAAATAGATGTCACAGTCATTTACTAATATTTCATTTTTCTGTCCTTTTTATTAACAGAGTATAAAATCAGTGCAAAGTTTTTCAGAACTTTTGACTGTTTCTTACTCACTATAAAGAACATCAAGTGAAGCCAACTTGCTCTGAGTTGTAGAGCCTTTTAAAATATTTTTTTTTATCAATAGCAACTCTAAGAATGACCACTGTTCTGAACAAACTGTGACAGCAAAAGTGAAAAATAACATGCATGCTAACAATGTTTAGAAAACTTGATGATAAAATGAAGGTATCTATTTTTTTTAAAGCCATAACTCGAACTGAAAACATACTTCTACACATACATGTCTTTGTGGTAGGCTTCTTTGAAGG
Source organism: Biomphalaria sudanica (assembly GCA_036873155.1). Lineage (NCBI taxonomy): Eukaryota > Metazoa > Mollusca > Gastropoda > Planorbidae > Biomphalaria > Biomphalaria sudanica. The sequence goes on from JAZGLO010006691.1 coordinate 115,001, forward strand.
ATTTCATCTCTGAACAATATTGTTTGGCAATATCATCTGTATAAGATGAGATTTGAAGTATGGCGGCATGATTTAAGTCTTTATCGTTTGCATTTGAAATAAAAGTGGGCATTTGGGACTGAAACATGACGGAATGCCCAATAGAATCTATCATGGAATCGAGACACATCGATAGTTCTGTAAAATTTTCACTTCGAATGTATCTGCATCTTGAATTATCTCTTCACTGTAGTTAGTAATATTATAGGCTTAGGCGTTTAGTATAACAATTAGGATATTTGATGGAACTTTGTTTTTAAATCCACTTTCACAAAAGTTCATTTCTATCCTTCTTTGGTGTCATCTCCTAGAGCTCATGAGGCTCCCAATAGATCGTTAGTCAAGGGCCCAAGCGTAATGAATCCCAAGCGCATTGGTTGCTACACCGCCGGCCATGGCCCCTAATTGTCGAGGACCCGGGTTCATTGAACCCCTTCGCACCATGGATGCTACGCCACTGTGTATGTGGTAGGACTGTTGTGTAGGTTCATTTGATGAGAATATCATGCAAACAGATTGCTTGTAAAGGAAATGTGTGTCTATGTAACATCTAAGTGTTACCAAAAGAAATGTAAGCAATTATATTTTTATTTAACATATCTTGTAATAGTATTCAAATTTTGAAGAAAAAAAAATCTTTCTTCAATACTTTTTGGAAATAATGTGTACAAAAAATTATCGGGACTACATTTCAACAATTCTTAAGTCATGCACCCCTCCATAAATATTTGTTCTGTCTCTCATGGGTTCAAAGTTTAAAGTAACAACAATTTTTAAAAACTTTTTTGGACATGATATTTTGTACATTCTACTTAGCCTACCTTTAGCAATCTTGACAAATTTTTCTTGAGCACTTTTCTCTTTATTTTTATCAGGATGATATTTACGGGCTAGATTTCTAAAGGCTTTCCTTATCTCCTTGTCTGAAGCACCCTTTTTAACTCCCAGAATCTTGTAGTAGTCTTCTGCTGCAGCAACACACACATACATTAGAGTACCCCAAGAAGCAAGCAAGTACACACAATTGAAAATCTTCATGGTGTGGCTCTGAAAAGGAAACATTAAATTGAAAGCTTAGAGAAAAATGTGTATTGTAAAATGTTTTACATGTTTCGGATGTTCCTTCAGAGTTGAAGATAATTAACTTCCTAGTCCAAACTTTCCACAGAGCGACAGGGGATGGCAGTGGGCAGGGTATGAACACAGGACCATTGAGAAGTCAGAATGAGAGTCCAGTATGCATACACCGCACTACCAGGCAGCCATTCCAAACCTTTTGGTAGACCCCCCCTGCTTTGCTAATGCATTTTTGAAAAATCAATTGTGATTTTTCCAGATTTATAAGTTCTATTGAACTACATCTATATTGAAATGTAAATTAAAATTAATCATTGAATGACTATAACTGTAAATAATGCGGCCAGTACAACCAAATACCTTTACTTTTCTAACCAATCATAACTAATGTCATCTCAGTCAACTGCACCAGTGATCATGTCACCATTATTAGACTGAGTAGCAGATTAGATCCAGCTAGATTAGTGATTAGATTATTTTGATTTAGATCAATTTCTAGATCAGATTCTATACTATACTACTATACTAATCTAGAATCTAAGTCATAGATCTAGAGTAGTTGTATAAAAGTTCTCCCTCTCAGACCTTGTGGTCTATAAGTCATATGATGTAAAGGTCATCTGTTTATGTGGCCTACAGTTAACGAGAGTGTCATGTGGCTAGCACAATGACCAACCGCCTTTACTTTTAGTAACTTTTACCAAACTAACGTCAGATACCCACTAGAGCTGGGTGGACTCAGAGGCCCCCAAAGATCCCGAAGTTAAAAATCCCAGTCTTCACCGGGATTCAAACCTGGGACCCCAGTTCAAAAGCCAAGCGCTTTACTGTTCAGCCACTGCCCCTCCCATAGATCTATATAATATATATATATAAATTAAAATAGATCTAGATTATATTATACAGAATCTATATAATATAGATCCTGATGAATCATATTTTATTATACTAATTTAACTAATAACTTTAAATAACTAATCATTAATCATAGTAGACCGTCGACTAACTTGTTTTACTAGAAGTTAGTAGAAGTTTAAAGTTACAGTTTTTAAGACTACTTAATTAAGACTTAAGTCTAAGTAAGAACAGAAGTGATTATCATGATTATAATTAGATCTATCTAGGAGTCAGTAGGAGTAGATCTAGATCTAAGTCATTATAATCATATTATAATGATTAATCATTAAGACAAATTAAGACTATTACACTATTACTGAGACGACTGAGTGAGTATTAATATTAGAATTAAGAATCTAGATCTAGTATTATAAATTATTAGTCGATATAATTAGTATTACTCTATTTTATTAAATAATTAATAATATTTATTAATTTATTTACCTTGATCACCTTTGGAAACAAGCGATATAATTACAGATATATCTATCTATCCTATGCACTGTAGAGTCTGTATGTATAATAATGCAGTAGATCTAAATGAGTTAAATGAGTAACAGTGTCACGGGCAAACTTCTTATCCTTGGTGTCAAAATAATGTGCAGCTTCGATCCAATATGAAAATGATACGTCATTTAACAAATTGGTACACGACAACACTTGCTATTGGGTAGGAAAGTCACATGACTTGGATAATTCAAGAATGTACGAGTTTTCTATTTTCACTTACTAAAGATTGTAAACAAACATGGCTGACCCTGATGATGAGTTGTTATTACCCCTAATCGGGGTTAATCAGAATCCCGATGAGCATGGAGACAATGATGATTCTGACAGAGAAAATGGAATGAATTTGGCGGATTCGGGTACTAGATCTAGATTCATAGACAAACAATAAAGCAAACATAATTCATTAGCGTAGCCAAAGACGGTTTCGACTTTTTAAAAAAACTTTTTAGACTACTTTTACTACTTTAACTTTTAGATCTATTCTAGTGAGTCTAGTCATCTAGTCTTTTAATTTTAACTTTTAGATCTATATAGAGTCTAGAGTAGCTTATGCTATTCGGATACCTATAGAGTATAGTCCTAGATTGAAAGTTTGACTGACAGCGCATTATTTGACAATGGTTCGACATAGAAAAGAAAATGAAGTATCAAAATCTTCTTTAGACTTAAGGAGAATAAGGATGCCTATACTTATATTTGTACCCCTAACCTATATTTGTTTTTATATTTAAGGTCAAAGAGGCCGTGTGTTTTCATTTAATTCTGACAAATTTGACCCACATTATTTGATTCCGGACACCATTATTTATTTCGGACAGTCTATATTTAGGCCTCAATAAACTCAGATTTTAATTCTTTTTTTAGCATTAACTAAATTTTAAGATCCCCAGGCATAACCCCTCACATTAAATTAAATCATTAAAATGTTTTGGAATTATGCATAAATACGAACACAAAATGTTAAAATATGAACACACTTATTCTACCAAATTAGGTCACTGGGATAGTGACTTCTATACCGACTTTTAGACTTATTTTATGTTTGAATTGTTTGCATGATTAGATGTGTGTTGAATGTTTGTGTTTTTTGTTTATTAATTTAATAAATTTCTAATACAGATGTCAGATGATCTTTTGTAGTATAGTATGGGTAAGGATAGCCATTCTTGCCTAACTGAATCCTCTATATTCTCTCTATATAAATCTAGATCTAACTAGTAGGTCTGGATCTAGGCATTTAACTTCATTCAATGTACCAAGCTCACTCCAAACATTTGCCCATTTATTCTCTATTACAAAAACAACAACAAACGAACAAATATAATATAAGATCATTTTTATTGATGTCCAAAACTGGCTGTCCGAAATAAATTTTGGTAAGAAAATAATAATTTAATTCGGACACCCTATTAATTTTTTATTTGTATGGAATCACATTTGGTTTATAAATCAGCTTCAAAAACAGAATAAATATTGGCAGGCTCATTAGTATAGACTTTGCCAATCAAAAAAATATAGTCTTAACCCTAGGAAGAGGTAAAGTCATCTGGGTAACATAGGAAAAAACAACAACCTGACTAACAAATTTGAAATACGTTTTTCTTACATAAAAAGACAGCTAAATGGAAGGAAATTGGGTCAGAATCATTGGAAAATGGACAACCACATTATACAGCGCGCTAGTTTAATAATAAATATTAAAATAATTATTTAATGACCACGAACAGCAAATGTCCGAATTCATGATATGTCCGAATTAAATAAACTACTAAAGTACTTTTACTAGATTCCCCTAGGCCCTATGGCCTAGTAAATTAGTAGTTAGCCTAGATCTAGTAGATGTAGATCATCATCTAGATGATACTAATTACTATCATTATAATTACTAGGTAGATGATAGATCTAGATCTAGTACTGAGAGTGAGACTCTCAGTGAGAGTGATGGTGACAGTAAGAGATCTAGAAGTAGTCAAGTAGACTAGTTTTCCACCCAGAAAAATGTCAGTTGTTAAGAGTAACAAAAAAACTAAAACAAATTAATTCCACTTATCTTATTCATGGCAAACCAGTAACACAGACTAAAAACGCAAAATACCTAGGTGTTATAATAAATGAAAAACTGTCATGGAATCCACATATTGATGAAACTATAAAAAAAATCAAACAAAGCATTAGGATTTATTAAAAGAAATTTCTATAAATCAAATAAAAACATAAAACTAAAATGTTATTTAACCTTGGTTAGGCCAATAATAGAATATGCATCCTCCATTTTGGACCCCTCAACACAAGAAAACATTAAGAAACTGGAACAGACACAAATAGAGCAGTGAGATTCATAACAAATGAATATTCACATTTGACTAGAGTAACACCTATAGTAAAATCACTAAATTTAGAAAGCCTTCAGGACAGAAGACTCAAAAGTAAAGTAGCAATTATACATAAAACACTGAACCATAATCTTCAAATACAAAAACAAAATTTAATAAAATACTCTGAAAGACACAAAGATAAAGGCACATTCCTCATCCCATATGCTAGGACAAATTTGTACAAATACTCCTTCTTCCCTAGTGCTAGCCAGGAAAACCAGTGACTTGGCAGAATTTAAGTCATTGGTTAATATGCATAAATAAATGCATGACGCGTAGGACGTAATCATCTTCTTTTTTGAAGTAACGTCTGTATTATATAAGATAAGATAGTTAGAAAATTTTTTAAAAACCCGGTAGATTATAGTGGAATTTTGTGTCTGTTTTTTTACTTTAATTTTGTTTATTATAGGTGAGATTTAGATATATATATCTAAATGTTAAACCATCACTTGCCCCAGCACAAGCACCGGGTTTTTGACTTTGAAATCTCCCTTCAGAGGGTTTTGAGTTTGAGGTTAAAACGCCCTCTTCAATAATGCAAACAAAATTCCATTAGCTTAGCCAAAGATGGTTTTGAGGTTAACCACCACCCCCACCCCTTTCCAACAGAAGGAAAGCTACGATTACGAAATTTCATGAGCGTAGCCTTAAAGGGTTTTGTTGTTACCTTCCCCTATAGTTATCGATTTCTACCAGTCACTAGGCTCTACTATTAAAGTGCAATAGCAGATTTGGTTTTTGATTTACAATTTTTTCATAGAAGAGTACTGTAATTATATATGCTTGGTATGTATGTATTTGTGTGTGTGTGTGGAAAACCCATGAAAAAAGCCTGGCAATGCTATGAGTTATACAGACTAAAAACTCAAAAATGAAAATTTTTCATGGACTCCCTTATTGATGAAATTATTTTAAAAAATCAAATGATACAAAAGAAAAAGGGTTTATTAAAAGACATTTTTACTTTAAAATAAGGTGACAAGATAAAATAACCAATGAGGAAGTGCTATGAAAAGCAAATGATACAAAAGAAAAAGGGTTTATTAAAAGACATTTTTACTTTAAAATAAGGTGACAAGATAAAATAACCAATGAGGAAGTGCTATGAAAAGCAGGGTGCCAGGAGATCCGCAGTGTTATCAGCATCAGACACCTTGGATGGCTTGAATGACACAAGGTTGACTTCCACAAGACATTCTGTATGATGATCTAACAAAAGGCAGGTCGTCCACTTTTACAGTATACTTATGTATGCAAATTCGACAAAACTCTTCAAAATCAACACTAACGGCTGGGAAAAGTAGCACTGGATAGATCCACATGGAGAGTGCACATAAAGGAAGGGTTACAGTTTGCAGATGCAAACAATAGTAGTGGAAAGAAGGAAGGATGAAAGTGCAAAGCACCAGGTGATTACAGATGCCCAACATGTGACAGCAGCTGTGTATCAAGGATTGACCTCTTTAGTCACACAAGAAGTTGCAAAAAGAAAAGTTTGTCTATCAAGATGTAAAATGTCACACAGAAGAATATTCACATTTGATTATCACCATTAGGAAAAAGTTAGAGACTTGAGGACAGAAGAATAAAAAGTAAATTAGGAATAATACATAAAACACTAAACCATAATTTACAAATAGAAAAACAAAACCAAATAAAATGTTCAGAAAGACACAAAGATCGAGGCAATTTTCTTATTACATAAGCTAGAACAAGTTCATACAAGTGCTCCTTCTTAACCTAGTGCCATAAGAGAATGGAATGGGTTGCATGAATCAGCCTGGAAAAACAACGACTCAACAGAGTTTAAGTCACTGATTAACAAGCATAACTAGATTGACGCTTGAAATGATCTTCTCATTTGAAGTAATGTCTGTAATCTTTAAGATAAGAAGATAAAATATTCAATATCTAGACATTCTAGATTTAATACTAATATTTTAGATCTAGTAATAAAACCCATCATTTAGTGATCAAGGTATCATAGAATTAGAACAGAGAATCTCTATCTAGATGACTTAGATTTTGTCTTCCACATTCTCAGTTCTAATCAATTATAAATCTTGAATATATGTGTAAACTGAAGATTTAGGCATTGTTCTTCTTTCCATTTGATGCAGACTCAGAAAATGCAGGCAATGAAGAAGAGAATGAAGATGAAGAAATGCAAGAGAATGCAGAGCCAGGGGAGGTAAATGGGCAAGTTCTGAATGGAGCAGGTGAGGGGGAGGAAGGTGAAGAAGACCAGCCTGGGGGGAGATGGTCCATCAAAGGAATTTTTAGAAGTTTTTCAAAGAAGTCTGACAAGTCACAAGAAAAAGTCAAAATTAACTTTGATCAATCTCTACCTTCTACACACTCAGTAAGAACAATATTTAAAACAAAATACAGTTATATATTTGAACTTGTTATTAATAATAAAACTTCAAAGATTAAAAATTACATAAGGGTCATTCTGTAATTTTATGAATAATGAGTGACATGCTTGTTTTGCATAAATACTAGATACATCATTTCTAAATTAAAAATTAGCTTTTTTTTTTAAGCCTTAAAACTAAGTGGTTCTAGAATTCAGTACTTGAAAAAAATCTTTTTATTAAAAGTAAAAGATTAAGTAAGATCATTACTATAACAATATAAGTTATTAAACTAACCCTAGATACAAGCTTTTAAATAATTAAAATGCAGTGATGGAATCCTTATGTTAATGGAACCAAACCAGGCTCGTGAGGTTATTTTAAGAAAATTTTACAGACCTATAAAGAGCACAAAACTAAAATGCTATTTAATCTTCTTCCATCAGTAATGGAATATCATAATAATCTAGAATAACACCATTGAAGATCATTAATATATAACAGCAAAATTGACACTAAATTAAGAAACATTCTAGGAAAGAAGTATTTTTATACTATTCAAAATTATATTATAGATAGCTAAGAAAGACACAAAGATTTTTTTTTAAAAGCTATTGCAGCTTGAAGTATTTGATTTATCATCACACTCCATTTGAGTAAAAGACCTTGACATATCCCTGCAGATAAGGGTAGTACATATATGTCCCCATACAGGTCAAAACTTTATGGAGAACTTTGTAAAGATGGAGATTAGCAAGTCTAGGGCAGAATATGACACAGTTTCCTCTTCCTTCCCTGAGTGGGGGGGCACAGTTAGTCAAAGTTTGGCTGAAGCCATGTGAAATATGAACCAAGGAGACAGTAGCTTGAACTGCACTATGCTTGTTCAGGCTTGGGCAACCCCTGGTGCTCTCAGACTCCACAGGCTCAAACAATTTATCCATTTCTATTTGTTGCATTGTTGCCAGTGTATGCTGGAAACCCAATAACTGAGTACTCTAATGAAATGAAACAGCCAATATGAATGTGTCAGAGAAAATATATTTATGTAATGACTAATTTCCAAACTGTCCCAGGAAGTAATTTAAAACTATTTATTTAAACCTAATGTAGGAACACAGAATTAAAACAAAACTTAAAAACCTAGCTTAGGAAACTTTTAATAGCAAAACAGAAAAGTAAGTAAAATGTAAGGAGTACACATTTTTGTGTTTAATGCTTTTGATTTTTCACTTTTTTATTAGTATCTTGGAGATGACCTTGAAGAGGTGAGAGGGCGAACAATATTTGAAGAAAATTCTGAAATTATTTTGCCCTTGCTGCTGTTGCCGAATGTAGTTCTGGTTCCTGGGCAAGTTATCCCACTCCAGGTTTACAGGGAACGTTTGGTCGCCATGATTCGCAGAGTTGCAGACAATGACAAGACTTTTGGTGTTATAACAATCAGGTATTTTCATAAATTAAATTATATATATATATATATATATATATATATATATATATATATATATATATATATATATATATATATATATCTTACCTTCTTATACAATAAAGCAGAAAGTAAGGCGTATGTATGAATGTATTTTACGCATAGAAATTATTATTATTATTATAGCTTTTATATAGCGCTACTTTCATGCTTATAGCATGCTCAGAGCGCTTTTGGTCCAATCTCATTTGTGGACCGGTGGGGGGGGAGGGGATATCTAGGAGTTGGCTTTCTGTGCTGCCTTTAGGCGCTCAGTAAACACAACTCTGCCCTAGTCGGGTGTCGAACCTCGAGCCCCCTTCTAGGTAGCCAAGCCATGTTCAAGTGCACTTGGCCTCTTGACCACGCTTCCCACTAGTTTCACCAATCTTGATAAAATTTGGCTTAAATGGTCCTAGGGTACTAATTGGAACCATGATCTATGTCCGTTCTGTGGCATTTTACGTCTCAAGAGACGATCTTTTCCCTTTGCAACTTCTTGTGTGACTAAAGAGGCCAATCCTTGATACACAGCTGCAATCGCAGGTTGGGCATATATAATCACCGGGCGCCGTTGCATTTTCACCCTTCTTTCTGCTTCTGTTGTGTATGACATCTGCAATCTGTGACCCTTCCTTTATGCTCTCTGTCATGGATGAATGTGTGTATGTATGTATAATCTATTTTTACAATCTACGCGAATGACCGGAAGTGTGTTTTGTTGTCAGACAGAGACCAGCGTGTGTGATATGCAGTAAAAGTTTATTAAAGTTTATGTTTTTGATCTAGTGGTTTAATTGTTTTATTTCGTTAACTCGAACTGAACCAGGGACACCTAGACGTATCGAGACCTAAGGTAGATTCTATATTATTATAAATACAATAGGAAAGCTGTGACACTCTCTCTCCATGTGGATCTGTCCAGTGCCACCTCTTCCCAGTTGCCAGTGTCCATTTTGAAGAGCTTCATGTCGCGTTTGCATACATCCGTATAACGTAAAAGTGGGCTACCAGCGGCTCTCCTGCCTTCTATTAGATCTCCATACAGGATGTCCTGTGGAAGTCGACCTACTGGTATTCTACGAACGGGGCCAAGGCGTCTGCTGCTGATAACAGAGCAGATGTCCTGGCACCCTGCTCTTTGTAGCACTTCCTCATTGGTTATCTTATCTTGCCACCTTATTTTAAAGATCCACCTTAGGCATCGGAGGTGGAAGACATTCAGCTTTTTTCCTGCCATGAGTAGGTTGACCATGTTTCACTTCTGTAGCCCTATGTAGCCCTAAAACAAACTTAAGACCTCAAAAAAATAAGTTGCCCAACTCTATGAAAGTATTACTATTTCATGGATCTAGGCCATGTTTACCATGTTTACATGAGAGAATATCGAAAGGATCTAGATCTAGATGTAATTTTAAGAACTACACTTTTCACAGATATTTTTTTTCTTTGACACATGAAAATACAAAATATAGTCTATTAATTTCATTATTTAATAAAATTAACCTTCAAATTTGAATTTCAAAAGCATTTTATATAAATTTGTTGCTTATATCTGCGATTTTAGACATCGTAACATACTTTATAATGCCTTTTATTGAACAAATCGGATAAACCTGTTTTAATTGTATTTTATATTTCATTCGTCTCGTGCTGCTTTTGTTTTTAATAGAAATGGATGTATTGGCTTAACGGGTAAACCCATTTTCGCAAAACTGCTTTTATTTTCGTGGCGAAAGAGAAAAACTTGAAAGGAACATTATCTTAGTTTGACATATATATATATAAATCCTTATATAAATGCGGGTAATGTCCAGCTAGTATATATATATATACTGAGAGAGAGAGAGACCTATACACATGCACATAATATAAATTCTGTACTATAATTTTGATGTATTAAAAGAAGGAGGTAACAGTTTTAGGGAATAGTCTTTTAACAAAATTAAGTGTTTATAAAAAGATTGTTTCCTCTAAATAAAATGATATTAGGATATCTGAGCTAGGTTGTCACAAAGCATATATATATATGTATGCTAAAATTTAACGAGATACATAAATATAATGAAAGATGCTATTCGACACTTGCACTAAGTTTTCTTGTAGAAAATTTTAGCCTACGTTTTATTTCTGATGTTGAAACAAAAATTTTTTTTTACATTTTCAGTCGAGGTCATGAATATGGCAGCCAAGAGTTTTCAGATGTAGGCTGTACAGCAGAAATATATTCTATGAAACAAGAAATGCATGAACCATCAGGTTTATCAAATGTGATAGTTAAAGCCAGAGGAAGACAGCGGTTCAGGATGATTGAAATGAAATCAGAAATCACTGGGTTAGTATTGATATTCATGTTTTGTTCCTGACTGTAACTTATTTTGGCTACGCTTAATTTGCATTTAACATTCTTTTTAGATACATTTAGGTTTAAAATTGTGCTTTACCTTAATTTGATTTGTTTATTTATTTCTTAAGTTTAAAGTGAAGTTTGAAAGAAATCTTCCTTTTTGAAAACGCTTGTAAAACCCTGTGGCGACATGTATTGCATGTATGTTTGTCTATACAGGCAAGACCAATCATTATAGAAAGCCTAAACACTGATCTGCATAATTGCTACTTGTGGGCAGTGTAGCTTAATAGCTTGTTAATGTCAGACCTGTGACATGGCAATGAGCTATTGGTCTAAACTGACCACAGGTTGCAACATTGCAGTGTAAAGTGTTGGTCAGTGTTGAGGCCTTCTATAATGATTGGTCTTGATACAGACAAGTGGCTTCTTTGATTTGTCAAATTAGGATTTAGTATCATGGTTTCTTCTTTCTCCCTGGAGTCAAAGTTTATCATAAAGATTGAAGGTTTGACTATTGTGCCTTCAGCCTCTGTACCTTTTGAAGAATTCTTCTAGAATGTAACTAACCCTAACCTGACCTTCTTCCAGTTTTTGGATTTTAATTTTAAAAGTTTTGTGTTTCAGTTATTGAGACATGTTGGGTGAGTGGTAAAGTGCTTCACTTCCGAACCAAGGGCTGAAGGGGCCCCAGGTTTGAATGCTGGTGAAGACTGGGATTTTTTATCTCATGATCTTTTAGGCGCTACCGAGTCCACCCAGCTTTAATGGGGAAAAGTAAAGGCAGTTGTCATGCTGGCCACATGACACCCTTGTAAACCGTGGGCCACAGAAACAGATGACCTTTACATCATCTGCTCCGTAGATTGAAAGGGAACATTACATTTTTTTATTTTATTGGAAATAAATTTTTCAAAAAATTAAATAGTTACACTCAGGTTTAATTGTCAAGTTTCATTATTGTAGAAGCAAGTTAATGTTTTTTTTAATTTTCTTTAAAGATATAAGCATTACATTTTAAATACCACTCTTTTTTTTTTTTACATGTTTTAGGGAAGTAGTTGGTAAAGTCAAAATATTACCAGAGATATCCTTAAATCATGCTCTTCAGAACACAAGATTGCCATCTCATGGCAAACTTATGGTGGCACCAGTGAATGATTCAGAAGATATGGTCAAAACAGCTGTGGACCGTCAAGGTCGCATTTTGACATCTGTGGACCTGAGACAAAGCCGGCGTCCACTTACTAAACTTTACTCAGCCCATAATACTTGGTGGCCACCCTGGGTGTTCAAATTGTACGATATAGTAAGTGAGAATCATCTTGATTCAAAAACAGCAAGTCGTTCAATTAGATATTGCCACAGTGCAAAGTATAAATCCCTATGCATTTAAAAGTTATTTAGATTTTCAATAAGTAGTTGTTAAGAAGACTACCCTCAACATATCCTTAAGTGATGTTGTATTATCATATTACCCTCAACATAATCCTTAAGTGATGTTGTATCATCATATTACCCTCAACATAATCCTTAAGTGATGTTGTATCATCATATTACCCTCAACATAATCCTTAAGTGATGTTATATCATCATATTACCCTCAACATAATCCTTAAGTGATGTTGTATCATCATATTACCCTCAACATATCCTTAAGTGATGTATCATCATAAAGCAGTCAAACTCTTGGATATTAATTTTTGTTTGAAATAGTTTTTGTTTGTTGTTTTTTTGGTGCCAGATAAAAGTTAATAATGTTCTGTCACTGCACAATCACATTTCAGGACTGGCTGACAGAGCAGATTAAAGCAGAACTCCACAGCTGGTGTCCGTCATCTTTGCCCCCAGATCCTATAGATCTTTCATTTTGGGTGGCACACAATCTTCCGGTCAACAATGATGTGCGATTGCGTCTACTTAAGTTTGACTCTGTTGTTCAGAGACTCCGCTTTGGTCTCAGCGTTATACGTAAGGTAAAGAAATTAAACTTTTCTTTGAAAAAATAAACCTAAGGGAATGTTTTTACCCAGAGGTCAGAAATGAAAGATTTGCTCTTAACTGATCCTTGTGTACTATGATCTCCAACCAACTAGATGATAATTTAATCACATCCGTCTATTATGGAGACCGACTCTTTAAGTCCTGCCTGGGTTAACCCTTTTCAGCAAGGCCAGAGGCTGAGCATATGAGAGATTCCTCCCTATTCCTATAATGTATTGCAACTAACTGTAAAAGAGCAGTCAATACAAGTGTACAGCCTTCTTTGTGGAACAGCATTGCAGATGGTGAAGAGAGTTTTTTCATCCCCACCACACTCAATGCTTGTTCACTAGAGCGTATTATCGGAGCCCACTGGAGAATTTTTTCTCTTCCTGTTAGCCTATCTGCCTCCCCTAGCCGACATTTCCAGGAGGGTGCAATGATGAGGCCTGGAATGTACCCTCTAGAAGACTCAGCCACTTTGATGTTTGGCATTCTCCATGTTTCAGTCTGCTTATATGCATCTTTCCTTTGTTAGTTTGCATATGTTAAGACTCACCAAACTTCTCTATCAAATTGAGTCTTCATTTCTACCTCCTTTAGAACATGGTTCTTGTTTACAACTAGTCTCCAGTCAAACTTATCATGAATACAGACACTGAAATACTAAAGATTCTTTATGATATAGAAATTTAAATAATTTGTGTTGTGCTTATTAACTTTAACACCTTTTTTAAAACAGTTTCATACTATTTATCAAGATGTTTTTATTATAACTTTTATGTTCTATAAATAATTACAAGAATTCTTTGTTGTTGTTTTTTTTCCTGGGCTCCTCCATAGAGTGGTAAGTTACTCTGTTGTGAATCGTGCCAAGAAGAAATAGCCAGCAAAGAATCAGTGTTCTCTATGAGCAGAGAAGGGCCCCTCGGGGCCTATGTAAATCCAGGAGGATATGTCCATGAAATGTTCACAGTTTCCAAAGTGCAAAATCTGTACAATGTGGGAGGTTCGTCCACTGAACACAGCTGGTTTCCTGGGTAATAGTCATAGTGATTATTGTTAAATTAAAGGATGTTTAGGTCAAATGTGTTTAATGTTTTTAATTGACATAGAAATACTTTTAAAGAATGAAATGTACAGCAATCTAAAGTGAGGCTAAAGTTGTAAAAAAAAATAATTATATTTGCAAAATTTACTATATTGTACGAGAACAATCTTTTTATTTATTTTTGTAAAGTATCAGTTTAAATCAATTTACTAAAAATATTAATTAGAATATAAACCTTTAAAAATTATTTTAAAAAAATTATTTTTAACCTTTATTTTGAGATTACAGCGGTAATATAATTTACTCATAAAATGTAGAAATTTTCCTGTCAATTATTTTTTGTTTCATTGTTAATTTCATGGTTTTTAAAATTTAGTACTCTAAAAGTATGTTCTGTCTTAATCAATTAGGTTAGCATTAAAAAACTATTTACAAAAAAAATGTATGGGGAATCATTTTGTGAAACTTTATATCATTATTGCCATAGATAGTAATCTATTTTTCCGATAGCATGCGTTAGAACTGTCTTCATACTCCACACTTGTTGTACAGTAAATGTTTCACCTATTCTTATTTGTGTTCCTTTCTTCTCAGATATGCCTGGACTATTGTACAGTGCCGAGGTTGTCACTCACACATGGGCTGGATGTTCACCGCTGCCCAAAAAAATCTCTCGCCTAAAAAATTTTGGGGTCTGTGCCGGTCGTCCATCAAGACAACGTTCGGAACTGTTTCTAATGATGACGGCGAGGAGACAGAAGGCTATATCATGTGATTTTAGAGACATACTGCCCTGCTTGTAAAACAGAAAGTCTTTCATCATTCAAATGGAAACAAGAAAGCATGAAGTTCATGTCTCAAGACTTTTATGTGGACTTGTCTTTCAAGATTGCTTCAATTCATGCGGCTACTTTGTTTCCAAAAATGTACATAACAGATGACCTGATAAGTCTTTCTCATAGCATTCACTTAATCGTATCACATTTGTTCTCCCAGTCCATTTTTTCTTTTTCCTTATGTGCTTTCGCAAGGACTTTTTAGGACAAGTAAAAATCTTAAAGAGATTATCAGAATTAGAATCTTATCCTGCTTATTGTTCAGTGTGTACCAGCTTAGCAGATATAGTCAATACTATCAAGTGTTTAATGATATTCAAAATAAACTATGACATGTAACATGTAATCTCCAGGTGAACCATAATTATTCAAACATTGATGCAAGCCCTATCAATGTTATTAATAAAAATCAATCTCTTCATTAGGCTCATTTCCAATGATGCTTTACAGTCATACATCATCAGAGCTATAATTTTGAGTTAAGGGTCAGCAACTCTCAATTCCTACCTTATTTAACTTCGTTCTTTGATTTGTTTAGTTTTTAATGGTTTTCTTTGATTTATTTCTCATGTCCACAATTTGTATTCAATTAATTTGACATTTTATTTGTATTCAGCATTCTTAAAGAACATGTAATTATTGCTTGATGACTTATTGTAAATATATATTTATGCAAAATAGTGTAGTTATCTAAATGCATTTAGTTGAAAACAAGAAATGAAGTTAAATTTTGTAATTTCATATTTATGTTTCTGAGAAGAATGACTGCTGTATGTAGCTGGAATGATTCTTAGGCTTTATATTTATTTAACAGACTGGGTGTTCAAGTGCTTTACTGCTAATTCAAAGGTTATGTGCTCAAATTCTAGTGAAAGTATTAGAATATTTACTCTAATGATTGGGTAAAGGCATTTTGTGCACTATCTTTGTTTTGCATTGACCACTGAAATAGATTCATGCTCTAACATCATCTGCCCTATAGCCTGCAAAATATTGAAAGGGAGCATAATTTGTCTTTTATTGCAAATTTAGTTTGTGTTTCCTTTCTGAGGTATCATTTATTTATAATTTGTTGAAGTCTACATGCCAGTTAAATACATACCCTCCTATCTTATATTTTCTTTATTAGTTTGTTCTAACTCATGACTGTCTATTTGGACTCATCATTTTCATGCTTATTATGGTAGACATCTTATCTTATAAATTACAGATGGGATGATAGGGTTAGACAACACATTCAATAGTGTAAAGGAGTAAAGACTCAGATACTATGAAGTTCTTAGCTTCTTCCAAATAATGTTTTTTGTTTTTTCTAATCTCAAATGGAACATAAACATTTAGACTGAGGTCATTAATGGGCTGAAAGAATATGTTTGTTACATGTAGATGTCTATCAAATACTGTGTGACTATTTCTATGAAATCATCTCTCTAAATCATCAAAATGTGACATCACAGATTTGAACAATAAATATAAACTGTATTTATAATTTTGTGTATAAGTTGTATGTCCTTTTTATTAGTAGCACATTCAAAGTTTTTCTACTAAGCAAGTCCATAGACCTGAAAGATCTTGTTCTATAATGCCCAAATGATGGCCCCTCCAAACTATCATTCCACAGTGAATAGAAAGTTGCATATACTTTTGGTTTCATTGATTCCTGGGCACCTCTGATCTAGTTATTAGTAATTAATCCCGAGAGTCTGTGCATGCAGTATAATGTATGCTACTGATGTAAAGGTAGAGAGTAGTACTGCATGATTTTTACTAGCCTCTTGAGCTAAATGCTATTTCTATCTCAATGGTAATTTGACTTTTTGATCTAGATTATTCTAGAAATAGATATCAAGGAAATATTTCACTTCAATAACTAGTAGCAGACTTTCAAAGTCTAAAAAATTAATTGGTTGGTTTGGGTTACATGATAACAATGATTTAAATTGACAATACATTTCACTTTTATCTACAAATGAATTTCAACAAATATGAACCTAACAAGCAAAAAAAGCTGATTTTAATTTAGACTAGACATTATATTATTAGTTTACTTTTTATGGAAAAAAATATAGAAAGTAGTAAAAAAATTTTAGCGGCCCTGAAAGAGTTTTGTGTGGAATGTCTGTCGTCCCATTTTAATCTCGTAAACTAGAAAAGATAGTGAAAATCTGACACCACAATAAAGTTCTGATGCAACGGCTACTTTTTTCTTTCCTGAAAGTGAAAAATCTAATTTTTAAAATCTCTTATGCAAGCAGTTATTTCATAAAAATACACCACTTTTACAACTATTAACTATTAAAAGTAACAAACATGGGAGGCTCTTTAAAAGTGGAGAATACCATTCACCATATGTTTAACATATTTATACAAATAGTTTTAGATTTTTTGTCAAAATTTTTTGTATTACATTTGTATTGCTAAGTTATGTAAGTTCTGTCATACTAAACTACTACATTTACAAAAAAAATATTTTTTTTTAATGAGTTAAAACTATTTAGTATGCATATAAGTTGGACATAATTTAAAACAACAATTAATAAATAGTTTTTCATATTATCGCGTGAACATCAATCCATTAGATACGCATTATAAGACATCAGTTAGGCCAGGTTCACATCTAACTTCACATTCTTTTTCACTTTTCCTTTGGTCTGCTGGACTGCTTGGGCACCACACAAGATCTGTCAACCTTCTTTCTCCATTCTTCTCTGTCATTTTTCTTTCATAGAATTTAATTCTGATGTTCTTTCTGAAAATATTGAAACCTGCTTTTTACCTGCCTGGGTGGACCACTTCGGGGGCCGATTTAGAGTTTGTGTTTCCGCACAAACTGTCTTTGTAACCTTGTTTTTATCTAAATATGAGATGTTGGATATTTCTTCTAAGAGTTTTAACTCTCTCCTAACTGAAGATACCAATGTTGATTTGATTCCCATTAAACTATATTGATTTTTGGATTTATAAACTTAAATTAGTATTTTGTTAAAAGGGAATGCTTTCTCCAACAATTTGATACCAAATAAAACATTTTCTGATAAACAACAAAAAGTAATTGTAGTTTAATCATAACAGGATAGTGTAATACAAATGAACAATGAATAATGCTATCAAAAGAGTTGAGTAGATCTAGTAATTTTTTCTGTGAAGAGTCTTGAAGTGATGTACCTTTGTTTCATCTATTTATAGCTCAGCATGACAATCAATCCCAATGGTTCTTATTCAGGGTAGTGTGAAACAAACAATCCAGAACATTCTGTGTATGAATAATATTAGACATCAAATAACTGGATGAAAATGCTTATTTCATTTGGTGCCATTGGTTTCAGAATAACTCGAAGTGCCTCATTTTCTTGCTGTATCTTGTGTGAGGTTTATTAAAATCTTCCCACTAGATGTAAGGATACTGGAAACTTTTCACTTGTCATGATTTTATGAAGAGCAATTCCAAAAAAAAAAAGAGTTTTGCTCTTCCTTATTGTTGTAATTCTTATTTATAATATGTAGGCCTATAATACTTTGTTGCAAAGGGAAAAGATCGTCTCTCTAGACTTAAAATGCCTGAGTGTATACTTATTGCCAGAGTATATACTTATTTTGGTTCCGCAAGGTTGTCATTGCTGGAAGTGGTAATGGATGTAAGCACTCCTCTACTTATAAAATGCTTCCTAATGGCATGTGTCTCAAATAGCCTCTGACAACCAGTCAAACTCCTGGCCTTCATATGTGGTTCAGATATTGAGTCTGGCGGAACTGTTCTCACTAACAGGAGAAGGGGCAAAGGCGAGTAACTGGCGCCTTAGCCAGTAAATTTCAGGCTGGAGGGGCTCGTTAGCCATGGCTGGCTACCCACCTAGGAGAAGGAAAACTCTGAATTCAAACCTCCGTCGCCTTGCAGCTATAGCCAATCATGGGAAAGGCTTCAGGAGTCAACCCTGAAGAAAAATAAGGAGCTGGCGACCCTAAGGCAGTTTGAAGCACCCAGTGCTACACCCTGGCAGAACCTGCGAAGCCGCTGACCCCAAACTGTATCGGCACTGCTTTTCCTTTGGATACATCAGCTGCGTGGAGGGGGTGGGGAACTGATGTGTGGATGACATCCTTCTGACTACAGCTAATGCCTAGGCTTCACAACTTAAGGAAGCCATTGATACTTATTTATATTATCTGTTATGTTCTTATGATAATGCCCCTATCAATAACACCAAAAAAAAATTAAAAAATATGAAAATGCTGAAGTCATAAGCTTCGCACAAGTAACACCAGGCTCTAGTGTTATATAACGTTTTTGTAATTTTTATATACCAAAGTTAAATTATGCTAAACGAGTTAAAGACACTCAAAGGAAATTCACACAACTAAAATTTCAACAATAATAAATACTCCAATAATAGTTTTTTTTATGTTAAATAAATATTTATATTACAAAAACGTACACAGTTAAAAAGACATCGTATTTATGAGTTGGTCTGTGTGACTGCATAATGTTGGGTCTTTTGTTGCACCTCAATGCCAATGACACTTACAATTTTTTGGACACTTGAGCTGTAACTCTATATTACCTAATTATGATGTAGATATTTTGGTTATATGATAACTAAAAATAATGGTGGTCAACAAGCTCTCTAATCCAGGGCTGGACATCTATCTGGTCAAATGTTGAGCATGGAACCAAGGGGTTGCTGTGGATGAAGAAATTCAAATAAAAATGTACTGGATATCAAATCAACAAAAATAAAAGTGATGTATGGAAATTAAGCCTCCCAAAGTACGCTGCTTATAATAACCTGTTACACTTTTTAGAGATCATTCAGGTTTAAGTTCTGTGTGTAGTCACTGAATGAACTCTTTATGTTGTGTCTGTTCTATTTATGTGTATGTTTCTGTTGTGCTGTCTTTATATGAGAAAAGAGTCCTTGTAATCACAACAAATTTCCATAAGGATCAATAAAACAGTCTTAGTCTTAGTCTTAGATTTGTATGTACTAAACATACTTTTAATTGAGTGCACTAAAAATAGGAAAATAAAATGAATACAATAAATAAATGTGTTAAGTACTTAATCACTATTCAAAATTTGAAAAGCAATCTAGTTTCAATTTAAAAGAAAAACATAAATCATAAAATAATATTTTAAATAATATATTCTGCATGTATTTTTTTCTATAGCCACCACATCAGTCAAGTACAATTTCTTTCCCTTGTTCAATACCAAACAAAAAAAATAATTACCAATACTTAGTTAACTGATTGGTTAATTTAAAAAAAATAATTGATTCTTGTTTTATCAGGTAAGATAAATAAGTGCAAAATTTCAGCTTGATCTGAGATTGGATATCGGAGAAATAGCTTGCTGTGCAAACTTTGGTTTACCGGACAGACAGAAAGCTGTGTAAAAATGGCAGATTGATCTATGGCAGTGGTTAAATGCACCAGGCCCTAAATGATTTGAAGAAAACTAAAAACTTACTCAGAGGAGACTTTAAGCCAGGTGTTTTCTTGGATGACCGATAGCTTACCACTAAAACACAACAGGGCATTACTTGAGAAGTCTAAGATAGCTGCCAATTGGTCTGAAAGGATAAACACACAACATTGATTTCAGACATATTGTATACTAAAAGTCATTGGACTTAAAGTACTTTTAAAAGGGAAGGGCTTTTGCACAAAGGTATTGTACTTATGTACAACTCAAAATAATATATATACTATATATAATGTTTTGATAGAGAAAGTGAATACAATATTGAAAAATTGTCATTATATTGATGTCCTCACTCTTTTTCCATAAATTCTGGGATATATAATTTATAAAAGTGCTTTTTATTACAAACAGACTTTTCTTTTGCATACCATCATTAAATCCCTGAGGATATTGGTGTACATGTGTGAAAAAGAAACGGTCTCCAAACTTGAGGTCAGAAAACTGGTCAGCTATGATGTGGCCAAATGTTTCACCTACCACACCCCTTGTTACTGAAGGTTCACAGATTCCTCCAGGGTACATGTCTACATCATAGATATTCCTTGATGTAGAAAAATGTGGAAAAGAATATGTAACTTTGTATTATATAAAAAACACTACTAAAATTCATAAGTATAATATATTCAGAATGTATAAGCACATCCCAATCACACATTTTTATTGAACTATTTAGATTGTGATAAATACTTTAGCTTTTCTTGAATACTTTGATTCTAAAAGAGTAGCTCTAAAGTACAGCCTCAGACATATATGATTATGTCCAATGAATAAGATAGTTAATCAAATCTTGATTGGCCATTGCAGATATTGTAAGTTGACTTGGTGTGTCCTCAAGATAGAACCAAATTTGAACCATTCCTCAGTTCCTGATTCCATCCTCTTTCATCTTTGGGGAGGTCTGGGCTGAGAGGTAATAATATTATTTTCCAAAGAAATAACTGAAGTGTATAAAACATTCCAACAAACTCCATCTGCCTGTTGGAACAAAATTCTGTCTGGGAAAGATCCAAGCAAATGTACATTTTGACATCCCTATTACCGATGTCTCCTTGTGGTAAATTTGAGATCTGTTTACCCTTCCTGGACATATAGTTATTTTGTATGTCAAAGAACAATAATTTCTGTTTCTTAAATAATAATCTCAGCACATCAAGTTAGAATGAGGTAATAATAGGTTCTCAAACCTACAAAGCTTTTAACAAAATACAAACTACCTGTAGAGCTGACTCAAAATTTGTGAACATTGTTTGCTGAAATCTTCAAAATCTGTAAGAGGTCTAGAGATGAAACAATAAAAAATCAAGCTAAACATTAGGGTTTATTAAAAAAAATCTTTACAAATCAAACAGAAACATAACACTAAAATGCTATTTGACTTTAGTTAGACCAATATTAAAATATTAATATATAATATAAAATATGCATCCTCTGTTTGGGATCCCTTAACTTCAGAAAATAGAGAAACTAGAACAAATACAAAATAGAGCAGTGAGATTTATAAAAAAAAACGAATATTCAAATTTGATTAGAGTAACACCATTAGTAAAATCAGTAAACTTAGTGACACTTCATGACAGAAGAATAAATAGTCAAGTAGCTATACTACATACAACACTGAACAATAATTTACAAATAGAAAAACTAAGCCTAATGAAATACTCAGAAAGACATAAAGATAGAAGCACATTTCTTAATCCGTACGCTAGAACAAAATTTGTGCAAGTGCTCCTTCTTCCCCAGTGCAATTAAAGAATGGATTGGGTTGCCTGAATCAGCCAGGAAAACCAACGACTTAGCAGAGTTTAAGTAATTGATTAACAAGCATGACTAGATTGACACATGAAATGCATTGCACTTAAGTATTATTATATTCTTTTTTTAAATAATATGGTAGGTAATATATAAGATAAGAAAAATAATTTAAATGTATGATAAACGTAGGCAGCTAACATAGGTTGAAGTAGATACACGTTAATTAAACAGCAATCATGTAGGCCTATAACTGTAACTCCCAGTTAAATTTTCATAAATGTTATTGCATGCCGAAAATGTAAATAAAATATTTATTTACTTGTATTATTTCTCTAAAAGGAATAAGCTAGCCACAGGCTCTAGATGACCCTCAAAATATCGTTCTGCACTTGTCTTCAATATTAAACATAGTTTATCTTTCACCCAAACAACCTATTTATAACTGCTGTCTACCCCCCCCCCCACACTTACTGAATCCATGTACTTATAGGCCACCCTAAGCTTCACCTTCCCTACGCTCGTATAGAACATAGCAGGTGCCTTAAAGAAAACAGTCTATAAAAAAAAAAGTAAAGATTACCTTAGATTGTATCTTTTCCTCCAGTGCAGGTAAGCAGGGATGCCGTGGTCTCGTCCTCTCTGGATGTTGACAGAGGCCAAATCAAGTGCCTTCTTTGGGCCTACCTTCGTTTCGAACAGGTGTTCTGTGATGCCGTTGGCGAAAAATCTATCAAACGAAAAAAAACAAAAACGAATGAGTTCAGGTCCCTAAGTCTATGATCTCAGTAAAAAACATTATAATTTTTGGGGGAATTTTCACACTAGATGTCAATCACTATAATAGGCTACTCTTTGTTTGCATTTTGATTTTTAAAATCTCATTTACGTTCTTTAATACGGTACATAAAAATAACAGAGATAAAGAAGAGAAAGCGATACGCTGAAATGTGTTGGCGAAATAATAGAATCTAGAAAAAAAAAAAGATTTGCCTCAGTGTATGAGAATCTATTAACCCTTTAAGTGTTGAGCTGTTTTACAATGAGTGCATACCAAATGGAATTATAATTCTCATGTTTAGAGGCTAATATACCACATCCATGCATTTTAAGGGTTAAGGCAAATATAAAAGTAGAGCAACTTTTTAAACGAATGTGGCACATATTTTGTGTCGAACCATAACAAGAGTTTCTGACATTGTTCCATGATTAGATCTTCGTCATTGCCATAAGAATTGAGTTTAAGACTCTTGGAACTATAGTCTTGTGGAAGCTTTGCCTCCATCTGCCTGTTTTTGAACAAAATTCTGTCTGGGAAAGATCCAAGCAGAAGTGCATTTTGACATCCCTATTACCGATGGCTCGTATCACAAAGACGTTTGTGCTAGAAGCAAGGCCAAAGGCCGAGAACACTGGGGAATCTCTCCCATATTCTTTCTCTGTACCTTGAGGAATGGTATGTAAATAGCGACGAATTTGCTGGGGATTTTTGTCCATCTCCGCCAGTGAAACGAAACTCCAACGGGGGGTTCTATTTTGCTTTACATGCCTTGTCTCCTCTAACGACCGTTTCCACCCGAGCGCCACTGTAAGGCTAATGTGGCTTGCCCATATGATTAGATCTCAATCTATGATGTATTTTCCGCACTTAACTGTCATATAAACTAATTTCTATAGAAATGGAAACGAAGATGAAGAGTTGAGAATAAGGGAGGCGATTTACTCCATATTACACTAATTCTAATCCATTGGTCTACCCTACAATAGCCTAACCATTTGATTGGAATCTAATAATTATTTACTTTATTATTTATAGAGTGTTGTCTATGTAATAACCAAACACCAGCACGTAATAATGGATTGCTGTATGCAAAGTCATTGCAGTAAAAAGTTTTATGGGTAAATCACCGTTGATACAGCCTGGTCGTGTGGTATACCATAATTATGTGTTCGCAATGGACCCTAATGTGATTATATTTCACCACCATTCCCCGTCGAGGTTTAGGATGAGATATACTTTTATCTATCTTGACATCTGAATTCAGTCCAGTAGATCAGTAATACCCAAACTAAGGCCCGCGGGTCTTATTCGGCTTGTCCAATATAAAATACAGTGAAAACGGGTTTGCCCGATTTGTTAAAAAGTTTCGTTATTTAATAGAAATACAGCTTGGTACTTTTAGGGCCCTACGTTTGTGGGAGAGTCATTAAACAAACACGCTCTAAGAAACATTTATGCCAAGTTTTATCAAGATTGGTCAAACTGTTTAGACTTTTATTCTGGACATACCTACATACATAGCCTACGCCTTACTTTCTGCTTCATATTATAGATGAAACATTAATTTAAAAAATGTAGGCTCCGTTATGCTAATCACATAAGAATGAGAAAGATCGTCTCTCCAGACACAAAATGTGCGAGGCCCTGCTATCTAGCAACTTACTACATTGAACAGTTTACGTATTGTTGCTCTCTATTCCTACACAACATCCTAATCCTACCTGTCAAAGTGGACACCTTTAGAAGTATTGAGCATCCCAGCAATGATATCCTCGTGACTGTCGATAGAAGAGTCTGGAACAAAGAACTCGTCTTTAAAGAATTCCTCCGCTCCATTGACAGTATACGAATTAGAGATGAGAGTATGGCCAAATCTGTAGGCTCCTGTCATAATAGGAATAAATTAATGGAAACTCGTTCAATAGATATTTTGTCTGATCATGTGATGAAAGTTATGGTTGCAATAGTGTAAAGCAATGGAGTCCACAATTTTCAGGAACAATAACTATTGGAGATACAGTGAATTTAGAATCAATATTGTGTTAACTCTGTTATCTTAGCGCACAACAATCTTACCAAAATAACTGGTTTAAAAGTAATCAATACTATCTACCAGTTTTACTTTATTCCCCTTTGGGCTAACTTAACAAATTATTTTCTGAAGTTAACCATAGCATTGAAGCATACAAGAAACAGCATGTGCAAACAAACAAAAGCATATTTTACGTATCTAATGCCTAATGAAAAAAATCAAATGTATCTTTTTTCAAACTAAAAAAATATCACAATAATTATTATTTAAAAATTCAAATTATCCAAAAAAAGAACATAAATGTTTTGTTGTCATACGGTAGATTTAAAGACTGAACTTTTATTGTACACATGGAAGTTTTTTTTGCGACAGTAAGTAAAGGACAAAGTACACAAGAAATGTGCAATCAAAATTCATCATCATCATCATCATCATCAAACTCCATTTGAGTGAAGGCTTGAGAGGTTCAATCCTCTCTTGTAAAAAGCCCTGGACATAAAACCCTGCTGTTTAGCGTAGTGCATTCATGTCACCATGCTGTTCGAGAATTTGTAGGAAGCCGCGATGATGACTAAAACATCAGGACCAAATGTTTCTTCTCAGTTCTCAAAAGCGATTTCTTGCATTCTTCACTGTAGAAACGCATTCTCCTGACATCTACAACTCATTATTTATCAATGGAGTTCGGGGCGAAGCACCGCCGCCAGAAGTGTTTTCTTGCATTCATCATTGCAGTAACGCATTCTCCTGACATCTACAACTCATTATTCATCAATGGAGTTCGGGGCGAAGCCCCGACGCCAAAAGTGTTTTCTTGCATTCATCATTGCAGTAACGCATTCTCCTGACATCTACAACTCATTATTCATCAATGGAGTTCGGGGCGAAGCCCCGCCGCCAAAAGCGATTTCATGCATTCTTGACTGTAGAAACGCATTCTCCTGACATCTACAACTTGTTGTACTTGAAAAATATTCTATGAATTTATAGGCCCTTAATACATTGCAAAAAATCCTATTTGTTCCTTTAAAAGATAAGATACCCCACATATTTAGATTTTGGCTTTGAGGATCTCCGCCGAAAAAAAATTATTCGATAAATAATATAAAAAAAAAACCAAAGTATAAATTGTGAATTATAGTCCCAAATTTATTTAACTAGAAAAATATCAGATTGAGTAAAGGATAGAAAAAGGCGACTATGAAAAATGATTTGGGTTTAGAACTCATCTCAATCATGACTCTTATACTGAAAAATTTCGTTTGAATTCTAACTTTTCCAATGCAAAGTCTTTCTTAAAATAATTATGATAAATTCATGTGAAATTACATAAACTCTGTCTGGAAATCATTTCTGCTAAAGATTGCATTTGGCATTAAAGAATAGGAGTGGGGCGACTCGATATAAGAATTTAATTTATAGTATATATAAATTATATTAGTGACATATGTTTTTTTTTTGTAATTTCTTAACTGTAATACAAAAAGAACAAGTATTGGTTTGTCCGATAGGGGAATGGCGATTGCATGAATCGCCCCTGCCACCTGGTACAACTCTTTTTCATTTAAATTTTACTAATGATAAAATTTGAGATTAGAGTGTGGTACGACATAATATACATTGGGTTCACATATCAATACGTAGTTTATATTATATAGATATTGAACTAATTTTTTTCACAAACTATGATTCTCCATAAAAATAGGACCGCCTCCCACTCAGAGGGCTAGAGTGGGGAGGGCAGTACATGCAATCGCCCCCCCCCCAACCTCACCGAAACGGCCAAGATACCAGAAGACAAGCGACATAATATAAATCTATATATTAATTCAACTAATTTTGTTCACAAACTATGATTTCTCCATTAAAGTAGGACCGCCTCCCCCTCAAAAGGTTTAGGTGGGAAGGGCAGTAGAGATAAATCGGCAAACAGAGAACAACATAATACAAAGATCGGTTAAAATATCAATAACAAGTTTAAATCACATATATATTATATTTAATTGATTCTGTTAGCAAGCTGTGATATCTACAAAGAAATTGGACCGCCCCCCACTCGAAAGTTTATGGGGGGGGCGGGATTGATACCATCGCCCCCTCCCGACCCCACCAAATCGGCCAACATACTAGAAGGGGGGGGGCGAAATAATCTAAAAATAGGTTGAAATATAAATAATTAGTATATATTATTAACATAAGTAATGAATTCGTATAAAAATTGTGTGAATTCTATACTAAAATTCGTCCGCCCCCCCCCTTCGGGGGGGGGGTCGGCCGAGTTGGGGGGGGGGGGCGATCGCCCCTACCGCCCCCCCCCCCTTGGATCCGCTTGCAACCAGGTGCTCTCTTCTATGTCAGCCAAGGAAAGTTGACGCCTAACGCCAATAAGATAGTGTCCGCAAATTCAAACCAAGATTTCATATTCTAAATGATTTTCACACTACAAGTGTATCTGGCTATTCAAACTATACACACAAAAAACGCTTTCAGCACTTTCCATCCATTGAATTTATTTACCAGAAAAATCTGCACGTGCTTTTGTATGTTCGAGACTATTGAAACAATTAATTACAGTCTAGCAGACGACTAACCTGCAAGAAATCCATTGGCGATTCTAGGATCAATGTGAGGATTATATTTACTTCTGGTGTCACAACCCAGGTCAAACTTAACGATAAGTTCCGGTCCCACAATGTAAGGTAGGTATTCACAAAAAGCGATTTTCTGGAAAATAGCTCCCACAATTTTTCTCGCTTCCTGAAGAAAGTATATCGAGTTATCTGCCTTAATGATAGGTGATGCGATAAAGTAACAATAGACTTGAATAACAAAACAAGCCTGCTTGATAAAGTAGCTAGGTGTGAGGAAGAGAAGAAGTCAAATGACAAGATTGGAGGGAGCACAAACGCTTTAATAGGTTTATGATTCGCAAAATAAGTACATCGAAAAAACGAGACTAACAAACAGTGTAGCAAGGTACCCGGGAGCCTGCGTTCAAGAATATGATTGTGTTCCGCCTCCACCAATTCATGAATTAAAATGCCAGAATGGCTGAGTGGGACAAAAAAAAAACGCAAGGAAAATATTTTTTAAAAAATCTTTAAATTAAAAAAACAAAAAAACAAAATATGTTGCAGAGATCAATATAGTGTCTATTTTTTTGGAATAAACTCCCTACCACAATTAATACACGCAGATGCGTAGTGGGCAAGAAACTTTATTCTCGTGCCCCCCCCTCATTTTCCATTCCCTTGAGGGTGGCGCCCGGGGCATTGTGCCCTCCTTGCCCCCCACCCATCACTACGCCTCTGTATACAAACTCCACAAAGAACTCGACATTGAACATGAAACCGATTCAGCCACGAAAATCAAAGACTTAGTTCATTTTAAAACTGATTAACATCAACTTACAACATCAAAGAATCGACAGGCCTGTCAGTGAATGAAATTCTATCCAAGGCAAATGACAGAGAGGTATGGAGAAAGACGGTTGACAGTTCTTGTATGGTGCCCCAACGGTTCAACAGACTAAGGGATAGGTGAACGTAAAGGTGATTAACATTACCGACTACTTAAACACATAAATATGCATAGGAAGATTTTTTTTTACATCTGTTTATCACATCACATCCCACAGCCCATGGAGGGCCCTGTGACGAGCACATTTGCCGAGGATTATATTCTCAATACTTGACATATCAATGAAATGAAGAAAGAAACATCTCTCTGTATTTTCTTCAAAACTTCTTTAATAACTTCTTCAAACTTTCACATCAAAATTAACTTCTTAATTCAATTACAACTTGACTTGATACTTCATAAATAAAACTTAAATGTTACATAAAACTTCTCTTAGTATAACTTCAACTTCAACTGCTAAAACTTTACTTAATGGATCCGCTAATAACATATAACTCATTACTGAGAGAGGACCAACGCTCTACAAGAACTACTACTATGCGAGGACCCCGTCTGACTCACTTTCCCTTAATTTATACTTTCTTTGATCGTACATTCCAGAATCCTGGAACCTTCTCCGATAATTATTTTAGTAACTTTGACCTTCTAGAAGCTGACGTGTGCTATTTTTTTCCCTTAACCTCTTTCTTCGATTGGACATCTAAAATTAACTTGTTTACGCTGGACACCTGCACTGGTTGACCTCGAGGTTCTAGAAACTGGTCGAAATAGGTCACAGACTCGACTCGTGACATTACCCCCCTTGCCTTTTTAGCATTTTGTATGCAATATAAAATGCATAAAATAACAATATAACATATGCCTATAACATTGATAACATTGCATATAAAAGCAAGTAGCATAGTATATGCCTAAAACACTGATATAATTGCTCTATGGAATGTACAAAACTCATAACTAAAAATAAAAAATGATTCATTATGTTACCATATAAATAGAAAACAAATTCAAAATGTTGTACTTATTCAGCATATATAATTAATATATTATATACATCTTAGGTCTATACATTTGTGAATAATCGATATATTAATATGAATATTTCCCAACTTGTGTAACTAAAATATGACAAAAACAACTGAATAATACATCCTATCTCCTTTGCTAATTGTGTTTATAGAGTATCTGAATATTGAAATGTCTTTAAAACACATGCAATAAAAAATGAATAAATTTTGTGTTTCTGACTTAAAACAAAATACACTTAAACAATAAACAATATATTGTATAGTATCTACATACATCTAGACAAAGTATCAGCAAAAACATTCAATTTTCCTGGAACAGTCTTTACATCAAACTGATAGTCCATTAACTGCAAACTCCATCGTGTCAGACGACTATTTGACATCTTTTTAGAGTTGAGAAATGCCAGTGGTGCATGATCTGTCTGTAAAGTAAAGGGTGCTCCTAACAGATACTTGCTAAATTTTGAAATAGCCCAGACAATCGCCAGGCACTCTCGCTCAATGGTCGAGTATCTGGTCTCTGCTGAAGATAGTTTTCTGTTTATAAAAAATACAGGATGTAGAATGCCTTCATATTCTTGCATCAGACATGCTCCTATTGCTGACGAGGAAGCATCTGTAGCAAGATAAAACCGCTTCTTCTTGTCTGGCAATTTCAAAATGGATTCTTGTGCAAAAGCATACTTAATGTTCTTTATGGTCTCTTCCAATTCTGATGACCATGAAATTGTGTTAGATTGTCCTTTCTTCGTAAGGTTAGTAAGAAGTGTGGTAAGTGATGCGTAATTTGGAATGAAGCATCTGTAAAAATTACAAAGTCCTAAAATACTTCTAACCTGCTTTTTTGTTTGAGGTATTTTAATGTCCAGGATTCGTTTTATAATATTGTCCTGTGTTTTCAGTGAATTGTGTCCAACTTTATAACCTAAAAATGTAACTTCTGATTTTGCTAATTCAACTTTGCTTGGTTTTACAGTAAAACCATTGTCTTTCAACTGTTGGAAGATTTCTTTGAGTCCTTTTATATGATCGTCCCATGTATTATGAAACACACATATGTCATCAATATAGGACACTGTGTCTTTTCTTTGTCCGAACATCCTATGAATTGCTCGGTTAAAAGTACTGCTAGCATTTACTAAACCGAATGGCATGTAATTATATTGAAAAAGGCCAAAGGCTGTAGTAAAAGCAGTGTATTGTTTTGAATCCTGTGTCATAGGTATTTGATAATATCCTCTTGTCAAATCGAGTTTCGTAAAATACTTAGCTCCAGAAAACTGTGACATTAAATCCTCTGGATTAGGCATTGGATAAGAATCAAGGCATGTTATTTTATTCAACTGTCGAAAATCCACACACATTCTTGGCGATGATGACTGTGGACGTTTTACTAGCACTATTGGAGCAGCATAAGATGAATTCGAGTGTTCAATAATGCCTTGTTCTAAAAGATCATTGATTTCTTTCTGAAGGAAATCTCTATAATGAATGGGTAGTGGATATGGACGTGACTTGGTAGGTTTGTCACTTGTCAATTTGATTTCATGATTTATAATGGTTGTTTTACCTGGAACATCTGTAAATATATCAGCATATTCTTGGAGTAGATTCGTTATATCCTTTTTTCTTTGTGATGATAAATTGTCCAGTTGGACATCTTGCCAGGTTTCAGTCTGTCTAGAAGTTGTAGTTGGTACTACTAATTCATCCATATCCTCCTCATTTTCTTCTGGAATAATCGCTAAGCATGAAATCTGTTTTTCAAGTTCTTCGTCTTCTTCTTCTGTATCAGTAGCTTCATTGTATTTTTGTAACATGTTGATATGAAACACTTTGTTTCTGTTATTGATATATATTTCATAATCTACATCTGTGACTTTTCTTAAAATAGTAAATGGACCTTGCCATTTAATAAAGAACTTATTTTTCTTATCAGGTAATAATAATTTAACTTTGTCTCCTGGTTCAAAGTACCTAAGTTGTCTATTTACGTTTATTCTTCTATGACTTGCAGCGTTAGCTTTGGCTGTTGCTTCCTTAGCTTTTTCACATGCATTTATTACTGTATTTCTTGTATTGAGAACATGCTGAAATGCAGTTTTCTTAACTGATGCATCATGGTTTGACTTCATTAGTGATTCTTTGAAAGTAGTTATAGGACCTCTTGGATTAGCTCCATATAACATTTCAAAAGGAGAAAATCCTGTAGTATCTTGGATACTTTCTCTATAAGCAAATAATGCAGCTGGTAAAAGGAGATCCCAATTCTGCGGATTATCATTTGCTATTTTTGATATAATTTGTTTTAATGTTTTGTTAAATCGTTCACAAAGCCCGTTGCTTTGAGGATGGTATGGTGTAGTAAACTTCATCTTGATGTTGTACATCTCCATGAATGTCTTAGTTATATCTGCTGTGAACTGACTTCCTCGGTCAGAAAGTATAACTTCAGGCAACCCTGTCCTTGAAAAAATTTCAGATAAAGCTCTGGTAATATCAATTGCAGAAATATTGACTAACGGAATAGCTTCTGGCCATCTAGTACATGTGTCTACTAAAGTTAAAATATATTTGTGATTTCTGCTGGATTCAATTGGCATGGGACCAATTAAGTCAACTGCTACTTTTTGAAATGGTTTCTCAGTCAATTCCATTGTCTGCACTGGCGCTTGTATTTTGTTACCTTTTGGACTTTTCATTTGACAAATATGACAGGTACTAATGTGCTTCTTTACATCTTTAGTAATACCTGGCCAGTAAAAATCCTGAAGTATTCTTTTCTTGGTCTTGGTAACTCCCATATGTCCAGCGAACGGTACATCATGGCTTGTATTAATAATGGTCTTTCTGTATACTTTTGGAACTACAATTTGCTCAACAGTTTTATTTTTGTATTGACTTTTCTTCATAAGTATTCCTTCTTTAAAATAAGGATCATTATTTTCCTGCTGATTGATGTTTGATTGAGCCTTTTTGAACATTTAAATAACGTTTCATCATTTTTCTGGTCAACTTTAAATTCTTCAGTATGAAATTTTTCAAGTTCATTTGTCTGTAGATGCAACTGGTCTGCCTGCTTACCATTTCCATTTTCTTGAACAACTTTATCAGAATTTTTGTGTTCAATATGGTTAGTTTCAAGTCTTTCCTTTTCTTTTTGCATTGACCTTGTGACTACTACATTGCATTCTTGACTCATTTTTATTGTATTGTTCCATTCAATAAGATCTTGTGTAGTACAGTCACGCACTCCCTGTATATTACCAACTATGAGATCAACAGGTAGATTTTGAGCTACTAAAGCTTCTACATGTCCACTGAAAAATGGAGTCGTAATATGTATCAAAGCTTCTGGTAATTTACTTACAGTACCGTTGAAAGCAGTGGCTTCGATTTCTTTGCCTGTATATTGATTTGATCTCACAAAATTTGCACGTATAACAACGGAAGTGCTACCTGTGTCTCGTAACACCTGTACTCGTTGAGAACCGACTAATCCAGGATAAAACTGAAGTCCTTGTGACTTGGTGATAACAGTCATTGTTGAGTGATGTGCCTTCGAGTTTTTTGTAAAAACCTGCTTCCTATTTCCATATGTTGAATTCTTAACATTTAATGGTCTGCTTTGCGAATATGCCTGGTCATTAGATCTGTCACTGATACTATTATGTCTCTTTCTGCAATCCTTTGCTAAATGTCCTTTCATGTGACAAAAACTGCACTCTATGACCTTCACTCTACACTGTGAAGCGAAATGACCTCTAGTATTGCATTTATAACATATTAAAGTTTTGTCCGTCTGAAAAGATGGCAATGCTCTGTTGTCTCTTGAAAAGCAAATAAAGTTTTCATCAGTTGCTGATCTGATTTGCTTACTTGGATAAGCAGTTTTATATTGACGTATTATTGTTGTCAGGGTCTGTAGATCTTTAGGATTTCTCTCAATTATGAAGGATCGAATATCTTCTGCATATGCGTGAGTAATGGTATCAATTAATATGTGGTCTCTTAATGCTTCATACGTTCTATCAATATTAGCTAAAGATATCCACCTATCAAACCACATTACCATATCAGAGACAAACAACTGTGGATCATCTTCCTGCCTTGGTCTTTCGAAAAAAAATTTCTTGCGATAAGCATTCTGCGTAGCTCCAAACTGTCTTAGTAAAGCTTCTTTTATTTCTTTATAAGTACGCTGTTCATGAGATGGTATTTGTGCACATACATCTAATGCTTTTCCCTGTAATAAGATCAAGAGATGGTGTGCATATTGTTCTTCTGGTAAGCCTGATGCTTTCGCTAACTCCTCAAACCGCATCAAATACGAATCTATATTATCTTTATTTTCTTGAAAAGGTAATATTTTAGATAAAGGTTTATACTTGTCAAAAGCATTGCTAGTAGGTAAGGTCGATTGAACCTCTGTTTTTTCTTTTTTTAATTTTAATTCCTCTTCCTGAAGTTGAAGTCTGAATTTTTCCACTTCTAATCTTTTTTCTTCTGCCTCTCTGTCCTCTTTACGTTTCCTTTCTTCTGCCTCTCTGTCCTCTTTACGTTTCCTTTCTTCTGCCTCTCTTTCCTCTTTACGTTTCCTTTCTTCTGCCTCTCTTTCCTCTTGTCTTATTTTGTCTTCTCTTAAAATTCTTTGTTTTTCTTCCTCTTTTTCTTCTTGTCTTCTTTTTTCTTCTCTTTCAAGTCTTCTTTCTTCTGCCTCTCTTTCTTCTTTACGTTTTCTTTCTTCTGCTTCTCTTTCTTCTTTACGTTTCCTTTCTTCTTCTTTAATTTGTTTTTCACACCATTCCCACTGATGTTCTTGTGGAATACCAATGTCCTTGGCTAATTTGAAATATACTTTGAATAAGTCTGCTTGAGACGCCATAGTATGAAATTAGAGATAGCAGAAATGTAGGTGGACAGGTAAAAAGTGAGAGAGGGCTGACCTAGTTAATTATCGATCGGTGTCTCCTCTTGAGGAATGTGTAAGTGGTCAGTGTATGTAAACAAACCAGTGTACTCTAGCTTTAGTAACGTTGCCTTCACAGCTTAATAGATATAGCTTTCACAGCTTTAGGAAATATAGCTTTTACAGCTTGGTAAATATAGCTTTCACAGCTTAGTAAATATAGCTTTCACAGCTTAGTAAATATAAAATGTAAGGTACTGACCTTAAAACAGATGATCTTTCACGTTTCATTACAAAGTTTCGTTTCAAAGATTGCCGTCTTGTTGAAGTATTCTGCAAGAGGCTTTTCTTATAAGGCTTTATTTGGGCTTTGTCGTTCAGAGAGGCTATAAATCACTCGTTAGAGGCTTTATGAAAATTCGTAGAACTTGCTAGAATGTGTCGACTTTCCTCTTTGAAAATGTAATATGTGATGCTTGACTTCGTCGTTGTCTTTATTTATAGATGCCTTTTTTCGTCAGGAGGTACCAATATATGTGACGTATTTATTCTTCGATGTCGCCTTTATTGTTTGATGCATGTATTCATCGATGCCTTGCCTTATTTATCGGAGGTGCCAATATATGTGACGAGCACATTTGCCGAGGATTATATTCTCAATACTTGACATATCAATGAAATGAAGAAAGAAACATCTCTCTGTATTTTCTTCAAAACTTCTTTAATAACTTCTTCAAACTTTCACATCAAAATTAACTTCTTAATTCAATTACAACTTGACTTGATACTTCATAAATAAAACTTAAATGTTACATAAAACTTCTCTTAGTATAACTTCAACTTCAACTGCTAAAACTTTACTTAATGGATCCGCTAATAACATATAACTCATTACTGAGAGAGGACCAACGCTCTACAAGAACTACTACTATGCGAGGACCCCGTCTGACTCACTTTCCCTTAATTTATACTTTCTTTGATCGTACATTCCAGAATCCTGGAACCTTCTCCGATAATTATTTTAGTAACTTTGACCTTCTAGAAGCTGACGTGTGCTATTTTTTTCCCTTAACCTCTTTCTTCGATTGGACATCTAAAATTAACTTGTTTACGCTGGACACCTGCACTGGTTGACCTCGAGGTTCTAGAAACTGGGTCGAAATAGGTCACAGACTCGACTCGTGACAGCCCTACATCTGTATATAATAAGACTAGCCAAAGATTACTCACGGCCTGCGGGCATTAGTTGAGAGTATTCTGGTATAAAATCGAATAAAAGCAGAGTATGAAAATAGGTTTACCCATTTAGCCGACATGATATGATCAAATATAAATACTGTGAAAACGGGTTCA
This sequence comes from Biomphalaria sudanica, assembly GCA_036873155.1. NCBI lineage: Eukaryota > Metazoa > Mollusca > Gastropoda > Planorbidae > Biomphalaria > Biomphalaria sudanica. Next base: position 150,701 of record JAZGLO010006691.1, read on the forward strand.
CCCGATCTGTTAAAAAGTGTAATAGAGATAAATTTAGATATTTCAATAAACATACACTACGGTCTCAGCTATGATCTAAAAAACATTTATTCCAAGTTCTATCAAGATGGTCAGACGGTTTTGATTTGTATGCGGGACATACATATATTCATAGGCTACATAAATACATACATACATATATAATCCTTACATTCTGCTTTATATATTAGATAATTATAAGATAAAAAAAGAATGATTCTGATTCTACTGAAATGAGCAAGGCATTATTTCTCTTGAATGAAGTCACTTCACTAACTTACCTGAAACAACATTTCTTTCACTTTCTCTGAAACTGTTTTGATGTATTTCTCCACATGAGCGGGCGAGGTCTTAAAGCCCTTCCTTTTCAGAATACCTTTGGCCAGCTGCCTGACAATATAGTTGTGGTACAGATGAAATGAAAGATGTTGGGTTGAAAGTACTGGCTGTTGGTTCACACGTCCGTCGCCTGTTTACATTAGAATAATTTAGTTCATCCATTGAAAACATGTTTGTGTAGTAAAGAAAAACATATTCTTTTTTTTTTGTTATAATAATGGATAACAAATGTTTAAGAAAATTCAACATCTAGCAATTTGTTGTTTTATTGTAGTTTCCGTATTTATTAGCCTTATAAGATTATTGTGATCAATAAAATGATTGATCCTCACAGCTGGTGATTCAATGAATTCCCTCAAATTGTGGAATCAGAAGAAATGAGATGGCTGACACTTTGGTGAAGCTAGGAACGCTTCTAGCTCCACCAGAGGAGCCGCAAACATACGAGAGTGCAAAAGCCAGGATTTGTGAATGGATCAAGTCCAAGTTCTACTTCGCTAGGATCCGAGAGAATCACGATCTTAGATGTTGGCACTGTCACACGAAAGACGAGATAGTAGAACACATTCTCTACGATTGCAGGATGCTCAGAGATACATTCGAAGATATGGCTAGTCCTTGGAACACATAGATTTGATGCATTCGGGGCCTTACCCTGTACGGAGACAGACAAACCATGCAGAACACTGTCAGATACCTGGTCAGTTCTATAAAAGGATTAATCTCATCACGGGCCTTGGTGCATGGAGGCTTACAATTGGTTATCACGATTTTGTTATAAAAGCATTTCTAATGAACGTTTTATAAGAAAGCTTTTCCCCTTCCCAAGGGAGTTTACCATTGGACAAAAGGGTTTCACATTTTTAATCTAAAATTCTCCGGGTATGAATTTTACATTAAACAATTTTAAACTTCTCGGGTATGAAAATTGGCCTCCGCATAAACTTGGATAAAATTTAAATTTAGGGATTTGGGATATAAGACAAACGGTGTCCCCGTCAGACTGGGTGAGTCAGAGCTTGATGAATTGGACAAGTTCACATACCTAGGCAGCATCATAACAAACGATGGCGATGCCTACCGTGACGTAGCGTGCCAAACAGGAAAGGCAAGGGGCATTTTTCAAAGCCAAGCTATTGGAGTTACAAAAATCCACCTACTTAACACAATCGTCATCCGAACAGCAACGTATACACGAGAGACATAGAAGTCATCTGACAATATTGAGAAATAACTAAACGTGGCTAAAAAATGGCTAAGACGGATTTTAGGAGTCAGTTGCAGAGATCTGGTCTCAATAAAGGAAATCATATGCTGAACTGGAAGTCGACCACTTAATGAGTTAGTGGCCGAGCGTCCTCCGACAGAAGAAATTTTGCATACCAAGAGTTGCGATGACATGGAGGTCAATAAAAGGAAACAGGGACGTCCTCGTATACCTTGGCGCCAATTTTTCATGGAGAACCTTAGAGCAATGGGCACTAGGTGGGAAGAGCATTGACTTTGCCAGTGACAGATGTTTGTGGAGACTGCTTGCCTCCCAGTGCGAGGAACGGCGAGGGAGGATCTAAGTCTAAGAAAGTAGGACAGGTAAGATTGTTTTCAAGCCGAATTAAAACATTGGGTTTTCTTGCTCATCAGAGATTGGGTGTGGGAGAAACAACGAGCTGCACAAACTTTTGTCCAGACAGCCAGAGCGAGCTGTAAAAATGGGAGGAGTCCATGGAAAAAAAATATATATAGCCTGGGAACAAATCAACGGACGAAGCAAGTGGGTAATGCTAGTAAAATATACATGAAGATTCCAAATCCCAGAAATCTTTCATTCCGCATGCTGTTGTTTAACACTTCTGTCCTAGTTAGTGCTCTAATGCAATGCCCACTCACCTGATAGCTGACAGTAGGAAGTTGGACTTTTGGTTCTCAGACACGCAGGTGGTGACGATGTGTCATTCGGCAAACGTTCTTGTCCGTGTATTAGTGTAGTGAGGAGTAGTGCTCCTGTGAAAGTATCATCTCACATTCAAATATAACCTAGGCTTTTATCTTCCTTTCTTGTTTCGTACTTTGAGTGGCCGAGTGATTAAGCATGCTAGGGTTTGGCTACCTATCAAAGGGGCTTGAGGTTTGAAACCCAAATAGAGATGTGTTAACTGAGCGCCTAAAGGCAGCACGGAGAAGCTTCTCACAGATTCCCCATCCCCCACTGGTCCACAAATTTGATTGGATTATAACTCTCCGAGAATGCTTCACACATGAAAGTTGCGCTGTATATAAGCGATTTTAAAAAACAAACAATGCTTCTGGGAATCTTGCAACATTTATACAACAAAAGATTTTTTTTATAAACAACTTTTGCTTTCTTCAAGTTTTCTTTATTTCCCGTTGTCTCCCTCTCTCTTTCTCCCTCTCTTTTTCTCTATCTCTTTTTTTCTCTCTCTCTCTTTTTCTCTCTCTCTCTCTCTTTCTCTCTCTCTCTCTTGATTGCGCAGACACACACACTGTCTGCCTGTATGTCTCTCACACACTCATTGTCTCTTTCTCTTTCTCTCTCTCCCACTCTCCCTCTTTCTTTCTCTCTCAATCTATCGTACACTAATTACCTTTTCCATTTTCTGTTCTCAGTCTTAGTGACGTCCCTAGATTAGAACCGTAAATATTGGAGCTATCCACAAATGATGTCAAGGCGTTCAGTTGTTCTCTAGGATCTAAACACATTTAGTCATTACTTCATAGAACTCTATAGTGCTAATTTGTTAACAAAGGATCATTATAAACAGTATTAACAAGGTTACAAACACAGTTTGTGTGAAACACAAACTCAAAATCGGCCCCCGAAGTTTTTCACCTAGAGTCTTTACCAGGATTCGAACCAGGATTATGAATTATTTTGTTTTCGTGTTGTCAATTAATCAAATTTTGTTAGAAGGATAAATCTTTTTTAGTTTCTCTTTATTACATGTTACATGTTATTAATTTTGAATGTATGGATAAGGTTAATTATTATTATTTAAAAAATATAAGTGTACGCTAAATGAATATATGAAGATGCTGTGGCTGAGTGGTAAAGCACTTGGAACCAGAAGTCCCGTGTTAAAATCCTGGTGAAGACTCTAGGTAGACCACTTCGGGGGCCGATTTTCAGTTTGATTTTGTAACCTTGTTTTGTTATTTATGTTACTTTCTGCACAGATCGCGATCTAAATGTAATTCTCCACTAGATCTAACTAATTGTCCGAGGGAATGTGTTTTTACACAGAACACGGAATTTTAACATCTCTATAATGTCAACAAAAATGCGATGACATTGTAATGCTGGCTGCTCAATTGATGAATGACAATAACAAATATTCAGGTCAAATTAAAAAAAAATGCGTTACGGTTATGCGCTTTTGAAGTGGGCAGTTTTTTCTTAGTGTCCGTTTAGGGTCAAGCGTTCCATTAGATTGATTAGAAGATGCAAGGGTCAAAGAGTGTGGTGTCGGGGGAGAAGTATTTAAAAAAAACGTAAGCCAGGTGGGACGTTTTAATGCTGGCTTAAGAAGTGTTTGTTCAACCGTAGCGCAGCACGGGTATCTGCTAGTAAATATACTATATAAGTCATGGGCGTAGCCAGGATTTTTTTCGGGGGGAGGTGGGGTTGGGGGGATTTTTTTTAAAATTTGTTTTGTTTTTAATATTAAAGAGGTATTTTTACCTCCAAACCCCGCTGAAAGGGGTTTAAACGCTCATAACATTTTAATTGCATAATTTACTTTTTTTTTTTCATATTGAAGAAGCATTTTTAGTTTCGAATCTCGCTGAATGGGGGAATGAGTGCGTAATTTATTGTTTTTTTTTTTAATTGAAGAGGTATTTTTTAGCTTCAAACCCTACTGAAGAGGAGGGTTAATCTCAAAACCCTCATAGAATCAAAATCTTGTATATTGTGCTCTTGGACTTTGGGGGATAGTCGTTTGCTTTTGTTGTTGTTTTTTTTAGAAGAGAGGGATTTAACTGCAAAAAAACCCTGGTTGGGGGTTTTGAACTAAAAACCCGCTGGTAGGGGGTTTTGAGCTCAAACCCCCCTGGTAGGAGGTTTTAAACTCAAAACCCCCAGGTAGAGGTTTTAAACTCAAAACCCCCTGATACGGGTTTTAAACTTAAACCCCCTTAGTAGGGGGTTTTAAACTCAAAACCCCTTGGCTGCGCTGGGGCAAGTGATGGTATAGTATTAAAATGTCATCCAAAATAAACAAAATCAAAGCAAAAAATAAATTACTGAATTCCGTTCTCTCCCCTGCGGGAGAGGGATTTCATTTGGGGGGGGGGGTTGAACACCCCAAAAACTCCCCCTGATATAAGTAGTATATACTTACTAATCTGGTTTCCATCATCATCCTTAGCAGCTTCAGATCTGACAAATTCCATGCATTTTTGAAATCTTGGATCGCCTTTTGGAATCGGGATTGGGAAACAATCTCTGTGGATTTACAAAAACATGTTTCTAGTTGTTTCTACATCTCTAGAGGAATGTTTACATTTGAAAGAGTTGATTTGAATATAGATACTGATAAACATAAAGTAGTACATTGATAAGGTTATAATGTTATTGTTAAACTTGAATCAGGGAAAAGGAAGAAGCTTCATTAGGTTTAGCCGAGGTATAATGATGCAGAATACGACTAGTGAGCATTCTCTTCTTGGGAGGATTTTAATGTATAGTTCTTCCATTCAGCGGGCTGAGAGCTTCGCACTGGGTTTCGTGCCTCCTCATTTGGCTGGTGAGACCTATGTGAGCCCGGAATGTTCGGCTGCACACTGGGCAGGTTATTCCAGCTGGAGCTAGTGTCATTGACCTTGCTTTTTTTTTTTCTCTGGCGCTTTTCTTCTGCCAGCGCTCTTTTCCTCAGCGATTTGTGCGCCAGTTTTCACAGCGCGACGCCATGATGATACTAAAACTAACAGAAAATTATTCAAAATGTCACGATAGCCCTCAAAATCAGCCACTTCTATTAAGATATGTCTGTGTAATAAGTAAACATAAAATAGAACACGGACACTTAAAAATAAACCATACAAACTGTTGGCAGAACTAAAATAAGATAGGTTAGATGTTAAAGACAATGTCCTACCAGTAACATTTTATTGTCCTACTATAAAGATGTTTAATTGTCCTCTAAGTACTTATAGTCATTAACTTTTATTTCCAACTATTCACTCAGTCCTTACCTGTTCATATATCTGGATGAAACTTGACAACACGTTATTGTGTGATTCGGACCTAGAGTAAGACACAACACAATGAACACAACAACATATATGCATTAGTTAGCATTGTGTATGAGCTAGGTGAAGGCGAAGTGAATTAGGTGGCCCGAAATAAAATAGAAATATGAAAAAATAAAAAAATAACGCGATTCATTTAAAACCTAGTGTACTCTTACAATAACATTGGGCACAAGTCTCACTATTGCCGCGGTTACCTAGCTTACCTATGCGTAATCTAACAACTTAACAACGTTTTAAGTAAGATTAGGATTAATAAAAAATGAATTTGTAAACATGTTTATGTAATACAATTATTATTATTATTTTTTAATATTACGAAAAATATGCACTAGTTAGGATACATGAATTAATATTATGAGATGACAGTACCTTGCACTTTTTTAATAATGGCGAAACGAATTGAATGTGTGAAAAAACAACAACATAATAAATATAAACCTATCCTTGACAAACTTTGTTGCTTTATTAATTCAATAAACATCCTACGCAGCTTGATGACGACTTCCAATTGTTCTCAATAGTTTGAAAATATTACCTTCAAAGCTAGAGATCACAATTAAATTTCTACGGAATTTGAAAAACAATGATCTTAACAAACGTGCTTCAAAAACATCTGTCTCCTATGTGTCCCCTATGTGTCTCCTATGTGTCTCCTATGTGTCCCCTATGTGTCTCCTATGTGTCCCCTATGTGTCTCCTATGTGTCCCCTATGTGTCCCCTATGTGTCTCCTATGTGTCCCCTATGTGTCTCCTATGTGTCCCCTATGTGTCTCCTATGTGTGCCCTATGTGTCCCCTATGTTTCTCCTATGTGTGCCCTATGTGTCCCCTATGTGTCCCCTATGTGTCTCCTATGTGTCCCCTATGTGTCTCCTATGTGTCCTCTATGTGTCTCCTATGTGTGCCCTATGTGTCCCCTATGTGTCTCCTATGTGTCCCCTATAATTCTCCTATGTGTCCCCTATGTGTCCCCTATGTGTCTCCTATGTGTCTCCTATGTGTCCCCTATGTGTCTCCTATGTTTTCCCTATGCGTCTCCTATGTGTCCCCTATAATTCTCCTATGTGTCCCCTATGTGTCCCCTATGTGTCCCCTATGTGTCTCCTATGTGTAACCTATGTGTCTCCTATGTGTCTCCTATGTGTCTCCTATGTGTCTCCTATGTGTGCCCTATGTGTCCCCTATGTGTGCCCTATGTGTCCCCTATGTGTCTCCTATGTGTCTCCTATGTGTCCCCTATGTGTGCCCTATGTGTCCCCTATGTGTATCCTATGTGTCCCCTATGTGTCTCCTTTGTGTCTCATATGTGTCCCCTATGTGTCTCCTATGTGTCCCCTATGTGTGCCCTATGTGTCCCCTATGTTTCTCTTATGTGTCCCCTATGTGTCTCCTATGTGTCCCCTATGTGTTCCCTATGTGTCTCCTATGTGTCCCCTATGTGTCTCATATGTGTCCCCTATGTGTCTCCTATGTGTGCCCTATGTGTCCCCTATGTTTCTCCTATGTGTCCTCTATGTGTCTCCTATGTGTCCCCTGTGTGTCCCCTATGTGTCTCCTATGTGTCTCCTATGTGTCCCCTATGTGTCTCCTATGTTTCCTCTATGTGTCTCCTATGTATCCCCTATGTGACTCCTATGTGTCCCCTATGTGTCTTCTATGTGTCCCCTATAATTCTCCTATGTGTGCCCTATGTGTCCCCTATGTGTCTCCAATGTGTCCCTATGTGTCTCCTATGTGTGCCCTATGTGTCCCCTATGTTTCTCCTATGTGTCCCCTATGTGTCCCCTATGTGTCTCCTATGTGTCCCATATGTGTCCCCTATGTGTCTCCTATGTGTCTCCTATGTGTCCCCTATGTGTCTCCTATGTGTGCCCTTTGTGTCCCCAATTTTTTTTCTATGTGTCCCCTATGTGTCTTCTATGTGTGCCCTATGTGTCCCCTATGTTCCTCCTATGTGTCCCCTATGTGTCTCCTATGTGTGCCCTATGTGTCCCCTATGTGTCTCCTATGTGTCCCCTATGTGTCCCCTATGTGTCTCCTATGTGTCTCCTATGTGTCCCCTATGTGTCTCCTATGTGTCCCCTATGTGTCTCTTATGTGTCCCCTATAATTCTCCTATGTGTCCCCTATGTGTCTACTATGTGTCCCCTATGTGTGCCCTATGTGTCCCCTATGTGTCCCCTATGTGTCTCCTATGTGTCTCCTATGTGTGCCCTATGTGTCCCCTATGTGTGCCCTATGTGTCCCCTATGTGTCCCCTATGTGTCTCCTATAAGTCCCCTATGTGTCTCCTATGTGTGCCCTATGTGTCTCCTATGTGTGCCCTATGTGTACCCTATGTGTCTCCTATGTGTCTCCTATGTGTCTATATGTGTCTCCTATGTGTCTCCTATGTGTATCCTATGTGTCCCCTATGTTTCTCTTATGTGTCCCCTATGTGTCTCCTATGTGTCTCCTATGTGTTCCCTATGTGTCTCCTATGTGTCCCCTATGTGTCTCCTATGTGTCCCCTATGTGTCTCCTATGTGTCCCCTATGTGTCTCCTATGTGTGCCCTATGTTTCTCCTATGTGTCTCCTATGTGTGCCCTATGTGTCCCCTATGTGTCTTCTATGTGTCCCCTATAATTCTCCTATGTGTCCCCTATGTGTCCCCTATGTGTCTCCTATGTGTCTCCTATGTGTCCCCTATGTGTCTTCTTTGTTTCCCCTATGTGTCTCCTATGTATCCCCTATGTGACTCCTATGTGTCCCCTATGTGTCTCCTATGTGTTCCCTATGTGTCCCCTATGTGTCTCCTATGTGTCCCCTATGTGTCCCCTATGTGTACCCTATGTGTCTCCTATGAAGCTTGTGTACAACATTTAGTCAAGACAAATGTGCTGTAGAAAGTTTTTTAGGACCTTGCTTTTATTGTCCTTAGCAGGTTTCTATACTTGTGACAAACACATTCAGAATATCTGAAGATTCAGCCTGTGTCACGGAGACGTAGCAATTTACATGTCTGAACAATGGCATTAACTTTCTCAATGACCGGAAGTAGGAGGACCTCGTTCTCATTTACCCCATAAGGAACTTGAGTCCTTGATGCACTGTCTGCGTTACGGCATGTTTTCTGGGAAATGTTCTCCATTAGAGACAATGTTAATTTGGGATCAGTCAGACCTAATTTACCGGAGGGAGCCAAATTTTGTATTCCTAAATCCGGGCCCATGGGTATCTTGCCATTGTGTAGAGCCAAAACGCACGGAGTCAAAAAGAACACTGCACCCAAAAGGCTACGCCAAACAAAAAAGATCTGCTTGGAGGGTTTTGAGGCGATACTTGATAAGCCTTTCACAATTAAGAACCTTTTTTTTAAATTTGAATTTTTCTTTTACATTCTTTTTTTTTACCCCTCCCTTTCCACACATACACACATCTGAAAGTTTATTTTTCATGAGCTGAATATGAATAGAAATCTTAGTTGATACCAACTTGTAGGAACAGGAGCGACTCCTATGTCATGACTCAAAAACTGACCAAACTGTGAATAAAGATATGGTTTCAAGTCAATATTACGATATTTTATTTTTACAAACTATTGAATCTATCCAATCTCATGACTCATTTTCTCATCTTTTCGTAGCAAATACTTTTCTGTACTTTCCTTTACGCCGTGTATCTAGATCTATATACCCCAGGAATTAAACAAAAAAAATGTTTTGCTGTAAGTTGTAATTTGAATCATGTGACATGTCTCTGTTTGACTACAATTGAGGCCGTATATCCACGAGCTGGGAATGATCTCTGTGTATTCAGTTACGTTTATGAAAGAGATATCTACGTCTTCAAATGTTGACATTAAAATGTAGGCCTATAAAACTTGCAAGCAAAACACTGAGCCCCAGGTGGACTATGTGTGTATATGTGGGAGGGGGGAATTCTCAAGCAACTTCAAATAGATAGCTCAGACACTTGTTGGTTTTTCAAAACTCAAAGTGTTCAGGTTGTTAGTAGCACCAAATACATTTATTTCCACCAAAACATTTCGCCAGCTTATAAATACAGAATTCATATATCTATCTTACAACACTTTGACCACTACCGGTTTGAGAGAGAGACAGAGACAAAGAGAGACAAAGGCAGAGAGAGAGAGAGAGAGAGAGAGAGAGAGAGAGAGAGAGAGAGATATAGAGAGAGAGGGAAATAAGAGACGAGAGATGGGAGAACACACGTCTAATAATAAAATCGCAATGATTATCATACGTATTATCTATTTTAACCCTGAGAGTACTCTATACATGGGCATGTTTTTGTTAGGTAAAAACTGACAGGCAAAAAGACCTTGTGACTTTAAGAGTCCTGTAAAACTACGTGAACTTTGATATTTATGTGACTGACGAAGAGTTTATATTGAGTACTGTAAAGTTGACTTATGCGTATTGGTTGTCACTTATCTGGATGTTGTAGAAATTTAGTTTTATTGTTTTTTTCAGCTTATATATAAAAACAAGAAACATAAAGAAAGTTTTTTTTTTAAACAATTCCTCCTTTTTGAAGCTGCTGACTTTTTGTAAGAGCGATTATTTTGCTGCGCCCCAATATCCCCCCATTCTTTTTATAGAAAATCCTGATATAAATCTACCTGGTGTATTTAAAATTCTAATGATAGGCGTATAGATCCAGACTTTGAAGACAGTGCGAAAAATTATTGAACTCCTTAAAGAATACATCAGAGAATACCCTTCTGACGTTCGTGTGTACAAGATATAGAATGTCTAGACCTCCAGACCTAATTTGATTTGAAAAAATCATATCTGTCAAAGCATAATTTTTTTCCAGTGTAGTCAATTAGCTAGTAATTATTTGACCAAATAAACTGTAGAATTTCTAGGAAAATTGTTAGAGCAGTTTTCGAGATCCTTGTACACCCAGTTATTTTGTTTTTGATCCGATGAAGAATTTGCAATAAGATCTTGTGTTTGAAAAAATAACAACAACTTTAAACGACTACTAAATCTAAGTTGATAATTAGAAAACAAATGAGTTGAACAGAAAAGCTATTTAAAGGAGACATTTCTGTATGTTCAATTGTAAATTATGTGTGCACCACATTTAACCCGGCCCTGTTTTTTTCCCCACTTACCTGCATTGTGAACATAGAGAGGTCACTGTTGATGCTGATATCAGGAAACAACTTCCAGCTGATCAAACGTGGGGATGGTAGAGCCACGTTACCAACAACACTGTATAAACGAGGTGTGTTCCAACCTGTGCAGAAATACCAGCAACATGCAAACAACTTTTACAAACAAGAGAAATAAAAAGACTTAAATATGAATATCTATTATAAAAATTAACAGACTACTCAATTAGATAAAAAAAAGATTTTAAAATGTTACTACTTTACATCAGAGGCGTCGCTAAAGTATGTTAGATCCTATCCGGCTAGCTCATAGTTCAACACTACTTACAATGACGTACCGAAATAAACTTTTAGAGTAAAAATCTTTTGTTAGTTATCAACACGCAGATGCTGGTTTGTGTATCTAGCTAATTGGAAAGTCTAAAAACAAGGTACTAAAGCAATAAAAATAACAATAATAATAAAAGCATTTTTTTACTATCGTGTCCTTCTTTGATAGATATCAGCCTTACCTTTCTTTCGCGATGACACCAGACAGTGACCACACAATGACCCCTATGCTTAGGTTTAGATAACTTAATATAGAGGTTACTTGACAAATGAAAGTAATGTGTACAGATTTTTGTATTAGCTTATGTTTTATCTACATTAAATAAATAACACAGAACGCATCTTATTGGGTTCATTGTCAAGATCATGTTGCGGAATGAAACTAGTTTGTAGACAATATAGACATTTCATTTAGGTACCATATATACCATATATGCTTTAGTTGTTAGTTACCCTCAAAGCTGCGTGCAACTTCATTTGTCCAGTTTAAGTTATATGTTCGCTGTTTGATATAAGGAACCTTTTTTTTTTGGCTCTTCTATTTTTTGTGTATGCTGAAGAGACTGCTTGGATTCTTATTGGTAAAAAAATAAAATAAAAGAGTTCTAGTCTCTAAACAAAAATATGTAGGTCGCAACTGGGCTTGCATAATCATGTGAAACACTACAGTTGTTCTAAATCAACAGAGGCGAAGACAATGCCTTCATTAAATAGCATTGTGTTTCGAATTGAGTATCAATTACTTAGAAAGAGAAGCCAACACTCTTTCCAATCTCACAAAGTCATTAATGCAAAAGCAAAACTCCTCCTCAGCTGCCCCATTTTCACAGACTCTTTTATTTCTATAAATAATTAGTCTATGTTTGTGTCAATGTAAGGAAATAGACTTAACCTTTCTCATCATGGTAGTCAGCTGGCAAGTATCGCTTGAGCGGCTTGAGTGTGCTGCCGTAGTCCTTTGGGTGGTTGCATCTCCCATCAAGTTCACGGTATCGAAGAGATGCAATGTCTTTTGTACACGGCTTTTAGCAAGAAAAGATTGACATTATGTAAAGAAACAAAAATGATAGTTCTTTGAAAAAAAAATCTAAAATGTAAATAAATCAATAAAAGAATGAATTCTTTCTGGAAAGAAATAGCCAGCGTTCGCTCCATATGACGTGAATCCGTGTTGGTGACACAGGCTACGAGGGAAAGATGACAGCCATGAGAAAATTAAAACGATCAGTCAATAAACTCAGGACTGATGCAGACAAGACAGCAAGATAGGACCAACCAAACAATACCTCAAAAATAATTAGCGATCAGTCTAGACAGCCATCTTCTAGTTCATAAGAAAGAAGATTGTGTTTATCTTCTAGTTCATAAGAAAGAAGACTGCATTCATCTTTTAGTATTGTGCTTATCTTCTAGTTCACAAGAAAGAAGATTGTGCTTATCTTCTAGTTCATAAGAAAGAAGATTGTGCTTATCTTCTAGTTCATAAGAAAGAAGATTGTGCTTATCTTCTAGTTCACAAGAAAGAAGATTGTGCTTATCTTCTAGTTCATAAGAAAGAAGATTGTGCTTATCTTCTAGTTCACAAGAAAGAAGATTGTGCTTATCTTCTAGTTCACAAGAAAGAAGATTGTGTTTATCTTCTAGTTCACAAGAAAGAAGATTGTGCTTATCTTCTAGTTCACAAGAAAGAAGATTGTGCTTATCTTCTAGTTCACAAGAAAGTAGATTGTGCTTATCTTCTAGTTCACAAGAAAGAAGATTGTGTTTATCTTCTAGTTCATAAGAAAGAAGATTGTGCCTATCTTCTAGTTCATAAGAAAGAAGATTGTGCTTATCTTCTAGTTCATAAGAAAGAAGATTGTGTTTATCTTCTAGTTCATAAGAAAGAAGATTGTGCTTATCTTCTAGTTCATAAGAAAGAAGATTGTGCTTATCTTCTAGTTCACAAGAAAGAAGATTGTGCTTATCTTCTAGTTCATAAGAAAGAAGATTGTGCCTATCTTCTAGTTCATAAGAAAGAAGATTGAGTTCATCTTCTAGTTCATAAGAAAGAAGATTGTGCCTATCTTCTAGTTCATAAGAAAGAAGATTGAGTTCATCTTCTAGTATTGTGCTCATCTTCTAGTTCATAAGTAGACTGTGCTCATCTTGGGACTCAGTTCAGATTTCCTTTGGTTCATCTTTGATCACTAAGAAGGACCTTATTTTACATTCACAATCAAATGTAGTATTAATGTTTTATCTTACAGACGTGATAAAAAAATACGTAAAGTTATCACTGGCAAACAAAAGGTTGGCATGTCTGAGATTCGTTGTTGCATTTTGCGTCTCGAGGAGTGAAAATTGAGTATGTACTTACCGATTGGTCCCCTTTGATCAGATTGTTGTAGCCGCCTGGTATGAGTCCGTTGACGTTGGCGTAGTAAAGATCAGGTGGTGAAACACAAAACTCTTTGACGCCCTGGACAGAGCCTGATGGAAAAGAGACATTACTATTGAGATAGTAATGTTAATGTTCAGTTTTGTAATCTTTTTTTTTAATACACAGAATTCTTATGTCTGGAATTCCATCCTTGGAATTATATTTGGAAAAGAAAGGAATGCAACTTTTGTGATTGTTTTTTTTTCCTCATTAAAAATGTGCAAACTTTAAAAAAAATATATAGAATATATAGAAATATGTTAAACTTACCAAACAAATAGATATAAAACAGAGAAAGATAAAATCCAAACATTTTCATGGCCAGCCAATATACAGAAGAAAAGTTTTCTCCCTAAAATCAAACTAGTGTCCCACCTTTTCTGGAACAAACGGCAAAGAGCAAACACAACCTTTGAGGAGCTCGTTATATAGTCCAAGGTGTGGGCCTCTAGAAGTGTGTCGCCCTACAACCGATGATGGCCTGAATGTAAAAATAGCACCATTTAATTAGAGTTAAAGACTCTAAACTGGAAAAGTCAATATAGACCAAACAAGTAATGAAATAAAACATCATTAGAGATTTGTGTTGGCGAGTCATCATTACGGTATTCATATAATAAATATATTTCTCTATAGTAAACAACATTTTAAAATGGTCTCTATTAATGAATAGTAGGAGGAGACTAGGTTGGAGAATTTATTAAGGACCAAAAACGAAATGAAATTATACATCGTTGAAAGTCTTTATTTTGGCCCTCATAATTTCCTGGACGTAAATAAATGGACTGATAATCTCACTCCTTAAACTCTAAAGTTGAGTGTTGATGTCAGGCAAATATTTTATTTCATACGAGATTATTGTATTTGCTCCTTGATAAGCTCCTCTGATGCCTCTTAGGAATGATTCGTCCAATACATACACAATTATAAACTAGTTACAAAGCTTATATCAACTCTGTCTGTCTGTCTGGTCACAAGTTTTTTCTCCCTCACCCAATCTCGGATAAAGCTGAAATCGTGCACAATTATTTCTTTTACCTGACAACACATGAATTAATAAAAAAACAAGGTTACAAAAGACAGTTTGTGTAGAAACACAAACTCAAAATCGGCCGCCAAAGTGGTCCACCCAGGCAGGCTTCAATATTTTCAGAAAGAACATCCAAATGAAATTAAATCAAAGACAAATGAGAGATAAGAATGGAGAAAGAAAGTTAACAGATCTTGTGTAGTGCCCCAACGGTCCCACAGATCAAAGGATAGGTGAAAGTGAATGTAAAGTTAGATGTGAACCTGGTCTAACTAGTTCCCCTTTCAGACCTTGTGGTCTATAGGGCAGATGATGTAAAGTTCATCTGTTTTTGTGGCCTACTGTTAACGAGGGTGTCATGTAGCCAGCACAACGACCAACCGCCTTTACTTTTCCACAACTAATGTCAGATACCCATTGGAGCTGAGCGGACTCAAAGGCGCCCAAAGATTCCAAAAATGAAAATCCCCGTCTTCACCAGGATTCGAACCCGGGACCCCCGTTTCGGAAGCCTAGCGCTTTTTTTTTTTTTTTTAAAGGAAACCTCAGAATTTGCGCAATTCAATTTTAGCTTTATCATCATAGGAATCCTTGGGCCTTAGGCCTCTTCTTTTCTTTGCCTCTTTTTTTGGGCTTAATCAAAACTAATAGCGTCTTTTCCCCTTTCGGGGGCCGCTAAAAATCATTTAATTGATTATTGGTAATTAACTATTTTGTTTGGTATCTCAAACAATGGAAAGAATTTGTACTTGACTGAAGTGGTGGAATAAGCTGAATTAGTCCCCTTTATGCATCATCTGAGTTTTAGTGAACACAACATGAAAACAAATAGGACGAGACTATAGAAACAAAAGATAACTATACAATCTTCCATGTTCATAGGCTCTAACTGTCTAACCATCTTAGCCTTCTCTCTCTCTCTCTCTCTCTCTCTCTCTCACCCACACGCTCATCTCATTCTAAAAATATTGCTCAGTAAATATTCATTTGTCCCCGACCTACTTGTGCTTATGTCTCTCCCACCCACAGTGTCTTCATTCGTTGTTGTTCTCAGGTAGAGTCGTGGTTGAAGTTTTGTTGTCCGTTGATCGAATTATTTCACCTGTTTTCACCTTCTCTAGTTTTTTTTTAAACCTGTATTGCGATCCCTCGTAAAGATTTCGTTAGTCTAAGCAATCAAACTTAAACATTTTGACGCCAGGTACACATCAATGTGACTTCTTAACCTACATTTCTGACAACTCACTGGCGTAGCCTTAGCCCAAGTAAACTCAACTCATTCTTTAAGAGTGCTATCAAGTGGACAACGTTACTCCTTAACCCTTTCAGACCAACTATAAAGAGCTTAATCAATCTAGTACATGGGTTGCTAGACTGTGCTTCGATGGATAATAGGATAGCGAGAAGTTTCCAAAATGATTACGCCAATAAGAATGAGACAAAAAGATGTAATGTT
Source organism: Biomphalaria sudanica (assembly GCA_036873155.1). NCBI lineage: Eukaryota > Metazoa > Mollusca > Gastropoda > Planorbidae > Biomphalaria > Biomphalaria sudanica. The sequence continues at coordinate 166,693 of JAZGLO010006691.1, forward strand.
TTACAAAGGCCATTCATAAAGTAAGAGTATTATTGACCTCAGCCTAAAATGTAGAATTCCAAACAAGTTATATCCCTGAAATCAAGTACTATAAACAGAACACATGAAAGAGCAAGGCAGACTAGTGTTTCAATACAGTTCAAAGTTGGCCTCATCTGGAAACTCAAGAGGCAAACAAAGTCAGGGATGATACGTGTTTACTTTGTGGGCAAGCTGCAGTAACGGGCATTCGATGGGCGTTGACTAAGATGTCTTCGGAGAATGACGTCCACCCATTGCTATGTTCGGAGAAACACGGGACGAACTAATTAACTCATGTCATGACAAAGTTCCGTCGGTCCTAACTTCATGCAGACGACAGTGGATGTCGTTGAGAACGGTTTTTCGTGAAGTCGTGACATCCATAATGCAAACCAAACAACCAAGCAGCCGTCGACGTTCTTTTTTTTTTTAAATAACTGTTTTCGAAATCAAAGTTGTTTTTATCTTAGTAGAAACAAGAAACAAAATATTCCAAAGTCAAATAAAACAAACAAATACTGTGAGTGAAATGGAGATGTGTATGCTACTCATCAAACGACTTCAACTAGCGAAGAAGTGCCACGAGATGGCGGGTCTGTTCCAACAAGTTACAGAGAGGGCTTGAAACTTCAAGTGGGAATTGAGAAAACTACCCTGCCACAAGAGGATGTCTGTTTAACGCCAGGGCGTGCAGGTGTGAGTGTAAGATCAGGAAAAAGAAATAGGGCAGTGATCTGTGAAGCAGCAACAGTTTGGTGACTAGTTTTGCGTCAGTATTTTTCAAAATAAAGCTAAACTAGTCACCAAATTCGTAGCCAAATCTTCAAAACCCATCTACAAAAAAAAAATAATTATGGGGTAGGGGGGGTTTAGTTCTGTTCATATTTAATGTTTATCATTAATAACTAATTAAAAACTAATTCATTGAATACTAGTCACTTTGAAATGTGTGTATTTGTTATATTTTAGAACTACGCGTTGGCTTGAAGTATAGGCCTACGTTGTTATTTTTAGATTTTGTAACGTGCATGTCGAGTCCTACTACTAGGTCTTGATCTAGGTCAGATTAACAAGCTTTATTTACAAAGCTTATATCATCCCAATCTGTCTGTCTGGTAAAAATTTTGTAAACGTTTTTTCTACTACACCCAATCTCCGATTAAGTTGAAATTTTGCACAATAATTTCTCGTACCTGACAACACAAGAAAAAAATAATATACAAAATTAACCAATAAGTTAATTACTTATTGGAAATCAATTATGTTGTTAGAAAAAGATGTTGTACATATGTGGCGGTATAAGTTGAAGTAGTCCCCTTTATACTTTGTGTAGAAAATTATGAGGTCGCTCAAAAATATGAACTTAATAATTGACAGCTAAGAAATCTTCTGTTTTCATAAGCACCTCGCTGGCACTGTGATTGGTGTGTTGGCTTGAGGAGGCTTGAGTTGGAATTCAAGTCGCACAATTTTTTAAAAAATATAAAAGACATTAACAAATGCGATCACGTTAACCTTCACTCAAATTCCCCCTTCTTTCTTTCCCAACCTCCTTTCCCAGTGTGGTGATAGGATCAGAGCACATTGAGAAAGTGATAGGATCAGAGCACATTGAGAAAATGATAGGATCAGAGCACATTGAGAAAGTGATAGGATCAGAGCACATTGAGAAAGTGATAGGATCAGAGCACATTGAGAAAGTGATAGGATCAGAGCACATTGAGACAAGTGATAGAATCAGAGCACATTGAGAAAGTGATAGGATCAGAGCACATTGAGAAAGTGATAGGATCAGAGCACATTGAGACAAGTGATAGGATCAGAGCACATTGAGAAAGTGATAGGATCAGAGCACATTGAGACAAGTGATAGGATCAGAGCACATTGAGAAAGTGATAGGATCAGAGCACATTGAGACAAGTGATAGGATCAGAGCACATTGAGAAAGTGATAGGATCAGAGCACATTGAGAAAGTGATAGGATCAGAGCACATTGAGAAAGTGATAGGATCAGAGCACATTGAGACAAGTGATAGGATCTGAGCACATTGAGACAAGTGATAGGATCAGAGCACATTGAGAAAGTGATAGGATCAGAGCACATTGAGAAAGTGATAGGATCAGAGCACATTGAGAAAGTGATAGGATCAGAGCACATTGAGACAAGTGATAGGATCAGAGCACATTGAGAAAGTGATAGGATCAGAGCACATTGAGAAAGTGATAGGATCAGAGCACATTGAGAAAGTGATATGATCAGAGCACATTGAGAAAAGTGATAGGATCAAAGCACATTGAGAAAGTGATAGGATCAGAGCACATTGAGAAAGTGATAGGATCAGAGCACATTGAGACAAGTGATAGGATCAGAGCACATTGAGAAAGTGATAGGATCAGAGCACATTGAGAAAGTGATAGGATCAGAGCACATTGAGAAAGTGATAGGATCAGAGCACATTGAGACAAGTGATAGAATCAGAGCACATTGAGAAAGTGATAGGATCAGAGCACATTGAGAAAGTGATAGGATCAGAGCACATTGAGACAAGTGATAGGATCAGAGCACATTGAGAAAGTGATAGGATCAGAGCACATTGAGACAAGTGATAGGATCAGAGCACATTGAGAAAGTGATAGGATCAGAGCACATTGAGACAAGTGATAGGATCAGAGCACATTGAGAAAGTGATAGGATCAGAGCACATTGAGAAAGTGATAGGATCAGAGCACATTGAGACAAGTGATATGATCAGAGCAATTGAGACAAGTGATAGGATCAGAGCACATTGAGACAAGTGATAGGATCTGAGCACATTGAGACAAGTGATAGGATCAGAGCACATTGAGAAAGTGATAGGATCAGAGCACATTGAGAAAGTGATAGGATCAGAGCACATTGAGACAAGTGATAGGATCAGAGCACATTGAGAAAGTGATAGGATCAGAGCACATTGAGAAAGTGATAGGATCAGAGCACATTGAGAAAGTGATAGGATCAGAGCACATTGAGACAAGTGATAGGATCAGAGCAATTGAGACAAGTGATAGGATCAGAGCACATTGAGACAAGTGATAGGATCAGAGCACATTGAGACAAGTGATAGGATCAGAGCACATTGAGACAAGTGATATGATCAGAGCAGGGTGTGTCCTATCTAGCACCACTTTCGCTTTATCATATCTTGGGCTAGGGACTTATGTCTAGTTCTCTCCCACAAATTTACAGTACTTATCTTTTCTGGCCACCTAATTCCTGATATCCAACAAAGGGATCTGTTAACAAAGGTTTGGAGCTTTTCCATATTTATTTCAGTGACTCTCCATGTCTCTGAACCATAGAGTTTGAAAGATACCTTCCAAATGAAAGATTGTTACGTCATACTGCAAGGGAGGACAGCGGGCAGGATTTGAGCTCGGAACCGTCGAGACGGCACGCGATGCGCATGAGCGATACCACACGAATAGGCAATTTTCCCGGAAGAGGAAACATGCCCGATAAACCAGAGATAATTGTTTAATGAAATAATAAAAAAGGAGTGATATGTTGTGTATGTAAATTACTTTGTTTTGCTTAAGTAGTGATACTGTAATATCGTTGTAATGATGTTATACAGTGTTTCCAAAAATGTTCCGCGAAGCCTGAATAGGTGTTCCACTTGAAGTATTGAATTAATTAACTAGTAGGCCACCACGTGAATTAATTAACTAAAAGGCCACTACGTGAATTAATTAACTAGTAGGCCACCAGGTGAATTAATTAACTATAGGCCACCACGTGAATTAATTAACTAGTAGGCCACCAAGTGCACCAAGTGAGTTGATATCTCTAAAACCTAAGTATAGGCCTAGTGTTCCGCTAAATATTCAGAATGTTTGAAATGTCCCATTAAGAGAGGAGTTTGGAAAACACTGGTGATATATATAAAAGTCAGTAATAGCTTTTTTTTTTAAAGTAAAAGCTATTTTCCTTAAGTCCAAGCGTTACTATGCCCAGATTTTTCTATGCTATGGTAATTTTTTTTTTGATATAAGTAAACCAAAATTATTATATTTGTTTTTGTTATAAAAGGGAAGTTATAATGTTTAAAAATGTTTTAATAACATTAACACATTTCTAAATGGAATAATCTCCCTTGACACGTGAACGTTGAAATGTATTCGGGAACAAGGCTTTTTATTACATATTTTTTTCAAAAACTGACAGGATATCAAGTTGTGACAATATAAAAATCAGGGCGGACTGGCTATATGGGCGTTCGGGCTAATGCCCGGTGGGCCGGTACCAAATGGGCCGGTCTGGTCGTAACCAGAGAGTTTTGTTTTTTTTCAATTAAGACAACTTTAAAAAAAAAGTGACAGCAGCAAGAAAGAGATGTTCAAGTTTTTTTTTTTTTTGACAATTAATTTTGTTTAGAATTCAACTAGAATATCAAAAACGTTTCACTATACTTATTATCATTTGGAAAACGTCAGACCGTAATGTTTTGTTATGTACGAGCGCCATGGACTTCAGCACTGCTTTGATGTCTTCGAGGTTGTGTTTGGCCTGATTATTGTGCTGGTCGGCATGTACAAACTCCTGCTTAGTTCCAAGTCATTAAAGACGTAAATTCTTATAATAATGAACTGGTTTTATATAGCGCTGTTACATCTGATATTTAATGAAAGGAGATTTATATTTTAAATAATCAGGGCCGGATTTAAGGGAAGGCAGGCGGGGCTACATCCCCGAGAAAAAATATACATCGGTATTTCGACGTCTCTGAAACTTTTAATTATCTTTTTTTTTTTCATTTTTAACGCTAACACTTTAAAACTTAGGTCGGCTGGCAACGCTATCGTGAAGTGTCCACTTGTGGCATGCTCGTAATATATGAATGCAGCTCCGGAATTACGGCAGTACATCTACCAAGGGACTTACCGGCCCTTACCCTCCACTAACTCCAAATTATACACTTCTTCAAACTAAAATTTGCATATTGAATGTTTTAAAGCATGCAAACTGAGACTAAATGTTTTTAGATATACATTTTTTTTATGCCTAAGTGGAATTTCATGAAAGCTTTTGAAAAACTTCAGGGGGCCTCCACAAAAACCCTGCCCCGGGGTCCCCACATACTTAAATCAGGCCCTATACATAATGGGTCATGGTACATTCTTATAAAATTCGCGTTTTTTTGAGAATGTACTAAGACGAAGCAAGAGCTTTTCACATTTAGTTCCCTTCTAACCATTCTGCTTTCTCTAATCTTTATATGGAATAGGTTGTTTGAGTCAGCCAGGAAAACCAACGACTAATCAGACACCCAGTGACATGACACATGAAATGCCCAGGACGCAATTATCTTCTTTTTTTTTATGTAACATCTGTCATCTAGAAGTAATATCATAACGTAACATTTAATACAATTGTAACCGAGGGCAAACACTCCACGAAAGATAAAGGTAAAGAGATATTTTTTTTTACAAGATATTAGACGATCACAACATAAAAGTCTTATGAGTTCATTTAGCTGCTCTGGCCTGCAGGGTTCACTGTCTCCGCCACTGCCTTCCACTAACATACACCGTTCACTGCTGCCGCCTATGTCTTAACGTTCAAACTGGGTTCTCTATCTTGCCAATAACACAGGTCACATTACGTGTCTCAGGAACAATAGCATACATACACTAACAGGAATGACCCTTTCCAGTTTCCTCACAAGACTTCTTCCTGACCAGACAACAGTCGCGTAGTGTCTTTTGCTTTGTTTGTTTGTTTTGTTCCTCTACTCGTATCACTTGTACGGTGCCTTCTATGTTTGTTTTGTTCCTCTACTCGTAGCACTTGTACGGGGCGAGAGTGCCTTCTATGTTTGTTTTGTTAATCAAATCTTAGCACTTGTACGGGGCGAGAGTGTCTTGTATGTTTGTTTTGTTCCTCTACTCGTAGCACTTGTACGGGGCGAGAGTGCCTTCTATGTTTGTTTTGTTCCTCTACTCGTAGTACTTGTACGGGGCGAGAGTGCCTTCTATGTTTGTTGTGTTCCTCTACTCGTAGCACTTGTACGGGGCGAGAGTGCCTTCTATGTTTGTTTTGTTCCTCTACTCGTAGCACTTGTACGGGGCGAGAGTGCCTTCTATGTTTGTTTTGTTCCTCTACTCGTAGCACTTGTACGGGGCGAGAGTGCCTTCTATGTTTGTTTTGTTCCTCTACTCGTAGCACTTGTACGGGGCGAGAGTGCCTTCTATGTTTGTTTTGTTCCTCTACTCGTAGCACTTGTACGGGGCGAGAGTGCCTTCTATGTTTGTTTTGTTCCTCTACTCGTAGCACTTGTACGGGGCGAGAGTGCCTTCTATGTTTGTTTTGTTCCTTTACTCGTAGCACTTGTACGGGGCGACAGTGCCTTCTATGTTTGTTTTGTTCCTCTACTCGTAGCACTTGTACGGGGCGAGAGTGCCTTCTATGTTTGTTTTGTTCCTCTACTCGTAGCACTTGTACGGGGCGACAGTGCCTTCTATGTTTGTTTTGTTCCTCTACTCGTAGCACTTGTACGGGGCGACAGTGCCTTCTATGTTTGTTTTGTTCCTCTACTCGTAGCACTTGTACGGGACGAGAGTGCCTTCTATGTTTGTTTTGTTCCTCTACTCGTAGCACTTGTACGGGGCGAGAGTGCCTTCTATGTTTGTTTTGTTCCTGTACTCGTAGCACTTGTACGGGACGAGAGTGCCTTCTATGTTTGTTTTGTTCCTCTACTCGTAGCACTTGTACGGGGCGAGAGTGCCTTCTATGTTTGTTTTGTTCCTCTACTCGTAGTACTTGTACGGGGCGAGAGTGCCTTCTATGTTTGTTTTGTTCCTCTACTCGTAGCACTTGTACGGGGCGACAGTGCCTTCTATGTTTGTTTTGTTCCTCTACTCGTAGTACTTGTACGGGGCGAGAAAGTCTTGTATGTTTGTTTTGTTCCTCTACTCGTAGTACTTGTACGGGGCGAGAACTCCTTCTATGTTTGTTTTTTTCCTCTACTCGTAGTACTTGTACGGGGCGAGAGTGCCTTCTATGTTTGTTTTGTTCCTCTACTTGTATCACTTGTACGGGGCGAGAGTGCCTTCTATGTTTGTTTTGTTCCTCTACTCGTAGTACTTGTACGGGGCGAGAGTGCCTTCTATGTTTGTTTTGTTCCTCTACTCGTATCACTTGTACGGGGCGAGAGTGCGTTCTTTGTTTGTTTTGTCCCTCTTCTCGTAGTACTTGTACGGGGCGAGAGTGCCTTCTATGTTTGTTTTGTTCCTCTACTCGTAGTACTTGTACGGGGCGAGAGTGCCTTCTATGTTTGTTTTGTTCCTCTACTTGTATCACTTGTACGGGGCGAGAGTGCCTTCTATGTTTGTTTTGTTCCTCTACTCGTAGTACTTGTACGGGGCGAGAGTGCCTTCTATGTTTGTTTTGTTCCTCTACTCGTAGTACTTGTACGGGGCGAGAGTGCCTTCTATGTTTGTTTTGTTCCTCCACTCGTAGTACTTGTACGGGGCGAGAAAGTCTTGTATGTTTATTTTGTTCCTCTACTCGTAGTACTTGTACGGGGCGAGAGTGCCTTCTATGTTTGTTTTGTTCCTCTACTCGTAGTACTTGTACGGGGCGAGAGTGCCTTCTATGTTTGTTTTGTTCTTCTACTCGTAGTACTTGTACGGGGCGAGAGTGCCTTCTATGTTTGTTTTGTTCCTCTACTAGTAGTACTTGTACGGGGCGAGAGTGCCTTCTATGTTTGTTTTGTTCCTCTACTCTGTCTCCGAAGAAAAAGAATGGGCTCGCTGACCTTCATAACCAAAATACCAAATTTAAAAATAGCTTTTCTTTAGCTTAATAACCAAAGGTTATACTACAACCCATGGCTACTACGTCCCTTATCTCATACAATAAACTACGGTACATACATTTCCAGTTAGACTGTTTCTAATTATATTTAGTTCTGAAAATATATAATTGTCTTTGAGATTTTACTAGTAATATTCTTTCAATACAAGCATGATACACATATAAAAAAAAAAGACATTTGGGGGTCAAAACATGTTCTTTTTTGTTTAAGGTATTAAAATCTCAGAGACCCAAACTTTCTTAATTTGGCATAAGAATATTTTTCTCTTTATAATTACATTAAAGAGACCTTAATATTAGTGAGCTAAAAATATACATTTTTAAAATATATTTCTTTTTTTGCAAACTGTTGTCCAATATTGCCGGCATTATCTTGAAAATATATTAAATTTTCTATAACACCGATTACTCATTTTCTAATTGAGTGTTAGGCATCGGTTGGTCTTGATGGACCCGGGTTTGAACCCTGCCTGCTGCCATCCCCGTCGTTCAGGGGGAGGTTTAGGTTAGGATGTAACTATCTTCGAATTTGAAGGAACATCCGAAACATTTCAAACAAATCATTTACATAATGAATGTAAAAATAAATGTTGAGAAAGGTTATTCAATAGCATTTAAACCTCTTTTGCTACGTTTTTTTTTTTTACATTTATCTCTAAACTCTCAATCGAAGTGTAGGTGCAGTACAATCGTCGTTTGCGCGCGCACATACTTGATTTTTTTTTAGCGTTAGACTGCTCACTTGACCAAATAGAAACTACGTCAAGAAAGTCATAAACACCGTTAATTGGTCGTGACGCATACCCCTTGTGGCAGGCGGAAAGATGGCAACCACCTGGGGTCATCACCTGTAGGAGGCTTGGGCTCGGATATAAATTGAATAAATAAATGACAATGTCTTTGATTCCGAAGATTATGGATGAGTGCAGTGTTTCACATGGCCACACAAACCCAGTTGCGACTTGCATATTTTCCCACTCGTGATGCAAACAAAGCCGTTGTCCGGAGGGGGCTTTTAAAAATTTCTATACTTCTTTTGTTTTTGTATTCCACAAGGGCTTTCTTTTGGGCTCAACTATGTGTCCTGTGGCCTTCTTTAGAGCACCTCAACTGTCCTTTTGCGATGCCATCTGCTGCCAGCTACCATAAATTACAAAACTTTATTTCTATGTAAACCTCTGTTAACATCATCACGACACCAATACAATTTCTTTTGTTAGACACAAACCTAAATAATGATTACAAAAGTTATATTTATAAATATAAGGAATAACGGAGTGTAAACTGCCCGATATAAAATACTCTGTTTTCACATGTCACATCTATATCTGTTCCATCTTCTTAGATTGTATAGATTCTTATGTCGACATCAAAGGTTTAAAGTGAAATATTGTTGTTCGTTATTGGTACCACGACCAATCATATCAGATTCAATGTCTGCGATACATTTATGAATTTATCTCTTTAGAAATACTTTAACTTGAAAGATGAAAATTAAATTATTTACAAAACATAATGATATTAGAAACTGCATAATAAAGTTTTCAAAATGGAGGGTCTAGAAATTTTAAAAGAAACTTTAAAGCAAGATTATAATTGCTCTTAAGACAAGATACAAATACAATCTATTAACACACACACACTTTCATACATAAATATATATTCACACTCACAAACTCACATACACAACACTTTAAAGATAACACTATTTTATTGAATTGAATAAATGTATTGAATAAAATAGGAATGAATTAGTTAACTCGTTTTAGCCCGATGAATGAAGCGTCAATCGAATTTGATCATTTCCTGCCAGATATAACATAAACACCGAACATTCTTTACCAAAATTTTAACTCGAAAAAAAAATCAGGCACAATTAGAACAGTTCTGGTTTGTAGCAGTTACTGTGCATTAAGTTGAGATACCTTCGAAGCTGACATTTAACCCTTGATGTTTGAAAATCTTGTAAATACTATAAATAATAATAACAGTGACATCAATAAATATAAAACAAAACAACAAAATAAACTTGCCCTAGAAGTACTTTGTGTAGTGACACGTCAACATAGATGATAAGTCACACAATAAAGAGAAAAGAACCTTATCCAATTGGTTTTCTGGTAACCTTATTGTTTATTGTTCAATGAGCTAACATAATATCTGAGCAACTCGAGCCTGGTACCTCACTGGATGTAGCCCTCATTGACGATCTCTTCAACGAATGGATCAACATCGAGATGTTCAAACTGGGAACAGGGTACTATGGGATTCCTGTGAAACACAAACACATTTGTGCAACTATAATAATTTCTACTGAGATAGAAAGTTAATTTTCTTTTTTTTTTATAGGCATAAATCTTTAATTTTGTAATAGAACTATTTATATTTTTGGTATATTCTGTTCTATATAGAAATGTAAATAAATGAATTATATTTTAGTATAATTAAAGTATAAAATAATTGAATTATAATGACATGATCTTAAAGTGAAGTAGCTCAAGATAATGGATCGTTAACAGTTTCATTATTATTGTCTCTTGCTAGTTTTTTAATGGCGTCCCAGCTCTTTCCTGTCCTCTCGGCTTCATCAAGTTCACTGCCTCGCCAAGTTCTTTTTGGTCTTCCTCTGTGACCTGTGCCCCGAGGGTTCCACTCTAAGGCCTGTCTAGCTCTGTTGATGGTATATTTTGTAAGGGTGTGACCAATCCATCGCCTCTTTCTATATTTTTCTGTCCACTCATCTCCCACAGTTTGGTGTTTTCTACTTTGTCATACCAGTGAATTTTAAAGATATTTCTCAGACATCTATTAATAAAGGTCTGTAACTTTTGTTGTTGTTTTCTTCAGTTGTTCTCCATGTTGCTGGACCTTGACAGTTACAGATTCGTATTTTAGTCATGTTAGAAATGTGAGGAGATTTCCAGCTTGGTTTTAGGTGTGTAAATGTCTGACGCGCTAGATTTATACGACGTTTACTGTTTTCGTCTGTTTCACCTTACACAATGTAACACTGACTACACTCCCAAGGTATATAAAACTATCTATTTGGTCTATGGTCTGACAATGCAGTTCGATGTCTCCATTTTGTTTGTTGTTTACTTTAAGTACTTTTGTACGAACTATAAAGGGGAATAATCAGCTTATACTACTAATTGAGTAGTATGCTTTCCCTTGTTCGAGATACCAAACAAAATAATTAATTACCAATAGTTAAGGAACTAATTGGTTATTTTAAAAATTGATTCTCGTGTTTTTAGGTAAAAGAAATAATTGTGCAAAATTTCAGCTAGATCCGAGTTTGGGTGTGGGAGAAATAACGTGTACAAACTTTTTACCAGACAGAGTGAGCTGATATAAGCTTTGTAAAAAATATACTTAAACAAATATGTAACTTACCTGTCAGAGACTTTCAACCAGGTATTTCTCTGAATGTGTGGCAGCTTACCACTGTAGCAAAGCAGAGCGTTAGCATGCACGTTCAAGATGGCTTCCAACTGGGCTTTAAAACAAAAAAGTTATACACTATGAACATATTTAAAAAATCTGTGTTGAATATTTTGTTCAGAAAGTAACGTTCAATTAGAGGTTCGTTTTTTTTGTTACTGTGTGACTATTGTGTGACTATTGTGTGACTATTTTGTAACTATTGTCACGCACATTTGAAACAAATTTCAATGGATATTTTATTTGAGCACTTATTGATACACTTACAGGATACTCAATGCACGCCATTGGCTGTTTCTTTTGTGGCCCTTGCGTTGTTCCCTATTATTGGGTAAGTCTGTTTCTATTTATACAGTATGCAGTTGCTAATTATCGGCTCGCCATATTAGTTTTGTGGAATAAGGATTCTTCAGTCTTAGGGATTCATGCTTGACACTCCGTGTTACAGTAAAGCTTGATTTGGATGTAGACAAGTGTGTATAGAGCTGTTCTGAAGGCTGTGCATAAGCCATACTTGGTAGTGGGCAGTGTGGGCACGTAGTGAGAAAAAAAAACGTGCCCTCATGCTACTCTAGTAGCTTTATTTATGCATGTTAATTTGAATGAACACCTAAGTTTTAACATTAATTAGTTGCCTTCGTTGATTACTATTGATGAACTATTGCTCATATTATTTTATTAAACATTTGATTAATATTAATTGTTCAGTGTTCAAAGTTATTGCATTTGCGTTACTTGTTTATAATGATCACTTGATTATTATAATAAAAACTTTCAGGGCGCCCGGGCAAACAAACTAAGGCAATGAAATACAATCCTGACAACTATCTCAGAGTCATTTTTTTTTCTTTGGATAGGCGTAACAGGCATCAAGTGAAGTTGAGAAATCTCTAATGAAAACTTTCAACTTTACCAGGATTCGAACACTGCACCATGGCATCGTGCGACCAAACACTATACAACTAAGCCAACATGTCTCCAGTTAGACTCGTATTAAAATATACGAAACATTGAAACTGAAGTTTCCTGTAACAACAACAAGTTCCATGACAATAAAAAGTTCCATGACAATAAAAAATTCCACGACAACAACAAGTTCCACGACAATAACAAGTTCCTCAATGTATAAACAAACCACAAAATATTAATTTCAGTTATTCATATTAGTGGAAGCATTACTTTAACATTACTTTAGCATTACTTTAGCATTACTTTAGCATTACTTTTTTTGTTGTTGTTTTTTCTAATCATTACAAGAAAAGACTAGAAAGTATTACTGAAAGTCACAGACTTACAGACTTAAAAAAGATAGATATAAAATGGTAATGATAGATAGATAGATATATAGATAGATAGATATATAGATAGATAGATTAATTGATAGATAGATACATAGATAGATACATAGATAGATTGATAGATAGATTGATAGATAGATAGGTAAATAGATAGATGTATAGATAGATAGATTAATTGATAGATAGATACATAGATAGATACATAGATAGATTGATAGATAGATAGATAGGTAAATAGATAGATGTATAGATAGATGTATAGATTGATAGATAGATAGATAGATAAATATATATATATATATATATATATATAGATAGATAGATAGATAGATGGATAGATACATAGATAGATAGATAGATAGATAGATAGATAGATAGATAGATAGATAGATAGATGACTTAAAACGAGTCAAAGTGTCTAGACATACCATCATTAAACCCTTGTGGCTTTAGTCTGTGGGTGAAGAACCAACGATCTCCATATTTGAGGTCAGCAAACTGGTTAGCGATTATGTTAGCAAAAGTATCCCCTACAGCGCCACCAGGCACGGATGGCTCGCAGATACCGCCAGCGTAAAGGTCAATATCATAGACGCTCCTGGGAAAACAATAAAAAGATATCCTCAAAGTACGTGTTGAGACCTTGACCAAGTCTTAATCTTTCCGATCAAACACATTTATGGAAAGTGAATCAAGCGAGGTTGCTGCCTAGGCTGTCTATATAGGAATTTTTTGTATATACTCTAAATTTTGTAACGAAGGAGGAGATTATGAAAGACCGGGTTTGGCAGTCAGTGCCTGGCATTGGTCAAAAGAAACGGGTAAAATGGATATCTTTCGATGGCAGTTGCATAGACATGCCATGGCCACATTCAGCAGGAAACCCTAAACCGGCTTAATGAGAAAGTAACTTAGCAACTGTTAAGACAGATTAGCGTTGACTGGAAAAACATAGAGTAACCAGTGTAATCACTTAAAGAATATAAGGACTAAATTTCTTTGGAGAGAAATCTGGTCTGTTAGAGCAACATTATTTAAACAAACAACCAATTTGATGGAATAAGCGAAAATGACTGGTCCATTCACGGGTTTCAACAATACATTATGCACAGTTGTGTATGTGAATGTTCAATGTACTAGCATTGGCATGTAATCAATTTGAAATGTAAGGGAAACTTAGTGAGCTTATTATGAAAGACCTGCCATATGTGATCTGTTCTTGTGATGTAAGTGTTCTGTCTTTAAGACATTCGTTTTGCTGACTTCATCAAGTTATAGAATACGTCCACATTTTTACAAAGCTTTTCAGCAATTCAATCTGTTTGTCTACTAAAAAGTGTAAAAGAAATAGTACCTGGCTGATGTGGTAGCATAAGTTGAATTATACCCCATTATACTTCGCAGTTCGCCGCTTTAAATTTTGAAGCTAATAATATATAACTATAAAACCTTGTAATTTCATAAGAGATTCGATCGCACAGTGGCTAGTGTGTTGGGTTTAGGAGGCTTGAGCCCTCGAGTTTGAACTCAAGTCTTTCATCTTTTTTTAAAAAATAAATGCATTTAAAAAGCGACCACGGTTCTATTACAAATGTAATTACATGGCTGATCCAACTACTCTAATATAAACTTTGTATTTCTTTAAAAGTATTTTTTAAAATCTTTTTTTTTAATGCTAAGATTCTGGTATCAAATATTCCTAACCTGCTGATCTGATTCTATTCGCATGCATCTACAAGTACAATATGCCATGAACAATGGACTTATTTTTTGAATTGCTGGACTTACTTGTACAACTTTTTCAGAACAGGTCCGCATTCTTCACCATAGTCATCAAAGTCGTTCATCGCGCTGAAAAAGAAAGCATTGATCTAGTCTAAACGATAGAAGCATCAGAGTAGATGCTAAGAGGCTTTTAGGCCTTAGCAAAATATAGTAAAAGCAATTTGAAGGTCTTTGTAAGGGAAATAAAGTACTAGCAGCAAGGAATTTCAATAGCGCAAAAGGTTGAAATAAACTCATCGCGAGCGTATCAGCGAATGTAGGATTGTATTCAGGATTTCATTCCATGCGGTCTTGCAAGGTCTATAGCAACCAATATGAAAATAGTTGACAAATGTTGAATGTTTGTTTTATAATAATTTTACAGAAAATTTCATAAAGCATTACAACATATATTATCCATTGCTAAAAAGAACTTTAATCTAATAACGATATAGCCAATATGAAGGATTTTCGCAAATAAAAGTTAATCATAGCAATATGCCTATTGTTTACACTTTTTGTTTTTAATATATGCCATTTACGCTTTTTAAAGAATATACTTCAGTTAGATCAGTGTTTCCAGAACTTTTTTCTTAACGAAACACTTCACTCATTCTGAGTATTTAGCGCAACACTTTGCTTATTTTTTAGAGAGATTAATGCACGTGGTGGTCTACTAGCTAATTCACGTGGTTTCCAATCTTTTTGGTCTCGTAGACCCCTATCAATGTTCATCAACATTTTTTAAAAACGTATTTCTAACTGTAGTGAGTTGAAGAGTTAAAAAGTAACTCAAAGCTACACAGTAAGTTGTATAGATCTATTTTTTATAATTGATAGAATTCATATTTAAATCAATGAAAATAACAGTTCATATGTAATGCTACAATCACAAAATACACTAAAAATGTTTTTTGTTTTTTGTTGTTGTTTTTTTTTGCAGATCTGTTGCTTTGGATATTATGTTTCATATAGAAATTTGTTGTTCTATGAATTCAAACTTTAAATATTAATTAATTGATTAATTAGCCTTATGTGTAATTGTTATTATTTTTTTTTTTTATTTCAAGTTTTCCGTTTCTGTAACCCTCCTTTCTCATCCGGGCTTGGGACTGTACAGAGCGTCGCATGAGGTTTGCGGGACATGTTCTCCGACTAACTGAACTACGCAGACCTCCGGGCTTGGGACTGTACAGAGCGTCGCATGAGGTTTGCGGGACATGTTCTCCGACTAACTGAACTACGCAGACCAAGAGTTGCGATGACATGGAGGAAAATACGAGGAAAGCGCAAACAGGGACGTCCTCGTATAACTCTGCGCCACACTTTCATGAAAGACCTCAGAACAGTGGACACCTGATAGGAAGAGACTTTACACATTGCCAGTGGCAGATCTTTGTGGAGACAGCTTGCTGCCCAATGAGCCAAACGGAGCAGGAGGATCTAAGTCTAAGTAATCATTGGCAAAGTTTTCGCAAAGAGCAGTTTCTTGTCTATTTCTTTATCTTTCACGCGTGGCTCAAATATTGAGTCCGCTGAACTGTTTTCACTAACATGAGATGGGTCAAAGGCGAGTAACTGGCGCGTAAACCTATAAGCTTCAAGCAGGAAGGGCTCATTAGCCTTGGCTTGCTACCCACCTAGCAGAAGAAAAACTGAATTCAAAAACTCTGCTGCCTTGCAACCATACCCAAACATGGGTAAGGTCTTGTGGGCCAACCCTAAGGAAAAATAAGGAGCCAGCGACCCTTAGGCAGTTTGAAGCACACAGCGCTACACCCTGTCAGAGCCTGTGACGCCGCTGATCTCAAACTGTATATATGTCGTTTGCAAAGTATTACATAAGAAGCTTTTAATTTTATAACTCATGCCACCGATGTGACCTTGAACTGTTATTGTTGCTTAAAGAAATT
Organism: Biomphalaria sudanica; assembly: GCA_036873155.1. NCBI lineage: Eukaryota > Metazoa > Mollusca > Gastropoda > Planorbidae > Biomphalaria > Biomphalaria sudanica. Next base: position 182,988 of record JAZGLO010006691.1, read on the forward strand.
ATTTTAATAATATCAGATGTGGGTTTGTGTAAAACTGGTTTTAAATAACAACGGCTGGTAAATCCAATGTTTTACCTAAAGTGTTTACCGTATTTTGTTTTAAGCAAAGAGATAGTGTAAGACTCTCACAAACCATCATCTTCTTTATATGATGTTGAAGAGAGATTAGTGGGTCTATTCTGAACGTTATCTTTGACTGTTCAAAAGATTTTTGGTGTTTTTTTTAAATCTGTATCTTTTTTATCAGAGTGGCATTGACTCAAATGATCCTCCAGCGTAATTGGTATCATTTCGTGATAAGAAAGGCACTTGTTTGACAAGGAAGAAATGAATTCCAATTTTAAATTAACCACGCTGTACAGCCTAGATTTCTTTTTGTTAAACATTAGTTACATGTAGACAAAATTAAGCTTTTTAAAAAAGTATTGAAATGAAATAACATTTTTCGGTCCAATAGCAGGATAAATATTTAAAGGATTAACTAAGGTAAAAAATACTACAAATCATATGTAAGAAAGAATTACATTAATGGGATGTAGAAATTTACGTCAAGACCTGCTTAAATGAAATCTATCATCGTAGACCCCCCAATTCGTTCACTTTCGTAGACCCCTTGGAAATCTTCGTAAATGAAATTAAAATAAAAAACTAAACGCATAAACAAAGTATTTACTGTACAAGTTGTTAAGTTTATCTGTGCGGCCCGTGCCTCGATCGATCAAACAAAAACTGCAAACGTTGAATGTGGCTGCAGAAACTGTCAAAATCTTTACTAATAAATTGCTTCTGGTCGCGATTAACAAGCAATGATCGCGTGTTGTGCAGTTCTGATAGTCTTTTTTGCGTTGCATCTTGTCGGCGAAATTTCGGCAGCACAAACTCAATACCCGGTACCAAGTTTTTCTGCCAGCAGTCTTGCCTTCCTGAGTTATACCATTTCTGAAGTGTTTCTCAGCATGGTCAAGTTGACTTTTGATTTCATTATGCTATAAATGTGTCTACTGATGTGTTAATCGGCCAATATTTATTTAGGATAGACTGCAGGGAAACTGGTTCAACAACAGATGAATAATTAACAGACAAATCAGAAACACACGAGGACGACAAGACACCTATTACACATACGCAGTTTTATTTATTAGCTAACGAGCTCTGAAGAAGATATTCAACTGATACAGTTTTATTTGCACATTTTGTATATTGTGAGTGATTCATAGTTCCTGAATTAAAGTTTTGTATTTGAATTATAGGATCTTCGGTATTTGAATCTCCAAAGAGATTTAGATCTAATATCAATATCTACATAAGAAACCCCGGCATCACAGGATCATCTTGTGACATTGAAATCATCAAGAAACCTGTCTAATATTTGACACCTACAGAACTTGTGATACCTAGGCTAGTCTACTAAAAAAAAAAAGTTCCCCTTTCAGAACTTGTGGTCTATAGGGCAGATGATGTAAAGGTCATCTGATTCGGTGCAAAAAATGTGCCCACTCAGAATCCAGGGGGATGCATGTGCACCAGCTTGCTTATACCTGCACGAAGGCATGAGTTCTCTTAGACGTTAATGATCTGACAAAATTTGGTGGCTATGTAAAGGAAGCCACAGAAAAAATGTAAGAATAAAACAGATTGGGAGAGATGTGGGTAAATAGTCAAAGAAAACAAACAGATTGGGAGAGATGTGGGTAAATAGTCAAAGAAAACAAACAGATTGGGAGAGATGTGGGTAAATAGTCAAAGAAAACAAACAGATTGGGAGAGATGTGGGTAAATAGTCAAAGAAAACAAACAGATTGGGAGAGATGTGGGTAAATAGTCAAAGAAAACAAACAGATTGGGAGAGATGTGGGTAAATAGTCAAAGAAAACAAACAGATTGGGAGAGATGTGGGTAAATAGTCAAAGAAAACAAACAGATTGGGAGAGATGTGGGTAAATAGTCAAAGAAAACAAACAGATTGGGAGAGATGTGGGTAAATAGTCAAAGAAAACAAACAGATTGGGAGAGATGTGGGTAAATAGTCAAAGAAAACAAACAGATTGGGAGAGATGTGGGTAAATAGTCAAAGAAAACAAACAGATTGGGAGAGATGTGGGTAAATAGTCAAAGAAAACAAACAGATTGGGAGAGATGTGGGTAAATAGTCAAAGAAAACAAACAGATTGGGAGAGATGTGGGTAAATAGTCAAAGAAAACAAACAGATTGGGAGAGATGTGGGTAAATAGTCAAAGAAAACAAACAGATTGGGAGAGATGTGGGTAAATAGTCAAAGAAAACAAACAGATTGGGAGAGATGTGGGTAAATAGTCAAAGAAAACAAACAGATTGGGAGAGATGTGGGTAAATAGTCAAAGAAAACAAACAGATTGGGAGAGATGTGGGTAAATAGTCAAAGAAAACAACAATGCCAGAGGAGCCACACAAAAAAAATATTTCTTTCTGCCTCAAGTGAATGTAACTAGAAATTTGATTTAACGGCGCTGAAAAGTGAAAAACAAAATGATTCCAATACTTTGCTTAGCAATAGTTCAGTACTCCATTCACCGGATACATAAGAACGTTTTTGCTATTTCTCTACGTATAAAAATCTCCTATATACATAAGTCTAAAGTTTATCAATGTCATAGTGTAGATCACTAGCGGATCTAGAGCTCTGGAGAAGTCTAGAACTATGGAGAACTCTAGAACTCTGGAGTAAGGGATGATTGTTTTTTTGTACAACCCTAACCCCCAGTGAAACCTAACGGCTAACCCAAACGTCCCTACCGACCCCCCTACCCCTTTCCGGATCCGCCAGTGTTGTAGATTTAAGATGTAGCTCTTCCACACACATTGAGTTGGCTATCACTTTGATATCACCTAAGTATCTGCTACATGCTCATTACCTTAGATTGTATCTCATCCTCCAGTAGTAGTGGCCTGGGATTCCATGGTCACGTCCTCTCTGGATGTTCAGTGAGGCAAGGTCAAGGGCATTCTTGGCGCCTTTATTGTTCTCAAACAAGTGTTCTGTGATGGCCTTTGCAAAATGTCTGTTAATAACCAATGGATAGTTTAATTAGTTTTAATCATTTTGGATTAATTTATTTCGCGGCCCCCGAAATGGAAAAAGACGCTATTAGTTTTATCTGGAATGTCCGTCCGTCCTTCCAGTTTAAATCTCAGAAACTAAAAGAGAAAATGAAAATCGGACATCATGATATTTTAGATCATTCAAAGTTTTAATGCAACGGCTACATTTTCTTTTCCGAAAGTGAACCATCTAATCTTTAAAATAAACTATGCAAGCAGATTTAAAAAAACAACAACACTACTTTTAAATGAAAAACTTCAGGGGAGGTAAGTTTTTAAAAAAGGTCACAGACTTCATAAATAAATCCAGCTTCATTCATAGATTCGTGCATTGGTTAAGAGAATGCATCTAAGGTCACAATGTAAAAGTATTAATGGATCATTATAAAATATATTTTCCATTCATTGACTAACTCATGGAATAGAATGCTGATTCAAATGTCGTCTTTTAAAAATAATTTTAATACGAACTTGATTTAGTTGAAAAAAAAAAAGTATTACAGTGGTTGTACTTACAATACATCTCTGCTATAGGGCCTAAACTTGACAACAATCTGAATTAGACTCACTAGAGGCCAGATGTACATTTAGATTTAAACGTATTAAATAATTGGAACAAAATTGACATCTATAAATTTAAATCTATAACATGTTTAAGGAAATGGTTTATCTGCTTACAGCTTAGGGGTCCAGAGTTATTTATTATGTAAGCAGTAGTATCACATTAAGAAGTGATGCGAAATGCATAGTGCATTATTTAGTAGCAGTAGTAACCTACTTATCTTGATCATAATAATGGCCTAACTCTAGATCTAGTAATTTTAAGATTAATTGTGTAAAGTCATAAGAATTCTAGTCTAGATCTAGATTATATATCTAGATTCTATGTCTAGTCTAGATTCTTGATATATTCCATATTCTAGATGTATTCTAGACCTATAAAGTAAGCGATTATGATCAGGGTTAGTAGGCCTACTCGTGGGTAATAGTGCACTATGCTGTTCGCATGGGAAACCAGTTAGTTGTGCGGGCTAATTTAAACAAAAAATGTACTAGCGTCTACTCCAATATATTAATCGAAATTGTTGGAAAGAGGTACGAATCTGGGAGCAGTAGCGTCACTGGGGCGGGGGGGGGTACTGTCGCATCGGGTGAAACCATTTTGGAGATGACAACCTATTTGAAAACAAAAAATATCTTGGCAAAAGCAGACACATCGGAAATGATAATTATATTGAAACCTCTAGATATGCCCAGAGATACCTATACACGTGTAGATGGCAGTGTAAGTTTATAGAAAACAGCACAACGTTGTACCATTTTTGTCTTAAAGTATAACAAAGGAAACCTGTTCAGGTGATGTTAAGTCTATTTCTAATTTTAATAAAAATTACTAACACAGCAATAAAATTTGAATAAATGCCATAAACAGTGGCATTTTATAATAGAATTGACACTCATTTTACATTTGAGTAAAAATCTATAATAGTAGGTAATCAGCTCAACGTATTTATTCAACAAAAAGAACTAACTAGCAATATTGTTTACATAAATATATATTTGAAGAAAGTTGATTGGGAAGGGATGACACCCTGAGCTACCGCACAAGGTGCCCCTGACACTGTCTGGGAGGTTTCCATTCCGTTTTAGGTGATCAGTTGGATCATTACTCTACTTTTTAGGTGATCAGTTGAATCTCTACTCTACTTATTTCAGTAGAGTTAGAAGAGTCTTATCAAAGACAAAGTGTTGTCCTGTCTGCTTGTATGTGAAACAAAGACGCGAAATGATTTTTTACAATTTTATTAATTTAAACGATCAAAATAAGATTATGGCTGAAATATTATTGGTCCATTGGTGACTTCGCTTCTCATTGTAATCTGGTTAATTTAAATTTGTGTTTAAAATAATTCAGCATCAAGGACAAAGCCCTTTCTTCGGTTCTAACTAGGTCTAGCACAAGATATTTCCATTTCTGTGTTAATTAGACATTCAAAGCACTATATATATGGTACCAAGAGCGGACTGGATGTCGAAATCGGCCCAGTCATTTCTACTCTATTTTTCCTACACCCATTCTTGGATCAAGCTGAAATTTCACACACTTATTTCTTTTCTTTTAGGTAGAGTTTGAATACGATCGTTCATCCTTTTCTTTATTTTTTTTTCCTAATAAATAAATTTAAAAAGCGATCACGGTAATATTCACAGACTCCGAAGTCTTTCCTCACCCCTTTCCCAACTGGTCCAGACAAGTGATAGGATCCTAGCGTATCGAGAAAGTGATAGGATCCTAGCGTATCGAGAAAGTGATAGGATCCTAGCGTATCGAGAAAATGATAGGATCCTAGCGTATCGAGAAAGTGATAGGATCCTAGCGTATCGAGAAAGTGATAGGATCACAGCGTATCGAGAAAGTGATAGGATCCTAGCGTATCGAGAAAGTGATAGGATCCTAGCGTATCGAGAAAGTGATAGGATCCAAGCGTATCAAGAAAGTGATAGGATCCTAGCGTATCGAGAAAGTGATAGGATCCTAGCGTATCGAGAAAGTGATAGGATCCTAGCGTATCGAGAAAGTGATAGGATCCTAGCGTATCGAGAAAGTGATAGGATCCTAGCGTATCGAGAAAGTGATAGGATCCTAGCGTATCGAGAAAGTGATAGGATCCTAGCGTATCGAGAAAGTGATAGGATCCTAGCGTATCGAGAAAGTGATAGGATCCTAGCGTATCGAGAAAGCTAAATGTATGAAATTGCGCTAAAGAAAAATAAGTGGTAAAAATATTTCTAATCTCACAGATTTGTTATTGTTAGTCTAGATTAAAAATTTAATTACATGATTGATTCAAACTAATTGATACAAATACATTTAATATAAGCTTTGTTGTTTTTTTTAACAAAGTATTTTTTTGTAAATAGTGAATTTGTATGAAAAGTGATTTTCATAGTTAGTTCCGAATAATCCCAAGAGTTCACTACCAGAAGATAAAACGTCTTTACCCCTAAATTTGAAAAGATATAGAATAAGAGGTAATATGATTTCTTATTTAGTTTTTGAGATCTTAACGGGACTGACGCACAGACCACAAAATATTAGAATACAAAATTATTAGCGGCTTTTCCCTTTTCGGAGGGCGCTAATAACTGAATTAGGTTCACAAGAAAAAAAAACTCGTGCAACTTTAGCCCTAATTACTAATAATACTTAAATGACATTTCAGTTTCTTTGACACAGCTACCCGACACAAAATGAGGTAACCAAGAGAAGTCAAGGGGGAAACTCTGACGTACCTGTCAAAACGGACCTCGTTGGAGACGGTCAACATGCCCTCAATAATTTCTTCGTGGCTGTCAATAGAAGAGTCTGGGGTAAAGAACTCGTCTTTAAAGAATTCTGGGACGCCTTTGACTGGGTAAGAGTTCGGGATGAGTGTATGCCCAAATCTGTAGGCGGCTATGACAGACAAGAAAAACAAGGCTTGAATAAAATCGATCAAATATTTATATTTTCTAGGCATGGCGGTTACAAGCTGTTGGAATTGAAGCCCTTTCAAAACCTGTTTAAAGTTACGTGTATTATTATTATTATGTAATATTCTTTAATTATTGAATGTCCAGAAATACCACGGAAGTGTCGAAATAACTTAATTAGGTTTCATCATTTATGGGTTAACAATGATTAAAATTAGAAAATTACAAAGGAATAAAACAGCGCCGAGTTGATGAGATGGGAAATATATGGGCTTAATTATTTGCGATGGGCTAACGTATAGCTTTGAACTGACGACAATAGTCGTTTTAGAAAGCTTATATCAACTCACTGTCTGGTCAACAAAAATTGTATATGTTATTTTATCCGCACCCATTGTCGGATCAAGTTGAAACTTTGCACAAATATTCATTGGCATAGACAAGACATACAGTGTCACCATACAGTGTCACCATACGACCTGTCAAGATGGAGATCAGCAGAAGGGAACCCAAATTTGGCCATAGCCATGAACAAAATATAAGCCAATAGGGCAATAATAGCCTGCTCAGTCCTGGACAGCCTTCACCACTGGGAAGTGCGGTCAGGGCGCCTCATGCGCTCACAGGCTCCATGACTTTTCCCAGCACTCAAACCACTTTTCCATTACTATTTTGTGGATTAGAACCAGAGCCTGATGACAACTCACAGCCTGCCCGGTGTGGGGTGGTGGTCAGTAAATTTGCTTTTATTTGAAAACTTGAAAGTTTCGAAAAACTAAATGACATCCTCCTGGAACTTACCAGCAATAAAACCGTTGGCGAGTCGTGGGTCAACGTATGGATTATATCTACTTCGTTTGGTGCAGGTTAGTTTATATTTCTCCATATAGCTACGTCCGATGACGAATGGGAGATAATCACAAACAGCGATACTCTGTAAGATGGCATTATTTATCCTTTTGACTTCCTAAAAATATGCAAAACATTTTATATCCGTTAGGCGTGGCAGATAAATTATATAAGATACTTTAAATTAACCAAATAAGTACATTATAAATTATCTTCAATATCTATTACATATCTTCTAACTAACTAAGCACGATTTAGTTTTCAAATTGGTCTCAACCCATAGCCATTGTTAGTCTTGTTAGTTTAAAATTCCTAGCGAATAACTAATAGCCAATGAACATCTAAATTTTTTATATAGCTTGAAGATTTCTTTCAAGTAAGAATATAATAATTTGATTTACATACAGAGAGATCTCTTTCACATATTTACTTGTATTTATTCCTACACGCACCTGGAAGAGGATTTCTTTAACATTATCGGGAGCAGTGGCGATGTATTTTTCCACCTCTTCGGGGGTGGGTTTAACTCCAGTCTTCTTGACTATGATGCCTGCAACTATCCTTCTGGCCAGTTCGTTGTGGTAGAGATGAAACGTGAGATGTTGAGTGCCAAGCACTGGCTGCTGATTCACGCGTTTATCACCTGCAACGAACAAATGTATGGTGAATGTCTGTGCTTCAACAAAACGAAAGACAAATGTCTGTGAATATCTGTGCTTTAACAAAACTTAAACATAAAATATGTCGTATTTGGCTCTTTTACATGGACTATGTCACTGGTTGTCTGGATGGTCCTGGGCTTATACCCTGCCCGCAGTCATCCCTAGTCGTCCTGTGGGAGGTTTGGGCTAGGATGTAGATAATCTTTAACTTTGAAGGAACATCCAAAACATGTAAAACATATTACAAAACAAGCATTTTACAGATCCTGGAAAGTACATTCTCATCCAGACTTGGACTTTCAGTCAAAGATAAATACATGTATTATGTATCGAGAGTTAAGCAATGATTAGGCTTTCATAATTAACTTTAATCTCAAGTAATATTAATACGATTTAGACTCAATAGCTCTCACAGGGGCCAGAAAAAATTACTACTCCAAGTCGTCAAAAGAATGCGATCTCGGTCTCTGGAATTTCTGGTTCACATGGATTTATCAAATATCCAAATCTCTGTTTAAAAAATCTTTGTTCCGCTTGAAACACCAGTAACAAAAAAAGGTCAAAGGTAAAATTGTAAACCATTTGCTCACCTGAAAGCTGACAGTAAGATGTTGGGCTTGTGGTCCTCACACACGCTGCTTTGGAAGACGTATCATTCGGGAGACGTTCTTTGCCGTTGACTATAGTGGTCAAAAGCAGTATTCCTATATAGATGACATATTAGAAACAATGACATTATGAGCTGTATGCTAAGCTTACAATATTACCTTGTTTTAACCGAGGTTAAAAACAAGTCTATAAATAAAATGCAGATACAATTTGTGTTGTGAAATGAAAATGTCAAATCTTAGGGAGGATGCTTGACTTGAACATAAAATGTTTGCACTGAGAACTGGACCATGAAAATATATCTAAGATTGTACTTTTAATTATTGTCTAAAGTAGAACTATTTTGTCCAAATAGAAAGAATGTCTAGGTGTTTAGTTTTTTTTTTAGATTCCTCATATAAAAAAATCCTTTCATTATTTTTTTCAAAGATTGCCACCAAAATTAAAGATAGTAAACTACTAACAGTAAGCAAAAGAAAACAAAAGACGAGTATTAAAATACAAGTATAAAAACATAAGTATAAAAACACAGGTATATAGACAGTAATAAGGATTGTCATCGAGTCTGAAGATGAATGAGGAATACAATAGTTCACGTTGATACGGAGCGTCATCTGCCACATATTTGTCACATACTGTGCAGACAAAACAATTGTGGGTTCTCGAGTTAGATTCTCATTTCATCGTCTACGTCTGCCCTCGCAGTGGACTTTCTTTTGATCTCAAATGACAAACAAAAGAATAAAAGACATATGTTGAAACGGAAGAATAGAAACCCAAGAACAGGCCTACTGTCCCAGTCTCAGTTGACATTGCCTGATTGAATGTCACAGTCTCAGTTGACATTGCCTGATTGAATGTCACAGTCTCAGTTGACATTGCCTGATTGAATGTCACAGTCTCAGTTGACATTGCCTGATTGAATGTCACAGTCTCAGTTGACATTGCCTGATTGAATGTTCACCTCAGGATAAGACGTTGAAAAGACTCGTGAATTCCTGATGTAGAAAACAGGAAGTAGAATGAATAAAATTGACTAGCAGTTCAGTCAGTTCAGTCAGAGAGTCAAGTGTTATCCTCTGAACGAGGCAGCTATGTATTATCTTGGTCGTAGCAACCAAGAGTCGAGTTGTAACTCTGAATTAAGTAGTATCTTTTGGGCAGTTGAAGCCAGTGAACACTATGTATATTCCTATTACTTTTTCTCTACACTGAGAGTTGGATATGTATTATTGAAGTATTATTGTTACCCGCTATGATGCGAACGTTACTTGTGATTTATTCTGTAACTAATCATCTTGGATATTCAATACCGCTGTTATGCGGATGTAATTGTTTCACATCGAAAGTCTTGATGTAACTGCCAATAAGATGCAGTATTGTTATTATTGTCATTAAATAAACATTATATTTGTTTGTCAAAGAGAACTTGGGTCAATCTGTAATATATTTGTCTGTCACGTGTCAAGTTTGACTCCAGGAAGCACGAACCCAGCAGTCTACGCATTCGCGACACACTAATAGTAACCAGCTTCACATGTAATATAATACTACGTCAACGCACATATAACCTTTACACCTGCTACTAAAAAAAAAAACAGCTTTTTTTTCATTCTCGTATATCTTGGGAAATAGGTCCTAATGGGTGGCTGTTTCCTGATTAACCAGTGGCTCAGTTAACCAGTTAAGATATAAAAATATTTAATCAAGAAAATACTAAAACAAATGTTACCTTTGCCATTTTCAGTTCTAAGTCTTTGGGTAGTTATAATGTCAGACCCATAGATGCCTGATCCATCAATGAAGGAAGTCAGGGCGTTCATTTGTTCTCTCGGATCTAGACAGAAGGAATAAAACGATTTACGTTGTGAGAACTGGCAAGAGTAAGGGAGGGTGAGAAAGAAACAGTGGAGGTCTACTTTGTAATGTAGGAAAGAAAGAAACAGTGGAGGTCTACTTTGTAATGTAGGGCAAGAAAGAAACAGTGGAGGTCTACTTTGTAATGTAGGAAAGAAAGAAACAGTGGAGGTCTACTTTGTAATGTAGGCAAGAAAGAAACAGTGGAGGTCTACTTTGTAATGTAGGAAAGAAAGAAACAGTGGAGGTCTACTTTGTAATGTAGGCAAGAAAGAAACAGTGGAGGTCTACTTTGTAATGTAGGCAAGAAAGAAACAGTGGAGGTCTACTTTGTAATGTAGGAAAGAAAGAAACAGTGGAGGTCTACTTTGTAATGTAGGAAAGAAAGAAACAGTGGAGGTCTACTTTGTAATGTAGGAAAGAAAGAAACAGTGGAGGTCTACTTTGTAATGTAGGAAAGAAAGAAACAGTGGAGGTCTACTTTGTAATGTAGGGCAAGAAAGAAACAGTGGAGGTCTACTTTGTAATGTAGGAAAGAAAGAAACAGTGGAGGTCTACTTTGTAATGTAGGAAAGAAAGAAACAGTGGAGGTCTACTTTGTAATGTAGGAAAGAAAGAAACAGTGGAGGTCTACTTTGTAATGTAGGGCAAGAAAGAAACTATGGAGGTCTACTTTGTAATGTAGGTAAAAAAGAAACAGTGGAGCTCTACTTAGTAATGTATGGCAAGAAAGAAACAGTGATGGTCTACTTAGTAATGTATGGCAAGAAAGAAACAGTGATGGTCTACTTAGTAATGTATGGCAAGAAAGAAACAGTGGAGTTATACTTTGTAATGTAGGCAAGAAAGAAACAGTGATGGTCTACTTAGTAATGTATGGCAAGAAAGAAACAGTGGAGTTATACTTTGTAATGTAGGCAAGAAAGAAACAGTGATGGTCTACTTAGTAATGTATGGCAAGAAAGAACTAGACCCAGAGCTAGTCTACATCTAATCTAAATCTACTTTTAGATATAGAATGTAGATGTAATTTATATTAGATTTGCTTAAAAATATAACCAAAGCTCAGATAATCTATCAATAAACTGAAAGCAACATTGAAATTTAATAAATAACTCAGTAGGAAGTAAAGTATCTTCAACTCTGAAGGAACATCCGGAACAAATATAACATTTACAAACAAATATATTTCTTTTTATACTTTGAAAAATTATAATGGTCAATCTAGAGTTTTCCCCGTGTAGCTAACACGCTAGTAATTCTTTTCTCAGCGATATACATCAACTGTTAAATTTGTAGGAAAATTGTTAGATCCGTTTTCGAGATCCAGGTTCCACCCTCCGCCCTTCCTCCAGGTTCCATGAAGTTGTGACTTAAAAAGAGGAATTGTAAATATCTATAGACTATACTTACACATTTGATTTCCATACTCATCTTTGGCTGCTTCTGATCGAACGAACTCCATGCAATATTCAAATCTTGTATCTTCCTTAGGAATGGGAATTGGGAAGCATTCTCTGTTAACAAAATAAAAAGTGTTGTTTTTTTTTAATTATATTTTTTTCAATGTAGAAAAACTACAAAAAAAATTGGTTGAATGCATCATTGGACCATTATGGTATGGTTACATTTCACTCAACTTCACTGGCACAAAGAAATCAACTAACAAGAAAAAAATATCTTTAAAAAAAAAGACATTATTTAATTTCATTTTTAATAAAATGCTTTTAAAGAAATCTTTTTTTTTTGGTTCAATACGGGAATCGAACACGTGACACCGTCAACTGCTATGGCTTTCCCTTTTTTTTTTATTCGGCAAGCGAGGAAGGCATTTATGTGTGATTATTTATTGGTATATTTATCATATGGACATCTAGATTAGCTATCTAGCATCGAGACCAGACATCTATACCAGCCATCTAGCATCTAGACCAGACATCTACACCAGCCATCTAGCATCGAGACCAGACATCTATACCAGCCATCTAGCATCTAGACCAGACATCTACACCAGCCATCTAGCATCTAGACCAGGTATCTAGACCAGCCATCTAACATCTAGACACGGTATCTAGACCAGCCATCAAGCATCTAGACCAGGTCTCTAAACCAGCCACCTCCACCAGCCATCTAGCATCTAGACCAGGCATCTAGATTAGCCATGTAGCATCTAGATTAATCATCTACACCAGCCATCTAGTATCTAGACCAGGCATGTAGATCAGCCCTGTAGCATCTATACCAGGCATCTAAACCAGCTATCTAGCATCTAGACCAGGCATCTAGACAATGCATTTATCCTTTTTAACCTACCATCCTTACTACTTAGCCAAGGGAAATAATACATTCTTCCCTTAATTTCGGACTTGAAAACTAAAGCTTATATGGAACAAAACCTTACTTGCTCATTTGTCTAGCAGGAACCCCGCAACACTTGATTGTTCCGTTAGAGCCTACGAAGTACAAGAAGAAAAAAATACTATTAAAAACAGTTTTTTTTAAAATCAATTTATTTGAATGACGCTGATGGTGCTCTATCATTTCGCTTTCTATCCAGTTTTTGAAATGCTTTTGGCTTGGCATGGCCACCTAGGTTCGACACCCGACTCGGGCAGAGTTGTGTTTACTGAGCGCCTAAAGGCAGCACGGATACACCCTCCCCCCCCCCCCCCCCCACTGGTCCACAAATGAGATTGGGCCAAAAGCGCTCTGCGATAAGCATGAAAGTAGCGCTATATTAGAGCTATAATAATAACATATGTCTATTTATTTATAAACTCTTTACTGAATAGAAAGAAACATTTGAGTCGATTTCGGGAATTCCCATTGAAACGTGTTAAAAAAAATATTAAAAATTAAAATGGTCAAAAAAGAATTTTCACTGTGTGGATAATCTTTTTTTTTTCATATATGTATATGTCAAATTTCTAGAAAAATCGTTAGAGCCGTTTTTTAAAATACCCTGCTGAATTTTAAATTAATGCAGCATTAGGCCTTTATTTCCCGTAATGATTCATTAATGATGCAATATTATAAACAAACGGCAAATAGATGTTAGCGAAAACAAATGTTTTCTCTTTGGTATATTTATTAAATAATTATCGTATGCTGGGGGAGCTATGACTGGCTGGGATTACTATCTACTGGAATGGTAGGTGGACTTACCAGTAGGAACTGGGGAAACACCAATGTCATGACTTACAAACTGACCAAACTGTGGACAGTAGAGTAGAATGGTTAGAATAGTTCCTACACGAATATGCAAGAATAAAAAAATTCTAACAAGGAAACGATAAATAAATAAATCAATAACAAGATGTAACAACAACAGATGTAACAACAAAATGTGTACAAATACTTGATAATTGTGCTAGCTAGACAACGCCCTCATGAAACCGATGACCTTTAAAAAGGGTGATTTTTTAAAAAATGTGACTTTTAGTTGTTAGAGTTTGGTGATACCAGATATGGCATTTTTAAACAAAGCTTATAAAAACTCTCTCCTATTGTTTGTCTTTCAGGGTGGTTTCTTTCTCCCAATTCCCATACTCGAATCAAAATTAAATTTAGCAAAAAAAAAAGTTTAATAATTAGTTCATTGATTAATGGTAATTAATTAATTAATTAATTGTTTTTTCAATAGAAAAAGGGAAGATAAAAATTGCATTATTGAGACAAATGGCAGCAATTAAACTGTCTTCTCGCTTCACTCACCTTTCTTTAAAAAAAAACAACATTTTTTTGTAAAATATTTTGTTGAAGACTTGGGTTACTTCATCATTTTTTAAAGGGGTGAGTTAAAAGGGGGAGGGATTAAAACAGCTTTGACTAGCACATTCGTTCAAAACTAACATTGGGAACTTTGCTAGATGACAAAGCGTGTGGTCGCAACAGATCACACATATCCTTGGATAATGTAGAAACAAACCAGACTAAGTTAGACAAAAGAATACCTGCATAGTGAACATAGACAGATTGCTCTCTTTCATGACATCAGGGAAAAGCTTCAAGCTGATCAAGCGTGGTGAAGGGAGAAACTCATTACCGACAACACTGTAGATACGAGGTGTGTTCAAACCTGCAGGCAAATACATATACTTGTATAGTTTGGTCTATTCTAGCAGCGTGTTTATCCATGTGGATTTAACAGATAGGATTGGGTCTCCAAAGCATTTAAACTTGACCATGATAATATCGATGATAATGGAGAGTTCAGAAAACAAATGTTTTACTAAAGAGAAGACAGTAAAGCTTTAGACTGAAGATTGAATGAATGAATATTTATGTTTTGAAACAGCTAGTTGTCCTTTTGCAGTCTTAGAACGACTATAGTTCATCTTGTAGAAACCTTTTTCATGTGACTGTGAAGCCCTATTCTCAAGAGATATTCCGGTCCATATATGTCGCAGGTTAAGGCGGCTTTCCCTTTGGTGGTAGAGGAGCTAGCCTTTTTTCGTTTGGCACGCTTTTCTTCGACAGCTGAAGCCAATGCTTTTTCGCTGTTCATAGTTATTTTTACCCTTGTTTTATAATCCGAAGACCAACAGCTATCAGCTTGAAGCATAGACGTATTTAATAAAGTGACAATTAATTAGTAGTATGGCCTATCATTGTTATTGAAAACATTTACATATAAAGAAACATATCTCAAGTTGAGATTTTTCTTATGATTTGATGCTGGGAGATATCTTGGATGTCTGATGCTGGGAGATATCTGGGATGTCTGATGCTGGGAGACATATGGGATGTCTGATGCTGGGAGATATATGGGATGTCTAATGCTGGGAGATATATGGGATGTCTGATGTTGGGAGATATATGGGATGTCTGATGTTGGGAGATATATGGAATGTCTGATATTGGGAGATATATGGGATGTCTGATGTCGGGAGATATATGGAATGTCTGATGTTGGGAGATATATGGAATGTCTGATATTGGGAGATATATGGGATGTCTGATGTTGGGAGATATATGGAATGTCTGATATTGGGAGATATATGGAATGTCTGATATTGGGAGATATATGGAATGTCTGATGTTGGGAGATATATGGAATGTCTGATATTGGGAGATATATGGGATGTCTGATGTTGGGAGATATATGGAATGTCTGATATTGGGAGATATATGGGATGTCTGATGTCGGGAGATATATGGAATGTCTGATGTTGGGAGATATATGGAATGTCTGATATTGGGAGATATATGGGATGCCTGATGTTGGGAGATATATGGAATGTCTGATATTGGGAGATATATGGAATGTCTGATATTGGGAGATATATGGGATGTCTGATGTCGGGAGATATATGGAATGTCTTATATTGGGAGATATATGGAATGTATGATATTGGGAGATATATGGGATGTCTGATGTTGGGAGATATATGGGATGTCTGATATTGGGAGATATGTGGGATGTCTGATGTTGGGAGAAATATGGAATGTCTGATATTGGGAGATATATGGGATGTCTGATGTCGGGAGATGGCTGAATACGTAGAAGATGTATGGGAGATGAAACAATAAACTTTTAATGAATCTCTTCTACATTAATCAATAGTCAATGTACATGGAAATATTCAACACAATGAATTTCAAAGATAGTATTTAGTCATTTAATTTAGGTTTCATGCACTGTTAAATTATAAACAAATAAAAACAGTTTAGCGAGCTACTGAGAGAGAGGGAGATACAGAGAGAGAGAGAGAGAGATAAAACTGAAACTTAGAGAAAAGAGAAAAAGAGAGAGACAGAGAGAGTGAAAAGAGAAGAAATAGAGAAAGAGAGTAAAAAGGAGAAAAGAGAAACAGAGACAGAAAGAGAAAATAGAGAGAAGGAAGAGATAGGATAATAGAAGTAGAAAATGAGAAAGGCGAGGGGAAAGAGTTAAAGAGAGACACGAGACACAAAGAATGGGAGAGAGAATACAACAGAAACAGCAGCGACTTGATCTTTTACAATCGTAATGACTAGAACTAGATGTCTGCAAACATCTCGCCTCAATGATAACAAAAGACTATAGCTAGAAGTTGTGATCACACAAGTCAATGTTTACCTTTATCATCCTGGTAGTGGGGCTTCAAGTAACGTTTCAAGGGTTTCACAGTGCTACCGTAATCCTTGGGGTGATTGCATCTTCCATCAACCTCGCGGTACCTCAGAGTTGACACGTCTTTAGAACACGGCTGAAGGGGAACAACACAATTATCACTTACTGAAGTGAATTACATCATAAAGGTCTGAAAGGGGAACTTACTGAAGTGAATTACATCATAAAGGTCTGAAAGGGGAACTTACTGAAGTGAATTACATCATAAAGGTCTGAAAGGGGAACTTACTGAAGTGAATTACATCATAAAGGTCTGAAAGGGGAACTTACTGAAGTGAATTACATCATAAAGGTCTGAAAGGGGAACTTACTGAAGTGAATTACATCATAAAGGTCTGAAAGGGGAACTTACTGAAGTGAATTACATCATAAAGGTCAGATAGGGGAACTTACTGAAGCGAATTACATCATAAAGGTCTGAAAGGGGAACTTACTGAAGTGAAGTAGAACAGAAAACAAAAAAAGATAAACAATAAAATAAAGAATAATAATACAAATGATAAAAATAATGATAACAATAAGTACATCCACACATACTGACTAAGTCAAAAAATTTAATTCTGGATGTTCATGCATAGCGGAAAAACTATTTTTGGTGCATCCGGTGTGCACAATAAAAGGACGTGTTGCTAAGCTAGGTAGTTTCTAAAAGGTCCATGACAATTTGTTTGCACTTTTTAGCCCTGCAGAATCTTATCTTATCTTATCTTATATAATACAGAAAAAAAAAGAAGATGATTACGTCCTACGCATAATGCATTTAGTCATGCATATTAACCAATGACCTAAATTTTGCTAAGTCACAGGTTTTCCTGGCTAGCTCAGGCAACCCATTCCATGCTCCTATAGCACTAGGAAAGAAGGAGCATTAGTAAAAACTTGTCCTAGCATATGGAAAGAGGAAAGTGCTTTTATTTTTGTGTCTTTCTGAGTATTTTATTAAATTTTGTTTTTGTATTTGAAGATTATGGTTAAGTGTTTTATGTATAATTGCTACTTTACTTTTGAGTCTTCTATCAATTCTTTAAAATCTTTCGTTTGTAGTACAAAATAATTTCACTAGGAAGAAGCATTAGAATTTCAATCAATAACTTAATAATTCTAAAGAAAAACATATGGGCAAAAAAGATTTGATAGAAAGATCAACTAACATCACATTGAGATAATGTCGACACTTTAGCTCAGTGCTGTTTTAGTTACTTAGCAGTAATAAAATTCGAATGTGTTTCCCAGCAGCTAGACGATCTTAGGTATCACCTACTAATAAAAGTAATATTCCCCTTTCAGATCATGCAGAGTATAGAGCAGATGATGTAAGGTTCATATGTTTCTGTGCCATACGGTTAACGAGCTTGATATGTAGCCATCTCAAATACCAACCGCCTTCCCCCCATTCACAACTTATGTCAGGTACCCATAAAAGCTGGATGGAATCAAAAGCACCCTAAGGATCCCAAAATTCAAAATACCAGTCTTCACCATAATTCAAACCCGGGAGCCTCCTATTCGAAAAAGGTTCACAATGCCAACTGGGCCCTACGACGACTGCTATAAAAAAACTGTCACAAGCACACACAATGCACTGACGATGGCTTCTTCTTAAGATGATGTTGTGAATAATTTTATCCTTAGTTTATTCCTATGCAACCACGTTCATTCCTTTAACTCTTTCTCTCAGTAATTATTTTCCATGACCCTACGGAGTTATTCATTTTTGTTCATTTATAGTTCATGTCCCTGTTATGACTCAACTTCTATAACTTTGTATCGTCAAATAGGAGAGAAAGAGTTAATGTTCAGTCACTTCAATGGCTGCTTTGATTCGAATTACTTATGAAGAGGCTTTAAAGATGATCAAACATTGAAACATTAGTGCAAAGACGATTGTCATGCTTCAGTGAATCATAGTTACAATAACTTTTTCTTTACATTTTAATTATTAAACTCCGGATTACGTTCTTGTAGGGGAAAAAAGCAATAAGAAACGCCAGGGTTGAAACGTGGGGTGATACAGATCTAAGAAAGAAATAAAAAGAGTAATAAAATGAAAAGTTCAAAGACTACGAAACATTTGACACAGAGAACCTGCCCTTAAACTACGTAACGGACGCTGTATGTCGTTATGTAGCTGCCTAGAAAATACACATTTGTTGGAGATTTTTATACTCAAGTTTATTCACATTAATCGATAGTTCTGTTCTTTGTTTATATATTTTTTTTTATTTTTTTATTTTACAATTATAAAAATAATTTAGAAATATTATTTTCTTTGAGATTTTTTGGATACCAATAGCGGGTACTATTTCAGATGTATATCTACAGTGCTAGTGAAAGTGCACAATTATGAAAGTCAATTACATGATTTTAAAATAGTTTATCAATACTTTTGTATTCTGTACACCGGATACACCAAAAAACAAAAAAAAAACTTGGTATTTATGGATTTGCCTCCATTTTACGAAAATATACAACATGAAAGACTTTGAGCTACAAGCAAAAGAGCTAAGACATTTGATTCTACAGTGCTAAAAGAGAGAGAAAGAGCTAAGACATTTGATTCTACAGTACTAAAAGAGAGAGAAAGAGCTAAGACATTTGATTCTACAGTACTAAAAGAGAAAGAAAGAGCTAAGACATTTGATACTACAGTACTAAAAGAGAGAGAAAGAGCTAAGACATTTGATACTACAGTACTAAAAGAGAGAGAAAGAGCTAAGACATTTGATTCTACAGTACTAAAAGAGAGAGAAAGAGCTAAGACATTTGATTCTACAGTACTAAAAGAGAGAGAAAGAGCTAAGACATTTGATTCTACAGTACTAAAAGAGAGAAAAAGAGCTAAGACATTTGATTCTACAGTACTAAAAGAGAGAGAAAGAGCTAAGACATTTGATACTACAGTACTAAAAGAGAGAGAAAGAGCTAAGACATTTGATTCTACAGTGCTAAAAGAGAGAGAAAGAGCTAAGACATTTGATTCTACAGTACTAAAAGAGAGAGAAAGAGCTACAACATTTGATTCTACAGTACTAAAAGAGAGAGAAAGAGCTAAGACATTTGATTCTACAGTACTAAAAGAGAGAGAAAGAGCTAAGACATTTGATTCTACAGTACTAAAAGAGAGAGAAAGAGCTAAGACATTTGATTCTACAGTACCAAAAGAGAGAGAAAGAGCTAAGATATTTGATTCTACAGTGCTAAAAGAGAGATAAAGAGCTAAGACATTTGATTCTACAGTGCTAAAAGAGAGAGAAAGAGCTAAGACATTTGATTCTACAGTACTAAAAGAGAGAGAAAGAGCTAAGACATTTGATTCTACAGTACTAAAAGAGAGAGAAAGAGCTAAGACATTTGATACTACAGTACTAAAAGAGAGAGAAAGAGCTAAGACATTTGATTCTACAGTGCTAAAAGAGAGAGAAAGAGCTAAGACATTTGATTCTACAGTACTAAAAGAGAGAGAAAGAGCTACAACATTTGATTCTACAGTACTAAAAGAGAGAGAAAGAGCTAAGACATTTGATTCTACAGTACTAAAAGAGAGAGAAAGAGCTAAGACATTTGATTCTACAGTACTAAAAGAGAGAGAAAGAGCTAAGACATTTGATTCTACAGTACCAAAAGAGAGAGAAAGAGCTAAGATATTTGATTCTACAGTGCTAAAAGAGAGATAAAGAGCTAAGACATTTGATTCTACAGTGCTAAAAGAGAGAGAAAGAGCTAAGACATTTGATTCTACAGTACTAAAAGAGAGAGAAAGAGCTAAGACATTTGATTCTACAGTACTAAAAGAGAGAGAAAGAGCTAAGACATTTGATTCTACAGTACTAAAAGAGAGAGAAAGAGCTACGACATTTGATTCTACAGTACTAAAAGAGAGAGAAAGAGCTACGACATTTGATTCTACAGTACTAAAAGAGAGAGAAAGAGCTAAGACATTTGATTCTACAATACTAAAAGAGAGAGAAAGAGCTACGACATTTGATTCTACAGTACTAAAAGAGAGAGAAAGAGCTAAGACATTTGATTCTACAGTACTAAAAGAGAGAGAAAGAGCTAAGACATTTGATTCTACAGTACTAAAAGAGAGAGAAAGAGCTAAGACATTTGATTCTACAGTACTAAAAGAGAGAGAAAGAGCTAAGACATTTGATTCTACAGTGCTAAAAGAGAGAGAAAGAGCTAAGACATTTGATTCTACAGTGCTAAAAGAGAGAGAAAGAGCTACGACATTTGATTCTACAGTACTAAAAGAGAGAGAAAGAGCTAAGACATTTGATTCTACAGTACTAAAAGAGAGAGAAAGAGCTAAGACATTTGATTCTACAGTACTAAAAGAGAGAGAAAGAGCTAAGACATTTGATTCTACAGTACTAAAAGAGAGAGAAAGAGCTACGACATTTGATTCTACAGTACTAAAAGAGAGAGAAAGAGCTAAGACATTTGATTCTACAGTACTAAAAGAGAGAGAAAGAGCTACGACATTTGATTCTACAGTACTAAAAGAGAGAGAAAGAGCTAAGACATTTGATTCTACAGTGCTAAAAGAGAGAGAAAGAGCTAAGACAATTTATTCTACAGTACTAAAAGAGAGAGAAAGAGCTAAGACATTTGATTCTACAGTGCTAAAAGAGAGAGAAAGAGCTAAGACATTTGATTCTACAGTGCTAAAAGAGAGAGAAAGAGCTAAGACAATTTATTCTACAGTACTAAAAGAGAGAGAAAGAGCTAAGACATTTGATTCTACAGTGCTAAAAGAGAGAGAAAGAGCTAAGACATTTTATTCTACAGTGCTAAAAGGTAAAAAAAAATGAGAATCTGCTTCTTAAAACAGATAAATCTTATGAATTCTATACACTGGATACACCATCATTTATTAAAATTCCCATTAAAAAACGATCTCGTCCTCTTTAAAAGAGTGGAAAACCCACATACCTATATCTAATTACTTACGGATTGATCTCCAATGACTGTATTATCATATCCACCAGCTATAAGTCCATTCACATTTGCATAGTAAAGGTCCGGGTGAGCAGCGCAATAAGGCCCGGTGCTTTGAACAGTGTCTGGTGGGTCACAAACAATACAAGAAAATTGTAGAGGAAAAAAATAACTGAAGCGATATTTGAGTGAAAAGTACCCAGTATAAAATGAAAGTAAAATAAAGGGAAGTCATTCCGTTCAGACCTTTGCGATCTTAGTGGAGAGAGGATGAAAAAGGTCAACTGTTTCTATGACCGACGGTTAACAAGGGTATGGTGTGGTCAGTACAACAAACAATCGTCTTTACTCAACTAAAGTATGTCCGGTACCCATTAAAGTTGGGTTGACTTAAGAAGTCCCAAAAATCCCGAAGTTCAAAATCCATTGTCTTCAACGGCATTTGAACTCGACCAATCGGCTCAGAGGCCAAGCTCCTTACCACTCAACCAACACGACCCCAAAAGCTCAACATTACTTACATAAAAATTAATACAAACTTTAAAAAAAATTGAATTAATGTGTTATCTACAAGGTTTTCTATTAACTAGCATCCCATGCTGGGGATATATATATATATATATATATATATATATATATATATATATATATACAACGTTGTTAGAAACAGAGAAAGAGAGAGAGAGAGAGAGAGAGAGAGAGAGAGAGATGTGATAGAGTGAGAGAAGAAACTAGCTGACCACTAACTATGGCCCACGGCAACGTTACACACTGTGTAATCCCATTAATTAACCAGAAGACCATTTGATCTTATGTTTCCTGTTTCCCCTGTGGGCGCTCATGCGTAAAATTGAAAGACAGAAAGGCGGGGGGAGGGGGGAAGAAAAAGAAGGTCACGACCAAAGAAACATTACATGAACACACGAGCCTACTTCAACATAATTCTGAACATTTTTCTGAGGCGTATTTACTTCGGTTTTAGCCTAAAACAATGTTATGGTGGTAGCGTTATGTAATTTGTTTCAAATCTTCAACCCATAATGCTAATCTTAACAACATGCTACCCTTGCAAAAAAAAAATCCTTTAAAAAAATAATTTTAAAGTTAATAACTAATTTGTCTATAACACTCCAAACATTTTGTAGTCTGTTTGCTCTGGTCTAACTGTTATTATTATCATTTCATTGAAAACACAACACACATTCAAGGTGCGGTGGTTGAGTGGTAAAGCGCTTGGCTTCCGAACCTGGGCCTCTGAGTTTGAAGCTCGGTGGAGACTTGGACTATGAGTTTTGAGATTATTAGGCCTGAGTCCACCCAACTCTAATGGGTACCTTAGGGAAAGTAAAGACGGTTCGTCCTAGTGCTCGCCACATGACACCCTGCTCGTTACAGAAACCGATGACCATAACATCATCTGTCCTATAGATTGCAAGATCTGAAAGGGAAACTTTTTTTTAAATTAAAAACACCTAGTATCCATTAACCTAATTATACCGTCATACTTACAAGTAAAAAACTGGCTTTACAACCAGCTACCTTTACAACCAGCTACCTTTACAACCAGCTACCTTTACAGCACATAAAAATGTTTGAAAAAAAAACTGCCCTATTATTAGAAAGAGAAAACAGTCCCAACCGAAAATTAATATATCTGGTTAAGTGACAAAGATCAACTGCTTCAAACGTAATGAAATATATGTAAATTAGAAGTAAAGCTAAACGTGAAATGATAATCTTGATTCAAGCTCATGTTAGAATTAGAACTATACGACAAGACAGCTTTTGTAACTGAATCAGCGAAAACAATAATTTAGCACAGTTGATGTCTCTAATGAACATGCACTACTACATTAACATATACATATGTGCAGACGTCTGTCGTAACTATTCTCTCTTACGACAGAACGTTCGTAATTTATCAAATATGAAGTTTTCCTTTCTTAACTTGCGCTCTATAGGTCAGATGATGTCAAGGTCATCATTTTATATTGTCGACGGTTTAATTTACTTTGTCAGGTACCCTTTAGAATTGGATGGACTCGGGGGCAGCCTAAAAGTCCCAAAGCTCCAAATCCATGCCTTCCCCGAAATTTCGAACCAAAGACACCCACAGTTCGAAAGCCCAGCGCTTTAGCACACAGCCGTCACGCCCCAATGTGACGTATAAGATAAATCAACAGAACAACAAAATTTCATTAAAATTAAAGCTCAGACACTCAGCTCTGTTGGAAGGACCCTATCCCTAAACAAAAATACGTCTCGACCTGAACTCATGCCTTCTTTCTACGAACCCAGCCTTTCTATGTCGTCTGCTGTTATTTTGGCATTACAAGTTCACAACCACTTTCATTTCTGAAGAAGTTCAATTCACGGATTACACTTGGCGATATCAACTTATTAGAATGCCTAGAGATATAAAAAATACAATTCCACTTACCTATGAAATAAAGGCAAATCACTAATGAAAGTTGTAGTCCTACCATCTTCAACGTTTACCACTCACCACTATGTCTGGTTTGTAAAAACAAAACTAAAAAAATCCAAACCACTGCTCTATATACTGATGTCCACCCCCCTTATTTTAGAGTGGTAGCTGTTACAAGGACACGATCCCAGGTGCCTCGCCTTTAGTAGTCTCCCTTTGGCAGAATTAAGGAAGCGTCATTAAACGTAAAGCGATTGGCTGAAAGGAGGGGGGACAACATTTAAAACAAATCGTTTTTATTTTTAAATTTCGGAGATAAGCGTGTAGAAATCAGCCAATGATAATGAATTCATCAAATCCTTTGTCATCTTTTTTATCGGTCATCGATGGGACTGTGCGGGATCTAACTGACGTGTCTACTTATGGGGATATTAATTTTAGCGACCTGGGAATGGCTTAGTCAAATGTAATAATAGGTAGATCTATCCTATTGTTAGGAATGTTTGAGGACGATCGCCTCCTAAAACATGATATCTAAATATAAACAAAAAATTTACGAAGTAATAATAGTAGCCTCGCCTATCCTACAGCTTTCTAAGCTAATAAACCTTACGATTCGTTGTAATGCCACATCGCCCACCACATCGCCCACCCCACCTTACCATACCATGTCAATTAAACCAATCTCTTTCCTAATGGCTTGGTTTAAATTGTCGCATAAAGTATTCAAGGTAAAAGAATAATAATATAATCTGAAGTGACATAGTAAGTGGGCATATTCAAGTGACATAGTAAGTGGGCATATTCAAATGGTATAGTAAGTGGGCATATTCAAATGACATAGTAAGTAGGCATATTCAAATGGTATAGTAAGTGGGCATATTCAAGAAACATAATAAGTGGGCATATTTAAGTGACATAGTAAGTGGGCATATTCAAGTGACATAGTAAGTGGGCATATTCAAGTGACATAATAAGTGGGCATATTCAAATGGTATAGTAAGTGGGCATATTCAAGTGACATAGTAAGTGGGAATATTCAAGTGACATAGTAAGTGGGCATATTCAAGTGACATAGTAAATGGGCATATTCAAGTGACATAATAAGTGAACATATTCAAGTGGTATAGTAAGTGGGCATATTCAAGTGTCATAGGAAGTGGGCATATTCAAGTGGTATAGTAAATGAACATATTCAAGTGACATACTAAGTGGGCATATTCAAATGAAATAGTAAGTGGGCATATTCAAATAGTATAGTAAGTGGGCATATTCAAGTAACATAATAAGTGGGTATATTTAAGTGACATAGTAAGTGGGCATATTCAAGTGACATAGTAAGAGGGCATATTCAAGTGACATAGTAAGTGGGCATATTCAAGTGGTATAGTAAGTGAACATATTCAAGTGACATAGTAAGTGGGCATATTCAAGTGGTATAGTAAGTGGGCATATTCAAGTGACATAATAAGTGAACATATTCATGTGGTATAGTAAGTGAACATATTCAAGTGGTATAGTAACTGGGCATATTCAAGTGGTATAGTAAGTGGGCATATTCAAGTGGTATAGTAAGTGGGCATATTCAAGTAACATAGTAAGTGGGCATATTCAAGTGGTATAGTAAGTGGGCATATTCAATTTACATAGTAAGTGGGCATATCCAGTGGTATAGTAAGTGGGCATATTCAATTTACATAGTAAGTGGGCATATTCAAGTGACATAGTAAGTGGGCATATTCAAGTGACATAGTAAGTAGGCATATTCAATTTACATAGTAAGTGGGCATATTCAAGTGGTATAGTAAGTGGGCATATTCAATTTACATAGTAAGTGGGCATATTCAATTTACAAAGTAAGTGGGCATATTCAAGTGACATAGTAATTGGGCATATTCAAGTGACATAGAAAGTGGGCATATTCAAGTGACATAGTAAGTGGGAATATTCAATCTATCTAATCTATCCTATTGTTAGGAATGTTTGAGGACGATCGCCTCCTAAAACATGATATCTAAATATAAACAAATAATTAACGAAGTAATAATACAAGCCTCGCCTATCCTACAGCTTTCTAAGCTAATAAACCTTACGATTCGTTGTAATGCCACATCGCCCACCACATCGCCCACCCCACCTTACCATACCATGTCAATTAAACCAATCTCTTTCCTAATGGCTTGGTTTAAATTGTCGCATAAAGTATTCAAGGTAAAAGAATAATAATATAATCTGAAGTGACATAGTAAGTGGGCATATTCAAGTGACATAGTAAGTGGGCATATTCAAGTGACATAGTAAGTGGGCATATTCAAATGGTATAGTAAGTGGGCACATTCAAGTGACATAGTAAGTGAGCATATTTAAGTGACATAGTAAGTGGGCATATTCAAGTGGTATAGTGAGTGGGCATATTCAAGTGGTATAGTAAGGGGGCATAATCAAGTGACATAGTAAGTGGGCATATTAAAGTGGTATAGTAAGTGGGCATTTTCAAGTGGTATAGTGAGTGGGCATATTCAAGTGGTATAGTAAATGGGCTTATTCAAGTGGTATAGTAAGTGGGTATATTCAAGTAACATAGTAAGTGGGCATATTCAAGTGGTAAAGTAATTGGGCATATTCAAGTGACATAGTAAGTTGGCATATTTAAGTGACATAGTAAGTGGGCATATTCAAATGACATAGTAAGTGGGCATATTCAAATGGTATAGTAAGTGGGCATATTCAAGTGACATAGTAAGTTGGAATATTCAAGTGACATAGTAAGTGGGCATATTCAAGTGGTATAGTAAGTGGGCATATTAAAGTGTAATAGTAAGTGGGCATATTCAAGTAGTATAGTAAGTGGGCATATTCAAGTAACATAGTAAGTGGGCATATTCAAGTCACATAGTAAGTGGGCATATTCAAATAGTATAGTAATTGGGCATATTCATGTGACATAGTAAGTGGGCATATTCAAATGACATAGTAAGTGGGCATATTTAAATGGTATAGTAAGTGGGCATATTCAAGTAACATAAAAAGTGGGCATATTCAATTGACATAGTAAGAGGGCATATTCAGGTGGTATGGTAAGTGAACATATTTAAGTGACATAGTAAGTGAACATATTCAAGTGGTATAGTAAGTGGGCATATTCAAGTGACATAGTAAGTGGGCATATTCAAGTGGTATAGTAAGTGAACATATTTAAGTGACATAGTAAGTGAACATATTCAAGTGGAATAGTAAGATAATATATTCAAGTAACATAGTCAGTGGGCATATTCAAGTGGTATAGTAAGTGAACATATTGAAGTGAAATAGTAAGTGGGCATATTCTGGTAGTATAGTAAGTGGGCATATTCAAGTAACATAGTAAGTGGGCATATTCAAGTAACATAGTAAGGCGGCATATTCAAGTGACATAGTAAGTGGGCATATTCAAATTATATAATAAGTGGGCATATTTAAGTGACATAGTAAGTGGGCATATTCAAGTGACATAGTAAGTGGGCATATTCAAGTGGTATGGTAAGTGAACATATTCAAGTGACATAGTAAGTAAACATATTCAAGTGGTATATTAAGTGGGCATATTCAAGTGACATAGTAAGTGAACATATTCATGTGGTATAGTAAGATAACATATTCAAGTAACCTAGTCAGTGGGCATATTCAAGTGGTATAGTAAGTTGGCATATTTAAGTGGCATAGTAAGTGGGCATATTTAAGTAGTATAGTAAGTGGGCATATTCAAATAACATAGTAAGTGGGCATATTAAAGTAACATAGTAAGTAGGCATATTAAAGTGACATAGTAATTGGGCATATTCAAGTGACATAGCAAGTGGGCATATTCAAGTGACATTGTAAGTGGGCATATTTAAGTGACATAGTAAGTGAGCATATTTAAGTGACATAGTAAGTGGGCATATTCAAGTGGTATAGTAAGTGGGCATATTCAAATGGTATAGTAAGGGGGCATAATCAAGTGACATAGTAAGTGGGCATATTCAAGTGGTATAGTAAGTGGGCATATTCAAGTGGTATAGTGAGTGGGCATATTCAAGTGGTATAGTAAATGGGCATATTCAAGTGGTATAGTAAGTGGGCATATTTAAATGACATAGTAAGTGGGCATATTCAAATGACATAGTAAGTAGGCATATTAAAGTGACATTGTATATTCAAGAGTATAGTATGTGAACATATTTAAGTGACATAGTAAGTGAACATATTCAAGTGGAATAGTAAGATAATATATTCAAGTAACATAGTCAGTGGGCATATTCAAGTGGTATAGTAAGTGAACATATTGAAGTGAAATAGTAAGTGGGCATATTCTGGTAGTATAGTAAGTGGGCATATTCAAGTAACATAGTAAGTGGGCATATTCAAGTAACATAGTAAGGCGGCATATTCAAGTGACATAGTAAGTGGGCATATTCAAATTATATAATAAGTGGGCATATTTAAGTGACATAGTAAGTGGGCATATTCAAGTGACATAGTAAGTGGGCATATTCAAGTGGTATGGTAAGTGAACATATTCAAGTGACATAGTAAGTAAACATATTCAAGTGGTATATTAAGTGGGCATATTCAAGTGACATAGTAAGTGAACATATTCATGTGGTATAGTAAGATAACATATTCAAGTAACCTAGTCAGTGGGCATATTCAAGTGGTATAGTAAGTTGGCATATTTAAGTGGCATAGTAAGTGGGCATATTTAAGTAGTATAGTAAGTGGGCATATTCAAATAACATAGTAAGTGGGCATATTAAAGTAACATAGTAAGTAGGCATATTAAAGTGACATAGTAATTGGGCATATTCAAGTGACATAGCAAGTGGGCATATTCAAGTGACATTGTAAGTGGGCATATTTAAGTGACATAGTAAGTGAGCATATTTAAGTGACATAGTAAGTGGGCATATTCAAGTGGTATAGTAAGTGGGCATATTCAAATGGTATAGTAAGGGGGCATAATCAAGTGACATAGTAAGTGGGCATATTCAAGTGGTATAGTAAGTGGGCATATTTAAGTGGTATAGTGAGTGGGCATATTCAAGTGGTATAGTAAATGGGCATATTCAAGTGGTATAGTAAGTGGGCATATTTAAATGACATAGTAAGTGGGCATATTCAAATGACATAGTAAGTAGGCATATTAAAGTGACATTGTATATTCAAGAGTATAGTATGTGAACATATTTAAGTGACATAGTAAGTGAACATATTCAAGTGGAATAGTAAGATAATATATTCAAGTAACATAGTCAGTGGGCATATTCAAGTGGTATAGTAAGTGAACATATTGAAGTGAAATAGTAAGTGGGCATATTCTGGTAGTATAGTAAGTGGGCATATTCAAGTAACATAGTAAGTGGGCATATTCAAGTAACATAGTAAGGCGGCATATTCAAGTGACATAGTAAGTGGGCATATTCAAATTATATAATAAGTGGGCATATTTAAGTGACATAGTAAGTGGGCATATTCAAGTGACATAGTAAGTGGGCATATTCAAGTGGTATGGTAAGTGAACATATTCAAGTGACATAGTAAGTAAACATATTCAAGTGGTATATTAAGTGGGCATATTCAAGTGACATAGTAAGTAAACATATTCATGTGGTATAGTAAGATAACATATTCAAGTAACCTAGTCAGTGGGCATATTCAAGTGGTATAGTAAGTTGGCATATTTAAGTGGCATAGTAAGTGGGCATATTTAAGTAGTATAGTAAGTGGGCATATTCAAATAACATAGTAAGTGGGCATATTAAAGTAACATAGTAAGTAGGCATATTAAAGTGACATAGTAATTGGGCATATTCAAGTGACATAGCAAGTGGGCATATTCAAGTGACATTGTAAGTGGGCATATTTAAGTGACATAGTAAGTGAGCATATTTAAGTGACATAGTAAGTGGGCATATTCAAGTGGTATAGTAAGTGGGCATATTCAAATGGTATAGTAAGGGGGCATAATCAAGTGACATAGTAAGTGGGCATATTCAAGTGGTATAGTAAGTGGGCATATTCAAGTGGTATAGTGAGTGGGCATATTCAAGTGGTATAGTAAATGGGCATATTCAAGTGGTATAGTAAGTGGGCATATTTAAATGACATAGTAAGTGGGCATATTCAAATGACATAGTAAGTAGGCATATTAAAGTGACATTGTATATTCAAGAGTATAGTATGTGAACATATTTAAGTGACATAGTAAGTGAACATATTCAAGTGGAATAGTAAGATAATATATTCAAGTAACATAGTCAGTGGGCATATTCAAGTGGTATAGTAAGTGAACATATTGAAGTGAAATAGTAAGTGGGCATATTCTGGTAGTATAGTAAGTGGGCATATTCAAGTAACATAGTAAGTGGGCATATTCAAGTAACATAGTAAGGCGGCATATTCAAGTGACATAGTAAGTGGGCATATTCAAATTATATAATAAGTGGGCATATTTAAGTGACATAGTAAGTGGGCATATTCAAGTGACATAGTAAGTGGGCATATTCAAGTGGTATGGTAAGTGAACATATTCAAGTGACATAGTAAGTAAACATATTCAAGTGGTATATTAAGTGGGCATATTCAAGTGACATAGTAAGTGAACATATTCATGTGGTATAGTAAGATAACATATTCAAGTAACCTAGTCAGTGGGCATATTCAAGTGGTATAGTAAGTTGGCATATTTAAGTGACATAGTAAGTGAACATATTCAAGTGGAATAGTAAGATAATATATTCAAGTAACATAGTCAGTGGGCATATTCAAGTGGTATAGTAAGTGAACATATTGAAGTGAAATAGTAAGTGGGCATATTCTGGTAGTATAGTAAGTGGGCATATTCAAGTAACATAGTAAGTGGGCATATTCAAGTAACATAGTAAGGCGGCATATTCAAGTGACATAGTAAGTGGGCATATTCAAATTATATAATAAGTGGGCATATTTAAGTGACATAGTAAGTGGGCATATTCAAGTGACATAGTAAGTGGGCATATTCAAGTGGTATGGTAAGTGAACATATTCAAGTGACATAGTAAGTAAACATATTCAAGTGGTATATTAAGTGGGCATATTCAAGTGACATAGTAAGTGAACATATTCATGTGGTATAGTAAGATAACATATTCAAGTAACCTAGTCAGTGGGCATATTCAAGTGGTATAGTAAGTTGGCATATTTAAGTGGCATAGTAAGTGGGCATATTTAAGTAGTATAGTAAGTGGGCATATTCAAATAACATAGTAAGTGGGCATATTAAAGTAACATAGTAAGTAGGCATATTAAAGTGACATAGTAATTGGGCATATTCAAGTGACATAGCAAGTGGGCATATTCAAGTGACATTGTAAGTGGGCATATTTAAGTGACATAGTAAGTGAGCATATTTAAGTGACATAGTAAGTGGGCATATTCAAGTGGTATAGTAAGTGGGCATATTCAAATGGTATAGTAAGGGGGCATAATCAAGTGACATAGTAAGTGGGCATATTCAAGTGGTATAGTAAGTGGGCATATTCAAGTGGTATAGTGAGTGGGCATATTTAAGTGGTATAGTAAATGGGCATATTCAAGTGGTATAGTAAGTGGGCATATTTAAATGACATAGTAAGTGGGCATATTCAAATGACATAGTAAGTAGGCATATTAAAGTGACATTGTATATTCAAGAGTATAGTATGTGAACATATTCAAGTGACATAGTAAGTGGGAATATTCAATCTATCTAATCTATCCTATTGTTAGGAATGTTTGAGGACGATCGCCTCCTAAAACATGATATCTAAATATAAACAAAAAATTTACGAAGTAATAATACAAGCCTCGCTTTTCCTACAGCTTTCTAAGCTAATAAACGATTCGTTGTAATGCCACATCGCCCACCACATCGCCCACCCCACCTTACCATACCATGTCAATTAAACCAATCTCTTTCCTAATGGCTTGGTTTAAATTGTCGCATAAAGTATTCAAGGTAAAAGAATAATAATATAATCTGAAGTGACATAGTAAGTGGGCATATTCAAGTGACATAGTAAGTGGGCATATTCAAGTGACATAGTAAGTGGGCATATTCAAATGGTATAGTAAGTGGGCACATTCAAGTGACATAGTAAGTGAGCATATTTAAGTGACATAGTAAGTGGGCATATTCAAGTGGTATAGTGAGTGGGCATATTCAAGTGGTATAGTAAGGGGGCATAATCAAGTGACATAGTAAGTGGGCATATTCAAGTGGTATAGTAAGTGGGCATTTTCAAGTGGTATAGTGAGTGGGCATATTCAAGTGGTATAGTAAATGGGCTTATTCAAGTGGTATAGTAAGTGGGTATATTCAAGTAACATAGTAAGTGGGCATATTCAAGTGGTAAAGTAAGTGGGCATATTCAAGTGACATAGATAGTGGGCATATTGAAGTGGTATAGTGAAAGTGAAACAATGAAGTTGAAGAGTGAAACGGTCTGACTCAGTGATGATATCGAATGGAAAAATAAAATTAAAAGGTATAATGAAATGGCATAGTGAAAAGGCTGTAGTGAAAATGGTATAGTGAAAATTTTATAGTGAAATGGTATAGCGAAACGGCTATAGTGAAAATGGTATAGTGAAAATGGTATAGTGAAAATGGTATAGTGAAAATGGTATAGTGAAAATGGTATAGTGAAAATGGTATATTGAAAATGATGTACGGGAAATGGTATAGTGAAAATGTCGATAGAGAAAATGGAATTTACAGAGTTAGGTTTAATAAATTGTACCTAAGAATTTAAAAACGCATGCCAGCAATGTCACGTTTCTTCAAAATATAACAAAGTCAAATAAAAACTAACCTGCACAGATTTTCTTTTATAAATAATGAAAGAAAGTAATAGGATTAAATGACTTTAAGTGAAATTTTGCCCGGTCTTATGATCTTACATAAACGCCAATGTTGGAGATGTTTAATTAAGGTTATTATCTAAGAGTTCTAAACATTGTTGACAAAATATAAAAGCTATTAGATAAGTTGTTTTCAATAATTCTATCGAGTCTATTAAAAAGAGCTGTTGGATCTGCACCCAAGAGACACGAATGGCAGGTAAACAAAGTGAATGTATCCCAACCCAATAGAACGGTTAACTGTCTTAAGAACCCATATCTACGTCTCTGTTCCTATCCCCTGTGTAAGCTACACATAGCCTGAAGAAGGTATTAAAATAGGACAAGAGAAATGTCTTTTTATTTCTTTACTTAATTATGACAGCAAGAGCACAGAACTCTATGTCGCAAGCCAGTTACCTGATGTACCTGATGCAATACATAAACAGGTAAACATTTTCTTTATTAACTTGTGCATTTTGTTGTAAGTTTACTCCCCCCCCCTATCCTCTATTTCCTTTTTGTTTTCCTTCGCAAGCTCCCCCCCCCCTCAATGTTTCCCATGACCAGGTCATATCTAGGTCATAAAGAAACTGATTGCTAAGAGTGGATATGTTGATTGCAAGGGTTTTCTCAATAATCGTCGCCTCACAGCCTCCAAGCCCAGTTCTCCGTCTCTTCTCCGTCTCTTCTCCGTCTCTTCTCCGTCTCTTCACCGTCTCTTCTCCGTCTCTTCTCCGTCTCATCTCTTCCTGTTCTATTCTTTTCATCCTTCTCCTTATGCTTTCATATAAATGAGGTTTGGTTGAAATGGTTGAACGCTTGAATGGCCTTATATAAGAAATACTGTAAAAAGGGTTAGTCTCCTTCCATTGGCTAATGCTTTTAAAGTACTATTCTATTTTAGACATCAGATTTTCTGTAAAGCGGATATTGATGTTCAGATGTGAAGATGATAATATACTTACATAAGATTCAGTGTGTAAATGGGATGAACAACAAATAAAGAGGAGGATTACATGGAAGACAACATGCGATTTCAAGACGTTGGTTCACCAAACATGTGATTACGTCCTGCAAAGATCTGTGCATTGGTTTGTGTTTACTTGAGATAGAAACAGACGTTTTTATGTTGGAAATCATTCTTTAGGTGAGATTACCAGTGCCGGATTTTAGTAAATAGAGGCCCTGGGCAGTATTTAAACCCTCTTAATATTAAAATAAACACAAAAGCGTGTTATGTTTGTGATGAATGAAGGAATGTACTTCAATGTTGTTTCCCCCCCCCTTTTTTTTTAAACAAAGAGACCAAACGTCCTTTATACATCTTATATAACGATTATTTCCTATCCAAATAACTAATGAAGGTTAGATTTGGTAAAAATGGTACATTTTTAGACACCACCCCCAGGAAGAAATTATCAATGTTTGTGTGTCTATGGGAGTATCTATGAGAGTAACTATGACATTTCTATGAGAGTATCTATGCGAGTATCTATGAGAGTATCTATGCAAGTATTTATGAGAGTATCAATGAGATTTTTATGAGAGTATCTATGCAAGTATCTATGCGTGTATCAATGAGAGTATCTATAAATGAGATTTCTATGAGAGTATCTATGAGAGTATCTGTGAATGAGATTTCTATAAGAGTATCTATGAGAGTATCTATGAGAGTATCTATGAATGAGATTTCTATGAGAGTATCTATGAAAGTATCTATGAGAGTATCTATGATATTTCTATGAATCTATGCGAGTATCTATGAGAGTATATATGCGAGTATCTATGCGATTATCTATGCGAGTATCTATGCGAGTATCTATTCGAGTATTTATGAGATTTCTATGAGAGTATCTATGCGACTTATCTATGAGAGTATCTATGAGATTTCTATGAGAGTATCTATGCAACTATTTATGAGAGTATCTATGAGATTTCTATGAGATTTCTATGAGATTTCTATGCGAGAATCTATGAGATAATCTATGTGGGTATCTATGAGAACATGTACGCGATGCCTAAGGCGCTCAGCACGAATTATGTAACAGATAATAAACCTCCCAGTTGTCATAGTCTCAATCGGAGATTCGAACTAAATGCCCCTCGATTCGTTAGCCAAGCAGTTTACAACATTAATCCACACAAGACTGACAATTTCACATTGTAAACTTCTCAACGTCTGTCAAAATGAAATCATAATGAATAAGTACATGTGTTGTTTTTTTCAAATCACCTTTTTTTTACAATTGTTTGCAGTGACGTCAAGATCCAAATTTAACTCTTAATAGAAGCTCTACTTGTAAATATACAGGAATATTTAATGTAATGGTACCTCCCCAAATAAAACAAAACACATATCCTGTAAAAGGAAGAAAAGTTTATTTTCAAACTTTACACCTGTACCATTCAGGAAATAAGCGAATAATTTATGTTTCATTTAAATATAGAATATGCTCTTTTTACTTGGAAAAACATTCGAACTAAAGTTAGTTATAATTCCAGCACAATTGTTATAATTGTTTTATAAAGGGAAAAAATGTGATACATGTTTGTGTGGGTAAAATATTTGCATAGTCATCAGGGATGGACAGGCTTTATGGGCTTTCGGGCAAATGCCGGTGTGCCGGTACCTAATTGGGCTTAATTGGACCACGAAAGGGACACATATATGTCACTAAGGCTCGTTTTTAATTGCTAAAGATTTATAATATTCTTTTATAAAAGGAGCCATTTGAACATCGTGATTTAAAGAAAAAGATCTTTACAGACTCTTAAGTGTAATACAGCTACTAATGTAAAGCACTTTCTGAAATAATATCATTTTGTATACAGTACTTTTAATCATCCCTTAAACACACGTAGCGAATAATAACCAACATAAGGCGTCTATATTGGGGTGAATCTAGAAAGAAAGCAAGCACAAAGTTGCCATTCTTAAAGTCACATTAAGAATTGTTTATGGTTTGGTTGAGTGTCGAATGATCTCGAGATGGCAACACGCTACAAAGTCCTTCACAATTACACAATTCTTTTCTTGAACGGTGTAAACAAAAGGGATAGAAAATGGATTGGATTCAATAGGTATCAGAAGAACTCATGAATAACATTTTACAAGGTTACAAAGACAGTTTGTGTGGAGAAAGAATATCAGAATGAAATTCTATCAAAGGCAAATGACAGAGAAGAATGGAGAAAGAAGGTTGACGAATCTTGTGTGGTGCTCTAATGGTCCAGCAGATCATGAGATAATATGAAAAACTACTTATTAATTGTTGTTATAAATTATGTTTCACTTATATGCATATTATTAACTAGACAATTTTCGTAAATATAGTAATTAGTATGACAGAACTTATTTAACTTAACAATACATTTTAAAAAAAAATGGACAAAAATCTAAAACCGTTAGCATAAATGTTTTGAAAATATGGTAAATAGTCATCTCCCTTACTAAATAGCATCCCGTGTTTGTTACTATTAATAGTCAAAGTTGTAAAAATGGTGTATTTTTCTGAAAAAACTGCTTGCATAGTTGATTTTACAAGTTATTTTTTTCGCTTTCAGAAAAGAAAAAAGTAACCGATGAATCAGAACTTTGAAAGGTCTAAAATATCATGATGTTGGATTTTTCAATATCTTTTTTAGTTTACGATATCTAAACGGGACGGACGGACGGACGGACGGACGGGCGGTCTAGTACTCACGCCAAATTTTGGTGAAAGCGCTCAAGTAGTCTTAGTTGCTTTCTGTATAGTGTCCATGTCTAAGATCCATATTAAAGGGTTGAGAAAACCACCGCCTGGTAGACATTGATTTTTGTAGACAGGCGGAGCGATTTATTCCGCCAAACTCTCGCCTGAAGGCGTCCAAAAGCGCTACTAGCCCTGACCAGACGGTTATCAACTTCCCTTGAAAGTGAGACGTCATTTATCAATTGATAAAACACATTTAACTAATGTACTGAGCATAGAAGAATCTCTCTTATTTTGTAAACATTAATACTGTTTTCAAGAACCCAATATATTAACATGGAGGCGCGGTGGCTGAGCGGTAAAGCGCTTGGCTTCCGAACCGGGGTCCAGGGTTCGAATTTTGATGAAGACTGGGATTTTCAACTTCGGTATCCTTGGGCGCCTCTGAGTCCACCCAGCTCTAATGACATTAGTTGGGGGAAATAAAGGTGGTTGGTCGTTGACATGGTAAACATTTTACAACCTTACTTGCCCCCCAATAGTTGGTGACGAAATAGATTTCGTTAAGCTTTGTTTTAGGAGTTGGATTACTTCCCTTCTGTGACAAAAATTAGGTACACGGCCGATTTCTTGATACAATTTGAGCATGTGTACATATAGTTTATTAGTACAATAGTGCTAGGTCTAAAATAACAATACACTTTAAAGATATACTATGTCTTACTATTACTTTAAATATTTTTAACCTACCCTGTAACTGTTCGTCTGTTACAGACTGATCATATTACCTGTATTGATCTTTTATCTGGCAAAGCAACCTTTGACAGCACCTTTCTAAAGGCATTGTGCAGAAATATTTTTGTTTTTGGACTCCATGCTATAAAGTTTGAATTGTTGGCCTAAAAGTAGTTTGGACTAGGAAAGAATAATTGTAATTTCTCAGGGAACATTCGAAACTGTAAAATATTCATGGAACGCCCTTTCATTCTTACTAAGCTACATATCTTGCTTTTTTTTTTATAGAAACCAATTAATTCAATTTCTAATTATGAAGGTTTGTATTAACCTTTAATCCATATCCTGTTAACCCTACAGCTTCACGTCTACGGGGAAATCATTAAAGGATACGTAGTTATCCAATGACAAAGGTGTTGCCCCCAACTGATAAAAAAAAATGCATTGACCTTATCAATATAGTTCGTGTACAGGGATTGAACCTAATGACAGATGCATTTCCTTCATCGGGTCAACCGTCAACCAATCTCTGAGATTATCTTCTGTGCCTGAGAAACTGTCAAAGTAGTATACCCCCCCCCCTTCTAAAGTCATAATAAATGTATATGTTTTTTTTAAGAACGTGACCAATACCGATAGAAATTAAGGAAGTAGAATAAAATACTTTGGACTGGATCTAGTGACAGTCTATTCAAATAAGATTCACCCTGATCCCCACGTAGCGAGAGCCAAGTTACAGAATGATTAATGTTTTATTTATTACTGATGGGTTAAACATTCGTGAGAATTGAAACTCATGCATATACAAATAAAATTATATTTGTTCGGAAAATAAAGTCCAGGCTTATGTTTCATCTCAGAATATACATTAACCCGGATCAAAACACTAAATATGTAGAACAACTGCACAGTGACCTAGTATCCACTTTTGACCTTTTCGGACTCGAAGTGAATTATGTGGACCTATCGTGTACCTTGAAAGTATGAACAATAAGTAGCTCAGATTTTTTGTTCGTTGGCTACTCAGAAAATGCA
This sequence comes from Biomphalaria sudanica, assembly GCA_036873155.1. Lineage (NCBI taxonomy): Eukaryota > Metazoa > Mollusca > Gastropoda > Planorbidae > Biomphalaria > Biomphalaria sudanica. The sequence continues at coordinate 221,344 of JAZGLO010006691.1, forward strand.
AGTGATACGAATTTATGAAACACTATGTTGAATATATGTATCACACTGCTGAATATATGTAACACACTGCTGAATGTAAGTAACACACTGCTGAATGTATGTAACAAACTGCTGAATGTATGTAACAAACTGCTGAATGTAAGTAACACACTGCTGAAGTATGTAACAAACTGCTGAATGTATGTAACAAACTGCTGAATGTATGTAACACACTGCTGAATGTAAGTAACACACTGCTGAATGTATGTAACACACTGCTGAATGTAAGTAACACACTGCTGAATGTATGTAACAAACTGCTGAATGTATGTAACAAACTGCTGAATGTATGTAACAAACTGCTGAATGTATGTAACACACTGCTGAATGTAAGTAACACACTGCTGAATGTATGTAACACACTGCTGAATGTAAGTAACACACTGCTGAATGTATGTAACAAACTGCTGAATGTATATAACACACTGCTGAATGTAAGTAACACACTGCTGAATGTATGTAACAAACTGCTGAATGTATGTAACACACTGCTGAATGTAAGTAACACACTGCTGAATGTATGTAACAAACTGCTGAATGTATGTAACAAACTGCTGAATGTATGTAACAAACTGCTGAATGTATGTAACACACTGCTGAATGTAAGTAACACACTGCTGAATGTATGTAACAAACTGCTGAATGTATGTAACACACTGCTGAATGTATGTAACACACAGCTGAATGTAAGTAACACACTGCTGAATGTAAGTAACAAACTGCTGAATGTATGTAACAAACTGCTGAATGTATGTAACACACTGCTGAATGTATGTAACAAACTGCTGAATGTATGTAACAAACTGCTGAATGTATGTAACACACTGCTGAATGTATGTAACAAACTGCTGAATGTATGTAACAAACTGCTGAATGTATGTAACACACTGCTGAATGTAAGTAACACACTGCTGAATGTATGTAACACACTGCTAAATGTAAGTAACACACTGCTGAATGTAAGTAACAAACTGCTGAATATATGTATCACACTGCTGAATGTAAGTAACACACTGCTGAATGTAAGTAACAAACTGCTGAATGTATGTAACAAACTGCTGAATGTATGTAACACACTGCTGAATGTATGTAACACACTGCTGAATGTATGTAACAAACTGCTGAATGTATGTAACACACTGCTGAATGTAAGTAACACACTGCTGAATGTATGAAATACACAAACTTTGACCTTATGTTTGAAAATTGTGTTTGATTTGAATATATTTCACACTTTGTAGATAAATGTATAGATTAATTTTTTTAAAATGTGATAATGTATCAACGAATGCAATTGAAACTAAACTAAACGACTCTATCAATTTATTAATTAAAGGTGGCTTAAAAACTAATATAGTTCCATCTATTCTCTTTTAAGTTCCTGTAATATGCCCAGTACTTCTCTCTTTCAATTTCCTATAGCATGCCAAGTACTTCTCTCTTCCAAGTTCCTATAGCATGCCCAGTACTTCTCTCTTCCAAGTTCCTATAGCATGCCCAGTACTTCTCTTACAGGTTCCTATTGCGTGCTCAGTACTTCTCTTGCAAGTTCCTATAGCATGCCCAGTACTTCTATTCCAAGTTCCTATAGCATGCCCAGTACTTCTCTTGCAAGTTCCTATAGCATGCCCAGTACTTCTCTTCCAAGTTCCTATAGCATGCCAAGTAGTTCTCTTCCAAGTTCCTATAGCATGCCCAGTACTTCTCTTCCAAGTTCCTATAGCATGCCAAGTGTCACGTAGTTTAGACAAGTGTCTATTGATTTCTCCTCTACTCGTAATCCTTGTACGGGCGAGAGTGCTTTTTTTTGTTTTTTGAATTGTCTGCTACGTCACAAAGTCCGGTGACGTTTATTGGTCATTCTTAGTCATGAGGCAGTTCACCCTCTGAAGTTGGTTGAAACGAAGGATGTATTGGGCCGTGAAAAGATTAATTTGTCTGTGTAAATAAACACTTGTTCATTGAGCTTGATATTCTGTAGGATTTGTGGACCCCTGTTTAGGGTGAGTTAATTTGTTTGTGATATCTCTTATTATATGTGGTTCATGAGGTTGTCACTATTTCTAGTTTGAGAGTAGAAGTTGAGTTTTGTGTTTATTTCGTTTATAGGGTGCCAGTGTTGGAGTTGTATTTACTGAACTCGATTCTGTGCCAGTGTTGGCGTCGCTTATCTTCTCGGAAGTAGCTTGTTACGTCTTCATATTAGATGAAACTCTTTAGACAGGGAAAACGACAAATCACCGTTTATAAATACTTTAATCTTTATTAACACTGAAAACACTTTCTTGTTCATATTCCTCCATTTTGGTTTCTTCCTATTTTCAACACGCATTCGCACCATTTCACATTTACACTAAGATGCGCACGTAACACCCCCCCTGTTTGACAAGTTTGATGTACATCGAACGTCCAAAATACAAATCACCACATATCTTATCAGCCTATTCCAAGTTTAAAAAAATAATCTAAATTCTCTGTAACATAGGGAACCATAATGTAATACAAACCAAAATCATACACATATTAATAATAATACACTTCTAACATTAGATTAACATATAACATTTATATTCCCCAGTTGTGACAGTAACCATCACAATACTAATTGTTATTATGAAAAATTGACACATATATATCTATACATATCTCTATGGAATCATGCAGATTTCGTTTATACCACTCCCCGCCTATAATTCAATCCAAATCAATATCTGCTCACAAATCATTGTTGTGTACACCCACAATTGAACAATTCTCTATTGAATATCTACTACACTCCGTGCCAGAATTTACCAATGTACACAATAAAATAGCTTAATTCTTAACAGAATGTCAATAGTCATGATATACTCTATACAATCTCCACAACCTTTAAGTACAGCGTGATAATGTATCTGCCACAACATTTTCTTTCCCTGGTATTGTCTTGATCTCAAATTTATAGTCCATCAGTTGTAATGCCCACCTAGCAATTCTATTATTACCACATTTATTTAAATTAATGAATGCCAACGGAGCATGATCAGTCCATAATTGAAATTTAGCCCCCATCAGATAAAAACTTAGCTTTGTTATGCACCACACTATTGCCAGCCCCTCTTTTTCAATAGTTGCATAGTTTAACTCTGCAAGGGTTAGTTTCCTGCTTACATAAAAAACAGGATGTGCAATTCCACTATACTCTTGCATCAAACAGCCCCCTATAGCTATGGATGAAGCATCCGTTGCCAAAATAAATTCTCTAGTACTATCGGGCAATTTTAATATTGGTTTTTCAGAAAACACCCTCTTAATCTTGTCTAGCGATCTTTGACATTGTTCAGACCAAACTATAGTGTTAGATTTCCCTTTCTTTGTAAGATTTGTAAGAGGTTCAATCATTTCTGCAAAATTTGGAACAAATTTTCTATAAAAATTGCAAAGACCTAAAAGATTTCTAATTTGTTTTTTTGTTTTTGGTATACTAATATCCATTATTTTTTTAACTGTTTCTTCCAGTGGTGTAATTGATTCATTTTTTATCTTGTATCCCAAAAAAGGAATTTCACTAAGTCCAATTTTTATTTTTGTTGGTTTTAATGTCAAATTGTTTTTCTTGATAATAGCAAATATCTCTCCTAGACTCTGTAAGTGTTCGTTCCAATCCTCACTAAAGATGCAGATGTCATCTAAATAGCAAATTGTGTCTCTTCTGTGGCCCAGTATCTTTGCCATCATCCTGTTAAAAGTGGCTGGGGCATTTACCAAGCCAAAACTCATCACATTCCACTGATAGACGCCGAACGGTGTCTTAAATGCGGATAGTGGTTTAGCCTCTGCCTTTAGAGGTACTTGCCAGTATCCTCTAGAAAGGTCCAACGTAGTGAAAATTTTCGCTTTTTTCAATTTAGTAAACATTTCCTCCGCCTGTGGCATTGGGAATGGGTCAAATTCTGTAACTTTATTTAGTTGACGGTAATCCACACACAGTCTAATGTTGCCACATTTTTTTTTAACCAGCACAACTGGTGCAGCACATGACGAATTAGATGGCTCTATCACTCCCAATTTAAGTAGTTCATCTATTTCTTTCTGTAACGCTTCTCTATGATGCAATGGTACAGCATATTGTGGTAGTTTATTTGGAACTCTACCTGTTAATTTGATATCATGTTCTATGATATTCGTTCTTCCTGGTAAATCTGTAAAAATATTCTTAAAATCTTCTAATAATGTTGTTACTTCCTTAGTTCTGTCCGACGAGATTCCCGTCACTTCCACATCTTTCCATGTTTGACTGACATCAGTTGAAATTGTTTCTATGTGTCCCAATCTTTCCTCTGTCTCAGAGTCTACACTTACGGATGCACCTATGACCAATGGGTCTTCTTTACTGCTTTTTTCACTTTTTTGTTGCGACCTAAATTCTTTTAGCATATCCACATGAAATATTTTCAGCCTTGAATCAATTTTAATTTCATAATCCACATCACTAATTTTCCTTGTTACCTTATAAGGACCCAACCATTTCGTGAATAGTACATTCTCCTTATCCTTTAGTAATACTAAAACATCTTGACCTACTTCTAGTTTGGTCAATTTCCTGTGTTCATTCACCCTAGACTGTGTTAGTTCATTTTTGTCAAGCACATGTTTACTCGCTTCTTCGCAAGCCTTTATTACTTTATTTCTGGTTTCTGTCACTATATCGTAACTTTCTTTATTTCCAACATGTTCTTGTGGGAGTATTAGTTCTTTTAGAATTGCCATTGGGCCTCTAGGATTTCCTCCATAAATCATCTGAAATGGCGAAAACCCCGTGGTTTCGTTACGGCTCTCTCTGTACGCAAAAAGAATTGAGGGTAAGGCCACATCCCATTCTTTGGGATTGTCATCTGCTACTTTCGATAACGCCTTCTTTAACGTACAGTTAAAACGTTCACAAATACCGTTGCTCTGCGGGTGGTACGGGGCTGTAAACCTTTGCCGAATTCCAAACATTTTCAAAAATGTTGTCGTTAGTTGACAGTGGAACTGTGTGCCCCTATCTGACAGTACCTCTTCAGGAAATCCAAACCGTGTAAATAATGTATATAACGCTTGAACTATATCACTGGCTTCAATTCTTTTTAGTGGAATAGCTTCTGGCCATCTTGAGCACACGTCTATCACAGTTAGAATATATCGATGACCCCTATTTGATATCACCGGCATGGGTCCAATCAAATCAATCGCAATCTTCCTAAATGGCCTTTCTGGTATATCTACCTTTTGTAATGGAGCTCTGATTTTTTTAGTGCCTTTCATTTGACAAACTTTGCACGACAACACATAATTTTTTATGTCTTTACTAATAGATGGCCAATAAAAGTCCCTAAATATTCTTTGTTTCGTTTTGTGAATTCCCATGTGGCCTGCATATGCTTCATCATGCCCATTCTTCAATATGACATTTCTAAATTCAGCTGGTACAACAACCTGTATAATTTTGCTTCCTTGTGACTCAATTTCTCTTACCAAAATTCCTCTTTCTATATAAAATTTTCCTCCTCTACCTCCTTTCTGGGCCAACTGACGCGTCTCTGGGTCATTTTTTTGTTCTGTAATAAACCTTTCCTTGTTGAATACTACATTATTAAGTTCTAATGTTTCTGCGTTTTCTAATAATCCTTCTTCTTTTTCGTTCTTATCTGGTAACTGAAATAAATTTTCCAGATCTCCTGCATCCAGGTCCTTACATTTGGATCGAGTTATACTCATTCCGAAACACTTCTTCCAATTTCCCATATCCTTTTCATTGCAATTCTTTATACCTGGAATATTTCCAATAATCAAATCAATATGAGCATGGTCTATTACACATGCATCCACAATTCCAGTAAAATATGGTGTATCAATTTTAATTCTAGCAACTGGTAATTGTACCGTCTTCCCATCAAACATCACACAATTTCTGGTTTTGCCGGTATAGTCTTGTTCTTCTACTAATTTCTTATTAACACCCACTATTGTACTGCCTGAATCTCGTATCGTCCTTGCTATTTTGTTTCTCACGAAGGTCTCAAAATACTCAAGGCTTCCGGCACATGTTAACATTGACAGGCTTTGATCTCTTCGATCTCTTACTCCGCCGAATCGTCCCTGTACATTTCTTTGGTATCGACCTCGGTTACTATAAAACTGGCCTTGTCTACTACCAATTTGGTTCCTTCCTTGCCCTCTAAACCTATTTTGTTCATCATATCTAAATCGTCTGCCGTTGTTGATGTAGTTGTCTCGTGTATCTCTTGTTCTGTTAAATGCAACTATTTCTTCTATGTCACTGCCTCTGGATAGTTTCTTATCGGGATGTGCCACCTTATAGGCCCTTATCAGTCTTACTATGTCTTCTATGGATTTTGGTTTCCTCTCCAACAAAAATATTTTTAATTCCTCCTGACACTCATAAATTGCTTTGTCAATCATTAGAAATGTCTTTAGACCATCAAATGTCTTTTCTATTTTAGCGGTTTCAGTCCAATTTTCAAAACTACTGGTCATTCTGTCCAAGAATGTCTGTGGGTCATCATTTGTTTCGATCGCACAGTTAACAAATTGTTCACGGTAGTACGCCTCTGTTTTTCCGTACGTTCGCAGTAATTGTTCTTTCACCACGCTATAGTTGCTCTGGTTCATGCATATCTTTGATGGAACCTCTTGCTACAAATGACTTTGATAATAAGAATGACCATTTGTCTTCGGGGTATTCCAGTTCTCTCATTTCAATGGCAACTAATTCATTTTTCTTTTCCCTTTCAATTGCTACTATCTCCTTATCCTTTTCTCTTTCTCTTTTGTCCTCCTTATCTAATCTCTCCTTTTCTTTTTCTCTTTCTCTTTTGTCCTCCTTATCTAATCTCTCCTTTTCTTTTTCTCTTTCCATCGCTAATCTCTCCTTTTCTTTGTCTCTTTCCATCGCTAATCTCTCCTTTTCTTTTTCTCTTTCTCTTTTGTCCTCCTTATCTAATCTCTCCTTTTCTTTTTCTCTTTCCATCGCTAATCTCTCCTTTTCTTTGTCTCTTTCCATCGCTAATCTCTCCTTTTCTTTTTCTCTTTCCATCGCTAATCTCTCCCTCTCCATTAACCTTTCTTGTACGTATTTTCTTAGTTCTGCCCCTTCCAGCTCCAACAACCTTCCCTCTTCCTTCAACGCTGCTACCTCAGCCTTGTCCGCCATAGTCTATTTCTAATAATATCGACTCGAATGTTCTCCTGTCTCTAGATCTAGGCTTTACTATCTCTACTGTCTGTTGACAGGAGATCCACTGTGTATAAAGGGATATGTGGGTTTTACCTTTTACGTTGGGCGCCACTTGTTACGTCTTCATATTAGATGAAACTCTTTAGACAGGGAAAACGACAAATCACCGTTTATAAATACTTTAATCTTTATTAACACTGAAAACACTTTCTTGTTCATATTCCTCCATTTTGGTTTCTTCCTATTTTCAACACGCATTCGCACCATTTCACATTTACACTAAGATGCGCACGTAACATAGCTATTACAGTCTTGAGTGTCTTTGTCAGTTTGGCGATTATTAGACGGCGATGAGCGTCAGTTGCCGTTACACATCAGTTGGTATCAGTTGGGATCAGATGAGGTTTAACTCTATCATTGCCAATGTCGACAGTAATGTGACGTCAATCGGTCAGCGTCTGATTTGCTATGAAACCGTGGTGACAATTTGGTAGCAGTAGCAAGGTGCTCATGTGTAATTATTGACTAGATATCTATCTATATATATTTATATATATTTCCTATTCATCATTTTCATTGTACATATACAAATATCATTATCATACATATCCAGTCAAAATTTTGTTATTTAAATTCATCCATCTAGTTGGTTACTCTATGTACGACTGTGTGTGAATGATGGTCTTGTCAGGTTGAACCTCGGGACCTTAATTCTGTTAAGCTATTGCACAACCTAAATAACTTCGAAAACATGACACCCAGTAGTTCTCTCTTTAAAGTTCCTATAGCATGCCCAGTATTTCTCTCTTTAAAGTTCCTACAGCATGCCCAGTACTTCTCTCTTTAAAGTTCCTACAGCATGCCCAGTACTTCTCTCTTTAAAGTTCCTACAGCATGCCAAGTACTATTCTCTTTAAAGTTCCTACAGCATGCCCAGTACTTCTCTCTTTCAAGTTCCTACAGCATGCCCAGTACTTCTCTCTTTCAAGTTCCTACAGCATGCTCAGTACTTCTCTCTTTAAAGTTCCTACAGCATGCCCAGTGCTTCTCTCTTTCAAGTTCCTATAGCTTGTCCAGAGCTTCTCTTTTCCAAGTTTCTATAGCATGCCCAGTACTTCTCTCTTTAAAGTTCCGACAGCATGCCCAGTACTTCTCTGTTTCAAGTTCCTACAGCATGCCCAGTACTTCTCTCTTTCAAGTTCCTACAGCATGCCCAGTACTTCTCTCTTTAAAGTTCCTACAGCATGCCCAGTGCTTCTCTCTTTCAAGTTCCTACAGCATGCCCAGTACTTCTCTGTTTCAAGTTCCTACAGCATGCCCAGTACTTCTCTCTTTAAAGTTCCTACAGCATGCCCAGTACTTCTCTCTTTAAAGTTCCTACAGCATGCCCAGTACTTCTCTCTTTAATATTCCTACAGCATGCCCAGTACTTCTCTTTTTAAAATCCTACAGCATGCCTAGTACTTCTCTCTTTAAAGTTCCTACAGCATGCCCAGTACTTCTCTCTTTCAAGTTCCTACAGCATGCCCAGTACTTCTCTCTTTAAAGTTCCTACAGCATGTCTAGTACTTCTCTCTTAAAAGTTCCTACAGCATGCCCAGTACTTCTCTCTTTAAAGTTCCTACAGCATGCCCAGTACTTCTCTCTTTAAAGTTCCTACAGCATGCCCAGTACTTCTCTCTTTAAAGTTCCTACAGCATGCCCAGTACTTCTCTCTTTCAAGTTCCTACAGCATGCCCTGTACTTCTCTCTTTAAAGTTCCTACAGCATGCCCAGTGCTTCTCTCTTTCAAGTTCCTATAGCCTGTCCAGAGCTTCTCTTTTCCAAGTTTCTATAGCATGCCCAGTACTTCTCTCTTTAAAGTTCCTACAGCATGCCCAGTACTTCTCTCTTTAAAGTTCCTACAGCATGCCCAGTACTTCTCTCTTTAAAATCCTACAGCATGCCTAGTACTTCTCTCTTTAAAGTTCCTACAGCATGCCCAGTACTTCTCTCTTTCAAGTTCCTACAGCATGCCCAGTACTTCTCTCTTTAAAGTTTCTACAGCATGCCCAGTACTTCTCTCTTTAAAGTTCCTACAGCATGCCCAGTACTTCTCTCTTTAAAGTTCCTACAGCATGCCCAGTACTTCTCTCTTTCAAGTTCCTACAGCATGCCTAGTACATCTCTCTTTAAAGTTCCTACAGCATGCCCAGTACTTCTCTCTTTAAAGTTCCTACAGCATGCCCAGTACTTCTCTCTTTAAAGTTCCTACAGCATGCCCAGTACTTCTCTCTTTAAAGTTCCTACAGCATGCCCAGTACTTCTCTCTTTAAAGTTCCTACAGCATGCCCAGTACTTCTTTTTTAAAAATCCTACAGCATGCCTAGTACTTCTCTCTTTAAAGTTCCTACAGCATGCCCAGTACTTCTCTCTTTAAAGTTCCTACAGCATGCCCAGTACTTCTCTCTTTCAAGTTCCTACAGCATGCCCAGTACATCTCTCTTTAAAGTTCCTACAGCATGCCCAGTACTTCTTTTTTTAAAATCCTACAGCATGCCTAGTACTTCTCTCTTTAAAGTTCCTACAGCATGCCCAGTACTTCTCTCTTTCAAGTTCCAACAGCATGCCCAGTACTTCTCTCTTTAAAGTTCCTACAGCATGTCCAGTACTTCTCTCTTTAAAGTTCCTACAGCATGCCCAGTACTTCTCTCTTTAAAGTTCCTACAGCATGCCCAGTACTTCTCTCTTTAAAGTTCCTACAGCATGCCCAGTACTTCTCTCTTTAAAGTTCCTACAGCATGCCCAGTACTTCTCTTTTTAAAATCCTACAGCATGCCCAGTACTTCTCTCTTTAAAGTTCCTACAGCATGTCTAGTACTTCTCTCTTAAAAGTTCCTACAGCATGCCCAGTACTTCTCTCTTTAAAGTTCCTACAGCATGCCCAGTACTTCTCTCTTTAAAGTTCCTACAGCATGCCCAGTACTTCTGTCTTTAAAGTTCCTACAGCATGCCCAGTACTTCTCTCTTTCAAGTTCCTACAGCATGCCCTGTACTTCTCTCTTTAAAGTTCCTACAGCATGCCCAGTGCTTCTCTGTTTCAAGTTCCTTTAGCCTGTCCAGAGCTTCTCTTTTCCAAGTTTCTATAGCATGCCCAGTACTTCTCTCTTTAAAGTTCCTACAGCATGCCCAGTACTTCTCTCTTTAAAGTTCCTACAGCATGCCCAGTACTTCTCTCTTTAAAATCCTACAGCATGCCTAGTACTTCTCTCTTTAAAGTTCCAACAGCATGCCCAGTACTTCTCTCTTTAAAGTTCCTACAGCATGCCCAGTACTTCTCTCTTTAAAGTTCCTACAGCATGCCCAGTACTTCTCTCTTTAAAGTTCCTACAGCATGCCCAGTACTTCTCTCTTTAAAGTTCCTACAGCATGCCCAGTACTTCTCTCTTTCAAGTTCCTACAGCATGCCCAGTACATCTCTCTTTAAAGTTCCTACAGCATGCCCAGTACTTCTCTCTTTAAAGTTCCTACAGCATGCCCAGTACTTCTCTCTTTAAAGTTCCTACAGCATGCCCAGTACTTCTCTCTTTCAAGTTCCTACAGCATGCCCAGTACATCTCTCTTTAAAGTTCCTACAGCATGCCCAGTACTTCTCTCTTTAAAGTTCCTACAGCATGCCCAGTACTTCTCTCTTTAAAGTTCCTACAGCATGCCCAGTACTTCTCTCTTTAAAGTTCCTACAGCATGCCCAGTACTTCTCTCTTTAAAGTTCCTAGAGCATGCCCAGTACTTCTTTTTTTAAAATCCTACAGCATGCCTAGTACTTCTCTCTTTAAAGTTCCTACAGCATGCCCAGTACTTCTCTCTTTCAAGTTCCAACAGCATGCCCAGTACTTCTCTCTTTAAAGTTCCTACAGCATGCCCAGTACTTCTCTCTTTAAAGTTCCTACAGCATGCCCAGTACTTCTCTCTTTAAAGTTCCTACAGCATGCCCAGTACTTCTCTCTTTCAAGTTCCTACAGCATGCCCAGTACTTCTCTCTTTAAAGTTCCTACAGCATGCCCAGTACTTCTCTCTTTCAAGTTCCTATAGCCTGTCCAGAGCTTCTCTTTTCCAAGTTTCTATAGCATGCCCAGTACTTCTCTCTTTAAAGTTCCTACAGCATGCCCAGTACTTCTCTCTTTAAAGTTCCTACAGCATGCCCAGTACTTCTCTCTTTAAAGTTCCTACAGCATGCCCAGTACTTCTCTCTTTAAAATCCTACAGCATGCCTAGTACTTCTCTCTTTAAAGTTCCTACAGCATGCCCAGTGCTTCTCTCTTTCAAGTTCCTATAGCCTGTCCAGAGCTTCTCTTTTCCAAGTTTCTATAGCATGCCCAGTACTTCTCTCTTTAAAGTTCCTACAGCATGCCCAGTACTTCTCTCTTTCAAGTTCCTACAGCATGCCCTATACTTCTCTCTTTAAAGTTCCTACAGCATGCCCAGTGCTTCTCTCTTTTAAGTTCCTATAGCCTGTCCAGAGCTTCTCTTTTCCAAGTTTCTATAGCATGCCCAGTACTTCTCTCTTTAAAGTTCCTACAGCATGCCCAGTACTTCTCTCTTTAAAGTTCCTACAGCATGCCCAGTACTTCTCTCTTTAAAATCCTACAGCATGCCTAGTACTTCTCTCTTTAAAGTTCCTACAGCATGCCGAGTACTTCTCTCTTTCAAGTTCCTACAGCATGCCCAGTACTTCTCTCTTTAAAGTTCCTACAGCATGCCTAGTACTTCTCTCTTTAAAGTTCCTACAGCATGCCCAGTACTTCTCTCTTTAAAGTTCCTACAGCATGCCCAGTACTTCTCTCTTTCAAGTTCCTACAGCATGCCCAGTACATCTCTCTTTAAAGTTCCTACAGCATGCCCAGTACTTCTCTCTTTAAAGTTCCTACAGCATGCCCAGTACTTCTCTCTTTAAAGTTCCTACAGCATGCCCAGTACTTCTCTCTTTAAAGTTCCTACAGCATGCCCAGTACTTCTCTCTTTAAAGTTCCTACAGCATGCCCAGTACTTCTTTTTTTAAAATCCTACAGCATGCCTAGTACTTCTCTCTTTAAAGTTCCTACAGCATGCCCAGTTCTTCCCTCTTTAAAGTTCCTACAGCATGCCCAGTACTTCTCTCTTTAAAGTTCCTACAGCATGCCCAGTACATCTCTCTTTAAAGTTCCTACAGCATGCCCAGTACTTCTCTCTTTAAAGTTCCTACAGCATGCCCAGTACTTCTCTCTTTAAAGTTCCTACAGCATGCCCAGTACTTCTCTCTTTAAAGTTCCTACAGCATGTCTAGTACTTCTCTCTTAAAAATTCCTACAGCATGCCCAGTACTTCTCTCTTTAAAGTTCCTACAGCATGCCCAGTACTTCTCTCTTTAAAGTTCCTACAGCATGCCCAGTACTTCTCTCTTTAAAATCCTACAGCATGCCTAGTACTTCTCTCTTTAAAGTTTCTACAGCATGCCCAGTACTTCTCTCTTTAAAGTTCCTACAGCATGCCCAGTACTTTTCTCTTTAAAGTTCCTACAGCATGCCCAGTACTTCTCTCTTTGAAGTTCCTACAGCATGCCCAGTACTTCTCTCTTTAAAGTTCCTACAGCATGCCCAGTACTTCTCTCTTTCAAGTTCCTACAGCATGCCCAGTACATCTCTCTTTAAAGTTCCTACAGCATGCCCAGTTTTTCTCTCTTTAAAGTTCCTACAGCATGCCCAGTACTTCTCTCTTTAAAGTTCCTACAGCATGCCCAGTACTTCTCTCTTTCAAGTTCCTACAGCATGCCCAGTACATCTCTCTTTAAAGTTCCTACAGCATGCCCAGTACTTCTCTCTTTAAAGTTCCTACAGCATGCCCAGTACTTCTCTCTTTAAAGTTCCTACAGCATGCCCAGTACTTCTCTCTTTAAAGTTCCTACAGCATGCCCAGTACTTCTCTCTTTAAAGTTCCTACAGCATGCCCAGTACTTCTCTCTTTCAAGTTCCTACAGCATGCCCAGTACATCTCTCTTTAAAGTTCCTACAGCATGCCCAGTACTTCTCTCTTTAAAGTTCCTACAGCATGCCCAGTACTTCTCTCTTTAAAGTTCCTACAGCATGCCCAGTACTTCTCTCTTTAAAGTTCCTACAGCATGCCCAGTACTTCTCTCTTTAAAGTTCCTACAGCATGCCCAGTACTTCTTTTTTTAAAATCCTACAGCATGCCTAGTACTTCTCTCTTTAAAGTTCCTACAGCATGCCCAGTACTTCTCTCTTTCAAGTTCCAACAGCATGCCCAGTACTTCTCTCTTTAAAGTTCCTACATCATGTCCAGTACTTCTCTCTTTAAAGTTCCTACAGCATGCCCAGTACTTCTCTCTTTAAAGTTCCTACAGCATGCCCAGTACTTCTCTCTTTAAAGTTCCTACAGCATGCCCAGTACTTCTCTCTTTAAAGTTCCTACAGCATGCCCAGTACTTCTCTCTTTCAAGTTCCTACAGCATGCCCAGTACTTCTCTCTTTAAAGTTCCTACAGCATGCCCAGTGCTTCTCTCTTTCAAGTTCCTATAGCCTGTCCAGAGCTTCTCTTTTCCAAGTTTCTATAGCATGCCCAGTACTTCTCTCTTTAAAGTTCCTACAGCATGCCCAGTACTTCTCTCTTTAAAGTTCCTACAGCATGCCCAGTACTTCTCTCTTTAAAGTTCCTACAGCATGCCCAGTACTTCTCTCTTTAAAATCCTACAGCATGCCTAGTACTTCTCTCTTTAAAGTTCCTACAGCATGCCCAGTGCTTCTCTCTTTCAAGTTCCTATAGCCTGTCCAGAGCTTCTCTTTTCCAAGTTTCTATAGCATGCCCAGTACTTCTCTCTTTAAAGTTCCTACAGCATGCCCAGTACTTCTCTCTTTAAAGTTCCTACAGCATGCCCAGTACTTCTCTCTTTAAAGTTCCTACAGCATGCCCAGTACTTCTCTCTTTAAAATCCTACAGCATGCCTAGTACTTCTCTCTTTAAAGTTCCTACAGCATGCCCAGTACTTCTCTCTTTCAAGTTCCTACAGCATGCCCAGTACTTCTCTCTTTAAAGTTCCTACAGCATGCCCAGTGCTTCTCTCTTTCAAGTTCCTATAGCCTGTCCAGAGCTTCTCTTTTCCAAGTTTCTATAGCATGCCCAGTATCTTCGAGTCCAATTTCCATAAAACAAAGGTTTCCCAAACACAACTCAGCTCTAGTTAATTCTCCAATTTTAAATTGATTGTCTTCATTGAGTTTTGTGATCTCGCCCCTCATGTAGGTAAGTGGAATATACACTCAGCCATAAATACCACGGTAACTAAGAAACAAAAAAAAAACAAAAAAACTATGCTACAGTTGCCGCCATAAACAATCCAAAGTAAACGATTGATGATATGGTAATGCGTGGCTGCTGATACATATCTTGAGGAAAAGCCGAATTAGGTTGGCCGTGATCAGAATCTGCTGCTGCTGGGGGGCGACTGGGGGGCCACAGTGTTTAAATTAAGAATTGATTAACGTATAGTCGTGAGAGATCGTTGCAGTCCGCTTGGCTTGGCTTGAGATTTCAAAGACGATACGTTTTGTTCATTCAAGCAACGAAAACTCGTATGGGAGAGTTGCTTTGGTGAGACTGAATACACTACTTCATTTCATTTGATTTTATACAGTTCATTTACAAATGGAACTGTTCCCTCATTTGTTCCCGCTTACTTTTATTTTAAAGTTTCTTAAAGTATTTGGAAGGTTTTTAACTACTGTATAATAATACTACTACTATTGCCTTTCAGAAGGCTGTATTGCTGCAAACCTGCCTCATCATCACATAAGATCTCAGTGGACTCTGCGAAATGAATCTAAAATAAAATGTCATTTTCTGTAAAGTTACTTTTGGGAGGTTTGGCGGCAGAGCGGTAAAGCGCTTGGCTTCCGAACCGGGGTCCCGGGTTCGAATCCTGGTGAAGACTGTGATTTTAAATTTCGGGATCTTTGGGATCCTCTGAGTCTTTACATGGAGTTTTATGTCATTATCAAGTGAACACTGGAGTTAGTTATCGCAGTGGACCAGTGTTGTGCGTACTAATGTGTTGTCTTGTGGGATAGCAAGGTGCAGAATTAGTGTTTAATTAATATAACCACAATATTAGAATGTTTTAAACTCAAAGATATTACTTCATCAGTTTGCCATTATAACTTATATTCATATCATTAAACAAATACATTGTTAACAGTGAGTCACTTATTATTATAAGTACGAAGGTGCCTGTTGAATGTCAGGGGCCTGGGCAAACCAGTTAAGGCTTTAAGACAACCCTGACACCGACATCAGTTGGGGAAAAGTAAAGGCGGTTGATCGTTGTGCTGGCCACATGACACACTCGTTAACCGTAAGCCTCAGAAACTGATGGCCTTTACATCACCTGACCTATAGACCACAACTAAGTTGAAAACTATTTTAAAAGCATCCGGCCTTCTCAAATTATCTTAGTGAGAACAGTAGCTCTACTACAATACGTACTAGCACAGGATGTTCTAGAGTGAACCAACGACACACTCTACTAATATATAACTGTATTAGAAGACAAGGCAGCAGTGTTCAATTGACAAGAGATACTTTTTTACATAGCTTTATTACCTTACTCCGTTTGTCTGTCTGGGTAGAATATCACGTTAGTTCTCCCACTTCCCATTCTCTGATCAAGTTGAAACTTATCACAATTTTTCATTGTCGATAACAACATAACACCAATGAATGTATGGTAAGTATTTTTAGTGTTTTTCTTTGTTTTTGTTTTTATTTTTTAATCATCTTTAACTTGTTGATTTTATTAAAATAGCTCAACAACTTTCTGTTTTATTTTAGTAAGTGGAGGCAGGGTTTTTATGGAAGCCCCGTGTCCCTTCTGGCTTTAATGCACATGATAATATTCATTATTTATAAACGCATGTTGCATTTGGGGGGGGGGGGAAGAAACAGTACTCGTACTAATATTCTTATATTGAAATAAATATTTTGTAAAAAAATGGTTGTTTTTTTTTAAATATGAAAGCACTCATTAAATTAGCATATTTTCGTAAAACCATCTCTAAGCTCTACGAATGTATGTATAAGTTAAAATTTGGTAATATTTATACATCATTATCCGGTAGTCACTCACGAAGGCCGCAGGATACACATTTGAGACCAAAAGAAAATCCACTGCCGAGGACAGACGCAGATGGCGAAAAGAGAAACTAATTCGACCACCTGCGGACAATGATTTTGCTTGCCCTGGATGTGGCAAAATATGTAGCTCACAGCTGGGGCTGCGCAGCCACGGGAAATACTGCACTCCTTACCAATATTCGGACTCGAAGACAAGCCTTATAATTATTATTATCCTGTAGGTATTGTATATGGGTGAGAACATGAAGACATTCAACTGCAGGCTTCGTTTGTTCATACCTCTTGGTCTCCAGTACTTCCCTATCCAGCTCTTCATTATGAGATACATGCGACCACGTATCAATCATTGTCTTTTACAAAGTGTAA
The DNA here is from genome assembly GCA_036873155.1 of Biomphalaria sudanica. Classification (NCBI taxonomy): domain Eukaryota; kingdom Metazoa; phylum Mollusca; class Gastropoda; family Planorbidae; genus Biomphalaria; species Biomphalaria sudanica. The sequence continues at coordinate 238,127 of JAZGLO010006691.1, forward strand.
ATTGTAAGTCTAAAAAGAAAGTACACTTTCCCTTTCAGACCTTGCGATCTATAGGGCAGATGATGTAAAATTCATCTGTTTCTGTGGCCCACGTCAAACGAGGGTGTCATGTGGCCAGCACAACTACCAACCGCCTTTACATTTCCCCAACTAATAGAGCTGGGTGGACTCAGAGGCGCTCTAAAGATGCCGAAATTAAAAATACCAGTCTTCATCAGGATTTGAACTCGGTTCGAAAGCCAAGCGCTTCACCGCTCTGCCACCGCGCCTCCAAATTGTAAGTCTGCGTGATACAAATTTCATGTTAAATTTTTCTCCGATTCAAAACCAGACTGGTGCTCTCCCATTACGCAGTACTACACCAAAATGTGATCTCTAAGAGCAGCTGCCGTTCTGGAAAATAGTGGAGGGATTCGGTCACCTGACCTCTACGACGAACGTTAAGGGACAGACGTGAGAAAGGAAACGACAACATTCGTGATTATTTGCTTTAAATTGCTTTATAACTGAAATTTTAACAATCTTTTGAAATCAATTTCCATTTTTGGTATAAATTTTCAAGTTATTAAAAATGTGTGTCCAATTTCTATTGAGACTTATCATTTGTCAGAATTATGAAATTATTTAACGTATATTTTGGACTATTTTCATATGAAAGTTTTAGATTTTGACTATGGGCGAGATTTTAATCTGTGATTTGAACTGATGTGACATTTCAACATTCAATCATTTTTTTATATACATATTATCCTTGTATCTTGACTGTCTAAGTTCGGGTCAGATTAGCATAATGTAACCTTCCTTGAAATTTGTATTTTTTAATAGACTAAGGCTGACACAAAAACACTTTAAGCTGGTAAAGTATCTAACCAGACTAGCAGCTTATATAAAGATGACTTTTCAAATTGCTATACAAGACACCAACTTCAAAAAGCACTCTTACAAAAATCTAGATCTATAGATACTAGAAATAACGATTTAAAACTCTAACTTTGTCGCCCCATTAACCCTTTAGACGATTTTATCTAGAAATTTAAGTGAACAAGGCCTTAAGAGAAATCGCATTGGTTACAACCTTATACGCAACAAAATGTTTTACAATCATTCAAATAATTGCTAGCAAAACACTTGCTTCTTCTTAATTTGAATTGTCCTAGCAGTTAAGTCGAAAGTTCCCGGAATTCTAATCCCAGAGAAGCTCCCTTCTATCAGTTAAGTCGAAAGTTCCCGGAATTCTAATCCCAGAGAAGCTCCCTTCTATCAGTTAAGTCGAAAAGTTCCCGGAATTCTAATCCCAGAGAAGCTCCCTTCTATCAGTTAAGGCGAAAAGTTCCCGGAATTCTAATCCCAGAGAAGCTCCCTTCTATCAGTTAAGTCGAAAGTTCCCGGAATTCTAATCCCAGAGAAGCTCTTTTCTGTCAGCCTGTTACTGTCTGAGAGGGATCCTGGCAGATGTCTTTTGCTACATCACTGTTACTGATGGCTCGTATACCAAGACGATTCGGTTAGATGCGAGGCCGAAAGCCAAGCACACAGGGGAAACTAGCCATAAAATGATCTCTTGACAAACTATGCGTGTATAGTGGCATGGTTGTTGAGGGCTCTCTACCATCTCCACCAGTGCAATGGGATTTCATTTTTGTTTCTCAGTTACCCTAATCGTCTCCTCTAACGACCGTTTCCACCCGGGCGCCACGGTTGAAGCTGGGAAACAATGCCGGGGAGTATGACACGTAAAACAACCAAGAACGAAACTAGGATGACCAAGTAAAGGCCCAAAGGAGAGACCAAACAGGAGGACATTACCAAGGGGGGAAAACAAAATTAATCTTTAGAAAAACTATTCAGCAGAATATTTCTTAAGGAAAGTGACTTCTAGCCGTATATGGGGGTTCCATTCGCTTAAAGAAACGTGTGTGTGTTTAATCCATGCGCAACATGTTTTAGACCTTCTTAATGATGATATAAAGGCATCTCAGTGAGTCAGTGGAAAATCTAATTCTCTCTAAAAAAGGACATGTAACCCTAAACTAAGTATGTGTGTGAGAGTTTATTTGTGTGTGTTTGGTAACTTTTTGTTTCAAGGTTAAGACAAAGACCCCATTGGATGATTTCTTTATCTTACAGTTTCAAAACGCACCATTAATGTTTACAGAGATATACTATATAATATCATCATTATTTTCGTTTTTTCAATAAGCATAAATATGGCTTTATGATATATAAAAAAATAACAACTCTTCAATTTGGAATCCGCTGTCATGGGCAAACTATTGGAAAATCTGAAAGAGTAATATCAGCTGTCAAGTAACATAAAATCTGAATTCTTCGCTAATGGTCTCAATATCACTACATGGTTGTGAAAGTTGGACCATGAACTCTTTGGTTGAAACAAAGAATTAAAACCTTTGAAAGTGCTACAGAAAGATATAGACATGAAATACACAAATACAAAGAAAACATATGAGTAGTTGTATTTGCAATAGAGCTAGATTAACAATGACAAATCGAATACAAATATTTTTACTATTTTTTTTTTGTTTAGCGCAATTTCATGCAGTTACGCTTTTTCAATACGCTGTTACAGTTGGGAAGGGGTGGTGGGAAAAAGAAAGGGGTATCTCGTTTTTTTTTAATTGACTTTTGTTTTGTAAGGTAAAAGAAATAAATGTGCGAAATTTGAGCTGGACCCAAGATTTGGGTTTGGGAGAAATAACGCGTACAGCCTTTTTACCTGACTAACAAAGTTAGTTGAAATAAGCTTTGTAAAAATGGACCGGCCTCGCTCTTGATATCCTGCTATGAAACATGAGGCCAAATATTGCAATTAAAAACGGTTTTATTTATTATTTATTAGCTGTAAAGCTTAGTACAAATTATCTTATCTTATCTTATATAATACAGACGTTACTTCAAAAAAGAAGATGATTACGTCCTACGCGTCATGCATTTAGTCATGCATATTAACCAATGACTTAGTCATGCATTAACCAATGACTTAAATTCTGCCAAGTCACTGGTTTTTCTGGCTAGCTCAGGCAACCCATTCCATGCTCTAATAGCACTAGGGAAGAAGGAGTATTTGTACAAATTTGTCCTAGCATATGGGACGAGGAATGTGCCTTTATTTTTGTGTCTTTCAGAGTATTTTATTAAATTTTGTTTTTGTATTTGAAGATTATGGTTCAGTGTTTTATGTATAATTGCTACTTTACTTTTGAGTCTTCTGTCCTGAAGGCTTTCTAAATTTAGTGATTTTACTAATGGTGTTACCCTAGTCAAATGTGAATATTCGTTTGTTATGAATCTTACTGCTCTATTTTGTGTTTGTTCCAGTTTCTTAATGTTTTCTTGAGTTGAGGGGTCCCACACGGTGGATGCATATTCTATTATTGGCCTAACCAAGGTTAAATAACATTTTAGTTTTATGTTCTTATTTGATTTATAGAAATTTCTTTTAATAAACCCTAATGCTTTGTTGGATTTTTTTATAGTTTCATCAGTATGTGGATTCCATGACAGTTTTTCATTTATTATAGCACCTAGGTATTTTGCGTTTTTAGTCTGTGTTACTGGTTTGCCATGAATAAGATAAGTGGAATTAATTTGTTTTAGTTTTTTTGTTACTCTTAACAACTGACATTTTTCTGGGTGGAAAGACATGCTCCAATTCGATTCCCATTTCTGTAATTCATCTAATTCTCTTTGTAAAATATCTGTGTCTTGTGTTGTTTTTATTGTTCTATATATTATGCAATCGTCTGCAAATAATCTGACTTATTGATGATTTTTCAAAAGGTTTAGATAATAGTGAACAAATGATGCTATTTTACTAGATTTTTCCAAGGCTTTTGACAAAGTTCACCACCATAGTTTGCTTAAAAAATTAAAATATTTCGGCATTAATGGTCCTATAATTAGATTGTGCAATATTGTTAAACAATACAAAATAGTGGTACTAATAAGTTTTAATTTGTCATTATACAATAACAAACTAGCTGGAGGTAGATGTATTCAATTCGATATAACATACATTTAATAAGTATATTACAGAATTGTATCATGTTAATTTAAATGCAGAATAAGGAAAAGTTAATGTACTAGTAATAAAGGGGCTAAAGTTTTTTTTTAAATTGAAATTTCTACGTTTACACACAAAAATAAATCAGTATGATTACTTGATCTAGTTTCCTTTAAATAACAAACTTTAAGTAATAAAAAAAAGTATAATTTCTTTCAAGTACACACAACTTTTAAACTATATGTAATGATGCAATCTGCAGCTGCTGACTGGATAAAGTGGAAGGATTTGTTTACGCGAAATGTCACAGCACCCCTACAATTTAAGTCACTGGACAACAGATGATGAAGATGTCACAGCCAAGAGAGTGCGGTTCACAAGTTACGATTCACGATTCTAGTACGGCACAGCGAGTACAGGCTGAAGTCGGTCCGGAACAACTGAACACAGTCCAGGACGAGACGGAAAGGCCATTTATAGTTTGATACCGGAGTACAGAGTTGATACGACAGTTGGGTTATCCACGCGTGAACATTTGCACAGTCAGTGTTGCGTTGATGCCACTTGTACAATATTGGTTGTTGATTTATTAGGCAGTACTAGGACCTAGGTCTCTTAAATCCCACCCCCAACAGTATAGAAAACCACAGCACACGTCGTATCGTTTTACATTGCATCTTTTGCGTAAAACTAGTGGGCTATTATTGGCTTGGAAGAAAGTCTTTGCAGTGTAACGTCTAAATTGGTTACGTTCTGACATTTAATATTGCAATTAGTTTATTCATTATGGCTTTAGTTCAAAGCAACAAGTGATGTAAAATCTCTACGTTATAGGGTAAAACGTGCACCTTGTAAGAAAGTAAAATAGCGCACTTTTTCCTACGAGACTTAAAAAAAAACGCGTTAGTATTCTAAAGAAGCGTTATTGTGGGGCATCTCTGTTATGCCGACCACCTTTCAGCTCACTAAAAGAAAAGATTGCCTTAAGCATATGTTCGTCCACCATACGAGAAAAGTGCCATGCCCAGCGTGACTGTTGGACTATAAGAAGTTTATACCCATAGACTTATATATTATATCTAGACTGGAAACCGGAAATAAATTCTTATACGCGACTGATCGATTCACAGACGTATCTTTATATAGATTTTTATGTACGTAAACTCTTTTTTTCAGGCTCTAGGGTGAGTCGCCCCAATCAATCTATTTTGTCTTAGAAAAGTAACGATCTTTAGTTTTCAAAGTTTAGAAATGATGCAAAATCATTTCTCGGATATTCACGCAAATATATGAAACAATGGCATTTTCTGTTTGTTTCCATTGAGATAATGTTTCAAAAATCATAAATGGAAATAATTCATATTGATTTAAATCATCTAATGTACATTTAAATAGATTGATTACTTAGATCTTTCTAGATTATGTATCTAAAGATTGCAAAATAATAATTATGAGACGAGAGTACTCCTATTTTTGATGTTCAATTACTAGATATAGATCTAAAAATTAAATTATATGTTACATAGGTTAGGGTTGAAAAAAAAAACAGTTTTACTTCTTTTAACTACTTAACAAAACAACGCCTTGATCCAGTTTGTAAAAAATTTTCACGACATTCACGGCGTTCAAGAAGTCTTAGTTACTTTCTATTAAGTACTCCTGTCTCAGATCCACAAAGAGGGATTGAGAGAACCACTGCTGCACTGCACTGATTTTGGTAGACAGGCGGAGCGATTTATTTCGCCACACTATCGCTTGGAGGCGTCCAAAAACACGACTATCCCTGATCAATATCAAAACCTACCTTTAAAGCAATGCGTCATTTGATACTATGCTTGCCAGATATAATATGTATATATATATATATATATAAATATACATACCTACACGATTTGCTCGCTTAAGAGTATAAGAATAAAATTAAAGTGTTACGGTGCTATTTGGAGCAGTGAGTTGTTTATTTAATTTTTAAGTTGGTAGTGTCGTGTGGCGTAGTGTTACAGAGCGCCTGGATAGAGAGTCGTTACAATTTACAAAATATATATGTTTGGTTATTGAGTTAATTTTAAAAGTTCAAATCAGGACAGGTCCACATGGTTAAATAAAAAACAGGTTTTATGTTAACAAGATTGAACAAATGTAAAAAGGTAGGCCAGCGGCGTAGCTACCAATGTGCGGGTGGTGCGGGCCGCACAGGGCACCAAGTGGAGAGGGGCACCAAAATTCCCCCAATGTGTATTAATTTTCTATTTCCCTGAGCTTTTCAGTAAAAACGACTAATTGTATGGACACGAGCAAACATAAACTACTGTATTTTAAACATGAACTAACAATTTATAAACTAGTCATGTCGCTATTTTGTTTCATCTCCTTGACTATTTCTTCCATACAATGTAAGCTATAGAACAGTTTGAATCTAATTGACTAGATTTATTTCGGACACACGGTACATGTTGTTACTACACTGATCAATGCTCTGTAATATAAAGAAGAAGAAGAAGATAGGCCAACCTTTGTTTTTACTTCATTGTTTAGTCCATTGGTTTAATCTAGATATTGAGTTTACAAATATATTTCTAAACTCTAGCTCTAAACAATTGTCTTTGTTTATTCATTTCTTTATGATTCTTAATAGTTTAATTTTGGAAATAATTCTATTGTAATGTCAATATTTTAAAATAAGCTAACCTTTGTTTTCTACGATTTTTTTTAAACTAACTAGTTAATTGTGATACTGTAACGTAAACAAAATGATGAACAGTGCTCAAGACTGAGTAGTCTGGCTTGCGCCTCAAAACTCTTTTAAGCTCAGACAGAGAAATTCTGGTTCTAACTGCTATATGCTGATGATATTGTCCTCTGGTCAACCGGGAAGAAATCCGACCAAATTCAGGCGGCACTTCAAGCAATCTCCTCCACGGAGGGCAAGTACTAATTCTAATAGGAATTCTATCAGTGTAGGGCCCAGCTGATTTAGTCAAATTGGCCGCAATGTGGAGGAATGATCGCACTTTTATGCGGTTCCTCTCTCTCCACTGTTGCACTAATATTGAGGTGGGTAGTATAGAGTCGACACTTTTGTAGCGCTCATAGGCCGTAAGTACCGCCCTCTCCCTCCTTAAATGTAAAGGGGCCACGTTTGTTAAGATTTCAGAAGCGTTTGCTGGGCTTGTTCGAAAGGTGCCACAAATTAACCTTAGTGCCTGTGATTGTACTCGGTCGAGTTATTCGAGGGCAGTTTTACTAGCATATACTTGAACTGTAAATCTGTACTCAATTTGTGATTAGACTGCCCCTAAGTACAATGTTTCGTAGCATGTCAGCTTTGGCACCCCACTTTGTGCTTGCCAGCTTTCTTAGTAACGTTAACTTCTCCGAGGCTTTTCTTTCAACTTCCTGGACGTGCTGGAACATTGACAACTGTCTATCCTGGGTTACCCCTAGATATTTTGGCGTGTTTTCACGTTGGAGTCGCAGCCCACCGAGTTGAAGCTCGAATGGAGCCTTAAGAATGTCGATCCCTAGGCTGAACAGGGACCAGGTCGTTTTGGCAACGTTTATCTGAATCTGTCATTTGTCGCAATACGAGGAGATGGTTTGGAGATCTGCTTGTAATGCCGCCTGTATTTGGTCGGCTTTCTTGCCGGTTGACCAGAGGACAATGTCATCCGCATAAAGCAGTTTCTTTGACCGCAGTGAGGTGCGTTTCTTAAATTTCTTAAGTCTAAAGAGGCATCGAGACAATTTCAAGTCACATCATTGCAAGAGTCCACCGACTATAGGCGAGCTGTTATTGGGTATGAATAAACTGAACAATTAAAAGCAACAAAGCAAGATGAGACGGTTATCATTGAATCCAGAAAAAAATGATGAGGCCGACATCCTGAATGATGAAAAAGAAGAAAATACTTCAATACCGCAGGTTCTAGAGACTAAAGGACAGCACACAATCATGTTTTTAGCACACTCCTCAAAAATTCATACTAAAGAAGCTGAACCATCAGACAGTGTAAACAATACAGAAAGCAGGATAATAAACTCTAGACTGAACGACTTTGGAGATTGGCCTGATGTCATCACAGATAATATTCGCATACACCTTCTCACTCAAGGATCTGAAACAGTTCAGCGTATGGACAGTCAATTCAGAGAGGCGTATAGACATAAAGAATCAGCAAAAGGAAAAGCTAGAAAGCTTTCAAAGGCTTGGTTTTTCCGGCAAATGTCAAACGGCGAGAAAGTTCTTAGAAAGTGGATGTGTTATTCGCCCCCCAAAAAAAGAATCCTTATTTTGCTTCCCCTGCATACTCTTCTAAACAAGATCAAGTACCAAATCTTTATTTAACTCCAAAGATGGATTCAATGAGTGGTGGAGGTTATCACCGAAAATAGAAAACCATGAGACCAGCAGAGCTCACATTTAGTCATCGCTTGCTTGGAGGGAACTTGAAGTTCGCCTGAGAGTAGGGAACAATATTGACAACAAGGCCTAAGATTATACAAGAGACGAAAACCTGGAGAGTTAGTAAAATTACTATCAAAGTACGATCCACTCTTGAGGGAGCATGTGCTTCGAACTAAGCTTTGTTCCAGACCGAATACATACATGTCTCTACAAATACAAAATGAATTTATTACAATATTGGGGGATCACGCTAAAAAACAAATCATACAGCAAGTAAAACAAGCCAAATATTTCTCTATTATTTTTGACAGTACACCTGACATCTCAAAGCTGGATCAAACTTCCCAAATTTTACGGTACGTTGTCATAGATAATGACTTCATCGACACAAAGGACAAGCATGCTGCTGGAATCGCTGAGATGTTTCTAGAGAAACTGCGTTCGGATGGCTTAGACATAATGGACTGCAGGGGTCAAGGCTATGATAATGTTGCGGTCATGAAAGGTCAAAACTACGGTGTCCAAAAACGTATTCTAGAAGTCACTATTCATTGCCTGCTCAAACCATTCTCTTAATTTAGCAGAAATTCGAGCTGCTGAAACTGATGTCAATTCGGTAACATTTTTTGGTACACTAGACCGTTTACACGCCTTTTTCTCAACTTCAACACACCGCTGGGATATCCTCATCAAAATAACCGGAACTAGCCTTAAACGTTTAGTTGAGACCTGCTGGAGCGCCAGAGGAGAAGCTGTCAAGATGGTTAGGGATAAATTTTCTAAAATTATAGACACTCTGGAGACATTAAATAGCAGAGATAAAAAATTCATCGACTAAATCTGAAGCAGGTGGATTATTGGTTGCTATTCAGTCTTTTAGTTTTCTCACCTATCTTGGATTTTGGGCTCCTGTATTAACTAAAATTAATGATGCGCAATTCTACCTTCAAAAACAAGGATTGTCTATTCAAGACTGCTCACTCAAACTAAAAACATTAGAGACATTTTAAAGTAGTAATCGAGAGAACATCGCTGAAGCCAGCATTACCTTTGTCGAAAGTGTGTTAAGATCTGAGAATCAGTACAGAACCTCAAAGACTCATTGGCCATAAGAAAAAGATGCCTGGTGAGAAAAGTGACGACTCTGTACTTACACACAAAAAAGAGCTACGAAGGGAAATTTATTCTACCTTGGACAGGATTGTTCAAGAAATAATCACCCGATTCGAGCAACTTCATGATGTAGCAGATAGATATGAATTTTTGTCGCCTTCCCAGCTATTAAATCCTCAGGTCGAAATCAATCTCGATAGTACTCCTAGTAACATTGATAAAAACGAATTTCTGCTGGAGCGAAAGAGGCTTCAACAGTTTGTCACAGTTTCATCAGAAGCCTCCGAACATCCAAAACAAGGACCTGTTGAGCTCTTGAATTTTATAAAAAAATATCAGCTAGATGATTCAGTCCCGAAAATCGTCATCGTGATTCGCATATTTTTTACTATTGCGGTAAGCGTCGCTACATACGAGAGAAGTTTTTCCAAACTGAAACTGATCAAGAATTACTTGCGATCAACGATGACAAATTTACGACTCACTAATTTGGCCATTTTGTCCTTTGAACAAGAGCTGGTGGAAAAAATTGATTTCGTTAAAATTATTGATACTTTTGCCAGCAAGAAAGCGCGTAAAATTCACTTGTAGTATGTTTATGTAAAAGTGATTTTTTTTTTATTAACAATATTTGATTAATGAATACATATTATTTTGAACAAAAAAGTAAGGTTTTGCAATGTTATTAATTAGTTAGTTTTTTTGTTTTTTTTTTGGGGGGGGGCATCAAGATGAGGTACCGAAACAGGCATCATATACTCTAGCTACGCCACTGAGGTAGGCTTCCTATATAAAGGCAAAGACATAGCGATCATATCAGTGGACTTTAGGACTCAAGTTTTACGTCCCTCTGTACTTTCATCTTCCGCCTACACCCCAATACACATACTAATGTGAGGTCTAAGCTGTTAGTTATTTTATAAGGAGAGATACAGATGTTAAAAAGCGGAACGTTTTAGATTTAGATCTTCTAAGAGCAGGGCCGGATTTAAGTCAGTGGAGGCCCGACTTATATACATATTTTCTAGATTTAAAATAATACGCATTTTTTAAAGCAAAGGGTATACAACTATACATTGTAATACCAAATAAGATTGTAACATTTAAAACAATATTTAAAATTGCAGAGGTTTTAAAAAGTAATATTATATCAATGTGATCGATTACTTTTTTTACACAGCCCCTACCTTTTTTTTTCCCAAAACTAAATGTAATGGTTTACAATAAATCTGATAGATTTATCAAATAAAAATTTGATAATAATTATATTATCGATATTTTAGTCTAACAAAGTTTTTAAAAGAATGGTATCCATGGTTAATGAGTCAAAAGATTACTTTTACATAAACATACTACAAGTGAATTTTACGCGCTTTCTTGCTGGCAAAAGTATCAATAATTTTAACGAAATCAATTTTTTCCACCAGCTCTTGTTCAAAGGACAAAATGGCCAAATTAGTGAGTCGTAAATTTGTCATCGTTGATCACGTTTGCCTTCTCTTAAGTCAGCGAATTTTTACAGAGGTGCCCCACGGAAACGCTGGCTAAGGCGCCAACTCCCGTTAACTAAACTAGAAGAGAGCACCTGGCATGTGGATTCAGAACGAGGCAACTGGAGGTCACAAAGGCCGCGGAATACACATTTGTGACCAAATAAAAATCTTCTGCCGAGGACAGACGTAGACGGCGAAAAGAAAATCGAAATCGACCACCGGCGGACAATGATTATGACTTCGCTGATGGTGGCAGAATATGTAGGTCACTGCTGGGGCTGCGTTTCTACGAGAAGTACTGCATTCTTAATTAATCTTTGGGCTCGAAGACAAGCCTTATTATTATTTATTTCTTAGCTAACACTCTCTTTAATGACTGTAAACTCCTGGCACAGGGCGATCACAAGCACAAGGAACGAAAAGTAGAACACTTGTAAAGGAGTAGAACATTGACTTTATTTCAGACTCAGCATATTGTGACAAGTCAAGTAGTTGGTTTGAGTAAACGATGACTTGAATGTCTGAAATGGTATCTTTAACGAGGTAATGGCCACGAACCTACAGTGAACTGATGTTTTACAATCCTACAATGATTTCTTCTTCAATTATTGAGTATTTCTCTACGTCTAGTTTCTCCCAGTTACGTTTTGTCCTATTTCGTCTCTATATCTTGATGAAAGTATTTCACCCAATGCCTTTTGTCATGTGTTAATGTATATTCTACCTGTCGACCTATCAACAAAATTTCTACTGTAACACATTGTTCTTTCCTTTCTTCCCAAATAAACAAAAAATAATGTATAAATATTTTTAATTATAAATATATAGAGCAATATCGTATGGCATCTTCTGTTTTTCATATGGTAGTCTTCATATATGAAAAGAAGAGACATCTGAATTATTTATCATAATTTAAACATGCCTTGTAGTCATAATAAATGATGTGTTTTTTTTTAATATATTTTCTAAATTTCGAAAGTTACTTCAGAAATGAAGGATTATTTCGTCCAATTCCACGGCATTGAACCCCCTTGGGTTTAAACTCGGGACCATAGTCACGACAATCCGAAGCACATACCACTCGTGCATCTAGAAAGTTACTAAATTAAAAAGTCTTAACCTGTGCATTTCAAAACGAACATTTAGCCAAACAAATTAAATTAAGCTATCCTAGTGACCTATATCCTGTTGCAACACTTTATAGTAGCCGACTTCCTGGAGGCCTGGTGTCTTTGTCACCAAGTAGAACTACATTTTGGAAATTGCATACGATATAATATGTTCAGGAAGTCTTTCCTATTGGACACATCCTGGAAGCCACCTGCGGGTGACCTGAGTGGAAAGACGCTACCTGTGAGTTTTGAAATCCTGAAGTTTTTAAAATGTTGGATACCTGACTAGCCCGAGCCTTCAATCAAACGGAGTATGGTGATGATGTTAACTTGGGCAGTGAATATGATACTGAAATCAACGTGCCACATTGTACTTAATACATTGACATGCACTATTCAGCTATGCTGGAGCATTACACACAAAAAAAAGCAAAATTAAAACATGTCTATCTGAAGAATGAGAAAACAGAGAACAACATTATAATTATTCATTGATAACGATCATAGCTGTAGCTGTAGTTTACATTTATTTTGTTGTGTTACATTATAGAGATTAGAGATTCTCTTCATTAAAAACAAAAGAAAAACACGATTATAAAGAGAGTTTGTGTTATCACATAAACTTAGAGGCAGCCAATGACGGATCTGCCCATACATAAGAAATATCCAAGCCATATTCTTATTTTGCTTCAAACAAGAAATATCGCAAACGAAATGACAACATGCATAGTCACACTCTACACCTTAAGAAGATAGTCTTACATATAACCTATGAGTATTCTTCGACTTTTCATCTTTAATTCAAAATATTTGAAAGGCTCTCTGATGTTTTCATTGTTCAAACACTATAAAAATCATCTTTCTGAGCTTATGATTGAGCTTATAAATTCCGTTTCAACTTTTATGTTGGTCAAATTATTAAATAGTTCGTAAAACACTATTTATAAAAATTACAAAATAAAAAAGTTAGGCGCGATTAGGGGCTTGAATCCTTGACCCTTAGATTAAAAGTATGAGGCTCTAGCGACTGAGCTAGCACAGTTTTATTTATGTACAAGGACACAACGCATTATAACTGAAGAATTTAAAAACAAAGGTATGTATTTCTCAGTATGTCGGCTTCAAAAAAATATTGGGTCGAAATTGCGAATACAAAATCGATTTTGGTAAATTTTACTGCTGCGTTTCGATAATAAAAATATCTTAGTTGTCGTAGACTAAAGGTAAGTTATAACGGGTTAATTTTCATATTTCTTTTTATCCACGTCAAGTGGGAGAATAGTGATGAGGGCTTTTAGAAATATATATAAGATATGTATAATCTCCTATACTCAAATACGCGCAATTCGTACGCAAATGATAATCTCTCTTTGTTTTCAAACAAATCTTTCACCGAGCATGTTTCCAATCACGTCACTAGTTTTGTTAGACTAAAAAAATGTCTTGGTCAACACGAGAGAGTTGACGAGGACAAATAAACATTTGCAAACTAGTTCTTAGAGTATTTACATCAACGTGACAATGCCTTAAGTTAACTAACAAACCACAGAGTGAATAATCGATGTACTTTTAGAAATGAAATCTCTACGAATGACGACCAAAACTAACAATGGCTTTTCCTCTCTCGGTGGCTGCTAACAGTGACGTGACAACTAAAAGTGAGGTGGCTGCTAACAGTGACGTGACAACTAAAAGTGAGGTGGCTGCTAACAGTGACGTGACAACTAAAAGTGAGGTGGCTGCTAACAGTGACGTGACAACTAAAAGTGAGGTGGCTGCTAACAGTGACGTGACAACTAAAAGTGAGGTGGCTGCTAACAGTGACGTGACAACTAAAAGTGAGGTGGCTGCTAACAGTGACGTGACAACTAAAAGTGAGGTGGCTGCTAACAGTGACGTGACTACTAACAGTGAGGTGGCTGCTAACAGTGACGTGACAACTAAAAGTGCAAGCTGTTTATCTGATTTATCTCTTAGCTAATACCTCAGGTCTTTTCTCTTGACTGGCCATACATACAAATGGAATTTTGAATTTTTAACACAGATATTCGGACAAATCTTTTAATGTCTATGCAATCCTGAGGCAATGTTATACTGAACAACATTTTATGGTCTCACCTTGATCTAGTTTGAAACTGAATTTTTGTTTTCTGCAAGCGTTCTGTACATACTTTAGTTTCACGTTCAGATGACAATAAAAGTATGATTGTCTGTTATCTGTGCATTGGCAGGGCGGATCAAGAGTTTGTTTATATTCAGATATTGATTCGATTAGCCAAACATAACACAGAAAACATCGTCTCTTGAGTAATGCTACTAATCATCAAATTGTCGTCGAATTTGTGGGTGTTGCTGTCTAGTTTGGATATTAATGCGGACTTCTTCCACCTCAGCGGAGGATGATGTGCACATTAGCTATTCTTCGCACTACGTTGAAGATTTCTGTGACATCCTCAAATATATATCTCGATAACCTATTTAAAAGGATAAGTAATGGATGAAAAGACTGGAATATCTTGAGCCCTCGGTAGTGTGATGTGTGTCAGAGTGGCATAATCCGCTGAGATACCTGACAACGAGTCCTAGAGTTTGAAACGGAAATCTTTTCCTAAATACTCCCTTCCCCTGCAAGTCCACAAAAGAGTGGGATTTTAGCACACTGAGAATCTTATAAATAAATGAGCTATACAAATGCAATTTTAAACCAAATAGGGGTGAATTTTATATAATTATTTCATACTGTCATACAGACGAAAGGTTCCCTAAAGATCCAATCTGTCATAAACAAAAGAAGTTCCCGAAAGATCCAATCTGTCATACAAAGAGAAGTTACCGAACGATCCAATCTGTCATACACAAGAGAAATTCCAAAAAGATCCAAGCTTGCATTAAGTTGATGTTATTGAAACCCCGGGACTACTGGTCGTCACAAATTGAAACAAACAAAATTGAAAAGATCTGTGAACCCTTTACCCACCTTGATTAGCCGAAACCCCAAAAGGTGATTGTCTCTTGATGTTTTGCATTTGTCACACAATTTCTTTATCTAACTTAAGAAATTATATAATTATAAAATAAGTATATCTTATATGACTCCTTATGTCTCGGAAAACAATGGAAGGGCCCAGGTGAGTCAATGGCTTTGGTTTCGTCTTGAGACGGGGCAGAATCTGGCTCTATTTTGAGAACTGCCTGCTCCACGATATTTTGCGAGTGCTGACATTTGTCGGATGTTGCAGGTGAGAGACAGTTGTACTGTAAGATTGCTGTATTAAGGATTTACCGTTGAGACCTCAGAGGTTGGTTTTTTGATTGCATTCTTTTAACTTTAATAGCACATTTTCTCTAGATTTTTGTGCTAAAATTTCGCTTCAGAAACACAAGAAAAACCTTTTTTGACTATACTAAAGCAAATAGCATTTAAAAAATAGATACCAAAAAATACAACAAAAAAAATGTGGTCTTTATTAGAATCCACGCTTGGCTAACCACATAATATCTAAATTTGTTGGCATAGCGAGCAATTTTTTTTTAAATATTTTTTTAATTTCTTATTTACAAAGTATTACATTGCCAGAAAACAAGCCATAGAAAATGTTATGGCCTTTCAAAAGAGCAAAGTGAACATTATACAGTCATTGTTAATCATTCTTTGGTTTTTACGAATTCCTATTGATTCTAATGACCACACTTTATAACAAGTGAACTGTCTCTAGACATTCCCATTGATTCTAATGACCACACTTTATAACAAGTGAACTGTCTCTAGACATTCCCATTGATTCTAATGACCACACTTTATAACAAGTTAACTGTCTCTAGACATTCCCATTGATTCTAATGACCACACTTTATAACAAGTTAACTGTCTCTAGACATTCCCATTGATTCTAATGACCACACTTTATAACAAGTGAACTGTCTCTAGACATTCCCATTGATTCTAATGACCACACTTTATAACAAGTGAACTGTCTCTAGACATTCCCATTGATTCTAATGACCACACTTTATAACAAGTGAACTGTCTCTAGACATTCCCATTGATTCTAATGACCACACTTTATAACAAGTGAACTGTCTCTAGACATTCCCATTGATTCTAATGACCACACTTTATAACAAGTTAACTGTCTCTAGACATTCCCATTGATTCTAATGACCACACTTTATAACAAGTGAACTGTCTCTAGACATTCCCATTGATTCTAATGACCACACTTTATAACAAGTGAACTGTCTCTAGACATTCCCATTGATTCTAATGACCACACTTTATAACAATTGAACTGTCTCTAGACATTCCCATTGATTCTAATGACCACACTTTATAACAAGTGAACTGTCTCTAGACATTCCCATTGATTCTAATGACCACACTTTATAACAAGTTAACTGTCTCTAGACATTCCCATTGATTCTAATGACCACACTTTATAACAAGTGAACTGTCTCTAGACATTCCCATTGATTCTAATGACCACACTTTATAACAAGTTAACTGTCTCTAGACATTCCCATTGATTCTAATGACCACACTTTATAACAAGTTAACTGTCTCTAGACATTCCCATTGATTCTAATGACCACACTTTATAACAAGTGAACTGTCTCTAGACATTCCCATTGATTCTAATGACCACACTTTATAACAAGTTAACTGTCTCTAGACATTCCCATTGATTCTAATGACCACACTTTATAACAAGTTAACTGTCTCTAGACATTCCCATTGATTCTAATGACCACACTTTATAACAAGTGAACTGTCTCTAGACATTCCCATTGATTCTAATGACCACACTTTATAACAAGTGAACTGTCTCTAGACATTCCCATTGATTCTAATGACCACACTTTATAACAAGTGAACTGTCTCTAGACATTCCCATTGATTCTAATGACCACACTTTATAACAAGTTAACTGTCTCTAGACATTCCCATTGATTCTAATGACCACACTTTATAACAAGTGAACTGTCTCTAGACATTCCCATTGATTCTAATGACCACACTTTATAACAAGTGAACTGTCTCTAGACATTCCCATTGATTCTAATGACCACACTTTATAACAAGTGAACTGTCTCTAGACATTCCCATTGATTCTAATGACCACACTTTATAACAAGTGAACTGTCTCTAGACATTCCCATTGATTCTAATGACCACACTTTATAACAAGTGAACTGTCTCTAGACATTCCCATTGATTCTAATGACCACACTTTATAACAAGTTAACTGTCTCTAGACATTCCCATTGATTCTAATGACCACACTTTATAACAAGTGAACTGTCTCTAGACATTCCCATTGATTCTAATGACCACACTTTATAACAAGTGAACTGTCTCTAGACATTCCCATTGATTCTAATGACCACACTTTATAACAAGTGAACTGTCTCTAGACATTCCCATTGATTCTAATGACCACACTTTATAACAAGTGAACTGTCTCTAGACATTCCCATTGATTCTAATGACCACACTTTATAACAAGTGAACTGTCTCTAGACATTCCCATTGATTCTAATGACCACACTTTATAACAAGTGAACTGTCTCTAGACATTCCCATTGATTCTAATGACCACACTTTATAACAAGTGAACTGTCTCTAGACATTCCCATTGATTCTAATGACCACACTTTATAACAAGTGAACTGTCTCTAGACATTCCCATTGATTCTAATGACCACACTTTATAACAAGTTAACTGTCTCTAGACATTCCCATTGATTCTAATGACCACACTTTATAACAAGTGAACTGTCTCTAGACATTCCCATTGATTCTAATGACCACACTTTATAACAAGTGAACTGTCTCTAGACATTCCCATTGATTCTAATGACCACACTTTATAACAAGTGAACTGTCTCTAGACATTCCCATTGATTCTAATGACCACACTTTATAACAAGTTAACTGTCTCTAGACATTCCCATTGATTCTAATGACCACACTTTATAACAAGTGAACTGTCTCTAGACATTCCCATTGATTCTAATGACCACACTTTATAACAAGTTAACTGTCTCTAGACATTCCCAAGAAATCAACATGAAAACAGAAGTTACCCATTTAAAGGGGCATAGTTCTTTTTGCCTAAAATTATTTTGTTTCGGCCACTGACAGCAGAAAAACAACATTTAATGGGAGATTTTTACTGTAAAAAAAAAAGAGTTTATAGCTCATTGAATAACTTCAGAAGAATGAAATGTTCATTCTCAGCGTGTCTAGAATTGTGAAGTCATGGAGACGTCATCATTAAGAAGCTATCGAAATGAGAAAACTTCACAAAGTTGTTTCTTTTACTTTTTAGCATGCTAGTGTCCAATTAATTTGGAAAATCTTTGCATGTTAATTCAATAAAAGTACTTAGTGAGTAGAATCATTCCAATATTGACCTTCTAGAAAACTAACAATTGTAACCATTGCATTTGTATTTATTTTTACATAACATTGAAAGCTTATAAACTATCTGCTTTGGTCACGGTTTCAATTAAAAATAGATCTAAAGGTTACATACGTATATGGTAAGATTATCTCTCCATCTAGTCCAGGGGGCTAAACCTACAATCAGTTGTACAATCTCCACACGTTGGTGTACGCAAGAGTTACCTCCCATAAGGAGTGGCCTTAAATATGTTGATATTGAAGATGTATCAAATTTGAACCATATCGTCATAAGGAACATTCGATGCTATATTGAAAGAAAAAGAAATAACAGGAGTGAATACATATTTGTGTTACCATCGTATATTTCATAAGAGAGTAAGAACAATTGAACTGACGCAGAGAACACACAGTATTTCCAGACATACCCTATTGAGGATTTTCATACATGGCGGAAAAAAATAAAAATTGCTAACCTTTGGCGTATCTGGTGTGCAAAATATAGGAAGTTTTGATAAGCTTAGATTTCTTCCAATTCCTGTTCTGTGACCTCCACCACCTTTGGTTAACGGCGTTGCAGTTTATTTGGACTTTTTTGGACTTATTTTGCAATCCGATCTTTGTTGAAATACTGTTGCATTGAACGCGCTAGCTCCATGGCTGCCAAAGTAACCCGATGGGGACCTCGGGATAACATGATAACAGCAACACTGGCTAATTTTAAAATATTTTAATTGTAAGATTTGTGAGGAAAAAAAGGCAAAAAGATGTTTAACATTGATGGGACCCATTAAGAACATCCGGAACAGATTTAGTTCTGAAATGACCTTTCTTGGCCAACTTTCTCATATCTAAATCAGATCAAGGGAGATAACGATGTTTTGTTTTTCCTTTTCGCCTTCTATTCTAATTAGATTAGAAATAGTCTTTTTAATAGAACATAAATAAAAGGGGTCAATGTTTCTCATAGGTCTTCCATAAAATACGCTTTGTGAATGTATCAAATGAGAAGGAGGCCAATTTTGAAAGCCGTAAATGTCACGATTTGAGTACTGATTGCAATCTATTGAAAGCCCTAACTTATGCAAGAATTATCTATGGAGATAGCAATACAAGTACGTGTATATGTGGATTAGAAGATGCTTATGTAATTGTAATATAAATATGACAATAACTAGCTAGCTATTTCGTTATATTTTTTATTTTAAGTTATTACATTATGTAATGAAGTCTTAAATCATATAGAGAAAGAAATGTGGTGATTTATAACGACTAAACATCGCATGAAAATACAAAACCCAAAAAGATAGTTATCAGTGGCGGAGCTAGGGTGGGGGGAGAATTTTGAAAATCCCCTCGGGCCTCACTTGAGGGGGCCCCCAAATGAGTGCTTTTTATGCGTAATAATTAAATACGCAAAATACAGGGCCCCCCCAAAGAGGTCAAGCCCCCCTCCCCGGGCCCCAAACGATGTAAAATTCCTAGCTACGCCCGTGATAGTTATTTAAACTTTCTAAATTGTATTGATATTTTAAACTTATAATTATAAATTCCAGAGTGCATGTAATAATACAATTATCGGACTTGACTTTTCTTCTTCGTAGTGCTCATGAATGTTGGAGTTTTCAGAGAACAAGTCCAGTACACGAGATGAAGTGTGCAGTGCTGTGCTGTTACGGAGTGTGTGTGTTTGTATGCGACCGTAAAAAGGTCCCAACTTCGATGGGTGGGATAAGTAGTCCGCATGCCTTCCCAAACGACTTCTGTATGGGGAGTTGTGTGCAGGAAAGCGCTCCCAGGGAGGTCAATACAAGCGTTACAAAGACACTCTCAAAGCTCCTTCAAGGAATGCATATCGACTTTCACAGCCGGGAGCACTAGCTCCTGATCGCTCCTTATGGCGTGGAGCTGTGAGGCTCGGAGTCTCGAGATTTAAAGCAAGAACAGTGGTCAGGGTGAAATATATGTATGTATGTATATATGTATCTGTGTGTGTGTGTTTGTTTATATGGTTATGGTTTTAAGAGGTTAGCGATTAGTTGTGAAGGTGCTACATAGGTGGCATTGTTTTCACTTGGTCTTAATTAGAACAGACGACTCTAGAACTTGAGACCGCGTTTGTGTCATTGTAGTGAGTTAGATTTTGTTAAGAAGTATTATTACATAAGTCTAGTACATTCATTTGATTTCATATCAATGACCTTTGTCTGTATTATAAATAAAGTTATATGTATTTAGTTCACAAGGAAGCTATTCAAGTTATTTGAAGTTTTATTAGTTAAAATATATTACACCTACAACGGTTTAGTTGTCTACCAGCGGTTTGAGACTACAAGTCCACAACGGTTTAGTTGTCTACCAGCGGTTTGAGACTACAAGTCCACAACGTTTTAGTTGTCTACCAGCGGTTTGAGACTACAAGTCCACAACGGTTTAGTTGTCTACCAGCGGTTTGAGACTACAAGTCCACAACGGTTTAGTTGTCTACCAGCGGTTTGAGACTACAAGTCCACAACGGTTTAGTTGTCTACCAGCTGTTTGAGGCTACAAGTCCACAACGGTTTAGTTGTCTACCAGCGGTTTGAGGCTACAAGTCCACAACGGTTTAGTTGTCTACCAGCTGTTTGAGGCTACAAGTCCACAACGGTTTAGTTGTCTACCAGCGGTTTGAGGCTACAAGTCCACAACGGTTTAGTTGTCTACCAGCGGTTTGAGGCTACAAGTCCACAACGGTTTAGTTGTCTACCAGCAGTTTGAGGCTACAAGTCCACAACGGTTTAGTTGTCTACCAGCGGTTTGAGGCTACAAGTCCACAACGGTTTAGTTGTCTACCAGCGGTTTGAGGCTACAAGTCCACAACGGTTTAGTTGTCTACCAGCAGTTTGAGGCTACAAGTCCACAACGGTTTAGTTGTCTACCAGCGGTTTGAGGCTACAAGTCCACAACGGTTTAGTTGTCTACCAGCGGTTTGAGGCTACAAGTCCACAACGGTTTAGTTGTCTACCAGCAGTTTGAGGCTACAAGTCCACAACGGTTTAGTTGTCTACCAGCGGTTTGAGGCTACAAGTCCACAACGGTTTAGTTGTCTACCAGCGGTTTGAGGCTACAAGTCCACAACGGTTTAGTTGTCTACCAGCAGTTTGAGGCTACAAGTCCACAACGGTTTAGTTGTCTACCAGCGGTTTGAGGCTACAAGTCCACAACGGTTTAGTTGTCTACCAGCGGTTTGAGGCTACAAGTCCACAACGGTTACAACAATTGGTTTCCGAAATCAAGCATCTCTCCACATAGTTTTCTTTCTATAAGTGTGTTTTGGGTCCAGTGTCTTGTTCGGGCCTCTTGGTAAAGGCAGCATTTTGAAGGACATATTCAGCATTTTCTGGTAGATTTCGATACTTTTAATTTTTATCTTTTTGTTGTCACATTTTGTTGTGTCCAGTTGTGATGGAAAGATTAGACGTTGATCTTGTGGGGATAGCTTATAATAGGCGTCGTCTTTCTTGTGAATATGAATGAAGACTTGGCTCATCTTATTCTCCGTTATAAAGAACATTGTAGCCTTTTCTCACCCCCCACCCCACATTCGTTTTCTCTTCCACCTTTTTTACAACCACAAAAACAAAAACAACTTCCACTGTAGTAGCCTGGGGTAACAATACTACCCGGCAGTTAGTAAGCTGTATATTGACCAATACTTTCAGTGCTAGTCAGAAAGCCAATGGCCACCCTGGTCGTGTGGTATTGCACTCAAGGCTATAATCTCGAACATACCCTTCCGCAGTCCCCGCAGTTCTGTGGAAGATTTTGGCTAGGATGTAATAAAGGAACATCCGAAACATGTAAAACAAAGAAGGACATTTTAGTGACATAGTAAGTCTCAGACATTCCTATCCAAGGGGCTGACGGTGTAAAGTGTAGTCCTGGTTGCTACGTTCGATGAGAGACGTCTTCTTATAAACTGTACGTCAACAAAGTAACCAACAACCAGCGGCTTGTAGATATCAAAAGTTGTTTAATAATTGTTTGTAATATATAAAAAAGCAAAGTACCCTTTCAGACCTATCGATCTACAGGGCAGAAGATGTAAAGATAATGTTTCTATTTCCAACTGTTAGAAGGTTACCAACCTCCTTTACTTTCCCCCAACTAATTCAGGCATATTAGAAAAGGGTGGTCTCAGAAGCGCCCTCAAAATCGCGAAATTCAAAATCCCAGTCATCAAGTGGATTCGAACCTTATACCCCTTAGTCTGCAAGCCAGGTAGTTTACCACTCAGCCACTACGCCCACGATTCTATGAACACCTTCAGTCGCGAAGTGACCATGGATCATCTCATGTGAATGAGATGAATGCCTGGGCATTAGCTGTGGTCGGAACGATGTCGCCCACACATCAGTTCCCCCTCTCCACGCATCTGATGTATCCAAAGGAACGGCAGTGCCGATACAGTTTGGGGTCAGCGGCGTCGCAGGTTCTGCCAGAGTGTAGCACTGTGTGCTGCAAACTGCCATAGGGTCGCCAGCTCCTGATTTTTCATCAGGGTTGACTCCCGAAGCCTTTCCCATGATGGGGTATAGCTGCCAGGCAACAGAGGTTTGAATTCAGAGTTTTCCTTCTCCTAGGTGGGTAGCCAGCCATGGCTAACGAGCCCCTCCTTCCCGAAGATTACTGGTTAAGGCGCCAGTTACTCGCCTTTGCCCCTTCTCTTGTTAGTGCAATGTGATGAATAATAAAAGTAATTTGATTAAATTGCTATATCCTTTTTTACAAAATAAAGATGTATAATAGGTCACTTCCTTTTATTCTACACTAACCGTTAAAAATTTGCCCCCCCTCCCCCCAATCTGTCAGCAAGGCAAAGCCAAACTATTATATCTATAATTTACACCTTTATTACTACACAGTATAGTTTATAATGAAATCGATTTCCAATAAAAGTTTAAGTATCTGACATTTTTTATTGCAACTTTTTTTAGACGCAGCCACAACTTTATCAACACTGCAGACTAAAATATGTTCAAGAAATAGTTGATAAAATATTGAAAGTCCTTTTGTTTATTATGGCCAGACACGTATATTGACTTCATTTGAATAATAGTATTATATATAAGTCAAGGCAATAAGATCAATAAAGAATCAATGACTCAGTGAGAGCAGTCGAGTGAATGGTTTCATTGATTGATTATTCGGTTATTGATATTTCTTTTTTATTGGAACTCCAGTTCGTTTCAAGGAGATATATATATATATATTTAAAATAGTTTGCCCTACAGTAACTACACAATTGAAGGATCACATATTGTTACAACAAAATTGTCTTGCTGAAAAAAGAAGTGAGGACTATAATGTAAAGAGATTAAAAAATGTTGATTAGCGAGAAGAAAGTTATTAAGTGGCTGCCAAACTAGATCTTCTGATGCTATTGTTTAAAAAATTATTTTCTTTGATGACAAAAAAAACAACAACATTGAATTAGGTAGAAAATGGAAATGTGCGAAACCCGATATACAAGAGAAATTAAAACCGATTTCATGCAATTCTAATATAAATTTATATATCAGACATAATTAATATTGGAAGACAATGGATGCGTCTTAGTCCAGATGAGTCACAGGTTTAAGTTTCTTCTTCAGACCGGGCAGAATCTGGTGTGGCTAATCAAGCCAATTCTGGAGAGACAAAGTTCGTGCATGTGTATTCATCTGTTTTAGGGCAACTTTCTTTTTCTTTCTCTTGTCTAAGGCAGCTTCATTTATTTTGCTCTCTGTGAGGTTTGTACCACCACGCATAGGCTCCATGCTGTACGATCTTAGGCTATTTCTTCCCACATGCCTTCATTGATTCATTTTCATTTCTCGGTTGCAGACATCACAGTTGGTTAGTCTTTTGAGTCTGACTCGCTCCGCAAGCTAGACAGACAGTACAAGCTAAAGGGAGATAATCCTTGTCTAGAGAATCAGATCGTCGGTTATAAATTTGAAAATATCAATAGATAACTATAAAACTTACTATTTTCATAAGTACTAAGCTAGCTCATTGGCTAGCACGACGGTCTTCCATTAGAGAGTTCGAATAAAGACTCGAGAACAACTTTTTTTTCTCAAAGTATACAGCCTAGGACGAGCATATTTTGTTCGGTTCCGGCCCATTTTTGATGCCCGATGCAGACACTGTGGAAAGTCAGTGGAAACAGTGGCGCACATCTTGCAAGAGTGTCCGCAGCTCTAAACTGCAATATAAACAGTAACAGCTCAAGTTTTGAGTTTCACTTCCGTTCGAAGCACTAGACAATTGTTTGAAAAATGCTTTACATGTTTCGGATGTTTCTTCAGAGTTGGAGATAACTTACTTCCTAGTCCATACCTCCCACAAGACGACGGGGTAGGCCTATGTCAGCGGTCAGGGTATAAACCCTGGACCATAGAGACGCCCGAACGACAGCCCAGCGCGCATACCGCACATCCAGTCGTGTTGTGATCTACTTTGACTCGAATGAAGTACACTTTGAACTGTATCGAACAGACCAAGGTATATTTAGACTCTACGATTTAGATCCATTGACTTTTCTTAAGATTTTATGACCCCGACATGAGTTATTTTAGTTCCACCCTAGCAGTAAACCAGTGGTACGAAGCTTGAGACGAAAGTTATTAATGACAGAGTGAAAGCTTTCCACCTTAAGACGGCTAATCGATGAAGCTAGTATAGATAAGCCGGCCAAGAACAACAGACACACTTATTAATCCTGTATAGGAAACAGAACGGACATTCGTTTTTCTTTGTAGTTCTGTAGCTTCAGGTTTTGTTAAGATATTAAGCACATTTCTTAAGAACATTTTGTTTCGGTGTGGATTTAGAATCTAATATCTTGGTAAGTAGATTTTGTTTGACGTGTATAGGTTTCACAGAATAAACACAAGTAGATCTATATCTGAGGGCTAGACACAGACTGGGCAAAATAGTTTAGTATTAATTGAACTTTTTAGACGTTACCTAACGTGTAGACGTAAGAATTTGAACTTAGTAGATAAAATAGATCAAATGTAACATAAGAGGATTCATTAAAATTTTAAGAAAATATAATAGTGTTATCTAATTCTCAACAAGAGTGCTGTTGTGTTTCTATTCATATCAAAATTTTAATCTGTCCTTGTTTCAGGAGAAGTAAAAAAAAAAAAAATTCATATATTTTTTACTCATTGAAAATTTAAAGTTTTTTTTTAAATGTACAACTGAAAAAAGGTAACGTATTTTAACATAGATTATCAAGTTATGAGTGATCGCTTTTAAAAGCATTTATTAAAAAAAGGTAAACGACCTAAATTTGAACTCGATGCCTAAAGCTTCCTTAGCCTCCTCAAGCCAGCGTACTAACCACTACGCAAGGGAAATGCTTATGAAATTAGAAGGTTTTATAGTTATCTATTGCTAGTGCCAAACTTTTCTCTATAAAGTATAAAGAAGACTAATTCAACTTATACAATCTTATCAGTCAAGTACAATTTCTTTCCCTTTTTCGAGATACCAAACAAAATAATTAACTACCAATAGTTAATTAACTAATTTGTTAAGCTTTTTTTTATATTGATTCTTATTTAGTCAGGTAAAAGAAACATTTGTGCAAAATGTCAGATTGATCCGAGGTTGCGGTGTAGGAGAAATAACGTGTATAAACTTTTTATCAGACAAACTGACAGACAGAGTAAGTTGATAAAAAAAAAATAATCTCATTAACAAGATAAGTACTGCTCTGCATGACCAGTTTTTGTTGGCGTTAAATAAAGGACTATTTCTATTCTCATTGTCTTTGTCACATTGGTCATTGTGCTCTGGCAACAATCTATTTGATTAAAGGCTGGTTTAGGCTTCACTTCAAGTTTTACAAGTCCTTTATTGCTTCGAGTTCGATCGAAGTAGACGCAATGGAAGCTGGAGACAGCAAGACCAGTCTTAGGCTACTCAAGTGGATGTTTAAAAGCATGCTTGAGGTCCACGCTGTGGTCAACAATTTACTGCGTCACATTTTGATGAACGAAAGGTCTAAACGATGGAGAAAGGTAAGCGCCTATTCTAATTTCTTAAATTTGATATTTACATACAAAGCTAGTCTTAAAACATGAAAGTAATGTAAGGCTTATTTGTGTCTGTTAAAGTGTGATAGTTAAATATATAAACTAGTGTAATGTGGCATTGGGGTCTATTAGTGCTTGTTAAAAATGTGATATCTGAATATATAAACTACTTTAACAATGTAACTTATGTGTGTCCCTTTAATGATTATGTACATGGTAGATGCTGATAATTAGCAGGATTAAATAGGGACTTTATAGGCTATAAGCAGACTGCCTCACCTTTTTTGCTTTTACTACAAGTATCTTCAAACATTTAAAGAGAACATAAAATGATTCGATCATTTGAACTAAAGCAATTGAGTTGATTACTTTCAATAAACAGAATGTTTATTTTAGAACTACAGATGATCGAAGTTAAGAAAAGTTGTATATAAGAAAGTAGATCCATAATGAATTATTAGGGTATCTCCTACTTGTATCCAAAGAGAGTACATCCTCTTAAATACTTGCATTTTCATTCTGTTAATTATAAAAATTATGAATTTTTAACTTAACTATAAATACATCACAATAATATTTTAAAATTTAGAAACGTTTTGTAAACCTATTAAGAAATATTAATTTTAAACAAGTTTGCGTTCGCAATGCATAATCTTATTTGTTCATTCCATACTAAAATTTTCTTTACAATGTTATTGCATACATTCGTGAATTATGGGATAGATCACAAGTCCACCACCACACCTGGAACTCTTGTTTTTTACAGTGTTTTGTTTTTCCTCACTAATTTCTTGAAATAGCTATGTCGTCCCTTAAAGTGTGCTCGATTGAAAAAAGTTTAGTTTGAGCTCCACTTTTGATTCATGCAGGTAGTGGATGCTTACGAAAGACTTTTGTGGGTAATCGATATCAAACATTTCCCCAAAGACTATGAACCACCTGCCTCTTACAACAATCTGGTAAATATTTACATTTATTTAAATTTACTGTTTAATTTTTGACATAATCAAAAGTTCAGTTATTGATCTGCTGACTTGTGGTCATTGTTTAACGAGGGTCTTTAGTGCCCAACGCCACAACCAACAGACCCTCTTTCCTAAGTAAGGTAGCCAATACAGTTGGTAGGCGGGGGGTACTATAGCACGTCGCGACATCCCAGATAGCTAAGAAATTCATAGCCATAGACCCTTTTCTTTCATTCAAACCTTGCGATCTAGAGGACAGATGGTGTGAAGATCCCGTTTAAAATGGTTTCACGTCACAACGACTAAAAGCTTTTACTTTTCCCAACTAATGTGAGGTACCCATCATATTTGCGCGAGACTCCTGGACGGGGTAAAAAACCTGAATGTCAAAAGTCCTGGTGTTCACTGGGTTACAGACTCAAGACCCACCCCCACCCCTGTTCTAAAGCCAAGCGTTTTACCAGTCCATCTCTACGTCCCTCAGCCTATAGTTGAACCAACTCGTGGCAAATGTAACCTCATGTTTGTATAAACAAACATTTAGATGTAATAGTTCAGAAAGATTGTTATAGATTTAATCAAAGAGAAAGGAAGAGAAAAAGGGAGAGCGAAAGAAAGAGAGAGGGTTGAAAAGAAAACATCATAGTTTAATTCCTTTTAGAGATAAAACCATCCATGAAGCTCTAAGTTCGACGTACAAGAACTGTATGCTATCAAAACATCCTTCAGAGCTACAAACTCTATTGACTCTAGAGTCATCTCTATGTTATCCCATCCTTCAGAACTACAAACTCTATTGACTCTAGAGTCATCTCTATGCTATCCCATCCTTCAGAACTACAAACTTTATTGACTCTAGAGTCATCACTAAATATAGTTCGAACTCAATCATTACATCTACTACGTAACAAATATTTGTATCTTCCCAGCTATACGAGTGTCATTTCCATCTCGGGTTGGCCTTGCAACGACTAGACCAGCACAAAAAGTCGATTGTCCATTACACACAAGCAATGAAGGCTGTGTCCATTCCGAAGGTGTCTTTCTTGTAACAGTTTCTTGGAGACTTTTTTTGTTTAATAGAGAGAACCAGATATACAAATAGTTACTAATAAAGAGTACTTTTGCTGTAGTTCTTTTCTATTTAGGTAAAACAATTTACAGTAATATTTTTGTTTGTTGACTTTAGTGCGGCTGTCAGGCTGGCTGTATTGCAAACTCTTGCATGCTCACACCATTGTACGCAAGAAGGGCCTTTGCTCATTGCATGACAGGTAGACAACTTTTTGTAGAGACATGTAACATAAGTTTTATACACAATTAGCTCAGTTTTGAAATGCTGGCAACATATTTTTGTGGAGACTTGGAACATGATTTCCTATGAACAGGTATTATACGTTTTAGAAACATGTTATTCTCTAGATCTGACTTATATTTATAGAAATGGCAAACAAAAAAAAATCGTGTCGTGGCTTGAGTCTATAACATGATTTAGACGCAGAGGAAAATAAGATTTGAACTCTCAACATTGTCTGTCGTCAAAGCTTGTTTGCGATCGTCCTTCATCTCAGTCTCGAAGACTTTCTATTTTTTGTCATTTTTGCAAAATCAAATTTGAGTTTGGTATTAAATTAAATAGAGTAGTGAAAACTAATAGCCTGTAAATTTTTCTAGACCACATACAAATGTACAAGCTGAGAGTCTTTAAATGTCATTCAAGCTAGGATTGGTTTTCTATTAAAGATCTTATCCTGTATATGGCAATTAAAACTATAAACCTCCACACGATCTCCTTGTGAAATAAAGATACGTTTTAAACCGAGCCGCTAAATGTATATGTGAATAACTGAAATAGAAATCTATAACTTTACCAGGATTAACACCTAGTACTCCTGGTTTAATATATTAACATTACAGATGTAATCATTGACAAGTCAAAACAAATGTGTAATCTTTTGCTGTTCGTTTTCTCAGGCAATCTGTCTAACGCTTTACGAGACATAGAGGACTTAACTTTGTTAGATTCCAAAAATCCTGTAAGACTATTTTCAATTAAATAATTTGATATCTTTTTTTTGTTGTTGTTTTGTTTTTGTTTTGGTATCAATGTAGGTCCAATACATTACACAAATGCATGTACAAGTTCACGTTAACTCAATTAAAAAGCTTTACAACAAATATAACTTTTTAATGTCATTTCTATTAGGATGTTTACTGCGTTAGAGCACTTGTCCACACTGCAAGGAAAGAAGAGAAGCAGGTCAGGAATTTATTCTTCTTTATGTAGGCTGTGTAGAAATTTGTCAAATGTAGTGGAAGTAATATATTTTTACAATTATAGTGATAGTATACATTTAAAAAAGCGTCTGGTGTCACTACGTCTAGTGTGTCTAAGCTTGTCCTAACTCTAGTCGAATTTTATCTGCTTTTTTTTTTTTTTTTTTGAGATTTCTACCAGATTACTTTCTTAAGTCTATTAATAATGTATTCTAACAATACCTCTTCCATATCACCTCCAGCTACCCCTTAGTGACCTGTATGTCGGACCGTTGGGGCACCGTATGAGATCGACAAATTATCTTTCTCCATTAATGTCGTTGCCTTGGATAGATTCTACTTGAATGACGCCCATCCATTCTTTTATGTTCTCATCCCATCTCTTTCTCTGTTCGCTTCTTTTTCCTGGTACAGTTCCTGAAAGAATGTCTTAGAAAGCCCTGAGGCCTTGTGATAAGGCCATAAAGTTTGAGTTGGCGTTTTTTGACAGTCATTAGCTGGTCATCCTGGTGTCCAGTCGTTGTATTAATCCTGTTTTAATCTCTTCGTTTGTGATGCTGCCCATGTGTGTAAAGTACCTAAAATGTCACAATAATACGATGACAATATTGTAAATGTGTTCTAGCTACTTTTAAACATGCGTTTATTTCAGGCTATCCAAGACCTAGACTATGGGCTCAAATTGAACCCTCAACATTCCGGCTGTAAAATTGTCCAGCGTGCACTGTGTCACCCTCCAGTAAGTAAATTGATTGACGGGTGGGTTGAGATACATAAAGAACTATTTGACCATCATTTTCTAAAAACTCCTTTTTGTTTTATTTTCTTTGGGGTGCAGCACCATTTCTTAGGTACCTCCCTCCCCCCCCCCCGCTAACTGCACCGCCACTACTCATAATGATAAGTGGCGTTATACAGATGATCTTTATATAAATAGTAAGGCACTGTCTTTGAATCCTATGATTAAGGATGAAAGTAGTAATTAACGAGACCATGCGGACCCAGATTCGGCCTAATATTTTGCCACCTCTGATGCAGACAAAGCTGTTGTCCACCAGAGGAATCTATAGAAGTTTGTCGATCGTCGTCTGCTCTTGCATAGATGAACGCATAATGCAATAGATAATGTCTGAAAGAGACAGCGGAAAAGCTCTTACAGGGAGTGGAACAAATATTTGATACCCAAAGAATTAAATAGAAAAACAAGCAAAATAAAAAAGTTTATCTAACGAAAATAACTCCACATTTACAGCCTTATATCTCAATATTGTAAGATTTAAATCCCCTTTGTACCAGATAGACAGATAGTGAGAATTAGAATAAGCTTTGTAAAAATAATAACCTAATCACCAACCGTCTTAATAAGAAGATACGGAAAACAAGTGAGTCCAGCATAAAATAACACACTCTTTGATTTCGAAAACAAAAACAATTGTAATAAGATGTGGCATCGCCAAACATTTCAGACATATCTACCTAGAGAGTGTTATATCCTTATCTTTACTAAACATCGCTTTGTTTCTTGTGTCTGTAGTCCATTATGAGGCGTCCAGAGGTGCAGTCGTTGGATAACGTTGATAGTTTTCTTCATCCATTTGCCATGGACTTCTATGACAGGTACATGTGACAGTCACCTAGAATACAATTAACAGAGGTTTTAAATAGCTCTATGTTCAACTACAAGATAACTATTGACGTAAAGAAATAGGTATAAAGCTACAGGGATTCTAAAATTCCTTTTTAAATCCACAAAATGACCCTAATCAATTGTATGATTAGAGATTTAAATAGGTAAAAAAAGATATGTTGTTGTTTTTTTTCGATTACACCTCAATTTTTTTGTTTTACAAAGTTTTTATTAACTCACTCTGTCTGTCTGGTAAAAAGTTTGTACACGTTATTTCTCCCACACCCAATCTCGGATTAAGCTGAAATTATGCACAATTTTTTCATGTACCTGACAACACAAGAATCAGTAAAAATATATTAACCAATTGGTTAATTAACATCGCTTTGTTAACAAAAGAAAGAAATTGTAATTGACTGAAATGGTGGTATAAGGCCCTTATAGGTCGTCGTCTGAGTCTTAGTGAACACATACCTAAAAATTAGTCGTGACTATCGAAACTAAAATTACTATACAATCTTCTATAAACTCCCCACTAGCAGAGTGGTTACCGTGTAGGCTTGAGAAGCCCAAGAAGGCTTAAGCCATAAGTTTGAATTCATGACGTTCCTCCATTTTTATTTTTTAAATGCTTTTTTATTGTTAGTCTAGATCTATTACAAATTACATTTCATGACTTATCCAAACTAATTGATACAAGTAAGCTTAATATAAACTTTGTTGTATTTGTTTTTTTTACTTGTTTCACTTCTTGAACAAAGAATTCTGACATTTTTATGGGGGAACAAAAGACTTCATCAAAACTATTCTGGCGCCACAAAATAAGTAAAACGTTTTGTTGCCTGTTGTACGTGTTGACGAAAATATTTTCATAAACCAAGAATTTCATTTTATTCTATTATGTCATCACGTGACAGCATGGCCTTAGCCAGGGGGGGGGGGGGTTCGGGGTTCATTCACTCTCCCCCCGAAATAAAATCCTATGTGACGCTATGCTCTAGCTTGACACGTCGTTAAAGCTTAGTCGAGCACCATCCTATATCCCCAAAGACTATACAGCAGTAACTCTCCTATCTATTTCCACAGGATGCTCTACACACTAATGGTCCCACACAAACTCACGGTGGTCGATTTGACGCCGGACAAACCAAACAAAAAACAAATAGGTAAAATAGTTTATGTCTTCAGAGTGTTATAACGACTGTGATCAACAATTCATCTAACATTATTTATTTTTCATTTGTTGTATTGTAGGGATTCACTTCCCTTATACATTATTAAATCTTTATTTAAATGAATATCTCTTTTTTGTTTGCAACATATAATTAGGGAAATAGTTACTCCCTGTAATTTGTTATCGGGGTAATACTTTTTTTTACACAACCTAATATTCATACAAATTTAGCTCACATTATCAGGAAATGCCTCAATGGACACTGTTTAAAGACTACTATGAATTTTGCAGTGTCAGAGAACGAATGTTAGTTCATATTGTTTTTAAAATAATAATAATATTTAAAATAAATCATAGAAATATTTTTTCTTTTTATTTATGTAAATCAATTCATTGTCCAATTATTTATTTCATTTGGTAAAAAGTATTTCTACAATTTTAAGTTTCACAAATATCTATGCCATCAATGCATTCTATTTGTATCTCGGTTTCGTCCAAATATCCTGAGAAATATAGAGTAACAAAACATGTACAAGTAGGCATTGAAGCTACTTGATATTGCCAGGCTTTAATATGTGCATTCACACTAAAATATTCTTATTTAAATTTTCTGTAAAAGAGCTAGAGATACGACGGTCTTCTTCAGCTGACCCTGCCACCAAATCTTCTTCTGTAGATCCTTTTCGTTGTGGTACAGTAGCTCCAGGCGACAACGTACTGGCGGCTAAACGTCGCAGAGATTACGGAGAATCTTTAAGGAGGAATGTTGTCAGACCGCAGACTGCTCAAGAATTTTTAGGTGACATTTGTAGTTTATAAATATATATTACATACACGTATCCATAACTTGTTGTGCGTCACATTTAAAGGTTCTAATATCTCCATAGAGCGCCTAAAGAATGACGTCAGAAGACGGCAGTATATAAAAACCTCAGAACGCATCTCAGCAAGATCTACAGGAAGTGCGTCATCCTACAGGACGTGTACATCAAGGTCTAGTCATTCCAAGTTCAGTTTCGAGACGCCGACCTCCTATAGTATCCCGGTAAGGTCATCAATCTAATCTCTTTGTTTAACACTCTTTACTATAGTATAGTGTAGCGTCGTTAGAATGGACATTTTTCACATTGCAGTATTTAAAATCCCTTGTTTTATTTTAGCATTATTTCGTTCTAAATAAAACATATAATCATTTAAGATCTCGAGGATATAAGTTTTAGAATTATAATTTCATATTCCAAGTTTTACAATGCTTCAAAATGGCTTTGCGACTAGTAAATATAGTTTTTCTAAACTAAAAAAAAAATATAAAAAAATTCATCAAATTTTTTACTTTTAGAATGATAGTATTTTGCTATTTAAAATCAACTGAGCATCAATGACTCCCCCATATTGTGACATAGCTTTGTTTTTTAGTTTATCTTGTTAGACAGCGTCCATTTGAATGGATGACACATTTCCAAAGCTCTGAATGTCAAGCTGATTGTGGTGAGAGACTCAAGGTTTAGAGGAAATACTCTCGGTTTTATATTTTTTAAGTCAATAATCTTGGCATTTAAAAGATGTTATCATATGCACTTGACAACTTTTTGTTACAAAGTCTATATCAACTCACTCCGTCTATGTGGTACAAAGTTTAAATTTTGCACAAATTATTTGTTCCAGTTACTTCAAGTTCTCGGATTAAGTTTAACTTTTGCGCAAATCATTTCTTCAAGTTCTCAATTAATCATTGCTCCTAACAAATCATAGATCAATAACAATTCACCCTACTAAGTATTATTAATTGATTAATTTAGTTTGATATCTATTAAAGGGGAAATTAATATTAGAGTATTAAGTAAAAAGTACAGTTAAACGTCATCTGTGTAACGAGGGTGTCTTGTGGCCAGCACAACGACAAACAGACTTTACTTTTACCATTAGAGCTAGATGGGCGCCCTAAAAATCCGGAAATAAACAATGCCAGTCTTCGAAACCTTTACTCCTTGGTTCGGAAGCCAAGCGCTTTACCACTCAGCCATCGCGCCTCCATAGTCACCTGTCAATTTGAAAATATTTCTGTTACTCTGGACAAAAGATGCGCCTAGAATTTCTTGTGTCTTAAACAATTTAAGGTTCTTGTCTCAGTCTGACTAGGTGTGACAAGTTGGATTAAGATTTGGCCGTTTTGAGTGTCTAGGGGATTTTTATGGTTTGAGAACCCACACTTGCACATAAGATCTACAAGCACAGCGTTATAGTGCAGGCAACAAATACTATGATGTAAACTTATGTACAGTTTATTATACAAAATAAGATAATGAAAAGTGAAATGCTGTACAGTTGCTAGTATGGGATCTAGCGTATTTACATATATAGGAGACTATCATCACTAGATTTGAGAACCAAGTGGTCTGAGTGTCATTAGGCTGGTTGCTTAGCTTTTGGTCCGGTGCTGCACTGATGAGACGGGTGTGGCTGGTACTGATGCTGTCTGCTGGTGGGCTGGCGTAGTGGATCCAGGCTCCGGTAGCAGTCCAACGTTGTATGGTTGCAGAGCTAAGCTGCGTTTACCATTCAGTTAAGCCAGTGATTAGTCTGTGGCTAGCGTTGTTACTTGGACTCTTAAAGGATGAGTAGGACTGATGTCTTCAGATCTGGTGCCAACAAATCTGGTATCAGCTTTAGGTTGCTAAGATTTCAGGCTGATGTTGCCTATTGATAAAAGCTGCAACGATATGATTTGTACGTCGGTTTAGCCATAATGATAACACTGGGAGGTAGATGCCTTTCCGTGAAGGACATCTTCAGACTGATGTAGAGAAACTATAAGCTAGTTTCATAAATATCAAAGAGAACTAACAAATGAATATGTACCATCAAGGGGGATAACAATAATAATGGGGACTCCCATAAAGGGAAATAACAAACAGTAATAAGTGATATATGATAAGTAATACAAGTAATGTCCACCAGTCACGGTGAATAGCAAGTACATACATCGCTTAGATAAATGAGATGAAAAGGGAGCTCAACGTCTGATACTCGCCCATAAGTAAACATAGAGCATAAGTAAATACATACTCAGTAATAAGACATGTTTACAGAAATGTTTTGATAATTCCCTGCCAAGGATTTAAACCATGATAATATATTGAAGGTTCGTGCTGAGCGCTAATATATCAGAGATAAATTAATAATAGTTAAATAGCTAAATACATCTGGTAAGAATTGTTAATAAACTCTAGTCCAGCTGGTTTGAACATTTAGCCACAAAAGTCATAATATAAAATATAAGTATACAGTAATCTACTTACATTATCCATGATAAGAATGCACAAATATGTACACAAATAATGTAGTAATAAATGCATATATATATATATATATATATATATATATATATATATATATATACATTACTAAGTAAAATGGTTCTCAAGCACTTTACTAAGTTACATACCACCAATCCAAAGTGAAATAACGGAATGAAAATAGTCCAGAGCTCAAGCAAGAGATAGATGTGCTCCCTGTCAGCTCTCCAGTGAGAATGAGATCGGACGATGAAGTTTCGTCCATATACACGTGGAGAGGGGGGTGGCGGGAGATAAGTGCAAAGGTGGTTTAGACTATCTGGCGTCTTTTGACAAAGGGATCCCCGCTTGACCGTGACGGCGTTTCCGGGAGATAGACACCGCGCGAAGGCGCGAGTTGAAAGTCTAGGAAATCAGCCCAGGTGGTCAGGTGGATATCAAGGGGAGATTATCAGAGCTCGGCCAAATCAAGGGAGTTTATACCTTGATAATAGCTAGTGCTAGACGAACAGAGTTGCCCGAGGCGTTGAGTTGAATGGACACTTTGAAGTGACCAGCCGCTCCCGGAAAGGAAGGGGGGTTAACGGATGTTTGCCAAAATACATGGAGGGAGTGTACTGTTGTCAAGAGTCTAGTGTGGCGCGTGTCAAGGTGGGGATAGTAAAATGTGACATCGATGCCAAAGGGGTGGAGTTGGATTGGAAGGGTGGTGGCTGTGTTTTTAGCGCTTGATCGCTAAATTAGTAAAATTGATGATTACTATCGTGCAAACAAATTAATTAAATGCTTAGACCTGAGTGATATCTTGAGTGAGCTAAAACGGTTCGTCACACAAGGAATAGGTTATTTGTTGTTTTTCTTACTAAATTAGTATATACCATTTTAATCTATTGACTATCCTACAGGTCTTTCAAAGTGTTAACGTCAAGTCAGCACCAAGAATGTACTACAGGTAATTAACTAGCTTCTAATGAATTCTAGTCCTTCCGATGCATTTGGCGCTTGGGGCGGTGAGCTCTCTCCAGACATTGCATTAACTTTTTTACAATTGACCTTTTCTTTAGTACCACAGAAATATACATTTTTAGAAGCCTGATTTTTTAAAAATTTTATTTCAACGCCAACATGTTCATCTTTATAGATGGATCAATTTTCGACTCAACATAACCGAGTACATTTTTAGTGTTATTCAGATGACATCCACTGATTTTTTTTATTTAGGTGATTGTTAATTTTAAGCATACTTATATTTACAGACCGTGGCAGGGGGACAGACTTCCAAAGGCTGACCTTCCACATCCAGAGACATCTCCAGCCTTTTACTGACATTCGGGGAAATCTTGAACCTTTTACTGACATCCAGGGAAATCTTGAACCTTTTACTGACATCCAGGGAAATCTCTACATTTAGTGGCATTTTTGTTTTTTGTTCACATTTTCTTATTTCAACAAAAGCTTACATACAAAGTAGCTGTTATTATGAAACCTATTTAAAATAATTTTAGATTATACTTTTTTACATGAAGAGTTATGTGTTAATTATTCAGTTAATTTGTCAGTTGGTCCATAGAAAGTAATAGGCAGCTAGCCGCAGCTTGGCCTATGGAACAAGAAAAACATTATACAAAAATATTTTAAAAAATGCTTCTATAAAGTGTAGTTGTATCGATTAGTTTGGACCAGTCATGTAGTCAATTTTTTAAAATAGATTTAGATTAACAATAATAAGGCTGTGCAATTAGAAATATTTTCACCAATTGTTTTTTTAGCGCAATTTTAATGCTTTTAGCTTTTTCAATGCACTTTGATCCTATCACTTGCCTGGACCAGTTAAATATGGGTGGGGGAGACAGAAGAAGGGTATCTGGGAGATCGCTTTTTTAATGCATTCATTTAAAACAAAAGGTGAACGACCTGAATTTGATCTCGAGAGCTAAAGTCTCCTCAGCTTAGAATAGAACTCGCTGTGCTAGGAATGACCTTATGAAAATAGAATGTTGTAAGTTATCTATTGTTAGTTTCAAACCATTCTCTCTACAAAGCATTCAACTTATACCTTATACACTTCAGTCAAGTGTAATTTATTTCCCTTGTTCGAGATATCAAACAAATAGTTAATTACCTATAGTTAATTAACTAATTGGGTTTTTTTATTATTGATTCTTGTTTTGTCAGGTAAAAGAAAGAATTGTGCAAAATTTCAGCTTGATCCGAGATTGGGTGTGGTAGAACCAACTTTTTATCTGATTGATAGACTGACAGAGTGAGTTGATAGACTGACAGAGTGAGTTGATAAAAGCTTTGTAAAAAAAATCCTGAAATGACAAAATACACACAATTAACACATACTATTTTTTTTTATAATGAATTTACAAAAGTAGACTTAATATAATGCTTGAAAAGTATAAACTGTCGTCCCCTGTATACATGTATATAGAGGCCAATATTCTCTCAAATTTGCATATCCAATAGACAGGAAAGAACCAGAATCTTCTATTACAAAGATTCCTGATTTTTTATTAGTTCTAAAAAATGAAATACTGCTGTTTTCTCAAAATGCAAACATGCTATTTATTGTTTGTTTAATTGCTTAGACAATTAAAACAACATTGACCTTGACACTTTCTTCTTTACAATTTTAGAGCTTCTATCGCATTTTCAAATGTTATTGCATTTTGTAGATCTCAAAAGACAAAAAAAAAATGTACACTAAATTTCTTCAGAAAGATGTTAGATTCCCTTCTTTGCCTTTTTGTCGCGGCGTCACAAAAAGCTGTTCCACCTCTTCTAGAGTCGTATTTTTTGTCTCTGGCAACAAGATGACCATGAATATAACGCCGACTAACGTTATGGCTGCAAACAACCAACAAGTTCCTGGGGAAAACAATATGTGAATATAAAAATACTTTTCAAAACTTTCTCTTCTATTAAATGACATCGAAGGAGTTATTTTGAATCAATCATGTCATGAATTTTTAGTGTCTCAATATTTATCTAATGCCATATAAGTTTGTTGCCCCCAAAAAAGATTAATCGTTTTGTTTGTCAGCAGACCTTATCTATATCAGTGCCTTCAGTGCCTTCCGAGAGCACTCATAAAGGCAAGGTCTACAGATATTGACTTGGTAAAAAGTAGAACAAAAGAGTTGATTACCATTAGTTTAATTTATCTGATCTTATAGAATACAGACGTTACTTCAAAAAAGAATATGATTAATTAAGTCCTACATGTGTTCTTAGGTCAATCTAGTCATGCATATTAATCAGTGACTTTCATTCTGCCAATTCATTAGATTTTCTGGCTGACTCAGCCATGCTCTAATAGCACTAGGGAAGAAGGAGTATTTGTACACATTTGTTCTAGCATATGGAACAAGGAAATGTTTACATATGTTTACCAAAAAATATCGACTATTAGCAGAAAATGCAAATATTCTTTGGAGTTTTAGAATTTAAAAGATAACTGTGACCAGTAGAACATTTAAGCAAAGATTGCTGGATATTCGTCCTGACCGTAAGGTGATATGTATAACAGTTTGATTAAGAAATACATGAAGTTTAGTTGGCATGAAATCTAAATATTTGATTCTGAAAGGAATCTTTCCCACCCTCGCCTTCTTCAATGAGCTATGACGGTGTCAACAAGCATGATATGGTTACTCCCAACGATTTCACTGGAACACTATATCAGCGCTGACTGACAAAATATACAGAGTTATGTAGTCTCGTAAATAACTACGTTTAAACTTAATGTTCAGACCTGAAGACGGTACCTTATTATTATACACACATAACATCAATGATATTACAAACCTAGATATGTACCCCTAACAAAATCCAAAATCTCTGAATGTCTACGTCGTTTATAGAAGATTTTTTTTTTAAAAGCTAAGTGTTAGGATTTGACTCTTTTGATGCATCTGACCATTTCACTCAAATGTTTGGGTCTCTTCCGTTATTGTAGCCAAAATCATGGGCAATAACCGCACCATGCGTTTGTGTTTAACTCAACCATATGTTATTAGAACCGGTAGAGAGATGTAACGAGCATGTTCTATGATGCTTACCGTGAATTGTTATGTGGTCAGTCATGGTCAGAAATGTGAATGAGATAATCAGGTTGCACACCCAGGCTGTGCACGCGCTGAGTGAGTTGCACGTGCTTCTCGCCCACAACGGGTAGATCTCTGAGGTGATTGTCCACGGCATCGGACCCAAGCCTGCAGGATCCATATAGAATGTTCACATTGTTCAATAACAATAACTTATTGATTAGGTTCAATGTGTGTGTTTAAAAAAATA
The DNA here is from genome assembly GCA_036873155.1 of Biomphalaria sudanica. Classification (NCBI taxonomy): domain Eukaryota; kingdom Metazoa; phylum Mollusca; class Gastropoda; family Planorbidae; genus Biomphalaria; species Biomphalaria sudanica. Next base: position 278,387 of record JAZGLO010006691.1, read on the forward strand.
GTGTACGAATATGAAGTGGGCTTAGAAGATACCAAGATCAGACTAAATTTAAGCGTTAACATTTTATTTTGACGAACACTCAGGAGTTCTCCTTAAGGAACCATAGGAGACGTTGATCATTGTCAAACTTGCACAACAGTAATGAAGCGACTAGGTACAAACTTGTTGATAAAGTTTAATCGTGAATCTTATTATTATTTTTACATTCAGGAGAGCTCTTTAAAGAATCATTGGGGAAGTTGATCATTGTCAAACTTGCCCAGTAATGAAGCGACTAGGTAGAAACTTGTTGATAAAGTTTGATTGTAATTCTCGTTCAATATTTTTCTAGCGAAAACAAACTCCCTGACTCTCCAAAGTTATTTGTGTAGAGAAAGATACTGTCTGTGACATTTTACATCTCGAGAGACGATCTTTTCCATTTGCAGCTTCTCACATGATTCTAGATTCATGATACACAGCTAGTCACAGAGTGGGCATCTGTATTCTCCAGGCCTGTTACACTTTCACCCTTTTTTCTACTTCTGGTGTATATGCAATCTGCAATTCAGGACACTTCCTTTATGCTTGCTCTTCATGTGGATCTCTCCAGTGCCACTTTTTTCCAAACTGTTAGTGACGATTTTGAAGAGCTTTATGTCGCGACCAGCGGCTCCTGGCCTTCTATTAGATCCCCGAACTGATAGTCTTGTGGGAGCCGACCTTATGGCATTCTGGAAAGATGACCAAGCCAGCCTAGGCGTCTGACGCTGATAAAAGTGTGTATGTCCTGGCGCCCTGCTCTTCGCAGCCCTTGCTCATTGATTATTTTATCTTGCTACCTTATTTTAAAAATCGCTTTTTACATCGGAGATGGAAGACATTCAGCTTTTTTATTCCTGCCAAAAGTAGGTTGACCATGTTTCGGTACCGTAAAGTAGAATTTGATATTGGGAGTCAGCAAGTTATTGTCCGGCACTCTTTTCTGCAACCATGAAATGGCTATCCTGTTGTCTTTATCCAGAAGCACATCGTTGGAGATTTGAATACGTTAAAACGATAAGCTGACGATTATGATAACAAGCTTATGCTCAAAACTTTATGGTTGATGTGAGTTGCAATGCCACGATGCCGAAATACGGCAGAATGCAGACACTCATTAGGCCTCGCGATGATCTTGAGGCTTATTGTGTTAAAATGGTGGACATTTTTTTCCAAGTGCCCAAATGTTCAATCTAAAGTTAATTATTTCTTACAAGATTTTCTCAAAATGATAAATGTCCTCATTTTAAAAAGCTGAAATACATTTTTTTAAGTAAGCTATTTGTTTTAGTAATAAAGATAGGGCCGATACAAAACCGATATTACTGACCAGGGGCAAAGGCGAAGACAAAAACAGCCATCCCTAGCAGAGCTATCCATGTGTAGTCACTAGGACAGTACTCCAGCGACCACTTGTAGTAAGTCTCAGTACTAGCGGACGCATTGCAACGTCCTACTGAAGATCGTTCTTCGTCGAACGAAGGGAGACATGTACCGTCATTTTTGTCAGTGAAACAGTAGCCGCACGAGTTGTCTCTCACACAATCTAAGCAAGTTCTTCAAAGAAGAAAAAAAATTAGATAATCAAATGTAATTTGAAAGTTCGTAATAAAATGAAAAGCGAATTTAAATTTTGTTTGTTGATTAAAAGAATTAGAATATATTCTAGTCGAGCAACAGGCTAAATCTGACTAGAGCGCTGAGCAGGGCCGGCTTTAGATAATCGGAGGATAGGCAAAGTGAGTTTGATGACCCCCAAATGAAAAAGAAAAAAAAAACATAAAAAATAAAATTACATTATTTATTTAAAATTGATTTGAGTCCTGTGCACGGCCCCCACCAATCGGATGTCTGCCCTGCTCTGAGAAGTAACAGAACTTAAGGCTGCGTAAAGACGAGCTAATAGCTAACATGCATGGACAGAATGAAAAGAATTCTTCACAAACGATCACACAATTATTATCACCTCATACCATCTGCTGTTTCTTAGATGTATGGAAGGATAAAAAAAAGAGTACGTGGTGTGTCAGCCCATAACACACATGTATCAGCCCATAACACACATGTATCAGACCGTAACACACATGTATCAGCCCGTAACACACATGTAATGTATGTGACCCCCTCCCTTTTTTTTTCTCTGAAAAAGAGATTGGCCATCACTATTTTACAAGAATGCAATTCACTTACCTATACTTACTAATACAATCGACTACGATTGAACCATTAACGTCTCTCTCTACAAGAGTACCGTTTAAGCTTGCAGCATTCAATGTATTGATCTGAAATCCTATGGCCAAAATGACTAGTCCAACGATAGTACCTAAACAGAAAGTCAAACTACGTTGAGTCACAAAAGATTATAACGTATTTTATGTTCATTAAAAACTGGTAAAAACTAGTGAGATAGCTATTCTATAAATATGTTTAGCGTGATAAAATATTTACATGCATAGTGCCAGTACAAATGTTTATTCGTCTAGTTATACTACAGTTTATCATTGTCTAAGTCAGGCCGATTTTGAGCTTTCTTTCATAATAATATAATTTATTACATTATGTACTTCTGATGAGCTTTGATTTTCAATAAACAAAATCTATTTACAAAAAACCTAAGGCCTCTCTTTCTGTAAAATCTATGAAAGTGTGAATTTACAGTTATTATAATAAAGTACTCGATTCAAAATAAGTTTGCTGTAGTTCACATTGCCTACCAGTCTTAGTTGAAGAAATAGGAAACAATACGCTAAGCAAACCCACGAATGCATGCGTTCAGTTCTCAATACCTTATCAAATTTTACATATGATGCGATGAATAATAATAAGGCTTGTCTTCGAGTCATACAATTAGATATAAACTATATGGAACGCAATTTGTGGGCCGAATCTTTTCGACAGCCAGTCTGTCCTTGCTACGGATCTCTGGATTGTATTTTTTTTAGATGGTGATGCAGGGAGGCGGGGATAGAAGGGTGGTCGCTTGTAATCTGCTCTGACTGTGGTTTTGATGGTCCAGGGTTCTAACCCTGCCACCGCCATTCCCTGCCGTTCTATGGAGGTGTGGATTCAGATACAAGAATCTTCAATCCTGAGGGAACATCAGAAACATACAGAACATTGGTGGAAGCTGCTGAATGTCTAGTATATTTGTCTGACTCTTTAGTTTGATGATGTCACATAAGATCTGGATAACAAGTTTTTGCTTCTTTATCGCTCAGTTTCTTTCAAGTTTCTGTTTCGCTTCATACACTTCACCTTATCTCTTAGTCTGTTGAACCGTTGGGGCACCACACAAGATTTGTCGATCGTCTTTCTCCATTCACCTGTCTTTTACCTTCGCTAGAACACTTAATTACTTTTTAATTAAATAGATCAGTTCAGGTGTATCTCATTAAATTAACTTTAGACTCTTACTAAAGATGGGAACTTTAAACTGCGCACGCCACTCTTAACGTTAAAAAGATTAACTCATTAGGAAATACAATGCAATAATAGTGTCAAGGACTGCTCCATGAATACTAAACTCATATAAAAACAAACTTTCTTCTTTCTCTTGTATCTATCACAATAACATCCTATTTGCTCATCTCTTATTGCAGTTTCATGATGTTGGATCAATATCTTGAATATTGACCTTCGTCTTATAGTTGTTTGGCAGAATTCTTGCATGTTCTGCATTTGTCATGACTAATCATCTAATCATATTGAGCTCTAATGGCGTCAGTCGATTTGAACGAGTACGTAGCCAGACTTGTAACAAACTGTAACATTCAAATATTGTTAAAAAGTGTTACAAAGTAAAACTCTACCAGCAAGGCTCACTATGAGAAGTGGTCGTCTACCGATTCTCTCAACCAAATATATTCCAATCAGAGATGAAAGAAAATTGATAAGGTTAGGTACAGTCACTAGCCAGACGGCATATTTTACAGGAAATCCGGCCATTTTTAAGACTGTCCCACTGTAATATCTGGAGAAGAAAATTGGAAAAAAATTCATTAAAAAAAACAACAGATAATGATAATGCAATTTAAATTATTCTAACAATTGTCTATTCCTAAATAAATTGTGTGACTAATGCATTTAAAAAACGTTGTTTACATAGGTTAAAGAGACTTGAGAGGTAAGTCTAGTGGTAATAATGTATACAGACTTGAGAGGTAAGTCTAGTGGTAATAATGTATACCGACTTGAGAGATACGTCTAGTGGTAATAATGTATACAGACTTGAGAGATAAGTCTAGTGGTAATAATGTATACAGTCTTTAGAGATACGTCTAGTGGTAATAATGTATACAGTCTTTAGAGATACGTCTAGTGGTAATAATGTATACAGACTTGAGAGGTAAGTCTAGTGGTAATAATGTATACAGACTTGAGAGATAAGTCTAGTGCTAATAATGTATACAGACTTGAGAGATAAGTCTAGTGGTAATAATGTATACAGTCTTTAGAGATACGTCTAGTGGTAATAATGTATACAGACTTGAGAGGTAAGTCTAGTGGTAATAATGTATACAGACTTGAGAGATACGTCTAGTGGTAATAATGTATACAGATTTGAGAGATACGTCTAGTGGTAATAATGTATACAGTCTTTAGAGATACGTCTAGTGGTAATAATGTATACAGTCTTTAGAGATACGTCTAGTGGTAATAATGTATACAGACTTGAGAGATAAGTCTAGTGGTAATAATGTATACAGTCTTTAGAGATACGTCTAGTGGTAATAATGTATACAGACTTTAGAGATACGTCTAGTGGTAATAATGTATACAGACTTTAGAGATACGTCTAGTGGTAATAATGTATACAGACTTGAGAGGTAAGTCTAGTGGTAATAATGTATACAGACTTTAGAGATACGTCTAGTGGTAATAATGTATACAGACTTGAGAGGTAAGCCTAGTGGTAATAATGTATACAGACTTTAGAGATACGTCTAGTGGTAATAATGTATACAGACGAGAGATAAGTCTAGTGGTAATAATGTATACAGACTTTAGAGATACGTCTAGTGGTAATAATGTATACAGATTTGAGAGGTAAATCTAGTGGTAATAATGTATACAGACTTGAGAGGTAAGCCTAGTGGTAATAATGTATACAGACTTGAGAGGTAAGTCTAGTGGTAATAATGTATACAGACTTGAGAGGTAAGTCTAGTGGTAATAATGTATACAGACTTGAGAGATAAGTCTAGAAGAAATAATGTATACAGACTTGAGAGATAAGTCTAGAAGAAATAATGTATACAGACTTGAGAGATAAGTCTAGTGGTAATAATGTATACAGCCTTAAGAGAAAAGTCTAGTGGTAACTAAAACTTTTTACTACGTATTATTTTTAGTTCATTAAAAAAGTAATTGAAGAACAGCATAAAGCTCTTAAAAAAAAAAGAGTTGGCTAATTAAACAAAATTAGAATAGTATTTGTATATTCACATATTATGTTATGTAAGTTTGAATAGACATAAGAAAGAAGGATCGAACATAATCTTGAGTCTTTTTTGTTAAAGTCCATACATCCAATTCTAGTGTATAGACCAAGTATTTGGCAACAGGCTGACTTTCACAGTACATATATTGTATGGTGATCTAATAGAAAGCAGGAGAACTACAGGTGATTTACTCTTTTGTTACACTTCAATATGTAAGCGCGACACGCAGCGCTTTAAGATTGACATCTACAGTTGGGAGTAAAAAAAAACACAGAATAAACCCACATGGAGAGCAAACATAATGGACAAGCCCTAAATCGTAGGGAAAAGGGTGAAAACTCTGCAGCCTCTTTTGATTTAAAATGCCCAATTTATGTACGTGCGTGTATCATTGATTGATCTCCTAAAGGAAAAGATTGCCTCCCCTCTCGAGACACATACATTGAGTATAAATGCAAATTCACAGGAAGAGCCATTTGCCAATTTTTGCCTAAAGAATGTGTAATTATACTAAACAAATGAAGACCCACAGTGTGTGCCTGTCCTAACCTAGTACCATACATATTTCCAAAACACATGACAAGGATCAAAGTACCAAACAAAATCGTAGAGTCCAATCGTACTGAGCAGGAGGAGTAATAGTTAACTCCTCACTAATATAAATAACAGTATTTATAATGAATAGATAGCAGAATTATTTGTTTCTTTACAACAGGCTTACATGACTGTATTGATGCCACACCATTGTTGGAAGAACAAAAGACCACATCCAACTAGTAGAGCTCTCCTGACATGGGGAGTTGAAAATATCTTGATCCAGTGCTGGAAACCAGCTGAGAAAATACATTATATGCAATTTTGTGAATGAAAAGTTTAAAATTGAACCAAATCAATTGTAGGAAAGCAAGAAAAAAAAATTGTATGAAAAAAGGAAAAATTAAGATTTTGTGTTTTTCATCTCACACTCTTTTATTCTCTCTATGTTTCTCATTTTCTCTCTTTATCCCTCTGTTTCTCTCTCTCTGTCTCTCTCTCTCTGTCTCTCTCCCTCTGTTTCTCTCTCTCTCTCTGTTTCTCTATTTCTTTCTGGTTCTCTCTCTCTGTTTTACTCTCTATCTCTCTGGTTCTCTCTCTCTCTCTGTCTCTCTCTCTCTCTTTATATTTATATATATATATATATCTGTTTCTCTTTCTATCTTTCTGGTTTTTCATCTCTCTATCTATCTCTACGTTTCTTTCTGCATTTTTCTGGCTTTTTGCTCTAATATGAAAAGGTTTATTTTTCTTTTACATGATGTCTTATTTTTGAGGTCAAATTATTTTAATGTGCACCAAAAAAATAGTTTCTTAAATATATTCAATTAAAAATGTATATACAATTTGAAAAAATAAAAATATGTACATATGTATAAAAAAAAATAGCAGAGCTAAAGGAATCAGACCTGCAGTGTCCTTGTTAGCTCCCTGAATAGTATGAATAATGTCCTGTAACTCCTCCTCCACGTCCTGGTGTCCTCTCATCCTGGTCAGAACTTCTCGGGCTTGGTCAATGCGTCCTCTGCTTACAAGCCAACGAGGGGATTCCGGCATGAAAATGAAGCCGATAAACTGAAGTGTTCCAGGCACGGCCGCCAGACCTAACATATACCTGGAAATATATAACATGTGTGGAAGGAATAATACTTCTAATAGAACTAAAGGGATCTGAACAAAATTAAAGTATAGACCTCCATTACGTAGTGTCATTGAAGAATACATAGATAGAAAAGGCCCAAAAATGTGTAGAGGCAGTGGCAATATGCACACACAAAAAAAGTTCCCTGGCTAGTAATTGTTTGATCCACTTCTTCAAGTTTAGCCGTTTGGTCTTCTGACAACGCTGTCTTTGCATTCCATTAATGATAATCTGAAGGAAAATCTTGGTCCATCAATTGTCTCATTGTGTGTTTAAATCAGTGTGATCAAGTCAAAGTGTTCAAACAATTTTGTTAATATTTATATCATGGTGTTCAAATTATTTTTTTCTAAATCAATGTGTTAAATCAATGTATTCAAATCAAGGTGCTAATTTCAGTGTGTTTTAATCCGTCTATTTATATTCATGTTTTAAAATCACTGTCTATTAATGTATTCAAAACCGTGTGTTTAAATCAGTCTATTCAGAAAGTGCAATCAAGTCATTGCGTTTCAAATTTGTTATAATTCGCTTTAAATAGAACCCGTGAGAAGAGGCTGAAAATATCCTGGATGACCTATTTCTTTGGAGACAACTCGGCATGGGTGAGTCTAAGTCTGATTCAAATCGATTGACTCACATTTGATTATTCAACGTCACAGATACCTACAAATGAAACACAAAGTTTGTGCTAACTAGCCCGAGCTATTCGAATCATTGGACAGAGCAATGTTGCAGTGTTCACCATGGAACACAACAAAGCTCAAAGACAAGCATTTTTCTAAATCCTGTAAAAACTAGATCTATAACCTACTTTAACATTAGTCACTCATCAACATTGTTCCACGACCCTGTTACCTCCATCCTTCTGGTACCACATAAGAGAAACCTCCAGCGAGAACACTACTGACTAGGATCCCTGTGTTGATCAGCAGCTGATGCAGCGAAACCAAGCGACCTCGTTCGCTGACTGGAGAAGATTCCGCCACATACACAGGAACGACAACCGAAGCCAAACCTAAATCAATATAAAACAAGCAAGCAAAATATGAGAAATAAAAAAAAACAAAGCTTATTTAAGGGAAAGAACTCCAAACACACACACACACACAGTCCATATCATTGTTGCACATTTATTTCTCTGCCAGGAACCAAAAGTTTTTTTGCCACAAAAATAACAGAGTCCAATAGAAAGTACACTCGATCTCTTAATTGTGGACAAAAGTGCAAGGAACAGGACAGTGTCACGAGCCGGATGTGCCCGCAGCCCATAGGTTGTATTTAATCTGGTCAAAAAGTTTATAAAACGTACCTACGCCTAGGCCAGCTACAATGCGACCCACCAACAGAATCTCTTTAGTCGTTGCAGCCCCCATTAGAACACCTCCTGCGGTAAACACGACCCCTGATGTCATAATGGTCAGTTTTCTACCAATCTTGTCCGTCAGCCAGCCAGAAAGAAGGGCAGCCACTGCAGCAGCCGCAATAGTACCACTGACAGTAGCTTCTTGCCAAAACGTTGACAACTGGTAGATAATCAAATCATGTTTTTAAACACCAAGCTTTCTAGCTCCATAAGAATAAACAAAAAGAGAAATCAACGCTTTAAAAAAACCCAAATGATTACCAACCTTGAAATATGGCTGAATGAACAACATTGAACCGGCTACTATACCAATGTCATAGCCAAAAAGAAATCCTCCAATAGTTGCAAGAGCAGATAACACGTATATAAATCTAGGCGTTTTAGTGTTTTGTGAAGGGGTGGTCTTTTCTTGATGTGCCCCAGTGCTAGGTGTATTCTGGCTATAGTGTTGGCTATGCGTGTCTTTGCCTTTTGTTATATCAATAGCTTGTTTAGCATTGAAATCTTGCTCACTGGAAAGTTCTGCATTGAACTGGTGAACACAATCTATATCTTTTGTTTGAAGGGGAATATCTCCATCTGTTGTCTCTTTCATGTTGACGTGCTTCAAATCTGAGTCAGTGGGTTCTTTCGAATCAGATTTGGGTTGGTCTAAAGGGTCAATTGTATTCTGAACGTTTACACTGCCTGATTTGTCTATGCAATGCATGTCAGAGTACTCAATATCAAGGTGATGATTGTCATCATCTATGTGTTGCGATTTTGGTTGATACGTGTCTACATACAGTGCATGCTCGTTTTGTGGTACAATGGTGTGTGAGACATTTTGTAATATGTCAATACCATGGGCACTGGGAGTGTCTTGAAACGTAGCACTGGATATTTCTTCCCTTTGAGAAGCTTCTATCTCGTCATTCGAGCAGCTCCTTTCTTTTAATTCAATAGCATCGACTGAATGTCCCAAAGTCATCGTTTCATCCAGTGTGTTTCCTTGATACATACTTTCACTCTGAGACTTGATTGTCTGTGCCATGACTGTGGCTGCAGTGAATGTGTTCTCTAACTGTCCAGTGTAGACAATTAACTCATTAGTATTGAGTGAATGAAGTTACTCTGTAATGTAAGACCAACAAAGTTGAACGAATATTAAACATTTGATTCAATGAATAATTTACACAAGACTAAAAGGGAACAAAAATGAGATAAATATATTTAAAAAACAAACAAACAAGCAAAATACATAAAAATACTTTAAAAAAAACATAGCTTATAATGTATCAATTAGTTTGGATCAGTCATGCAATTAAATTTGTAATAAGCCTCAGACGACAATCTACAAAGGGGACTAATTCAGCTTACACCACCACTTCAGTCAAGTACTATTTGTTTCTTTTGTTTCAGATACCAAACAAAGTAATTTATTACCAATACTTTATGTACTAATTGTTTTTTGATTCATGTGTTATCAGGTAAAAGAAATAATTGTGCAAAATTTCAGCTTGATCCGAGAAATGGTGTCTGAGAAATCACGTGTACAAGCTTTTGGCCGGACAGACAGACAGAGTGACTTGTTATAAGCTTTGTTAACAACAGGATGTTTACTTGAGTAGCATGTAGTTAGGAAACCTTTACACCACATACCTACACATTGAGTTGCCGAAACACGCGAGCCAGGAGATCAATAAAAACTAAACAAAAACAAAACAACAGGAACACAAATGGTGGTAAAGTCAGAAGTTTCCACAAGAACTGAACTCCAGCCTTCTTGCTGCTTGTTTACATGGAATGAGGTCACCTGTCTTACTGATATCCTATTAAAAATAGTAGGCTAATTGGGTCACATTTGTTCTCACTGTTAATGACCTTCAGAATTACGACCTTTACCACCCTATTTCTCACCCCCCCCCCTCTCAATTTTCTGTCCACTTATCCCTTAACAAAAACAGAATAATAATCAAGTAATGACAACTGATGTGGCCACCATTACAGAATAGAATCTATATGTTACAAAGAAAAACCTACCGCCAGTTGTGCTACAATGGTCACCAGTGACATGCACTACTCCACTGAATAAAACCAGAACATGAGAGAAAAAAACAAACACATCCCGTTCCAAATACACTTGGCTTGCTATTAGTTTTGAGTAAAGGGAGATAAACACATTAATTTGTATAACGCTCTGCCATGCCAGTGTTGCTCTGCCTTAACATGTGACAGAGTTGTATACCCCTGCGTATCTAGATGTACAATGCCACCTTACATCTAACATCTTTAGTCTTGAGTTCAGGCTCTGAACTAGATCTCTATGTTTACAAACATTTCATTTATTGTCAAAGACCACATGACCATGTCATGAGGAAATAGTTAATTAATGTCAAGGACTTTCATATCGGCAGTATATTTACATAATTTTGCTACGGGCTTGCGCAGAGCTACCATTGAAACGTCTGGATAAATGACACAGTTTTGCATGTGCTAATGAAAGGGTGATAATTTGGTAATTAAAACGGCTTGCATACAGTTTTGCTTAATCTATTTGTTACAGCTTGTCATAGGTTTTAAATACAGCTTTGCCTAATCTATTTTCTACAGCATGATATAGGGTTTTCATACAGTTTTGCCTAATCTATTTGTTACAGCTTGTCATAGGTTTTAAATACAGCTTTGCCTAATCTATTTTCTACAGCATGATATAGGGTTTTCATACAGTTTTGCCTAATCTATTTGTTACAGCTTGTCATAGATTTTAATACAGCTTTACCTAAACGTATGTAACAGCGTATCATAGAGTTTTTAATACAGCTTTGCCTATCTAATTGTTACAGCCAGTCATGGGGGTCTCAATACGGCCTCGCCCATCTAATTGTTACAGCATCTACTTCTCTCAGCTTCAATTAGACTTTAATTAATTACTACATTACTGAAAACTAAACGTGCACCCTCTTCCTTTAGCCATAAAGTTTATATTGTACATAAAAAGTCAATCCAAAAAAATACAAAGTTGGCCCAACAAGATCTACAATCACATGCCAACTTACTGGCCCTACAATCACATGCCAACTTACTGGCCCTACAATCACATGCCAACTTACTGGCCCTACAATCACATGCCAACTTACTGGCCCTACAATCACATGCCAACTTACTGGCCCTACAATCACATGCCAACTTACTGGCCCTACAATCACATGCCAACTTACTGGCCCTACAATCACATGCCAACTTACTGGCCCTACAATCACATGCCAACTTACTGGCCCTACAATCACATGCCAACTTACTGGCCCTTTTTGTTTGCTAATCATATGTAATCAGCTAATAGCTCAAGTCTTACCAACGTGTTAGTGTTTGATCAGTAGTGTAAGATTCAAAACATGTTTGGAGACGCGACATCCTTTCTTAATTATTAGAACTAACTAGATCTAACGCTTGGTAGCCTTAAACTCTATTATTCTTTTAGGTCATAGTGTTATGTCTGTCCGCAATATGAATACCAGGACGACTACATGTTGTTGCATGGGCGTGGCTGGGATTTTTAATCGGGGGGGGGGGTAGGGGGGAATTTTCTCCCCCGCAGTAAATTTATGTGTGTGTGTGTACAAAATTAATCTTTATTACATCCTGACCCTTCATTCTTTCGGAAGACGTTTATTGTACCCTACAATAGGTTCTTCCTGAAGTTAGTTAGTCCTAGCAAAGGGTCTTGGGGAGCGCTGTGCCAAACACTATTGTCGGTATTAAAAGCCAACAAAAAGCATATTCTGAGGTATCTACAGTGCATTATCCTGCTATTAAAATTTTTATTTCAAAAACTTTATGTGCTATGCTAATTGACTTTGATCCTCCCGCGTCGTTCGGCGCATTGGGCGGTAAGCTACTTACACAAAAATCTGTCACTGGCAATGTCTGAAACCTCCTCCCACCTGCTCAGAGGACCTCCATGAATGTGTGGCGCCAAGTTGTACTAGGATGTCCCTGTTTGCGCTTTTGTCGTAATAGCCTCCATGCCATCTTATTATGCGTAATTCATTTTGTTGGAGAACATGTCCTGCAAACTTCATGCGACGCTCTGTCACAACATTACACAACATTAATAAAAGGTCGACACCCAGTTTTTCATAGGATTTCCTTAATTGAGACCCGATCTCTATAACTGACTTCTAAAATCTGTCTTAGCCATCTTTGTTGAGCCACATTTATTCTTTTTCATTTTCGAAGATGACTATTCACTGCACTTTATTAATTGAGCCCATTCATTAGTAGAAAATTGTAACCTCTCGTGGCTACGCTCTTGGAATTAGATGACTGTTGTTTGCTTTAGATTTTATATCGAAAAGGGAAGTTTTATCTCCAAAATTATTTGTTGGAGGTCTTAAACTAAAAAATCTCTGGGCTTTTTTTATTTAACAAATTCATAACCCTCTTAGCTACGTTCATAGAATTCGGTGACTGTAGTTTGCTTTAGAATAAAATTGAATAGAGAGGTTTTCAACCTCAAAACTCTCTGTACGGGGGTACTTAAACTAATAATATCTGGAGGGGATTAAAAACTTTTTCAAAAACTCTGGAGGTTGGGGGTTTAAACTCAAAATCACCCTTGGCTTGTTTACGCTCATAGCATTTTGAGTGCGTAATTTGCCTTTTTTTTATATTGAAGAGGTATTTTGTTAGCTTCAAACCCCGCGCTGTAAACTAAAGAATCCATTTGGCTACGCTCATAGAATTTTGAGTCTGTAATTTGCGTTTTTTATATTGAAGAGGTGGTTTTTAGCTATAAACCCCGCTGGAGGGGGGGGGGGGGGTAACACAAAACTCCTCTTGGCTAGAAACTGGTGAATGATGTATGGATAGTCTTATATTGAAGAGGGGGTTTTATCGTAGATTTCGGAGGGAGTTTTAAAATTAAAATCTTCCTTAGCTATGCTCTTGGAATTTGGGATTGTCGTTTGCATTATTATTTTTTTATTTTGTTTTATAAAAGAGGGGGTTCTGACTACCAAACCCCCTAGTAGGGGTTTTAAACTTAAAATCCCCTCGACTGCGCTGGGGCAAGTGACGGTTTAGTATTAAAATCTCAACTAAAATAAACAAAATGAAAGCAAAAAATCAGTCCATAAATTCCGACCCCCCCCCACGCAGGGGGTAATTTCATTTCGGAGGGGGGGCAGTTGAACACCCGGAAGACAGAGACAGACATACAGGGAGGTACAGACAGTCAGACAGATTGATAGATAGATAGATAGATAGATAGATAGATAGATAGATAGATAGATAGATAGATAGAGTTTCTTTGGTGTTAAAATGGAAATACTGGATGTAAAAAAGATCTTGACGTACCATCCCATACCAATAATCCTTGTCTTCCGCGTTGTCACGTACGATTTGTTTATATTTAGCCCAAGGTTGTCGGCAACATTTCAGTTAGCCCGGGGATTATCCAAGTAGACAGAAACCTTTTATTAGAATAATTGTAATTAAATGTTAACTATTGTATGTTAAGTTGTATTTTATTGGTTTACCATGCGACGGAGATATGTTAGTCACCTGGTAACGCTCTAGAGTCAGTGGAAAGATTCTAGATTGCCTCCAGTGTCGAGCTGAACGTGTTAGAGAAAAAATGTACTAAAGTCTCGTGTTGGAACTCAAAGGAAGATGACATAATCATATTATTGTGTAGATCATTTAAACTAGTAGAAATTTAGTTTGTGTTTTATTCAATCACAGTATATCATTGTAACTATTGTGAATAGCTTTTTCAAGTTCTGAATTAAAGTATTTGTATTTGTCGAAGAGAAGTTTCTTCATTGATTATAATAATAGCATACTTAGATCGTCTTATCGACTAGCAACTTCTAGATGATCCTCTTATCAACTGGTAACTTCTAGATGGTCCTCTTATCAACTGACAACTTCTAGATGATCATCTTATGAACTAGCAACTTCTAAATGATCATCCTATCAACTGACGATTTCTAAATCCTCGGCAATCACGATCATTGATTGAGCTATTTAGATCAAGATAATCTTCAACGTGACATCCAACATCATAAAAGATTGTGACATTGGCACATTTGATGATCGTGACAATCGTTCTTGATCATAGAATGTACAATGCTGTGAACAAAATTTATGGTCCATGGGTTGGGGGTGGGGGGAGAGTGGAGGAAATTCGAATGTATTAATCAGCCTTCATGTAGACGTAGACAACTGCGTGATGGGATAAAGTTTAATTTGCAATGACATTTCGAGCTTAGTGTGAGAACTTAACAACTTTCTTGCCTGTACGTTTACGATCAATACTTGTGTACTATCGATTGTGTTTGGTTTGAATTTCTGTCATACTGACACCCACAGTAATTACGTTCAGTAGAAGGACTGGAGAAGGGCATAAACAAATCACTTATTAAAAACAAAGTTCTAGATAAAATTATAGTGAAAAATTTAATTTCTAATTTAAAAAGATTCATTATTTATAAACTATTTTTCATTTTAAAAAGCCACAAAAAAAAAACAACTAATTATACTTGGTAAAATTATTTAGATTAAACCTCCAAGACCTAATATGCAGATAAAACTAGGTGTCATCTTTATTTACAAAATAAAATTATGAATTCATAAGCATTGTATCAATGGCTGAAATAAACAATAAATATCGGACTCAGTTTGAAATATAAGGCCAGGATTACAAAATGAAGACTTAAAGAGAAGGCCATAATTACAAAATGAAGACATCTAGGCCTATATTATCAATGTTCCTATTTTCTGACCAATGTAACTATATGTACCAAGGTTCTGAAACAATGTCTGCCCAAAGTATGTGTTCCAAGTCTGAACATCAGAAAGTGCAGAAATGAGAGATACACTTTAACACACAAGGTCCAACAAAGACAATGAGTTATTCCATTAGTTTGTGATATCGTCCTCTGTACTTAACCTATATATTTCTCCTAATGGAGCACTGTTCATCAAGTTATATAAAGTCACGTTTGTTCGTTGCATATCTCTAGTATTAGATCTACATGAAGATTTCATTCTATGGTCGACAAAATAATTTGATATGATATTTCTAAAGCACCTGATATCATAGGCGTTGTATGTTTGCTTTTAAAAACTGAAGATTTAATGAAGATAATGTAGAAATGAACAGAGGACCTGATTAACTGGAGCTGCTTCAACCTATACTGACCAGAAGTAGGACATAATTAACTGGAGCTGTTTTAACTTGAATGACCAGAAGTAGGACCTGATTAACTGGTGATGTCAAAATTGAGAAACACTGATGACACATTATATCTATTTACAGAGTGAAAACAAAATTTCTTTTTTGAAAACATTTACTCTCAAAACTGTATTACTAAGTTTAATTGTGAAGATCGTATTTATATTTGCAATTTCAAAGTTCTAGACATATTGCAAATTATATGAGCATTGATTAGGTTAATATTGCGTTACAATACTATTGGTATAGTATGTGAAACATGGAGTGAGTCTGATATATAATTTTCTTTTATAAGTATTTAAAAGCAAAAATATAAAAAAACTTAACAAAACAAGCAAAGCCTATCCAAGGGAAAGAACTCCACATTAACAAACTACAACTACACTACAATAGTGTTTGTCATTTCCCTTTATTCAATTTCAAACAAAATAATTACCAATAATTAATTGACTAATTCATTCAAGTTTTAACTGCTCCGTGTTTGGTTTGTACAATAAATGTTTAATATTTCAACTTTATCCAACAATTGGTGTGAGAGAAGGAAAAGAAAAGAATTCAAACAAATTTTTAAAAAAAATTACTTATAATAATAATTTATAATTAATTATTTCTAGGGTAAGATCTGTTCTAAAGTTCTCACTAGACATTGAACTAAAATTACAAAACAGTAGATAAGAAAAAAGCTTTTTGATAATTTGAATGTTTGAATTGTTGAGGCACCCTGAGAAACAGAAAGGACATAACATGCATAAGTAGAAGAATGTCACATAACAAAATGAAACATCATGACTATATCCTGTATAATAAAGGTGAATCATTTTTTGAACAAAAATGAATGAACAAGAATATTACTTTCTATCACCACATATAAAACAAATACTTCCAGACAGAAAAATATAAAACTCATAAGACAGTGAAGCTCTAACTATGGCCCTCAGCCCATTTCCAGCCAAAGACAATGCGCTATCTGGCCAGCATTGGAGTTAATTTTAGCATTAATGGGGCTCCTGAACTCCTGACACATTTCTTAGAAATTGATTGGACCCCAAGGCGGGCACCACCATCATAAGACTTAAACATTTGTTTTTAATTCTTTTATCTTTTCTTAGTGAAGGTATTTCTTGATACATCATGTGCCTGTTGGTATGAATGTGTGTGTACATTCATGTGTGTCTGCATGCATGTTTGTGTGTATGTTTCTATCACATTAATAAAAATTTAATTTAAAGTTTAACACTGTACATGACAAAGCTCATGAAGCTGCAACACATTTGTGATGTCATAGATTTAGGGTAAGGGTGACATCTAACAGATTATTTTCAACAATAATAAAAAAAAAAATATTTAAAAAATAGCATATGTAATATAAAGTAATCAGCAAGCTAAATCATGTCTTACATATAAATAATAAATTTTGATGGGGGTAAACTAAAGTGTGTGTTTAAAAAACAAAAGATGATTTAATATTAAAGAGAACGTTAGGCACTCAATTTGAATAGAATGTTTTGAATAGTAAGTAGCACTACATACAATTAACAAAGTGAGTGAGTTAAAACAGCTTCCTCAAGAAAAATTTTTATGACTTTATTAGCCTATCTATGACTGGGACCATATCTATGATTCATAATGGGTTCTAGATATTAAAAAGTACTAATGGTCTTTGTATATAAAAGGTATATACAGTCATAAATGTTATCTATTAATATAGGTACTTATGATTTTACATGAGCTGCATATACCTATAGTCACACAAGAGCAGTCTCAATTATAAGTAAAATATAAAAATTCTTATTTCATTTCCCATCATTCATTGGTAATGAAATAAACATCTAAAAATTTAGATTTTTAATTGATTTATTAGTTAACCCATTAACTTCTGCTGTCAGGAACGTTTTTTCATTTTTGTCCTAAACAATTGCAGAATGTTTCTAAAAACCCCTTTTCAATATATTAGCTTTAAACTTTTTAAATAAAAGATATCTTATAGTTTCATTGCAAGCATGATTACAAATCGTTGAGAAGATTTACTATTCTGGTCGTAAAATCTGGAAAATTTTTATTGTTTAAATAATTTTTCAAATAAACATGCCCATAGCCCCAGAGTATAATCGACCACTACAGAAAATGAGTATTTTTTAAGCTTTTTTATATGCTAATGGTATTAAAAATATATATTTTTTGAAACTTAACATATTGTTCTATTTTTTAAAGTTGTTTGTTTATTTATTAGTATTAGATCTTAAATTTGATTATTTTTTCAAAATTATAACTTTTTAGGATTTTTTAATTCAGGGTTATTCCTCTTTGCTTAGGGCCTGGGAATGCTTTTTCCCAACTGAATAATTTTTGGTATTTTGGGTTTTTCACATATCTGCACAATTTAAGTCATGTCCTGCCCAATTCCTAACTGGCAAAGTAGACATTGAGTAAAAAAAACAGCTAAAATGCAAAGTTGTAATAGGCAGTTTGTATAATTTATATATTTACATTGGGTCAAAGTTAGAGCAGAATTTGTAGAAATTGACAGATAAAATGTACTTTTTTAATTTATTTATGTTTTAGCTAAAATTAGCATGGCCAAGTTCAAATTATGCAGAATCAAGATCTGAAGAAAATCTCTGCTGGAGTTTTGTAGAATCCATCTTCTCTCCGATCATTGCCCATTTGACATAAATGAACAGAGTTGACACCCTGCTCACCAAAGTATGTCTTTTTGAGGTTTACGTACAGCCATGGGTTTATATTCTCAACCTTTGCTTTCTTGGCTCTCATTGTGTTCACCTGAAAAAAGAAACCACAATAAATCATATGTGGAACATATATAGTTCAGGTCAAAAATACATTCAAATGATGGTAAGGCAACTAATAGGACTAATTGATGATTTTTCTAAAGGTTTGGATAATAGTGAACAAATAGATGCTATCTTACTAGAATTTTCTAAGGCTTTTGACAAAGTTCACCACCATAGTTTGCTTAAAAAATAAAAATATTTTGGCATTAATGGTCCACTGCATCTGTGGATTAAAGATTTTCTGATAGGGAGAGAACAAACTGTAATAATAAATGACTCTAAATCAACACCAATAACAGTAAACTCAGGTGTACCTCAAGGAACAGTCTTGGGTCCACTACTATTTTTAATTTACATAAATGATTTACCAAATTGCATTACTTCAGGAACAAAAGTCAGATTATTTGCAGACGATTGCATAATATATAGAACAATAAAAACAAAACAAGACACAGATATTTTACAAAGAGAATTAGATGAATTACAGAAATGGGAATCAAATTGGAGCATGTCTTTCCACCCAGAAAAATGTCAGTTGTTAAGAGTAACAAAAAAACTAAAACAAATTAATTCCACTTATCTTATTCATGGCAAACCAGTAACACAGACTAAAAACGCAAAATACCTAGGTGTTATAATAAATGAAAAACTGTCATGAAATCCACATATTGATGAAACTATAAAAAAAATCAAACAAAGCATTAGGATTTATTAAAAGAAATTTCTATAAATCAAATAAGAACATAAAATGTTATTTAACCTTGGTTAGGCCAATAATAGAATATGCATCCTCCATTTGGGACCCTTCAACTCAAGAAAACATTAAGAAACTGGAACAGACACAAAATAGAGCAGTGAGATTCATAACAAATGAATATTCACATTTGACTAGAGTAACACCTATAGTAAAATCACTAAATTTAGAAAGCCTTCAGGACAGAAGACTCAAAAGTAAAGTAGCAATTATACATAAAACACTGAACCATAATCTTCAAATACAAAAACAAAATTTAATGAAATACTCTGAAAGACACAAAGATAAAGGCACATTCCTCATCCCATATGCTAGGACAAATTTGTACAAATACTCCTTCTTCCCTAGTGCTATAAGAGCATGGAATGGGTTGCCTGAGCTAGCCAGGAAAACCAGTGACTTGGCAGAATTTAAGTCATTGGTTAATATGCATGACTAAATGCATGACGCGTAGGACGTAATCATCTTCTTTTTTGAAGTAACGTCTGTATTATATAAGATAAGATAAGGCAAAACTTTTATAAAAGGATTTGATTCCTAAAGGTGAGAACAATGTAGTGCTGAGGAGTACAGAGAGAAAGGAAGAGAGCATCAGACACACAACTGCAACAAAACTCTTTGAGCTCTTTGCTTTTAGTTCCATACCCTACAGATTAGATTGGACAAAAATTGCTATATTGATACATTAGGCATGAAAAAGACAAATTATTTTACAATAAATACCACTTCAATAAAGCTACTGAATGAAATATCAAATGCATCACCTAACTCAGAGCTGAGGTAAAGATTCATGCTTTTTTTTTCATATTGAAATATTTTCTATATAGTCTAAAAAACTAATTAAATAAAATATTTTTGCCATAGTAAAAAAAAGCTACAAGTAGTTACATTTGTTATACAAAATCAATTTTGTCACAAATTTTGGTAAATAAAGATATTAACAACTGTATGTAATACTTTTATTGGTTTGGAGTGAATAAATAAAATTCCAACTTACTTTCATAATGGTCATATGAGGTTTAAATTCATGCCTTTCAACTACATTGACCCCAGCATCTTTGAGTTTGGATGTCACAGTTTCACAAAACAACCTGTACTTCGATCGCAGCAAAGATGTGGAAGTACAAACAAGTTATTCACAAATTAACTGGCAGAAGTTTTCAGCTAATTAAAAATAACTGACCCATTTTATAAAATTATATTTCATTGCAGTCACAAAACTTTTTAAAGTGACATTGGATTAAGAAACATACAATTTTGGAGAATTTATAGCCCTTTTAGGAGGGAAATAATGGTTGATAACATTAATTATTTCAAAAAGATTACTCCAGGTGTAAACTATGGAAAAATTACTTTTTCTTTGTTCATAGACAGGTTGAGTTCACCCAACCTTTTCAAAAGACTATATTTACAAGCTAAGAGTGTGATACAATGTCAAATGACCTTAACTGTAACAATTTATATCAGAAAGCTATTATTATTATTATTATTATTGCTTTTGTAAAACACATCTTTCAGGCTTCTTTAGCATGCTCAATTTGCTTAATACAATCAATTGTGAGGAGACGTGGGGTAGGCAGTATCTGGAGAAGTTTTCCATGATGCCTGTAGGTTCCCAGCAAATGTCTCAGCTCGAGTCAAATTTCCTTTAAATATTCCTAACCTACATCTGGATTGGAACTAGAGTGCTAATTTAAGTAGCCAAGTATTAAATATCCTTTAGCCAAATATCCCACAAAATTTAGAATTGTGAGAATCAGAAAAATTGTTTTATTTCATGCTTAACAATTTTTTTCACATTTAATTCTTTTTTATATTTGTAAAAGATAATTTTTACTATTTGTATAAAACTACATTTATATAATATAATACCTAAAGTCATTTTCATACTGCACATCTGCTACTAAGACCTTTTCAAAAAAAGTTGTCAGTCCTTTAAACTGTAATTGACTAACTGGTAAATTGTTTAAGAGAACATCTGAAGATTCTTCAAGTGCTTGGCTAGCTCTGTGAATATCCTCCTCAGTTTCTAAACAGATCTGGCGAAACAAAGTAAGCAAAATGATAATCAAGCTTTATTCAATAAGATTTTTTTTATTGACAGAGTTTAAAAAGTGTTTTTTTTTATAAGGTATGGCTTTCAGTATCATAAAATGATTGCACCTCTGTCAGTTTTTTTTATAAAATTCAGAAAATGTTTAGGGCATTGATTTAGTTGGTGAAAACTATTAATATGTGTTTTTTTTAAAGATTCCTACAATAAGGCTAAAATATTAATCATGAAATATTAATCATGAAAATTTGAGTAAAAAAACATGAATATCAACGAAGAATGAATACAGTGTAGGCTTTTTTTAATCGAAATAGTTGTGTTAGTTATAAAAAAAAATTTAATTGAAAGCTTTTCTAAGAGTGTGAGCAATGGTTGTGCACTGATTATGAAAAGTCAATGCACATTTCACTGAGTTACCATTCACCATTAAATGAACTTACATAGCAAAACAAATTAAGCTTAATTTAAAAATCTTGAAAAAGTCTCTTGAGTTTTGAAGAAAGATTAAAGTGCCACTTCAGACTTAACAATCTATAGGGCAGATGATGGAAATGTCAACTGTTTCTAAAACCAGCACACTGGCAAAGCCCCTAAATTCCCCAGCTAATGTCAGGTACACATTAGAGTTGGTGGACTCTCTGCATCCTAAAAATCCTGAAATTCAAAGTTTTCAGAGATTCAAACCCAAAACCCATCAGTTCAAAAGCCAAGAGCTTTACCACTCAGACTACATGCCCCTTTGAAGTTAAGAAGACCACAAAATTACTAGTGCAAAGAGGAAAACAATGTGCATGATCTGAGGACAAATAAAATGTCATTAAAAATGTCTACATGCATAGATCTTAGGTTGTGTAGTGATTTTCTAAAGATACACACACAAAAAATGTAAAACTTACTTCACAAATTGTGACATGTAACATCTCTGGTGTATAGAAGAACTCCTCATATTGATTGTCTTTATCCAATATCCAGTCAATGGCCTCTTTTATTGATGTATAGACTTGGGGATCAGTCACTCTCACACACAGAAAATAGTTAGCTTTGGAGTCCGACACATTACCAGCTTTTTTATTAGTCCTGTTCATTGTTTGGCAAAATAAAATGCTATTTACAAACATATATATATATGTATGTATATAAGAATTACAATCTGCTTTATGTTGAGGTGACTCCAAGAAAAAAAGGACTTGTGATACACCAATTATTCTGTGTGGCATATGCTGCAATACCATCTGTAGCCCTCAAAGCTTTTGTTGTATCTATTCAATGAACTAAGTTCCTTGCAATGATTACAGCGCATTTCATTTTTAAACAGTTTCACCATTGCAACACCACTTCTATTTCAGTTGTCTTCTGTGCCTAGAATGTTAGTGGAATCTACTATTTGTGTCTTTCCTTGAGCCATGCTGTGGAATGATCAAACGAGAATGGATTATCAAATTTATAATGTGTTAGTAACAGAGAAAATTATGTAATGAGTGTATATGAAATGGTTTGAAAAGGGCATTAGAGGATCCAGAACTAACCCAAAAGACTGCTTTATTGATCCTTATTGGAAATTTGTTGTCATTACAGGGACTCTTTTCTCAATTAAAAACAACATTCTACATAAAAATACAAACATAGATAGAAGTTTACTGAGTGACTACATACAGATGTCTTGATCCATTTTACATTTCCTAGCCAACAAGCGCTGCTATAATCTGACAGAGTGTAGAGCTAAGGAGTTTTTGTACTGTTCAATTATAGTCAAAATTTGAGATGGGAAAGCATCTGAACCCTAACCAAATGAGCCAACTCTATCTTTACTTACGAGCAAACTAAACTGAACTCCCAACTTTAAAATTGATTGGCAAAAACCGAACAGAACTCAGACTTAAATTTAGCCTGACCGATCCTGTGTGATAGTGATAGTAATATGATAGTGTTGTGTGTGTGATGTTCGCTGTTGGTTTCTAAGTTTTTATAAGCCTGTTCAAGTTCAAGAAGAGCAACACAGCTTACTCAGTCGAATGATTATGATACTATATTAAACATAGAAAATATTAAATACAGATAATACAGTATACATACCTATAGGCCTACTTACATATACATATTTATAAATATATATATATATACTCAATAGACGCAACTTTTTTTATAATAAAATAACTAAAAAAATATATATATAACTTAAAGATTTAGATCTGATTATAATTTATGATCATAGTTAGATCTATATCTAAATCTATAGTCTATCATCATCTACGTTTTAAAAAGTGATTACTCATGGTAATAGATTAGATGACCAGATACCTTTACTGACCACCATATTGTTTTTAAGCATATTTATCTCCCTTACCTATATTAAACTTTTTTTAAAGAGAGTTTTTTTGTTCTTAAGCTGTCAACTTATGACTTTTTAAGTGTATTTACTGAAATGAAGATCTAAATAAAATGTTAATAATAAATTGATGAACTTGTTTCTTTTTTTTTTTTCAATTAATTTTTCTGAAGAGAGTTTTTTTGTTCTTATGCTATCATTTTAAAGGAATTTTAATATAAGATCTAATAGCTGCTAGAAAGAAAGACAAAACAGCAACAGAAAAACGTTGACAAGTATTTCAAGATAGATAGTCTAGTATTAAGCCTTAAAACCAAAATGGCGTATTTCCAATGACAATATATGGTAATAAGAAATAGAACTTAAAAATATATATTTTAAAAACTATTTATCTGCGAGGAAGTCAAATTACATATTTGTAATCTGAATTTTTTTCTGCATATTCTTAAAATATAAGAGAAACCTGATTTAGCGTTTCTAGTCACGTAAACTAATATCCTCATTCCATATGCATGTTATTAGGACAAATTAGTACTCTAATGCTCCTTCTTCCATTGTGCCATTAGAGCATGGAATGGGTTGCCTGAGCCAGCCAGGAAAACCAGTGACTTAACAAAATTTTTTAGTTATTGGTTAACATGCATGATTATATGAATGTCGATTGTCGCGTAAGACGTTAATCATCTTCTTTTTGAAGAAATGTAAATCACATATAAGATAAGATAAATAACAAATAACTTAATTAAGTTAAAGTTACCTTACAAGTCTCGACAGCTTACTCAGTGACAGTCTTCTTAAGATAAGACTTATGATGACTTATCTTAGTTATACAAAATACAGACGTTACTTCAGTCTTCAGGCAACCCATTCAAATTCAGGCCATTCTCAGTCTAATATAGCATATATTCCTATTAATTCTATTTGTTTTATTTTCTTTCTCTTCCTATCATGTTTTAGCTCACTGTATTAAAAAATCAAGTAGGTTATCCCCCCTTAGAAATATTTCTTTTAGTCTTGATCCAGCAGCTAGACAACGCAATAAAAATCTGGCCAGCACCAATATGGCTGCCTAGAGACGTAAATAAATGAACTAAAAGCGGATCATACTAAATATAACTAAATAAGTTTAAATAACTAACGATAGTCTATAGTATAGACTGAGACCTAGATTTAGAGAGTCTAGATTAGGAGTCCTAGATTTAGATCAGTAGAAGTAGATCTAGTCTACTTCCGTAATCCTTGGTCACTGGTGTTTATTGTGTGTTAATACATCACTACATCACATAAAACAAAACAATGTACCGTAACCGTAAACAAATATAAGAGCTCTTTAATACAAAGTTTATATAATTATAATATATATAGGTTTGTGCTAAAGCTAATGACATATTGTTATATAGGTTTGTGAACCAATCTCTTAATTTTAAGTTTTTCTTATACAGGCCACGTCTAATGGGATAGTGATATTGTGATGTCGATGACCATTGCAGACTTAATATAGTCGGTAAAAATCCACCATCTTGTCAGTCAGAATGGGACTCTTCTATTATCACAGTAGACCTATATTAGATAATGGATTGATTCGAAAATCTCCGGTGGCGAATATTTGTAATAAAGTGGCGTTTTTATTTGTTGTTGTTGTTTTATTTTGTGTTTTTTTTTTACAAAGCTTACATCAACTAACTCTGTCTTTCTGGTAAAAATTTGAAAACATTATTTCTCCCACTCCCTTTCTCGGATCAAGTTGAAAAAAAAAGTAACAAATTAGTCAATTCATTACAGATAATTAGGCCCTAATTATTTTGTTGTATACCAACAAGGGAAATAAATTCTTCAGTATTTAGAGATGGCTAAACATGTGGGATTTTGCGCCCTTATATAATTGTACACGTTATTTCTACCACAATCGGAAAAGCAAAGGTCGCCTTCATACAGCTTATGAAAATTTGGATGGCAAGAGAAATTTCCCTGACAACAAAGATTCGTCTCTTTAACTCAAATGTCAAGGCTGTTTTGCTTTATGGAGCCGAGACCTGAAGAACAGCAAAAAAATGCCATTAGGAAAGTGCAAACTGTCATTAACAGCTGCCTACGAAGAATCCTTCTCATTCGTTGCCCAGACACCATCAGCAACAGTGACCTCTTGCAAAAAACTAACCAAACTCCTGTAGAAGAAGAAATCAGAAAAAGAAGATGGGGCTGGATTGGGCACATTTTGTGCCAATCGCCAACTAGCATCACAAGGCGACATTGAAGTGGAAAAGATGGGGCGTCCTAGAAGCACCTGGTGACGGAAACTAGAGACAGACACATTAAATTTTGGTTACACATGGAATAAGATGGAAAGGATGGCCCAGGACACGACTATGGAAATCTCTTGTTGGCGGCCAATACTCCAATAGTTGTGAATGGCCAAACAAAACATGCATCAGTTTTAAAAATTAGCCAATTAATCATTTAATGATTGATTATTATTAATTATTTTGGTTGATTTTGAAAAGGAAAGTTACTTCTACATTATTAAGAAATAATAAACTTTTAAAAAAAGTATAATTATATATTGCTTGTTTTTAATGACGGAAACGGGTCAAGGCCAACTGCTGATGTAGGCCAATTATTTTCGCAACTTGATTATGGCGACCTAGCTAGGCACATCTTGACAGAGGGTAACAACGTGTCATTATGTGTTCCATCTACTCACCCACGTTTTCGCAAATTCGACATTTGTCAATAACATCGAGTTTCAGGATGTTCTTCCATACTTTTACAAATCTTATACCAACTCACTTTGTCTGTCTAAATGTCTAGTAAACAGTTTGTACACAGTTTTTCTCTGACACCCAATCTCGGATCAAGCTAAAATTTTACACAATTATTTCTTTTAGATGCCAACACAATAATCGATAAAAAAATAAGACAATCTTTACCTTGTTTGAGATACCATACAAAATAATTACCAATAATTAACTAATTTAAAAAAAATATATACTTATGTTGGCCTCCTTCAGTCGTAACGATTATGGTTCATCTCGTAGCTCACTTTTTCGTGTGACTGTGTAGAGACACTCCAGTCCACATATATCG
Source organism: Biomphalaria sudanica (assembly GCA_036873155.1). Taxonomy (NCBI): domain Eukaryota; kingdom Metazoa; phylum Mollusca; class Gastropoda; family Planorbidae; genus Biomphalaria; species Biomphalaria sudanica. The sequence continues at coordinate 305,118 of JAZGLO010006691.1, forward strand.
CAAGTTAAGTTTCGCTTTGGTGGTAGAGGAGTCAGCCATTTTTCGTATGGCACGCTATCGTATTATATATAAACATACATATAGAGATGTATTTTAGATCTATACGGTGTTAGTGTAGATGTTCCTGCTTTTTGTTTAAGTACTGTGAGATTGATGCGATGTCAATAGTTATTGCGGTTTGTTCTTGATTTCTATAATTATCATTATAAAGTAAGGATCTTTCGGGATCGTTGCTTGAGCAAGGGAGGAGGCATGCCCTTTTTTGTTTAGTTGTTTTTTATTAAAGCAACTGAAACATCAAATGAAACTTAACTAATGAAAGCAACTGAAACATCAAATGAAACTTAACTAATGAAAGCAACTGAAACATCAAATGAAACTTAACTAATGAAAGCAACTGAAACATCAAATGAAAATTAACTAATGAAAGCAACTGAAACATCAAATGAAACTTAACTAATGAAAGCAACTGAAACATCAAATGAAACTTAACTAATGAAAGGAGAGAGAGACTGTCATTATGAAAGTAGTCATTTAATTACGTATAAAAATGAACACAAGCAAATAGAGAAATAAAATGATCTGAAATGTTCTTATTCATGCAATTTTTTTTTGTCAATCATTTTTATTGAACTCTTGACATTATTGTTTTTGTCACCGTGGCAACCAGCACTGTGAAGGCAATTATAGCGAATTCTTGAACAGACTTTCTTTCAGCAGAATTCAAAGATCTCAAATCTGAGAAATAAATAAAGAGTTCCACATTAAAAAAAAACGTTTTAAAGTTCTATAACAAGTTATCTAGTTCAGGTTTGATAGAATATATTTTTATGTAATTGCTATTATATAATATAACATATTTTAGTTTATATAGCACAATAAACAACACACTGTAAGTTTTACACATGATACTCACTACACTGCGTTACATTTAAACGTTTTATTTCGTCGCTGGTTTTGTCTATCACCTGCCGAAATCAAAGCGAAGTAAATACTAAGGTCAATGCAAACATAGGCGTACCAATAGTAGCAATTAACAAAGTTTTTAAAAGAAAATTAAAGACTTTGTATGGCCTAATAATAATAAATAATAATAATAAATAATAGTATTAAATAATAGTGGCAATATCTTCGATTCCAAAGATTAAGGATGATTTCTAATCTTCTCCGTTTATGTGATTCTTGTACAATGGTCATAATGGTCAAATATTCTCTGAAGTGTTTTTTATCATTGTGTGACGACTTTTGTGTGACAAAAACTAAGTTCACGGCAAGGTTCCTTACTTAACACGAAGATTATCTTAACTTATCTCAAGAGAGTACGTGCGCTGTCTGTACCTCGAAGTTCTAACATCCCTCGTATAATAGTATTGGCCAATGCGGTCTCTATTCTTTATAAGATTTAATTTGAGCGACTTTTTCTTTTTACTGGGATGAATATTCTGCGCTCAGATTCCAAGAAAAGAGTTCATTATCGGAACGTCCCACTCCGTTAGACTTGAACAATAATATGGGCTCTTCTTACTACCGGAAGAAAAATGTGTTGTAGACGACAGAGAAAGAATGTATGATACTCCAAAAAGAACATTTTCAGTTATATAAAACACTTTCAAATTATCCACATAACACTATTTCTGAAAAAAAAAAAAAGACTTAACGTTTAGCGGGGCTAAAAAGTTTGAGAAACACTGGTCACTTGCCTCGGATGAAGTCAGATGCCTCTCACTCTTCAGATATGGCCAGTCCCGTCCTTTCTTAATTCAATATTATGTGACCTACAATCTTCATAATAGGAGAAATAGTACAAACTAGACTTATGGAAAATGAGTTGCTGAAACTCAGAAATGCTGAAAAGCGCTTGATGCCCGGGGCTCTGCTTCGACCTCCGTTGTGGTAGCTTTAAAGCCTTCCCCAGACCGATTTCTAAGGGGGCGGCAAATTTGCATTCCTGGACTACATGATAGACAAAGTTTGAATAACACAGAATATTGCTATCACGTTTCCGTCTAAAGGTCTAACAAAGGAAGCATGTTCAAGTGATGTTAAAGTCTGTGTCTAATTTTCATTCACTTGCATTCTAAAATATGATAACTATTGATCAATGGCATAAACAGTAAGATGTTTGAATAGAGTTGACACTCATTGTACATTTGTGTAGCATTTGTGTTGTTTATTGTGCTATATAAACTAAAATATGTTATATTATATAATAGCAATTACATAAAAATATATTCTATCAAACCTGAACTAGATAACTTGTTATAGAACTTTAAAACGTTTTTTTTTAATGTGGAACTCTTTATTTATTTCTCAGATTTGAGATCTTTGAATTCTGCTGAAAGAAAGTCTGTTCAAGAATTCGCTATAATTGCCTTCACAGTGCTGGTTGCCACGGTGACAAAAACAATAATGTCAACAACAAAAAATTAAAAAACTAACGATAGTCTTAATTTGGAAAATGTTTGGAAAAAGTTGGCATGGGGCGGAGGGAGGTGACACCCAAAGCAAGCCGTACTGGGTGACACCGACCCTAGTGACGCAACTGATTGAAAATTAAAGAATTTACCTTTTGCTGCTCCATGGAACAGTCACTAAGTAAGCATTTAGCGAAGTTGTCAAGAAGTCTGCAATGTAAATGCAACCCTGGCTAGTTAGCGATACAAATTCAGAATAGATTTAGCACGAAATGAAGGGCGATAATAGCATAAATGAAGTTAAAGAAAAACAACAATATTCATATAAAAATAAAGAAGGCATTACATTAAGGTAAAGAGAGAAATGAGCTAAGAAAGAAATTACAGTTGATATAGAATAAAGGTCAAGGGCCTTGGTCAAATCAATAAATGCTATGAGGAGGGGCTGCTTTTGTTCTCTGCTCTTCTCCAGTAGCTGCCGCAGAGAGAAAATCATATCTGTTGTAGATCTACCTGCCCTAAAGCCACACTGCGACTCTGGATAAACACGATCTGCCAGGATCTGTAATCGCTTTAGTAATACTCTAGCAAAAGCCTTTCCGACTATGCTAAGCAGTGAGATACTTTTGTAATTGTTACAATCAGAGCGGTCGCCTTTATTTTTATAAATTGTAACTATGTTGGAGTCTTTCAATTCCTGGGGGACCATTCCTTGTTCCCAGCACAAGGTTAGCAGTTCATGGAGTTGTTTGATTAGGGCGTGTTTTCCAGCCTGAATGACTTCAGCAGGAATGGCATCTCCTCCGGGTGTTTTCCGATGTGCAAGCATGTCAATGGCTAACTAGAGAGAATCGGCTGCCCAAATAAGTGAAGAAAACTAGTGTTAGCTTTTCACGAAAATATGCAGGGCACTGTTCAGTTTGAAAGTTCTTCCTCCAGGTCATTCTCCATTAAGAGCGGTGTAAAACAAGGATGTGCACTGGCCCCTACACTATTTGGCATCTTCTCAGTCGTACTAACCAGTGCTTTTAAATCCTTGGAAGACGGAATATATATCCATAGCAGATCCGATGGAAGGCTCTTTAACCTGGCACGTCTTAAAGCCAAAACGAAAAGGCGTCGTATCTTGATAAGGGAGCTGCTGTTTGCCGATGACGCGGCACTCGTATCTCACTCACAAGGAGGTCTACAGAAGCTAGTGAACGCCTTAGCAGCTGCTTGTCAAGAGTTTAGCCTTACTATAAGTCTCTCCAAGACCGAAATCCTGGCACAAGACGTCGCAGAAATACCTATAATACAATTTGTGAACCACATCCTTTCAGTGGTGCAGGAATTTACCTACTTGGGTTCAACAATTGTCAATAACTTAGACTTAGACATTGAGCTGACAAAAAGGATAGGAAAAGCTACCACAGCATTGGCAAAACTCTCCAAGCGCCTCTGGGAAAATGGTAAATTGATCACAGCGACCAAAATCCTAGTCTACAACGCCTGTGTTGTGAGCACTCTCCTTTATGGCTGTGAAGGCTGGTCAACATACATGTACCAAAAGCACAGATTGAATAGTTTCCACTTGCGCTGCCTGAGACGCATAATGGGCATCTCTTGGAGGGACCATGTCTCCACTCAGGAAGTTTTGAGATTGGCCAATATGAACAGCATGTATGCTCTCCTGACACAAAGAAGATAACGCTGGCTCGGACATGTCACCCGCATGCCAGATGGTAGAATCCCGAAAGATATCTTATATGCTGAGCTTGTGGAAGGAGTCAGACCCAAGGGCCGTCCAAGACTAACATATAGAGATGTCTGCAAGCGAGACATGAGAGCCACAGGCATCAACGAAAGTATGTGGGAAAACATAGCCAAAGACCGGAGTGCATGGAGACAGACTGTGCGTTCTGGGACAATCCTCGCTGAGAACAAAAGAACTGAAGCGGCCTTAATCAAGAGGGAAAAAAAAAGCTGCCCTGTCCGCTAGCCCTAAATCAGAGGCATACACATTTACGAATTGTGGCAAAGTCTGCCGTTCTAGAATAGGCTTGATTAGCCACACCAGATTCTGCCCCGTCTCAAGATTAAGCCAAAACCAATGACTCATTTGGGCGCATCCATTGCCTTTCCAGACATAAGGAGTATTAAGGAGCCAGATATATATATAGGATAAAGGTATTAGAATTCACATTTATGAAAAAAAAAAGAATTAACATATACGCTATTATAAAATGAAAAAAAACACATTTATATTTATTGTAGGTATATATATATATCTTCATGTCTTAAGAGTTTAATCAGCATGTAAAGGAGAGATCAATCTTTTTTAATTCTACCCCACGTAGTTTTAGCGGCCAAAAAAAGAGGAGGGAGGAGAACAAGTAATCTACTCTGTATTCACCCGTCACTAAATAGCAGAGCCGGACTCAACTGTTGTGTGGCCATATGCGAAACGGATTTCGCGGGCCAAGTTGGGTAGGGATACGGATAATAATTGAAATTTATGAGTTTGTATTAGAAAATTAATTCGTCTTTGCACTTTATTCATTCTTTACTACGTACAGAACTACTTAAAGAGTCTTGCGTGTAACGAAGTCATACAGTATATCATAAAAATTTTATTTCCACATACATCACGCTCAATAGCAAGAATTACCAAATGTTTCAATCCATCTACGAAAATTGTTGACCTCAAGTAATTCTTCATTTGTTTGAGGCGCGAGAAGCTTCTTTCACCAGATTACACACTTACGGGTAATACATAATGCCGTTTTTATTTATCGCGCGTAGAATTGGCGTTTTCCATATTGAATGACACCCCAAATTGACAGTTGTTGTCAATATATTTCATATGGTTTGTATGAGTTTTCAAAAGATTTTAAATAATTTCTGCAGATTTACATGACATTTTTCGTATATTTCGCAATTTTATGAGAGTTTAAGGAGCTCCGGATAAATCAGGAGAGTGCGGGAAATCTGTTATAAGTTATAAAATTGTTTAATTTAATCATTTATACACCTAGAATTAGCGCGGATCCTATGAAAGTGAAGGGCCCAATGCGGTCGCATAGGTTGCAGTGACCTATGGCCGGCCCTACAAAATAGCGTATACTACGCCGCCGGTCGACTAGTGTATATATATATATATATATATATATATATGACCTCATTCAGTCTCGAAATGACTATGGATAATCTCATGGAAATGAGATGAATGCCTGGGCATTAGCTGTGGTCGGAACGATGTTGCCCACACATCAATTCCCCCCTTTCCATTCAGCTGATGTATCCAAGTGCCGATACAGTTTAGGATCAGTGGCGTCGCAAGCTCTGCCAGGAGTGCTGCAAACTGCCTAACGGTCGATGCTCCTGATTTTCCCTCTGATTATATTTTCATAAATTATACATAAGATAGTACAACGGAACAGGAGCGACAGTAGGTTAGAATTAGCTGTGTGGGAAACAGCTCCACAATAACATTAGCAAGGTGACCAGTAGAATAAGGCTGGCCTTATTTGTCTTTAACACAGCACAAGCATGTCTTATCTTATCTTATCTTAAATAATACAGACGTTACTTCAAAAAAGAAGATGATTACGTTCTACGCGTCATGCATTTAGTCATGCATATTAACCAATGACTTAAATTCTGCCAAGTCACTGGTTTTCCTGGCTAGCTCAGGCAATAAATCTGTGAAGCACTTTTTAAAAAATGGAATAGCATTCTATGTCTATACAGCTTAACAGTTATATTAGAATGATTACAATAGCAGCTTATTAATAAGTCTCCTAGAAGGCAGTGCAGTACCTGCAGTGTAAGATGGCATCCGTCTTATTGAGAGAAGAGACGTTTTCAGCATACGTCAGTAAACACGTCCTACAGACTATAAGAGTGAAGTGAAAATAATAAGTCATACTCCTTAAACTACTTAGAACTAAAGTGTGTTTCTGTTTATAGTGTTAGCATCAACTTCAACAGATTCATTTGAATTAATAAGTACGATCAAACTATCGAGTTCTCGTTTAGTCGAAACTAGCAAAAAATAAAATAATAAATTTCAAGATGTGTCAGAATGTCAGCCATAGTAAGTATTAAATTAATTAAGAATAAACTTCATTTCTCTGTATGTTTTCTTAGATCGATTAATTCTAGATCAATATAGAACTGTATTGAAATTGTATTATGTAAGTTCAATACATACCTAGTTACCTACATACATACCTACATTAAATAGATCATTCACTTCTGAAATATAATAAAACAGTACATTGTTTTTATTGCAACCTCGGTAATGGAAGCGATATGTATATTATAAAGTAGAAAGTAAGGCGTATGTATGTATGTATGTATGTGCCGAATAGAAATCAAAACCGTTTGACCAATCTTGATAAAACTTGGCAGAAATGTTACTTGGGTACTAACTTAGACCGTAGTTATGTATTGTAGCCCTAAAACAAACTTTAGACCCTCAAAAAAAAAAGTTGACCAACTCTATGAAAGCATAGCTTCATTGATCTAGGCTATGTTTACAATGTTCATGTTTAGATATCGAAAGTATCTAGATATAATTTAAGCCTTCAAATTTGTGTTTCAAAAGCATTGTTACATAAATTCATTTATCTGCGAATTTATACGTCCTGTTGTACTTTATAACCCCATTCGTGGCGAAATATATAAATCAAATCCACTAGATTAGTAATACATAAACTAAGGCTGCAGGTTGCGGGTAATGTCCGGCTAGTGTATATTTATAGTGTTAAGCATATAAATAAATCAAATCTACTAGATTAGTAATACACAAACTAAGGCCCGCAGTGTTAAGGTTATTTAGACCAAAAATATGTTGCATATTTCATTTTCTGGTTTGAAAATATATGACACATCTAACATTTTACAAAGTGTACACATAAAATGTATTTGCACACGAAAAAAAAATGTTTAAAGGTACTTTGCTTTCTTTTTCACTCTTGACTCTCTTCACAATCTTTCTCTTTTTTGTTTGTGTGGAAACACAAACTCAAAAGCGGCTCCCCAGGCAGGTAAAAAGGCAGGTTTTAATAATTTCAGAAAGAATACCAGGATGAAATTCTATCAAAGACAAATGACAGAAGAATAATGGAGAAAGAAGGTTGACAGATCCTGTGTGGTGCTCCAAGGGTTCAGCAGACCAAAAGATAGTTGAAAGGGAATGTCCAGTTAGATATGAACATGGCCTAACTGCTGTCTTTTTAATGATTATCTATTTGTTTTTTAAAGGGTCAATCTCTTATTCAAGCCTTTCAAGAAAAAAAAATTTCTGTAAAAAAAAAAGTAGAGGTGCTGCTCTGCCAATATGGCACTTTGCCGTTTACGCGGTAATATGAAAAACTACGTATTAAATGTTGTTTGAAATTATATTCTACTTATATGCATACTAAATAGATTTTTTTTTCTTTAAAAAAAGTAAACCTTTTTTTTTATTTGTAAATGTAGTAGTTGTTAGTATGACTGACAGAACTTATTTAACTTAGCAATACAATTGTAAAAAAACTTTTGACAAAAAAATCTAAAAACATTTGCATAATTGTGTTCAAACTATGGTAGATTTTCATCTTCCTTACTAAATAGCCTTCAGTGTTTGTTACTATTAATAGTGAATAATTGTAAAAATGGTGTATTTTTATGAAAAAGCTGCTTGTATACTTGATTTAAAAATTATATTTTTCGCTTTCAGAAAAGAAAAAAGTAGCCGTTGCATCAAAACTTTGAATGGTCTAAAATACTATGATGTTGGGTTTTCAATATCTTTTCTAGTTTACGAGATCTAAACGGGACGGACGGACGGACGAACGGACAGTCATTCCACACAACCCTAACCCTAACCCTTTCCCCTTTCGGGGGCGCTAAAAACTAAACTAAATTATATTACAAGGTCTTCGGGGCTTGCAAAGACATTCCTTCAGGGTACAATACCAGGAAAAAGAAGAAGAGGCAGACAGAGAAAGTGATGGGAAGACAACATAAAAAAATGGACGCGCATGCCATTCAAAGAGGTTCTATCAAAGGCAAAAGACAGAGAGAAATGGAGAAAGATGATCGACAGATGTTGTGTGGTGCCCAATGGTCCAACAGACTAAGGGATAGGTGAAGGTGCTGTTTTTACTTATCTAACCCTCTTCTCTCTCTCTCTCTCTTTCTACTTAGCCTAAAACTCAAGCCCATCGTGACCACAGCCCGAAGTATAGACCACATTTTCTTGTCTGTACCCTCCCATTACGTTTTAAGAGTATCGTTCCATCCTAGCATAATTTGTGTGTTTCTCTCTGATACTTGCTCATCTCACATAGTCTCTCTCTCTCTCTCTTTCTCTCTCTTCTTCTCTCTTTCTCTCTCTTCGTTTCTTCCACCATTCTCTGTCTCTCACTTTTTGTCTATCTGTCTGTCTGTCTCTCATCTTGCTTATTTAATCACATTCCAACGTGTATATTTTAAGAGTCTTTCTTGTACGCTACATCCAGCAGACTATGACACTTACCACACACTGACCCATTAAGTCTGTTAACCGCATCAACCTGTCGGATAGCCAGCATCACATCAGTGGCGCATGTAGCACCCACGGTGCAGTTCAGAGCAGCCCGCACCTTTCTTTCAACCAAACAACCAGAACATGATTTATCAATGAAAAACACTAAACACTAATAAGTAAAATTTCACTGTATGGTGATCGGTTGTTTTCAAGACAAAATACTTCCTTTATTTCCTTGGAGTTTTAGCAACTCGAAAGGAAATTACTTAAAACAAGATTGACGAAATAAAATTACTAGTTTTAATAAAAGTCTACCTGATGATTTCAATAAACATTTTATTAAATTGCACATTGATAGAAATATTCTATTTTATTTAGAGAATGTTAAGAGATATTCTAAGTAGTTACTCGATTGATTTCATTTTAAAATTCCTCCTGTTAGCTTGCAAACCATTTATAGTTAGAAGTTATTCTGGTGGATCGGTATTTAGAAAATAACTCTAGCGATGTTCCTAAAAATGTCACAATGTATATATATCTTTGTGCAGAACAAAACGGCCTAATTGACAGCAGAGTGAGAACTCTGGTTTGACAGTCATCATTTTTTCAAATAAAATCATCGGGAAAATAAATTTGGCTTACGTCATTACATTGTGCACACTCTTCAGCGGGAATTCCCGCACTCGAGTCAAATACTCCTTAGTATTCAGTAACAAGTTGTAAAACTAAGTTGATAAACATAAACATTTTGTCTTATGTAGAAATTATTAGGCGGACAGTTAACAGGAGAACTTGATTGTTCAGAGCTCACTGGAAAGACTTCTTGCAATAATGAATCATGACAAGAAATAAATAAAGTAGGAAACTATTTTTGTTCCCTTTTTTATCTTACATGTTTTCAATCCTGTGCAATAAATGCAAATGACACGGTCATAATTCTTTAATGAGCGCAAATCTTTAGATTATTTAGGATGTAAAATGAATAATATTATAATAAAGATAAATCTTTACTATCCTAGACAAAAGCCCATAGCCCAAGATATAAAAAAGCGAAAGTAGAGCTGGATAGGACACACCCTGCGAAAACCAGCTAACAATGTTGCAAGGCAGGCACTAGATTGGAATCCGCAAGGAAAGAGGAAAGTGGGCAGACCCCAGCAAATCTGGAAGAGGGCAGTCATCAGTGAAGCTGAGGATACTAGAATGACATGGGAGCAGATGAAGAAAGCTGCTCAGAACCGAGTTCGGTGGAGAGGTGTGGTTGCGGCTTAATTTTCCCATGGGAGTGCACAGGATTAAGCTAAGTTAAGTCATCCTATTTTTTGAAACTACGGCTCCGTTTAAAAGACGCGCGTTTAAATCAGATAGTAGTGCCTGTAGTAAATTTTAAAAAATCATTTCAAACTTGTTAGAAACATGAATACATTTTGTTTCTTTTACACGATTCGGATGTTTCTACAGACTTGGAGATAATTACATCCTAGCTGAAACCTCCAGCAGAATGGCAAGGGCGGTGGTGGATGAAAGAGTTCAAACTCAGGACCATTGAAAGACAGTCCAAAGCGCATACTACATGACCAGACGGTCTACTGGTGTATAAATGCTGTGATGAAATTATCCCAAAAAGCTGTACTTACGGACATGTCATCTGAGATTGGTCTTCTTCCAGCGGAGCTAAGCATTGTCCCAATACTTGATCACACTCTGCAGAAAGATAGAATAAAAGAAACAGGTTAGGTTGCAAGAACCGAAATTTAAAAGCCTATATTGGAACTATGGTATAATGGTTCCCATAGAAAATTTCTGTGGTCGCTTCACGGAGAGTTTAGTAGATATGGTTTTCTTTTAATACCTAATGTTGTATATAACACGTGATGTGATGTTCACCTTCTATCAATCAACGTGCCGTGTGGATAGCACAACGAATGTCTACGTTGTTCCCCATGAGTTAAAATGTTAGCTTGATAGTCCCTGTAATGTCGGCGAATCCAACATTACAATTTTAGTCAGCCCACACCGAGTTTCGAATAAAAATGTAATCCCCATGTTAATGCTTTACTTCACCACCTTGCCCTGTAGAAGGGAAACAAAAAGTCCGGCAAAAGAATGGCATGTTCTCCTTTTCAAGTTCGCTTTCTTCGTCAGCAGGCATTGGCCTGAAGTGAATGTCCGGCTTTGTCTCTGTGGTTTAAAATAAAATAAAGTTTTTCAAGGAATGAAATATACCTAAAGGAATGGTGCTCTAACGTGAATAATGTTCATTTGTTGGACCAGTACAACAATTTGTGATTCCTCCAGACTTTTCAAACGAAACCTCAATATGTCAGATTTTTTTTTTATTTTGAAAAAGCGTTTTTCGCTAGTCAAAACATAGTCGCGTCACAAAAGAAAGAAACAGATTCTTCACTGGCGAGAGGCTTTCTTCTCAAAAAATACAGTCGGAATAAAAAGTTGTGCTCCCCAGAGTTGCGTGAATTTGCAAAAGCTGATCAGTATGAGATAAAAGATACTTCATTAAGTCGTTTTACTCCAGCCTTTGATTTACTGACATGTTTCACGAATTCAATTTTAACTCTATTTTTCAAAGTTTACTTTTTTATATCCTTTGTCCTAAAGGCTGGTCTTAGTGGGCCCCGCACTTTCACAGACCCCGCGCTAATTGTAGGTGTAAATTATTAGATTAAATTATTATAACTTATAACAGGGTTTTCTCAATTTTTCCAGGAGCTCCTGGAAATCTCCTGAAATTGCAATATATACGAAAAAGTTCTGGAAATTTCCTTAAATTATTAAAATATCCTGAAAACTCTCTTGAAAAAATAGACAAATTTGTCAATTTGGAGCGTCATTCAATATGGAAAACGCCGATCCTACGCGCAATAAAAAAAAAGGAATAGCCAACTTTCATTGAATAAAAGTGCAATGCAAAGACAAATGTATTGTCTAATACAAGATATTAATATTCCCTTATTATCTTTATCCAAGGTGGCCTCCGCGCAATCTGTTTGGGGCCCGCACCCGCAATAGTAAGAGCAGGCCTTGTTTTTCTTCCTTTGTAAAACTCCCTTTCGGTTCTCCTATGAGAGAGCATGTATCAGACACAACCCTATCCTTGAATAGCACTCGTAGCTGTCTTCTACCTACGTTCATAGGAAAACCTCAGTGAAGTCACGAAACAGCCAAACCGCGAATAGCATGATATGTTACAGCAAAAATTACGAAATTATGTAAAAACTTGAATGATGAAATGTAAATGAAATCATCAATGATGTGACGTATGTCAACTTTGAATGATACAACGCATGTTGAAACCGATTCTTTAAAAAATCATACACTAATCATTAATCAAAGAGAACGAGCGCTATACCCTCATTTTGGATACAACACAAACATATAGACTCCGTAATACTTACCGTCAGTAGTTAGTGTTGATGACAACTTCGGAATAACTAAAATATAAAACGAGAAGGCACATTATATTTTCGTGTTGTTAAGGCCCCTTTCCCTCCCCTTTTTTATCCCTGTATAGATAAACTGTCCGTCTATTATCTTTAGGTCTCCTACAGTTAAAGACGGATGACTTTCGACTGACTGAAAATGCAGTAGATTGTTGCCACGTTACGCTTTTTACAACTTCAGCTACTGCTAGATATTGGGAGATTCAGTGATAAAACGACTATGCTAATAAAACGGTCCTCAACTCCTCTATGAAGACTTTTTTTTATCATTGTTCAAGTGTTGGTAAAAAAAACGACTATAATAAAATAGTTTAGCTTTGAATGTTAAATATGTTAACAACTTAATTACCATTCATGCATTTAAACTAGTTTATTAGCATATGGATTTTTACCAATGGGATTTACTATAAATGCTTCCCTTTTCAAATGAACATATTTATGGTACAATTAAATTTTTTTTTTCTGTTTGTGAAAAGATCTTATGATTTTACTAACTTCTAATATCAATCTAGACTACTCCAGAGCAGAGTGTTATAATTTCCCCACTAAGTAACATTAAGTAACAATTAAAGTAATATGTTTTATCTGAAGTCTGTGATAAGTTTGAAAACATAGCCTCAATTATCGGAAGATGTATGTAAACACTAAAAGTGAGAGTGTAGCTAACATCTGGAAAAGACAAACAAAAAAATCCATGTTACACTCATAACTCTGGTTTTACTCTCTATTATTAGAGCGTTTTGTTTTGACCTGTCTGCAATTGTCTTCATACTGTTTGAAATATGTGCCACTACCACTAAGTAGAGGCATAGAAATAAAAAGTAGTTAAAACAAAACTAAAAGGCCAGTTTTTGTTATCCAATAACTGATAAGAATTTACACCAGATGCAACTCTATCAAGACTAAAAAAAAATGGTCTTATATTGGTTAATATAGGAAGGTTGTTGTGAATGCATTCTATGTGTGATAATGTATACGTGAAGTTAGTAACTAAGGTCGCTACCAAGCAAGAATGCAATGTTTGAGAATGAGTTATCACAGGGACCATAATTCATGTTTGTATTTAATGTGGAAACATGAGTGACTCACGGGGGCCGAGGACATGTTTGTTAGTAAAGAAAGCTTCACTAGCAGATTTGTATGTAAAGTTTGGGTGATTCGCAGAGTGTCACCTACAAGTTTGCAGTAACACATTCTCTATTCTGTTTCATTTAGTATTTTCAAAGACGTTTAGATTGTTTGCCTAAACTTTGGAGGAACTTTTTGTTTTTCTATAATGTTTAAAAACTCAAACACATATACACAACTACATTCAACGTATGATGGAGTTGAAATTTTTTTTTTTCATTCTTGAAGTTGTATTCTAAATTTGACCTACCACAAGATACATCGGAAGTCATTCTTCTGTCTTCATATGTCTTTATCTGTCTCAGCTGAGAATAAAACATACCAAATTAAAGTAACATGTCTTTATCATAGAGATGGAAACATTTAGAGTTGAATAGAACTAAAGAAAGTATAATTGTATAAAGCAAATATAAGTTATGATCATGTATTCTTTCGTCATTCGATAGCAGTGAAACATTTGAAAGTAATTAGAGGCTGGTGTATATACTATCTGGAGACTTAGACTTTCGTGATGTATCAGTGAAAGTGGAACCAGTAGAGGTTAACACAGTGAAAGTGGAACCAGTAGGGGTTAACACAGTGAAAATGAACCAGTAGGGGTTAACACAGTGAAAGTGGAACCAGTAGAGGTTAACACAGTGAAAGTGGAACCAGTAGAGGTTAACACAGTGAAAGTGGAACCAGTAGGGGTTAACACAGTGAAAGTGGGACCAGTAGAGGTTAACACAGTGAAAGTGGGACCAGTAGAGGTTAACACAGTGAAAGTGGAACCAGTAGGGGTTAACACAGTGAAAGTGGAACCAGTAGGTTAACTCAGTGAAAGTGGAACCAGTAGGTTAACTCAGTGAAAGTGGAACCAGTAGGTTAACTCAGTGAAAGTGGAACCAGTAGGTTAACACATGTGTTAGACAACGATCAACTATACAATTAGCTCATGATTAGGTTGGAATACAAATCTTCAACTATCACAGAAGCATTGAATTCTGCAATCTTTTCTCTTTTATGGTAGAAAACTTCCATGCGACCTTGAGGATTTCATTATATGGTCGTAAGGAGTTAAGATGGGGCTCAATCACTGGCGGATCCAGTATATATATTTATATATATATATATATATATATATATATATATATATATATATATATATATATATATATATATATATATGCGTTTATACATAGGGTTAGAGTTTACTGGGCGTTAGGGTTAGGGTTTGTATAAAAATCGCCCAAAATCACTCAAAAAGTCTGGATCTGCTAGTGGGCCCAGTTGTTATTGTATCCTGTTTCTGGTGACAACGTTTGTAACATGTTCCTTGTATGAGATCTTTAAGAGTCTTTCTATAACATCTGTAATTCATGGCTATGATCTTCCTCTCTAACTCTGCAGTCAGTCCAAGATTAGTAAAGAAATGTCGACCAAGGCTCGCATCAGTCTCTGACTTAAAGTGCTGAGGGTAACGTCTAATAAAAAGAATGTCAAAGACTGTTTCACACCTTGCATTATTAGAGACTTGCTGAGTTCGTTTTGGACAGGATAATGACAGATTTTAAATACACTTATATGATCTTTAATGCACTTTCAGTTCTTTATAAATATTTAAAATAGATGAGTGTTTGTTTTTAATAAATTTTGGTGAAGAGTTTATTCAAGAAACTATTTAGACAACAAATATACTTGTGCTGTCAAATTACAGTAGGTTAAACTTACCTGTGTAATATTTACTGTACACTCTTTCAAAATTTGTAAACAATCAATATAGTCGGATAAATATCTGGTGATAAACAATTGGTATGCTTAACAATAAAAAAAGAAGATTTTGAATACACATTGAAAGTTGCATAGCTACAAATACAGATACAAATTAACATACTTATGATTAAATGAAGCTTTACACCTAGTCATTGTTACTATTTCATAATTACTCTTTTTGTGTACAGAAATGAAGACATACAATGACATTTACATAATTAATTCGTTTTTAAAAACAAGTACTTATCGCTTCCTTATTTAACTTCAGTAACAAGATAAGTTTAAGCTTACAGATAGAAACACATTGTATAGATGTACATGTACATAGGTGTACGTTAAGAAACATCACTAAACATCATAATAGATTTATGGGAGCTGAAGCTTTTTACATTTCTAGTCAGACTTTTCTTGGTTCGTACTTTGTACAAAGTGCATCACAGTTACACTGAATGCTCATGAGCTCTTTAGAATTATCTAGAAAGCGTTTACTACAATAGGTCTACCTACTGACAAAACAACATCCTCTGGTTGCTGTTCATATATATAGGAGCCATTCGGTCAACGTAACTTCTCAAACATTTCTTGGATGCCGCCTTGCAATCTTTGTTATGAAATGAACAAAACACGAAAAACAAATTGCTGACTACAAAAAAAGTGGAAGCCTAGTTGTAGAAAGACTAGCATTTCTTCTGATCCAATATATACACGATGATGAACTGAGATAGAAGTCATTCTACATGATGAACTGAGATGGAAGTCATTCTACATGATGAACTGAGATGGAAGTCATTCTACATGATGAACTGAGATGTAAGTCACGTCAATCTACATTATGAACTGAGATGGAAGTCATTCTACATGATGAACTGAGATGTAAGTCACGTCAATCTACATTATGAACTGAGATGGAAGTCATTCTACATGATGAACTGAGATGGAAGTCAATCTACATGATGAACTAAGATGGAAGTCATTCTACATGATGAACTGAGATGGAAGTCATTCTACATGATGAACTGAGATGGAAGTCAATCTACATGATGAACTAAGATGGAAGTCATTCTACATGATGAACTGAGATGGAAGTCATTCTACATGATGAACTGAGATGGAAGTCAATCTACATGATGAACTAAGATGGAAGTCATTCTACATGATGAACTGAGATGGAAGTCATTCTACATGATGAACTGAGATGGAAGTCAATCTACATGATGAACTGAGATGGAAGTCAATCTACATGATGAACTAAGATGGAAGTCATTCTACATGATGAACTGAGATGGAAGTCATTCTACATGATGAACTGAGATGGAAGTCAATCTACATGATGAACTGAGATGGAAGTCATTCTACATGATGAACTGAGATGGAAGTCATTCTACATGATGAACTGAGATGGAAGTCAATCTACATGATGAACTGAGATGGAAGTCAATCTACATGATGAACTGAGATGGAAGTCATTCTACATGATGAACTGAGATTGAAGTCAATCTACATGATGAACTGAGATGGAAGTCAATCTACATGATGAACTGAGATGGAAGTCATTCTACATGATGAACTTAGATGGAAGTCAATCTATATGATGAACTGAGATGGAAGTCATTCTACATGATGAACTGAGATGAAAGTCATTCTACATGATGAACTGAGATGGAAGTCAATCTACATGATGAACTGAGATGGAAGTCAATCTACATGATGAACTGAGATGGAAGTCAATCTACATGATGAACTGAGATGGAAGGCAATCTACATGATGAACTGAGATGGAAGTCAATCTACATGATGAACTGAGATGGAAGTCATTCTACATGATGAACTGAGATGGAAGTCATTCTACATGATGAACTGAGATGGAAGTCAATCTACATGATGAACTGAGATGGAAGTCATTCTACATGATGAACTGAGATGGAAGTCATTCTACATGATGAACTGAGATGGAAGTCAATCTACATGATGAACTGAGATGGAAGTCAATCTACATGATGAACTGAGATGGAAGTCATTCTACATGATGAACTGAGATGGAAGTCATTCTACATAATGAACTGAGATGGAAGTCAATCTACATGATGAACTGAGATGGAAGTCATTCTACATGATGAACTGAGATGGAAGTCATTCTACATGATGAACTAAGATGGAAGTCATTCTACATGATGAACTGAGATGGAAGTCAATCTACATTGATGAACTGAGATGGAAGTCAATCTACATGATGAACTGAGATGGAAGTCAATCTACAAAATGAACTGAGATGGAAGTCATTCTACATGATGAACTGAGATGGAAGTCATTCTACATGATGAACTGAGATGGAAGTCATTCTACATGATGAACTGAGATGGAAGTCATTCTACATGATGAACTGAGATGGAAGTCTTTCTACATGATGAACTGAGATGGAAGTCATTCTACATGATGGACTGAGATGGAAGTCATTCTACATGATAAACTGAGATGGAAGTCATTCTACATGATGGACTGAGTTGGAAGTCATTCTACATGATGAACTGAGATAGAAGTCATTCTACATGATGAACTGAGATGGAAGTCATTCTACATGATGAACTGAGATGGAAGTCATTCTACATGATGAACTGAGATGGAAGTCATTCTACATGATGAACTGAGATGGAAGTCATTCTACATGATGAACTGAGATGGAAGTCATTCTACATGATGAACTGAGATGGAAGTCATTCTACATGATGAACTGAGATGGAAGTCATTCTACATGATGAACTGAGATGGAAGTCATTCTACATGATGGACTGAGATGGAAGTCATTCTACATGATGAACTGAGATGGAAGTCATTCTACATGATGAACTGAGATGGAAGTCATTCTACATGATGAACTGAGATGGAAGTCATTCTACATGATGAACTGAGATGGAAGTCATTCTACATGATGAACTGAGATGGAAGTCATTCTACATGATGAACTGAGATGGAAGTCATTCTACATGATGAACTGAGATGGAAGTCATTCTACATGATGAACTGAGATGGAAGTCATTCTACATGATGAACTGAGATGGAAGTCATTCTACATGATGAACTGAGATGGAAGTCATTCTACATGATGAACTGAGATGGAAGTCTTTCTACATGATGGACTGAGATGGAAGTCATTCTACATGATAAACTGAGATGGAAGTCATTCTACATGATGGACTGAGATGGAAGTCATTCTACATGATGAACTGAGATGGAAGTCATTCTACATGATGAACTGAGATGGAAGTCATTCTACATGATGAACTGAGATGGAAGTCATTCTACATGATGAACTGAGATGGAAGTCATTCTACATGATGAACTGAGATGGAAGTCATTCTACATGATGAACTGAGATGGAAGTCAATCTACATGATGAACTGAGATGGAAGTCATTCCA
The DNA here is from genome assembly GCA_036873155.1 of Biomphalaria sudanica. Taxonomy (NCBI): domain Eukaryota; kingdom Metazoa; phylum Mollusca; class Gastropoda; family Planorbidae; genus Biomphalaria; species Biomphalaria sudanica. The sequence continues at coordinate 323,784 of JAZGLO010006691.1, forward strand.
CATGATGAACTGAGATGGAAGTCAATCTACATGATGAACTGAGATGGAAGTCATTCTACATGATGAACTGAGATGGAAGTCAATCTACATGATGAACTGAGATGGAAGTCATTCTACATGATGAACTGAGATGGAAGTCAATCTACATGATGGACTGAGATGGAAGTTATTGGTGCAAGAGAAAAATCCCTTTTTTTCCCTATAACAGTTGCAATATCAATATCCATACTACAAAAACTTATAGCTAGAAAGAATGGAGGTATAATACATACATTTTTAGTTATCTGTAATGTTAACTAAACACAACATAAATCTAATTATACGACATTGAACTTACTGTCAGATTCTGGGGAAACATGTGGAAAAATACAAATTAAAATATTGTTTATATCGTGTTAATTCTAAATTAATTTTTTTTAAATTTCTATTATACTAGTCAAGTGTGTTAGAACTAAATAGGGTGAAGTTTATTCACTCTGTTTTGTATTAACATGGTTTTCAAGCTCTTGAAACTAGAGGGCTTCACATAAGTCATTCTAAGTAGTAAATAGATGACTGAGTAGCTTAGGTCTACAGTGTAGGGCAGAGATGCACAAGCTAAGGCCCGCGGTCCATGTCTGGCCATGACTCTATCCAGCCTCTCCATACATCTGCCCACATTCCTCAATTAAGCTGCAGCTGTGGACAGTGGCAAATGCCTGACATACGAGTGAACAAATTTCTACGGGCCCGAGACCGAAAAACGTAGAGGTCAGCACCAGTGTAGAGAATAATCTGGTTTCCCTTTTAGGTGTAAAACAGACGTACATAATTAAATGTATCAATGCTATACAGCAACGTATGCTTGTCTTTTCTTAAAAATCATATTGTATTATTTTATATTTGGGTCTTAAGCAGTCTAAATGTTTTAATAATTTAAACAAATACGTGCACTACTCACCATTGGGGTAAACCTCGTCTTCCAAATCTGGAAATATTTGAAATGAGTTTAACTTTCGTTTGTAACGTTGAAGTTATTTTACGGTAGCAATACTTTAACAATAACACTAACTGAAAATATATAGCTTTGTTACAATTAATGTTGACTAGCATTAACATACGAAAACATAGTATGCAAGCAAGAAAAAAATGTGTTTTTTTTTTAAAAAGCTTATATTTAGTGTAATTGAATCTAGAATTGTAATAGATCTAGACCAGGGGTGGGCAAATTATGGCCCGCGGGCCACATGCGGCACGCCGAAGTGTTTTATGCGGCCCGCCGACGCTTAAAGAAATCAGATGTTCCCACACATTACACATATAAAAATGCAAATATATTTATATAAATAATAGTAAATATCTATAGACCTAGAAATAATTGAAACTTTTGATTCTTGTCACTTATTATGAAAAGGCTAAAGAAACATTGTCTTTAAACGTCATTCTAAAAAGTTTCAAATAAACGAAGATTATTCTTACTGGCAATATTTTGAAACATTCAAAGACAAACACAAGCCAGTATTTATTCAATCCTATCAAAAACTGTGTTGAAAGTGTTGGGTCGGCTTGTACAAGAATATCAAATATATTGTTGGAATTGATTTCTCAATGATCTTATTATTGGCACAGGGCCAGCCTTAGGTATAGACAAAGTGCTTAGGGTCACCAATTGGTGAGGGCCTTGCAATGACTTCCTTCTTATTATTTTAGAGAAGAAATAGTGAAACGTGTCCACCATATTATTGTTGAAGTACAAAAAGGTTTGTCATACATTTAATACTTTTACTCTTGTCGCTTTTTTATTTTATTTTATTTGAGGCCATCAAATTCACTTTGCCAAGGGCCTCCAATTATCTGCCGGCCATGACTGGCAGTTCCGAGAGAAGTACTTGAAGATTTGGAAACAAAACATTCCGATGTTCGGTAACACAGTAGTAACCGCTGGCCTAGAAGAATATGGAATCTCAAGGAAGAAATAGTTAGCTTCATTGAAGAACATTGATTGTGACTTTGTTACTAATATTTCTAATGAAGAGTTGAAGACAGACTTCATGTTTATCATTCGATACATTGCAATGTTTTGTTTGCAAATGAAATGTATCTGCATCTAAAATCTTTTCAAACAAAGTTATTCCACTGCTTGAATCAGCGAGTGAAATCGGGTCTTAACATTTTCCTTAGCTGAATGGTGAAACTATTTCTAGTGAAATGGATGAAATTACAAGACTTATTTAGATTCCTTGATAGTGGAATTTGAAAGCAAATTTTAAGATCTTGTAACTAGTTTTCAATACCATCAGCTCACCATTTAACGCAGAAGCTGATTTAGCTCCAGATGACATACCTCCAAGCAAATTATGACCTGAAAGAGTAATTCCAGTGAGTTCTTCCACAGAAGTTTCATACTGCCAGAAGCATACTTAGGAAAACTTTGCTGTGAAGCTGTCACATTATTCGGAACCTGATTTGTCTGTGAACACGCTTTATTTCGTTTGTTTGTATATTATGAAGTGTTAGAACAGGTCGATGCTCACTGACTGTAATTTGACAGCAGTCGCAAGAACAAAACAACTAGTAAGCTAGTTCTACAGTTACAGAACATGATGCACGGATTTTAATAGTGAAATGCTTCACATTAAGTACAATTGTACGTTTGTGGTGAAATGTTGTGATGTAAAAAGACAATAACAATAACAAAATTTAAAAAATTATTCGTAAAATTAGTTCAAGAAATTGCTAACTGTTGTAATTCCTCAATTGGGAGTAAAAAAAATAATAAATTTATGAGGCCCGCCAGTCCCCAAATTTTTTAATGCGGCCCTCGGTAGAAAAAGGTTGCCTACCCCTGATCTAGACCAACAACATAAATCTGCGCGATTGGAAATATTTTTACCACTTGTTTTTGTTTAACGCAATTTCGGGCTTTTAGCTTTCTCACTACGCTGTGAACCTATCACTTTCTCACTACGCTGTGAACCTATCACTTGTCTGGACCAGTTGGGAAGGGGTAGGATGAGAAAGAACGGGTATTTGGGTGACAGCTTTTTACATGCATTTATAAAAAAAAGGTGAACGACCTGAATGCTAGCTCGAAGACTAAAGCTTCCTCGGCCTCTTCAAGCCAATACCCTAACCACTCTGCCGCGAATCGCTTACGAAAATAGGAGGTTTTATCTGTTGTTAGTTTCAAACTTTAAACAATATTTTTTTTTTTAAAGTATTTATTTATATTTTTCTTGTTACACATAGATTTTTCTTTTTAATGCCAAATGTTCCTATAATTAGATTTATTTTAATTGAGTTCCTACTGTTGGTACAGTTCTTCTCAATGATCTGCTTGTTGAACTCGAGGAAATAGAGTCGATATGTGACATCCTCAAAGCACTTGTTGACCGCCATGCTTGATAACCCTTGAACTGGTGACCTTTGGTTCAATGAAAACAAGTAGAACAAATTATCCACGTAATTTAACATTACCCTAAATACAAAGTAATAGCAATTTGTAAAAATGCCATCAATACAACAAAGAGAGAGAAAGAGTTAGATCTTAGTAGAGGAAAGACCTTTTAATAGAACTAATGGAACTAAAAAGTTCTATTAATGTAACTTACTCGCAAAGAAAAGTTCGGTTTGTTTCTTGCAGAGCCTTAGTAAAGTTAGTCCGTGTTTCATTCAGTGTTCTACTGCAATCTGAGGACATAACAACACAATTATCTACAACACGGAGGACAATACAACATTTAATCTAAAATTGCTTATATAAATGTATGTTAGGGCCTAAATCGGAACTTGAATCGATTCCAGGACCTGCCGAAATAACGTCCGTTTCACACATTGGCCTGTATATCTGTAATGATATTGAGCATTTCTCGATGTGGCCAATAAAAATTCACACGTTTATCGATTTCTTGGTTTGGACGTTAATGAATACATTGTTTAAATAAACATTCATACTTTTATCTTATTTTTAAAAAAATTGCTTGCTTTAATCAATCTTAAATAATTGAGAAATTAGCAGTAAATTTAATTTCCAATTAGTCATCAGACGATAAGTTCAATAAATCTTGCTAAAAGGTATATCTAGTCAATGTTTTATGTTGATTTAGTGCTAATTTTATCTGTTTAAAAATATCAATGCTATTTTACACGTTGTCCTGTCCCTCAGATCCTATGGTCAGTACTCAGTATGCAACACTATTGTTATGTAAAAAGTGCATTAAGTAAATAACATTTTTTACTATAACTATTTCAACACTTTATCATTTTACTCCTAAAGATACGAAGTAGGTTTGCGCCTGCAAAGTTAATTTATTTTTAGATTCAACTGTAACTACAAATTTGAATGCTATTTATTTGGCTAAAAAAATCAGGCAATATGGATTAATCGATTCTCGCAAATGAGAAAATGTTAAGTGCGATTCTATATACAGATAGGGTCTAGCTAGATGGTATCGAGTTCATGTCGACCGAAGACGTCAAGAGGTTGATTCTAACAATGTCGTCACTAATCGACTACGAAGAAGGAAAACTAGCAACATCACGTGACTTTGTCACATCAACTTGTAGTGAGCTATGCCAGCTTTAGAAAAGGATGTCTTCGACTTGTTAACCAGACGTTTATGCAAACAATGTGACTCTATAAACCAAAAAGAAAAAAAAAACATTTAAAAATACCTTTTAAAGATAATACCTCCTTTAAGATAATACGTACAATAAAGATTTATTATTATTATTATTATTATTATTATTATTATTATTATTATTATTATTATTATACAACTTATAGAGCGATCATTTATCTCTAAATAACTAATGAATGTTAGATTTTATAAAATAGAACATTTGTTACCACGCCCAATCCCCTTTCCTCCCCTGGAAAGAATCTTGGTTTAGCGATTGTATTGATCTACTCTACTTTATAATAGCCCAATGATAGACCTTTAGATTAAGATTGAAAAGACTATGCGCGAAATATTCCTGATCATTAATTTATTACAATCTTGAACGACTGCGGAAATACTCGAAGACGTATAGTCTGTTCAAGAAAAATATTTTATAATTCTTTACTAGTAATTTTTCCCCCAGATATACATTAACTCAAATTTCTATAAAAATCGTTAGAGCCGTTTTCGAGATCCATGTCCACCCAGTCCACCAAGTGCATTTATCACATAGCTGGTTTAAGTCAGCGTCCTTCTGGCCACATATTATCCTCCTTAACTTCTGGCATAGAAAATTGTCCTCCACGTCATCTGATCAATAAACTAGAATGTCTCGATATAGAAAAAGGAGAGATAATTATCTGTATTAGTTTTGCTTTTGTTTTCAAATAGGTTTGAGGTATTCTATCCATTTTTGAAATATCCTGTATTGATATACTATGGTTTGCTGTACTTCAACCGGGCGAGTTTCAATCATACTTGTAAACCATATCATTGAATTCACATTGACCCAAGCTGTCGTTTTAATATAATGTTTTCTGATGGCCTGAACTAAAAATGAGAAAATACTTGATGAAAGAGAGACGCGTACAATAATGGAATCTTTAATTTTATACTCTCAATATCTAGATACACAGCAAGCATCAAGAATCTTGACGTCAATAGGTCGATCGTCAATAATGATATAATCGTAGGCCTATTGTATCTTTGTTTTTCAGCTTACAGTTAATCGACAGCTCTAATATATATTTGATCAAAATAGAACAGTCATGCCCGCACCGTATTATTCTGATCATATAATAATCTGGGCATATTAGTTGTAAAAACCCATAGAAGCTCTTGACAAATCTATATAGAGCTTATCTTATCTTATAAATTATAGACGAGAAAATAACTACGACCTTTTCTTTTCTTTCGTCAATCTAGTCATGTATATCAATGACAAACTCTGCTATGTTCGTTGGTTTTCCTGACTGATTCAGGCATCCTATTCCACTCTCTCATGGCACTAGGAAAGAATGAGCACTTGTATGAATTCGTCCTAGCAAAGGGAATAAGAAACGTGTTTTTCTGTTTTATTAGGTTTTGTTTATGTATTTGTAAATTACGATTCAGTGTTTTATGTATTATAACTACTTTAGTTTTTATTCTTCTATTCTAAAGTGTCTCTAACTTACAGCACTTAGTAATGGATTTACTCCAATCATATGTGAATATTTGTTTGTTATACATCTCACAGCTCTTTTTTGCTTCTGTTCTAGTTTCCTTATGAGGGGTCCCTAACAGAATGTTAGTCAAACTTGAGTCTTAGTTTTCAATCTCAATAGTTCTGAGGCTTACATTCTCTATAATAAATCTTTATCGATTTGATTTTTATTTCAATCATCGATATATTGAGCATCAACTAGAGGGGAAGTTTTATTTCCTACTTAACTCCTTCCTTGTGAGTCTCATCTACTCCCAAAGACTGTCTGCTTATTATTCTCTACAAGCCAGCGCTGTGGGATTCCTTATCTTACCAAACTTCAAAGACAAATCTAAATTGTTTCATTACAATTAATCTTTATGATGCTAAACATTAAAATATAGAATCGATTTTTCACCATCTTCTCTCTGCTTTTGTGTGTGTGTTTATGCACGTGAGATTATGAAAACTATTTAACGATGTCCAACAAATGAATGGTAGAAGATTAGTGTTATCACTAGGAATGTTTCGAGAAGCTTCTTTTTAAGTTATAAGTCAAAATAGTTCGATAAAATTGTCAAATTCAAAACTTTCAGAGAAAAATAAAATAAATGTATTCCTTTTTTTTTCTCATAACATATGCTATGTAGTCAAGTCGAAATTATAAACTAAACACTGACTTATAATTAACATGTACATAATAAGGCTAAATGATAAAAAGAGGAAAGCAGTAATATTGTTCCATCCTCTTGATCTAATTCATGCAGATACTCTTTCTTTCCAATAACAATAAGAAGAAGATTGGCAATGTCTTCAGTTTCGATGATTAAGAATGAGTGCAATGTTTCACATGACTACGCAAAACCAGTAGCGACCTGCATGTTTCCGTATCTAGTGCAGACAAACCAGTTTTCCCCTGTCGGTCTATTTAAGTTTTCTTTCCGTCTTCTGCGCCTGATTTCAATAAGGGCTTTCCTTTGGGTCTCAAATATGCAGCCTTCGTGAGAGTATACGTTGTCAAGACTACATTACAATGTACTATCTTCTGCTGGAAGCTGGTTTGGAGAGTATAGAAGCACTAATTACCATTCGACAGCTGTGCTGGGTCGGACACCCGTCTGGTATGGGAGACGACCGCATGCCAAAGCCAATCTTCTTTGGCGAGCTTTAAAGAGGGCGGCGTAACAGAGGTGTTTCCCCATCCCCTTAAGCGCTTTAAAGAGGGCGGCGTAACAGAGGTGTTTCCCCATCCCCTTAAGCGCTTTAAAGAGGGCGGCGTAACAGAGGTGTTTCCCCATCCCCCTTAAGGGCTTTAAAGATCATCTCAGGCGCCATTTTGCTGTCATTGGCATAGAGAACAGTAACTGGCAGTTGGAGAACTTCCCAAGAATAGGGCTGTCCGAAGTAACCAAGGAAACCAATAACAATAACGTTGTTTATAAAGATACTCAGTTATTTCTGGTTAGAAAACTTTGGCATGGGTGAAGTCAAACAAATAAAACATTAGTTCATCAAACGAAAGGGATGAAGAATGGTCAATGTTTAGAGTCTAGGATTTGCATTTTGTTTTGTGATCCTCTTGGCTAATCCAAAGTTCATCCGTTGAAAAAAGAAAATGGAAAGGCATAAAATTTGAACATTATTTGCTAGACAAAAATCTACAGCCCCTGTTTTAAACCAGACTATCAGTTTATACATTACTTAATAGCATACACACACTCTCTTCATGTACAAAGTTGCCTTTCTTAACCAACAAATACAAACCCGAGTGATGACTAAATGGGTGATTCAGTGCTATCTGCATCGATGGAGGGCAACTTCTGGATAGAAAGATTTTGTTTAAACTATTTCCCTTTAGGAATGTTTGCACAAGTTAAAGGCAAAGATTTTTCAAAGCAATAGTCTAAAGATTTAAAGATAACACAAGTAAAATAGAACTCACCAAACGTTTGCGCTAAAGTTTGTAATGCAGTGATTTCTGAAATTACAAATACAGACGGTTGTAAGTTCAGTTTTTTTCACGGATATTTATTTCAATTTTTAAATTTGACTTACGGTATTGGTTCCTCTTTTTTGGAATTTAGTCTTTAATTAAAAGTTTTTTTGTCATTAGTTTTTGTCATGCAGATAAATAGATAGATAGATAGATAGATAGATAGATAGATAGATAGATAGATAGATAGATAGATAGATAGATAGATAGATAGATAAATAGACAGGCAAACTGATAGACAGACTGAAAGACAAACAGATAGATAACCTTTGTGCCTTCCCCATGTCTTAAAGTATCTATATATAGCGACATAATCATTAACCAAAACATAACAGACGCTATAAATAACCCACACTATGTTAACAATATGCTAGAAATACACCCTGCTCATCGTGACGGCTAAAATGCACGCTTTATTGATTTCATTGACAAGTACTATTAACATATGAATGAAGGAGCGTATTAGACATCGTCTTCATTTGCTAGCGAGACATGTATGCTTTTCTATCGGAGATGTCAATATATTTTGTACAAATATTAAATGGTCCTAAATATAATATACCGATAATCTTACATCTTATGTACGGCGGAGTAATTGTATTCTAAGGTTAACGTTCAAGTCTCTATTACTTTTGTTTTGGTGTGTCTGTCCGTCTTCCGTCTGTTCATCAATACGCTTGGATCTCAAAACTTAAAAATCTATTAAAAAAATTAATTTCACCTTATTTTGTGACTTTCAATTGTGGTGCAACGGTTATTTTTTGAAACGCTTCATCGTTTGTAAATTATTTTTTTTTTTCTCATAAACATAGATCACACATTAAACCAATTCACATCATTGTCCAATGATACTGAGGATGGTTCTATTTAGAAACTATTTAGCGGTTCATCTCAAATAGTGGATTACTGGTCTGAACCTTCCCAACATAAAACAAATGAGAACTGAAACTGAACTAAAACAACAACAACAACAAAGTTTTAAGAAAGAGGAAGACCTCCGTCCTCAATACTATAATGGACACGTTTTTTTTTCCTTATTCTTTATAAAACAAAATAATTAATTATCAATAATTGATCAACTAATTGTTTGTTTATTGATTCATGTTTTGTTAGGTACAATAAATAGTTGTTTAAAGTATCATCCTGATCAGAGAATTCGTGAGGGAGAAACAGCGATAACTATTATTTAAACGGACTTAACCCAACAAATTTAGACATTTCTGTGCATACTGAAGTATTAGTTTCCCATATTGCTTTTAAACAAAATAATGAATTACCAGTAATTGGTTAATTTATTTTTTATTGATTCATGTTTTGTCTATTTAGACTATTACTATGAATAATTGTGCGAGGTTTCACTTGGGGGGGGGGGGGGGGTTAAGGTTCAGCCCCCCCCCCCCCCGAAATGAAATGAATGTCGGAGTTTAGTGACTGATCTTTTGCTTTAATTTTGTTTATTTTAGGTGAAATTTTAATACTAAACCATCACTTGCCCTAGCACAGCCAAGGGGATTTTGAGTTTAAAGCCCACTACCAGGGGGTTTTAAGTTGGAAACCCCTACCAGGGGGGTTAGAGGGGTTTTGAGTTTGAAACCCCTACCAAGGAGTTTTGACTTTGAAACCCCATACCAGGGGGTTTTGAGTTTAAAACTACCTACCAGGGGTTTTGAGTTTGACAACCCCTACCAGGGGGTTTTAAGTTTAAAACCCCCTACTAGGGGTTTTGAGTTTAAAACCCCCTACCAGGGGTTTTGAGTTTGAAAACCCCTACTAGGGGGTTTTAACCTACCAGGGGTTTTGAGTTTACAACCCCCTCTTCTATAAAACAAAAAAAAATGCAAATGACAATCCCAAAATTCCAAGAGCACATCTAAGGAAGATTTTGATTTTAAACCCCTCTCCAAAATTTACGATAAACCCCTTTTCAAAATAAAAAAGTAAATTCACTCTCAAAATTGTATGAGCGTAGCCAAAGGGATTTTGAGTTTAAACCCCTCTTCAGCTGGGTTTGAAGCTAAAAATACCTCTTCAATATAAAAAAAAAGCAAATTACGCACTCAAAATGCTATGAGCATAGCCAAAGGGATTTTTATTTTACCCCCCCCCCCCCGGGGTTTGAAGCTAAAAAATAAATCTTTAAAATAAAATAAAACAACAAATTTCGCAATCAAAAATGCTTTGAGCGTAGCCAAGCCTATTGGATGTTTTGAGTTTAATTTCCCTTCAAAGGGGTTTGATGGTAAAAAATACCTCTTCAATATAAAAAAAAGCAAATTACACACTAAAATTCTTTGAGCGTAGCCAAGCCAATGGAGGGTTTTGAGTTTCAAACCCTCTCCTCCAGATGGCTTTTTTAAAAGTTTAAAATCCCTCAAGATAGTTTTGAGTTTAAAATCCCTCTACAGAACGTTTTAAGGTTGAAAGCCTCTCTCTTCAATATTATTTCTAAAGCAAAATACAGTTACCAAATTCTATGACCGTAGCTAAATATGGTTTTCAATTTTAAAAAAAACAACAACTCCAGCTATATTTTAGATGATTTTGACGATAAAACTTCCCTTTTCGATAAAACATGTAAAGCAAAATAGTCACCTAATTCCAAAATCGTTGTCAAGAGAAGCTACACATGTCTACACATGGCTGGGCTCCATTAATAAAGTGCAATGAAATTGAAAAGCACTGAATGTGGCTCTACAAAGATGGCTAAGACGGATTTTAGGAGTCCGTTATAGAGATCGGGTCTAAATCAAGGAAATCCTATACCGAAATGAGAGTCGACCCCTTCAGTAAGGTTGTGACAGAGCGTCGCATGAGATTTGCGGGAATTATCGCCGACAAAATGAATTACGCATAATAAGAGTTGCGATGACATCCTAGTACAACCTGGCGCCACACTTTCATGGAGGTCCTAAGAGCAGGTGGGAAGAGGCTTCGGACATTGCCAGTGACAGATTTTTGTGTAAACAGCTTGCACGCAAATGCGCCGAACGGCGCGGGAGGGTCTAAGTCAGTAAGAATAGCACATTAGTTTTTTTAAATAAAATAATGCACTGTAAGTACCTTAGAATATGCATTTAGTTGGCTTTCAATACCAGAAATAGTGCTCTCAGCGCTCCCCCAGACCCCTTGCTATCAAGCGTGAGGAGTCTACAATTGGTTCACTAACTCCAGGAAGAACCTATTCTTGGGCACAATAAACGTCTTCCATAAGAATGAAGGGTCAGAATGTAATGGAGATTAATTATGTACACACACACACACTCACATCCATTCATACAAACACATATATATATATTTCGGGAGGGGTGAGCGAGGCGGAAAAAATCCCCCCCCCGAACAAAAATCCTGGCTACGCCCATGGTGTACACACTTTTATCAGACAGACAGATTGACAGACAGAGTGAGTTGATATAAGCCTTTTAAAAATAAGAAGAAAACTAGTCACCAATGTTGGGGAAGTAATATGAGGTATCTTTTTGTAACATTTAGAGATAGTGTCGAGTCAATAATGCAAACAATTATCTTTAGCCTGATTAAATTTTATAGTTAGTATTATTTGTTATTCTAAATCTAATCCACTAAAATAATACTTACGGAGAACGAACAGCAAACATTCTATCACGGGTAGCATTGTTCCAGTGTTCTGCTATACACACGAGACTGTAGGTCTATTCAGAGGGAACAGTATTTCTTATTATTTCTGTAGTAGTGTATCCTTATAGGCATCAGTGACGCACGTTGCAGTTTTCACCAATAGAAGACAGATCGTGAACGAATCGCGTAAGATTAGATGCGCGTGAGTGTGTATGTGTGTGATAGGGGCTAAAGTATGTGTGTGTCAGTTTCGTTTTTCCTGGTATAAAAGGAACTTTTGCTACAGTGGAAAGTGTTCGTCTCATCTCTTCTATACATAGTTCTCTCACTTTTTTAAAACTTTAGCTCTTATTCATAATACCTTGTTAGTTGTTTTTTTTTCATCTTTTTTCATTTTTTTCCCAAGAAGTTGTCCGCTCTAAATCTAGCTCTAGTCCTTTAGAAATAGTATTTGTTAGCTTACAGAATGCAGCAGACATCTCCTCACTGTCGCTGTAGTTATAGTCGACACACACGAGTTTGTTTCAACAAAAAATGGTAACCTACTTGTCTCTCCTTTCTGTCCCCTCCATCAAGAAAAGTGTCCTATAGCCATTCTTACATTTCTCAATGGACCTCATTCACCAATCGTAAACAAACAACATTTAGTCACGTGATAATATTGATAAAACAAGGAAAACAATGGCACTTGACAGCCTGGGTGTATTACGTAATTTGAATAGAAGCGATAGAGAATCACGTGGCTAAATGTTGTTTGTTTACGATTGGTGAATGGAGCCCATTATATATCGAACTATTTGATTGGCTTCATGTTGCTTTTTACAAAATTTATATCAACTCACTCTGTCTGTCTGTCTGTTTGTACACGTTCTATCTCCCACACCCAATCTCGTATCAAGCCTTCTTCTTTTTTTTTTTTGCCCGACAAATAAAGAATTAATTTTAAAAAAACATCAACAATTAGTTGATTACTTGAACTATTGATAATTTTTTATTTTTTTTTGGTATCTCGAACTAGGGAAAGAAATTCAACTTGACCGATAAGGCTGTACAAGTTGAATTAGTCCCCTTTAATGTATGTAGAAAGAAACGTTTGTTAATCTTCTATATATATACTTCTCCTCATGGCTGAAGAGTTTGTACAAGATGTAAAGGAAAAATCACTCTTTTATTTCTGCCAGTCGGATTAGAGTTACCTTACGAAAATAACAAGGAGGGGGGGGAGGGAAAGATCTATCTATTAATCTATTAATCTATCTATCTATCTATCTATATCTATCTCATTCTCTTCTTCCCTCAACAGTTGAAACGAGAAATAAAAGAAAGATCACACTACGGATGACTGACTGTGCGCTTGACTGTCGTTTAAATTTATCAAACCCTGCCCGATCTCATCCCCCTTTGTCCAGCGGGGGGTTTGGACTAGAAACTAAGCTAAGTAATCTAATATATATATATATATGTGTGTAAATAGCAGGGCCGGACTTAACCATTGTGGAGCCCAATGCGAAACGGATTTTGCGGGGCCAAGTTTGGGTAGGGAAGCGGATAATAAGTGAAATTTAAGAGTTTGTATTAGAAAATAAATTCGTCTTTGCATTTTATTCATTCTTTACTACGTACAGAATTACTTTACGAGCCTTGCATGTAGCAAAGTCATAGAGTACATCATAATAATTCTGTTTCCTATATAGATCACGCTCAATAGCAAGAATTACCAAATGTTTCAATCTATCTTTGAGAATTGTTGACCTCAAGTAATTCTTCATTAGTTTGAGGCGCGAGAAGCTTCTTTCACTAGATTACACAATTACGGGTAATGCATAATGCCGTTTTTTATTTATCGCGCGTAGGATTGGCGTTTTCCATATTGAATGACACCCCAAAATGAAAATTTTTGTCTTTATATTTCATGAGATTTGTATGAGTTTTCAAAAAGATTTTTAATAATTTCCGGAGATGGTGTCCACTGCGGTCGCATGTTGCATTGGCCTAAGGCCGGCCCTGCAAAATAACGGCGTATGCTACGCCGTGGGTCGACTAGTAACTATAACACCAGTTGAGCTTCTCTGTCACATTTTCCCAACTTTCTGGACATTTAGACAAAATTTGTCTATATGACCCACAAGATATGCATCTCAAAACATTTCCATCACGACCAACTGAATTTACATTTTTGCTACTACATTGAGAGACCTGACATAGAAATTACTTGACCTTCGCCACATTCATTTAAAAAACGGCTCTAACGATTTTCCTTAAAATTTTAAGGTATATGTATATAAATAAGAAATTATCTTTTTTTTACATATATACATAAAAGACATGCTCGCTAAAGTGTATAGGATAGATTTAGACGTTGAATTTAGAGTTTATCTTGCTACGTAGAGAAAAAAAAAGACCACCCACATTATTATACTGAATAGTCTCGTGTTAATAGCATATAGCAGAGCCTGAAACAATGCTACTAAAACCAGTGATAGAATGTTTGCTTTTCATTTTCGGTAAGTATTTTTTTAGTGGGTGCGATTTAAAATAACAAATAATAATTACAAATTGATACCGACAAAGGAAATTAATCCTTCAGCATTAACAGATATCGCTAAATCTGTAGGGTTTGGTACCCTTATATAATTGATCATATTATTTCTTCTACACCCATTCTCGGATAAAGTTGAAGTTTTAAATCATATTTTATTTACCTAACGGAACTTGAATCATTTAAATAATTAACCAATTAGTCAATTAGATATTGGTTATAAATAGAATAAGGGAAAAAAATTCTACATTACATCTACTCTTACATTTACTCTATTCCTCTAGTCTTACTTTTACTCTATTCCTCTACTCTTACTTTTACTTTATTTCTCTAGTCTTACTTTTACTCTATTCCTCTACTCTTACTTTTACTCTATTACTCTAGTCTTACTTTTACTCTATTCCTCTAGTCTTACTTTTACTCTATTCCTCTAGTCTTACTTTTACTCTATTACTCTAGTCTTACTTTTACTCTATTACTCTAGTCTTACTTTTACTCTATCTGTAGTTTCTGATTTTCTCACTCATAAGTCGTTCAACTTTTAAAACATTTTGGTGAGAACTTTCTCATCACTTTGATGTGAAATATAACATGTGCGTGACATCAAGTATTACATATGTGTGACGTTAGGTATTACATGTGTGTCAGACGTGAAGTATTACATGTGTGTCAGGTGAAGTACTACATGTGTCTGACGTGAAGTATTACATGTGTGTCAGGTGAAGTACTACATGTGTGTGACGAGAGGTATTACATGTGTGTCACGTGAAGTACTACATGTGTGTGACGAGAGGTATTACATGTGTGTCAGGTGAAGTACTACATGTGTGTGACGAGAGGTATTACATGTGTGTCGGGTGTAGTACTACATGTGTGTGACGAGAGGTATTAGATCTACATGTGTGACGTGATAAATGTGAAGTAATGTTACAAAGAACAGCAGAAGGCCTACAGGAAAAACTCTTCATTAGTGAACCTCAATGAAATTGCTTTCTTTTTAGTTTGACTATCGAGAGACCTAGAGACCTAAACAGTAGCAAGTATTATTATGGGCCTACACAAATGATTTAAACTTAATGTTCAAACTATGAACATTGACTTTTTGTTTGCAATGCAACAGAAACGAAACAACCAACACAAATCATTCTGACAAAACATTTATTAATTTAAATTTATGAAACTTATAAACACTTTCTCACTGACTCTTTCTTAATCTCTCTCTCTCTATCTCTCTCTCTCTCTTTCTCTATCACACTAGGCTGTTTATATGGAATGTATTCGTATATGTCGTAAAGTAAACATTGAACAAAGTAACATTTTTCTACTGATTACATCAAAGTGATCTAGTCACTAGCGACAATAAATAATGAAAGCATAAGACAAACATTTGTATAGTTCGCTAATGTTTTTGAAAAATACATTATTTTATATACTCACAGCTGCAAGCATTTGTTTCAGAAAGTCAACGTAACTTTTAAAAAATGCAAGCTAAATGTACAAAGATATTTGTAATATATTAACTACTGATATGTTATAAATGTATTACTTGGCTATACGTGAACACAATCAATATCTTACAATTTCGTCTTGAATCAATAAAAACATACATGATGTCATGTCAAATCATGGCCACACAACATTTTCAATAGGAACTAGTAACGTTGTTTCCACTTCCAAGGCTGAAATATTTTTATTTCAAATTGAATCTCAAAGTTATATGTTGAACCAATTTGTATCCACTGGTTGAAGTGAAACATTAGTTCCAATTGAACAAAAACAGAAGAACACTTGAGATGACTAGCCAGCTCCAAGTCATACTTGGTACACCATTGAGTGCGGTCAGTGCTGCAAGATGAAAATAAAATTCTTTGACATATTTTACATTAATTATAATTATTACAGTTACATGTACAGGCATACACAAATATGCATCCGCTATCTCAGAAATACACTATTTTAGCCATACATCCACTCTATTAGCCATGCATCCACTATCTTAGCCATACATGCACTATCTTAGCCATACACCCACTATACTAGCCATACGTCCACTGTACTAGCCATATATCCACTATATTAGCCATACATCCCCTATATTAGCCATACATCCACTATATTAGCCATTAGCGTGGTTCAGACTTTAATGTAAAAGAAATTATTTTTAAAAATCGTACAGCATTGTTGTTTTTTTATTTACATATTGTGTGCAGATTACGAAAATGTAAGACTTTTAACAGTTGTGTTACATTTGCTTGGTGCTCAACTTTCACAAAGGTTGCCATTATTATCAAGAACTTAATTTAATTAATTTTTTATCAATTAATAGTTATTCTAAAAATTAAATGTTGTTGTTTACCACAGAATGTTCTGCCCACTTATGGTCAAGTATTACGAACTGTTCTTCACAATACCAAGATATTGAAAAAACAGAAGACAATATCATACAGTGTGCAACAAACAGTTGATGATCTTCTCAGAATTTGGAGCAATGCACGCGTTCCTGTAGCCTTACGACAGAACATAGTAACAAAAATGAACGCTTTAGTGGATGAGTATAATTTATTGAAGAAAAATAAAGGAAGATGTTCAGCTACACAAAGTGACAGAGAGACAGTGTTTAAAAACAAGCTGAGTATAATATTTGATATAGCAGATAAGGATGCAGACAGGATGATTAAGATAGAAGAAGACCGGATTTTCTTAACAGATCAGAGAGGACCTAGATTAATGAAAATGGCAGGCATCGACAAGAACTTAACTAGACAGGAAGAGAGAAGTAGGCAAAGAAAGGAGGCAGAATATGAGAGAAGAAAGCGTGAGCAGACAAGAAAAGCAGGCGAAGCAAGTGTCAGCACCTGGCAAGAAAGTGGTAGTGAAAGTAATGACAGCATGGACAGTTTGGACACAGATCATGATGATTATGAAATTGAAATTCCAGTCTACTATAAAAAACAAGTTGCAGATAGTTTAAAACCACATGAAAACGAACCGAAGAAACCACGCATTCTACAGACCATGTTGAATTCAAGTGATGTATCATCCACTCTAGATCGTATTAATCTCTCCGACAGAAAATTTACGGTTTTAGCAGCTGCTATAGCCAGAGCAAATGGGGAGGATGTTGGTACAGGATCTCTATCAAGGTCGACAGTGCATCGTAAACGTTCTCTTCATCGAAGTATGATTGAAACGGACGTTCGTGAAGAATTTCGCACGAGAAGTAAAAGTGTTGCAGTAATTCATTGGGATGGTAAAATTATGGAAAATAGCACCGATAAAAATAATCCAAAGGCAGCCACTGATAGATTAGCTGTAGTTGTAAGTGGTCTTGAATTGGAGAAGATGCTAGGAATTATAAAAATACCTTCTGGAACTGGTGAAGCACAAGCACATGCAACAATGCAGCTTCTGTTGTTGTGGGAGGTGGCTGATGATGTCATAGGAATGAGTTTCGACACCACTGCTACAAATACCGGGGTCAATAAAGGGTCATGTAAGTTATTGCAGGAGCGGTTAGGACGTAATTTATTGTATTTTCCCTGTCGACACCATATACTTGAGCTAATAATTGGAGCTGCATTTGGCACTTTATTTGGTCCCACTACCAGTCCCGACATTCCACTGTTTCAGAGATTTAAAAAAGCATGGCCAAATATTGATCAGACTGTTTATAGGCCACTTGATGATCCACGAGTAGATGATCCAAGTGATCCATTCCTACAGGAACTAAAACATGCGACTGTGTCATTTCTGCAGAACATGTTGTTGGCTAAATCTGGTTACATGCCACGGGAAGATTACAGAGAGGTTACTGAACTTTGCTTGTTGATACTCAATACTTCTGTTTGTGACCAACCATACTCTTTTCGTGCACCAGGTGCTTACCATTTGGCACGCTGGATGGCTAAGTTGAATTATAGTTTCAAGATCTACCTTTTCAGAGACCAGTTCAAAGTAACACCCAAAGAACTGAAAAGTTTGAGAGAATTTTGTTTATTTGCGAGTCTCATCTATGTGAAAGCTTGGATCGCTGCTCCTGTGACTTGTGACGCTGCAACAAATGATCTTGTTCTATTCCGAGAGATCTGTCAGTATGCTCGCATTAACAAGGCAGTGGCTGATGCCGCAAGACAGAAGTTAGAAAAACATCTCTGGTATATTAGCCCAGAACTCATTTCCTTTGCCCTGTTTTCAGAGAAGGTTCCTGTAAGTGAGAAACGCAGCATAGTCAGAGCAATGTCTCAGGCTGGTGATGATTGGAGTGACAGGGCAATCAAACTGGAAGATTGCACTGACTTAGCGGTAAAAGAACTGCATGCGTTAGTGGCTGCTTCTTCAACCAGTGCACTGCGTTCCATTGGAATTGACATAAGCTTCTTGCATGTCGATCCGGAAACCTGGAACGATTTGCCTGCATATGTTCAAGCGAAGTCTGTTATTGGTGCCATAAAAGTAGTCAATGATAGTGCTGAACGTTCGGTGGCATTAATGTCTACATTTAACAAGTCTATAACTAAAAGTGAAACAGAAATGCAAACTCTTCTGCAGGTTGTTGAAGACAACAGAAAACGGATACCAGATTCACAGAAGAGTACATTGACATCATACAAGACACGTGGGTCCGCTGACTCTGCTGGGTCCAGTACCAGAACATAGTTTGTGAAGCGGTTATATAAATAATAACAGTGAACTAGTGACATTAGTGACAAAGTGTGACAACTGTGAGTGTGGCAATGATTACATTAATTGTAATTGTATTGTAATATGGTAATATTATATTGTATGTTACTATGTCCTAAACTTTGTCTTATTGTCTTTTATTTGCTATCATTGGAAAAATTGGACAATTTGAGCATATATTTCAGCTTGTCAGAATCGTGTAATTTTTGGCTCAGACGTTAAACTCATCAATAGGAACAAATTGAATCACAATGCATGATAGATTCATAGAAATTTTTTTTTTGAACCACCCTAATTAGCCATACATCCACTATATTAGCCATACATCCACTATTTTAGCCAAACATCCACTATATTAGCCATAGATCCACTATATTAGCCATATATCCACTATATTAGCCATATATCCACTATATTAGCCATATATCAATTATATTAGCCATATATCCACTATATTAGCCATACATCCACTATATTAGCCTTATATCCACTATATTAGCCATATATCCACTATATTAGCCATACATCCACTATATTAGCCATACATCCACTATATTAGCCATACATCCACTATATTAGCCATACATCCACTATATTAGCCATACATCCACTATCTCTTCCAAACTCCGCTGTCTATACTTCACTATTTCAGACATAAAACTCCATTATCTCAACTATACATCCACAATATCAGCAAGAGAAATAATGGGAGAGAAATTGAAGGCGAGAAAGGGATGAACAGATCGAGAGAGAAGGAATGAGAGAGAAGGATCGAGAGAGAAGGAACGAGAGAGAAGGAACGAGAGAGAAGGAACGAGAGAGAAGGAATGAGAGAGAAGGAATGAGAGAGAAGGAACGAGAGAGAAGGAATGAGAGAGAAGGATCGAGAGAGAAGGATCGAGAGAGAAGGAACGAGAGAGAAGGAATGAGAGAGAAGGAACGAGAGAGAAGGATCGAGAGAGAAGGAACGAGAGAGAAGGATCGAGAGAGAAGGAACGAGAGAGAAGGATCGAGAGAGAAGGAACGAGAGAGAAGGATCGAGAGAGAAGGAACGAGAGAGAAGGATCGAGAGAGAAGGAATGAGAGAGAAGGAACGAGAGAGAAGGAACGAGAGAGAAGGAACGAGAGAGAAGGATCGAGAGAGAAGGAACGAGAGAGAAGGATCGAGAGAGAAGGATCGAGATAGAAGGAACGAGAGAGAAGGAATAAGAGAGAAGGAACGAGAGAGAAGGATCGAGAGAGAAGGAACGAGAGAGAAGGAACGAGAGAGAAGGAACGAGAGAGAAGGATCGAGAGAGAAGGAACGAGAGAGAAGAATCGAGAGAGAAGGAACGAGAGAGAAGGAACTAGAGAGAAGGAACGAGAGAGAAGGAACGAGAGAGAAGGATCGAGAGAGAAGGAACGAGAGAGAAGGATCGAGAGAGAAGGAACGAGAGAGAAGGATCGAGAGAGAAGGAACGAGAGAGAAGGAACGAGAGAGAAGGAACGAGAGAGAAGGATCGAGAGAGAAGGATCGAGAGAGAAGGAACGAGAGAGAAGGATCGAGAGTGAAGGAACGAGAGAGAAGGAACGAGAGAGAAGGAACGAGAGAGAAGGATCGAGAGAGAAGGATCGAGAGAGAAGGATCGAGAGAGAAGGAACGAGAGAGAAGGAACGAGAGAGAAGGAACGAGAGAGAAGGAACGAGAGAGAAGGAACGAGAGAGAAGGATCGAGAGAGAAGGAACGAGAGAGAAGGAACGAGAGAGAAGGAACGAGAGAGAAGGAACGAGAGAGAAGGAACGAGAGAGAAGGAACGAGAGAGAAGGAACGAGAAAGAAGGATCGAGAGAGAAGGGTAGAGGGAGAAGGAACGAGAGAGAAGGATCGAGAGAGAAGAAACGAGAGAGAAGGATCGAGAGAGAAGGAACGAGAGAGAAGGATCGAGAGAGAAGGAACGAGAGAGAAGGAACGAGAGAGAAGGAACAAGAGAGAAGGAACTAGAGAGAAGGAACGAGAGAGAAGGAACGAGAGAGAAGGATCGAGAGAGAAGGATCGAGAGAGAAGGAACGAGAGAGAAGGAACGAGAGAGAAGGATCGAGAGAGAAGGAACGAGAGAGAAAACATGAGAGACTGATAGCAAAATAGAGCAGGAGAAAGAGGGAGAAAAAGAAGAGAGGGATCAATAAATATGTATAAAAAGAGTGAGATGAAAAAGTATCATTTACATAGACATACATAAAAATTTACATAGACCTACATAGACATTTACATTGACATTTACATAGACCTACATAGAAATTTACATAGACTTACATAGACATTTACATAGACATATACATAGACCTACATAGAGATTTACATAGACCTACATAGACATTTACATAGACACATACATAGACCTACATAGAGATTTACATAGACCTACATAGACATTTACATTGACATTTACATAGACCTACATAGACATTTACATAGACATATACATAGACCTACATAGAGATTTACATAGACCTACATAGACATTTACATAGACATATACATAGACCTACATTGAGATTTACATAGACCTACATAGACATTTACATTGACATTTACATAGACCTACATAGAAATTTACATAGGCCTACATAGACATTTACAAGGACTTACATAGACATTTACATAGACCTAAACATCCATCAGAGATTAAATTAAAGTTAAGTTTAGAGTTAAAGATGAACTTTTAGATAGAAAGAAACAACAAACTAAGCATTTACTTACAACAAGCCTTGACCTCTGCCCTTTTAATTTCCTCTTCACTAAGTAGTTTCAGCTGTTGGAGTAGAAGATTTTACAAATTAACTCTTTCCTCAGTGCCAATGTTTTATTAATGCAGGAAACATCTACACTCCCTTAATTTCTCTTTATTTCATGACTATTCAATGTTATCTCAACTAAAATCATAACCAGATGTTTTCTGTATAAAATCAGATCTTTAATTTACAGCTACCCCACCAATGACATCCTAAGCCAAAGTTTCTCAAACTGTGTTTCGCGGAACCCTAGTGTTTGTCTGAATAGGTGTTCTACGAACTATTAGAATAATTAACAAGCGAATTAATCGCTCTTAAAAAATAAAGTTTTGCACTAAAAACTCAAAATGTGCGAAGTGTTCTATAAAGGAAAAAATGTGGGAAACACTGGACACTAAACTATTCCAAAAAGTGTAAACACATTTTTCTGCTCAATTTTCCAATGGTTTTTCTTACCTCGCTTGTTGTATTGCAGGTGGGAGACTTTGACAGACAGGTGATATAGCTGTTCAGATCTCTGAGGTGATAATACAAATTATAGGATATATTACTGAATTTTAAAAAAAAAAGAAAAAAAATCACAAAAAAAAATATAATTTATCAAAGCTCACATGTAGATCCATGGATCAATAACACAAGAATATTGACTTTTGATTAGTGTAACCCTTCAGGACAGTAGGGTAGCAAATATATGTAAAATACAGAACCATAATCTTCAAAGGCAAAAACAAAACCTAATAAAAAATTTAGAAAGACACAAAGGTATAGGCGTATTTCTTGTTCCATTATCTAGGACTAATTTGTAGAAATAATCATTCTTCCCTAGTACTATGGAATGGGTGGCTTGAATCAGCCAGGAAACCCAACGACTTGGCAGAGTTTAAGTTATGGATTTATGTATACATATATATTTTCTGCCTTATAAGAAATGTTATTCAAAAGAGATGGGTTATAAAAATAACGACATGACGAAGCCTTTCGATTTTGTTTGACATTATAACAATAACCCGTCGGTTAGTTGAGGTAAAATTAGACTTATTTCTGTAGTGAACTAATTAGATAGCCTTAATTTATGCATACACAATTCAAGCTCCCCATAATAGAGTTGATAGACCTGATCTCCAAAGAATTCAACTTAATGATTGCCCGTGTGCAGCACTTTGGACGGAAACCACATATGAAATCAGTTGCTGAACTGTTTAGATACTTGGGTGTGTACTTGTGTGTGTATCTTATTATAATTGATTTTTAACAAAAGTATCAAATATTTCACTAATAACACTAAATTTCAGCACAAGATGAAGACATGAGAGAATCGCAAACAAACGTTTTGTCTTACTTGCATTTGTCTGTGTCTGTTTCTCTGGTCAGTACTTGATCAACATACGTGTTAGTACAGTCTCGTCTTGAAGTTTGACAGGCTTTAGATGTAAAACAATATATCCCAGATTTAAGTTAGGTCATACACAATAAGTTTGACTTGGGCTAAATGTATTGACCTATGATCTACCCTACATTATTACTCTATAAATTAAGACAAACCACTTATCCAGTAAGTCCTTTTGTAGGTTTATCTTTATTATTAGAAAGCAATCTTCTTATCTTTTTTTAATAAACCACATAATTTCTATTATAAGAGGATAGCATTCAGAAGTTTAGGTTCAATTTACATATTTGTGTTTGCCCTTGTCATAGTTTTTAATAACTTTTCTTTCTTTTAGAAAACAGAAAACAATAGAAAAGAAAATTCACTTGTTCTAATGGGCAAGTTACTGTCAACTTTTTCTAGTATCAAGTCAAATTCATTTAGACCTTAACTATAAATATTGCAAGCTAGAGGAACATCCATGTACTTTATTTTATATTCAGCTAACTTATTAGGGTGGCCTTATTTATCTAATCTACATTTGTCGTAGCTCAAACTGTTAGTCTATTTTCTTAACTAACCTGTCAATCCTGGCTTTCCTGCAAAACAAGAACACAAAAGATTAATGTAAAATGTTTATGACAGACTTAGATCTATAGGTAGTACAACTATCCGTTAGGAAACAAAAATATTCTGAATTCAATGCTGGTAGAAAAGATGAAGAGACAAGTTAAAGTGCTGACTTACCCAACGGGTAAAGATTGTCCAAGGCTGTGAAATAAAAGTGTGTAAAAGTTCACGAGTAAAGATTACTGAAGACAAATCTAGTCTTCTAATAAAACTTGTATTTTTATCTGTTTGGTAGGGTTCTTAGATTTAATTGAAAAGATTATATGTCATAATAACACAATACCAATATAGATAGATAGATAGATAGATAGATAGATAGATAGATAAAGAGAGAAATAGGAGGGATAGATAGATAGATAAAGAGAGAAATAGGAGGGATAGATAGATAGATAAAGAGAGAAATAGGAGGGATGTATACGTTTCAACAGTCTGCAATGTTAAACTCACCACATGTGCTGGAAATGTTCGTGACAGCTGTATTATACAAGACATTGCTTACTCTCAGAAGTGCATCATTGGCACAGTTTAATCCGACAACACATCGGACGGTGTCTTGTACTTTCCTAAAATAATGTTTTGTACAAAAACATTAGCATTGTTTGTTTCAGACATTGAATCATGTATAAAAGTCAATACTTTTTAAAGTGAATTACAATATTAATGAATCGTCATATCACGAAAATATATTTACGAAGTAATCCTTAAGGCAAACCCAATTAATTATTCTTTCATCGTTATTCCTACTGACTGTTCGCAAAGACTATGCAATATAAAACCTCATATATTAGATTATTAGCAAACTGTGTGGAGAGAGGAAATGATGCGTGGGCGACATCGTTCCGATCACAGCTAATGTCCAGGCATTCATCTCATTTCCATGAGATAATCCATTGTCCAATGTCCAACGTGTTCTAAATTTACGTAGAAATGTAGGTTACATACGTGCAAAATTCTGGGCTGTTCTCATATCCAAGTGGAATAGTTTGGCATTGTAGGACAGCTTTATAACACTCTAGAGGGGATGAAAATATGACAGTTTAAATCAAATGTAATTGTAAGAGACATGGTCTTAAATTATTTAGCACATAAACATTGTTATTTTGCGATATTATTATCTAGTTGTAAATATTACAATCATTATTTAAAGTTTAAAGTGAATTGTATTGTTTAAGTCATACAAATGAAATACGCCACTACCTTCAAAAGTGTAGCTCTTTTTAAAACTTGGAATAACTGGAGAGGAAATAAGAAAACAATATATAATTAAGTGAGGTTCTAGTGAAATCAATGTTGTCCTAAGTTTGAAGCATGATTATGGTGACTCATTTCAAAACGTCTTAAAACAAAACCGCCTAAGTCAAGAGAAAGAAAAAGAAATCTGCCCTGTCAGCTAGCCCTAAAACAGATGCATATACAAGTATAAACTATGGCAAACTCTGGCACTCCGGAATTGGCTTGATCAGTCTCTCCAGATTCTGCCCCATCTCAAGACGAAACCAAAGCCAGTGACTCATCTGGGCGCATCCATTGTCTTCCGATACAGAAGCAGCCATATATACCTATATAGTGATTCATTCAGTTGAGAGAAGCGTAAGGCTCATGTAAGTGCTCCAATGTCTGATCCCTACGTGAAGTCCAGGAGTCTCACTGGTTCTCAGAGACTATTTTGAGATGGATGCCATTGGTAGATCTTTACAAGTACCACTTCCAACAATAACAACCTTTTACTAAATTTCATATTAATAACAAGGATGCGAACCCTAGAATTTTAGTAATTAAAAATATAGCTTTTATATTACGGCATGTTCAGAGGACTTTGGTTCAATCTCATTTGTGGACCAGTTTTGGGAGGTGGTTTCTGGGAGAAGGTTTTCCGTGCTGCCTTTGGGCGCTCAGTAAACACAACTCTGCTCGAGTCGATGTCGAACCTTGAGCCCCTTAATAAGTAGCCAAGCCAAACCAAGCGTACTTAGGCTCTCGACCACGTTTTCCATTAATAGCCAAGTGCTCTACCAATTAAGGCAGCTCCATTCAATGCAACATGCACATACAGACTGATACAGATACACAGTACAGACACGCGTTATTTAAATATATTAAAACTAGAAAAACAATTACAATCATAGCTATTCTTTTGTTTAGACACAAGAGGGTATGTAAAAAATATGCAGGTATGTCAGTACTGTGGATGTGTGTTACTATGAAGTGTAGATAGATATCTGTTTTTGTGTGTGTGTTTTTTTTTGGTATATATACTTTGGGAAGCAAAGTCGAGAGGCCAAGTGCGCTTGAACTTGACTTGGCTACCTAGAGGGGGGCCTGAGGTTCGACACCCGACTCGGGCAGAGATTGTGTTTACTGAGCGCCTAAAGGCTGCACGGAAAACCAACTCCTGGATACCCCCTCTCCCCCACTGGTCCACAAATGAGATTGGACCAAAAGCGCTCTGAGCATGTATAATAATAATATATCTGTGTTGTGAGTATGCATGTATTTTGGATGTGCCTATGTTGTAGGTGTCCCTTTAGGTATGTCTGTTTTGTGGGTTTATCCATGTTGTTGGTGAACTTATTTTGTTGGTATCTCTATGTTGTGTTGTGTGTGTATATGTTGTGTTGTGTGTGTATATGTTGTTGTTTTGTGGGTTTATCCATGTTGTTGGTGAACTTATTTTGTTGGTATCTCTATGTTGTGTTGTGTGTGTATATGTTGTGTTGTGTGTGTATATGTTGTGTTGTGTGTGTATATGTTGTGGTTTTGTCGTTATTTGTGCACATTTTGGGAAGTTAGAGAATTCAATTATAAATCTACTCACTGCAAGCAGAAGTTGGTTTGATATTTTTCATCATCTGTTCATTGGTTACTATACTGGTAACCTTTTGTTGGAGACAAAAAAATAATAAAATTTAGTGAAAAAGTAACTGCAAAATTATGACTTTAGTTTATTTTATGACCTTTATTTTATTTATTTTTTGATGTTTTAACTCCACATAAAATTTCACTATAAGCAATACTGTTTTCAATACAATAAGGTTCACGAATATAGTGTCTGATAACATGGAAAACAAGCAAAACATTAAGGATTCCTTAAAAAAAAACAAAGCTTTTCCTAAGGTGGAGAAACTTTGTCCTTAAAACTAAATCTACCAATAATGTACAAGTTATTTCCCTTATTCGATTTCAAACAAAAAAATCAATTACCAATAATTAATTGACTAATTGAGTATTTTCCTTTATTGATTCATGTTTTAAGTACAATAAATAATTGTTTATGTATCAACTTGATCGGAGAATGCGTGAGGGAGAAATATCTTTAACAATTATTTCAATGGGCTAAACGCAACAAATGTAGCCATATCTGTGAATACTGAAGTATGATTTTCCCTTGTTGCTATTAAACAAAATAATGCATTATCAGAAATGAATAGTAGAAGTAGTTACTTTTTTTATTTATTCATGTCTTGTCTATGTCAATGAATAATAGAGAGAAGTTTCAGCGTGATCCGAGAATGGATGTGGGAGAAATAGCATGTACACACTTTGTACCAGACAGACAGACAGACAGACAGAGGAGAGTTAATATAAAGGATTTGGTCAAAATGCAATAATATGTTGACTTTGTTTTACGTTCTTTGAACCCTTCAGAGAGATCAAGTAAAACACATAGATACCGGTGTAGTCATTACCTGAATGCCTACTATATCATTATATACTTTTTATATATATTTTTTTCCACGCAATAGTTCCGTTTGAATTGATACTATTTAGGCGTGGTTTTCAAAGAGAACCACTTTTTATTATAAAGCACACTAAAGAAAGTTTTGAATTGACACATTTGAGTTTAATATCTAGAGCAAGCGTTCCCAAAGGCATATTTTCATGTGTTAAAATGAGAATTCGATTAGGTA
This sequence comes from Biomphalaria sudanica, assembly GCA_036873155.1. NCBI lineage: Eukaryota > Metazoa > Mollusca > Gastropoda > Planorbidae > Biomphalaria > Biomphalaria sudanica. The sequence goes on from JAZGLO010006691.1 coordinate 351,370, forward strand.
GAATCAATATCGCTACAAAGCAATACGACAACGTAGGGGTGAACGACTGTATAAAAAATACAATTAACATGCATATATGTGACCCTGGGGGACCAATTAAAAAAAAAGACGTGACCCAAATGCAGGGTCACAGATATGCATGTTTCTTGTATTTTCTAGATTAGTGTGACTAGATACTTTAAGTTAAATTATCCATAAAAAAAAATTCCAACTAAATATTTCGAGCCAGATAAATGCACCTGAGATAGTTCGAACTGGTTACAGGTCCGGTACCTCTCTGTAAGAAACTCCTCTAATCGGCTGCTTCTACGGCGTTGTCTTAAGACAAGGATACAACAGCAAACAAACAAACAAAAATGCAAACATTCTGTCTGACTGACGCTTTAATAAATGTACATATGTACATCAAAGATTTGGGGCTCATTTCATATTCTGCCCAGGCAGACATGTTTCAGTACGTTTTATAAGAACATGCATACTAGTTTCTACTAAAGTTATTTAATGTTTTATTATTTAATACTGATTACCTGTGTCTGGTTAGTGCACGTCGAATCATTCAGCAAACACTGAGCAAAGTCGGAGAGTTTTCTGCAGACAATAAATATAATGGTGTATACAGACAGTTACAATTTGGATTTCCTTTTTTTTTTTTTTTTTGACATGTTATGCTAATTTTGTTTTCCTAATTTTCAAATGTTAGCCGACTTATATTGCAATGGTATAGAGGAAACACGCATATTAATACCATAGGGAAGATACATCGACTTATATTGCAATGGTATAGAGGAAACACGCATATTAATACCATAGGGAAGATACATCGACTTATATTGCAATGGTATAGAGGAAACACGCATATTAATACCATAGGGAAGATACATCGACTTATATTGCAATGGTATAGAGGAAACACGCATATTAATACCATAGGGAAGATACATCGACTTATATTGCAATGGTATAGAGGAAACACGCATATTAATACCATAGGGAAGATACATCGACTTATATTGCAATGGTATAGAGGAAACACGCATATTAATACCATAGGGAAGATACATCGACTTATATTGCAATGGTATAGAGGAAACACGCATATTAATACCATAGGGAAGATACATCGACTTATATTGCAATGGTATAGAGGAAACACGCATATTAATACCATAGGGAAGATACATCGACTTATATTGCAATGGTATAGAGGAAACACGCATATTAATACCACAGGGAAGATACATCGACTTATATTGCAATGGTATAGAGGAAACACGCATATTAATACCACAGGGAAGATACAGCCGAAGACAAAGACAAGAATTAGGCCTACTTCAATCCAAATACCATAATTTCAGACAGACTATGTATTTCTCTATTTTGGATTGGCAATATGTGTAGGTCACAGTGGGCTTTGTTATCCAAGTTCAATTCTTCCATTCTTAATCTTTCAACTCAAAGTTAATCCTTATTATTATTAATATGTTAGAAACGATGGAGTATTCATTGTCTGACGCTGCCAGAGTCGAGTTTCGTTGAAAGGAAACACAATTCATCGTAGTCTCTTTAGCAGTTTTCACTGAGGAATTTTCTGGTGATGTGGCAGGTCTGCAGTAGTACCGCCCTCTGACAGGCAACGAGAATGTTCTTAGGAATGTTAAGGGCCTTGAAGGTATCTGTAAGGTCAGTTTTAATTATTCCCTCGGTTGTGGTATTAAGAAAACATTTCTATATGATATAAGTAATGTACTGTACAAAAATCAACATGAAATCAATATTAACAAAATTAAATCAGCGATGTATGTTTGGAGATGTGGAACCCAAAATAAAGTCTAACTTATTCACAAAGCAATAACTCACTGGCAAACTGCATCTGTTTGATTGACATTTCCTTCCACCCAGATCACGTTGTCAACGTAGTTAAATAGGCATGACCTTTGTTTCGAGAAACAGCCTGGAACATTGTGCTTTTGTTTAGTAGTTGGCAGCATTCATACTTCATGAAGCTTATGCACACAAAATGTAATATGTACACAGTACTGATATGTAACATTCTATTGACTAGTCAAGGTACGCATGAAAACTGTGACTAAACAAACGTTGCTGAGAAAGTTAACCACTGCGGTTTTGATTGTGAATAGTGAGAGCTTTACTTGTTTTATAGACACGGTCAGTCATCAGTCGTTACATTTTCGTATTTTTCGTCCACCGCAAGTGGGAGAATGAGTGATAAATGGGTGTGTCAGTCCCCTTGTAAATAGATACTAGTTTGTTTTTGGTATTTATGATTTGTTTCATGTAAGCGGCTGGTCCGACTAACCGGTAGTCCGGTTAACCGGATTCGACTATCAATGTACATCAAATCATTTTGGATGAAATTTTCTAAACCTATTTCTTCCTAAAGAGTTAAGGAGCATAAATAAGAAACAATATTAATTAAGCTGTAGGAGAAATGTGTTACTGTCTTGATGTTAGTTTTGCTTGATGCTAAGTCTTGTCTCTGTAGAAAAGTTTTTAATACTGATATTAAATGTTACAAAGAATTATGAGCACTAACAGTAAACTATAAAAATTAGTAAAACAATGTTTGTATACTTACTGCCAGAGGCTGAAAAGAAAAAAAAAATTAATACTTAAATATTGCACACAAAAAAAAGGAGTTAGTTTAGGTATTGACAGCAAAAAGTTCTTATGTCACGATAATAACAAACTTACTCATCGGCCGCTGCAGTGTCTCAATTATATGACATTCTGACATTTTGATTAATTTATCTTAAAGAATTTGTTTAAGATAAACTGATATGAATGATATATAAATGATAAACTACATGATAAACTAGTCTACTTAATTTTTCAATGACTCGTCATATATGTTTCAATAAATTAATGTTTAGGAAAAGACAAACATATAAACAAGAATGCAATGTAAGACAAACATATAAACAAGAATGCAATGTAAGACAAACATATAAACAAGAATGCAATGTAAGACAAACATATAAACAAGAATGCAATGTAATACAAACATATAAACAAGAATGCAATGTAAGACAAACATATAAACAAGAATGCAATGTAAGACAAACATATAAACAAGAATGCAATGTAAGACAAACATATAAACAAGAATGCAATGTAAGACAAACATATAAACAAGAATGCAATGTAAGACAAACATATAAACAAGAATGCAATGTAAGACAAACATATAAACAAGAATGCAATGTAAGACAAACATATAAACAAGAATGCAATGTAAGACAAACATATAAACAAGAATGCAATGTAAGACAAACATATAAACAAGAATGCAATGTAAGACAAACATATAAACAAGAATGCAATGTAAGACAAACATATAAACAAGAATGCAATGTTAGTACGTGATTCTGGGGAGGGGAGGGGCGGAAGAGAAGACCTTCTCTGGGGGAACCACTGATGACTTTAGTTGTCGTGAAGTGTCTCTGGCCATTAATGTTTGGTGACGTCATGTTTCTTGAAAGCCTTGTCTTCTTCATTAGATCTAGGTGCACTGAGGTGCTTTATAAAATAATAAAAAAATAACAATTCTTTCGTAGATTTGAACTTAAAGTTTCTTGGTTTGGAAAGCAAGCTCTGTACCATTCAATCCTCAGATACTATTACTGAGAAAAATCCTAAAAATTAAAAATGATTTGAACTAAAGTGTTATTGGTTTGGAAGGTAAGCGCTATAACATTCGGCCTCAATTTTCTAAGCTTCTATTAAAATTCCTGAATTCTTTTTTCACGGTCGACACCAAGTGTGATAAGTTAGTGAAGACTTACTGAGTGGTGGGTAAACATCGTTGGTGATATCTGTCAACAAAGTAAAAGTAGAGTGAGAGCAATACAGACAGTATGTTTTTACTACAATTATAATCATATCATCAAAACTATTTTTAAAACAAGAAAGTTTAAATAAAATTTAAGAAACGAACACATCCAATTACAGTGTACATTATGTAATAGAAATAAAATAAAATACCGGCAGATCAATTGAAATTAATCGATAGAAATATCGTTAGCAATATTGACAAATAAACTTTCCAAGTAGTTCATAGGGAAAGGGAAGAAAAAGAACGCAACTTGAAACTCAATGGTTGCTAAAGAAAATGGTTGAGAACCACTGAGCAAAAAAACATCATTATTCACCTAATTAAAGAAGGAAATGATAAATAATCTTAAACTATACATTGTCTTATTCTCAGGCAGACGAGAGGGGAAGCCATGTTCTACTTGTGGTCATTGAACCCATCTTATAAACATCCGGCTTGGTTCGGCTTGATAATAAGTATAGTTCAGGTTCGGTTCAGTCAGATCTAAAGTTCAGGTTCAATTTGTTGTTTTAGGAAAGTAGGCAAGAACTAAAGTAAGTAATAAGGGTCAGTTCAGTTAATTAGTTTCAATACTTGAACTTGAAACTTTCAAGGAATAACGATAAAACACAAATAATTAGCAACATCAAACATTAAACATTGCAGATAGTACACTGCAAGTACACTAAACAATGTAATAGTTATGTGATAAGTAATGATTTGATATTAAATACAAATAAATTTAGTTTAATTAACCCACTGTCATGGCTGCATGTTGTATTTAAGAAATATCAGCATTTCTAATGTTTCTGGGCTTGGCATAGCCCTGCCATCGGTCACTGTCAATCCACACATTGAGAATACCCTTTGACTGGTATTAATTGAAATAATGAATCTGAAGCTTATGTTCAAAATCATTCTCTTTCCAAAATTGCGATGCCTCACAATCAGTCACGTGTAGTGTCAAGTACTTTACAGGCTCATGTCCCATGGCATTAGTATAAAAATAGAGTCACCTCTGTTTTGAAGTCTGATTCATAGTCAACTTAACTCTTTTTTCGGAAAGAGACTGTTGAACTGAATGACTATTCACCATAACATGTGCACTATATGAGTGCTCTGATACTATCGGATGTGTTGAAGAAGACTTTATTTTGTCTACCATATTGCTCATCTCTGAATGAACACAGTCACAACGCTTGGTTTTCACAAAAGACATATATTTGAAACAATGCAAAGTGTTGAAAATTGGTGCAATGATAGCATACTATTTTCTTCATCCAACCTGGACCAAAAATGTCTCCTATACGCTGTACTCTGTATATAAACAAATGTCTCCTATACGCTGTACTCTGTATATAAACAAATGTCTCCTATACGCTGTACTCTGTATATAAACAAATGTCTCCTATACGCTGTACTCTGTATATAAACAAATGTCTCCTATACGCTGTACTCTGTATATAAACAAATGTCTCCTATACGCTGTACTCTGTATATAAACAAATGTCTCCTATACGCTGTACTCTGTATATAAACAAATGTCTCCTATACGCTGTACGCTGTATATAAACAAATGTCTCCTATACGCTGTTCTCTGTACACATCATTCTTCTTGTACGTGTTTTCTAGTCTATTTAAAAAAAATAATTATTTAAGTTTTGGAAAAGTCTCGAATACTTACTACAAGTATTGTTTCTTAGCGTGAGCATAGTGTTGGCTTGTACAAACAAAGTTCTCAGATAAATGTCGTCCGAACAGGGAAATGTCTTCAAGAGTTGGAAAATGTCTTTGACTTTCCTGTGAACACAAACAAATCAACGAAATAGTTTCATCACCAGTGTTAATGCTTCTTGTAATTAGAGGGTGGATCTAGAACATTAAAGTGTGGGAGCGACTGTTTTCTTAATAAACTAAACTGCATATACCGCCCCCCCCCCTTGACCCCCGAGTGCTACGCTTTTATCATACTCTTTAGATCATAACAGATACTGCCACTCTCGCATTTTATTACAAAGCTTATATCAATTCAAAAGTGTATCCTATCTGTCCGTCTGGTAAATGGTTATAACATGCTGTTTCTACCACATCCCATTCTAGAGTTGTAACTATGCACAATTATTCATTGTATCTGACAAAACATGAATCAATTTAAAAAAAATTAACCAAATAGTTATTAATTATAGGTGATTAATTATTTTGTTTCATGACAATGTAAAGGGATTAAATGCTACTTAATGAGGGATGTGGATGTATGTATGGATTTATTCTCCTTATTTCATTTGTCACGCTTGTTCTCCCACTTCCCATTCTTGGATCAAGTTGAAATTCTGCACAATTCTAAATACTCATCGACAGTACAAGAATCAATACAAAAATTAACCAATTAGTTAATCAATTAGTTGTAATTAATTAATTTTGCTTTATAAAGAAGAAAATGAACTAAAATTTGCCATCTTGAGATAAATGGCATTAATTAACGAATTATTTCATTTAGCTTAGCTTTGTTTTTAAAAAGTATCCTTTTCTTTTTTCCTTTTGCTTGTTACCGACTATTTTTATGATTCCTAAATTTGCATCACATGTAGAAAGTAGGAAATAATAGTGGGAATAGAAAAAGAATAGGTAACTTTATTTCTACCACGGAGTTTTTGTATAGTTATTAAATTTATTATTTCCTGCATAGTTGTTTTTTTTTGGGGGGGGGGGTGTAGTTACAATAATTATATATTCGTAGGGTAATTAGTGTATATTATCGATCTGCTGTGATCGCAAGTCGTTGTATTTTTAAAGTACCCCTATTGAGCAGAGTAAAGTGTACTGACACTCCTTTTTACGTTGCTCATCTCAGATAAGAGGCTTGCCCTCTCCACTCGTCACCGTCAAAGTGTGCCACAAGTACATATTGTACTGCCTACGCAGATTATTTAAATTAAGTCAAGTTGTTTTTAGGCTGTGTGCATGTGAGTGCGTTAGTGCGTGTATGTATGTCTGCGTGTTTTTACAGTTTTTTCGATCAAGTCTTAAAAACTGACTACAAGCACTACTCACCCACATTTCGACTGCTCGGTAGTGTTACTAAGAATCATCAAGGTCATCTCCTGTCCGAAAGTCTCCATCGACAGCATACAACTTTGATCTGCGTACCATTGATAAGTTCAAGCAAAATTACACCAAGATCTTACTGCATCAATATTTGGTTAATATTATACACATAAATGCACTACCGGTACAAAACTCCGAATTAGCATTTCATTGATTTAGTTTTGTGATATATTCAAAAAAAAAGTTTAGGCCCTATTAATCTGTAATGTAAAAAACATTTCGTTCTAAGTTGTTGTTTTTTTCCCAACTAGGCCCTATATACATTCTCTATTCTTTTAAGCTATTTTGTATTAATATTTCCTCTTTCTCTCTGTCTCTCTGTCTTTCTTGTTCCCTTTGTTACTAAAAATTGTTACTCATTTTTTAATGACTGTTGAGATATTATAAATATTAATTTTCCGTTGACACGCTGCCAGAGGCGGAGTTAGGAATACACAAGATCATAAGTCCATCATCGTTTGGGGCACAACTCTAACCCTAACCTTGGATGACTCAAGTTTGACTAGCCCGACAGTGAATATCGAAGGCCACTTACAGGACTATAAAACAATGGCATGAGAAAGAGAGAGAAAGAGTAGAGAGAGAGAGAGTAGAGAGAGAGAGAGCTACAGAGAAAGTCAGGAAGATTCAGACAAAGGGAGAGACAAAGAGAATTATAAAATGTTGCAAAAATGGACCGAAGTATTAAACAGTGAATGACTAAAAATACTTACGACATGCACCAATTCTAGTTCTTTTAATTTCATCCTCATTGATTTGTTTGATCTGTTCATTAACAAAATAATTGATGAAACTTTTAAGAAATGTTTAGAGAAAATTCTTATTGTACAGCCAATAAATGTGGACACAGCGGGCAGTATTTAAACTTCAGTTCACTTTATACATAAAAAATATAGTCGGAACGTTGATTTAATGTGGGAAAGTAATGTTGGCATAATGAATCATATCAATAACATAGCTAGTAAACTTGACTTAATAAAGTCCAATGTTTCATTTTCCATATTCTAATTACGATACAACCAGTGGTCAAATTTCGTTTGTTTGTTTTTAATTTAAGGCGCAAAACTATTTTGATATCAATGATTGGACCCTAGCAGGTTATTTAAATCTTTTTTATCACAACCATTAAGTGTTACTGTATTTATTAAGATGGCTGCCTGATAGTGCGATATGTCGTTCCGTCGTCCCGATGGTCCCGGCTTCATAAACTACCGGCTGCCATCTTCATTTTCCAATCTTTGAATCTTCGACACAAGCAGGGAGAAAAAGGATGGACAACTCCAAATTTACATCTAAAGTAAGTGAAGTTTTACTTTTACCAACTATGCAGTTTTATTATAAACAAAAGATGCGAAGAGAATGGGGGGCGTAGCTTAAGACAAACTTCAAAAAAATGTTTCTAAAACACTCGTACTGAAACCACCAAAGTTCTCATCCAGGCCATATAACTAACGGCTAGCAAGGGTGTTGCCTGTTCCTCACAATAATCAACCACCTATACTAAACCACGTGAGGCGTGATTCACTAAATGGGTAAACCTCAGTTCAGACTTAGTATCCACGAATACCAAAAAGGACTCAAACTCGAAACCTTTGGATAAGCAAGTAGGAGCTTAAGCTTTTGACAACCCCACTTCTTTTTAGAGCAACGTACTAGTGTTGGCATTATAGTCAATCTACATCAGTGATTCCCAAAGTGGTTTATAAAGACCCCCAGGGGTCTACTAGGACTTCCAAGGCGTCTACGAAAGTGAAAAAATAAATTGCGGGTCTATGAGATGTCAATGGGGGTCTGGGTCTACAATAATAGATTTCATTTAACAGGTCGTGACTTAAAATAATTTTACATCCCGTTTATGTAATTATTTCATACACTAATATATGATTTGTACCTTAGTTAATCTTTTCAATATTTATCCTGCTATTTAAACGAACAATTTTTGTATTTAATTTCAATACTTATTTAAATAGCTTAATTTTGTCTACATGTATGTAATGTTTAACAAAAATAAATGTAGTTGTAAAGCGTTGATTATTTAAAATGTTTCATTCCTTTCTTATCAAGCAAGCAGTTGCCTAAGTGCCTATTTTATGACGATATGAAACCAATCAAGCTGGAGGATCATCTGAAACAATGCCACCATGACAAAAATAGATAAAGATTTGAAAACTTTCGAACACTCAAACATTAAGTTCAGAATTAGACCCACAAAATCTCTCTTCGGCATCATATCGAGAAGATGGTGGTGTGTAAGTGTCTTACAGGATCTCCTTCATCATTATAATCTCTTTACTTATAGCCAAATACAGAAAACACAATAGATAAAACATTGATATTACGAGCTGTTGTAGTTTAAAAAAATGTTTTACACAAACCTACATCTGATATTATTAAAAGAAATTCTTTAAGCAGCAATACACTTCAAAGTCGCATCTGTGTTATGAGTTATAACATTAAAAGCTTCTTATGTAACTCTTTAAAAAAAAACGACATATATACAGTTTGGGATCAGCGGCGTCATAGGTTCTAACAGGGTGTAGCCCTGTGTGCTGGGCTCGGCTCCTTAATTTTCTTCAGGGTTTACCCACAAAACCTTTCCCATGTTTGGGTATAGTTGCAAGGTTTGAATTCAGTTATCCTTCTGCTAGATGGGTAGCTAGCCAAGGCTAATGAGCCCTTGCTGCTCGAATCTTACTCGTTTGGGCGCCAGTAACTCGCCTTCGCCCCTTCTCCTGTCAGTAAAAACAGCTCCGCGGACTCAATATTTAAGCCACACGTTAAAGATAAAAAAAAATAGACGTGAAACTGATCTTTGCGAAAACGTTTACAAATTAATGAATGAATTACTTAATATTTAATGTTTGACTACTTCATAGAACAACAAAGTCCTATATCAAACATAATATCCGTAGCAACGGATGATACACACGCAAAAAGAAAAAATATGTTTGTTTTTTTCAAATTGGTTTAAATTATTTTTTCCACTAAAAAGGAGATGTATCTCTATCACTAAATATGTAGCTTTAAAGTACGTTTTTACTATTCAACTCACTACATTAAGAAATTAGTTTTAAAAAAATGTTGAAGAATGTGCAAAAATGTTTAGTTAAGCAGGGGGTCTACCAAAAGTCAGAAAACATGGCAAGGGGTCTACGAGACACAAAGTTTGGGAACCACTGATCTACGTTAACCCCTCTCTCACCTTGTCAGCTGTGTAACAGCTAGATGTAGCAGCGCATAAAACAAACGAGCTGAGGTCACTGAAAATTGAAGAACACAAGTGAAATAGTTAGTTCAGAGTTGAGTTGAGTTGACGACACACGTACTAGATCTATATAATGTAACATTGGCTAGACTAAACAACTAACGTGCTGTCGGACTAAACCAGACACTTTGGAACAGAAAATTGCTTTTGAGAAAATAATTTTTTAAAAAAGAAAGAAACTATTTCGTATATGCTACCTTCACATTTAATAATTTCTCTGTTTTTTTTTTTTTTTTTTTTTTTTTTGGGGGGGGAGGCTTATACAAAGCTTATATCAACTCACTCTGGCTGGTAAAAAGTTTGTACACTTTATTTCTCCGATAACAAATCTCGTATTAAGCTGAAACTTTGCAAAATTATTTTTACCTGACAAAACAAAAATCAATTTTGAAAATAAAGCAGTTAGTTTATTAATTATTGGTAATTAATTATTTCGTTTGGTTTCTTGAATAAGGGAAAGAAATTGTACTCAACCGAAATGTCGGTGGAAGCTGAATTAGTCCCCTATATATTAGTCTTATAAAGTAAAGTGAACCTTCAGTTAGGTTACCTCACCATAAAGCTTTCTCCTAAATCTAACCTCCAAAAATTAATTTTAAGATACTCTTTAGATCATTATGGTGAAAAAAGGTTTTAATTTCATACCAAAATGGCCAGATTTTGATGGAACTATAATTTTTAAAATGAGCCAAAGTCATATTTTCACATTGTGACTGGTTTTGTCAAACTATAAAGTGTAAAATATTTACCTGCAAATGTCTGTTACTGCTGTCTTAGTAATGACAGCGTCTATATAGCTATACGTGCAGGATTTAGTAGCTAGTTGACAGGCTGTTTGATAATAAGAATCGTAACAAATTTTAGGTATTTAAACTTTATACCCTTCACGTTCACAAATTATAGCACTAGTATTATTTCAATGAACCTATTGAGACACAACCATTTAGTATTCTCACTCTACTTACCAGTCAAATTACTTTCACCTATTTAGAAACAAAAAATAGCAATTTTAATATGTAAGAAAGCTCAGCAACTATACACTACAACTGTAAACATCCTCTAAAGCAGTCTGTACCAAACTGTTTCAAGGAATCTTTGTGTTTCTAAAACATCTGGAATAACTAGCTAGTAGCCCACGACGTGAATTATTTTCTCTTAAAAAGATGAAAAGTGTTCCGCTAAATACTCAGCATGCGCGAAGTGTTCCGTTAAGTAAAAAGTTTGGGAAACACTGCTCTAGAGAAAATATCTTATGTTTCGCAAATACATAAATTTTTAAAAAATTTGATTCCTTTATCCTCATTAATGTAGATATAATTTTTGTTTTAACTTCGTACTCACCCAACGGAAAAATGCTGTCAAGCACTGTGGATAAAAGGAAACGAAGAAACATATTTTAAATTGATACATTGATACAAGTTGACTGTTACTTTCAAATCGGTTTCGTTATGAGCGATGAATTCCTTTTAGTGTTTCTTGTAGATATAAATAAAAACGTGTTACTTTCTTTAAAAGTTAAGAATCAAATTAGTTCTGACGAACATGTCTGATTCCTCTATTCCAAGCGATTCAATTGCTTTGGTAAACATGTTTGTAGGGATTGGGTGTGAGTTATCGTTTAAGTATAAACCTGTATATGCCATAGTGCTTTACTTATCACGGACACTTATATCTGTCAATATATTCCGGAAATAAATCCGTAGCAATATATCCCAGACAGCTTCCACGTGCAGCAGATCCCTGATAACTATATGCATAAAATATATGTTGAAACTTAAACTCTAAGACTTTTCAATTCTCTGCCACTTTATTCTCTGCCACTTTATTCTCGCCACTTTTTTCTCTGCCACTTTTTTCTCTGCCACTTTATTCTCTGCCACTTTATTCTCTGCCACTTTATTCTCTGCCACTTTATTCTCTGCCACTTTATTCTCTGCCACTTTATTCTCTGCCACTTTTTTCTCTGCCACTTTTTTCTCTGCCACTTTATTCTTAGACACTTTTTTCTCTGCCACTTTATTCTTAGACACTTTTTTCTCTGCCACTTTATTCTTAGACACTTTTTTCTCTGCCACTTTATTCTTAGACACTTTTTTCTCTGCCACTTTATTCTCTGCCACTTTATTCTCTGCCACTTTATTCTCTGCCACTTTTTTCTCTGCCACTTTTTTCTCTGCCACTTTATTCTTAGACACTTTTTTCTCTGCCACTTTATTCTTTGTCTTTTAACAAGTGAAATTAACCACATTGAAAATAAATAAATTTTAAAGGTGTGCGTGAAATATTTATTTCGTCAATAAATATTCCAAACAAATTAGCTTTTTTTAGGTACAATTTCCAATGTTTTTGTGATCTAAGATTAGCAAAATTTAAATCTCTGTACACAAAGATTGCCGCTGAGCTAAAAGCAGAGCCAGTCTTAGCCCACTGCAACCCATGCGGCTGCAATTGTTTCCGCACTTTCATAGGCACCGCGCTAAATCTAGGTGTAAATTATCAAATTAAAACATTATAGATTGAATATAGAATAGTATAGACTCAGATTGTCCAGGACCTCCTGGAAATCTCCTGAAATCAAAATATACGAAAATTTCATGGATATCTGAAATGATTAAATCTCCTGCAAAAAAAAAAGACATAATTGTTATTTTGGGGTGGCAATCCTACGCGCGATAAAAAAAAAAGGCTTTGTCAGCTTTCATTAAATAAAAATGTATTGCAAAGACGAATGAATTTTCTAATACAAATTCTTTATTTTGACATTATGCTTATCCCTACCCAGACTGGGTCCCGCGCAATAAGTTTCGCATGGGGCCCCGCAATCGTAAGGGCCGGCCTTGCTTAAAGTTTCGCTTGAAAATGTCATAACATTTAGGTACTGAAAATGTTAGGTTGTTTCAACTTGAATGGTATCAGTGGTGATAATTTTTTTTTTTTTTTTTTTTTTTTTTAACAAACCTTATATTGTTTGTACACTTGGTCTGTCAGTCTGGCAGGCTGTTTCTTTTTCCCATTTTCCTTTCTTGTATCAATTTGAAACATTGCACATTTATTTGTCGTCGATAACAGCACAAGAATCAATAAAAAATTAACCAATTAGTTGATTAGTTAGTTGTGGGGTAGGGTTAGGATTGATTTAGTTTTTTTTGAAAAAGGGGAAATAAATTTTGTAGTACTGAGAAATGTGGCGCTAAAATTCAGGTTATTTCCTTAAAATGAACTTTTTTAAAAGGATTTTTTAGCGACCCCAGAAAGGGGAAAAGACGCTATTAGTTTTGTGTGGTATATTTGTCCGTCTGTCCGTCCGCCCCGTTTAGATCTCAGAAACTAGAGGGAGAAAATGAAAATCGGACATCATGATATTTTAGATCATTCAAAATTCTGATGCAACGGTTAGTTTTTTCTTTTCCGAAAGTGAACCATCTAATTTTTTTAATTATCTATGCAAGCAGATTTAAAAAAAAAATACACCACGTTTCAATAAAAAACTTCAGGGGAGGTAAGCCTTTAAAAAAGGTCAAAGACTTCTTCATTAATAATTCAAGCTTCATTCATAGATTCGCGCATTGGTACAAAATATTTGCATCTAAGGTCACAATGGAAAAAGTATCAATGGATCATTATTAAATAGATTTTCCTTTTATTAACTAACTCATGGAATAGAAAAATGATTCAAATGTTGTTTTTAAAAAATAATTTTGATTTGAACTTCGTTTTAGTTATAAGTTTCATAAATAACGAACTACTTTTATAGCGCGCAGTTTTGACATATCCTCATTATAGGGGCCTACACTTAACAGTCTAAATAAGACTAAAGTCATAGGAGTTCTAGTCTAGATATAGATTAGTAGATTCTATATCATGATTCTATATCTTTTTCAGATCTAAATCTAGACTTAGATCTATATCTAGACTTAGATCGAGTTCTAGATCTAGACCTAGACTCAGTGGCGTAGCATCCATGGCGCCATGGGGTTCAATGAACCCGGGCCACAGCTGTGGCTAGCAACCATGGCGCGAAGAAGATCATTACGCTTGGGCCTATGACTCATGGCCAGTTGGGGCCCACATTAGAACTTAGGAAGAACATTTGTTGTTCATTTGAAACACTCTGTTAAGAAGTTGTAAAAACATTGACTTTTAAGAAACTATTACATATATGCAATCCTAACTGAATCAAACATTATGACAAAATTATTTATTTAAAAAAAAAAGGTACAATCTTTAGACTGGAATGTCTTTACACTTAGATTACTCATTTTTTTTGTCACACATTAAATTTGTCTTATTGGTTGGAGGGGGGCCCACCAAGATGTTCATGAACCCAGGCCCATGGGTACCTTGCTTCGCCACTGCCTAGACTTAGATCTTAAATCCATATTTAGATCTAGGACTAAGTCTAGATCTAGCTAGATCTAGGTCTAGTTTGTATGACAAATGACAACAGAGATATTAATTTTTATTTGCGACGGCAAAGTCTTGTCAATCTAGGTCAAGAATTTTTTTTTCTTGTTGCCAATTTATCTAATTTTGTAAGAAGAATAAATCTTTTGGCACCTCCAAACTAAATTCACTAAAGTCACGAAATTTGAGAGACAACACTGTTCTCCAAAACAAATCGTGAAAGTCGTAAAACAGATTTAATTGTATTTAAGAAATACGATAAAACCAAGGGGGGTCCTAATGTTCCACTGGTATATCAAGGCCTGAGTTTTGTAACTAGTAGAAGTACAGTAAAAGTAAGTTTCATAGTTTGTTGTGTATTTCATCATTCAACATTTGATGGCGTTATTTACAGATCTACGTTTTTATTCTGATTACTTTTATTAAATATATATTCTATTCTTAATATATCACTGGTGTGAAGTGTCGATGTTGAAGACAAGTAAGGAGTTCACAATAACTGATATATCAAGGGAGTCCAAATGTTCCACTTGTTCTACAATATTACTTACCATTACATTCTGTTAAATTCTTTGTCTGGTTATTGAAGATGACATTCCAAAGCCTCAACATCGGGTCATTGGCGCAATTCAAATCAACTATGCATTTGGCTGACTCTTTGGTTTTTCTAACAAGAATCAAAAAGTAAAAATTGACATTAACTTGGTCCCAAGTCCACACGGTGTATTGGTCTGTTTGGTCATTAAATATTAATAGACTAGTAATAGGTTTACATGGTTTGAATTACAAAATAATTGAAGAAGTTAAGAGTGATAAGTTTATCAAAGACATTCAGAATGGTAAAGCTATCAAAGACGTGCTGATATTCCATTCAGAACTGAGAGCAAGTGCAGGAGATGGTCTGGGATTCATTCCTACGATTGGGAGTAGAATACATCAAATCGATATTGACAGAGACCCTAAACATGTATAGAAAAGATATAGAAAAAAAAGAGATAATACATAGACCATGAATAATGTTATATAAGGAAAAGGCATTTAACAAATCTAAATAAAAATGACCTTACTGGCACTTAGTAGTACTGTTTGATCTGTATTTTGTAATGGTTGCGCACTGCATCATGGCCTCTGAACATTCTAAACATTGAAAAAAAAACTTCTTTAGAAATCAATATTGTATATGCATTGCACATCATGGAATTACTTTAATACAATCGTGTTATATTCTTGAGTAGCTATTTAGTTTATAACAATGTACAAGTTGGAATTTACCTTCGAAAGTAAGACTGCTCTTCAAGCTTGGTATAACTAGGTATACAAATAAAGAAGGAGTTTAGCAAATATTATTTATAACTTATTTGTTTCAGTTCTAATTTGGAATTCTTGAATCTTATTCCCATTATTGCTAATGATGAAAATAAGATAAAAACAAAGACTTACTGCAAGAAGCATTGGGACTTATTCTAGCTCTCTCTTGATCCAAGAGAACTTTGGAGTTGATCTACACAGAAGTAGACAAAAAAACTAGACTGTATTTTATTAAATAAACTTTTTTTTACATTTTCTTTCACAACAGAAAGTTGTCATGTTTTAGTGTGTATGTTGTTGTTGTTGTTGTGTTTGTGACAACTTTGGAAACGTTTTGGACATGATCTTTATTTGAAACTTTCTGCATGTATCTTAGTGAATACTTCACGCTTCAAACTCGAAGATAAGGACAAACTTAATGCTACATACACTTCTTCTATCTGATTTTTTTTACAGTTTTTTTTTTGTTGGTTTCCCAATTATAACGGTAAATCAGACTCAAATTATAAGTCAGTATGACGCTTTTTTTTTCAAAAATTAACAAGTCAAATAAGTTGAATTTTTTTTTTTACCCAACTGAGCGTTAAAAAAAAAAGACCGCTGCCAACTTAGCATCTTTTATACTTTATAATTTTTTTTTTACCTCTGTGTCGTTGGTGCATGTGTCTGTACTCTTTAAGCATTTAGCGTAAGTGGCAAGTTCACTGAAATATTAAAGAAAATGTGTTTGAAAAAAAAAAGAACAGAAACAACAAATGGAATCAATTACATTCTTAACAAATGACTTTATAAGCTTCTTAAATTCAAATATATAATTGATCAAACAATGTCTCAAGAATTTACATTTTTATATAAAGAAAAAGAAACTTTAAATAAATTTGTTAAACATTCACTGCACAATTATAAGTTAATTAAGGTTATCGGCATTGACTAGATTGTGTTGTTTATAAAGAGGAGGTAACATACTTGCACACTGCTTGGGAGTCGATGATGTCAAGTGTATCCAAGACGTACAGTGTGTCAACATAAGAGAAAACACAGGCTCTTATTTTGGCTGGACATTCTGGGGAAAAAAAATTTTGATTTACAGTTGTAGCAGCATCTAGCTCAATCACAAATCTATATATAGGCCAGTGATAGGTCAAACTTTTTTAAACCCGGGCGTAAAACCTAAAGAAATGTTGTTGTTTTGTTTTGTTTGTTTAAGTGACAGAGAAGATCTGTGAAAGAATGCAAAATAAGATACCCATAGAGAAACTTTAAAAGTTTCACAATCCAAAGAAACGGCGAGTGATGATACAGTTTGGCATCAGCGGCCCCGCAGGTTCTACCTGGGTGTAACATTGCTGCTGCAAACTGCCTAAGGCTCTGCGGCTCCTGATTTTTCCTCCGGGTTGACTCCCTAATCTTTTCACACATTTCGATGTTAGCTGTAAGGCAGTACAGATTTCTCGTAGGGGGGTAGAAAGTAGTAGCGAAAAAGTATTTAGAAGATGGATGTGCCAAAATATGTAGGTCGCAGCGGTGTCTGCGTATCCACGTAAAATACTGCTTTCCTCATTAATCTTCAGACTTGAAAACAAGACTTATTACTACATTCAGGACTTGTTCAGGTTTGATGTTAAAGGCAGTTTTACAGAAGATGTCTTGATAATATATGATGCATCCCCATCTTGATGAAATTATTTTTTAAAAATCAAGCAAAACATTGGGGTTTATAAAACAAGATTCTTACAAATCAAACAGTAACATAAAATTAATTTAATTTAACCTATTTAACCTTAGTTAGGCCAATATTAGAATATTTTGCCACTGTTTGGGATCCCTTAACTCTAGAAAACATAAAGAAACTTGAACAAATATGAAATAGAGCACCGAGATTTATAGCAAAGGAATATCAAATTTGATTAGAGTTACACCATTAGTAAAATCACTCAACTTCAGGACAAATGAATAAAAAGTAAATTAACAATGATACATAAAACACTAAATCATAATTTACAAATAGAAAAACAAAACCTAATGAAATACTCAGAAAGACATAAAGATAGAGGCACATTTCGTATTCCATACGCTATAACAAATTCGAACAAGTGCTTCTTCTTCCCTAGTACTATTAGAGAGTGGAATGGGTTGCTTGAAACAGCCAGAAAAGCACAAGATTTAGCAGAGTTTAAGTCATTGATTAATAGGCATGACGAGATTGACACATGAAATGCTTAGGACGTGATTATCTTATCTTTTTTGGAGTAACATCTGCTACCTATAAGATATGAAGATTTAAGAAAACACAATTGTTCTCGAGGGTAAGTGCCCTCTCTGAAAATCCCAACACACCCAGATGGTTTGCCTATAAGATTTTGAGTTCCATTTGACGTAATCTTCTGTCTGTATTCTTAATGTAGACTATATAATTTCAAAATTCTCAGATCTTCCACAAACTCAAGAAAAATATCTCTTTGTTGTTTTCTTCAAGGAATACAAAACATCGGAATTTGCATTAATGTATATTTAAAGCCAATTAACTTGTCTCTAATCATTATTAATAGTTTTTGAGACAAATTTAGTTTCAAAATCATTTTTCAGGATAAAATGGGCAAACTTAAATTATATATTATTGAACAAAGTTGTCTTCAGCACTCGGCAACATAAAATGTACGTTAAATAGCTCTTGAATTAAGCATTATGAAGTTTTTGAAAATGATTGTGGGTGCATGAAAAAATATTTTTTTTTATAAAAGTAAAGTTTTGGGATATATTATATTAAGTGCTTATGAATTACCACGGCTTCATTGCAAATTAAACACACTTGTTTGTAGCAATATGACTTTAATTTTTAGCTCATATTCAAAACTTGAATTTTTTCAGTGTGGATTTTTAAAAATTGTTCTTACAAAACATTTGGCGGGGCGGATGAAACTACTCCACCGGCCGGACATGGCCTGCGGGCGTAGTTTGCCTATCACTGATCTATCCAAAGATGTGGATTGTTTGGGCATTGCAGGTATGGAACTTAAATTCTTAAGATTAAGATATTTTTATAAAGCAAAAATAAAAATGAATTTATAATTTTTAAAAAATTTTTTTTTCAGTATAAAGAAAAAAATGAGCTCAACTTAAAATGTAAATATAATTTTCTAGACTGGCATTTTAAAAAGTATGACATCTCTGTGATATATATTGCTAAAACGTTTAAGTTATAACATGACATTTGGAGCTAATCTTACCTGCTGGAGCTGGAAAAAAATAAAAACATTGTTAAATATTTCAAAAAGTTTGTTTTAAGTTAATTACTAACAATACATGTTATATCAATGATTGGCTTCATGTAATAATAATTAAATATTAAATATCACGACAGCAGTAGAAAGAAGGGTGAAAATGGATGAAAATGCAACGGTGCCTGGTGATTACATAGGCCCTAACCTGTGACCGCAGCTGTTTATCAGGGATTGGCCTCTTTAGTCACACAAGAAGTTGCAAAGGAAAAAAATAATTGTCTCTTGAGACGTAAAAAGGCCACAGAATTAAATATGTGCTTTCTCGCTAATAAAAAATATCATTTTGATACATTTTTCAAAATGTGATTTTTAGTTTCAAGACTAGTCACAAAACAATGACATAGAAGGTGAACCCTTGGCTAAAACCATAACAATATTCTCATGCTCTTCAAATGTAATAGTGAATCTAACCTTTTTTGTTTCTTTTGTTATACATGTTTAGGCTGTTCCTATAGAACAGATGATTATTTTATCCAAGCCCAAACAGGACAGCGGGGGGGGGGGGGATGGCGGCCGACAGGCAGGGTTTGAACCTGGGACCATCGAGGCGAAAGTCCAGAGATCAATGCTATCACACGACCAGATAGACATCCTTATTTCGGACTTGACTGCCCTTTCACTTCCATGTATATATTTATTCGTACAAAGATATGCCGAGAAAGTGGCGCCATAAAAGTAGGACTATAAAAAGTTCAGTACCAGTGAAGCATTCCATACCCAATGAACCGAATTCATTGCAAACCAAAACAGAAAAGACGAGAATGTCAAATCAAGAATCTTTTATTCTCTCTTTAAAAAAAGGTATTGGTTTGAATTTGCGCGTGAAAAATTATATTAAAAAAAAGTTATCCTAGATTAACTAATGTATGTAATTCAAAATAGTATTAAGAAGTTTTTTTTTCTATTTATTTATTACGAATAAAAATATCACTTACCTAGATCAGGGTAAATTGCATTGGTTATAGCTGTTACGTCTGAAAATGGAAATTCGAAATTGATACAGTTTCAGTCTATAATTTACATTTTATAAATACTTGTGAACAAAAATTATTTACATATCAATATAAGGAAGTGTGCTTGACAATGGACGAACACAATGAAGTTTAAACTTTTTTTTTTTTTTGGGGGGGGGAGGTGTCAGACTCAGGTAAAAAAAAGCATAGGTGCATCAGGCACCTGTAAGAATATCGCTGTACCAGACACCTGTAAAAGCATAGTTTTTCAGACACTTTAGGAACATCGCTGTATCAGACACCTTTAAGAGCATGGCTGTATGAGACACCTTTAACAGTTTGCCTGTATCAGACACCTATAAGAGCATGGCTGTATGAGACACCTGTAACAGTTTGCCTGTATCAGACACCTATAAGAGCAGGGCTGTACCAGAAATTTGTGAGAGATTGCTCCATCAGGCACCTTGAAGAACATCGCTGTAAGAGCATCGTTTGTATCAGAAATTTGTGAGATCATCGGGTGTGTCAGACACTTGTGAGATCATCGGGTGTGTCAGACATCAATCAAAGATTTCTGTAATATTTTAGATCAGTCTGACCTAAGTTAGTGACTTTCATATCCTAGAGCTATCAGCAAGTTTAAAAACACAAACAAGACCAACATACGTCGCTGCTGCTTTTTAGTGGATTTAGTGAAAAATTCCAATGACTTCGATCTATTGGTAAACATCAGATCTACATATTTCAACTCAAAATCAAAGTCTTGCGTAAGCATGAATTATTAATTTAGTAATATGGTGTAGTGTCTACGTTTCACCTATTTGTTTTAAAGTTAACTTATACTTTTTAAATTTAATTCGGTTCGGAGACTTTACAGCCTAAATTATAAATACACACACACACACACACACACACATATATAACAGTGCTTTTTTGTGTAAAAAAAGTATGTTTCGGTACTCAGTGATGGATTGCCTAACTTTTAACTACTAGTAAATTAATAATAACCGTTAAAATACAAGAAAAGTACTATTTTTCCCAAAATTGAAAAAAACTGCAGGTACGCCGATGAGTACTGTCACATAAAAAAGCACTTTTTTTAAATATACATGTATATAAATATTATATATATTAAATTATATTTTTATATTGTATTTTTAATGAACTTACTGCACGAATAGTTGGCAAGTTTGTCACCGGCCTGTACAAACAGAAGTCTCAAGTATACATCTGTAACACAACTTTGCTTTTTCAGAAATTGAAATGTGTTGTTGAGCTCTCTGTGTATAAAAATGGACTTTGCCTTTTTAATAGCAGTATTGTTGAAACAAAAGTTAAATACAAACAAGAAATAAATGAACCATTTAATTCGGCCATTTCGTTAGTTTTCTGTGTAAGTCACTCAGTGTTGATCTATTCAAAAGATTGGTTCCATTTCTAAAGATTTAGATCTCGGTCGGTTTGATTAACAAACGTGCCTTTTGGCTCTTCATCAATAATAACTATCTTTCATTCTGTTTCATTCTAGTCATCTTGAGTATTCTTTATTCTTCTTTTTAATGTAGATGTCATATTATAGTCTGAACTTAAACTTGATTGGTCACTTATTGCAGCGTGATGTCGCTTTTAATTAAACTTTTTTTTTAGCAAACCATAAATGGAATTTAAGTAGTTTCAAACAAAATACATATTTATTTAAACTTTATAGAAACTTTTTTATTTATTACAAATCTTTGTTTTCGAGATATCAAATAATAGTCTTTCTTATCATTGGTACTTACAGGCATTTTTCAGCATTTGTAGCATTGCTGATTTCTAATTCCATGAAGCTTCGCATGTATGTTTCCACCGCTGTTGTACAGTTGGTGTCTACCATTAAAATACTGTCGTGAATTTGCTTATTTGGATTGCCACCCTTTAGTGTTTGTTACATTTGTTAACCTGTGTACTGACCGTATTTCGTAGTCCGTGTTGTGAACTCTACTATGTGTGTAGTTGTTTGTCATTCAGTGAAATAAAGCTTTGAATGTAACATGGTATTGTTATTATTAAGTACAACAATTTATTTCACTGAATCTGTCTAAACATGGATAGACTACTTCGGCCTGAAAGATTCGACGTGGAACCTACCGCACCTCAAGCACAAGAAAAGTGGCTGCACTGGTACGAAACATTTAAAAACTTTGTGTCTGTAGTTACTATAGAAAATGTAGATAACAAAAAACTACTAATTAACTACATTTCGCCATCGGTGTACCAGATGATTAGTGACAAGGAAACATATGAGGAAGCAATCCAGTCACTAAACAACATCTATGTGCAGCCCAATAACGAAGTCTTCGCAAGGCACAAGTTAGCCACGTGCAGACAAGAACAGGGTCAAAGCGTTGACGCCTTTCTACAAAAACTCCGCAGTCTATCCAAGGATTGCAATTTCAAAGCCGTGACAGCTGAGCAACATCGTGACGAGTCCATACGCGATGCATTCATCACAGGGATTGCCTCCAACAGCATTAGAAAACGTCTCCTAGAGAAAACAGATTTAAAGTTAAAGGATGCATTTGAGGAAGCCAGAGTACTTGAACACGCCTATCAACATTCGTTGTTGTACGAGTCACAGCCAGAATCCACTAGTGGGGCTACTACAAATGCTGTAAGTGAACACCCTGCTGATCTTGTCGCTCCCCAGTTGCCTGATCTACGAGCCTCGATTAATTCGACTCAAACAAAACAAGAGGTAAGCGCTATATCTACCAAGTGTTACTTCTGTGGCAGAGGAAGACATCCTCGTAATGAGTGCCCCGCACGTGAAGCCACATGTAATCAGTGTGGCAAGAAGGGACATTTTCAGAGATCTTGCAAGTCAAGAAAATCTACTGCATTTGCCCTCGCTACGTTGCACTCTTTAGGACTAGGCAAATCGACCTCCTTGATTCTTCTCAATGGGGTGCCACTTAAAGCCTTGATAGACACTGGAAGCTGTGAGAGTTATGTATCAGCTCGAGTTGCCAGGAGTCACAAATGGCCGATAAAAACCTCCGTGGACAGAATATTTATGGCTTCTACTCACCTGTCTCGAGTTACTGAAGGCCATACCTTTGCTACCATTCAACTCAAAGATGAAACATATGAAAATATTAAACTGTCACTTTTAGATGGACTGTGTTCAGATGTTATTTTAGGCTTGGACTTCATAAGCCTACACGAGAATCTACAGATTCCTTTTAGTGGAAAGAGACCACCTCTGTGCGTAAGTACCCTTAGACCAGCTAAAGTAGAGGCGCCTAGTCTTTTTGGTAACTTATCTCCAAACTGCACCCCAGTGGCAACTAAGTCACGCAGACACTCACTACAGGACTCTAAGTTTATTAATGATGAGATTCAGAGACTACTCAAAGAAGAAGTAATAGAACCCTCAAAGTCCCCCTGGCGGGCACAGGTTCTAATAACAGCCAATGAGAGGCACAAAAGACGGATGGTTATTGACTACAGTCAGACGATCAACAGATTTACGCTGCTAGACGCCTATCCCATGCCAAGAATGGATGAATTAGCAGAGAAGATATCACAATTTTCTGTCTTCAGCACTCTGGACCTCAAAAATGCTTATCATCAGATCCCGATTAAAGAAGAAGAAAGGCCATATACAGCTTTCGAGGCTGGGGGTAGACTTTACCAGTTTCGAAGAATTCCATTTGGAGTTACAAATGGAGTGGCTTGTTTCCAGCGAACCATAGATAAAATAATCGAAGATGAGCAACTAGAAAATACATTCGCTTATGTAGATAATGTGACCATCTGTGGATGTGATACCAAATCTCATGATAGAAACCTGCAGAGATTCTTCAAAGTAGCTCAGAAGTATGGTATTACCTTCAACGAAGCTAAAAGTGAGATTGGAACACATAGTGTCAGACTGCTGGGATACGAAATATCTAAAGGTCAGCTCAAGCCTGACCCAGAAAGATTCACAGCCTTGCGGGAATTAAATGCTCCGTCGAACCTGCGAGAACAGAAACGAATAGTGGGCCTGCTGGCTTATTATTCTCTATGGATTCCTAACTTCTCAGACAAAATCAGCCTCTTAGCTAGAAATAAACGATTTCCTGTCCCTGAGGAAGTCAAACAAGCATTCCAGAACCTAAAGGACGAGCTCGAGGAATCTGCCGTGTACACCATTGATTACACTCGCCCGCTAACAGTGGAGACAGATGCGTCTGACATAGCTATAGCAGCTACACTTAATCAAGATGGCCGGCCTGTGGCTTTCTTTTCCCGGACACTATCGCAAAGCGAAAGAAGGCACTCATCAGTGGAAAAAGAAGCGTATGCAATAGTAGAATCTTTGAGAAAGTGGAAACACTTTCTTATTGGAAGACCCTTTACCCTTGTCACAGACCAGCGATCCGTGTCCTTTATGTATTGTAGGCAAAATAAAGGCAAGATCAAGAATGAGAAGATCCAAAGGTGGAGGTTAGAGCTATCCTGCTTTCACTACGACGTCGTTTACAGACCAGGTACACAGAACACTGCTGCTGACACTTTCAGCAGAAATCGCTACTTATCCGCAATGTCACGTAACGACCTAAAACTACTCCACAATAGTTTGTGTCACCCTGGTGTAACAAGAATGCTACATTTTGTGAGATCAAAAAATCTACCCTTTTCCACCGATGACGTCAGAACAGTGATCAACCAGTGCCAGTCATGTGCTGAACTTAAACCTCGATTCTTCAGGCCACCAATAGGACAATTAATCAAAGCCACTCAGCCATTCGAAAGAATAAGCATGGACTTTAAGGGACCTCTCCCTTCCAACTCACGCAATAAATATCTTCTTACCATGATCGACGAATTCTCTAGGTTTCCTTTTGCCTTTGCATGCCCAGATATGTCATCTGCTACTGTTGTTAAATGCCTAAATGAGTTGTTCGCCTTATTTGGGCTACCTTCCTATGTCCATACCGACAGAGGTACTTCCTTTATGTCTGCTGAAGTACAGAAGTACCTTAACGAAAGAGGAGTTGCTACGAGCAGGACCACGGCCTACAATCCTAGAGGAAATGGTCAAATAGAGAAACTGAACAGTACCCTTTGGAAAGCTATAACCTTAGCTTTACACTCCCAGGACTTGAGTACGTCTCGGTGGGAACTAGTATTGCAAGATGCGTTGCACTCAATTCGGTCACTTTTGTGTACGGCGACGAATAAAACTCCACATGAGAGACTCTTTGGATACTATCGCAGAAGTACTTCTGGAACATCCCTACCAACGTGGTTAACATCTCCTGGTCCCGTGTTGTTAAAAAGAAATAATAGATCCTCTAAGTATGACCCTTTAACAGAGGAGGTAGAGCTTGTGAATAGCAACCCTCAATACGCTCTTATCAAAACATCTACGGGCCGAGAAGAAACAGTTTCTTTAAGATTGTTGGCACCCAAAGAAAAAGACTGTTTCACAGAGAATGTGAGACCCCCTGTGCTGAGAGACGCTTCGTTCAGGAATGCGACACCCTCACTTCAAAGCGAAACAGAAAACAACGCAGAGAACTCTTCTCTGAACCCTCCTGTTAACCGAACAACCAAACCAACCCTATCGGGGGAAGTGGACCCGGTTGAAGCCCCGACCATCGAGTCACCAAGTAATGTTGTTAGTACTGATACTGATAGTACTAATAGTGCCGATCCAAACTGCCGCTACAACCTAAGAGAAAGAAAATCAAGACCCAACTACCGCGTTTAACAGACTAATGTGTTTGATAAACAGTTGCTGTATAATAGACTAATGTGTTTGATAAACAGTTTGCTATTAACCAGTATTGCAGATGTGTTTAGATGCTTATGCTTATTAATCTTTGTATTTGCTTTGACTACTTGATGTTGTGTCATATGTATAAAATTTAAACGTGGGGTGAATGTCGTGAATTTGCTTATTTGGATTGCCACCCTTTAGTGTTTGTTACATTTGTTAACCTGTGTACTGACCGTATTTCGTAGTCCGTGTTGTGAACTCTACTATGTGTGTAGTTGTTTGTCATTCAGTGAAATAAAGCTTTGAATGTAACATGGTATTGTTATTATTAAGTTTCAAACAAAATACATATTTATTTAAACTTTATAGAAACTTTTTTATTTATTACAAATCTTTGTTTTCGAGATATCAAATAATAGTCTTTCTTATCATTGGTACTTACAGGCATTTTTCAGCATTTGTAGCATTGCTGATTTCTAATTCCATGAAGCTTCGCATGTATGTTTCCACCGCTGTTGTACAGTTGGTGTCTACCATTAAAATACAAAAATACTTTTTTAGAAAGAAAGGGCATAATATACTTCGGATTGCCTCTAAGAAGAAGCAACATTTGGGGCGTGACTTAGGAAGCGGGGTGGCTGGGCGCTTGTCTGTATTGGGTAATGACATTAGTTGGGGAAAAGTAAAGGCGGTTGGTTGTTGTGCTGGCCACATAACACCCTCGTTAACCGTGGACCCAATAGATCGCAAGCTCTGAAAAGGGAACTTTTTTATTTAGCAAATTTGCACTTTGCATTTCTGCCATTACGTGTTAATATTTATAACTAAAATTGTCAGTGTTGCCCACTTTCACAATCTCGTTTGACAGTAACACAGACTAAAAACGCAAAATGCGAAACTGTTATAATAAATAAAAAACTGGCATGGAATCCCCATATTGATGAAACTATCAAAAAATCAAGCAAAGCATTAGCATTTATTAAAGTAAATTTCTATAAATCAAATAAGAACATAAAACTAAAATGTTATTTAACCTTGGTTAGGCCAATAATAAAATATGCATCCTCTGTTTGGGACACAAACAGACACAAAATAGAGCAGTGAGATTCATAACAAACGAATATTCACATTTAACTGGAGTAACACTTTTAGTAAAATCACTAAATTTAGAAAACCTTCAGGACAGAAGACTCAAAAGTAAAGTAGCAATCTATACTATAAAGTAGAATGTGAGGTGTATGTATGTGACTTATACACATCAAAACCGCTTGACCAATCTTGATAAAACTTGGCAGGAATGTTTCTTGGGTACCAACTTAGACCGTAGTGTATGTATTGTAGCCCTAAAACAAACTTAAGACCCTAAAAAAAAAATAAAGTTGTCCAACTCTATTAAAGCTATAGTATTTATGGATCTAGGCCATGGTTAACAATGTTGACATGAGAAAAGATCGAAAGGATTTAGACCTAGATCTAATTTTAAGAAATACACTTTGCGCAGATAGTTTTTACTTTGACACATGAAAATACAAAAGAAGATCCTTTGATTTCATTATATAATAAAATTAACCTTCAATTATGTGTTTCAAAAGCACTTTTCTAAAGCATTTTAAAGAGACTACATTCGTTTACGAAAGCTGCGAAGCCGAGTTGAGATAGACCTAGATCCAAGGAGGTTATATTTAGATGGAGATGGCGTGACGTCACTAGGTTGAAGCCAAATCGCAGCCATCTTGGTCTACTCAAATTAAATGTGTAGTCTGTTGTTGTTTTTTTTTGAGAAATTTGTTCGACAATATTTCACGACATTATTTAAATATCTGTACATTGTGTAATATAATATAAAACGTTAAAAACACAGTGTATAGAATAAAATAAACATTACAAATGCCTTCTTGTTCGGCTATCATCTTACTTGCATAAGCCAATTTTCACTGGTTTATCTGAGCACATGTTTGAATGTGAGCCTACTGAAAACCATGTAATTTTACTCATCAAGGCAATAGCAGAGAAATATCTGCAAGTGCGGTATCACTACGCAGCAAAACATTACACTTTTAGGAATCATATGCAAAAAGGTGCTGTGAGCAGACAGGTGCATACAAAACTAATTCTCTTCAGTGGTAAATAATTAGTTATCTCCCACTAGCTCATTGACTTTGTATATTCAGTATGGTTTATCAGTGTGTTCTTATATAATGTCTTCATGTTTGTATAAAAATGTATCTTCCCACATTTTACATACTAAACATTTTAGATGTAGGCCTGAGTTAATTAGGGAAAGATTAGTTAGTATTACTGTAACATTATTATTAGTAGTAGGTAGTAGTACTCTTTTCACTTCAATTTTATCAATTTTGTGGTGATTTCAGTGCGGTAAAAAGTATCAAAAATATAACAAACCTCTTGCAAATCATTTTTGTGCTTTTTTCAGCTCACAATAGTGCTTAATTTCGATGTAATCATTATATTTCGGTTTTGTAAGCCTCGATCAGGTGATCGTATAAATCACTTTACATGCTCTACAGCGCTTTGTAATTGATCCATTGGAATATCTAGACCACCAGATATGAACTTGGGCCTTAGAGGAGTTTAGAAAAAAACATGATGACAAAATACGAGGCTAATTTGAGTCGTTACGAGAATTAGAAAACTGGTATCGCAATGAAAACGGATGGAATGTTTTGAGTAAACCAATATGGCGAATAGGCTCCGCCCACTGGCTTCAACCGATAATGAACATTCGATAGCAACCGCCATCTCCATCTAAATATAACCTCCTTGCCTAGATCTATATTCATTCATGAATCGCATACTAAAAATTATTTCGTTTAATTGTTCACTTTATAATCCTATTCTTTTAACAAAGCTATCGCTCTTTTCGTTTTTAATAGATATGAATATATCGGCTTCGGATAAACCCATTTTCGCAAAACTAATTTTATTTTCGTAGCGAAAGAGAAAAAACTTGAAAGGATCATTAGCTAACTTTAACATACATCTAAATCCAATCCACTAGATTAGTAAACACAAACTTAGACCCGCAGGCCGCGGATAATGTCAGGCTAGTTATACATAAAACACTGAACCATAATCTTCAAATAGAAAAACAAAATCTAATAAAATGCTCAGAAAGACACAAAGATAAAGGCACATTCCTCGTTCCATATTAATCCATATGCTAGGACAAATTTGTACAAATTCTTCCCAAGTGCTATTAGAGCATGGAATTGGTTTCCTGAGCCAGACAGAAAAAGCAGTGACTTGGCAGAGTTTAAGTCATTGATTGACATGCATGACTAGATGCATGACGCGTAGGACGTAATCATCTTCTTTTATGAAGTAACGTCTGTATTATATAGATAAAATAAAAAGAAGATAAGACATTGAGTATCATTTGTTCACCTTGGGTCAAGAAGGTCAAGCACGAGAAAACCTGAGTAGAAAGCAGAAATGACAATTGCTAAAATAAAATTTAGTTTTTCTTTAGTACTTGGAGCAGTAGGCATGATAAAAGTGGCCTTTGTTACCCTCTGTGCTGCGGACATAATTATAACGTCCAGATTGTCGTGCGCGTTTGAAGTTTTTCTTAGCATTTAATATTGGTGTTTCAGCGTATAGGAAGTAGTTTATTGTAAGTGCGTTTTGTTGTCTAGAATATTGTGTGTGTGTGTGTGTTTACGTCATCCTTAGCTTCCGCAAGAGAGAGAGAGCTGCTTTTGTGAGCTGGGTAGCTGGGTTTTTGGTTCCCCTTGTAAGGGTACGTAAGTACATAGTTTTATTAAGTACGCTGATCTTTCGGTACGGGTGTCGCTATTGAAAAGTTCTTTCTTGTAGCGGCAGCGCTAGATCTAGGTTTTCTTTTCGTTTCAGGGTGTTAGGTTTGGGCTAT
Organism: Biomphalaria sudanica; assembly: GCA_036873155.1. Taxonomy (NCBI): domain Eukaryota; kingdom Metazoa; phylum Mollusca; class Gastropoda; family Planorbidae; genus Biomphalaria; species Biomphalaria sudanica. The sequence goes on from JAZGLO010006691.1 coordinate 381,162, forward strand.
GGGAAAGTGTGTCGTCTTTCTGCCCTTGGAGTTGTGTAGCAACTATCGGTGTTGAGGTGTAGGGAGTTGAGCTTCTGTTGGGCGCCGAGATGAGTGTGAGTGTGAAGGTGTGTTACGGAAACCTGTTGGTGTGATATTAGACTAATTAGTATCAAATGCTAACTTCAAGGATATTGATGTACATGCAAATATGTTTGAAACTTACAATTACGTTTAATTAAATATTGTTCCTGTTGACAACTGTTGTTATTCACTAAATGTTCAGTTGAATAACTGTTATGCAATGTTTGTAGTTTACATGCTTTTATCTTTAGGTTCTTGTGTTACTCTGTTCAGGCTGGGGATACGGGACCGTAATATCATATCATCTGAAATCCCACCCTGACACGGATCACATAATTATAATTATTAGAGTTGTACTTAGTGTGAGATATACTTATTCTAAAGGACTTATTATTGGATACCGCTGTGATGCGGATGTAACTGTACCTTGTTATACTTTGGATTGTGTTTATACATCTTGGATGTAATTATTTTTTCTAACCAGTGATCTGTTACTGAACGCTTGAAGATGCAGTATTTTAATATGTATTTTTCTCATTGAATTAACAATATTTTGCCTGCTGAAATTGGACTCAGGTCTATATGTAATATCTATATTTGTTACGTATTACATTAACATTTTACACATAGTCATGATCCCAGACGGTATTTTGGCACCAGTGATTTAATTTCACGTCGGCCTATGTTTGGAAGCAGCTTGGTCAGAGCTGATTTTACCATCAAGGTTAAAGGCAGGGGATCGCTGTAAAAAAAAAGGAATTCTCTTCTTTATTCACAGTCAGTCAGTCAGTCAGTCAGTCAGTCAGTCAGTGCGACAGTAAGACGGTCTTACAGAAGGATATCAATGTAGTCACGTGTCAACATCTATTTTAAGTAACGCCCTGCCTCCGATATTTTCCACCTCTATAAACCCGGTGACGCATCATTGCAATTACAGATCGATACCTTGTCTTTACATCGACCTTGATACCTTCAACCAAACATGTTCATGCATCCTGCTTTTCTGCCTTCATCTCATTGGTTGTTTTAAAATACAATTCTAAATGTTCTCCCTCTACCCCCACTCTGATTCATTCAGTCAGCTGCTACCTGTGCTGTGGTCTCGTATTTATCTTCCCCAATTTGATTAAAGCTGATTATTTCAATCTAGCAAAAGTCTATTTCTGTCTAAAATTTCGATATATAATTATTTTTTTATTTTGGTAGAGTCTACATTCTGAGCTATTTAAATAAGGAGCAATCCATTTTTTCATTATGTCCCGTATTGGAGATTTTCACGGTAAACTAAATGTCAAGGACACTAAGTTAAACTTTACTGTTGCCAACTAAATAAAAACAAAATTGAGCTCTACTTTTTAAAAATATTAATGTGCACTAGTTTATATTCGTATCAAACCTTCTTTATTGCCGCTAGTAAGTTGTCCATCTGTTTTTAAAAAGGTTTTAAGTCAGAATAAAAGTGCAATGTTTTCTTTCACATCTACGTCATAGTGTGCTACTAAAGGAAGAGAGAGGTGCGGTGGCTGAGCGGTAAAGCGCTTGACTTTCGAACCGGGAACCGGGTTTCGAATCCTGGTGAAGACTGGGATTTTTATTTTCGGGATCTTCGGGTGCCTCTGAGTCCCCCCCAGCTCTAACATTAGTTGGGGAAAAGTAAAGGCGGTTGGTCGTTGTATTGGCCACATGACACCCTTCTCGTTAACCGTAGGCCACAGAAACAGATGACCTTTACATCCTCTGCCCTATAGACCACAAGGTCTGAAAGAGGGACTTTACTTTTACTACTTTACTAAAAGAAGAGCGTAGAACATTAAATTCGGCAGTGCTAAAATGTGTACAGAAATTTTCTGATACCTTCTCAAAAACAGCTCATCAATACTTCCTTGATTTAGTACACAGGATACACAAAAAATTAAGCTATTTATAGTTTCTTCGCCATGTATGAAACTCTCCAATAACGCATTCTTATCTTGGAATTCCCAAATACCAATAAGCAGATGAAAACAGACTTTTTGTGTATTTTTCTCTCCTATTGAAAGTCTGCACTATGTCTTGAGGATATAAAGGAAAATTAGAACTTAACAGACCTTTTGTTTATCAACATCAGGATTGTCTAAATAATGACATATAAAACTTGAAATCATATTTTTTTTAAATGCGTCATAGTGCATGCTGAGAAAACATATATAGGAAGAGAAATGAAAAAGAAAACATATATAGGAAGAGAAATGAAAAAGAAAACATATATAGGAAGAGAAATGAAAAAGAAAACATATATAGGAAGAGAAATGAAAAAGAAAACATATATAGGAAGAGAAATGAAAAAGAAAACATATATAGGAAGAGAAATGAAAAAGAAAACATATATAGGAAGAGAAATGAAAAAGAAAACATATATAGGAAGAGAAATGAAAAAGAAAACATATCCTCGTTTCCATTAGCGAAGACCTCGGCAAAAATACATGGACTTTTTTTAAAAATCGATATGAGTTTGTAATGATCACTGCAATAACCCAACGATGAACATTTTTTAAATAAAAATCATTTAGAATATATATGTACCAGAAATAAAATATACCTAAACTAGTTCTATTGTTCTGAAAAGAAATACAGAAAATGAATGGTCTATGACACTGTTTCCTAAACTTTTTCGTTAACGGGACACTTATTTTTAGAGAGTAAATTCATTCGGTGGCCTACTCGTTAATTATTCCAGTAGTTCGTGGAACACTAGGGTTTAGCGGAACACTGGTCTGTGAAAACGAAATCAAGACATAGTGCATGCTAAGATAATGCATGCTAAGATAATTTAAACACGTCTATTTACAAGCATTCATATCTCTTGTCAACAATTAGATTTAAAATGGGACTCTCCTCTCCTCTCTCTCGCTCTATTACTCTTTTTCACTCTCTCTCTCTGTCTTTCCCTCTCTAACTCACTCATTCACACACACACACACCGCAAATGAAGAAGATAACGCTCTATTTACCAAGAAATTACCGCCCTTTGTACACAGCCACAGCATATGTTACAATATTGATTCTAAAGAAAACGCACACATACAAAATGTATTGTTCACAATCTTTTCACTTGGAATGTCCTCTATACTAAGCGGCTCTTATGATAGCAAAGTGATGAGGACATCTAATACGTATTGACGTTGTCTTGCACAACGTACTTGTGATGTTGGACATCAATGAAGGAACGATGTCAGTGTTAAAAATTAGACAATTCATACAAACCATATTCCACTGATATTATTTAACAACATAAAACAACCATAGTGTAGGCCTTTTATTGACTACTATTACACTGAAGGTGATTTTGTAACTGGAGGAAGTAACGCGAGGATAAAATGTTTTGTTACGTTTACCTACACACTGCGTATTCTAGAATTGCTTTTGTATAGCGCAACTTTCATGCTTATAGCATGCTCAATGCACTATCCAATATCTTTTGTGAACATACAGGTGAGTGTGTGTGTGTGGGGGGGGTATCTGGGAGAAGGTTTCCGTGCTGTCATTAGGCGCTCGCTCAAGTTGGGTGTCGAGCTCGCACCTCCATTGGTAGATAGATGATGTTTTTTGTTGTTTTATTTTTCACTCAGTCACATATCCCACTTTGACCTTCAGTAAAATGACCTTTTTGTAACTCACCTCGCCCACGTCATCGATGTGTAATTCAATCAACGTGTCGTGACTCAGACTTTGTTTCAAACGTCTTTCATCAATTGAACCAGAAGTCCATGCAAACATTTAACTACACATTGGTTTAATGCGACTCAATTTCGCCGAGAGAGAAAGATTTGTTGAGCTCTAGAATCGTGACAATAAGATTAAATTCCCACCATATAATAAAAAGAATAGTAATAATTGAAAAGCTTACACTGTTAATGGGAGGCTACTGTGGATTTTACATTACTATAACAACTCGATCCTAGTAGTACCAGTATCACTAAAAATACTGGCATGGTACATAGACACCAATTTAGATCTCTTCAAAACAGAACGAATCTGTTCAGTCATGGATGACTGGTACATAGATACCAACTTAGATCTCTTCTATTGCTATGTAAAAGCTATAATTATTATTTTGTTTTGTTCCTTTCCCTTGAAAAAAAAAAGTATCCATTCATGTTTTCTTTGTGTAACATTCATAGTAAAAACTGGCAACAGAGCCAGAAAGGCAATTGATATATAGATTCTAGTCTAGCCTAGTATTTTAAATATTTTAAGGATTTTTTTTCTTCGCATATTATTTCATTTATGTTATAAGGTATGTCAAATACATTTTATAAACAATAAAAAACAAAATATTCTAACCTGTCTGTTGAGAAGCACCATACTGAATATAACACGCTGTGGAGCATAGAATAAAAGTTTAGTATCACACACACACATTTACATATTATAAATATTTTTTAAATTGTTAAACATAACTTATACATAACCTAATAAAATACAAAAACAAAATCAAATAAAATACTCAGAAAAACGCAAAGATAAAAGCACATCCATCATTACATATGCTAGGACAAATTTTTAAAAACGCTCTTTCTTCCCTAGAGCTATTAGAGCATGAAATAGGTTGCCTGAGCCAGCCAGAAAAAAAAATGACTAGCTAGAATTTAAGTCACTAGTCAATTTCCAGGGGCCTCCTGATTTACCAGGAGCTCCTGGACATCTCCTGAAGTTGCAAAATATACGAAAAAGTCCTGGAAATATCCGGAAATTATTAAAATCTTTTGAAAACTCATACAAATCTCATGAAATATATAGACAAAAATTGTCATTTTGGGGTGTCATTCAATATGGAAAATGCTAATCATACTGGCGATAAATAAAAACGGAATCATGCATTACCCGTAATTGTGTAATCTGGTGCCTTAAACTAATGAAGAATTACTTGAGGTCAACAATTCTCAAAGATAGATTGAAAAATTTGGTAATTCTTGCTATTGAATGTGATCTATGTAGGAAGCAGAATTATCATGATATACTCTATGACTTTGCTACACGCAAGGCTCGTAAAGTAATTCTGTACGTAGTAAAGAATGAATAAAATGCGTAGACGAATTTATTTTCTAACACAAACTCTTAAATTTCACTTATTATCCGCTTTCCTACCCAAACTTGGCCCCACGAAATCCGTTTCGCATAGGGCCCCACAATGATTAAGTCGGCCCTGCTATTTAGTGTTTGTAAAATGTTTGTTTTGTAAAATGTTTTACATATTTCGGATGTTCCTTTAGAGTTAAAGATAGTTTACTTCTTAGCCAAGCCTCCAGCAGGACGAAGTTGGGTGGGAGCGGGCAGGGTTTGACAGTCCAGCGCGCAGCCATCCGTAGCGACGTGTGAATGCCACTTGTTCTCTGACCCCCCACACACACACACACTTGTTTTTTCATGGGGAGACTATCCGCAGAAATAAGAGAGTGATCTTTCCTTTACTTCTAGCTCGTCCAAACTGTTGAGCGAGGAAGAGAATTTAATATATACATGTATGACTTAGCTACACGCAAGGCTCGTAAAGTAATTCTGTACGTAGTAAAGAATGAATAAAATGCAAAGACGAATTTTTTAATACAAACTCTTAATTTTCACTTATTATCCGCTTCCCTTCCCAAACCTGGCCCGCGAAATCCGTTTCGCATAGGGCCCCACAATGGTTAAGTCCGGCCCTGCTATTTAGTGACGAGTGAATACTACTTGTTCTTCCCCCCTCCCTCTTTTTTTTCGTTTCTAAAATTATGTGGGGTAACTCTAGTCTGTTCGACTTGCAGAAATAAAAGAGTAATCTTTCTATAATTTTGTGTCCAAACTCTTGAGCAATGAAAAGAATTATATATATAGATTGGTTAACATGCATGACTAGATTGACATAGGAACACGCGTATGACATAATCATCTTCTGTTTTTTAAAGTAACGTCTTTATTTTATAAGATTAAGATTAGATAAAAAGATAAAATATTCAGACAAATATAAAGGCATATTTTTTATTCCATATACTAAGACAAATTCATACAAATGCTCCTTCTTTCCAAGTGCTGTTATAGCATAAAATGGGTTGCCTGAATCAGCCTGGAAAGCCTACAATATGGCTCAATTTAAGTTAGAGATTAAGATGCATGACTAGATTTTCACAGGAACACGCGTAGAACTAATCATCTTTCGAAGCCACGTTTGCAACTAAGATAAGATACAGTGTGAGCGTTTTATTTTCCTTGACCTGGATCTAATCTAAAGCTATCTGGTTTGATTCAAATGAAACGCAGTCACGCATGAAGGTCGGGGCATACTTTTGGCTTTCCTCTTTAAAATCACGAGACCTTTAAAGCGAAAACAGAATTAAGTCAGGAAACAACTAAAACTTTGTAAGTAAAGTTTATTTGGGTCACTTTAAAATGATGCTTAATTTGGTCACTACCAGGCGAAAACAGCTTTGCTAAAAACTGAAAAGGAAAAAAACAATTTAAAAAAAAAAAAAAAAAATGAAAACGTTGCTCCTTTTAGTTTGTCTTTCCTTTAGCATGTCACGTTTATAGATGTTAGAAACTAAGAGCGCTTTTGAAATGATGCATAGTTTGTTCGCTAGTAAATGAAAACAATGTAGCAGTTCCTGTGGAATAGATACATTGTTCTCTTATGCTGCCTGTCAATCTGTCTGTCAGATGCCAGAAAGCGCTATTGAAAATCCAATTTCAATTTCGATTGTATTGTATAACGAAATATTAATGATTTGCTGTTGTGAAAGCTTTTTTTTTTTTTTGCACGCTGTAAATTTTGTTTTTTACATTTTAAATGCCATTTTGAAAAAAAACACCAGTCACCAAATTATATGAGCGTACCTAAGAGGGGTTTTGAATTAAAAAAAACAAACTCTAAAGATTTTTTTAGTTTAAAACCCCCCAACAGATGATTTCGACGATAAAACTTCCCTTTTCGATATAAAATCTAAAACAAACTACAGTCACCTAATTCAAAGCGCCAAGAAAAGAGAGGTTACACATTTCTACCAGTGGCTGGGCTCCATTAATAAAGTGCAGTGAATAGTCATCTGCCGAAATTGAAAATGACTAAATGTGGCTCAACAAAGATGGCTAAGAAGTATTTTAGGGTCTCAATCAAGGAAATACACTGCCGAACTAGGAGTTGACCCCTTAGTAATGTTGTAACAGAGCGTCGGATGAGGTTTGCGGTACATGTTTTCCGACAAAATGAATTACTCATAATAAGAGTTGCGATGACATAAAGGCCATTACGAGGAAAGCGCAAACAGGGACATCCTAGTAAGAGGCTTCAGACATTGCCAGTGACAGATTTTTGTGGAGGCAGCTTGCCGCGGGAGGATCTAAGTAAGTAAGAATAGCAGATTAGGTTTTTGAAATAAAACATTTTAATAGTAGGATAATGCACTGTATATACCTTAAAAATACGCATTTTGTTGGCTTTCAATACCGGAAATATTGCTTGGCGGCGGGGCTCCGCCATATATTTGGCAGGGGGGGGGGAGATAAAATATTCACACACACCCGAAACCCCCCCCCCCCGAAAAAAATCCTGGCTACGCCCATGCTGTGAAATGTGTGTTACATTTCAGTTTTATGATTTTATTGTTTGGTCCACTTTCACTTTGTACAGCAAGCACAGAGTCTCATCCCTAGAATCTAATGTAAAAAACACTCATCCCTGTCCTCCTGGACACATTGCAGTTTCTTTTGGTTACATTGAAAACCGAAATGATTTCTTTGTTTACAAATATTACAAATTTTACCCCATGCAGGACATCCTGAGGGGGGGGGGGTGATGCATCAGATGTACCTGTCTCTAATACCTTTAGCTGCAAGTCAGCAGCTTCACTTGCTTTGCAAGTCTTGGGCCGACAGTATGCAAGAACAGTGCTTTGGCTTACTCTTCATCTATAAATCTAAATTATTTATTCTCTCTATAGTCCAATAGTTTAGCCAAATTTGCTTGAAAAGTTTCCAATCCTCACACCCTTTCTTCACATATAAAAGGAGGTGGAAGGTTAATTCTGGATCAAAGGTAGTTAGTTTTACTTAACGTATCCATTTTAGAACGGTAAGAAAGCTGCCACATTGTTATATTATCAATTATGATTTAATTACAACACTTATGCTTAAGTTACAACTTCATTTTATTGACATGAACAAGAAGATGAAAGACTAACAGGAGACAGCAACACACAGTAGTCCCGTAACAAATACACGTGAAGAATACAACAAGGGAGACCACAAGAAAACAAACAAAACAAACACACAACATACATAAACATAAAAACACGTATAAATGTAACGCTGTGGTCTCCCTTCACTTCATGTACACTTGTGTATTTGAAAAACAAATGTTCTTTTTCTTTGTATTTAGTTTTGTTGTTGTTGACAAAGAAATGTATAAGGCCTCAATGCATTGAAGTTAGAATAGAAATTCTGAAAATCATGTTCCTTTATCTCTCTCTTCCTGTCTCTCTCTCCCTCCCCACTCTCTTATTTTCAACCTCTCTCTCTCTCTCTCTCTCCTCTCTCCCCAACTACCCTCCCTATCTCTCTCTCTCACTCTCCCTCTCCGTCTCTTTCTCTCTCCCTCTCTCGAAGTAGCTCTTTTCTTCGTTTAACCCTTGAAAAACCAGTCACAGGTGGTACTCCATGGCAAACGAATCAATACTTTAGTCTCCAAGTAAGTGATGAAAGCTTATCTGGTCTCTGATAATAATTACACACTGGGTAATTTAAGTGTTAGAACGTCATGAATTATGGATATGAACTTATAGGGGTGAGCACTCTGTGTCATTGTGACTCATAGATATTGTTGATATGTTGTAATATTATCGCTAGGTTAAACCTCTAACTACAGATCCTTGTTAAACATTGTTCATACGTTGATTACCGCAAAGTTAACCCTCTAACTACATATCCTTGTTGGCTATTTTCATATGTTGTATGATGTTCGCAAAATTAACCCTTTAGCTATTGATCCCTGTTTCCAAACTCTCATTTTTGTTTTACTTTGAAGACCTGATGGTGGACATTTTAGAATGGGTCAGACTATGGGAACAGTAGTACAAATAAATATTAAAACCACTGACAAAAATATTTTAACTATAAAGAATTCTAAACAATTAAGTAATAATAATCCTTGAGTCAGATGAAAATCTCCTTTACCAAGAGGCCCGATCAAGACACTGGCCCCAAAACACACCTATAGAATGAAAACTATATGGAGAGCTACCTTATTTGGAAACCACTGGGCAGTTCATCTCATATATTGGTCATCTGAACGCTCCAACATAATAATGAGAATGAAGAAGAAGATGGAAATCCTTTATAAATGTATTTTTAGTTCACATTTCCTTCGTTACCACCGCGTCGGATTATTTCAACGAATCTAACAACATGAACTGCATTCGGTGAATGGGAACAGGACTTTGGATAACACTCTTCCCGTTAACACGATTCTGGGATGATAAATGTGTGTGAATTATTGCTACGTTACTTCCAAAATTGAACCAATGAATTCATGAACATTTACAAAAGTTTATTTTAAGTTATAAAGTAAATAGAGCTCTGGCAGAACACGGCTTTGTCTGTATCAGATGTGACAACATATATAGGTCGCAACTGGGTTTGCATGGGCCATTTGAAATACTGCACTCATCCTTAACCTTCGGAATCGAATAAAATGCCTTATCTTCAATACTATCTGTGGCATTTTACGTCTCAAGAGACGATCTTTTCCCTTTGCAACTTCTTGTGTGACTAAAGAGGCCAATCCTTGATACACAGCTGCGATCGCAATCAATACTCTAAAGTAGAATGTAAGGCGCATGTATGTATGTGCCGAATAGAAATCAAAACCAATTGACTAATCTTGATAAAACTTGGCACAAATGTTCCTTGAGTGCTAACTGGAACCGTAACGTATGTATGGTAGCCCTGAAACAAAACTAAGACCCTCAAAAAAGAAAGTTGATCAGCTCTATGAAAGCCTTAGTATTTTATAGATCTAGGCCATGTTTACCATGTCTACATGGTAAATGGAATTCAAAAACTATTATCCAACACCAAACCAATTAAAGCGTCTGGACCTGATGGTATTCCAGCTAAATTACTCAAAGAACTAAGCAATGAGCTAGCCCCAGTGTTCAAAATACTCTTTCAGGCATCGCTTAACCAGGGCAGAGTACCAAAGGACTGGAAAGAAGCTAATGTCAACCCCCTATTTAAAAAAGGAGAAAAATCTGATCCAGGAAACTACAGACCCGTATCACTTACCAGCATCACATGTAAAATCCTAGAACACATAATATGTAGCAACATCATAAACCACTTAGACAAACATAATGTTCTCACCCTATACCAACATGGCTTAAGGAAATATAGATCATGTGAAACACAACTAATAGGACTAATTGATGATTTATCAAAAGGTTTAGATAATAGTGAACAAATAGATGCTATCTTACGAGATTTTTCCAAGGCTTTTGACAAAGTTCACCACCATAGTTTGCTTAAAAAATTAAAATATTTCGGCATTTATGGTCCACTGCATCAGTGGATTAAAGATTTTCTGATAGGTAGAGAACAAACTGTAATAATAAATGGCTCTAAATCAACACCAATAACATTAAACTCAGGTGTACCTCAAGGAACAGTCTTGGGTCCACTACTATTTTTAATTTACATAAATGATTTACCAAATTGCATTAGTTCAGGAACAAAAGTCAGATTATTTGCAGACGATTGCATAATATATAGAACAATAAAAACAAAACAAGACACAGATATTTTACAAAGAGAATTAGATGAATTACAGAAATGGGAATCAAATTGGAGCATGTCTTTCCACCCAGAAAAATGTCAGTTGTTAAGAGTAACAAAAAAACTAAAACAAATTAATTCCACTTATCTTATTCATGGCAAACCAGTAACACGGACTAAAAACGCAAAATACCTAGGTGTTATAATAAATGAAAAACTGTCATGGAATCCACATAGTGATGAAACTATTAAAAAATCCAACAAAGCATTAGGGTTTATTAAAAGAAATTTCTATAAATCAAATAAGAACATAAAACTAAAATGTTATTTAACCTTGGTTAGGCCAATAATAGAATATGCATCCACCGTTTGGGACCCCTCAACTCAAGAAAACATTAAGAAACTGGAACAAACACAAAATAGAGCAGTGAGATTCATAACAAACGAATATTCACATTTGACTAGAGTAACACCATTAGTAAAATCACTAAACTTAGGAAGCCTTCAGGACAGAAGACTCAAAAGTAAAGTAGCAATTATACATAAAACACTGAACCATAATCTTCAAATACAAAAACAAAATTTAATAAAATACTCTGAAAGACACAAAAATAAAGGCACATTCCTCGTCCCATATACTAGGACAAATTTGTACAAATACTCCTTCTTCCCTAGTGCTATTAGAGCATGGAATGGGTTGCCTGAGCTAGCCAGAAAAACCAGTGACTTGGCAGAATTTAAGTCATTGGTTAATATGCATGACTAAATGCATGACGCGTAGGACGTAATCATCTTCTTTTTTGAAGTAACGTCTGTATTATATAAGATAAGATAAGAATAGCTATTTTTTGCTCCATTTTTGATATTTTTATAATCTTGAATTCATGCATTCGCTTTACTTATTACATTATTATTTTCTTTAATTGTTTTAATGCACTTTATCAGTAACTATTTCAGTGATTGCAAATTAAGACCCGCGCGCCGCGGGTTATTTATATACGTAATTTTTGTTCCGGTTATACATTTTAAAATATTAACAAAAAACGTCAAAAAAAAAAAATAGCATAGACTTATAGATATACTACTCTAAACTACACATAGCCACTTTTGAACACTACAAAGAATGTGAACATTTTTTAGAAAGTTGGATCAAGGCGTTGTTTTGTAAAGTAGTTAAAAGAAGTAAAGTTGTTTTGTTTTTCAACCCTAACCTATGTAACATATAATTTAATTTTTAGATCTGGATCTAGTAATTGAATATCAAATATAAGAGTATTCTCTTCTCATAATTATTATTTTGCAATACATAATCAAGAAAGATCTAGGTAATCAATCTATTTAAATGTAGATAAGATGATTTAAATCAATATGAATTATTTCGATTTAGGATTTTTGAAACATTATCTCAATGGAAACAAACAGGAAATGGCTTTGTTTCATATATTTGCCTGAATATCCGAGAAATGATTTTGCGTTATTTCTAAACTTTGAAAACTAAAGATCATTACTTTTCTATGGAAAAATAGTTTATGTACGTAAAAATCTATACATAGATAGATCTGTGAATAGATAAATTGTGGATAAGAATTTATTTCCGGTTTCCAGACTAGTATAATATAAAATTATGTCTATGATAAAGAGCTTCAACTAATCACTAGTATGAGTGCTCTTTCTTTCCTAGTGCTATTAGAGAACGGGTTGTTCGTTCAGTCAGGTAAAACTAATGACTTGCCAATGTTTTAGTCTCTAATTAGCAGTTACGTCTTCATTGATACATAGATATGTAAAAATCTTCTAGTTTTATCGAAAGTCTGTAATTTGTAAGATATAGCATTGAAGAAAATTCAATGTTATCGATACTTTTTTCCAGAGCTTCAACACCAAATCTCATTACTGAATTCTGAATGTTTGATACATTACTCTTCAAAGAATTATCAACTAAATACATATCACGCAAAATAAAAACTTGCACACATGTTACCTAATCATACATCTGTAAGTAAAACAGAGCTACAGAAGAACTAAAAAAATGTTATAGTACACCCTACTCGTAACGATAGTCATCTTAAAATTCAATTGCTTTTTTTTTAAAAGCTATCATTTTGAAATGTCTATCCAAATTATTTTGAATGTATTTTTTTTTATCCTCAATCTGAGCACGCAGTATACTAAAATCTTTCGTCCCTTTTTTTCTTAATTAGAAGTCGAAACAAAGTTAAAAAAAATAAAAAGAGGTCAAATACAAAATTAAAACTTACCAAATGTAACTAGTAAGATTACCCTGTACATCTTTGGATCTAAGTCTCTTTGCCCTGTATTCAAAGGTCGTAGCGACAATCCTAGGGTGTTTGCGGAAAAGTTTATTACCACTGACACGCCTAGATCTAGAGCGTCTGTGTCTTTACATTACCCACAGTTCATAGGCTGGAAAGTGCGCTCTAGCGAGTCGAACGAGTCCCAAGATCCAACGCTGGGCTGGCTAGTCATCAGGTGATGGGGGGGGGGGGTGTCTGCTTGAGGACGGGAAAAAAGAATCAGGTCAATGCTAAGTGTTTGAATAAGACCATTTAAATCTTGTTTGGCTTGATTTCTTGGAAGGCATGTTCCTTCCTTCACTGACCTAGTTCAATAGCTTGACTCATTCCTGCTTCGTAGATGGCATTAACACAGAATTGATTTGTAGCGTCCATTGTTTTTCTTAATGAAATATTAGTTGACTTATTGGTTTTATTGATTTTCCTATTGAACATAACACTGGTGCTTTGGTCAAGTGATCGGTTGATTATCAAAACAAAGACGGTTTAAATAGTTGTGTAGTTCGGGTGTTTAAATAACAAATGTATTGATTCTTGAGTGACGTGATAGATGATTTGATACTTGTATGGTTTGACAAAAGTAAACGTAAAATCTAGATTTGGGTATAAAGAAATGACTTCTCAATAGTTCATACACTAAGCTCGTGAATATTACTGTGTTGTTTTTCTGCACTTCCACAATCATGTATTTTTAATCACTTATCCATGTGCTGGGAAGCATCAAAGAATGGAAGGGCCATTCATTGAATGGAATTCTTTCCTAGGCAAAGAACAGAGGGAATGGAGAAAGACGGTCAGCAGATCTTCTATGGTGCCCCAACGGTTCAACAGACTAAGGCAGGGGTGGGCAAATTACGGTCGCGAGCCACATGCGGCCCGCGAACACCTACAGAAATCAGGTGTGCTCACATATAATAAAAAGCAAATATATTAGAAATAAATAATTATAAATATCTATATAAATTATTGAGACTTCTGACTCTAATTACTTATCATGAAGAGGCTAACGAAACAAGTCATTCTAAAACAGTTTAAAGTAAACGAAGATTATTCTTATTTTAAAACATTGAGTCAAAGACACAAACTCAGGCCAGTATTTATTCAATACTATGAAGAACTGTGTTGACGGTTGGAAGAGGTTAGCGATTGGTTGTGAATGATGCAAGATAGGTGGTATCGTCGGCGGCGGTCTAAGTTAGGATAGACGACTCCAGAACGTGAGAGTGAAAAGCAGTGTTATTGTAGTGAGTTAGATTTTGTTTAAAATACTATTTATATGATTAGCTAAGTCTATATATACTACATTTATCTAATTTCATATCAAGTTGATTTTGTCTAAATTATTTTAAAAAATTATATTTATTATTGGTCACAAAGAAGTTAAGCCATTTCGTTGTCTACCAGTAGTTCGGTGCTATCAGTCAACGACCGTCCACAACAATATGTATGTCTTAGAAAAGGACATTTATCTTTTTCCCAGCATATGTAAATCATCATTCAAGTCTGGATGAGCTTTAAAGGTTCTCATTTTCCAACATCATCAGTCTCTGCCGGTAAGCCTACTCGAACTCATTTCCTTGAATCATGATTCTGGTGTTTTTGGTTCTGGCCACTCAGTCATGATGTTCCTTGTATTGTTTGTTTGTTTGTTTTATTCTAAGTCATGCAAATATCATCTCGGTGTCAACAATACTTGAAAGTTCTTTCACTGTTCCAGCCGAGTGCTGAAGTACTTGAACGAAGGCTGTTGTTGGGAAAGCCTAAAGTGGAAATGTGACTCTTGTAGCAAGTAAAACGTGACCAGGTGGCAGCGCACTCGAGTGGAAACAAGAGATTCCGAGTTTACCTTCGATTTATAAATAACTAGCTTTACCCGCCAGCTACGCCACTTGATTGGTTCTTAGGCTTTATATAGTGTTTATATTAGATGTCCGTCTTTTCTTTTTTTTTTTTTTTTTTGAACTTTTAAAGAATGGGCATCATTTTAACGTTCCCCAGACATTCGTTTTAACGTTCCCCAGACATTCATTTTAACGTTCCCCAGACATTCATTTTAACGTTCCCCAGACATTCATTTTAACGTTCCCCAGACATTCATTTTAACGTTCCCCAGACATTCATTTTAACGTTCCCCAGACATTCATTTTAACGTTCCCCAGACATTCATTTTAACGTTCCCCAGACATTCATTTGGCCCATAACTTTTTAGCCTGTTATTGGAAAGGTTCGCTTTGACCCCCCCCCCCCCCATAGATAACTAACTATGGCCCCTGAATTATACTATCATTTATTTCTCTCCGCCCTTCCCTCCCCCTACCAAAAAAAAAGTCGTACAGGAATCGACTATTCATCGACTCTTCAGTTCTACAATAAAATATTTGATGTTCCTATGATATCTTGCATCCTGGGCATCAGATTGTGACCCATGAACTCTCTATCTCTCTCTGTCTCTCTCTCTCTCTGCCTTTAGTGTAAATAAATAGATAGAAATATATGTTTATATAAATAAATACAAATACTCTCCACAGGACAAAGTCTCCCGAATTAAGTGTATTAAACCACTATATCATATCAGTGTCAACGTTCTCGACAGGCCGCTCGCTTTCTTTTTATTATATATATCAATGGAGTTTCCATCTGATAACTTCCAAATATAATTATTTACATTTCTTTGCTATGGTAACAGAGACACTAAAGTAACTAGACAACCTTGTGAATAATGTATCGCATGGCAATGTATAAACAGAAACAGATGCTTGGCTTTACATTTGATTTAGTTCTGATTATGAAGGTCCAATTGTGCAAGGCTGTGAAAAATAAAAATAGTCCTTCGATGTGGCAGGACTGTAACGATTGAATGCATTTTTCATTTGCTCAATGGTCTTAGTGAGTTACGTCCCCTTTGAGAACTCACGATCCATAAGGAAAATATAGAACACATTATTCTGAGTTCAATATTAAACGAGAATATCCTGCAGTCAACGGATGCTCAATCTGCTGGCCATTTCATAGGTCAGAGGTATGTTATAAAGGAAATAAGAGAATAAAAAAGGATTGAATCGGTCAGTGACACTCTTGGGCAGGGCCGGATTTAAGAGGGTAGGCGGGGCTAGTGCTTATGGGCTTTCTCGAAAAAATGCCCCTACATAGTTAAAACGAATCAATTTTTAGACAGGTCAGCATCTTTGCCTGTTGTTTTTTTATAACATTTTTTTCGCATTTTTTACCGAATACTTTCAATCTTACAGTTGGCAACACTTCTCGTGGTTAAGAGGTGTCCGATTGGAGCGTGCTCATAATATATAAAACCCCCAAAACATACATTCTTTTAAAACCAAATTGTGCATATATATATATATATATATTTATTTATTTATTTATATATATATATATTTATATTTAAAAAAATTTAAAGTGTAAGTGCATGCATAAAAATCCTGCCCCAGGGCTTTCACTTACTTAAATCCGACTCTGCTCTTGGATCTTGTAGGAATTTAATATCAACACTGGCCCGAAAAAAAAAAAAAAAAAAAGTATCACTGCAATGAAGCCGATGGAACCTGTAATTAATTGACTTATTTGTAGTTTTTTTAAATTGGTTCATGTATTTTCTACGCCAATTAATACTTTGGCAAGTAAAGTTTTAACTTGATCCGTATGTGGTAGAAAGAACATCGATCATTTTTTTACCAAGCAAACAAACGTATTAAGTAGATATAAGCTTTGTAATAATAAAAAATCAATGACTCATTCAGATTTGAACCTATTCCTTGACGTTGCCTATAAGCATTCTTTACACTCGACTAACAATTTAACAATTAAAAAAAACAATATTTCGAAGTTAGGGCTATGGTGAAATATATAAACTTGTTAGAAACTAACGTATCTGTCAGGGGGCTCAGTGACTTTAATTCACACCTCCAGCCCTGTGAGACCAAGTTTCGAACTGAGCATCACAAGCCATTAACAGCCAGGCACTACCCGTTTTATCATCTGTCACTTCCGTAACACATGCTAGATCTGCTTGTTTTGCCGTGATGCTTAAGATTCTTTAGAAAATAATCACCAATTTGATTTTCATTAATTCTGCTCATATGTGTCCAAGTTTGACTTGACGATCTACTTCCTGAGAAAGAAATCGATCTTTTCCTCCTCGTTCTGCCAGCTGCCTCTAGAGATGCAGTGAAATCAATACTTCGTTTTTTTTTAGAGTAGAAGACAAGATATTAGAAGTTCATTAGGTGTGGAAATTATTAGAAATTTTACCTGTAATATTGCTTTAATATTTGTGTAATTTTTTTATCTGATAAAGATTCTCTTCATGTTAGTGGTTCGGCTTTTTAAAAAATTGATTTTGATGGTTCGAGATGGTTTTGATTATTTTGGGAGTGTTGATTTCGATAACTTTGATGGTTCTGATAATGTTGATTTTTAAAGTTGTTGGTTTTCTTTTTCATGTTTTTGGTAGTGTTGATTTTGATGTCTCTGATGGTTTTGATTTTTATGATTCTGGTAGTGTTAATTTTAATGAGTGTTGATGGTTTTGATAATGTTAATTTTCATTTCTCTCTAACATCATGAGAGAGAGGGAGAGAGAGAAAGGGGTAGTTAGTTAGTTAGTATAGTTAGTTAGTTAGATAGATAGACAGACAGTTAGATAGATAGACAGACAGATAGATAGACAGACAGATAGATAGATAGATAGATAGATAGATAGATAGATAGATAGATAGATAGATAGATAGATAGATAGATAGATATTATTTATTATTAATTGGAGCTTTTCCTGTAGCTTTGTATATTGACGTTTTACTTTAAGTCAAGTGCTGTGTCCTGTTTAGTGTCACATGTAGTGCTTTATAGTGGCACTTTTAGTTGCTCATCGAGTGTTTTAAGAACTGGCAAAAGTTGTCACATATGTGACGATATATGCAAGATTATAGATAATTGTCACGTGTAAAGCCGCTTTTTGTGTCACATGCAGTGTCAAACAAAGTGACACTTGTGATGTCTTTGTAGTGTCAACTGTTGTGTCACAATTGGTGCCACATGCATTCTTATATCTTATGTCTAATGTGTTAACACTTTATCATATAATTTTTAACAGGAATGGCGTGAAGACTGGGATTTTAAATTTCGTAATCTTTGGGCGCTTCTGAGTCTACCCAGCTCTAATGGGTACCTTGCAATAGTTAACCTCGTTAGCTTTGGGCCAACAGAAACAGATGACTTTTACATCATCTACCTTACAAATCGCAATGTCTGAAAGGGGAACTTTACTTTATGTTTTTGTCTCAGTGTGTGTTTATGTTTTTGCGTATTAGTGTGAGTTCGTGTATGTGTTTTTTACATTATTCGTGTGTTCCTTCCAATTTAAAGATTAGTTCCCCTTTCAGACCTTGTGGTCTATAGGGAAGATGATGTAAAGGTCATCTGATTCTGTGGCCTACGGTTTACGAAGGTGTCATGTGGCCAGCACAACGACCAACCGCCTTTACTTTTCACCAACTAATGTCAGGTACCCATTAGAGCTGGGTGGACTCAGAGGCACCCAAACATCCCGAAATTAAAAATTCCAGGATTCAAACCCGGGATTAACGGTTCAGAATTCAAGCGCTTTACCTCTCGGCCACCGCGCCTCCAATTGAATGATTGTTACATCCTAAATCATCCTACAAGGTGGCGTGCAGATTCGAAACATGCACCAACGACACGACAGTCCTAAGTGCATTCTCTTCGACGAGGCAGCCATCATTTAGAAAGATTCACCAAGACATGTGTCCATATGCATTGCCTCGATATTGAAGCCAATTTTTAAAACAGCGATTTTAGTTTACCAGTTTGTAAAGATATGGTCCCTAAAGCTTGAGCGTGACGTGTGACCATCTTAATGTCCCCAATTGTCTTACTTACACCATATTTGGTATAAGATACAAGAATAGAATACCTTCGTAACTCAAAGTAAGGTCTATAATTTTTACTTGAACTAGATCCCATTATTTAAAAAAAAAACAAGAACCAGGTAAGTACAGAAAAACAAAATTAAAAATACCCAAATAGACACAAAGATAGAGGCGCATTTCTTATTCCTTATTCTAGAACAAATTCGTACAAGTGCTCCTTCTTCCCTAGTGCCATTAGAGAATGGAATGGGCTGCCTGAATCATCCAGGAAAACCAACGACTTATCAGCGTTTAAGTTATTAATTAACATGCATGACTAGATTGACATCTGAAATGCGTAGGACGTAATTATCTTCTTTTTTTTTTTTTGAAGTAACGTCTGTAATATATAAGATAACATAAGATATGATAAGAAGTGGAACGAAGCATTTGAATTCAAGCAAAGAAATTTTATATTTTTATATTCATTTCGATACACATTAACACTAAACCACCACATACAATAATTACATTGACAAAAAAATATTTTCATAAATCTATGAGAACAATAGTTGCATGGCACATCACCTACTTTACAATTTTTCAAACTATAATAACACTGCATTTCCATGGTAACAAAAACATAATAAAAAGGTTCTAGAAAAGGTCATTGTTTTGTCAGAGCTTGGTTAATGTTTGGTCGTAGTAGTGTTTTGCTACTGTTGGGTTATTCTGAATAGCTCTGTTTTTAAAAGAAAATCATTGCTCCCGTTTAAAGCTTGCATTACATGATGTGATAATTGAAATGTAGACCGAATCTATGCACGTATGTGAACAGTGAAGTAATAACGTTTCTCCATTCATTGACAAGTACAATAATAGTTGCTGAAATAACAAGTACACACAATAGGGAAGAAGTACCAAGCAATTTAAACTATTGAGTGAACATTATACAGTAATTTTCAAGTTTGATTGTAGACTATTGTAACGAGATTGGACTCCACACCAGATTCTTTCATAAATAAAAGGATAACCACAGACCTATATATATATATATATTATATCTAGACTGGAAAACGGAAACAAATTCATATCCCGATTGATCAACTCACAGACCTATATATATATATATATATAGATTGTTATGTATTAATCACAGAACTATATATTCGCGCAAATTAATTAAATAAAGCCATTTCATGTTAATTTTCTTTAAGATAATGTTTCGAGATCCTAGATCGAAATAATTCACGTCTATTTATTTTAGTCATCTTTTGTACATTTAAATAGATTGCTTTTCTTTTTATGTATCTATAAATTGCGAAATAATAATTATGAGACGAGAGTGCTTTTATTTTCGATGTTTAATAACTAGATCTAGATCTAAACATTAAATTATATGTTACATAGGTGAGGGTTGAAAAAACCTTTACTTCTTATATAATTACTTTACAAAACAACGCCTTGTTTCTTCTTTTTAAAAAGTTTTTTCACATTTTTTGTAGTGTTCAAAGCTCTCCATGTCCATATCTAATATGTATAGGTCTGTGAGGATAACTTATTTTTAACTCGACTTCTTTCTTACAATAAACCCACGTGATACTCAATTTCTAGAGTTCCACATCTTCCATATAGAAACCTGCGTAGAGCCAAGGCATTGATACCCAAACCACGACCCGAGGTTCATATCTTGTCCCACCCTTCTAGATGTTTTGCCCTAAATACAACATAAGAGGCCTGGCTACAATTGGCGACTTTTTGCAATGACAGGTGTCGACAAAATATATATCACCCCAGGCCGTAAAGGAATGTGTATCACTAATATAAACAATAAGAAAAATATCTCTTTTATTGTTAGCATGTAGCAATTTTGAATAAAATATTTCTTTTAGCAACAAAAACAAAATTCTAGACATATAGTGAACTACGA
The DNA here is from genome assembly GCA_036873155.1 of Biomphalaria sudanica. NCBI lineage: Eukaryota > Metazoa > Mollusca > Gastropoda > Planorbidae > Biomphalaria > Biomphalaria sudanica. The sequence continues at coordinate 402,131 of JAZGLO010006691.1, forward strand.
AAACTGATTTTATTAAATGAAGACAGGGGTACAACAATCAACCTACATCTTTATGTGCTGTACAAATGGAAAAGTAATATTTAAAAAAAAAAGATCAATAATGATTATGCGTCGTTCATGGTCCCAGGTCTTGTGTCCACTCCAGCACATCATACATTCGTTTCATTGACTTTTTATTGCATGATGGACAATCGATTTGTTGAACTGGTCCGCGATTAGTGCAGCTTGCTGACAAGGATGGTTGCTATGGCTACCAAGAGAAAGTTGGCCGTGGCAGTCTTAAGGGCGAGACTTTCTGTGGATAATAAAGACAGGAAGAAGTACACATCTAAATTGTGTACACACAGGTAAATAGGAGCGTACAAAGGTTCGATGTTAGTAGCTTTTTTTTAATAGCCAAAAGAGTTTTGAGTCGGACTGAAACTATTTTGGGTGAGAGAGAGAGAGAGAGAACGATAAAAAAAGGAAAGAGAGAGAGAGAGAGAATAAATATAATGTTCTTGCTTTCTCTTTATTTTGTAACTCAGTGTTTCTCAACCTTTTACTAAAGACACCCCCCCTCCCTTTTCAAGATGAAAAAATGTTCGCTACAGGGACTGTGAGGGTGGTTGTAAGCTTCTTCATAAGTTACAGAATCAAGGAGCCAAGTGTTGTCTGACTTCAGACATGCATTTGAATGGCGTCTACAACGCAATCTTCAATCCAATAATTTTTTTAAAAGTTACATAATAAAGTTTTGTGGTAGTTTCACGGACAGACTCCTAAATGTGATGACCATTCGACGGGCATAGATCTACATCTTTGAAATGACCGGGTCGTCGTAAGATGATCTTCAAATCGAATCAAAATGTTTAGTACCAGGTGACCACAGGTCTGTCACGAAAAAAAAAGTGAACAGCAGTAGCATCCTGTAAATTTGACCATTCAAACGTGCTGTCAGAGTCGCAAAATATGTCCCAGGCAGAAAACGTTAGGGAATGATTTAGTTGATGTCTTGTAGACACTTCTAGATAAAGAAAAAGAAAATGTGATAAGGAAGTCTTACTTAGGAGATAAAACAACTCTCATGTTTACAAAGCTGTCAGTGATACACATTTTGAACTCGTTATTTCTCCCACTTTCCATGAGCGGATCAAGTTGAAACTTTGTACAATTATTTATTGTCGAAGACAACACATAAATCACTAAAAAAAAATAATTTACCAAATAGCTAATTAAATAGTGGTAATTAATTTATTTTGTTTAATATAAAAGGGGAAATAATTCTTACAGTATTGAGATATATGTCTGTCAATGTGGAGTTCTTCCATGTTTTATTTAATTTTTCTAAACATGGTTCTGTTTTATAAAGATTTTATAACAGCGCAAATTAGAAACAAGACCCTCCTTGCGCTCTCCGAGCTAACATTTCGCGCTTGCTAGGGGACACGCTCTAAAAGATTGAGAAACGCTGTTGCAAACTGTATCTAGTGAATGTATGGATTCACCGTCGTCATTGTTTATAATTAATGATGACTCTATTTAATGGAAAATTCCCAGTGTGTCAACTGAACGCAAAATGCGTCGATATGATAGTTGAAGAATGTCAATATGACTGCCTGTGATGGAACATGACAACGCATTTTGTGTTAAACAAATACAAGTGTTCTTCGTTCTTTTATACATTGCATGTTGAAATAAACGTGCTGCATTTCGAAATATGCTCATAACGTGAATTTGTTAGCTAAGTGTTCAGGAGATTTGCTGTTGACTGGCCATACTAAATGAGTGTCCAAAAAAAAAAAAAAAAAACAGACATGGCAAGCAGGAAAATGAATTTGTTATTTGACACATCGGGGCAGTTAGGCCTTGTCAATTAAATCCGCTGAAATCCCTTTCTAGCCATTTACTCCGAAACTCCTATATCCTTATACCTTTAGTATTGACAACTAAAATATTAACATTATAAAATGTCCAGTAGTAGATTTGTGACAGAAAGAGAGGAGGAAGGAAGGGGAATAGGATTTGTATGTAATGGGGGGGGGGGCCCATCGCGGTCTGGTTGGTCACGAGGAGGCGACTTTTCAGCTAAATCTGCCTCTCTTCTGGCCCCTGAGCCTGATGCACCACACTCTTACGTAGGTGTTCCATCTCTAGTCTGTGAGAGAGAACAGACATTTTGGTTCGATAGCTGGGACATGTCAGATGAGGGCAGAGAATTATGGAGGCAGATTCAAAAAGACTAGACCGTAACGATGCAGGGTGGCAAGTCAAAATGAAAAGGACAGGGTCGTTTAAAAAAAAAAAGGTTATCTAAGGGGAAGAAACAAACAAAAAATCCACTGTCATATCTCTCAATACTGCAAGGTTTAACTCCCTTTTTCTATATGAAATAAAAACAATTAATTGCCGCTTAACTAATTGCCTATTTGGTTTATTCTTTGATTCATTCATTTGTTGTCATCGACTATGAACAAAACTTTCAACTAGATCCGAGAATGGGAAATGGGAGAAAAAAATGTCTAATATAATTACCAAACAGACAGAACAGACGGAGTGAGTGAATATAAGCTTTGTGAAAATGTACTGAGTAATATAGATCCTAGTCTCTGAATCTTAATTATGCACAGCGCGCAGACGTTTCGAGGGGTCGCTTAAAACCTCGTCATGGGACGGATATGGCCCACTGGCCAAAGGTTGAGCATTACATCTAATGAACATTGGATTGTTATCAGTAAGAAACTTACCACAGTGTTCAAGGTTCATTCTTGACTTCTCATCTCTGGTCATTTTGTCCACCTATAGAGTAAGAAAACTTTATGTCACTCGTCGATTTTGACTTGTTAAAACTTCAAATAATCAAATAACAAAGGGAAAACTACCAGAAGGTAGAAACAAAGTGAAAACTACCAGAGGGTAGAAACAAAGTGAAAACTACCAGAAGGTAGAAACAAAGGGAAAACTACCAGAGGGTAGAAACAAAGTGAAAACTACCAGAAGGTAGAAACAAAGGGAAAACTACCAGAAGGTAGAAACAAAGGGAAAACTACCAGAAGGTAGAAACAAAGGGAAAACTACCAGAAGGTAGAAACAAAGGGAAAACTACCAGAAGGTAGAAACAAAGGGAAAAATACCAAAGGGTAGAAACAAAGGGAAAACTACCAGAGGGTAGAAACAAAGAGAAAACTACCAGGAGATAGAAACAAAGGGAAAACTACCAGAAGATAGAAACAAAGGGAAAACTACCAGAGGGTAGAAACAAAGGGAAAACTACCAGGAGATAGAAACAAAGGGAAAACTATCAGAGGGTAGAAACAAAGGGAAAACTACCATAGCTTAGAACGTGGTGACTGAGTAGTAAGCGGCTTGGCTTTCTAAACGAGGGGTCTCTAGTTCCAATCTCGGAGTGGAATTTTCATTGTCGAGATGTTTAGGGCGCCCTGAGTCCACCCAACTGGTAGGCTTGTTGTGGGGTTTGCGCTCTGAACTCTCTTTCGATGCTCTCGATGGATCCGTGTTTGAATCCTGCCCGCTGCCGTTCCCCGACGTCGTGCGGGAGTTTTGGGCTAGGATGTAATTATCTTGAAATCTGAAGGAACATCCGAACCATGATAATCAAAAACAAAAACTCCAATTGGCACCTGACATTATTTAGGGAAAATAAAGACGGTTGGTAGTTGTGCTGGCCACATGACACCCTCGTTAACTTCGGCCTTAGAAACTGAAATGAACTTAACATCACATCATCTGCCGGGCTGCTGTATAGATCGCAATGTCTGAAAGGTTGTTTATTTTTTTACAATAGTAGTATTAGTAATAAAAAAAGAGTAACAAAATACCTCTTCTCTTTCTGAGCCACACGATGTAATTTGTAGTAAGCAATTTCTGAATGTGTTCAGGTGTCTGGAGGTGCAAAATACAAAAAATTATGAGACACAATATGTGTACCACTAGTGAAATTTAAAACCATTTGCATGTGGTGAATTGATGTCATTACTGAGAATAGTTCAATAATAATAAAAATATTTTGTTGAAAAATATAGCATCATATTTCTTATTTACAAAAAATTCTTTTTAAGAATTTTATTTTTATATACCATGAAAGCAAACTTTTTTTTTTGGAAACTAGCGATGAAATAACAACGAAATAAAAATGATATTTATTTTATTTCATTGTCTCAACTAGCAACTTTCTCTAAGACATGACTACATCAGGATAATTCTAAATTGCTTCTTGAGAAATTCTAAGCTATTTCTTTAGGAGCATTTTTTGTTATATTTTAGACTTTTTAAATTGTATTAACAAAAATGTTAACAATTTTTACAATATCCTATTAGCTTGTTCATTGAAGTTTATAATTTGACACTGAGTGGACAGGATCTCGAAAATAGCTCTGAGGATTTTCCTAAAATTTTGACACTTTATGTATTTCTTTAGGAAAACAATTGCTAGACCATTGGCCACACAGAGAAGACTCTGGTTTGACCGTTATATGTTTCAAAATATAATTATCTTAAAATTAAATTTGGTCTAAGATCTATACCTTGAACACGTCAGTGGAAATTTCAGCAGATACTCTCAAAAGAGTTATACAAACAATTAGACGTTCGGAAACATTGTACGCACCGTCGTGTGTATATAATAATGTTAATGTTATAAAGTCTGGATCCATATCACAAAACTAGAATTTAAATAGTCTGAATAGATTTATACATGGGCGTAACCAGGATTTTTTTTCCTGGGGAAGGGTAATTGGGGAGGGGTAAAAAATGTTCCTTTTTTATCTGTCATTCATGAGTTATTGAGAGCAACTTTATCGCTCTTACAAAAAGTCATCAGGCTCATGAAGAATTGTCTTTTAAAAAAAATATATTACATTTTCAGATATGACTTTTCCCCCCAATAAAATAGACCTACTATAATACAATGATCTGATGAAGACAAATATTTATTTAAGTAAACATAAATTCTAGCGGTAAGAGAAATCAAGGAACGAGAACTACACAAACAAGCTAACACGAAATATCAAGGATCTAAATCAACTATACAGTCAAAACAATCTTCACATTACGCCAGTCTCCGTAAGAATAAAAGAAATTAAACGGTACACTGGTTTTAAACATGTTTGCAATTTAGAAAAACATAGACAAAGTTCACCACCATAGTTTGCTTAAAAAATTAAAATATTTCGGCATTAACGGTCCACTGCATCAGTGGATTAAAGATTTTCTGATAGGGAGAGAACAAACTGTAATAATAAATGGCTCTAAATCAACACCAATAACAGTAAACTCAGGTGTACCTCAAGGAACAGTCTTGGGTCCACTACTATTTTTAATTTACATAAATGATTTACCAAATTGCATTAGTTCAGGAACAAAAGTCAGATTATTTGCAGACGATTGCATAATATATAGAACAATAAAAACAAAACAAGACACAGATATTTTACAAAGAGAATTAGATGAATTACAGAAATGGGAATCAAATTGCAGCATGTCTTTCCACCCAGAAAAATGTCAGTTGTTAAGAGTAACAAAAAAACTAAAACAAATTAATTCCACTTATCTTATTCATGGCAAACCAGTAACACAGACTAAAAACTCAAAATACCTAGGTGCTATAATAAATGAAAAACTGTCATGGAATCCACATATTGATGAAACTATAAAAAAATCCAACAAAGCATTAGGGTTTATTAAAAGAAATTTCTATAAATCAAATAAGAACATAAAACTAAAATGTTATTTAACCTTGGTTAGGCCAATAATAGAATATGCATCCACCGTGTGGGACCCCTCAACTCAAGAAAACATTAAGAAACTGGAACAAACACAAAATAGAGCAGTGAGATTCATAACAAACGAATATTCACATTTGACTAGGGTAACAACATTAGTAAAATCACTAAATTTAGAAAGCCTTCAGGACAGAAGACTCAAAAGTAAAGTAGCAATCATACATAAAACACTGAACCATAATCTTCAAATACAAAAACAAAATTTAATAAAATACTCTGAAAGACACAAAAATAAAGGCACATTCCTCGTCCCATATGCTAGGACAAATTTGTACAAATACTCCTTCTTCCCTAGTGCTATTAGAGCATGGAATGGGTTGCCTGAGCTAGCCAGAAAAACCAGTGACTTGGCAGAATTTAAGTCATTGGTTAATATGCATGACTAAATGCATGACGCGTAGGACGTAATCATCTTCTTTTTTGAAGTAACGTCTGTATTATATAAGATAAGATAAGAAAAACATATTCTATTGATACTAAACAGAACCTGTATTATAAAACACAGAGACACATCGTTTAAAAATACTACGTGATGGGCTCATGGGAACCTAATGACTTACTAAAATTAAATGACATTTCTTACAGAGAACTTTATTATATATATATATATAATATATATATATATATATATATATATATATATATATATATATATATATATATATATATATATATATATATATATATATATATATATATATATATATATATATATATATATATATATATATATATATATATATATATATGTATATATATATATATATATATATGTATATATATATATATATATATATATATATATATATATATATATATATATATATATATATATATATATATATATATGTATATATATATATATATATATATGTATATATATATATATATATATATATATATATATATATATATATTTATATAACAAATAACAGCTACATTTACTTACTGACAAATTACTGTCTCGTTTCTGTCTTTGTTCATTGTATCTGCAACTACGATGTTGTCAACGTATGACTGCCTACACGTTTTCACTTTGCTGTTACAATCTGAAAAAATTGAAAGACATAAAGAGCAAAAAATGTTTTAAATGTCTCATCTATTACTAAGAAAGCTGAGAAGAAATAATTTTTGAAAGACATTCTTATTTTTCTTTCTTTTCAATATCTCTTAACTAGGTCAGCTTCCCACATTTAGACACAATGTACTAGACTATAATTAATTCCCTTAAAGGATTGATTCATGTGTTGTCACCGACTATGGTTAATTGTACAAGGTTGTTGGGAAGTGTGAGAAATACCGTTTAAGATATTCCACCCAGACGGACCCAAATAGACAGAATGATTTTAATTTTGATATGAGCTACCTTGTGTATATCTGTACATGCGTCATTTTGAACATCAATTTATCTATGCTTATTTTCAAATTGGCTAACAATGTTTGTATTATCAGTGTTGTTTGTAAGATGAAACTGTTAGGTTTTACATCCCTGTATAAAAGTGTATTTACAGACGTTAAATCTAATCACGCACTATTATTAATACACATACAATTTCATTTCAATAATAGATTAGCAAATGTACACTTAACATAACTTTTGAAAATTGAGACATATACCCTGTGATTGTCTTCTCTTGTATTTATACCCTCTCTAAAATTAACTTGGCCATAGACTGGAAGGAATCAGAATCTTCTACTAGCCCCCCCCCCCCCTGCTTATCTTTAACTTCCGTGGCTATTTGCAGTTCGACTAGAAACTTAATGTTCTTTCACGAAATGTAAACTCATTGAAAGAGGTTCTATCCAAGGCAAAAAATACACCACAGTAAAAAAAAGGTTGACAAATCTTGTGTGGTGCCCCAACAGACTAAGGGTTGGGTGAAGGTGTGAGGTGAAACTATTTGTTTATAGTTTATACAATTAAAACAAAAGATTAAAAATAATTCTGTCACACTAATATGTATGTAATATTCACCTACCTTCACTACTGTATGTCCTGCCTAAAGACAATGAGAAATAGAATGTGTTAAATGTCATAATTGTACACATTTGGTTATTGCTATTGTCTTAGTTATAGTAAAAACGCTATAATAGATAAATTAGGTCTACATATTAACAATGGTGTGTATTTCATCGAATGTATGACATTTATTATACTACTTTCAAAAATATATTTAACATCTTCTTTTTAACATAAAACGCGAATTAAAAAATAATATTATATTTGATTCGTTAATCATTGTAGACTTCATATATAATAATGTTTATCAATATATATTTATTCTTTTAATGATAAAGATAAAGGCACATTCCTCGTCCCATAAGCTAGGACAAATTTGTAGAAATGCTCCTTCTTCCCTAGTGCTATTAGAGCATGGAATGGGTTGCCTGAGCTAGCCAGGAAAACCAGTGACTTGGCAGAATTTAAGCCATTGGTTAATATGCATGACTAGATGTATGACGCGTATGACGTAATCATCTTCTTTTTTGAAGTAACGTCTGTATTATATAAAATAAGAAGATAAGATGTTCCTTCAGAATTGAAGATTATTACATTCTAGCCCGACCCTCGCTCGGGACGGCGCGAGATTGCAGTGAGCAGGATTCGCCCTGAATCATTGACATGACAGTCCAGAGAGCATACCGCACGACCATAATTCAGCAGCCATAATGGTGTTAATAAACTGATAATGATTTCCTTTTTATTTTACACAATTTGCCATACTATGGAAAAAAGTCTAAGAGACTCAATTTTATTTTGACACAGAAAAGAAAGAAATTGGTTTTCACAATATGGTACTGTCAATGAGCACTCACAATGAAACACATAATCAAATAATTCATGTGTAAATACACTACTAAAGAAGAGACAACGAAGATATCAACATCTGCATACCGTTTGGAGGATTTCCAAGTTCTGAAATGTAAAACAATATCTTTTATTTCTTTCATGTCAATAAACTAATGTTTAAATATAAAATATACATTACAAATTTATTATTTTAATCCGAACAGACACACAGACTTAAGTTCTTAAACTTTCCATTTTATACAAAATAATAATCACAATAGAAAGAGCTATAACCATGTGGAAACTTCGTTAAAATACATAGCTTTCTAGACATTGTCTTGTCTCCCTTTAGTGTTTGTAGTCCAGCCAAGAAATATTACAATTACCGAAGACCTAAGTGATTGCACTGCTCGAGATAAATAAATGTCATTATCCAGAAAGATTACGAAATCAAAAGGAAGACAAGGATAAAGTGTATGTTGATGAATTGGAAGCAAATTTACGAAAAGATATTCAGCTTTGTCTTCATCAGCCCTCGCACTTTGCAACAGAACTATTTTTACGTTCGCTTATACACACTGTATAATAGCCAGATAGAGAAGCTTATGTACAATATTTAGTAAGTACTTATTAAGTTGAAACTGTTACTCAAATCATCTAGAAATGCTATTGACTTCATACATTTTACAATAATTATCTTCACTTTTGTTTTCGAGAATGTTAACTAATTTTGTTTTATTTGAATAATTAGTATCGATCATCATCATAATTAAACTCTATCTGATCTGAGTGAGGGCTAGAGAGGTTGAAGCCTCTCTTGCTAAAGCCCTGGAAAGAAGCCATGCTGTTTGGCGTAGTGCATATATGCAACCATACAGGTCGAGGATTTGTGGTTTCTAAGACCTGTCGAAAACGGAGTTAAGCAAGTCTGGGGCAGCCAAAATAAATACGGTGTCCTCTTCTTCCGGGAGCACGTGAGTGGAAGTTTGGCCATGAGAAATGTGAGCCTGTCCTGCAAATGCAATGTACTATAAATTATAATAGCTTGCTCAGGCCTGGACAGCCTCCACAACGAGTAAGCGCGATCAGGGCGCCTCATGTGCCCCTAGACTCCGCGAGATTTTCGCGACTTGTCCCAGCATTCAAACCACTTTTCCAATTCAACTAGTATCAATAACAATAGTATATATTTATGGGACGTGATGGCGTTGTATTTCTGAGCCGAGGCGACACTAGTTAAAACCCTGATCACTTGGTGAATGGTGAACTCAAAAATGTCTGAAACGCTCAACTCTCATAGGGACCTAAAATTGGTCATTATGCTTTCCACGTTGCTCCTTTGTTAACCACCCGTAATAGAAATAGAAGAGCTTTACATCAACTGCGTCACGTATCGCAAGGGGAACTTTCTTAATGTATTTTTGGGAGGGCGAGTGATACTGATTGGTGAAATGAAGTATGAATTACACTAGAGCAAGTTATGTTATCAGTAAGGAGATGTTGATCTACCTGACAGTTCAAATGTATATCAAGTGGAGTTGTTTTTTTTTCAATTTAATAATACCATAAATCTATCAATATTTCATTTTTCACTACATATTTACTATTATAATATAAAGTCACGTGGTATTTATTATCTGAAGATGTTCGGTAGTTTCAGAGCCCAAGCATTGTGAACACAAGTTCGTGACAACAATGAATGGTAGTGGAAACAGATGTAAACAACTATAAAGGAGAAGTTTTCTGACTCTTACCCCTTGAGGGCCCCCCTTCCATCATATGTAAGGCTCCGCTCTATTTACCCCCCCCCCTTTTTTTTTTCAAATCATAAGATGTACTTACCACAATGAGAGTTTGAGGCTGACATGTTTCTTTGGATGATGTTGTACGCCAGCAGTAAATACATGTCATCCTTGCACTCTATGTGTTCTACACACTTGAGGTATGTTCTGCCTGTCCTGTGGAGAAACGTGTAGTGTGTCATCAACCTTTTTTTTAATAGAAACTATTTTTTTTACCGATAACAAATAAACAAAATGATTCGGTAAAAGACAGCGCAATTAAGGATTATATAAAATGTCCCACCTTTTTTTTTAGGAGGGGGGACTTTAATTTGAACGACCAGAAAGTAGATGGTTGGGAAAGAGAATGCAAATGTATTGGGGGGGGGGAAGAGTTATAATGCTGGCCATTCCATTTAAAGTTGAAACAAAAATGTTCTGGTCAAAGGAGACATATATCATGGGCGTAACCAGGCTGGCTTTTTTATTCGAAGGAGAAGTTAGTGGGAATTTTTTCCACATTTGTTTTACTTTGCATACAAAACACGCATAAATCTATGCCTATGTGCATGCACTCCAAAGTTACTTGCTCATTACAGCTTGTCCGTTCATTTTTTTTTACTGCGGTAAGTCATATGTACACTAGAATAGTTTCTTTGTGGAGCTAGTGGAACGACAGGGTCTTGGGGAGTGCTGTTAACTCCTCCCAGCGACATCCTGTATCTGTGACTTCAAAAATGAATTTTTCTGATGTGTCTACAACGCAATATTCGGCTATTCTTTAAAAAAAAATTGCAGGTGAAAAACAAATCGGCTATTTAATATACTTTACTTATCGAGTCAGCAACTGATGGAAAAACAGATCAAGGATTCAAATAGTTTAGGAGGGGGAGAGTGGTAAACCTTTTCATGAATTTGAGCAGCAGAGTTGTTTTTTTATTTCGTTGTTCTCATACTGTCGCTTAATTTCTGATAGATTTACTTTATTAATGGAGCCCAGCGAGTTTTATTGGGTGGGGGTGAGCTAAGCTAATGTAATCTGGTAATTGTAGTTTTGTTACAAAGTTTATATCAACTCAATATGTCTGTTGAGTACAATTTTTGCACACGTTATTTCTCCCACACCCATTCTCGGATCAAGTTGAATCTATAAAAAAATTATTTGTTATACAACATGAATCAATAAAAAAAATTAACCAATTAGTTAATTAATTATTGGTAATTAAATATTTTGTTCGGTATCGAAAAAGGGAAATAAGTGATACTTATTAAGATAAGGCTATATATGTGGAGGTATTCTCCCTTGTATACTTTTTTTTTCTCCGAATTCCCATTCTAGGATGAAATTTTATGTCATTACCGTTACTTGATGACAACACACGGATCAATAAAAAATTAACCAACTAGTTAACCAATGAGTGGTAATCAATTGTGTTTTATATAGAAAAAAGTGCTTATTCCTGCAGTATTTAATATATGTTAGTAATTTTTGTGGTTCTTTCCCTTAGATCATGTTTGTTTATTTTGCTTGTTTATTTGGGAGCGGGTGGTCGAGCTTTACCCCACTGGAATTTGGTAACTAGTTAATGATAGTTTGTACCCTTTAAATGTAGCCCAGATGATGATTAGAAAACAGATCAGTGTGTAAAATATTTTCGAGGCGAATTATATTTCGGGGGGAAGGGAGGAGGTTTAACCCCCAAAACTCACTTACCGGCAGCTCCCATAGCATATACCAACTAGTTCAACGTAGAGAAGTGTGTGTATTAAATAGTTGAGGTTTAACCCCGAAACTCGCTGCCCGGCAGCTCCCATAGCATATACCAACTAGTTCAACGTAGAGAAGTGTGTGTATCCTCTAGTTGAGGTTTAACCCCGAAACTCGCTGCCCGGCAGCTCCCATAGCATATACCAACTAGTTCAACGTAGAGAAGTGTATGTATCCTCTAGTTGAGGTTTAACCCCCAAAACTCACTTCCCGGCAGCTCCTATAGCATATACCAACTAGTTCAACGTAGAGAAGTGTGTGTATCCTCTAGTTGAGGTTTAACCCCGAAACTCGCTGCCCGGCAGCTCCCATAGCATATACCAACTAGTTGAACGTAGAGAAGTGTGTGTATCCTCTAGTTGAGGTTTAACCCCGAAACTCGCTGCCCGGCAGCTCCCATAGCATATACCAACTAGTTGAACGTAGAGAAGTGTGTGTATCCTCTAGTTGAGGTTTAACCCCGAAACTCGCTGCCCGGCAGCTCCCATAGCATATACCAACTAGTTCAACGTAGAGAAGTGTGTGTATCCTCTAGTTGAGGTTTAACAACACTATTATTTATCTTCATAATTTGTTACATTATCACTTCTTGACTTGCAACCGTTGTGCTGGCCACACGATAACCTTTGAACCGTTAGTCAAAGAAACAAACGATGGTATCCATCCCATACGTCTCTGGCTATGAAAGACAACTTTCATTTTAAAGGATAAAGAACATTGCCAAAATGGCAATTAGAGATTAATGGGTCAATATAGGAATAGTGGGATGCTATGTCATTCTTATTGCTGTCTTGCTTTAAAAGATCAATAGTTCAGAACTATTTGACACTTCACATACTTACAGGCACAATTCTGTGATGTGTTCTGTGACATTCTGTAGAAAAGGCGCTACAGAGTAATTTGTCTGGCAATTGAGGAAATCCTTTTGACATTCTAGTTTATAGTAAGACACAAAACAGATGTATTACAGAATAAAGGCAAAACTAAAGAGGGGACAATAATGCAACAATAATGTTTAATGTTCCTTTCGCTTATACATGAGAGTATACATGAGAGAGACGGACGGATAGAGGCAGAGATAGGCAGAGAAAAGAAAAAAATACGTAGAGAAACTGTGAGACTTTAAGAGAGAGAGAGAGAGTCAAAGTGATAAGAAACATGTAATTCATTATAAAACACACACAAAATAGCTATTTAGGAAGTAGCGTAGCTAGGGTTGGGGAAGGAGGGGGGAGAATTTGAAGATTCCCCGGTGGGGGCCCCCAAATGAGTGTCCGAAGTTTGTTATTAAATAAATTAAACATTACGTCACTGCCATGTAATCTTGCTTTTCACGTTGTTATATAAGTCAGTGACCCTGTTGCATATATTCCACACAGATTATTAACTCTTTCCGTGCGGGCTTACTCTCAATTTCAAGGAGTAGCGCTGACTAGTGCCGTGTTACTCTCAGGAAGTAACTTGGTATAAAGGGTAGTTTATTTCATCATCCTTACCGTTTAAGAAGAAACCTTATAAAAGCACTGAAAACAAAGGAGACTATGAACATGTCGAAGAAAAGGATCACTATTCAGATAAATCATACATAGATACAGCCTAATTTATGATATGCAACACACAGGATCTAATTAGTTATTAGACACTATAGTGATTCCTCTCTTTCTTCCAAAGAAAAAAAAATCAGTATTGGTTTGATCTACAGTAAGTGTTTGAGAGGGAGAGAGAGAAATTAATATATATATATATTTCGATAGATAGATAGATAGATAGATAGATAGAGAGAGAGAGAGAGAGAGAGAGAGAGACAGATAGATAGAGAGATTAGATAGATTTAAGGCAAGGCAAAGAACACTTGAATAGTACGAAAAAAGTTCTCTGTGCTGGGTATTGAGTATTTATCAACTGGATGTGTCTGTAAATGAACTAGATAGTGGGTATGTCAGTAGATAATTAAGAAGTCAGTAGGCCTATACATGTGAATACATAACCGTCCAAATCAACATAACCGTCCAAATGTTCACTTTTCTTTTCCTAGCCAAAGGCCCATGGCCATATTTACTTTCTTAAGTCTACAAAAGGTGTGATAAGGCTTAAGGTAAAGTCTTCAAAATGGCTCAAGCACTAGAGACCTATCTAGTTAAAGGTCATGGAGACCGCCAAGAAAAGTTAATTGTTCGTTTAGCTATGTGCGTCTTTGTTGTATTAAGACAGAGAGAGAGAGAATATCTTTCAGTCAGTTGTCTCCCTTTAAATTGCGCATCTTACAAAACTATTCGATTTCAGAAAACAAAATGATTTTCGACACTGCGATTCTAATACTAATTTAAATATATATATAAGAATCAGGACCAGACTCATGGCATTCCAGACCTGCATACTCTCATGACCTCACCTTACAAAAGGAAGGAGGTACTTTACAAACGAAAAAAAAAATTAAGTCTTAAAAAATATGCATACTAAATATATTTTAATAACACTAAAATTAAGTTGGCTTTTTTTCTTTTTTAAGTTCTGACAAACAAATTACTCTGGTAGATTATTTAGCTGAGGAACAAAGACATTCTGGTATCTGCCAATTCTTAGGAAGAGAGAATGAAGTCCCCCACTTAGCTGATTGCAATGATTTTATGAAATATTAATATGCACCCAAAATATTCATAAGTTTCTCTATTTAATTGGCATTTTGGTTTTTATACCCTTTACAGTTAATAATTAAAACTTACCTTGACTACTTCTGTCAGCCAAGCAAAACAACACCGCTGTCACTGTAGGTATGTAAAACAAAAGAGACAAATTAGTTTTAGCTTCAACTGTTGAACAAGCATATCTCGATTTTAAAAGGCCTCCTCTCTAAACTTGCTTCGTCCAAGGCTAAGATAAAATTGATTATTTTGTAAATTAGAGGCGAGAGGATATAAAATATACAATGAGAAGGAAGAACCAAGATTGAAAATGTACAAAAGTAAATGTAATTAAACACAACTAATAAATTCACTTACGTAGTATTGCAATGCAACGAAATGAGACCAGAGAATCCATTGTGTCTACTCCTCAACACCTATTGACTATAATACTAAGAGAAGTTTTATTTTTTTCTTATCTTTCGTAACAATTCTCAAATCGATTTCCTTTTAAATTGAAATAATTGTTCACCATCATCTGATTGTCTTGGTCGATCCTACTAGACTTTGTTTCCAAACAGTTGAAGTGGTAAGGTGGATCCGTCTGTCACTTGCTTAATGTTCACGTACCCGAAAAAATGGGGTGGGCGATAGGTGGACGAACATTTTTGGAAGGGGAAAGGGAAGGGAGTGTTGGGAGATGGTTGTGTGGATGTGGTCGAAATGTTCAAATTAACGGAGCCTGGCGAGAGACCAATGTTTGAACAGGCATTAGCGCCAAGTACCTGAAAAGCTCAAAGCTCAACTTGAGTCAGAGTTTAGAGCCACGCCCCTTCCTCGCTCCAAATAGATCTATTTAGTCCCTTCAATACAAAAATAAATGGTACGTTCACATCTTGGAGGGAACAAGAAAAACCTTTAAAAATATCTTTTGTTAAAGATTAATATCTCCATTATTCAACTTCAGATCTAATAGAATAATTAAAAACAAATAATTCAAAAGATTTTGGCTGCAATCGAACACGTGACACCGTCTGGCCGTCATCTGCTAGAACTTTGTTTTTATTCGGCCAGCGAGAGAGGCATACTTAGACGATTATTTACTGGTATATTCCTAATATTGATCTAACACTTGACCTTAAATTCTGATTTAGAACTTTGAAGATCTAGTCTAGATCTACTTCATCTAGATCTAGAATCTAGATGTAATCTATACTAGATTTGCATAATAAAACATAGGTCTAGGTCTAAGTAACGCTTATAAACTTCAATAAAATTGAATTAACTTGAAATTTACTCAGTTGAGTCAATTATGGCATAATTACGATAATACTACTGACTACGCCATGTTGGCTCTAAACCTAGATATAGGTCTAGTCTCCAGCCAAATTTAATTTTGTTTGTTTTGTTTTTTCTCTTTGGAAAATTATGACGGTCAAACTAGACTTTTCAACGTGTGACCAGCGAGCTAGTAATTCTTTTCTCAGCGATATACATCAACTTTTAAATTTCTATGAAAATCGTTAGATGCGTTTTTGAGGCCAGCTGTCCAGGTTCCTGCTGGGTCCAGGTTCCATAACGTTCTGACTTGAATAGAGGTATTGTAAAAAAAAACGTATTGCAAGATCAGAAGTTCTTTATTTAATGATGTATTTGTGATATTTGCACAAGCAACTCTGTCTTCAACAGTTCGTCTCTTTGCTAATCTGGAAGAAAATGTTTGGTTTACATGTTATGACTTTATCAACAACATAGTCCTTTGGCTTGCGTCATAGCTGGGTGCTATACTAACTATTTCCCTCCACTCTTGCAGAATATGAAAATAGAGGTTGGTTCATTCTTTCGCGTTGTCCAGCCAGTTTTTCTATGGGCGACCCTTTCTTCGTGCTCTTCAACAGGGTGCTATTTGACAGTGAGTCCCGTTATTCAATATTATCGAAAGAGCACTGCGTACATCTCGCCACAGTATTGAAGAATTCGTGTTTTTTTTTTGGCAGCCGGAGTCTTGACTTGGAAAAAATACACACGCATATGTTGTTTTTTCTATAAGATATCAGGAACAGTTTTGACTAGCATTACCCACCGGCTACGCCCGTTGATTTGGTTTCAGGCTATTTAATATTTATTTTGCCAGGGCTCCCCTCACTTTTTCCTCGGACCGGCCCTTAAATTCGAGTATCACTTTTCTCCCTCCCCCATCAGCTCTACGGGTTAACAAATAGTATTATTTACACAATCTGACTATTCTTCTGCTCATTAGTCATTTCGAAATATCAGAACTACACTAGCCACTTTGCCAAAGAATCGCTTATGAAAATAGAAGGTATTCTAATTATCTAATGTTAGCTTCATAAAGCGGATACATACAAAGTATGAAGGGACTAATTCAACTTATACCACCACATCACCACATACACCAACTCAAGAATCAATTGTTAGACAACCGATTCAGCTTAGCGACGCACCATATATGACGGATTTAAAACGCGACATAATAGTGACGCTAGATAACCATAAAAAGCATACCGATTTTCTAGATTTCGAAGAGCTAGTATCTAGCTTCTACGGTGACAATATCATTTAACGACAGAGTTTCGACTGTGGAACATTTTGATTAAACTTATTAATTGTTGAAGTTTTGTGAACTTAGTCTAGTTTATCTTGTATTGATTTCTCGTGTTAAAAGAATCAACGTTTATGCATTTAGATTCACCCGAACAAGATACACACATCTTCTTCTTCTTCTTCTTATATAATACAGACGTTACTTCAAAAAAGAAGATGATTACGTCCTACGCGTCATGCATTTAGTCATGCATATTAACCAATGACTTAAATTCTGCCAAGTCACTGGTTTTTCTGGCTAGCTCAGGCAACCCATTCCATGCTCTAATAGCACTAGGGAAGAAGGAGTATTTGTACAAATTTGTCCTAGCATATGGGACGAGGAATGTGCCTTTATTTTTGTGTCTTTCAGAGTATTTTATTAAATTTTGTTTTTGTATTTTGAATATGTAGTCATCAGTAAACAAAGACAAAATGGCTCGCGTACCTTTACACAAATATAGAAAACGATAGGTGAAAGCAAAGGGGTTTTGGGAGAGAAAGCGTTGATGTAGCAACTAAAATTGTAATAAACTTTAAACTCGCTCATTGTCCAAATTTAATAGATTTGGGTGCATTTTCACGTCTACCTACAAATTTATTCCGTACAGTAGTTTCGTCATTTAACATAGATCTGAATATTAGATCATAAATTTAGATTGGACTTGGAACTATTCCGACAACTGGGAAAAGGGAGGGGGTAGACGAAATAGATCTATCAATTAGTCTATCCAATATTGGTGAAGAATCAAAGTAAATACGAATTAGAAAAAAAATGCGAAATAATTATTTAGTTTTTAATTCTCTTTGGTTCTATTGTCTCCATTTACATAATAAGTTCAATTAGGCAACTTAAGTTTACAAAGGCCAAGTCATACTTGCGTACCTACATTGGAATGACTGAGCTAATGACGTCAGCAATAGTCAACTTTAACTGGTATGAAGGCATATTTCACATTAAATACGTGGACGCCTCCTCTGGGTCAGTCCGCGTGTACTAAATTTAAGCCGTGATGTTGGTCAGCTCCCTAGTTGTTCTCACTGTGGCGCTTTTTTCTCTGGTTGTCTCAGCCTAGTTCTTCCCAGGGCCGGATTTAATGGAGGGCAGTCGGGTCTACAGCCCATGGGTTTCCACAATAGAGAAAACAAAATCGATATTTCGACGGATCAGCAGCTTTAGAGTTTTTTGTTGTTGTTTTTTTTAAACATGTTTGTTCGCATTTTTACCAACAATACTTATAAAGACAAATTTTACAGCTTACAGTGTACTCGTATTCTTGTAATAAACTCCGGATTTACTACTTGGAAAAACCCTAGAAATTAATTTTTTTAATTAAAATATTCATATTAAATAATTATTTTTTGTAAACGAAGGAAAATATAATTACTCTACAAGCACTCTCTTTCTTTTATAATTTGTCACATGCTTTTAAATTTTAGTAATTTTGTTTTATTAATAAGTGGATTTTTATCTGCCCCCGAGGCCTCCACACACTAATCCGGCCCTGCGCTTTCCTGTGGTCCAAGAAGATGATACGATAGTGACCGATCATGGGCGTAGCCAGGAGGGGGGGTTGGGGTTCAAACCCCCCCCCCGCCCCCGATATGAATTTAGTGACTGATTTTTTGCTTTGATTTTGTTTATTTTAGGTGAGATTTTAATACTAAACCATCACTTGCCCCAGCACAACCAAAGGGGTTTTGAGTTTAAAACCCCTACCAGAGGGTTTTGAGTTTTAAACCCCCTATCTGGGGTTTTTGCAGTTAACTCCCCCTCTTCTATAAAACAAAACACACAAAAATGCAAACGAAAATCCCCTAATTCCAAGAGCACAGTTAAGGAAGATTCTGATTTTAAAACCCCCTCTAAAATTTACGATAAACCCCCTCTTCAACATAAAAAAAAAGCTAATTACGCACTCTAAAATGTTATGAGCGTAGCTAAATGGGTTTTGACTCAGTTTTAAGTTTAAATCCCACTTCAGCGGGGTTTGAAGGTAAAAATACCTCTTTAATAATAAAAAAAACAAAACAAATTATACACTCAAAATGTTTTGAGTGTAGTCAAAAGTGTTTTGAGTTTAAACTCCCCTCCAGTGGAATTTGAATCTAAAAAGTACCTCTTTAATATAAATAAAAACAAATTACTCACTCTAAAATCTATGAACGTAGCCAAAGGGGTTTTGAGTTTAAACCCCCCGCTAAGGGGGTTTGAGGCTAAAAAATACATCTTCAGTGTAAGAAAAAAGCAAATTAAGCACTCAAAATGCTATGAGCGTTGCCAAAAGGGGTTTTGAATTTAAACCCCCATTCAGAGGGGTTTGATGCTAAAAATACCTCTTCAAATAAAAAAAAAGCAAATTACACACTAAAATTATTTGAGCGTGGCCAATCCAATCGGGGGTTTTGAATTTAAACCCATCTTCTACAGATGGCTTTTTTTAAAGTTTAAAGATGGTTTTGAGTTTAAATCCCCCTACAGAGAATTTTGAGGTGGAAAACCCCCAACAGATGAATTTGACGATAAAACTTCTCTTTTCAATATGAAATCTAAAGCAAACTACAGTCACTTAATTCCAAGAGCGTATTCAAGAGAGGTTACACATTTTTACCAGTGGCAGGGCTCCATTAATAAACTGCATTGAATAGTCATCTGCCGAAATTCAAAAACACTAAATGTGGCTCAACAAAGATGGCTAAGACAGATTTTAGGAGTCAATTATAGAGATCGGGTCTAAATCAAGGAAATCCTATGCCGAACTAGGAGTCGACCCCTTAGTAAGATTGTGAGAGAGCGACGCATGAGGTTTGCGGGACATGTTCTCCGACAAAATGAATTACGCATAAGAAGAGTTGCAATGATATCCTAGTACAACTTGACGCCACTCATTCATGGAGGTCCTCATGGCAGGTGGGAAGAGGCTTCAGACGATACCAGTGACAGATTGTTATGGAAACAGCTTGACGGAAAATGCGCCGAACGTCAGTAAGAATAGCACATTAGGTTTTTGAAATAAAACTTTTTAATAGCAAGAAAATGCACTGTAGATACCTCAGAATATGCATTTTGTTGGCTTTCAATATCAGAAATAGTGCTTGGCGGCGGGGCTTCGCCCCGCACTGTGGGAGCTCCTAGCGCTCCCTCAGACCCCATTGCTAATTATGGCAGGGAATCTACTATTTTTCTACTAACTCATACAAGAACCTATTCTAGGGCACAATAAACATCTTCCGAAAGAATGAAGGGCCAGAATGTAATAAAGATTATGTACACACACACACAAACACATAAATACATATATTTTTTTGCGGAAGGGGGGGGAGAAAAAAATCCACCCCCAACCCCTCCCCCGAAATAAAATCCTGGCTACGCCCATGTGACCGATAGTGCATGGTTTAATTCCTATATCCATAATCCTCGGCGATCTTGCTAAGATTTTTGTTCAGTGTTAAAACCATAATGATAGTATGGTAATTTGTTGATGCTGTTGCTCTAGAGTACTTTAGACAAAAGGCTATATATAAATTCGTATCATAGCATGAGCATTCAGGCTATATAAAGCCATCAAGAGTGCATGCACAAGAACGTATGAGTGGATGGTCAGAGAAACGATGTGGAGTCTACTTGAAATAATGGACACACCCCACACCAAGTAATAATGTCTCACTAAATAATAGACCTACTCTATTTTTTAAGTAAGCAAGAAAATCTTAATGTAACACGGTGGACAATGGTTATGCTTGCCCTGTTGTGGCAAAATATGTAGGTCACAGCTGGGGCTGCGTAGTACATGGGAAATGCTGCATTCCTCATTAATCTTCGGACTCGAAAACAAGCCTTATTGTTATTATTATGTTAGAAAAGAACGAGTATTCATTCTCTGTCTTTAAAGGGAAACAATTCATCAAGTCCCTTTATAAGTTTCCACTGAGGAATTTTCTGGTGATGTGACAGGTGTGCAGCAGCCAGGGTACGCTGTTCTGCCTCACCCTGGCACCCGGGTGGAAACGGCTACTTGAGGGGGTAGCTAGGCTAAATGAATGGCGAAACATAACTCCCGTGAGGATGCCCACAGGTAGACGAGAGTCCACTAATTGCACGGGCGGGGTTGCAAAAGAGTCCCCACAAACCTGTCACACATCCATGCGCTGTCCCTCAAGGGACCGTTACATAAATGGCGTGTCCCCCACGGTCAGCTTGGTATAACGAAGGAAAATGGCGGAGGCTCCCGGTGTCCTCGGCCTTCGGCCATGTGCAGCCAAGCATGCGTCGGGGACCAAAGGCATCGGAAATAGCAATGCTTCACACTCGGGTCTCTCTCAAACAGAACTGTGTTCTCACAGGTTTTTTTTTTTTTTTTTACTGTTTGGCATCCAAACAGGGTTTTTTTTTCAAACTTAGAGCACGAAGAGCCTTCGGCTCAGCTCTTTAGACGATCAAACGGTGTGCAGCAGTGCCGCCCTCTGACAGGCAACGAGAATGTTCCTAGGAATGTTAAGAGTCTTGAAGGTATATGTGAGGTCAGAATTTAGTATCCTCTCGGTTGATATGACAATTTCCATAAATTCCATAAGCCTAGGTTCCCATATTTTCTTTGTTTTTCCATTTCAGGTTTTCTTAAATTATGACACAATGGTACAGCGATGTCAATAATGGTAGCGTTTTTTTTTCTTTTTTTTTATTATTGAACAGCAGATCAGGGCAATTGAAATCTACCGTTTTGTCGGTCAAAATAGGCCTATCCCAGTACAGCAGATGTTCAGTAGACACGAGAACCTCTTGTGGTGAATATTTCTTATATTTGTAATAAGGAGGAGTATCCTTACCGATCAAATTGTGTGTCAAAGCTTTCTGTTTCATGGTAGAGATGACCTGCTTTGAGCCATGTTAATGAAGCAGCTTTGTCAATGTTGTTCCCATCTAATAAAGCCGAGAATTTTCCGTGGAGGTTTTTTTCTTCCCATTGTCGAATCTCATGCCCTACGTCGTCCAAACCAACATTAATATCAGCATTGTTTAGGTTCAGATGGGTTGCTTCGGAGTCGTATTTGCGTAGGAAGGAAACTAGTTCATTGCTGGAGGTGTGCAGTTGTGATCGTATTTTTGAAACTTGCATCTTACTCATTTGAAGATGTAATGCAATCCACGACCTCCATCCTTCCTGGGCAGGTATAACCTTATGCTGGAGGACTTGGGGTGTAAGTATCGAAATTTGGTTAGTAATTTTCGTGAGTCTGTCAATGTCATGTAATAATAATAATAATAATAATAATAATAATATTATTATGACAGAAAGAAACGAGTAATCATTCTCTGGCGCTGCCAGGGTCGAGTTTCGTTAAAGAGAAACAAAATTCATCGTAGTCCCTTTAACAATTTCCACTGATGAATTTTTTGGTGATGTCCTAAAGATGCTGCAAATCGCTAACAGTACCAAGATATATTTTAAAAGACTTAGTTTTGAGACAAATGTTTATTTAAATTCATTGTAGGTATTTAAGAAAGGTTTTGTATCTTAGTTCAAAGTAGCGTCGGTACAATAGATAGTGCATGCACAGAAAAGTAACATCAGATGTAAGATAAATCTTAGCATTAAAAAAGGCATCCTAAAGTTAAATTTTAAATTTAAACAAAATATTTGTAAAATTGTGTGAATTAGTTAGATAAAATAAAACAAGAAACAACTTCCTACAAGGCCAAGTATCAGGCAAAAGAAAAAAAGACAAAATAGATTTAGGTGGATCTATTATGGATTTCCAGGGTTTTCCTTCGCATATTTTTGTTTATAGATAGCAAAAACAAAGCAAACGAAAGATTGTGATAGTATCAGTAGAAATTGAATGGCTGCCTGGTCGTGCGGTTTGCGCGCTGGACTGTCGTTTGGATTTATTGACGGTCGAGGGTTCAAACCCTGCCCGCTCCCATCCCCCGTCGTCCTGCGGGAGGTTTGGACTAGGAAGTAAACTATCTTCAACTCTGAAGGAACATCCGAAACATGTAAAACATTTTACAAACAATTCATTGAACAATTGTTCCTTCTCTCCCGTTTCAAACTGACAGTCTAAAGTGCGTGACACCCAATCATTGCACACGTTCTACATTCTAAAAGAGAACAAAAATAGCGCACCACAAGAAACAAAAAGAGTGAGGCACTTCAAAAATAGGAGTTTTTTCTCAGCTTATCGTGCAATCTTACATTGTAAACATGAACCTAGAAATACCTAGATCTAGTCATATTTGAATTCTACTCAAATGACGTTATTGCTTTGGAAAACTAGTACAAAAATGGCTTTTTTCTTTTGGAAGTAAGATAAGATAAAGATTAGACTAAGTCACTAAGATTCTCGTTCTTCTTATCTTATATATTATACAGACATTACTTCAAAAAAAAAGATGATAACGTCCTGCGCGTCATGTATTTAGTCATGCATATTAACCAATGACCTAAATTCTGCCAAGTCACTGGTTTTCCTGGCTAGCTCATGCTCTAATAGCGCTAGGGAAGAAGGAGCATTTGAACACATTTGTTCTAGCATATGGAACAAGGAATATGTCTTGATCTTTGTGTCTAAACTATTCTCAAAATCGTCAAAACATGAAACGAAAGCTCTAGATTCTTTGTCGTGTTTGTTTGAAGGAGTGATGTGTGTGTGTGTGTGTGTGTGAGAGAGAGAGAGAGAGAGACATTGACACTCAAGTAAACTGTGATTAAATACATTTGTCAGTTAATCAGTCAAGCGTTTAATGTCAGTCACAAAGTCAGCAAATCACTAAGTCAATCAGTTAGTTCATAAATTAATCATGCATTCATCCAAGGAGAAAATAAATATTCCCATTTCTGTTAATTGACTGAAGCAATGCGACAATAGGCCAGTAACTCATTCATTCTGTCACTGAAAGATTCCAAAAGATTAATGCTAATAATAGAAGTAGTCTTTCCCTACATGAAATAGAGGCATATAGTTTTAAAATACCTCTCCTAGCGTTTGGTATTATCATTTACAATTTGCACCAATTCATTAGGGTCATCCTCGACATTGTCCTGGTCTTCAGATGCAGTCCTGTGTTTCTATACAATTGATCGGAAAAGAATGCAGCGTCCTAACCTTTATTTAAATTATCATAGCATTAAAGCGCTTGTCAATTAATCAAAATTCTTCTTTTAATTTTCCACTTGATCAAGTTCCACATTTTCGACTTTCTATTCTTAATAGCTCTTACGATCCTTCGGTCTGATTTAGCGGAATTTATGTGAAAAATGAGCGGTTAACATTACATGTATGTAAAAGGATTTGTTTCAATACTATAGAATTTCGATTAACCGGTGGTCCTTAATGACTGGATTGGTTAGTATTTATGAGAGCAGGTTGATATTCAGATAAACTCTCCCCCCCCCCGGGCGTAGGTAGGGGGGGGTTATCCAAATTTGATAATTCCCCCCCACGGGCCCACACTTGAGGGTTCCACCCAAATGAGAGTCTGAAATTTGTTTTTTAACATGAGATATTAAGCCATTATCTCATGTCATGGTGTCGAATTTAAAAATGCAGGGAGCCTCTAAAGATGTCAAGCCCACCGGGCTCCCCAATACCAAGCTACTGCCTCCCCCCCCCCCCCACACCTTATTTGGTATCATTGTACTCACTGATCAAACTGTCAATATGTTTCATATTTATGAACCTTTTAATTTCTCTTAAGTATCACTAGCAAGTCCTTCACTACTCTGGTCGGAATCAACGTTCTGTTAATGCTGCTTCTTATCAATTATAACTTCACGTGTGAGTAGTTATAAATTGTGTGGATTTGTTTCGTTCACGTTTAGCTGTTGGTTTAAAAACTTTCAATAGATGTTTTTGATAGACCGATGAGTGAGTTCCTAAGGCCGACTAACATGTCGAAGGTCACGGAAGGTGGTTAGGTGACTGTGGGGGGGGGGGGGGTAGTTTAAACAAGTAAAATACAAAAAAGTACTGTATAAAAAAAACCAAGGCTTATGTTAAAGTGTATCAATTAGTTTGGATCAGTCATGTAATTAAATTTGTAATAGATCTATTTTTGACTAAGAATAATAAATCTATGTGATTAGAAATATTTTTTTTACCAATTGTTTTTGTATAGCGCAATTTCATGCTTTTAGCTTTCTCACTACGCTATGATCCTATCACTTGTCTGGACCAGTTGGAAATGGGGGGGGGGGGAAGAACTCGGTATCTGGGTGATCGCTTTTTAAATGTATTTATTCAGGAAAAAAAAGGTGGACCTGAATTCATACACGTTGGCCAAAGCCTTCTGAGGCTTCTCAAGCCAACACGAAGCTAGCGAAGAGCTCATGAACATGGATTCCATATAGATTCTATAGTTTTCTATTTCATGTTTATGTTCACTAAGCCTCAGACAACGACCAGTAAGGAGGACTAATTCAGCCAAGTAAAATTTTGTCCCTAGTTCGAAATACAAAAAAAAAAGTTAATCACCAATAGTTAATTAATTAGTGGGTTATATTTTTTTTTTATTGATTCTTGTGTTTTCAGGTAAAAGAAATAATTGTGCAAACTTTCAGCTTGATCCAAGATTGAGTGTGGGAGCAATAACGTGTACAAACCTTTTACCAGACAGACAGACAGAGTGAGTGGGTTAATATCTTCCTATATACACTTTATAAAAACTCAACGAACCCGTTCTCACCATATAATATGTGAGAGAGATACGAGGCGCATGAATACATGTATAAACCACGTATACCCTGGGAACAAATCAACCAGCGTATCCGGTACTTCATCACAGAGCTATTAGAGTTCTGTGATTTTTTATTCTCAATTTTACCAAACTATGTATTTGAGAGCCGACATTTTAATGTCGAAAGTACAACTCAATAATTCTTTCCTCTTAAGCAGTTATGATCACTTTTTTTTTGGTGCGTAACTTTCTTTCGTTCCACTTTGTTATTTCTGTTTATTTCTTCACAGATCTAGATCTTTAATGCAATTCTCCTCTAAGTGTAGATACTTATCAAAGTGAATGTGAGGGACTATCCTTAGACATTGATTAGTAAATGTGTTTTTACATCTGAAGGAAAGCGTGTGTGTGAATGTGTACATGTTTTGTGGTGGTTTTTTTTTTTTTTTTTTTTTTTTTGGGGGGGGGGGTATAGTACGGTGTGTAAAGACGGGTTATTCTAATATGGTGCCGATCTAGATCTAAGACTGACCAATCAAAAAGAAATTGTAAATAGAGAGATATTATTTTAATACTGGCTAGCAGGAAGCGTGGTCGATAGGCCAAGTGCGCTTGAACTTGGCTTGGCTTGGCTACCTAGAAGGGGTTCGACACCCGACTCGGGCAGAGTTGTGTTTACTGAGCGCCTAAAGGCAGCACGGAAAACCAACTTCTAGATTCCCCCTCCCCCCCCACTGGTCCACAAATGAGATTGGACCAAAAGCGCTCTGAGCATGCTATAAGCATGAAAGTAGCGCTATATAAAAAGCTATAATATTACTATAATATGTTATTCCCTTGAATATATACAAGGGGCAAAAAGTGTATTCTTGAGGGGCGGGCGTTTTATTAAAAATAATGTTTGTGTGTCACAAGTGTTCTGTGACGCCGCGGATTCTTATAAAGATATAGACTCCAGATGTAAATTTATTTAGAAATTCAGCTAATGAAGATCCCTTGATTCAAAATACAAAACAAAATGTACAAAAAAAATGGATCAATTGAATATCTTCTTCCGAGTTCATTACCAAATAAATTCAAATATAATTCAATATATACAACTTGTCTCTTAAAGTTCCATCTCCCAACTGACGCGTCTAGCTCAGCTAAAACCAAGCCCAGGGCAAAACCAGGCCCCTCGATGACGTCATAGCACTTCCGTTAGAACCTTCTGGAAAAAAGGCGGAGCTAGTTGCTAAGGTTACTCCCGGCAGATAGTCTGCTACGTGTGTTTCCAGGTATTAAAATGCAGGTAGTTAAACAAGACTACTACAACTGATTGGCCTAAGAGATGTTTGTGCGTTCTCCATATTAAGAGTTTGTGGGCCGTTCGATTGAAGGATGAAACAGACAATATAACGTGGACTTTTAGATTCTGATGGCTAGAAAATTGTGTTAGCTGTGGGGTAGTGTTGTAACGCGGGACGTTTTATTGAATGATTTTATAGTGTTCCGGGCAAACTAAATATATTGTCACGGAACGGAAGCGTGCAATTCCCTTTCGAATTAAAATGTTTATTCTTTCATTGGTTGAATGTTCGCATCACAAGGTCATGGCGGCATGCTAATGACTGAAATTCCACACCATAAAAGGTGGTTGAGAAATTCCACGCGCGCGAACGGAGTTTGGCTGGTTCCAAAAGGCGTGAGGACCAAGATGATAAGAAGTATTTAAAGAGATGCATTAGCTGTTTGGGGGACTTCAACGACGGCTGTTAAATTGTGTTTTATTATATTCTATTTGTACATTTATAAAGAGTGTATATTTTATTCAAGTGATTCCTTGGTCCAGACTAAAAGCTTTGTATTTATTGCTGAAGGATCTCAGTTTTGAATTTATAGTTTTTTCATTGTCTGATCAACACAATCTCATCGTAACACCCAGTCTCAAAAGTATCGTAATCATCTGGCACTCTAAACTAATTGTGTCACATATATACCAACTACTTATCAGCTTGTAGTAATAAATACACACATAAAGAGTACGATAAACACATATACAAGATAAGCACTTATCGGAGAGATAAACATGTGCACAGTTAATAAGAACATGATAAGTTAAAGAAAAGCAGACAGAAATAGTTGAACACATACATTTTCAGATAAGCGCTTACAGTTTGGGCTATTTTTTTATTTCTGAAAGCATTGACGGCAGTAAGGCCCAGCTTCGTCCGGCTGCACTCCTACAAACACCAGCTGTCACAGACCACATGCAGCGTCCAGCTGGAGGCGGAAAGGGACTATGCTGTGCTGGTTGGCACGGTGGGTGTCATCAGCGATGGAAAGAATCCAGTGGCGGTGCTGTCCTGTCTAAATACATCCTCAAACTACATTTACACTGTGAGTTTAAGCTTTGAGTTATTTTCTAGCCGAACGGATTTTGTTTAGTACTGCTACATATTTAGACTTTAGGTCCTGAGGTAGCTCAGGTTCTCAGGTACCTTTAAGTGTACTGAGCGGCAATTTGTACCTATTGAGATCGTTCACTAGTGATGGACTTAGCCAAGTTTTTTTTTCCATAAAGGTAAGGCACCATGTTATACGGATTGGCTCTGTTTACGTTCTTCGGGACATGGGCGTAGCTAGGAATTTCCCATCGTTTGTGGGCCGGGGGAGGGGCTTGACCTCTTTGGGGCCCCTACATTTTGCGTAATATTTAATTCTTAATGTAAAAAAACACTCATTTCAGGGCCCCCTTCAAGTGGGGTCCGGGGGGATTTTAAATTCTTCCCCTTTTTCACAACCCTAGCTACGCCACTGCTTCGGGACAAGCTACACACATATAATTATCATCTCTACAAAAAAATTCTAATACCGTAGCTTTACAGAGACTTTTAAGACAATGTGCCATTGTTTGTAAAGGATTGGCGTAATTGGCGTAAGAGAATGTTCTATCAGGACAGGATCTACTTGTGTGCAGAGTATTTGACATGACAAAACTGGATTTAATGTAACAGTGCTCCCCTGACTGCAAGTGTGATAGTAAGTGTGTCTGTTTTGAGTTGCAGTGTATTGTGTGTTACTGTGTGTGGAAAGGCCAGTAGACCTTCATTGTACATGGATGATTGAGATTATTGTTTTTAGTGTGTCTATTACAGCTAGGGGGAATTCCAAAAAGGAGGAGGGGCATCTAAATTCCTATTAATGAGATCCTGATTTCAAACTCGATTAGAGTTTTAACATTACAAAGCCCCCTGGCTCTGGGTTTTTTAAGTCACCCAATCGTTGCAGTTGCAACAATGGTTTACTGTGGTTGTTGATATATACAGTGAGTATCTTCTCATGTTCCCAGGCCTGTAAAATCCAGCTTGATGTTCGCCAGTGTATCGTGCTGGTGTACTACACCGGATGTTACTGCGAAACTGCCAATGCGGATGTTTTGGGCGTTGTCATGTCCATCAAGGTCCACATAGACTATTTCAACAGTCCCTTTATGCTCTCTTATTTTCCAAACTACCCTAACCTGAGTTTTGATGACGCACACAGCAATGCCATCTACCTGCCGCAAATTATAGGTATGGTTTATTAGTTAGATCGATATTCAATCACTCCGTCAAAAAGATAGCTCACTGAATTTATTAGAATTTAGTCTTTAAGCTGAATATTTCCTTTGTTCGTTTTCTCTATATATGTACTAACGGACTTCGCTAGGAAGCTCCACCGATACAACATAGACATAGCTGCATGGACGTAACCAAAGGGGTTGTGGTTCAACACCCCCCACCCGATCCCGAAATGAAATCCCCCCACCAGGGAGTGGTGGAATTTTGTTACTGATTTTTCGCTTTGATTTTGTTTATTTAAGGGAAGATGGCCAATGGGGGATTTGAGATTAAAATCTCCCTCCAGCGGGATTTGAAGCTAAAAGCCACCTCTTCTATAAAATTAAAGCAAACTACAGTCACAAAATTCTATGAGCGTAGCCAATGGGTTTTGAGTTTAACCCTCCTCCAGAGGGCTTTAAGTTTAAACCCCCTCCAGATGGTTTTGAGATTAAAAAACCCCTACAGAGAGTTTTGAGTTTAAAACCCCCCTACAGAGAGTTTTGAGTTTGAAAACCCATTCTTCAATCTTATTTTAAAGCAAACTACAGTCACCAAATTCTATCAGCTCAGCTAAGGGGATTTTGAGTTTGTTAAAAAAAAACAACCTCCAGAGATTTTTTATTTAAAAAAAAACAACAGATGGTTTTGACGATAAAACTTCCCTTTTCGATATGTAATCTAAAGCAAACTACAGTCACCAAATTCCATGAGCGTCACCAAGAGGGATTATAAATTTCTTCCAGTCGCTGGGCTCCATTAGTAAAGTGCAGTGAATAGAATTATTGGTTTTTGAACTAAATCTTTTAAATAGCAATTAATGCACTGTAGATACCCAATAATATGTATTTTTTGTTTTAAATACCGCCTAAAATACAGCCTAAACCCGAAATGAGTCAATTACGAGAATTGGTTATGACGTCTTGCCCATACCCTAAAGGTTTTAGATTTTTTTGTAAAATATTTTTTTTTATGAATTGTTAAGTTAAGTAAGTTATGTCATACTAAATACTACATTTACACAAAAAAAATACTTTTTTTTAAAGAGAAAAAATCTATTTTGTATGCATATAAGTGGAGCATAATTTTAAACTATAGGGCTAATAGATAAGTAGTTTTTCATATAACTCACGAACTGCAGGATATAAACATGGACATGGAACTCTGAACTAAAGGAATATTTTATTTTTTTATTTTTTTTACGGAATTTTTTTTTCTTGAGATAATTTATAATCATTCTATGACATGAGTGAGGCCAGGTTCAGATCTAACTTCACCTTCACTTTCATCTATCCTTTGGTCTGCTGGACCGTTGGGGCACCACACAAGATCTGTCAACCTTCTTTCTTTATTCTTCTCAATCATTCTGATATTCTTTCTGAAAATATCTAAAGCTGCCTTTTTACCTGCCTGGCTGGACCACTTCATGAACGATATTGAGTTCGTGGTTCTTTGTAACCTTGTTATTATTATTATTAATATTATTAAATTCCTTTGAGAAATTTTATCTATAAAATATAGATTGTTTCTTTTTTATTTGATGCCAGATCCTGAAATAGATAACTGTTATCCAGTATGATTCCCCTTCAGAGATTAGGACACGAAGTATGTCGTGACAGTTACGAGTGCCATGTCTGAGAGAGAGAGTCGTTTAGAAGCAGCTTTGTTGACATTGCATCATATTGTCCTTGTGTTTAATGTCATAATTAATAAAATCAGTCCTAAACTCTTTTTTTTGTTGTTGTTTTTTTTTTAAGTCAATAAATTTGTGTGGGCTCTGGAAGGAAGATGGGGGGGGGGGGGGGGGGGGCGGCGCTTTGTAGACTCATTTCTTTTTACTTAGTGCATGGCCTCTAAAGAGCGCTAGGACTTTGGTAGTCCCCCTTGTTGCACTTCTGTATAGATGCCGTAAACGTGGAGAATATATAAACTTGTGACAATTTATGCAACGCGAGTCAAAAATGTTTTGTTTTTTAGACGAAAAAAAGAACTAGAGTCTAGCAGGAAACAAGCAAATACAAAATACAAAGCTTATAGAAAGGAAAAACTGTACATTTATAGGTATATCTATCAATAATGTAAGATTTATTTCCATTAATATCTTAATTAATTAATTAATTAATTGTTTATTTTTTATTTTTTCGTTTTTTTAGAGGCAATGAAGAATTTTGAAACTGTTCAACTTGATCTGAGAAAGGGAAGGGTTAGAAGTCACGTGTCCAATCCTTTGATTAGAGAGATTGAGGGAGTTTGTTATAAGCTTTGTACCTTGAACAACATGGGAGGAAATCACCTTTTCCCACTGGTAAATCCGGCGGTGGGGGGTAATAGCGATGCAAGGCCGAGCTACCCAAGTACGTATAAGAACAGAAGGTTTTATAGTCTTTATACAAGGAATATCTCCCCATCGCTTTTAAGTCTCTATTGGAGATTTTTACGATGAACTAAACAATGTCAAGGACGCTGAATCGACCTTCAACATTGCCAGCTAAATAAAAGTCACAAAGCTTACAAAATGTGATGTTGCAGTGCTAACATGTGCACAAAAATTATCCTGTTACTTTTTAAAAACATATCTTTTCAACACTTCCTTAATTTTGTACACCGGAAACACCAAAAAGCTAGCTATTTTGTTAGATATTAAGTATAGCGAACACCATAGTTGACGGACTTTGAACGCGACATGTAGTGACGCTATTGATAGTGTCCTTTAGCTTGTTGATGATATTATTATTGAGTTGGTTTTATGACTTCAAGCTGACAACATCTTATTACTGACAGAGACTCGATTGTGGCCTTTTCATAATAAACTTCTTTCAAGCTATTCAACGGTCTGGTTGTAATTCTTCGCTTGTTCTTTTAATAGGTTTAGTTGTTTGTTTGTTTGAGATTGCAAGAAATACTCCTGTACAAGACACTCACAGTTCTTTTGTATAATCTGTCGAAGCCAGACAACCATTGACAACTAGAAGAAAACTATGACAATGTATATAGGTAAGTGGGCCCTTTGATGAAAATATTCAATGTACAAAAAATAATGACGACTAATTGATCTACTACTTCTATTTTTATCATTGATTCATGAGTTGTAATTAAGACTGAATAATTATAATAATAATAAATAATCTAAAATAACAATATACCCCATTGTTATATCAACCAAAGGGATAATGACAACTGAGCTCACAGATACCTTCAAGGCCCATAACATAACATAACATAACATAACATAACATAACAGCACGAGGTAAAGAAATTTTACAAATAGAATTAGATCAATTACATACATGGTAATCAAAGTGGAGCATGTCTTTCCATCCAGAAAAATTTCCATTATTTCGAGCAGCAAAAAGCTAAAACATATCAACACCACTTATCTTATTCATGGTAAACCAGTAATACAGACTAAAAACTCAAAATACTTAGGTGTTATAATAAATGAAAAAGTATTATGGAATCCCCATACTGATTAAACTTAAAAAATCAAACAAAGCATTAGGGTTTATTAAAAGTAATTTCTATAAATCAAATAAGAACATAAAACTAAAATGATATTTAACCTTGGTTAGGCAAATAATAGAGTATGCAGCCTCTGTTTTGGACCCTTCAACTCCAGAAAACATTAAGAAACTATAACAGACACAAAATAGAGCACCAAAAACGAACGAATATTCACATTTCATTACAGTAACATCTGTCGTAAAATCATTAAATCTAGAGACCCTAAAACCCTGAATCATGATCTTCAAAAAAAAAAACAACTAATAAAAATATCTTATCTTTTTATATATTACAGACGTTACTTCAAAAAAGAAGATAATTACTTCCTACTCATTTCATGTATCAATCTTGTCACGCATGTTAATCAATGACTTAACCTCTGCCAATACTCAGAAAGCACATTCCTTGTTCCATTTGGTAGGACAGATTTGTACAAATACTCCTTCGTCCCTAATACTAATAGAGCATGGAAAGGGTTGCCTTCTTCAGCAAGAAAACTAATGACTTGGCAGAGTTTAAATCTTTGATTAACATGTATGACTAGATTGACCTTGGGACACGCGTAGGACGTAATCATCTTCTTTTTAAAGTAACGTCTGTATTTTATAAGATAAGAATGGAAAATTTGCAATTTATAAGATAAAATAGTATTTGTACAGGCTAGATTGCCTCTAGATAATTTATAAATTGCAGAGTTCTCCATAGACATTTAAACATTTATTACGACTCAGAAGTAGTTACTTGCCCCTGAATCTATAATGTATTCTGAATGTGAACTCTTCTGCTTTACTAGGGGTGTGTTGTTGTTTTTTATAGGTCGACACGCTTCGTTGGTTGTCCTGGTTGAAAATCTGGGAGAGACTTAGAGTCTTCCAGCCTGTGTCATCATAGTGACCTTTAATGGGGACGAACTGAACATACTGAACACAACTAGTCAGACTGTGTACTGTGTCAAGTACAAAATACTGCTAACGATTGTGAAAGAAATAGTGGGTGAAAATAATTATTTTAAAAAAAAGGGGGGGGGGAGAGAAATTTTTTAAAATATGCCAGAACTTAGTTTATTTATTTATTTATTCATATTATTGTTCAGGGTTATGAGGGAGTAATTATTTTCTTAATGGCAGGGACATAATGTAAACACTTCCTACTGAAAACGTCTACAGGCCCTCCGAATAGTGTAGTCATTCTGCTTAACAAATTCTTTCAGAAATGAAGATTATTAAATTACATCGCGGGGCCCTGTGCAAAACACGTTGTCTTGGTAGAGATAAGCATAATGTCCAAATTAAGATTTTGTATTAGAAAAAAACATTCGTCTTTGCTGTAAATTTTTAGTAAATGAAAGTTGGCAATGCCATTGTTTGTTTTTTTAGTTTTTTTTTTTTTATCGTGCGCACGATTAGCACCCCAAATGACAATTTCGTCTATTTTTCAGGAGATTTTTATAGTTTTCAAGAGATTTTAATAATTTCAAGAGATTTCTATGACTTTTCGTACATTTTTGTAATTTTAGGAGATTTCCAGGAGGTCCTGGAAAATAAGGAGGCCACGAAAACCCTATTATTTTATATAAGTAATAATGGTTTAATTTAATAATTTACACCTAAAATTAGCACGGGCCTATGAAAGTGCGGGGCCCAATGCGGCCAAATTGGTTAAAGTGGCCTAAGGCCGGCCCTGATCGTAGCCCACACCACTTGCAAAAACGCAGGAATGACAGCGGGGAGGGTTTCAATCAAGCATTTTGAAGACACTAGGAAGTGCATACCCCACCACCGGTCAATCCATGCTTTATTAACATATGGTGATTTTATTCATATATTTATTTTGGTGATAGCTGTTGCAATTTTAAAAAAAACAACAGAAATTGGGGTAATAGCAGATTTGTTTATTCCAAAAATAGTGTAGGCTACATAAAATTAGCAAAAAGAATAAATCAGACCAAAAGTCCTAGTCTTCAATACGTTACAATAAGGTCCAAAAAGTTTCAATTAGAATCAGTTCTCAAAAACTTTACCAAAACATTCTTTCATTCCTCTCAAAAACTTTACCAAAACATTCTTTCATTCCTCTCAAAAACTTTACCAAAACATTCTTTCATTCCTCTCAAAAACTTTACCAAAACATTCTTTCATTCCTCTCAAAAACATTACCAAAACATTCTTTCATTCCTCTCAAAAACCTTACCAAAACATTCTTTCATTCCTCTCAAAAACCTTACCAAAACATTCTTTCATTCCTCTCAAAAACCTTACCAAAACATTATTTCATTCCTCTCAAAAACCTTACCAAAACATTCTTTCATTCCTCTCAAAAACCTTACCAAAACATTCTTTCATTCCTCTCAAAAACTTTACCAAAACATTCTTTCATTCCTCTCAAAAACCTTACCAAAACATTCTTTCATTTCTCTCAAAAACTTTACCAAAACATTCTTTCATTCCTCTCAAAAACTTTACCAAAACATTCTTTCATTCCTCTCAAAAACTTTACCAAAACATTCTTTCATTCCTCTCAAAAACTTTACCAAAACATTCTTTCATTCCTCTCAAAAACTTTACCAAAACATTCTTTCATTCCTCTCAAAAACCTTACCAAAACATTCTTTCATTCCTCTCAAAAACCTTACCAAAACATTATTTCATTCCTCTCAAAAACCTTACCAAAACATTCTTTCATTCCTCTCAAAAACCTTACCAAAACATTCTTTCATTCCTCTCAAAAACTTTACCAAAACATTCTTTCATTCCTCTCAAAAACCTTACCAAAACATTCTTTCATTTCTCTCAAAAACTTTACCAAAACATTCTTTCATTCCTCTCAAAAACTTTACCAAAACATTCTTTCATTCCTCTCAAAAACTTTACCAAAACATTCTTTCATTCCTCTCAAAAACTTTACCAAAACATTCTTTCATTCCTCTCAAAAACTTTACCAAAACATTCTTTCATTCCTCTCAAAAACTTACGTACAATTGGGTTTAGCTGAACCACTCTGCAGTATGTTACAAAGACTGGCCTAAAGAAACGGTTCTATGCTCTAACTGGCTTGTGTTGAAAAAATGAGACTCGAAAATTACAATGTGGGAGACGTCGTTACAGTCGGGTTATCTCCCGTCTTCCTTCCACTCTTTTTTTTTTTCTTTCATTGGAGTTTGTTAGTTAATTATTGCATTGTTTGTAAGTTAATTATCGATTTATTGCAGTGTTAATTTTTCATTGGAGTTTGTTAATTAATTATTACAGTGTCATGTGATAACAGAATTTACAGATCTATTATCTATATATGGGACTTTGCTAATACAGGTGTTGTGTGTGGGGGCGTATGAGAGACGCTGATTCAAAAAACAAATTCTCCTTGTCTGGACGTCATGGTTTATAGTAAATGGTAAGCCAATAAAAATAAAATGTCCGTTAACACCGATCCAGGAAACGCCTTCCATTACTATGTTTGTGTGTGTGTGTGTGTGAATGAATGGGTCTGACCTCCTTATAACCCGGATATGTTGGAGATGATGACTTCGGGTGACACACATATTTTATAGGAGCAATATTACAGGTATGCGCGTTGTGTTCAATTGGAGACTTGGTTGACAAGGGACACAACTCAATACGTCTCCCCTTCAAATCTGTGTCCTGAAGTCGGCAATAAGTTAACCTCTTGTTTGTTTATAAACACACAACAAACCGTTGGATAAACAATACTTCATTCTAGACGACATTAGTGTAGAGTTACTAATGTAACTTTAATGAACTGTGATAATTAACTAAGCTTTAATCGGCACGGATGATTCATACTATGTAGT
Source organism: Biomphalaria sudanica (assembly GCA_036873155.1). Classification (NCBI taxonomy): domain Eukaryota; kingdom Metazoa; phylum Mollusca; class Gastropoda; family Planorbidae; genus Biomphalaria; species Biomphalaria sudanica. The sequence continues at coordinate 439,043 of JAZGLO010006691.1, forward strand.
ATGTGCTATGTGTCAACAGTAGTGTTCATTGACACATAGGTAAGTTTTACATTTCACTTATTAACAGAACTAGATCTGTATAGTCTACAAATTAACCCGAGTTTCTATTCTTATAAAAGTAATTAAAATGTATTTAAAAAAAGCTACAATATTACATTATTGTCAAAGTAGGCCTATTTTGAATTTAAAGACATCTAGTTGTTATGTTTTTAATTTCTCAAGCTTTGTTTGAAGATCTTATGGAAGTAAGTAGTAATGTAAATAGATCTAGATCTAGGTGAATGAATGGGGCACGGCAAATAATGAATGGTGTGGCTATGACAAACAGTCACTTCTCAGGAATAAGAAAATACATACATTCAAATACAAACAAATTGTGCTTTATCTTTTTATTTTTCTTGGCCATTTGAGAATAATGCAATCCATGATCATTATCAAATTTTTGAAAGTAGAACAAAATGAATTGAAGAGTTATGACGCGGTTACTCTTACTGTGTGACTATATACACTTTTGCCTACTTCAAATATAGTGACCCACGATATGATCACTTATGTTATTTCGGAAGTTTGTCCTTTTGTTTATTCGCAAACCATTTTTTTTAATTGGAGTTTGCATATATATATATATATATACGTAATCTTTCTGGCTCAATATATCAAATATAAAGCGATGTAGTTAAATGGAAACTTTAGAAACGAAGCGCATCAAAAGAAATCGAGACCATTGAAGTCGTATATCTGTGAACTTAGGTACCCGTTACAACAGTTGCACGAACATCAGCGCAACATCGTTCCCAACAAGAGGAACTTTAAGAAGCTAAGGCGTGAGGTCTTCACAGACAAGAGGAACTTTAAGAAGCTAAGGCGTGAGGTCTTCACAAACAAGAGGAACTTTAGGAAGCTAAGGCGTGAGGTCTTCACAAACAAGAGGAACTTTAGGAAGCTAAGGCGTGAGGTCTTCACAAACAAGAGGAACTTTAAGAAGCTAATGCGTGAGGTCTTCACAAACAAGACTAACGTCAACAAATCCTAGTTCATGTCAACAAACTCTGATGAAAGACATTGTAATAGGCGAACAGTTGTATTAAGTGCGGATACTAACGAAAATGAGTGAAAGACAGTGTCGGGTGTGCCGATGCCGTGTAATTTAAGTCATCCCATAGTAAAACAGAAATCGGCAGAAATTGGGGGCTCCCGTGAGAAATAAAGTTTTAGTCACATGAAATAGCAGTGTGGCCTTCATATGACTGCTGAGACTAGGCCTACAAGTATATTACTCACTAATGTAATACATTAAGAAGCAACTAGTATGTACGGTTAGCGATTCCGAACCTAATGTGATAAAGTACATTCCATTGTTCCCCCCCCCCTTTTAAAGATTTAATCTGTAATGATATTCATGAGCTGATATTTGCTTTCAATATATGAGATTATGAGTGAACATCTTCTATCGCTATTCTCTAGAGATGAACGCAGTATACTGCAAAGCCAGCAAAAGGTAGGCCACTACAGGTGATGCCAATATCCGCTTCTACTTCTTCAGAGACACATGGCGTTAAAGGGTGGCTCCCAGAGCCTCGGAGTCAATCGAAATCCAGTAAGTAGTCTAATTAGTTGTAGTTTCTTAAAGTTACTAACAGCGTATGATAATGGAATTATCAAAGCACTTAATAATTACTCCCTCCATAATAACAATACAATTAGGGTACATAAAGAAATAACCTTAATTTCCAAATTTCAACTTCCACAACATTTGAACGTGATAGTGATGTCCTATATATATATAGAGTTGAAACTTTGCACAATTATTCATTGTTGGTGATAACACGTGAATGAATCATAACATTAACCAATTAGTAAATTAATTAGTGGTAATTAATTACTTTGTTTTAGATAGAAAAGAGGAAATAAATGTTGCAGTATTAAGAGAAATGGTAATATTTGGGCGGTTCTTTTCCTTACATAAGCTTTGTGTGAATGTGTGTGTGTTTTCGTTTTTAAAAATGTTTCATATTCTGCTTGTTATTAGTTAAAGCCTCAGAGACAATGGTTCCCTATCCCGATAATAAGGTGCGCTGATTAACTAATTTTATAGCCTGGTTTACAGAATGTCTGTGGTAATAAAGGCACATATGCATAATACCTAACCCCATTTAAACTCACAAACATATTTCTAAAAATATCTCATATTACAAGTATTTACATTCACATTATCATTGTTGGGAACAAACTATTTTAACATGTTCGACACGCTTCAGTAACTTTATTGTTTTCTTACCGTACCGCTACGAAGTGTAGAAACTATTTATAGTTTGGTTTCTGTGTTGCGTAACAGAGCATTCACCGCGTCTTATGTTTGAGTCGTAGAGCCTACTTTCAAAAGTCTTTCCCATTCAAATGAATAATTAGAGGTTTTGTATTCCAGGCTGCGGAAGGGTTGCAGTTAACTTTTAATATGTATAGTTCATGCGTCTTGGTCGGAACATTTTGGAACCAAACCTAGAAATATCAATCATTAAAAAGAAAGTACTGCTATTGTAGGCCTAACGTATTCTGAAGTCAGAAACGTTTTGCTTCGAGCTGTTACGAGCGTGCACGTTTGGAAATTGCTTGAACTTGAGAATCAAATCTATAAAATGCAATACAGTAGCTAGTCCTGACTGAAAAGGTTTGATTAAAGAACAGAAGTAGAACAGAATGAAATAATCATCCTCCTAGAACTATGAAACACATCATTTTTATTTTCGTTTTACAGTTGCAAGTAAGCCTAGTCTGTATCTTACGTCTTATTATGACCTTTGACCTAAGAAAGGTTTTTACTCGGATGCCAGGAATGAGAGATTGACTTTTCACAGACCACTTTCCGGACTGACCCCATCAACTAGTAACTAGATGATCATTTAATCATATCCATTCTTGTGATTCACTGCACCTTCAGCACTGTCTGCGTTCCACCATCCAGACGTTTTAGCGGAGACTTTTTGACATCTGCTCTGCCTGCAATGGGTGTTAGCTACAAAGTGTTAGCTACAAAGTGTTAGCTACAAAGTGTTAGCTACAAAGTGTTAGCTACAAAGTGTTAGCTACAAAGTGTTAGCTACAAAGTGTTAGCTACAAAGTGTTAGCTACAAAGTGTTAGCTACAAAGTGTTAGCTACAAAGTGTTAGCTACAAAGTGTTAGCTACAAAGTGTTAGCTACAAAGTGTTAGCTACAAAGTGTTAGCTACAAAGTGTTAGCTACAAAGTGTTGTGAAAATTACAATTAAAAGAGTAAGATTGTGAGAGCTTTTGAAATATATATCATATAGACCTACTCTTAAACGCGCAAATCTTGTATGTATGTATTATTTGTATATATATTTATAAATGTTATTTCGAAAACGGCTCTAACGATTTTCTTTAAATTTTCAACGTATATGGTATATAAATAAGAAACAATTCTCCACCAATTGGCCGCGAGTGGAAAAACTAAACACGCCGAAATTTAAAAATCCTAGTCTTCACCGAGATTCGAACCCAGGACCCAAGCGGAAGCCAAGCGGTTAACCACTCTTCCACCGCGCCCCTTGAATAGGAAGAGTTTAGAAATATTATCTTTTGAAATACATTGTTGTTGGCCACCTTCAGTCGTAGAACGACTCTGGTTCATCTCTAAACACTTTCTCGTGTAGCTGTGGAGTCCTATATAGCGCAGGTTAAGGTGGCTTTTGTTTCGGTAATAGAGGAGCTGGCCATTTTTCGTATTGTACGTTTTTTTCCTGAGCTGAGACCCATGTTCTTTCACTGTCCATAGCTTTCTTGGTCACTGTCTCGCTCCATCTAGTGCGGTCTAGAGCTATGTCTTCCCTATGGTCAGTATTGATGTTTACTGATTTGAGGTCCCGTTTTATTACATCTATGTAGCGGAGGTGGGGGCGACCAGTTTTTCTTGAGCCAGTCGCGATTCTCCCGTAGAGAATGACTTTCGGGATGCGATTTTCCTCCATCCGGCGAACATGTCCAAGCCAGCGCAAGCGGCATTGTCTTAGGGCTATAAAGATGCTGGGAATACCTGCTCGCGCAAGGATCTCAGTATTGCACACTTTTTCTTTCCATGTGACTTTCAAGATCCTATGGAGACATCGCATACGGAATGAGTTTAGTTTTCTCTCTTGCTTTGTGTAGGTGTTCCATGATTCACTACCATACAGAAGTGTACTCATAACGCATGCCTTGTAGACTTCCATTTTGGTCACTGTGGTGAGCTTCTGGTTTTCCCAAACTCTTGGCCTGAGTCTAGCGAAGCCATAGAAACAGATGACATCAACATCATCAGTTTGTAGGACATAATAATATTTTTTTTTTTTTGAGTAGGCTAACCTCCCATACAATCTCTTTGTTAGAAGTCGAAATGAATCACCGTCGGATCATCACTGTAGTAATAGAGTATTAGACCTATTTCAATATTTTGGGAAATTTCCCTCTTGAAAAATAAAAAGTTTATAAATATAAGTACTGTGTACTAAATGGCGTCGCCAACATTGCAGAACTAACGAGGGTGTTGTGCTGGGCTACGTTGAATTGGCAATTTAAAAAGTTGGTTTTGTAAGTGCAAATGTGTGAGCTTTTTAGTAGGCTGCTTTTGTGTTGGAAGCTTTTACCCATCGGCTACATTCGTTATTTTTAAAAATTAAGATGTAGAATGATCTAGATCTTCTCAGTTATGAAATAATAGGCACATAAAAGTATCTAGTATTGCGGTATCATAAGGGACAATAAGAACGATAGACATATACGATATATGTTGATTTGAATGTTTCCTATTTATCGCAACTTAAAATTGAAAGAGATTTTGGGATCTAGGCCTATAATCGAATATACGAAATGTCTTAGCTTGAGAGATGAGTCTAGGAAGTGAAGCTTCATGTCCTACATGAGCGACACAGATACTGATGTAATGTTGGTGTAAGTCTAGCTACTAGATTTCAATACGGTACACAATTTGAGCCTTTCCTATTTTTTTTTCTTTGTCATTCCTATCTCGCCCAGCACTATAACTCATTGAGCACCAGTATGAACATCATCGGGGATCTCACAATTACGAAGTATTAATAACATCAAATATCTAGTAGGCTACATTTGAAACCCCTCTATTTTTAAAATGAAATGTAACGTATAGTTTTTCAAAAGTGTCTATGTATTTTATTGAGACACGACAAATACACCCAAACACAACTAACAGTGTTATTGTCACTCCTTTTTCAATTTTTGAACAGTTTTATTTCACATTTTTTTTTCCTGAAAGAGTTTTTGTTTTTATTTCATTCTGTAACAGGATCAAAGCTATGGGAAACAGAAGACAGGGAAAGATGATGGAGACTTCTACCATAGCTACGATGACATAGACAGCAACTATGACAAGTCTTTTGTTGCTCGCCATCCTAAAGATGAGGCTGACGATGACCGTAGAACATCCGGGTCCAAGAAACCTTTGTCGAATGGACACGCTGCACACTTAACAGAGAAAGACAGCAAAAGAGAGAAGCCCTCTAGAGAAAATGACAGAGAATATTTGCCACCTCGGAGAAGAGGTTCGCCAAATGGAGATTATGATAGAAGGCGTTCACCTCCTGGTGTCAGAGGGCATTCATCACCTGACAGAAGGAATTCACCACCTAACAGGGATTATGATAGAAGGCATTCACCTCTTGACAGAAGGAATTCACCACCTGACAGGGATTATGACAGAAGACATTCACCTCCTGACAGAAGGAATTCACCACCTGACAGGGATTATGACAGAAAGCATTCACCTCCTGACAGAAGACATTCACCTCCTAAAAGGGATTATGACAGAAGGCGTTCACCTCCTGACAGAAGGCATTCACCTCCTAACAGGGATTATGACAGAAGGCATTCACCTCCTGGCAGAAAGAATTCACCACCTGACAGGAATTATGACAGAAGGCGTTCATCTCCTGACAGGGATTATGACAGAAGGCGTTCTCCTTCTAACAGGAATCGTGACAGAATGCGCTCACCATCTGACAGAGATTATATCAGAAAGCGTTCCCCATTTGACAGAGATTATAACAGAAGGCTTTCCCCATCTGAGAGAGATTATGATAGAAAACGTTCACCTTCTGACAGAGATTATGATAGAAGACGTTCACCTTCTGACAGAAATTATGACAGAAGACATTCACCACCTGAAAGAAATTATGACAGAAGGCATTCCCCATCTTGTGAAAGAGAGCATTCACCGTTTGGCAGAGATAACTACAGAAGACAATCACCGACTGAAAGAGATAAGAAACAACGTAGATCTCCACTCAACAGAAGACATTCCCCAACAGAGAGAGATACTGAAGAATACAAAGACTTTGAAAATAAACTGTCTTCAGATAGTAGTCTCAGTGAGTTAAAACAAGACACTGAAACTGACACTTATGAAGACCCATGGGACACAACACCCAGTAAAGTATCGGATATATTAGAAAATCTGCGGGAAAATCACAATGCCAGTGTTTCTAAAGCCCAGAGAATCCAGTCTTATGAAGATCCTGTGGATTCACTGCCCGAACCGAAGTACCCATCTCTAGCAACAACTAAAGGTAACACTTATGAATCCTGTGCTCCAAATTTTCATGGCTTTGATTATCCTGAACCTAAGCAGCCACAGAAAGAAGCAAATAATAATATTGATAAGGATAAAAATGCGAAAGATAAGTACCCATCTCTTGCAACAACTAAAGGTAACACTTATGAATCCTATGCTCCAAATTTTCATGGCTTTGATTATCCTGAACCTAAGCAGCCACAGATAGAAGCAAATAATAATATTGATAAGGATAAAAATGCGAAAGATAAGTACCCATCTCTTGCAACAACTAAAGGTAACACTTATGAATCCTATGCTCCAAATTTTCATGGCTTTGATTATACTGAACCTAAGCAGCCACAGAAAGAAGCAAATAATAATATTGATAAGGATAAAAATGCAAAAGATAATGACGGCTACATAACTTTAGATTTCTGCGGTTCTGATGATCGAAAACCTTCAAAGTCTAGGAGTAAAAGTAACACACCGTTTTCTTCACAGGTAATTAATTAGACTAGCTTCTAGTCATTCTAGATCTAGATTCTTGAATTAAGACTCTCTTCACCTCTTGTTCTAAATCTAGATTCTAACTGTTTTTATTTTACCTTTATTTTATCCAGTCTACCTGTCAGTACCTGCACCTCCCAATGAATAACTTGATTTTGAATAAGTTTGATTGAATATGATCAGATTATGATTGAAGAATAAAAATAAACAATAAAAATAAACATGCACACTGTTTAAAATACTTATAAATACTTATCATGTTTAATATGTATATATTTAATATATCATCATTTGTTTCAGCACCTAGCATCACTTCTATTTTTACGTTCACAGCTTAATTGCTCATACCCACTGAAGCTTCTAGATCTATATGTAATGTTTTTATGTTGTTCACTTGTCATTATGAGTGATACACAATTAAAAAGAGCCATTGTTTGTCTAATACATGCCTAAGGGCTGCCTGTGTCGGCTCTATTGGTTTGTTGGTTGGTGAACGGATGTGGCAAGGTGGGGGAGGAGCTTGCTAGGGTGACCATTGACCACTGGGGTGGTAATTTGCATACGAGCGAAATGACTCTGGACCAGAAGAATGTTTTTTGGACATTCCGATGGTCTAGAGGTTAAGTTCGCTTAGTGCGTTATTGCTAGGCGGTGTTGTCATTTCCATGGTCACTGGTTCGAGCCTTGGTTTATTGTAAGACATGAGTAGCTGTCAAAAGTTATCCATCAAGGTCCATGAAGGGAGCCAAAGAAAGGCTGGCTGGACATAAAAGAATGGACAGGGCTCTCTGTTGATATCTTGGAAAAGTGGGAGCATTCTGTTTAGCAAACTGTCACTGCAACCCAACAATGAAAGTCAAGGGATATAGATAGATCTAGATCTATAAATGATGTTGATGAGGCTTTGCGTAACCATGTTTGTGGAATTCGAGGCAAATTTTCTTCAGGTTTTATCTTGTGAGAAAAATACCTCTCAGTAATCTCAGTAAGCTATTGAAGTGTCAGTTTCTCTCTTGGCCTGTGTGCGCTGATCAGTCAAAACGCTCTTTTAACTTAGCATTATGTCCAGGAATGCAAAAGAAACAATTGCAGATCTTAACTTTGAGACCAGGTTTCTTTTAAACAGCTCTACATCTTAATCAACAAATTTTCATGAAGTAGGTCATCAAAGAACTTTTTGTTATCCTGCTATATTTATTAGTTAGTTTACGCACTTAAACCAAAAAAAAGAAGAAATAAATCTGGTTGATGGAAAATGTGCTATTGCAAGTAACATAGTGAAAGGATGGACATGATAAGGAGGACATTTAGATCTTTATGTCCTCCTTTCCTTACGCCAAGCGTAAAGTAACATTACCAGAAATAATAGATATATATCAATTTATTTTTCACCCAACACTTCTCTAGCATAGATCCTAATTTAGAAGACCTCTAGAGACTAAAATAAATAAATATATATTTAGAGAGAGAGAATGTTTTCTTGTAATTGTTTGGCGTATTCTAATTTTCTCTTCAAAAAAGAAACTATATCATATATATATATATATATAACATTAACACATTAAAAGGTAATTATGTTTCTCCATTCAGGGCTCTATACTTTCTCCTGAAGATTTCAATGATAAAAAAAAACTTGTCTACGGTCAGGATGAGAATGAGGAAAGAGGAAACTGGACAGGAAAATTTGATTTTATTCTTTCATTGCTTGGCTATGCAGTTGGTCTTGGCAATGTTTGGAGGTGTGTATACTTGAATTTTAATTTAATTTGATTTAGATCTATATGTCTTTTGGGCGTTCCTTCAGTGATTAAGATTATAACATCCTAGCCAAAACCTCCTGCAGGAAATCAGGAAATGGTAGTGTGCAGGCGTCAAACTTGATACCATCTTAATGACAATCTAAAGCATATACCAAATGACCTGGAAGCCCTTCTCTAAAAAATGTATACAAAGTACATTAAGTGTGGATGGTCTTATTTTAAAGGAAAGAAACTCCATGTGAAGTAAAATATATATATAATATAAAAAACCACTTACTATCACATGATCAAAAAACTACAACACATTAAATACTAGAAGATAAATTATATTTTCAAAGCTATTTGTATAACACTCTTAAGAAGGCCTTTTTTAGTTTCCCCACAGGCACAATGTCTACTCCAACTAGTATGGTAGCATTATCTTGTTGCCACCGCTGGCTAGCATATAATCTGTGAAAGGGGAGTAATTTGTAAGTCTCCCTTGTACATTTGGAAACTGAGGCTGTGAAGCCTCAGGATAATCTGCAAGGGTTTCTGGCAAGTAAATAGAAAAAAGGTTATGAGTGCTACAGCATCTGGTAATTACAAATGCCAAATCTGTAACTGTGTATCAAGAATACAGTGCTTATTCCACTAAAGTTAGAAAATGAAAGTTGGTCATCTGAATATAATTTATTTCACATTTAATTGGATCAATCTGCTTTTTGTAACTTATTAAACATTTTTTTTTTAAATACACAACCTTAATATAATTTTTAAGCAATATTATATTACTATAATGTAAAAGTTGCACTAACAATTAGACTCATTACCATTCTAAACAAAATTATTCCTATTAATTGTTTCTTTCCTCCAGATTTCCATATTTGTGCTACCGAAATGGTGGCGGAGCTTTTTTATTTCCTTATCTTCTTATGATGGTTATGATAGGATTACCACTGTTTTATTTGGAAGCAGCATTGGGTCAGTTCACTAGCTGTGGGGCTACCACCTGTTGGCAGTTTGCCCCATTATTCAAAGGTATTGTACTTTACAACAAAATCAGTAATTAAATTTTTCATTATTCATTAGCATTTGGTGGGAAAAAAGCGTTTCTTTTAATATATTCACACCATTTCTGTACATAAAATATTATATTTTGGATTATTAATAGTTTAGTGTGCTAGTTACAGACTTTCAGTGATCTACACCTTATCTGTTTAAATTTTATATTAAATATTTTCATATTATATTTTTTCTTACTCTCTAAATTTATTATAAAATATACACAATTAGCAAATCTATAGTCACCATTTTCTTTGTTTCTCTCAATATATTAGACAATTAGTAATATCTACATTTAATGTATTTGAAGCTGCTGAAGCTGGGCAACAACTTTTGTCTTTCAAGTTTATGTGAACAGTTTTACTTATCATGCCTTTTTTCCCTGCACTGATTTCAAACAATATAGGATTTAAATGCTTCAATTCAATTGGGGCTTCCTTCAATTCATATTTTTACAACTTTTTTAAACCTACGGCTTATGACAGTTTTTAAGGCTATTATATAAATTAAAGTAAGCAGGTAAATTCAGTATGTTGAATTTCAGTGCTTTACTATGACTGTTCATAATTTATCATTATTGCATTAATGTAATGTTGAATTATTTATAATGCTTCTTTTGATCAGGTCTTGGTATAGCCATGGTGATATCATCTACACTGACTGCCATCTACTACAATATGATTCTTGGCTGGGCATTACACTATATGTTTTCATCATTCACCAGCAGTCTTCCTTTCCTAAGCTGTGATAACTCATGGAATACCAAAGGTTAGGGAGTTATTTTAAGTTGAAACATGTACATTTTATTTTAAATTTCTTTTTTTAAGGAATAAAATAGTAACAGTTAAGTAAAGTTTCAATACTTAAGTCACTGTTTCTCATTCTGGGCCTGCTCATTTGGGTGTTTGGTGGTATAGGAAACACTTAAAAAGAAAGAAAAAAAATCTTTGTGTGTATTGGTGAAAGCAGAAGGAAGACTTAAAAACAAGTTTTCTAAAGAAGTAGCTGGATTAAAACAATGTAAAAAGTTGTTCTAGTTGTATTTTCTAGATGTATATGTGATCACTTCCTTACATTATCATCAGTATTTACTGATTAAAAAAAGCAGTATGCCTGGAAAATTTAGTAATAAAATAATGACCTGCATATCAACCCTGATATCCTAATAAATATCTTAAAATTGAGTGGATTAGGAAAATCAGCCACCCTCTCTATTGAGATTTATTAGTTCTTTCTGACGATGTAACAAAATTTTTAATGCATTTCTATCTTTCAATATTAACCACTGTATGGTAAGTACTATAAGCTTTTTAGTCACTTGGCTGAAATTCTGTTAACTTTATTAGGTTATCTTATCTTATATAATACAGACGTTACTTCAAAAAAGAAGATGATTACGTCCTACGCGTCATGCATTTAGTCATGCATATTAACCAATGACTTAAATTCTGCCAAGTCACTGGTTTTTCTGGCTAGCTCAGGCAACCCATTCCATGCTCTAATAGCACTAGGGAAGAAGGAGTATTTGTACAAATTTGTCCTAGCATATGGGACGAGGAATGTGCCTTTATTTTGTGTCTTTCAGAGTATTTTATTAAATTTTGTTTTTGTATTTGAAGATTATGGTTCAGTGTTTTATGTATAATTGCTACTTTACTTTTGAGTCTTCTGTCCTGAAGGCTTTCTAAATTTAGTGATTTTACTAATGGTGTTACCCTAGTCAAATGTGAATATTCGTTTGTTATGAATCTCACTGCTCTATTTTGTGTTTGTTCCAGTTTCTTAATGTTTTCTTGAGTTGAGGGGTCCCACACGGTGGATGCATATTCTATTATTGGCCTAACCAAGGTTAAATAACATTTTAATAATAATAGTAATAATCAATATTCTTGTATATATATTAATATAATTTGACTTCTTATCTTCTTATCTTATATAATACAGACGTTACTTACAAAAGTCTATAGTCTGATTTTCACTAGGCTTGCTAAAGACCATTTTATTATCTTATCTTATATAATACAGACGTTACTTCAAAAAAGAAGATGATTACACCCTACGCGTCATGCATTTAGTCATGCATATTAACCAATGACTTAAATTCTGCCAAGTCACTGGTTTTCCTGGCTAGCTCAGGCAACCCATTCCATGCTCTAATAGCACTAGGGAAGAAGGAGTATTTGTACAAATTTGTCCTAGCATATGGGACGAGGAATGTGCCTTTATCTTTGTGTCTTTCAGAGTATTTTATTAAATTTTGTTTTTGTATTTGAAGATTATGGTTCAGTGTTTTATGTATAATTGCTACTTTACTTTTGAGTCTTCTGTCCTGAATGCTTTCTAAATTTAGTGATTTTACTATAGGTGTTACTCTAGTCAAATGTGAATATTCATTTGTTATGAATCTCACTGCTCTATTTTGTGTCTGTTCCAGTTTCTTAATGTTTTCTTGAGTTGAGGGGTCCCAAATGGAGGATGCATATTCTATTATTGGCCTTACCAAGGTTAAATAACATTTTAGTTTTATGTTCTTATTTGATTTATAGAAATTTCTTTTAATAAACCCTAATGCTTTGTTGGATTTTTTTATAGTTTCATCAATATGTGGATTCCATGACAGTTTTTCATTTATTATAACACCTAGGTATTTTGCGTTTTTAGTCTGTGTTACTGGTTTGCCATGAATAAGATAAGTGGAATTAATTTGTTTTAGTTTTTTTGTTACTCTTAACAACTGACATTTTTCTGGGTGGAAAGACATGCTCCAACTTGATTCCCATTTCTGTAATTCATCTAATTCTCTTTGTAAAATATCTGTGTCTTGTTTTGTTTTTATTGTTCTATATATTATGCAATCGTCTGCAAATAATCTGACTTTTGTTCCTGAACTAATGCAATTTGGTAAATCATTTATGTAAATTAAAAATAGTAGTGGACCCAAGACTGTTCCTTGAGGTACACCTGAGTTTACTGTTATTGGTGTTGATTTAGAGCCATTTATTATTACAGTTTGTTCTCTACCTATCAGAAAATCTTTAATCCACTGATGCAGTGGACCGTTAATGCCGAAATATTTTAATTTTTTAAGCAAACTATGGTGGTGAACTTTGTCAAAAGCCTTGGAAAAATCTAGTAAGATAGCATCTATTTGTTCACTATTATCTAAACCTTTTGAAAAATCATCAATTAGTCCTATTAGTTGTGTTTCACATGATCTATATTTCCTAAAGCCATGTTGGTATGGGGTGAGGACATTATGTTTGTCTAAGTGGTTTATGATATTGCTACATATTATGTGTTCTAGTATTTTACATGTGATGCTGGTAAGTGATACTGGTCTGTAGTTTCCTGGATCAGATTTTTCTCCTTTTTTAAATAGGGGGGTGACATTAGCTTCTTTCCAGTCCTTTGGTACTCTGCCCTGGTTAAGCGATGCCTGAAAGAGTATTTTGAACACTGGGGCTAACTCATTGCTTAGTTCTTTGAGTAATCTAGCTGGAATACCATCAGGTCCAGACGCTTTATTTGGTTTGGTGTTGGCTAATAGTTTTTGAATTCCATTTTCTTGTACTACTAAATCTTCTATGTTGTCTACTTGGTTCAAATTAAGAAATATGTCTCCTTGGGCTGAGAATGCTGATGCAAAGTATTTGTTTAGGATGTTTGCTTTAGTTTCATTATCATTATGTATTATGTTATGTTCATCTTTTAATGGCGCTATGCCTGTTGTTTCCATTTTCTTAGACTTAATGTATGACCATAGGTTTTTGTTGTTATCTTTAGATATTACATTGTTTATGGTTTTTAATAAAATTCCAGAGGTCATCGACTGGTTGGTTGATGTCTTTTTCTAATAAGAATGTTTGTTGAAAGCTTAATGCAGCTTGGTGTAGTTGTGTTAGGTTACATTTATTCCAGAGTAAGATTTTTCTTTTGGGTTTTGAATTGGCAACTGCTTTTATCTGACTTTGACTGCCAAGTATCTCGTTATAACTCAATTTTTATTATTTTGCATATAGACTGCAAGCTTAAACTTCCTGTCATGCAATGCAGTGGTAGTAGCCAATCAAATGATGGATTATGTCTTGATGACAATGGCAAGGAAAAGGGCATCTGGAATAAAACATTATTCACAGAAGCTACTGGAAGAAAGATTGTCTCACCCTCACAAGAATACTGGGAAAAGTAATTTGTTCAATTGTGTTTTGCTTTACAATTAAAGTTTCCTAACTCATCCTGCATATATCCAGTCTTTTATTTGGTCACCACTTCTATTTATGTTATATGCCCACATTTCCTTTTCTTTTATTATTCTCCTTTAGGTAACTATTCATTCAATAGCTTTATGAGTATGATTTCCTTTTTTTTAATGAAATGCTAAATTTCAACATTGTCATCCGCCTATTAATCTTTGAGATTTTGATTTTTAAATGTCTTAAGTATTAACTTTATTTATAGAACTGAATCCTTGAACTTGGTAGTAGGAAAGGAAGATAGGAAACTATATTTAAACCAAAATGTTATTCATTTTTATGAAATGTCAACATGACTTTTCTCCTGCCAGGAATATGCTAGCTTTTAGTGATGGCATTCAAAATTTCGGAACACCCAAATGGGACTTGGTGTTGTGTTTACTGTTGGCTTGGGTCATCTGTTTCTTTTGTCTCATCAAGGGCATTAAAAGTACAGGGAAGGTAATTAAATTTAATTATTCTTTAAGGGAATTTTTTTAAAAATGACAGCAGTTATGTTACACTTACTGTTTATTTTTATTGTAAGAATATACTTACAGCAGGCTGGATACAAAATTATATCATGTGTGTATTGTTTGGGAACTAATATTTTCATTCAGTTAGAGACATGAGTTACAGGCATAGCTTTTGGTTAATTATCACATATACAATTTATCATAATATATTTGTTGTTAAAAAGGAAGGCTTGAATGTCAATGGACATTCATATTTTATGAATTACCTATTAAATGTATAGCCCTAGTTTTTCATGGATGACTTATTATGCACAATTTGATTTGTTTTAAAAAAAAACATCTTTGACCAGAAGTCTATGGTTATGAGTTATGCACTTCTGTGGTTAAAAATTAAAGACACCTATGGTTAAGAGTTGTTATCAACATCTATGGTTAAGAGTTAAGGACTTTATGGTTAAAAGTTATGTATGCTTACTGTACTTTCAGGTTGTCTACTTTACAGCCTTGTTCCCTTATGTTGTTTTGTTCATACTACTAATTAGAGGAGCCACACTAGAGAATGCATCAGAAGGAATATATTTTTTCATTACACCTAATTTTAGCAGACTTGGAGATGCTAATGTAAGTAATACTTTTTTTTTTCTCAGAACTACTTTGGTACTTATCCCACTTAAAACACAATAATATTCATGTATGATTCTGTAAGGCATATTATCTTTTACATCTTGAGCAATGTGCAATCTACAATGTGTCTTTTAGTGCAAATAAAATAATTAAGAAATAGTTAATAATTGGTTTGTTAATTATCAAACAATTTTAATTTTACTGATGGCCAAATTTTAATTCATCACATTAGAATATCATTTTATGAAAGGACATGAGAATCTGGCAGTGACAACAACAAGGAGAAAGAGATAGGAATGGACTAGCCAGAAAAGAACAGATATTAGTCCATGTATTTTGTAAGGGGGGGGGGGGAAGAAATATAAGAAACTAAATATATTTCAGGCTTGTATCAGATTTCAAAGATTACAGAAAAAGTACAGTAGTTCACGTTGTTACAAGAAAGTTTTACATTTTTATGTACTTCCTGTGTGATTGGTTGTAGAGACATTATAAAAAAAAAGATTATCTGAATGATGTATAAATATTACTATAATATCTATAGTATACTTATACATTTTTGTTTAAGGTTAATTTTCCTTTGTATACAACTCCCACTATTTCTTTTTTTCTCTTGTTTTAACCAGGTGTGGAAAGATGCTGCTAATCAAATATTTTTCTCCATGGGCATTGCCGGAGGAGGATTGATCACGTTGTCAAGCTACAACAGATTCCATAACAATATTCAAAGGTCCGTTAGAATGGTCCTTTTTTTTTTTTACTTTACTTTCAAAATAAACTGAAAAGTATATTTTCATCCTAATCAAAGTTATCAAGCATTTTTCTAAATGAAATACTTCAACACTAGTTCAATAAATTGCTTCCACAGAGATGCAATATTAGTTGCTGTTGGGGACTCCCTGACTTGCCTGCTAGGTGGATTTGTTATCTTCTCTTACTTGGGCTATATGGCTGGCCAGTTGGATGTTGGGGTTCAAGATGTGGCAGCAGATGGTACTATTATCTATTTTCTTATAAAAATATCAATGTACTTTGTATTAAATATATCAAAAACATGGCTTATTTTTTAAATAACAACATATCAGTGAATTAGAAAAATAACTTGTTGAGCTGACAATTAAATGATGTTGTGCTGTTTGTTTTAGGAGCTGGACTGGCGTTTGTTGTTTATCCTGAAGCCATTTCAAATCTACCTCCTCCAACATTATGGGCTCTACTTTTCTTTGTGATGCTACTTACGTTAGGATTAGATTCCCAGGTTTGTTATAGAATGATTTATCTTTCTAGGCCCTATGTAGATAAAAAAAATAATTTTTTCCTAATCTTAATGTTGCATTTTTGAACAATTTCACAAGTGCAGTCTCACGCTCGTCGTTCTGAAATTCTGTGTGCTTGCTAATTTATACATTTGTTTGATGGGTAACCGAGTGGCATAAACTGCTCTGCTACTTAAAGTCCACACAGAAACCTTCTGCCAGATACCATACCACCTCCTCTCCCCCCCCCCCATATGTTTACAAAAGAGATTGGACCAGAGCTTACATAGCATGCTATAACAAGATGTGCTTTGTATAAGCAATTTAAGACAAAAATGAAAAGACAAAGTTAATATTCCTGTGAATAAAGAAAGCAGACATTTTTTTCTCAGAGCCCAGTAATCAACACCTAGACCTTCCACCTTATCCAATATAAATGGCACAGTAAAAGTAACCTCCTTGGTATTTAACAAAGTGATACCCTCAAAGGTTGCCTCTATCACATAGCTGGCAGCAGATGGCCTCTGAAAGAGACAGTTGGAGAGCTCTCTCAAAGGCTGTGGGACACACATTTAAGGTCCAAAGAAAAGCCTTTATTGAAGACAGGTGCAGAAGAAAAAAAAAACAAACTTAAATAGACAATGGCTTTGTGCTGGAACATATGCAGGTTGCTACTGGGTTTGCATAGTCATGGGAAACACTGCACTCATCTTTAATATTCGGATTCAGAGTTAAGGCCATTATGATTGCATAACTTAGAATATTGCTTGATACCACACCTTGTGAAGATGTTTTTGTATAAGTATGCACTGCTAACTTTATTCCTTTATTAGTCCATGTATAGGATTACAATGCTTTTCCTTTTTACTCTCTCTCTCTCTCCTGTCTACTAACTAACCTCTGCAGCTTTCTTCAGCTAATTCATTCAACTAGTCCAATAACATAACATCCGAGTTTTTTCAGTACATTACCCTAGCAACAAACTGGTTAATCAAAACTAGCCCATTTACTGTCAGTTTTTATTGTTTAGTGTTTTAAGTCATCCTCCTTGCTGTAAGTTACTTTGTATTGGTTACATACTTGCCTTGTATGACTGACCAAAGACTATGATGATAAACTCATCCTCCCCTGACTAATGTTCACTGTCAGGTCAAAATAAGAGACAAACTTTAAATTCATTATGAATAATATTTCACCTGAGGCAATGAAGCCAGTCCTTTCTTGAGAATAGTGTGCAACATATTTCAAATAACTTTTCGCATTTAAAAGTTTCAGATGTCCTTATCCAAATGAACCTGTGATACTGGCCATCTTAGCTCAACAATCCAATGTGCGTACCACATGAACTATTAAAGGAACTTTCTTAATCCACAGTTTGCAATGTTGGAAACAATAATGACTGGATTGATCGATCAGTTCCCACGACTTCGACCTAAAAAAGTTTTTGTGATCCTGATTATTTGCATTGTTTTATTTATTATGGGGCTTCCATTAACATCACCTGTAAGTATATCTCATATCTTTATTTTCAATTTCATTCTTTTTTTTAATTTGTAGAATACATAAATAATTATAGAAATAAATTATCTCTTTGTTCTTAATATCATCTCACTTGAGTTTTACTGTAATCATTATACTGAATAGCACTATTGTAATCCATACTAGTCATTAGAATTGGAAAAGTAATACATACTAGCCAGTTTTTTTTTTACTTATAGTTTGAAATGTAACTAAAAAATGAAGTCATTACTTGTATGATAGGATGACTATAAGTAGTATTATAATAGAGACATGATTTTACTTTTTTACATTTCTTTTAGGGAGGCATGTATATGCTGCAGTTAATGGACAACTATGTTGGGGGGCTAACTCTGATCATTATTGCTTTCTTTGAGGTGATATCTATCACCTATATCTATGGTAAGTTTTTTTTTTCTTTGTTACTAATTATAATTATTTCTATAACATAATGAATTCACAAGGAAAAGCTATTTACATAGTTTTATTAGTTTTATTATTCTCCTTGTATTATACACATTGATGGTTACATCATTTTTACTGAGCTCATATCAATTCACTCCATCTGTTTGTCTGGTCAAACATTTTTTACACAATATTTCACCCACTTCCAATTCTTGGTTCAAGTTGAACTGCACAATTTTTTATTGACAATGGCAACACATGAAACAATAAATAAACGAACCAATTAATTAATCAATCAATCATAACTAATTAATTTGTTTTGCATGGAAAAAATACTAATTCGGCCATGGGCGACCTGTGACAATAATCACATACAGACACACCCCAACAAACAAGCTAAAAATTTTAACTAACAATAGATTAATAAAACCTTCTATTTTTATAAGTACTTGGATAGCTCAGTGGCAAAACAAGTTGTGGAGGCTTGAGTTTAAATTCAGACTGGAATAGATTTCTTTTTTTTTTTTAAATTGTTTTTGAAAAGGATGCATGTAAGACTTCTCTCAGATACCCCCTCCATTCCTCTCCCCACCTAAGTGAACTGATCATGAAAGTTGTGTTAAATAAGTTCCATCCAAAATAAAGGTCAACCAAAATTTCCAATAAGATCACAAAATACTTTCAATGAATTTACAAATTCTAATAGTGCTCTTAGATCTCACGGGTTAGTTAAGGTTCAATGGTAAACCAAACGGTTTATCCTTTTTAGACAACAAACCTATTAGGTAACACATGTGTTTGGTTAAATTTTGAGTCAATAAAAATTAATTGTCATGATAAATTCAGAATAATTTATGCAATTTCACTCCATATTAAGCAAGTTTTTTTAAAGTAGTTTTTTAAATTTAATTATTGTTATTACCCTGCCATGGTATGCACTGATGATTGCATCAAGAATTATTGAAATAAAAACCTTTGACTTTTTTAAAATGTTTACCACACATGTCTATGTCTTATAAGTAACACAGTAGTTAATCCATTTGGCCAGAACTGTTAGTATATCTTAACTTGTAAACAATCATAATATGTGCTATTACTATATGAAATTATTGATCTCATTTGAACCCAAGATCCCTAGGTTCATAAGCCAAGCACTTTACCACTCAGTCACCTTGCCCCCCAATGTAGGATGTAAGATTAGTTAACATGGTTACAACCATTATCTGCTGCACCATATTAAGTAAATGTGCTACTTGATACATAGATGACACAAGACTGATATGATCCTGCCGTGGTCATTCTGTGAGCTGATGATTTTTAATGGAAAATTAACATGTAGAAATTAATTAAGAATTAATGCAGAATTAAAGTTTAGCATATGCTATATCTGTTTGCTTATCACAATGATTGTTGTTAAATATTTTGTACAACATTCAAAGTTTTATGGAGAGAAAAATATTAATTAATTAAGAATGAACATGTCTTTATTTTATGTCTTTAGGTGTTAGAAGATTTTGTTTAGATCTTCATACAATGACAAGCTCTACTATATTCATATATTGGAAAATAGTTTGGTGTGTAGTCACCCCATTGACCATTGCTGTGAGTATATTGTCTTTTTCCCTTGGTATTTTAATTTGACTTTTATAAATTGTTTTACCATGTGAATATGTTTCAGGGTTAAAAAACAAGATTCCAACTGTTATCAAAATGATTATTTTTTACAACTTCTAGATAAACCTATGCCTATTAAAAGTACCCTTTTCAGATCTTTCAATCTATAGGGCAGATAATGTCATCTGTTTCTATGGCGACTGTTAACAAGGGTGTTATGTGGCCAGCTCAATGACCAGCCGCCTTTACTTTCCTCAACTAAAATCAAATACCCATTAGAGTTGGGTGAACTGAGAACATCCTTAAAATCCTAATATTGATCCTAGTTATAAGGTGTAAATTTTTTAATTGTTTTTTTTTAGGGGGGGGGGTTTCTTTTTGACTTATTTAACAATTAAACTTTAGGAATTTTTACAAATCAAACAAGAACATAAAACTGAAAGGATATTTAATTCTAGTTATGCCAATATTAGAATATGCATCCTCTACTCAGAAAAACATAAAGAAACAAGAACAAATATTTCAATTTGATTAGAATGACAAAACCTAATGAAATACTCAGAAAAACACAAAGATAGAGGCACATTTCTTATTCCTTTTGCTAGAGCAAATTCTTACAAGTGCTCCTTCTTCCCTAGTACCATTGGAGAATAAAATGCTCTACCTGAATCAGCCAGCAAAACCATGACTTAACAGACATGCATGACTAGATTGACATACGAAATGCGTAGGACATAATTAAATTATCTTCTTTTTTGAAGTAATGTCTGTAATATATATTTGTTCATCTTCAACCAATAATGTTTTTTAAATTTTTGTTTTTTGTTTCAGTTCATTTTCATCTTTATGTTTATTGATTATAAAAGCTCAACTTATGGTGACTATGTTTATCCAGGCTGGGCTGATGCCATGGGCTGGTTTATGACTTTGACATCTGTCCTGGCCATACCTATTGTTATGATCTACAAAATATGTAGAGAGAAAGAAGGAAAGACAATCTGGCAGGTAAAGAATTGATAACAAGTTCCATTTTAAAAGCATTTTTTGTTGTTTTTTTTTTGTTTTAAGTTTTGATTTAGTTTCAATAAAATAGTTCAGCCTTAGTTGTTCAGTTATCAATAAGTGAATGAGTACATGAAGTTGTTCAGTTATCAATAAGTGAATGAGTTGTACATGAAGTTGTTCAGTTATCAATAAGTGAATGAGTTGTACATGAAGTTGTTCAGTTATCAATAAGTGAATGAGTACATGAAGTTGTTCAGTTATCAATAAGTGAATGAGTACATGAAGTTGTTCAGTTATCAATAAGTGAATGAGTTGTACATGAAGTTGTTCAGTTATCAATAAGTGAATGAGTACATGAAGTTGTTCAGTATCAATAAGTGAATGAGTACATGAAGTTGTTCAGTTATCAATAAGTGAATGAGTACATGAAGTTGTTCAGTTATCAATAAGTGAATGAGGTCATGAGTTTTAACTTTTGCTTCCATCCCATTGTCATAGCAGTAGAAGAAAAATGACCTTGAATTTTTATTAGCTCCACTATTCTTTGGGAGAAAAAAAAATTTAAAAATCACAGATGGAGGGATACAACTTATTTTTTTTTTTTGTGTCCATACTTTATAACAAAAATTTTGTTGGCTACTTATTTATTTTGCAACCATAAATATAAATTTTGTTCAATTATTTCAGAGAGTGTGTCTGCTGTGTTTACCATCCATTTACTGGGGTCCAGCTTTAAAAAAACACAGACAACTAATCACATATGCTGAGGGCTTTCAAGTTGATCCTTTGCATAGCTTGCAAACCTCCAAAATGACTAAATCATCCAATCAATCTAATAAGGTAAACCATTTTCCCTATGAGATGTTTATTAGATCACCTTCACCTATCCATTAGTTAGATCACCTTCACCTATCCATTAGTTAGATCACCTTCACCTATCCATTAGTTAGATCACCTTCACCTATCCATTAGTTAGATCACCTTTCCCTATCCATTAGTTAGATCACCTTCACCTATCCATTAGTTAGATCACCTTCCCCTATCCATTAGTTAGATCACCTTCACCTATCCATTAGTTAGATCACCTTCACCTATCCATTAGTTAGATCACCTTCACCTATCCATTAGTTGGATCACCTTCACCTATCCATTAGTTGGATCACCTTCACCTATCCATTAGTTAGATCACCTTCACCTATCCATTAGTTAGATCACCTTCACCTATCCATTAGTTAGATCACCTTCACCTATCCATTAGTTAGATCACCTTCACCTATCCATTAGTTAGATCACCTTTACTTATCCATTTAGTTGGTGAAACCGTTGTTGTTGTCTTTCTACATTCCTCTATCTTTTGCCTTGAATAGAATACAATTCAATGACAGGCTTGTCCTTTCTTTTATGTGGTCTTCCCAGCGCTTTCTCTGTCTGTCTCCTCTACTTTTTCATGATACTTTTCCCTGAAGGAAGGTCTTTGCCAGCACTGAGGACCTTGTGATATGGAAATAGAGTTTTAGAAGAAATTGTGCACAAATTTTTTTCAAATTCTTAGTTGGAAATTATTTTTTTTCCGTACATTTATTATATTATGAAAGATGTGTTTGAACTGTTCTTTTAATTGTTTTGTGTGTGTGTGTGACTTGGTTTTTAATTTTCTTTAATATATTATAAAATAAATAATTTATATATATTATGGTTTTTCTTTATTTCCAGGCATCAAATGGATCTGTGAAAAGTCCCTACTCAAAATCTGGCGTTTTAAATCTGGGCTATGATGACTCGATGGAATCAATGAAGGTTTGTTTTCCCCTTTTTCTTTCAATAGGAAAAAAAGGTTTTCTCATACATCCATTGAAGCAAGGATTTAGATTTGCAAAAATTAGAACAACCCTGTGTCTGTTGTTTTAAACTTTGGGTCTAGGTGAGAAAATATAGTTGGTTTGCCATAGCTTCCCTTGCTATTGCAACAATACTGATGAGTGTAGCATTATATGCCTAATTGCACATACAATTTTGAAATTGATTCTTATGTTTTCATGCAAAAGAAATAATTGTGCAAAATGTTCAGCTTGATCCAAGATAGGATGAGGGAGAAATAACGTGTACAAACATTTTACTAGACAGAGAGAATTGAGTTGATATAAAAGTTTTTTTTAAAAACTTGTTTTATTGTTAAAATTGCTGATTTTTTTCTAATTTACGTTTAAGTGTAAGTTTTGAGACATTGTCAAATATACTATTAGATGGTTTCAATCTGATTGTGTGGTATGCACTCTGGACTGGCATTTCAATGGTCCTGCACTCAAACCCTACTCACCCCTCTGTGGGATGTGTAGTCTGGGATGTAATAACCTTCAGTTGTAAAGGAATATCTGAATCATGTAAAACTAACAAAATAAAATTTGTGGTCTAGTGATTTTTAGGTAATCTTCCTGGTGACAAGAACATACAACTTATAATTAATGTCACTGTTTAATGGGAGTCATCAAAGAGGGTAAACCTATGTCCAGTGGTCTGTCCCAGTTTCTCTGACCTGAAAAAACTCCATTTAATTGTATTTGTATCTAATTAGGCTGAAAGTCAAAGATCACTTTTTGCTTCAAGAATGTCTGTGCTGTCTACATTTTCCAAAGGAACTCACAAATCAGAAAAGTCTGGCTTCTCATTTGAGTCCAATGTATAGCTTTGTTTTGTATTGGAGCTTAGCAGCGAATATCTCAATCAATTACATGCTCTGATGATGTTCTAATTATTATTACCATTTTGTCTTCTTTACACTATGAATATGATGTGTTGCAAAGTCAAATCTAGTTGTATCATAGCATGGATATAGACCCAACTGATTCAGTTTGGGTTGATATGGGAAATATATGTAAATTAATACTGTTATTGGCATTGTCAAAATTAATATTTACTTTTGACTTACCATAATTATAACAAGATTCTTCTATGTAAATAACAATACTCTAATTACAACTAATTATCTGTAATAAGTTGTTGGTTGTATGACACATATGTGTTGGCTACCATTGTAATATTTTTTTAATGATTAAACTTGGAATAATTGTGGTGCATATGTACGTTGACTAGTGATAATTGTAAACTATTATGCCATAACACATAATAGACAAGTTGACATTGTGAATCCTTCATAATAGTATTAAAATAATATTAGTCCCTCAATCAATTATTTATTACTATTACTACTATTTATTACATAGGCATAAAAAATACTTTAAAAATTTTTAACCTGTTTTAAAATAAAACAGCAGAAGTTAAATTTACACAATTGACTAAACTTTGATATAAAAAAAAATTAATGTAGCATTTTTTTTAAGTATTTGAAACTATCAAATGTTTAAAATGACCTGGTTGAAAATAACTTTCTTACAGATCACACACAATAAACCTATGAAAAGCAATTACTGTGAGACTTTTGTGAACTGAATTGTGTTGGTTAATGCTATGATTAAATTTCTTTTAAACTCAATAAATCATTGTATCAGTAATACTGTTAAAGTACTTCTTCATAACCAGCTAATTGATTTTAACCAAAAATTAAAGTTGGATGGCACCCATTATTTTAATTTTTATTTGTTGTACATTTTTAAAGTCATGGTTTAAGATTTTATATTTTGTACATATGCTAACTTTTTTTTCTATGAAGTGAATCTTTTTTTTTTTTAATTTGTAAATGTATTTAGATCCCTCCATCATTAAGAAACAACTGTGCTGAACAAGTCATCTTTAGCTTGTTTACACAAGATGTTGCTAGGTCCTTTAGAATACTGCCAAGTCAGTCAATAGCTAGTTAGTAAATTGACTATAGTTTATAATGGAAATTGGACAAAGTGGGGGAATACAGTACTTTGGGACTAATATTGATGGTTCAAAAATTTAATTCCTTCTACCTAAACTTGCTTTTATAAATCAAAACAGCTATAAAATGAAATTTTCTTGTTTTACTATCAACCTGTTGTTAAGTTTTAAAA
Organism: Biomphalaria sudanica; assembly: GCA_036873155.1. Lineage (NCBI taxonomy): Eukaryota > Metazoa > Mollusca > Gastropoda > Planorbidae > Biomphalaria > Biomphalaria sudanica. The sequence continues at coordinate 464,056 of JAZGLO010006691.1, forward strand.
AGCACCTGGAAGTAATAATATATTAGCAGAAAAGTAATTCTAGAAAAGGGCAATAAAATCCTTAGTAAAATCCAGTGGTCATTGTCATAGAAAATGCTTCCTTTTTGTTTTATACTGTGTTCTATTTTTTTTTTAACTTGTATTTTTATAAGTGTTTACACTAATCACTTTTAGATTCTATAAACATTTAAATTTTGAAATAATTCAATATAATTGTCACTATAATTTCTATGCTAACATAGAATCTGTCAACTTAGGCACTTAAACACAAAAAGTTTGTGCTAAATGTTTCTCTTGTTATGTTACGTTATATTTCCATGTTGTCTGGAAAATATGTATTATTTTAATCATCAAAACCTATGTTAGTTTCTGAGTAGCCTAAAAGTGGTTTATAGCTGTACTGCCAACATACTACAGAAAAAAATACACTGTTTTTTGTTTCTATACATGATCAAGTTGTATTGATGTTAAGATAAAAACCTGTTACATATTAAGATAAAAACATGTTAAATAAATACAATCAGTTCTGCTGAACATTCAGCATTTGTTTATAGTTCTATTGCATGTCCAATATCTGTTCATCATATTGACAGAATGAATCTTCATTCAAAAACACAGAAATGCTGCCATTTGAAGAACATGGGAAACCCATTCATGCCTGCCACCTCATACACACAGTTATTGAGTCAACACTTTGTGTAAAAACAAAAACCTAACATTGAACTCTAGTATGAAAAAAAAAAAGGAAAATAACTTTACCAATAATATTGCATCTTTCAAATTGAAATTTAAAAGGCTTTGTTTAAAAGTAAATTCTCAGTTAAGAATATGACAGTGTTCTGAACACATTGAAAGAGAAGGCTTAAACCACAGTTCTTGTTAAGCGTTGAACTAAGTCTTCTAATATTTCATTGTATTTAATTCAAGACAATCAAAGTCAGCTACTATGGAAGTAACAAAAATGTTTGTTCAACAAACCAGGAAGTAATCTTGTAGACTAAAGTAATAAAACAATTCATTAGCACAAATGTCTAGGAGACCTTAGAGAAAATGTCGCTAGAGAGGCCAGCACAATTTACACTAATGTATTTACATTTCAAGAAAATGCATTGAAAACATGCAGTCCCTGTAAACCAAAATATTAATATCCACATATATACAGAATTAAAAAGTCTTTCAGCTTTTTTTCTGATTCTCTATCACCTTGTCTAGTTTTTTTAGAATTTCTTGTAAAATTTTCATCTTTTTCTTTTCCATTTCAAGCAGTTCCTCTTTTATTGCCAATTTTCTTTCCTCAAAATCAGATTTAGAATTGACTTCCTGGTCTTCTGAAGAGGCTCTGAATTTTCTTTTTTTACCCACCGTGGTTACCTCTTCTTTAACTTTAGCATTTGTTTTCTTACTGCTGGAAGGGGTGAAGGTGGGGGACTCGTCGTCATCAATATCATCAGGAGACAGGATGCTGACAACATTGTTTTTGGATGTGTGTAGTATCTTTTCCCCATTTTCTATAGCATCCCGGAATCGCCTTGGTTCTCTTCGATTCCTTTGTGGTCTAGATGGTGATATTTTTGGCACTGATTTGTTTGTTTTCTGAAACGATTCAATATACAATATTTAAAATAGATACTGTAAAATAAAACACTCAGAAATATTGGTATTTTGAAAAAATGAATGATTAGTAATTATTGTTTTTTGTTTTTTTTACAAATTAAGCAATGAAATGAAATTATCACAGACTTGCTAATAACATCTTACAAACATACAACTTAACACTTGTAAGTGGAGGAAGCACAAGAAAATGGTGAATATAAGAGGGTATGATAGGACAAATGAGGAGTTGGTACTTGATATTAGATAATTGATACAATTGAGTAGTGATGTGATTGTGTGGTTCTGTATCTATAAAAATATTGGATTATATTGAAGTGCATTTTTCAAGCTAGTTTAGTATAACTGTTTGAAGGACCATGTTCACTTTTTTTATCTTGTTATATATTATGTAAATAAATGATGTCTGCTGACAAGAGACTTGCTTAGTACTTTTTAGGTAGTTTAAGTAGAACAATTGTATTTATACCTTATGCCTGCTATGCAACACAACAATTAAGATACAAGTTAGCCTTCTGACATGCAACAACTATTAAAAATAATAATCTTTATTATCTGTGAGGAAATTTGTTTTACAATTGTGCATTACATGTGTGTGAGTCATTATGAAAGAAGCCTAACAACAGGGTCCCTATATAACGAGCTGAAGCTGCACATTACATTATGTAGACAAAACAATCTGTTATGGAACTTACAGAGAAAAAAACTGACATTGAGTAGAAAGTAGGTAGACTGTATTAGCAAGTTTGGCAACATTGATGGGGAGCATTGAGTTAGCATAGCTACGAAAAGTAAGAAAAAAAAATTTTATTCAAGTATTTTTGCATTCCTGTTTGCAATTTTTAAAAATATGAAGCTTACAGATTGGTTGCTTTCGCCATCTTCATCTTGAGAATCTTCGTGTGTGTCATCTTTTTCATTGGAACTCTCATCATTTGGTTCTTTAGAATCTTCATCTTGATCATCATTGTCCTTTTTATCTTTAGTACTACTATCATTGAAAAAAAGAATAAAGTTAGCCAATTGATAAATCATTAATAAGATTGAATTAAAATAAAAATGATCATTAGTATATCATTAGTAAAAAGATACAAAAGGCAGGTGTAGCCCTTCCTTCCCTAGAGATGGTGTTAGGGGGCAGTTGAAGTAAAACTCAGGGTTCAAATTGTAGATCAAGTAGATATCCATAAGTACAACCACATTCCTGTGACTTTAGTGTCGGAACGATAGGGTTAATGTGTGTGCGACCTACTGACACACATGACTCAGCCAAATCACACAGGTCAAGGACTGTCAAGGAAGGAACAGTACTGCTAGTACATGTAAATATGACTTGTGTTATGGTCATGTGATCGAAAACTTTCATAGACCAGAAAATGTGTAAAGAAACTGGCAGTTCAGGTCAGGACAGAAAAGCAGTAATAATGGTGCAGTACAATGTGAGTCCTTCAGAATGTAGCTGTACGAGTCCAGAGAGACTAATAGTGTTTAGTAGGCAGTTCTGTTAAGTACAAGAAAGCATTTGTAGTTAGTGTAGCCTATTGTGTTGTATTGGTTTTTGATGTATTTAGTTATTAAATTACAACACTATTTTAGAACTCTTGTTGTCAAGGTCTTGTGTTAGGTATGTTGTGTTGAGCAGTGTTTACAGAAAGCCTGGTAGAGAAAATCATAACAATATCAATATTGCCAAGTGTAATAAAAATATTTCTATGGTGAAATAAAAAATTAATACATGTTAAATCTAACTAATAAGATATAACTTCAGCTCTCTAACACTAGCCTTAGGATACAGGTTTTTTAGAAAGGTGAAAGGTTAAACTGAAAAAAAAAAACTTGCATAAAATTTGCCAGAATCAAAGTAATGATCTAGATCATCAGAAAATGATGTTTACCTAAGATATACCTTCAATTGAAAAAACATGTCTTCCAGTTTAATATGACAAAGCCTTAACTGACAAAAAAAATACCAATTGTGATTTTTATTTTATATGGATGTTTAAAGATGCATGGTACTTTCAAGTGGACTAGATATTTTTAGAACTAAATTCAGGCTTTAGACAGCAGGACCTAAATATCTTACTCTTTCCCAAGTTTTTTAGACACTCTTTTCTCAATGTTCAATATGTCCTTCACAGATATCGTCCTTCCTGTTTCTTTCGTCAACTTATTCCGTATCAACATTCGAGCCAGCCTTTTATCTTCATGCATACTGATTAAATTGTAGATTTCATTTTCAGTTTCTTCATCCAACTGCTTCTGCCTTGACAGAGACTGGTACTGCTCCTAATCCATTTTTAAAAGAAGTTGAAGTAAGAATTAATTTAAAAAAAAACTAATATGTTGTTTTAAATTGAACAATAAAAGTAAAACTTTTAATTACATACAATAGCTTATTATTACGGGTTAAAGTATTCAATGTCAGTTTAAAAGGAAACAAAAAAAAATTACCTCAGTCACTTCATGGTTGTGACAGTCTAGTTTACTTTCTTTTATGACCAAGCGTTGACCATCTGGAGTAGCAGCAAGTCTCAGGCGTACCGGACAATCAATTTTACGAGATCTTTATGAAATACAAAAGGATAAGATAGTAATTTGGAAAGTTAATAGATATAATATTACATGAAAATGGCTACAATAGAAACATAGACTCCTTAATAAAAGGCAAGTCTACTCATTCATTAGGACTGTGTTTTTTAAGATGTTTATATCCAAAATATAACATTGAACCACCTAAAAGTTAACTAACTATTTCAAGAACACAGTAGAGCTGAACTAAGAAAGGATGTGACCATGGTCAGAAAGAGTACTATATGTCAACATCTTGTTTATTCTCTGTTTGTGGCATGCTCTTATCTTTATCTTATATAATACAGACGTTACTTCAAAAAAGAAGATGATTACGTCCTACGCGTCATGCATTTAGTCATGCATATTAACCAATGACTTAAATTCTGCCAAGTCACTGGTTTTTCTGGCTAGCTCAGGCAACCCATTCCATGCTCTAATAGCACTAGGGAAGAAGGAGTATTTGTACAAATTTGTCCTAGCATATGGGACGAGGAATGTGCCTTTGTTTTTGTGTCTTTCAGAGTATTTTATTAAATTTTGTTTTTGTATTTGAAGATTATGGTTCAGTGTTTTATGTATAATTGCTACTTTACTTTTGAGTCTTCTGTCCTGAAGGCTTTCTAAATTTAGTGATTTTACTAATGGTGTTACCCTAGTCAAATGTGAATATTCGTTTGTTATGAATCTCACTGCTCTATTTTGTGTTTGTTCCAGTTTCTTAATGTTTTCTTGAGTTGAGGGGTCCCACACGGTGGATGCATATTCTATTATTGGCCTAACCAAGGTTAAATAACATTTTAGTTTTATGTTCTTATTTGATTTATAGAAATTTCTTTTAATGCTCAATGCCCTCTGCTGAGGTCCAACTTCAGAAAAGTTTCAGCTTGAGTTTATTTCCCCTCAGTTACCATGTGAATTTACACTGGCAGGTGTATGTCACTCTCGACACATCTTATAACTTCACTGAAGTTTTATTTTAAAGATACATCCAACAATTACACACTCATCCATCGATTCCTTTATTCATACATCAAACCACCGCACCCTTAACAATCAATCGAAACCCACATTCATCCATCTAATCACCCCACACTTAACAATCAATCCAAACCTACATTCATTCATCTAACCATCGCACACATAACAATCAATCCAAATCGACATTCCTACACACAGCTCAGACATCATTTTCATACTCATTCATTTATCCACCCCACAAACATATATTTCACACTCATTAATCTATCCACATCCAAGTATTATATCTCTCTCTCTTTACTCTCTCTGACAAATAAATAGAAACCAATATTGAACCATGTTTTACAGATGTGTGGTAAATTTTTATGTTACAATTTAGAAAAAGGTAAACATCAGCACGCAACCCCTTTTATGTTACTTAATGGACAGGAAAGAAAGTGAACTGGATGTGTTTTAATGCCTATTTAGCAGCTTAAGTTAGTACACATAAGTTTGAAACCTCTATAAAACTATATTTATAAATTAAAAAAACAAACATTTTCAGTAGCCTTTGACCCAAGCTGTTTCCAACCACAGGATTGGCTAGCCAGTTTTGTATCAGCCAATCGGATTAGTTCTTACTATTTTTACAAATTAGTAGACTATAATGGCGGCTTCCTTCGCTGTTTTTATACAATAATTTGTTTTTTGAAGTTAGCTAGTGACAGGTGAAAATTTTAACATGTCAGCCGGCGATATTGATGAAAGCAAATTCACTATGATAGCCCTAATAAAAATCAGGGCATTATTGAGGAAAGCTTTAGATCTAAGTTTACACTAGTACAAAATCTAGATCTAGTATGTGTTGACAATGTCTTTTCGTGGTAACAGGGTTTAGGGGTAAGGGTGAGGAGCTGGATAGAAAAGACCTATTTGAGCACCAAGGTGTTAGCACCCCATAGACTGTTTTTTATGTTATTTTATTACTATCAATTTAGTTCTAATGTTTGTCAGGGAGAATAATAAATTTTATTATATGATGCCAACTTTCTGACAAACAAACAGCTAAAAAAAAAGACCCCTGGGTCAAAAATGGGTGGCCGTCACTAAGGCAAAAATGAAGGTGTCTGGCATTAAAACAGAAGAATGAACAAGTTTTTTAGTATTGAGACAGGTGTGCAAATTATCTCCCTTCCTTTTATTCCACGAGGCCTTCATCTCTAACGATAGAGAACAACATCGGACAGATAAGTTAACTTAAGACTATTTTGTGTTAATTGTTTTTTATTTTTGTTTGTTTTGTAGCTGATGAAGGCCTCGTGGCCCAAACGTCCTTTGTTTTACTTGGTCCGGCAGGGTTACATATATGCATGTTTTTCGTATTTTCTATACAGTCGTTTACCCTGCAGCAGTAAATCTTTGTTTTTTTTGAGTCTTTGAACTTCCTTTTATTCCTAGCCTGTGGTTCAGTCTGGGATATAGGACACCAGCCAGCTGTCTCTCGCCCTTCTTGGCATCTGCATCCAAATCTCGGCGCCATATATTTCTGCACCATCTCTCTTTCTCTTTCCTTGGAGGTTCCAGATGACGACCTGTCTTGTGATGTTGAATGCAGGATTGCAAAGAGTGTGGCATATTCATCGCTAACTTCCCGTAACCAGTCTAACTTGACTCGCTGATTCTTAAGATGACGAGGTTGATGTTTCTCATCTTTGCTGCCACTTGCAGTTTTCTCAGTCTCGTAAATCGTCCTGACGTTCCATGTACTGATGGTGGTGAAGGTCAGATAATCCTGGCGTCGAACAGCTGGAGATCCATCTTCTTCCAGGTCCGCTGTTTGGTTTTTCAAGTTCTTTATTGTTTAGGTCAAGTGACCCTAGCATCATATAAGTAGATAAAATTTTTACGGAATAGGCTACTTCCAAATATTTCAGATTTTCTCTACTCCTTGACTAAGCTAAGCCGAAATAAACTAATATACACGTCCAAAAATCTTTATAAAATGTTTACAAAGCTGTGCGTTTTCTAGTTTGTGAACCTAGTATAAAATGCAAAGGTTTATAGACACCAACTAAATTAGGTAACTTTTGGTGTGCTTGGAGTGAATGGAAAAATTCCAATCCAGCAATGCGCGGGGACCTGGGCGGGTGTCGTAGCTTGGTTAAACGTGTCTATGCACTCCTTCCCGAGTGTACAGAATGTTTTTTTTAAAAGCACTAACTGATATCTGTAACTGTTTTTAAAACTCTAATATATATTGGAAATTAATTGGAAATGTGTAGGGGAAACGTAAATGAGAATGTGTATTGTGTTGGTCACATCTTAACAGGGGATGGAAGGTATTGACGGATCCAGGGGTGGGGGGTGGTACTGGCGCCCCCCCCACTCGCCCTGTAGTATGTTGGCCGATTTGATGGGGTAGGGAATTAGTATATAATTTTCATATTATATCGCTACCCTTCTGGTATCTTGGCGAATTAGGTGGGATGGGAGGGTGATTTCATCTTCTGCCCTCCCCACTCTAGCCCTCTGAATGAGGGGGCGGTCAGAGTTTATGTAATTGCACATGAATTTATCATAATTATGTTAAGAAAAACTTTCTTTTGGAAAATTTAGAATTTATACAAAATTATTCAGTATAAAAGAAAAATTGAGATGAGTTCTGAACCCTAATATTCTTTATCTAGTCGCCTATTTGCAACCTTTACTCAATCTGATATTTTCTATTGTATAAATACATTTGGGACTATCACTCACAATTTATGCTTGAATCCTAAAAATGCCAAAAAAATTTAGAGTATAATCTAATTGGTCCACTTAATTTCTCCTCCCACATTTGTTTTTGTTTGGAGATTAGAATTATAGTTCTGTAACAAAACAAAGTTACAAACAGGCCTGTTGAACAAAATGTATCACAAATGAGATTATTACTTAGGTGTCTGTGAGGGTGGGTCGGGGTTGGTAGGTGGGGGGCTCCATTCTGTCTAGCGCTATGTCATGTGCCAAACTGTCAAATGGGAAGAAATGGAGGAAAGGAACGACGTAGGTATTAAAAGGATTGACCTTAATTACTGGATGGCATAGATATGTTAAAAAAAAAGTGGACAAGATAAGAGGAAGATAGCCACATAGCCGTAGAGAAAGAGCAAACATTCGCATGTATGTAAATAGAATGTATATACGGCGTACCAGCACCTTTTTCAATTTTGGGAAAAAATATTACTTCTCTTGTATTTTAACGTTTATTATTAATTTATTACTGAGTACCGGCACCTATTTCTTTAGAAAAAAAAAAGCACAGAATAGAAGTAAGTATGATGCTGATACCATCCCCTTACCAGGCTAATTGACCCCACTTCACACTTCTTCATACATACAACTAATGATGTAGCTCAAAACTATGTCTAGCCCAAATGTATACCGAGCGCTCATTTATTATCGGTTCCCGAAGACAAAAAAGTGGACATCATGGTCATGGTAATCTATGTATCTTTCTTTACACAAAAGCCTCTAAAAAATTAATATTTGAGAGTTGTATGTTTTACAGTGAATTTCACGACTTGAAATAATTTTTTAAAAAAACATTTGTAGAGATCTGGCAGAAAAAAGACCACTGTTCAATGAAACTGGAATTTTTTTAGTTGTGGGGTAAATTTTTAGCGTGTTATTTCCACTGTGACTCCAGTGTAGGCCTACTTTCCTAAATTTTATGCTTGAGAGCCACACATTAGAACTGAATCACAAATATTCTTATATTTGAAAATCTTCTAGTTTAGGCCTACCTTTCATCTTTTTTTTATATATATTCGTTTATATGGTTTAAGTGCAACTGCAACTTATTTCATTTACATCAGCACTGAGCCTTTGTATTGTATAGCATATGTCTCCTCTACCGGCTTTAAATATAAAAAAAAAAAAACAGTTACATTTTAGTTAAAATGCCGGTAACTCCTGTCTGGTTCCAAGTCCAGAATGTGAAAGGAGGAGGGGCAAGCATATGTTAGGCTACACACTACTCTTCATAAACATCTAGCTACTGTTATTGAAAATGCGTGGATTTCAGATAAATATCTGTACTTTTAAGGAAACCCATTAAGTTTAATTTAATTTGAAAATAAAATAAAGAATATGTTGCACATATACGAAACCCAGTATGATTGGTTTACTTTAAAGTAAAATTACATTAAATCAATAAATTAAAAAATAATAATTTAGGTCTGTAAAACATTACAAATGAAAAAAAAAATAGTGTCAGCAAAAATATATAAATATAGGCCTATAACCCGTACATATATAGGATAACGGTACCATACATTTGTGACACAAACAAAAAAAAAACAAATTAAAAAAATAAAGATTAATTGATTCTCATTATTTATTTTTTATAGCCTTTTTAATATTTTTTTTTATTACATAATATAGATCCAGAGTTTTCATGTCATTAGAGAATGACTAGATCTATCACGAACTATTACATGATAATGCCACTTGAGGCACTTGCGTAACATTCTTCAAAAGGGTCCTTCGATGTTAAGTTTGACCGTCTTGTTTAAGTTGTTACAGATGTATTTTTTAAAGTTTAATTTTAAAGCTATTTTTAAACTTACGTTGCATTTCTTATACCACTTGACCGGGACATGGCTTTCTTTGGACCAAAAGTACAAGCATAATGAAGTTGTGAAAATTTTATTTCAGGATTAAAAGTTTTTGTGAGTGAAGTTTCCTGTGCCTTCTCCACTGTTCGTGAGTCTATTCTTGAAAACTGCACGAAGTGGCTATCTTCATATTGTTCCATTGCTGCTTGAAATGCATCAAATGACTCAAACTCCATACCTACTTCCATAAATTTTGCCATGGTTACAACTTTGTTTATATAATTAGATCTAACTTATAGATCTATGTATCTAGATCTAGATACAGATGTAGACAAAATATAAACAAAAACAATCTCCAGATCTGTCTTTGGTGTTGTGGTTCAAATGGATAACTCTTTAATACTAAAAAGTTGTTTTTTTCTATACATACGTTTACGTGCCTAGTCTCAGCCACTGTACTATAAATACGAAATAAAGTTTTTTTCGGCAGGGTGTGTGTGTGGAATGACGTCACTGGGGGGTGCGGGCCTCACCGGGTAACACCCACCAGGAGTGACACCGACGTGGGGAAAATGCCCTTTTCCAAAATGCAAGTTTTAAAAATAAAAATTACCACATCGAAAGTCTCTCAAAGTTTAGTATCAACATGTCCCAGACCTTCTTAATTTAATTATAATTGACTTGTAATCTTCCAATTATGATAAAAATAATGCGTTGTAGATGCCAGGAGAAAGATTCGAGTTTCTGAAGCTTAGCAACCGGGGCTTCGCCCCGGACAACTTTGAGTGAGCTTAAGGCACTGCCCCAAACATCTTATCTGACCGATTGAGTGGCCAAAGTACATTTTTTTAGATTGTAAAATGTTGAGAAACACAAAGACTTAAGCCCCTCGCGCGCCTTTCGACGCATATGGCTCCTGGCCGAAGTTTATACTGGTTAACTCGCCTTTGCCCCTTCTCCTGTTAGTGAGAACAGTTTCGCCGGACTCAATATCTGAGCCACGCGTGAAGGCCAGGAGTTGGACTGGTTGTCAAAGGCTATTTGAGACGCATGCCATTGGAAGCATTTTATAAGTAGTGGAGTGTTTACATACATTACCACTTCCGGCAATGACAACCTTGCGGAACCGTCACAAAAAAAAAGCACTGTAAATTTAAAAAAAATTACTTGGATCTATAGATGCTAATAAGTCGACTAAAAATAGATGATTACAACTTGTAGTCATAGCAGACGGATTTGTGTGTGCTTCCACATAAACATAATTCATTCCTTGCAAATTTTTCATAAATGTATTGCTCGAGATGAACGTTTCTTAACATCGGCAAATGCTAAGGACGTAGGCACATTTTGTTAGCATTTCCACAGTGGCGTAGTTAGCTATGTGCGGGTGGTGCGGGCCGCACGGGGCATCAAGTGACATGGGGCATCAAACAAAGGACAATTTAAACTTTCTCAGTAAAAAACTGCACAAACTCCACAGACTAGTCCATTTGAAATGTAAACGTTTATTTATTTAGCTACTTGGTTGATATCCTCTATTCTTTCTAAACTTAAATATTAACTAAAGACTAGCCTGAGTTGACTAGGTTTGTTGACATCTCTAATTAACGCAATTTAAGACGTCCACGCGACTTTCTTCGAAGGAGAATACTAAACGGCAAAAAAAGTTTTCAGAAATTATTACCATCCCCCCAACAAAAAAAAAAAAACTGTTTAGCTTCCCCTGCAAACTCTTTTCTCAAGATCAAGTATTAGGCTACATCAACATGAAAATAAACGATAGATGGAGGTTATCACCAAGAACTGAATAGGAAGAGACCAGCAGAACATTCAGACAGCTGGGAGGAAATGTGTAAAGAGCGGTATTCACAGCGATGGTCAAGATATATCGAAACAAGAAGGAAAAAATGGAAACCCTACATAAAGAGACTCTTGGACATCATTTGTTTTGCACTCCAATCAGAATCTGGCACTCTTGGGCATCACGAACAATTTGAAGAAGAATTGGAAGAACAAAAATGAAGGCCATTTGTTGGAGTTAGTGATATTACTATCCTAGTGGCCTCCACTCCTGAAGGAACATTGGGTTCGAACCAAACTAATTATGGGTGGTCATGGAAATAGATCATACAACAATTAAAACTAGCCATCTATTTTTCGATTATTTTCGATTGTATACCTGGCATCTAAAAGTTGGACCTAGCTTCCAACATTGACGGTAATGGATAACGACGAGTCTATCATGGGCTTCATCGACACTAAGAATAAGCATGCCTATGGAATCTCTGCGGTTATTTTAGAAAAACTACGTTCGTATGGCTCAGAAATAATGGACTGCAGGGGTCAAGACTTTGATATTTGCTGTTCTCATGAAAGTTCAACACTAGGATGTCCAAATCTCTAAATCTGGCAGAATTTAAGCTGCTGAAACTGAAGTCAATGTAGTTCTATTTTTCGATATACTCTACCATTTCTAGAGGACCTCACTGAAGCCAGTATTACCTTTGCTGAAAGCATATGCTCAGACCTAGGGATTAGTGCAAAACCTCTTCGTATTGGCCACAAGAAAAAGATGCCTAGAGAAATAAATGAAGATTCTGTATCACAAGAAAGAGATATCGAGGGAGATTTATTCTCTGTTGTACGGTCTGTTTAAAAGATGATCACAAAATTTGAGCACCTTATGATGTGGCTGAAAAATTTGATTTTTTGTCACCATCCCAACTTTTGGATCCTCAGATTGAAAAAAATCTTGACTGAGCTCCTAGCGACATTAACAAAATTTTATTTCGTCTGGAGCGATAGAGGCTTCAACGACTTATCAAAGTTTCTTCAGAAGTACCAAATTTTTCAAAACAAAAACCTGGTGAGCTCGAGTTAAAAAAATATCGCCTTTATAGCTCAGTCCAAAATATCGTGATCTTGATTCGCATATATGTGACGTTTGTGTATACATACACATAGAAGTTTTTTAAAAACAAAAGTTGATCAAGAATTATTTGCAACTAGCGATGACTAAATAACGACTGACTTAATTGGAAATTTCATTTATTATACGCGAATTTCCGGGGAAAAAATTGATTTCGCCAGCAAATTAAACATGTAGAATTCATTGGAAGCATTTTTTTTGTGTCTTTGTTAGATTAATGTTTTTCGAATTAACAATAGTTATTTTCTGGGGGTGAGGAGTCTTCGTTTTGCTGTTGTTGTTTTTTTAGGGTATCATGAGGAGCTCCTGCACAGGACATCAAATACCCTAGCTACGCCAATGCATTTCCAATCTAGTCATTTAGTGAAATAGAAAAACCACTTGGATTGACTCTTCTTCCTCCATCTCCTCACTAATGGAGGAGAGGAACTATCCTCAATGACCAATTAAACGTCACACGAGCAAGTGACTGTTTCGTGGCCAACTTCACCCTCAGAAGAATAGACTGAATCTCATCATCGTGGTTTTCGGGCCGTCCAGATTAACTCGACGTCTCGGCAGGACTGAACTTTTGAAGAAATCCCTAAACGTATGATGTTAAATTAAAAAGGACGCTATCATTTCACCACTCAGTTCAGAAGGGGTTATCTTGTCTTGTTAGTTTTAAAAAATATTATTTTATTTTGAATTTCTCTATCTTTGTGATAACTTTGGTCTCAACTTTTTGAAGAAGTCGTTTTCTTAATTAAATAAAATGATAAAGCTATCAACGTCGGATGGATCATATTGCAAATTATGTTTCCAACTCCTCAGTTGGTAAGTTTTACCGCCAGTTTCAAGGGAGGTTATTAATGTGCGCCATGGGCGTAGCCAGGATTTTTTTTCTTGGGGGGGGGGGGGGGGGAATTTCCTCCCCCCTGCCTCCCTTCCCCCCGAAAAAAATATATTTATATGTATGTTTGTGTGTGTGTGTGTACATAATCTTTATTACATTCTGACCCTTTATTCTTTCGGAAGACGTTTATTGTGTCCTAGAATTTCTTCCTGGAGTTAGTGGAAACATTGATGACTCCCCGCCATTGTCAGCAATGGGGACAGGGGGAGCGCTTGGAGCCAAACATTATTTCTGGTATTGAAAGCCAACACAATGCTTATTCTGACGTATCTACAGTGCATTTTCCTGCTATTAAAATTTTTTATTTCAAAAACCTAATGTGCTATTCTTACTGACTTATACCTTCCCGCGCCCTTCGGCGCATTTCCGTCAAGCTGTTTCCACAAAAATATGTCAATGGTAATGTCTGAAGCCTCTTCTCACCTGCTCTGAGGACCTCCATGAATGTGTGTAGAATAGGTGTACTTAATAGGATGTCATCGCAACTCTTATTATGCGTAATTCGTTTTGTCGGAGAACATGTCCCGCAAACCTCATGCTACGCTCTGTCACAGTCTTACTAAGGGGTCGACTCCCAGTTCGGCATAGCATTTCCTTGATTTAGACCCGATCTCTATAACTGACTCCTAAAATCTGTCTTAGCCGTCTTTTTTGAGCCACATTTCAATTTCGCAGATGACTTTTCACACTTTATTAATGAAGCCCCGCCACTGGTAGAAATGTGTAACCTCTCTTGAATACATTCTTGGAATTAGGTGACCGTAGTTTGCTTTAGATTTTATATAAAAAAAGAAGTTTTATCGTCAAAATTATCTGTTGGGGGTTTTAAACTAAGAAATCTCTGGAGCTGTTTTTTTTTTTAAAATTCAAAACTCCATTTAGCTACGTTCATAGAATTTGGTAACTGTAGTTTGCTTTAGAATAATATTGTAGATAAAGGTTTTCCACCTCAAAACGCTCTGTAAGGGAATTTTAAACTTAAAACCATCTGGAGGGGTTTTAAACTTTTAAAAAAAAGCCATCTGTAGGACAGGGGTTTAAACTCAAAACCCACAATTAGCTTGGCTACGCTCAAATATTTTTAGTGTGTAATTTACTTTTTTTTTTTATATTGAAGCGGAATTTTTTAGCATTAAACCCCCTCTGAAGGGGGGTTTAAACTCAAAACCCCTTTTGGCAACGCTGATAGCATTTTGAGTGAGTAATTTGCTTTTTTTTTTACATTGAAGATGTATTTTTTAGCTTCAAACTCAAAACCTCTTTAGCTACGCTCATAGATTTTGGAGTGTTTATTTATTTTTTTAATTGAAAAGGTATTTTTTAGCTTCAAAATCCACTGGAGGGGAATTTCAACTCATAACCCCTTTGACTACATTCATAGAATTTTGAGTGTATAATTTGCTTTGTTTATAATATTAAAGAGGTATTTTTTACCTTCAAACCCAACTGAAGGGGGGTTTAAACTCAAAACTGAGTTAAAACAAATTTAGCTACGCTCATACGCTTTTATAGGCCCCGCGCTAATTCTAGGTGTAATTATTAAATTGCAAAATATATTCAACAAATTCATGGAAATCTCTTGAATTTTGTTAAGGCTTCCGCGCGGTGTTGATTCTTGAAAATATATCTAGTGTAGATCTACGTCTGACTGAAAGTAATGCTGAGCTCGAACTACTTCAGTAACACCGGCGAAAGGCCGAAACAATCAAAATATGTAGTCGACGTTGATGTTGTTCTACAAATATATTTAATAATCAAGAAGGAATCGTCCGATGTCAGCTATGTCCGTAAATCCGTATATCTATTGTACTGCTCTACAAGAAGGGTCTTCTTTGTAGCGTCACTTAGAGCGTTCTTGTTTTTTAACCAACTTTACGTCATCGTCGCTAAATAAAACTTTACCCTATTCCCGAAACAAATAACTAATTCCTAATCATGTCATAACAATTTATTAAAATCCTCTGAAATTTCATAAAAACTCTTCTGAAAAAAATATACCGAATTGTCATTTTTGGGTGTCATTCATTGCGAAAAATGCCAAACCTACGTGCGATAAAAGAAAAAAGGAATTGTCAGCTTTCATGTAATAAAATGTTATAATCGGGCGAATGTTCAATTTAATCGGAAGTTGCAATACTTTATTTACTTTTATAGTCACTGACATAAATATGCCATAGGTTGCAAGTTTCCTAAAGTAAAGTTAATTTGATCGAAATTTTGTACTTAGTAAAGAATGAATAAATTTCAAAGTCGATTTTTTTCTTATACAAAATCTTAATTTTTTACTTATTAACCTTATTCCCACCCAGACTAGGCCCCGCGCAATCAGTTTCGCATAGGGCCCCGCAATTGTTAGGACCGGCCCTGGTCGTTTGCATTTTTTTTTTGGCTTAGTTTTATAGAAGAGGGGGATTTAACTGCTAAAACCCTTGGTAGGGGGTTTTAAACTCAACCCCCCCCGGTAAGGGGTTTTAAACTCCAAAACCCTTGGCTGAGCTGGGGCAAGTGATGGTTTGGTATTAAAATCTCACCTAAAATAAACAAAATCAAAGCAAAAAATCAATCACTAAATTCCGATTTCCCCCCCCCCCTCCCACCACTGGGGGATTTCATTTCGGGAGGTCTGAACCCCCCTCCCTGGCTACGCCCATGAATTGTGCGCACATTGTTGTTGTTAACGGGGACACGACGACAAATCGTGCACGACTTTTCGTTCACGCGACTCACTGACAACTTGTTCACCGACAGTTGGTTCACGACAAATCGTTCACTGACAAAAGTTTGAATGTAAACAAATTAAACACGCAAAGAGAATATATAATATTAACTATATGTTACTATCCAGTGAACGATTTGTCTGTGAACAATTAGTCGGTGAACCAAGGTTAGGAAGATACTATCAGGGAACTCCTGTATGCTGATGATGCAGCTAATGTGGCTGATTTTAATATTCAGCTTCGATTCAGTCCCTGGTTGACAAATTATCTGCTCTTGCCAGAAGTTCGGCTTAAATATTAGTCAAAGCAAGACTAAGATACTAGTTCAGAACACAAATACTGCACCTCAAGTAAACATTAATGGCCAACTACTAGAAATTGTTGATCACTTTTGCTATTTTGCCATCATATCCAACAATGCTGTACTAGATAAAGACATTAATAACAGGATAGCCAAAGCAATGGGCACCATGTCACGGTTGCAGAAAAAAAGTGTGGGACAACATATTGCTGACTAGCAGTACTAAAGCCCTAGTCTACCGGGCCTGTGTGATGAGCACTTTGCTATACGGAAGTGAAACATGGTCAACCTACTCATGGCAGGAAACAATGCTGAATGTCTTTCACCTCCGATGCCTAAGTTGTATCTTTAAAATAAGGTGACAAGATAAAATAACCAATGAGTGCTACGAAGAGTAGGGTGCCAGGACATCCGCTCCGTTATCATCATCATTAAACTCCATTTGAGTGAGGGCTTGAGAGGCTTAAATCCTCTACGCTGTCTTGCGTAGTGCATAAATGTTTCCATACAGCTCGAGAATTTTTGGAAGAAAAACTAAAATGCATTAATTTAGCATAAGGCGCGGTGGCTGAGCGGTAAAGTGCTTAGCTATCGTATCCTGGAGAAATTTTTAATGTCAGGATCTTAGGGTGTCCCTGAGTTCACCCAGCTCTAAAGTTGGGGTAAAGATAAGTTTTATTGGTCCCATCAAATGGAAATTCAGTTTGACAACTGACCTCCTCAGAGTAACTACTGTAACAATATTGATGCAAATATGAACATTCACACATGTAACATACACACTCATAACCAGCGCTTTATGAATTAGACTTCTATGTACTTCTCAATGATGACAGTAAAGAAGGTTGGTCTTTGTGTTACAGATAACCTTTACATTATCTGCCCAATGGTCTGAAAAGGGAACTTTATTTTTTTAAATCAATTTTGCAATTAATTTATTTCCTCTTTAAAAACGAAAACACACAGAAAAACCCCATCATACACTTTCTGTAAACAAAAAAAGTTTAAAAACTTCATATTTATTTATTTATTCAACAATATACATTAATTATAACACAGAGAGTCCTGAAAACTTGCCCAATGTGTACTGAAGGTTGCAAGAGTTTCTTGGAAATGGTTGATGGTGAGTGCGGTTTAACTAAGGAAAAGCATGTAATTTATGAAAGACTGCAGTAATCTAGCTGTGAGGCAGATCTCAGAAAAATATTTCTTAAAGTATGAAGCATATGAAAACAAAAACTTTGTTTTTTCCTCACCCTGTGGCTTAGTTATAGTAGTTATTGAGTGTCAAGTTATTAGGACTCAACATTTATACCGAACCAAATTGTTATCAAGCATTTTGTTTTTGTAAATGTAACTTGATTTGCTTAATTATTCTACTTTAAACATCCATCTACCTGTACAAAATCAGAAATTTACTAAATATTATAGCACATTGAAGCTTAACTTATAATACAGAAATAAATTAGTGCATATCTCCCATAAAGGAATAAAATAAACTAGAAACAAATTAAATAGTAACAAACAGGACAAACGGTGGCTGAGCCATAAAGTACTTGGCTTCCCAACCAAGGTCCCGATTTCGAATCCTGGGATTTTTAATTCCAGAATCTTGGGAACCTCTGAGTCCAACCATCTCTAATGGGTACCTGATATTAGCTGGGGAATGTAAAGGTGGTTGGTCATTGTGCTGGCCACATGACACCCTCATAAAACCGTGGGCCACAGAAACAGATGAAACATTATCTGCTCTATGAATTGCATGTCTGAAAGGGTAACTTTAAACAGGACAAAGCAAATAAGTAATGGCTGCATGGTATATGTTTCACACTGCAGCCACAACAGTCCTGCCCACCTTCACCCCCCTGCCATCCTGTATGAGCTTAAAACAACAAGTACACCAAGTCAGTGTTAAGAATGCACACATTTTCTAACATCTGTGATATATTTTATAATAACTTATTGAAAGAGTCATTTGGTTTTGTCATAGAATTTGTTGTGTCTAAGAGGCTAAACAAATAATTCCAAGTCACACACACAAAATATTATCAATATAATTCTGGAGAAAAATTTTAAAACGTCTTTAGGTACATCATCTGATTGAAGTCAAGATAAATCACAATCAAACTTATTAAGTCAAAACATTTCTTCAGTTTTAATTTTTTTCTTTTTTTTCTTCTTTTTGTGAATGTGAGTGTCTTCTGTGTCATGACTGTTATCCAATGACTCTTCAACCTTCACTTGTTCCTTCTTGATGCTCAACTCTACAAACGTATTTTGTAGTTTCACTTTTTTCCTCTTATGATCACGACTACTATCTAATAAACTTTCTGAACATGCTAGATTGAAAACAAACAAAAGTAAGTTAGGCATATAAAAATACAGTTTGTATAAAGTATTTTTTGCTGAAATTAAATTTCATATAAGTTTAAAATAGATCTTTAAAATGTATCCATTTTTGAAAAATGACTTGCTCTCACTTTGTGTTTAATTGCCTTTCAAAGGAAGAAGTAAAAAAAATTGTTTTATTACCAACATATATTTAGACATGTAAAGTTGCAGACACATATTTTAGTTTATATTTTAGCTACTTCAGTAAATTTAGTTTTAGTTATTGTTAGACGCTTCTGCGATGTCTTATACAAATAAACCAAATGGAGGTAACACTCAACATAATGCAGAATCCAATAACACTGACGATAGGCTGAACAATCAATAGAAATTAGTTGACGCTGATACTAAATGTTGAACAAGTTTATAAGCAATGAAGGGAACTGTTAAATGTCAGCTAATGTTCATAAAATCTCACTTATTTCTACGTTGTCCTGAAAGTATATCTGTTTACGACGACTTGTATTTCGTTCTGTCTTTAAAACCCTATCCTTATTTTACGTCACGTCATTGTCACTAAGTCAAAACTTTCCCTATTTCTGAAAGAAATAATAAATTACTAATCGTACCATAACATTAACTAAGCTACCGTATTTTTTGCCGTATAAGACGCTCCGGCATATAAGACGCACCCAATTTTAAAGGAGGAAAATCTAGAAAAAAAAGATTCTGAACGTACCGTATTTTTCGCCGTATAAGACGCACCAACTTTTCCCCCCCAGTTTTGGAGAAGAAAAAGTGCGTCTTATACGGCGAAAAATACGGTAATTGAAAAGGTGAATGGGATGAGTTAATTAATTAATTAAATTAATGAAGCACTAAGTATTTAGGTTACTTAGACAATTCGTCTATTAAGTCAAATATAAAAAGTTCTGAATCCCTCTAGTGGCCCTCAAATTAGTGTTATGCTTTACAGCTTGGCGATAAAGTTGCTGTAATATCATACATATAGCTGAAAATATCAAAATCTATTTCCAAATTAATAAAGAAATCTAGCTTTTTTTTTTACAAATAATTTTAAAAAATGTAATTACTCTGATTTTTCTCCAATCTAAACCGAAATATAACCTTGCTTTTTTATACCATATACTTTGATAAGTAAAAAGCTAATAAACAAAACCCTCCTCCTATTATTTATGTTTATTTAAAAGCTACTTATATTCCTATGCTATTCAATTCAATACCAGTAACTACTATTGGGACAGAACTAGTACAAACTGCTGGTAACTTTCTGTTGCTGTGTCAGTTTTTTTTAACTAGGTCGTATAAGATAAGATAATTTTTATTGATCCAATCAAATGGAAATATAGTTTGACTACAATTGACAACCTCAGCGTAACTACTGTACAATAACAGTATAGAAAAATAATAATAATAATAGGTGCCATAGCTGCAGCATAGAAGGTTTACCCAGGAGTTTTTAAAATATATATATATTTTTTTACTGACTTTTTTTTTAAAGAGCTACTACTCTTTACTTATGTGTTAGACACCACCTTTTGAATAGGAGTTTTTTTTTGTATTAAAGAATTTCAACCTAAAAAAATATAAAATTGAAGGATCAAAACTTCAAAATAAGCTGATTACCATAAAGGCAAACTTAGATAAGAATAAACTAATAAAAACAAAGTCTGAGAACCTTCAAGGTATGTTGGAACAATACTGGAGCGTTTGCGTTTCTTCTTTCTACTTTTGATGACTTTGTGAGGAGTACCTTTATACAAACAATGCACATGAAAACTAACAAATAATGTTGAAATAATGTTATGAAGACTACATACAAAATACATTAATATCAAATGTAATAACAAAACTAAAGATTATTGAAATAATGTTACAAAGCCTACAAACAAAATACATTATATGAAATGTAATAAACAATACCTGAACCAAATGGCACAAATCTAGGTCTCAGGCCTTCAGGCATGGTCACATGTTTGTTTTGTGTGGAATCAAGCTCTGACAGCAACGTTGAAGGTGGTAATTTGTATGATTTACTCACATTTAAAATACCATTAATTTGTGGACCTGTGAGAGTCAATTTTGTTTAAAACAAATGAAAAGTTTGGTCTTAATGCATTCTAGCATGAAAAGTCAATAAAGCAAAGATAATATGGTCTCTTTATTTAACTTGCTTACTCTTCAAATAAAATTCTGAAACAATTAATTGATACCATTATTTTGAAAGCATTAACAAATTTAGAATGGTGCATTTATTATTTCATAAGTTCGGTTATTAAAATAAGAAAAAAAAAGCAAACAAAAAGATAATGTTCATATTATAATAATATTGGTCACATTGGTGACTGACAGGTGTGTGACCTTAGCAGCCTGCAGGTGGTGGATCATTGTTGAAATCCTGATTGGTTAAACTAAGAGAGTTACTAGCATGATTTGTGAGAGTGTCTGGTTGTTTTTGTCAATGAGTTATATGTTAAGAGCATATAAATCAAGAATATATATATATATACATATATATGGCTTATTGTTTTAATAATAAAGACGTTAGTTGATGTAAGTCAGAGGTGGCCAACCTATGGCACATGTGCCAAAGTGGCGCATTTTACCCCGAGAAAAAAATAAAGATTAAGCAGGCCTTTCGCAAATAATGATAATAACTGATTTTTATTAAAAAAATATGCCACAGGAATTTAATTTACTAGCTATTATGACACCAAAGTAACCAAAATAAAACTAATCAGACCCAAATACACGGAGCACCTGTTTTTTTTTTTTAGTAATTGATATATAGGATGTAATATATTAAATCAACTCTTAACCTTAGAAACAAGGCTTTATTTCAATTAAACATGACTGACACACAATAACACAGTACAGACTGGTCACAATTCACAGAGTATAATACAAAGATTTCTATGTTACCTATTTGAACTTTTCAGTATTAGAAAAAAAAAATGGTGATAATTTCAATATTTTTTAAAGAACATAATGGCCTTAAGTAACTCTCAAGAAAAACCAGACAGTCAGACATATTTGAGGAAGCAAAGTCATGTCTAGTGTCTAGGAAATCATCAATTAAATAAAGTTAACTTATAAGTAAACTAAACTGTAAATGACTGGAGTTATCGGAACTGAAATCTTGGTTAAAAGAATTTTAGATTATCCTCTTTTAGATATCATTGCTTTATACATGTAGATCCTTTTATTTCCAGGTGCGTTAACATTGTAGAGGAAAAGGTCTCAGAAGATTTTGGAAACTGAAAAATATTGCGCATGATTTTGTTACTTTGTAGAAGAGAAAGATGTGCTGCCGAGGAAATGAAGTCTTCTGTGTGATGAAGGGGGGGGGGGGGGTTTAATTGAGCATTTTTAGTTGATGATATTTGACATATCAATGACCTAAAACTAAAACTGCAAACTGCATTGCAAAGAGCAAGGACACATTGATTTCTAGCTTTGTAAATTATGTCACTCATTTAAAACAAAGTTAAAACTTTTTATCTTTCCTACAAAAAAAAATTGAGTTGATCCCCACATTTAAAAGTATTGAAGATTTTGCAGATGAAGAAGACTGCATGCTTGCATTTCACTATCAAATTTTACTTAGCGAAATATTCTGAAGGCTCCTATAACATGAAACTGAATGGAGCTCGATGAATTTCCTCAATACTAAATACATATGAATGACTCATTTTGGCGATCATTAACATGTTAACATTTTACAGAACTAAGAAAATTTGCCCATAATTTATGCCAGTCAGATAATGATGGGAGAAAACATGCCATCCATGAAAATTATCAGAAACAAACTGTGGTCGTGTAATAGACTCTTAATATTTCAGATTTGGTGACAGTAAAGTAGATTTATGTTATAGCCAGAGCTACCTTATATAATATATATATACACATATATATATTTCCTGTAGGTGAATTTTTTTTTTAAAATCTAAAACTACTAACAGTATTCCTAAATTATTATTGGACTATAGATTATAAAGACATAATAAATTAAAATTATAAATGCAAATTTAAAATGTTAACAAAGACAAGACTTAATTTGTTTTCTTTTTCATAAATCTCCTCCTCTACTTTAAACATTTGTACAAATGATCATACTTTTCAAGACTGAAACTTGTAAAATTTAAAGTGGAGCATCTGAAGAAGATGTGAACAAAATTGGCACACAGAAGCAAAAGGTTGGCCACTCCTGCTTAAGTTGTTAACAATTAGTTTCCCATTAAATGGCTGAGTGGCAAAAGAAACACCCTACGTAAAAAAAGTTCTATGTCTAATAAAGGAACAATGGAATTATACCTTCGCCTTATGAATTAATAATTTTGTTTTTTACTTATAGCACTTACCTAATGTAACTTTATCTTTGTTTTTGATTATAGGTAAAATATCTTGAGGCTACAGATTACAAAAAAAAAAAAAAAGTTGTTCTATAATATAATAAAGCAATGTCAATGATGTTAGTGTTCTTATCTTAAATAATTTCAGCGATCAAAAGATAATAAATAACATACAAAACCATAAAAAAGATTTTGGAAATATATATTTTTTTTTTACATAAATAAATAAAAGTAACTAACTGTGAAAAGAGAAAATCACCTGTTGTGCAAAAGAGCTCAGTTCATACACGCTGATTAGTTTGTTTTGTTCCTCCTTTTCCTATTTATAAGTAGAGGTAAAATTAAAAGTGTATGTCATTCAATTTTATTCATTTGCAATAATAATCAACAACTATAAAGATCTATGACATTTTCTTTAGTACTTAGTGCATTAAAAAATATAAAAGCTGTCTTAGATTCAAAAGTTGTAATTATTTCATATTTAATATTGATATATATTGGCCCCACATCACCCCACTAGAAAGGAAACTATATGGAGAGCTCCCTGATCTGGAAACCACTGCGCATTTCATCTCATGTATTGGTCTACTCATCTGAACACTCCAACATAACAATGAGAACGAAGAAGAAGAAAGAAGATATATATATTGTGCAGTTAGTCTAAATCTTTGGCACTTTGTATATAGCAACTTTTTTATTTATAAATTATCCAAATTAATTAAAAATATCTGAATATGACAGAATGAGAAATGAATTTAAGCTTAATAAAAGCAATAACTTTATGAACTGAAAGGAACAAATAATCAAACCATATAACATTATCTATTTTTATTGTTATATATATATTGTAGTTTATTAATAAAATATGTGGCAGTAGTACTTGAAATAAGCACTATAGATACTACCTATAAAATGCTTTCAATGTCATGCATTTCAAATAGCCTCTAACAATTGTTTATCACTAACAGAAGAAGGGGCAAAGGGAGTAACTAGCGCATAAACCAGTAAGCTTTCAGCAGGAGGTGCTTGTTAGCCTAGGCTGGCCACACACCTAAGCGAAGGAAAACTCTGAATTCAAACCCCTTGCAGCTATTCCCAAACATGCAAAAGGCTTCGGGAGTCAACCCTAAGAAAAAATTAGCCGCTGGTGAACCTTAGGCAGCTAGCAGGACCCTGCCACACCCTGGCAGAACCTGTAATACCACTGATCCCAAACTATATTGGCTCTTGCCATTCATTTGGATAGATCAGATGCATGGAGAGGGGGGAACTGCTGAGTGGGCGACATCTATAGTTAATGCACAAAACATTTCCATGAGATAATGCATAGCAAAGTAAGAAAGTATCTAGATTATTTTAAACTTCAAAGTGAACAAACACTTACTTCGATTTCTGTGATCTGGTTAGGAATAAATTCCATGCCATTTATCTTGCTGATATCATACTGAAAGTAAATTATTGAGTTAAATAAAATTTAGGGTTAGATCAAAAATACAAGTAGAACTGTGTTTTTTTTTCATGACCAGATTCTATTTAGATAACACTACCCATAAGAAATGGATAGATGCCAAAAGGCATCACTGAATTCTTAGGGCTAAATTAACAAAAAAAAAAAAAAAAAAAGCGCTCTTCCACATTTCTTGAAATAAAAGTGGTCTAAAGTAAACCCTTTCATACCTTGTGATTTGTAGGGGAGATGATGTTAAGGTCATCTGCTTCATTGGCCAACAGTTAAAGAGTACTGCAGGGTGTCATGTGGCCAGCACAACGACCAACTGCTTTATTTTCCCCAACTAAAGTCAAGTACCCAGTTGGGAGGGACTCAGGGGCACCCTAAAAATTCTGAAATTCAGACATTTGTACCCAGGACCCCAGGTTTAAAAGCAAAGAGCTTAACCACCAAGCCACCGCTCAACCCAAATGTGAAGTCTGTAAAGATTAAAATACTGCAATATTGCCTACCACTTGTAGTCAACACAGCTTGTGTATAGTTGTTGGTTTATTTTTTAATATATCTCATTAATCCCATTATAAAAAAAAATAATAATTATGACTGTGCTGATAAAATTGTGTTTTAGTGTTGTACCAGCACCTACATCAAACAATCATTCAATACTGTTTTAACTGATTAAACAATCTACTTACACCTTTTGGCACTCTGAGCAAGTAAACTTCATCATCTTCATTTATCTTTATATTACCCGGCTCAATTTCTTTAAAATTTTCTGGTAATTTATAGCTAACACTGTATAGGTAAAAAAAAAAATATAACAAATTTGTCTTTACATTATATATTACCATACATACAAAATATTAGTAAAAAAAAAATAAAGTCAACTAAAGCATTCAACAATTGTTAAATTGAATTATCTCTAGTTAAATATTTAACTTAAATTTACTGTAAACATGTTTTTTTCAATTACTATATAATACATGTAGTGATACTGTTATAAATATTGGAACAAAATATTTCAGAATTTCTTAAACCCCAGACTTGAGAAACAGGCCATTTAAAAGTTAAGTTTTCAATTTTCAACAAGTTACAAGTAGTAATAAAAAAGTAACAACTTTAAAAAAAATAAAAAACATGAAAAGGTTAAAAAAAAATGTCTTTGCCCAATTATCTTTTAATAAAGATGATTTTAAAATAAAAATATTTTTTTCTAGTAAAATGAATTTATGATGATTCAAGAATCAGCCCAAACAACTCCAGATAAGAAAGACATTTCTTGAATGCTTGTTGAAATTGTTTTTATAAAAATTAAATTTCTTGGGTCATGCTCAGGAAAAAATAAAATGTTATTGTTTAATTACTTTAATTGTATCAATTTTATTCACAGGAAAAAGCATCTCTGAACAAATGAAAATTCTAGTGGATCTATAAAAAGAAAAAAAAAGGAAAGAAACTTACAAGAACTAGAAAGTAAGTTGCTAAATTTTAAACCCTAACTATGCCGAGGACTGTCCCAAGCCTGGCTGAAAAATAAGTAGCTAAACTCCTGTTTGAAGGTGTAGGATGCAGGACAGTAAAAGCCAGAGTGATCTTGAAGCCATCAGGCCGAAGACCTACATTTCCACGGGGACACGACAATTCGTTCACGGACTATTTACTCAGAGTCAACTTGTTCAACGACAGTTGGTTCACTAACAATTTGTTCACTGGATATTTCCAAAAACAAAAATTGCTAGAAATCGGGCCTGATCCGAAATTCTTTGTAAATTTTTGTTTGTTTGTGTTTAATATTTTGTTAACGAGGACAGTATGTGATAAAAAAAATTATACTTAAAAGAAAAAAGAGATCTTACAAGCAAGCTGAAACATTTAAATGGGCCCTCACTTTATTATAGGTAACATTTTTACTTTCAACATGTAGGCCTTCTTTTACACTCATGTCCATCATGTAGTCTTGTTCGACCTACCCATATTGGCTTATCTTCTTAATAGCGGTACAGATGTTTCATTAATATACCCATTTTATTGATATCTTATTAACATAAACAAATTTTATCTTATATAATACAGACGTTTCTTCAAAAAAAAAGAAGATTACGTCCTACGCGTCATGCATTCTGCCAAGTCACTGGTTTTCCTGGCTAGCTCAGGCATACTAGTATTTTTTCCACAATCCTTTCAGTGTTTTTACAAGAGATAATTTAGATTTTTAATAATGGTACTGGATTGGTACAATATATTGTTTCACTGTTCAACTCTGAACGTCACATACTAGATACGGGTTAATACTTATCAATTAAGACATCTAAGAAAAAAAAACTAATTACATATACAAAACTAGGAAATATTTTGGTTCCCTATCAAAAAATTATAATTTATCGCAATACAACAAAATAAAATTGTTTTTATTGAAGTCCAAGCAATCAAATTTGTCTTCCAATTGGTGATCACATATAAACAAGTTAACTAAAATAAAATAAAACTCCTTTTAAACATGGAAAGTACTATACTGGTGTCTAGTAGATATTTTCAATGTTAACAGATTGAACATGTGTATAGGCAATGTCCAAATAAAGTTTTATTACTTTCAGAGGAGCCAGTCTGACTAGCACTCAACTAGGTGTTAATTAGAGTATCCAGATAAATGGGTAGATTCCCAGTAGATGAAAAAAAAAAGAGGGGGTTGTAAAGGTATATTAAAGGTGAAAGTAAAAATGTTACCTTTAGTAAAGTGAGGGCCCGTTAACATTTTTCAGCTAGCTTGTAAGATCTCTTTTTTCATTTTTGTTTATTTTAAGTATACTTTTTATCACATACTGTCCTTATTAACAAAATATTAACAACAACAACAACGAAATTAAATAAACTCGGATTTGACCTGATCTCTAGAAATTTTTTGCATTTGGAAATAATAGCTACAAAAGTTTTAATGTAAATAAATTAAACACGCGACGAGAATATATAATATTAACAATATGTTACTATCTAGTGAACGATTTGTCTGTGAACAAATTGTCGCATGAATGATTTGTCGTAAACCAACTGTCTGTGAACAAGTTGTCTGTGAGCGTTATGTCGTGTGTCTGGTGAACAAAAAGTCGTGAACGAAATGTCGTGGAACCCATTTCCACTATTACCATCATCAGTACATGAAACATCTGGACCAAGTACAAGTTTGGAAGCAGAGATGAGCAAGACATGGGGACAGTTGGAGAGACTCACTCAGTACCAAGAAGCCTGGCCTGGAGGAAGCTGGTTGGTGGCCTATGTCCCATTTGGACTACACTGTCACTACACAAGTACATTTACAGGCAAAGATAAGGGTGGATCTCTTAAAAAACTAGACAAAAAAAAAACTTGTACAAACAAGATTCTTAGTAAAGAGTAAATCATTAAATTTTAAACCCCAGGAACTTTGTTATTTTGCATACATACATTCTAGATATATTAACTTTTGTTATCATACCTCATTCTAGTTAATTTTCATTCACTCATTTCTTGGAAAACACCTGAAAAAAATATATCTATATAGATCTAGATGATTATCTAGAAAGTGCAAGTTATTAATTTTGGATAGTGTGTTATAAAATATTATAGATCTAGAAACTAGAATACTAGATCTAAGTCATCTAAGTAGATTTTTAATTATAATTTTAAATTGGCAGTCTAAATTTGATAAATAAAGTTAATTTAGTTATAATCCTGACCAGGAGACAATAATTTAGTTAACTGAGTAGCTTAGTAAGCATACTAATAAATACTATGATTTATGATACTTGATTCTAGATTCTACTATTTCTAGAGTCTAGAGTAGATCTGACAATTAATTAAAGATCTAGATTTAATAGATCATTGTCATTGTTTGTAAAATGTTTTACATATTTCGGATGTTCCTTCAGAGTTGAAGATAGTTTACTTCCTAGTCCAAACCTCCCGCAGGACGACGGGGGATGGGAGCGGGCAGGGTTTGAACCCTCGATAAATCCGAACGACAGTCCAGCGCGCAAACCGCAAGACGGTCAGGCAGCCATAGATCTATCTAGTTACTAGTAGAATTAATTTTGTGTAGAGTAGAGTGTAGATCTATTCTATACATTAGTTATTAGTATATAAAGTAGATCTATATACTTAATATACTATATACAGTATTATCATATTATGAGTATACTTACTTAGACTTACTAGAATCTTAGCTAGATCGACTAGTGACTAGTCTTACTTAGTTACTAGACTCTAACTTAGTAATAAATAAATAATAGTAGTAGAATCTAATAGTAACATAGATTTCTAGATCTATATTTATTATAAATCTAAATAGATCTATTTTTTATTATAGTCTATAGATCTAGATCTAGATATAAAAGAGTCTAGTAGATAATAAACTAAAGCATGTTACGGTTATAGTTGAAAATGAAAGTTGATATTTTTTGGCCAGATTTTAGAGTAAAAAAAAAGTGACATCTAGAATATATTCTAGACCCTTTAGATCTATAATCTATAGATTAGATCTAAATGACATTATAAAATAATAATGATACTTTTTAAATATATATATATCTAATCTATATATTATATTTTTAAAAAAGATATTTTAACAAATTTAAATGATGTATCAATATTATTAGATCAATATCTAAATCAAGATCTAGAATAAATATTGCTGGCGGAATATTTACGCTTCGGCTCGTGACAATATCTTTAAAGCTAAAATTTAAGCTATTTACGTAGATATAGAGTCTAAGAAAAAAAAAAAAGATAAACATGACTCCATGAACTGCACCTTGTGATGTTTACAAATGAGACGTACCAAAAGACTCGATCGATCTAAATCTAGTCTATAGGTCTACTAGATCTAAAATATAGATCTATTCTATATCTGGTAGATCTAGTTTACTTAACGGCTCGACATGTTCGAGCTCCACACCACAAGCGATTTATTAATATCCCTTTCACAGTTTATTTATAATTATCGTCAGAGCATCATCGGGGTTCATGGTAGATGATAGATCTAGATCTATTAAATCTATATTAATATACAGTTATACTTATATTTATAATTTTTATTATAATTTATATAAATCTTTATCTACTATTACTAACTAAACTAACTTTAACTCACTAACACACGACTCACTATTTAATTATCAATATTATATTAAAAATTATATTAGAGCCACATAGATCTATTTAAATCTACATTTTTTTTTTAAAATTTGATCTAAGTTATGCTTTTAAGTATTTAGGTATTGTTACTTGTAGGTCTAACTAGTCTTCTAGAGTCTAGTCTACTTATTAAAGTCGACTCAGGACTTAGTCTTAGACTTAACTACTCTACTCTAACTCTAAGGAACTCTATAGTTGTACTTGTAGTTGTAGACGTAGAAATACTAGAATATCCAACTGTCATCCTCCCTAACACAACTTCACCAAACTGCATTAAAATTTCAACAATCATTCTTATCAGAAAAAGACATTAACCTACCAGTTGTTGACCTCTGGAATTTTCTTTTTTTTAAAAAAATAATAGAAAATCATATACCAACTAAATATTCATCAAACAAAATAAATAAATAAAAGACATATTACTTAATTTGAACCAAGTCGACAACATAGGAGATATAGAAGTACAAGAAAAGGGGGTATAACTTTGA
The DNA here is from genome assembly GCA_036873155.1 of Biomphalaria sudanica. Lineage (NCBI taxonomy): Eukaryota > Metazoa > Mollusca > Gastropoda > Planorbidae > Biomphalaria > Biomphalaria sudanica. The sequence continues at coordinate 494,440 of JAZGLO010006691.1, forward strand.
AATCTCAGGAGATACAGAGTTACTAAATGTCCCGGCAATATCCAACATAGACGATTATCCAAATTTTCGCTCGGAAGTAGAATCAGCAGAGAAAATAAGGGAAAATTGTCAGGAGTTGACAACACTCCTGGTGAACATCTACAGGCGGTAGGAGAAACCATGTTAAACCCCTGGACCCTATCACTCATCATCACTCTTCCTAAGAAATATATTACAAATCTGTCAAAACTATCACACCATCTGCTTCATAAGCCATCCTAGAAAAGTACTCTTAAAAATTATATTAAATCATCTAAAACCAATAGCAGACAAAACTATATCAGAAGAACAAGCGGGTTTTAGACAAGGTCACAGCACAACAGAACAAACCCTAAACCTCAGAATTCTCTGTGAAAAATACCTCCAAAGAAAGCTTTTGGAAAAGTACAACACAAATAAAAACATAATAAAAGTAATCCAGAACCACTACAAGAAGGCCACTAGTGTATTGTACTTCAGCATTAATATTGGGGACTGGTTTAAAATCACAGTTGGAGTAAAACAAGGCTGCCTACTCTCACTAAAACTTTTCAATATCTTCCTTTGGGAAACATTCTAAATAGCTAACACAGTAACATATTTTTTAAGATTACGCATGAAATAAGCCATGAATACTTTTCTCTGTAATATTGAAAATGACTGTTTTAATATTTTCATCAAGCAATTTTTTTTTCAGACTTGGTTGTCACTCCAAGAATTATAAGTCAGGAAAAAGGTGGAACAGTTATTTTTGTATGGAATGACACAATTAAGGTAGGCCTAGATCAGCATTATGTAAATCTTTTTTTTTCTGGAACAGACAAGGTATCACCACAAACACAAAGCTAGGGGTCTATTGAGCTGCCATCCTCTCTGCATTGTTCTATGCCTCAGAAACATGCAAAGTATACAGAAAACATGCAAAAAAACTGAACCACTTCCACATCACCTATCTAAGCAAAATACTGAATGTCAATTGGCAAGAAAAAATATGAGATACTGATGTCCTTCGAAGAGCAGGCCTGCAAAGCATTCACACAATCCTGATGCTGTCCCAGCTGCAATGGACAGGACACGTCTGCAAAATGGAAGACCTCAGCATCCCTAAACGACTCCTGTATGACCAATTAAGGGAAGGAAAGTGCTCACAAGGTGGACAAAGAAAACGCTTTAGGGATGCTCTCAAAGCTTCTCTGAAAGTGTTCAGCATTAACCCAGCCACCTGCGTGACAGAAGCATATGACAAAGCATCATGGCATTGCACTGTGAAAACTGGTGCACACATTGCTGAGGAAAAGAGAACAGTGCTGGCAGAAGAAAAGCGCCAGAAAAGAAAAGCTGGAATAACCTGCTCAGTGTGCAACCGAACATTCTGGGCTCACATAGGTCTCACCAGTCACATGAGGAGGCATGAAATCCCAGTGCAAAGCCCTCAGCCCCCTGGATGACAAAAGTGGTCATCATCAAACCTTGATGGACAAACTATAAATCTTTTTCCTCTGCATATTGTGCCCTGGGGGTTCCACTGTAAGGACTGTCTAGCTCTGTTGTTGGGTTTGACCAATCCATCTCCACTTTCTAAGTTGCACCTCTATACTTCTCTATTTCACCTCTATATTGTCCACCAATCTTCTACACTTAGGTGTTTTCTGTTTTGTCAAGATATTTCTCAGACATCTGTTGATGAAGGTCTGTACTTTTTACAAAGCTTATATCAACTCACTGTCTGTCTGGTAAAAAGGTTGTACATGTTATTTCTCCAGCACACAATTTCTGATTAAGTTAAAATTTTAAACAATTATTTCTTGTACCTGACAAAAGGAGAATCAATTTAAAAAATTAACCGATTGGTTAATTCATCATCAAACACCATTTGAGTGAGGGCTTGAGAGGTTCAAATCCTCTCTTGCAAAAGCCCTAAACAGAAACCCTGCTGTTTTGCTTAGTGCTGACATGTTACCATACAGGTCGAGAATTTGTGGTTTCCCAAACATAGAGACAAAATCAGCAATCTGGTGCAGTCAAAAAGAATATATGAGACACGGTTTTCTATTCTTCCCTGCTGCGGAGGTACTGTGAGTTGAAGTTTGGCCATAACCGTGAAAGGTATGAGCCAACAGTACAGTGACCTGTCCTGCACTGTACGATAATAGCTTGCTCAGGCCTGGACAGCCTCCATCACTGGAAAGTGCTGTCAGGGTGCCTCATGTGCTCCCAAACTTCAATGGCTTTTTGGGACTTGTCCAAGCACTCAAACCACTTTCCCATTTCTGTTTTTTGGATTGTTGCCAGAGCATGATGAAAACTCACAGCCTGCTTGAAAGGTGATGTTAGTAAAAGAACTATAATTATTTTGTTTGGTATCAAATAAGGTAAAAAAATTGTACTTGACAGATTTGGAGGTATAAGTTGAATTAGTCCCCTTAAGGATGCTTGATCCCTGAGTTCAAATTCAAGTTGTACTTTTTTTTAATTGATTTTAAAAATGATCACTGTAACATTCACACAGATACCCACTTCTCCCCCCCCCCCAATTTTTTTCCCAACTGGTCCAGACAAGCAATATGATCATAGCGCATTGAGAAAGCTACAAGCATAATAATGTGCTAAACAAGAACAATTGGTAAATCTGGGCTATTGTATCGATGGTCCTGGTTTCTAATCTTGCCCATTCCCATCACCCCTTTGTCCTGCTTTGAGGTTTGAGCAAGAATGTAAAAATCTTCAATTTTGAAGGAACATCCAAAACATGTAACACAAACCAAAAAGATTTTTTTTTAAAGTTAATTTGCTAAACAATTATGTAGGAACTAAAAACTAATAGCTTACTTCTTATTATTAATATGAAGAACATCTTGCAGAACTTTTGTAAGATGTTTTAAAATTTTTTCTTTGTTCACATATACAGCTGGTTAAGCAATAGATATATTTACCTTTTTTTTTTCTTTCTAGCCCGAATTGTTTGTCACAGTATTTGGATTATATGAACCAGAAGCACAAAAATATTCTGTAAGTCTCAGTCTATAAAATCCATTTTTTTAAATATTTAAATCTCAATTTTAAAACTTCAAAAATTAGAGAGCAGCTAACTTTCACTTATGTAATATTAAACTCTTTTCATAATTTCCCTATCAGGTGATTTACACTTATAAAAAACATGTCAAGGTTGTTTCCTGTTCTGTCAATATAGAGAAGACATTACTAGGTAATATGCTTTACTGTATTGCAAATGCAAATTTAATATTTTATAGGTTTCTACTGGGACGGATTTAAGGGAGAGAAGGCAGGGTTCTACAAGAGAGGGACCCTCACAATAGAGATTTTAAAAAATATCTGAATTTTGTTGCATCAGAAAGTTTTCCTTTTTTTTTTTTGGTTATTTCTCAAACATTTTTTTCACATTTTTACAGACTGAGACAATACTTAAAATATTATGGCCATAAACTGCAGTATAATTTTTTTTTACTTAAATATGTAGTGCGAATAAAATATTTGTTTCAAAAGAATAAATATGAGTTTAAATTTACAAATGCTTTATTTCTTTCTTCTAAAATAAAGCATGATCTTAGATGTAAGTATTATAATTAAAAATATTAAAAAGGAAGTTCCCTTTTCAGACCTTGCGATTTATAAGGCAGATTATGTAAAGCTCATCTGTTTCTGTGGCCCACAGTTAACAAAGGTGTCATGTAGCCATAGCACAATGACCAACCGCCTTTACTTTTCCCCAACTAATGTCTGGTACCCATTAGAGCTGACTGGACTCAAAGGTGCCCAAAGATTCCGATATTAAAAATCCCAGTCTTCGCCAGTTTGGAAGCCAAGCCCTTAACCACTCAGCCACAGCGACTCCTATTACTATTAATCAGTAGATTTTATGTACAGTTTTTGAAAAAGTGGCCTCCACAAAAATCCTCAATCAGGTCCTCCACATACATCTGCCCCTGGGTCTCTATCTATATCACTTTAAAATTAAAATAAAAAATGTAAAAAAGTGACCTAAAACACATATTGAAAATCTGAATATTCTTTTTAACTAGTCAGTCTATTCATGTTATAATATAAGTTTCAACTGTAATGTTATTACATTTCTTTCTTTCTTTGAAGCATTTAGTATTGCCAAAGCAGTTGACCCATTGGTAGACAAGAAACAAAAAGGTAAATTCTCTTATCCTTCAGAAATTAAAAAAATGTTAGCCATTTAGAATGTTTACCAAAGAAAAGCTGCTTGTCTTGAGACACTATCAACTTCCCTTCAGAGAGTAAATATATAAGGCATTGTCTTCACCAAATGAATCTGATAATTTATCGAGCTTTTAGACTGAGATTAACTTTTGGTAGCTTTTGTACCCTTTGACTTTGTGACATTTCAGACCATTATTTTAAAGTGTTGTGAATGTGGTTCTAGTAGAAATGTGTTTGTTGCATAGCATATGACCTTCATCTTAAGTTGCACCTCTTGAAGTACATCTCCTTTGGTATGAACAAGTTGGCATTAGGGAGCTGTCAATAAAACTTAATCATCATCATCATCATCACTCCTTTGAGTTCTTCATGGAACATAGGGCCTCGACAAAAACACGCCACCCTCCACGGTCTCTGGCTAGTTTTTTGATGGTTTCCCAGCTCTTCCCGGTCTTCTCTGCTTATTCAAGTACACTGCATCGCCATGTTCTTTTTGGTCTTCCTCTGCGTCTTATTCCCTGGGGGTTCCACTCTAAGGCCTGCCTAGCTCTGTTGCTGGTATCTTTTCTAAGGGTGTGACCAATCCATCTCCACTTCCTCTCTAAGATCTGCACTTCTATATTTTTCTGTCCACTCATCTCCCACAGTTTGGTGTTTTCTACTTTGTCAAACCAGTGTATTTTTAGGATATTTCTCAGACATCTCTTGATGAAGGTCTGTATTTAATCAAATGATGTTATTTATCTTATGAAACAATTTTATCTAATTATCTTTTTATAAGCATATTTATAATATAATCAACTAAAAATTTTCACATTTTTTATCTTTTTTTAGTAAATCTTCTATTAATTTAACAAAAAATTGTGTTCTTATTCATTAAAATTATACTTTTTCCTGTTTTCTACTGGCATTTAGTTGTGTTCCAAGCCTACTTGGCAGAGCTCCAGTCAGCTGAAAAAAATGTCTTCTCTCTCAACATGGAGAGGTCAACATTTCTCAAAGTTCAGTTCCTTTATCCAGAGCAGACCAAGTCATCGCATAGTAAAGAGTCAGATATGCTGGTCTTCTTGCACAAAGAATGTTTGTTACATCCTAATAACTTTGTTCCTTTACACATTTTTTTATTCACAAGTATCATTTACCTTTTTTAAAACAAACATTTTATTTTGCTTAGTCTGCAATACTGCAGATACTTCTTCACAGCCTTGAAAAATTTTGAATTACCCAATTACTCCAACTAAGACACACTCTATTACCCTAAACCAATGTAACCTATACCAATACATGACAGTATAGAGCAGTTGAGAACACCACCCTATGTTTCCACTGTAAGAGTCTATTGTTCAGCAGAAAAAAAAGGCTAGAAGAAATTGTTAAAATTGCAAATCTTAGAACTTAATGACTTATGTAATATTAGAAATAGGGGTCCCAGGAAAGTCATTTTTACCATGAAGACATACATTGTCATGCTGTTTTTTTTTCTCCAGCTATTGGATTGTATAAGATACCGACCGCTCGCATAGGAGAAAGAGGAATAGTAAGTCATTTTTTATTTTTTTTTCTGATGTTTAATGCTTAAATTTATTATTATTTGATTTCTTTAGGTTAGTAGCTGATATCATGTCACTACTTTTTTTTATATGACATAACATTTTTCAGTTCACTCAATATGTATCTACTATCATACTAAACTTCCTGCATTTGATGCATAATTTGAGTATGTTAGCATTCTTCAATGCTGTCTATTGGGACTTTGTCACCCATTGATACAGCACTGGGCTACTAAAAAGATTTCTAAAGTTTCAGTACTTGTACAGTCTTGATTTTTAGCTTCCAATGTTCAGATCTTAAAATTTTTTTGGTTTACTTCATATTCATTTTGGAGTTGCAGTGGCTGAGCAGTAAAGTGCTTGGCTTCTAAACTGTGGGTCCCAGGTTCGAATCCTGATGAAGACTGGGATTTTTAATTTCGGGATCTTAGGGCGCCTCTGAGTCCACCCAGTTCTAATGGGTACCTGACATTAGTTGAGAAAAGTAAAGGAGGTCGGTCATTGTGCTGGCCACATGACACCCTCGTTAACCATAGGCCACAGAAACGACTTTTACATCATCTGCCCAATAGCTCTTAAGGTCTGAAAAATGGGAAAGTCCTATTCGTATTCATTCAATTGATCAAAGTCGTCAGAGTAATTAAATGGTGTGAAAAAATGAGTGGGTGAAACAACTAAATGCAAGACTAAATATAATGTTTAAATTAAATCCACTAGATGATGAGTGGACAGCCCAAAACTGAACAAATTGTTCGTAAATTTGTGTGGTGCCAGTGGGATGCTCAGTATCAGCGTCTGCATTACATTCACAATGTCAGGCAAGCAAATAGTGACACCATCAGTCAAAGCATGTGTACACTACAGTTCAAAAACAATGGCAAGGCGGAGAATATGGTAAGTACCTTATCTTATTAATTAAATGATCTGCTTTATTTTTTATCTAAATCTTTTTGCTTTTCTAATATATTAATTAATGAATATCATCATTGTGTGTTTATTGAGTTGGTGGTATAATTATTGATTTTTGCTTTTTATTTGAGTGCTTCTATTTCAAATAGACTGCTAATACCTTTGCAGACTCTCTAGCAGACTAAAGAAGGTTACCACCTGCCATTGAGTTGACTAATAGTTTTGACCATGCCATAGAGACTATTCAAAAGCTGGAAGAGGAAAAGTGGTTTGAGTTCTGAGATGAATTCCAAAATGCCTGCTAAGTCTTGGAGCATATGAAGCACACAGACTGAGTCTGGATTATGTGGATAGGGCTATCCTAGCCTGAAAAGGCCATTATAATTAAATTATGAATGAGCCATTGCCACGCTGACTCCTCTTTGGCATGGTTCAGATCACTCAGTGTCTCTTCTGTCACTAGGACAAGAAAGCCATATTTCATGCTCTTTATGCTTGTCCTAAACAAGCCTAATTCAGATTCAACAGGGCAGGGAAGCCTTTTGTTCCTGATTTTTGTATACAATATGTGCAGTGGCAGAGTATTTATCCAGGTCTATAAAAGATAGGATTTGGGTACATCAATCCCTCACTCAAATGGAGTTTGAGGATGATGATGATGATATCTAGCAAAATAAAACCCAACTGTTTGCAAATTATAAATCAGCAAAAGCATCTGAACCTAATGACATTTTGGTTAGATAATTTAAATATTAGAATAAATACTTTTTTAGTCTCATTACTTTATAGGTAATAGGAAAATAAAACCAACATAAGATAAATATTATATATTGCCATAATGATTTGTTGAATAACAATCTTATTAGAGCAACTCTTTCCATCAAGAAAAGTGACAACTATTAAAAATATAATATTGAAAAAATAGAATGACTTTTCTTTATCACAAATGAATTTTCACAGCTAATAGTTAGTAAAACCATTCAATTTATAGACATCTTTCTCCCTCATGCATTCTCTGATCAAGTTGATACTATAAATAATTACTTATTGTACCTAAAAAAACATGAATCAATGAACAAAAATACTCAATTAGTCATTAATTATCGGTAATTAATTATTTTAATATCAAATAAGTGAAATAACTTGTACATTATTGGTACATATAGTTTTAAGGACAGAGTTCTTCCCCTCAAGATAAGCTTTTTTTTTAAAAAAAAAAAGGATTTTTTATATTTGCTTTTTGAATCTTTGTGTTGTTCAACAAAATTCCACATAGCCACTAGCCACAGTGGTTTGTTCTACTATATCAACCATTTGGATCTTCATGGGAAACATAAACTTAACCAAAATAGCTCCAAGGAATAAAAATTAATATTGAATTTAGAAAACGATTTTAAAAAATAATAATGTTTTGTTGAGACTAAAAAACACTATGTTGGGGGTGACTTTGTGTATAGATATTTAAGATGAACTTTCTGAACATGTGTACACTTTCTATAACACGTATCTGCTTTTATTTTACTTTCAGATAAGCATACCCATCAATTTTCCATTTCCATACATTCGAACTGCTGATAAGTAAGCACTGTCATAGTTGAAAGATTTTTTGTTTTTAATAGTTTGTCAGCATCTTCACTTTGAAGAACCCTAAAAATGTAATTTAAAGTCTTCAATTCTTTCTTTTCAGGCCTCATTATGGCGATATTCCCTTTCATACTGGCATTCCAGGTAGAAGAGTTCTTGACTAATGCTTTTTTTATTGACTCATCATGAAATAAATGTGTGGGCTAATTAGTCTTTTTCTTCTTTCTGATTGTGTTAGATTTGTCACTGAACATTTCCGTCTTGACCCAATCAAGTGGAACATTCTGTCTTTGTTACCACAAACTAATGTCTGATCAGAAAAGTGAACATGGGCCACAAGTAAGTAAATATGTTTTTTTTAATACAACATAAGTTTAAATTTTCAACTCCCATTTTTCAGATATCTCTAAGTTACATCTCTGCAAAAAAATTGTTACAAAATGCTTTGCATTATTGTTTATTTAAAACTTAATCTATCACTTACCAATACTTTTATGTTTATTTTGTAGAGCCCCAATGATTATCAGAATGTTGAGTACTATATCAGCATGGTCCATCATGGTAAGTATATGTTACAAAAGTGATGATTGTCTTAGTATGGCATGCTTACATACTTGACATTTTATTTTACCCTAAAATTTATATATACTTTCTCTAATCCAGCTAAAATTTATTTATACCTTCTCTTATCCATCTTAAAGTTATTTATACTTTCACTTATACAGCTAAAACTCTTTATGGATGTGTGTCTAGTCTTCCTAAACATGTTGTCAACCAGAAGAGATTAGTCTTCTCGTGGGTTGGTGAGTTTCATATTTTTTTCTTTTTTTTAAAAATGAAAATGAGAGCTAAAAAAATTGGTTATAAAGAGAATAGTAAGGCACAAGAACATGCATAGAAATTCAGTTGATACAATTCTATATGAATAAAACGTAACTTCAATTTAAGACTGAAATCTATATCAATCTTTGGCTACACCTCTTGTACTTCTCTTTAAGAAGGAAGAGTTTCTTTAGCAAAAGAAAAAGACATTTAAAATGAGCCATTTTCTATTATTATCTACATATATATAATTCTCTACATAGCTCAAGAGTTTGGACAAGAAGTAAAGGAAAGATCACTCTTTTATTTCTGCAAGTCAGACTAGAGTTACCCTATGAAATAAATAGAGAAGGGGTGAGAACAAGTATTCACCCGTCACAAAAAAGCAGGGCCAGACTTAACTGTTGTGACCAAGAGGTCATGGAAAGATCACTCTTTTTTTATTTCTACCCCACGTAGTTTTAGCGGCGAAAAAAAGAGGGGAGGAGAACAAGTAATCTACTCTGTATTCACTCTCACTAAATAGCAGGGCCGGACTCAACAGTTGTGGGGCCCTATGCGAAACGGATTTCGCTGGGCCAAGTTTGGGTAGGGTAACGGATAATACGTGAAATTTAAGAGTTTGCATTAGAAAATAAATTTGTCTTTGCATCTTATTCATTCTTTACTACATACAGAACTACTTTACGAGCTTTGCGTTTAGCGAGTCATACAGCATATCATAAATCATATCATATCATTTTATTTCCTACATAGATCACCTTCAATAGCAAGAATAACCAAATGTTTCAATTTATCTACGAGAATTGCTGACCTCAAGTAATTCTTCATTAGTTTGAGGCGTGAGAAGCTTCTTTCACTAGATTCCACAATTAAGCTATTGCATAATACCGTTTTTTTTTAATCGCATGTAGGATTGGTGTTTTCCATATTGAATGACACCCCAAAATGACAATTTTTGTCTATATATTTCAGGAGATTTGTATGCGTTTTCTAAAGATTTTAATAATTTCCGGATATTTCCAGGAGCTTCTAGTAAATCGACAGGAGGCCATGGGAAATCTGTTATAAGTTATAAAATGGTTTAATTTAATAATTTGTACACCTAGAATTAGCGTGGGTCCTATGAAAGTGTGGGGCCCACTGCAGTCGCCTAGGTTGCAGTGGCCTAAGGCTGGCCCTACAAAATAGCGGAGTATGCCGGTCGACTAGTTAATTATTAATTCAGCCAAATGAAAAGGTTGAACACATTATGTTTTTTGTTCTTTATATTTTAGTAAATTGTCTTTGTTCTTGTCTTGACAGGGAGTTACCTTCTTGTGATGTTGCCCGGATACTTTGTTCACTTGTTAAATGTTGGGCCAAGTTTTGAGCCTTGTCACCATATTCTCCTTCATGGTATGTTCACTATGCGTATGTTATAAAATGAAAGATCAGGATTAATAATTAATATTTCCTGTTGACAAATTTTTAAAGTCGTTATTTAACTTTGAAGTAGTGTGCTGTACATTGGTTCTAATACACATGGATGCCAGATTGCCGGTATGCCTGCAAAATTACATCTAAAAATATTTTTAAATTTGCTAGTAAATGCCAGTCGGACTGATTGCCAGTAATGGACAATTTTTTTCCCTTGCCATAAATACAAGTCGGCTTTTGAACAGCTAAAATTTAATGTCAAATTTTAAAAAAGACATTTCTTAAATTATGGGGCATGTTAATTTTCATACTTTTACTTTTTGTCAAAAACATAAACAAAACAAACTTAATCAGGCTAAGTTTGATCTCCCAGCATGCCATATTCTATTTTCAGGGGCGGTATGGAGAGAGTGAATATGCTACTTTGATATTTTGGTATGATAATTATATCCCTTTGTTTAGGTACTCCCAGGCCCAAGTTACAAATGTGAATAGTCTTGCACGTGTTATGAACTGAATGGTTTAGTCTTCCTTGAATGTGCGAGAGTGTGTGTAAGTCAGTGAGGTCTTGTCCCCGGTCCAGGAAGCAGTGGTTGTTTATTAATATTAATATTTATTGTGTATTATTTGTGCTCTATTGGATATTAAAGTATCATTGTTATATTCATGGAGATCTGGAGTTGGAGTTGAAGTGTGTTTAGTAATAATTGTTAGTAATAGTAATATTTAATTGTAACTCCAAACGAGCCAAGTTAAGCAATAAAAAGGAACTCAACATTTAGAAGACAATGGAACTTTCGTATTCTTAAAAAAATCAAAACCAGACCTAGATATCTAGATCTTTTTATAGATTTTACATCTATTCATGCGAAAATAGCAGTAAATATATTATTGATGTCATGAAGGCGGTAAATATATTATTGATGTCATGAAGGCATAAGTACGATCATACTTGCAGGTTTTTTGGGACAATCAACCACCTTTTGCAGGCAAAATGGGGCTCCACTCCATGCTAATACATCAAAAAGTGTGTGTGTGTGCATTAATTGTTTTGCGGACTTTTCTTATTTACTGTTATTGCCAAAGCATTTTTTTACCATTTTACCATTAGTCACCTCTACTACCTTACTGACAATGTTATTAATCAGGTATTACTGTGAATCAAAACATTTTTTTTTTCTTTAAGTTTAGCTTAATGATTTATTTTTTTTGATTTGTTTGCCATGCTGAAGTTACACCAAAAATTACTAACATTTGTCTACCTTCCCAATTATTTAAAGAAAGTCTATTATTGCAAAATGCAGGAATGTTTGGTTCCGATTCAAACTAGTAAATTTTTTGTTCTCACATTTTTTGGCCACAATTTTGTTTTTATTTACAGATTATACATTTGATTCAGAGTCATTTCCTCACCCAAGACCTATATCAGTAAAGTAAGACTACTTTTTTATATTTTCATTACTAATATTAGTACATCTATAAGACAGCACATTATTGAGTAGAGGTCCTTGGTGTGTATCTTAAATTAAAAGTTCTTAACTTTCAGTGTAATTTCAGTTTAAGACTCAAGAATCATTCATATCTATGTTTATGCAAAATATGGGTTTATTTTTAAAGATTTAATGTTGAAGATGAGATGACCTCAAGCCAAACATCCAGCATGTCACATTTCTCAACCTCCTTGACCAGCAGTATCAGTAGAGACAGACATTCCTTCAATTCACTTGCTCAAAAGTCCATCCTAGTGTTTTCTGAATATTGCAGTAACATAAAGACGCTATTGCCTTGCCAAGGATTTGTTCGTGAATCAGGATCCATAGGTGGGTCTGCATTTGCAGTGTGAAATGATAGTTTATGATAATGTATACTACTATGGTTAGCCGACAAAAAAAGGGAAAAAATAAAGCACTGACAAAATGGCATCAACAAAATAGCATGAAATTTATCAAAATAACGTGACACAAAATAGCGAGTGTTACACTTGTTTTATAATCTTATCGGATGTAGATTATCCGATGGCAGCACTTTTTTATCTGACCTTGGTGTCTCATTACCTCAACATTGACAATTTTAGGATCAAACAATCTAGCCATCGCATTCCTTGATTGTGGCCACAAACGACCAATTTAAATGTACAGGACAATTACCCAATCATCTCTTAGATAGATTTCATCATGTAAATTTGTTTTGTCAAATATTCTTACCCAATCTCACTTATTTTTATTCAAAAGCTGGTTTACTCTTTCCAGATTTATTGTAAGTCCCAAGTAGTCATCTCTTTTGTTACTACTCTAGCAGGAATGTTTAATGTTGATCTGATATTTCCTTTTTCATTTTGCTGAATGGCTTTAGTCATCATCAATCTGGCTTTGACAAAATACTATTTAATGTTGGTTGTAATTGGTGTGTGAAAAGGTAAATGTAGAGCTATATAATGCATGTACAAAGAAATCTTTGATGCTGGATATGTAACACTATCATTATCTCTGACTGCTATTTTAGTTATGCTGAGTGGCACAAACTGCGAGACTACCTAATTTATGAGGCTAAAGTTCTTTCTAATCCTGATGTGAAGTAGGAATTTTTCATTCAAGATCTAATAGATCTGAATTCGATTTTTGAGCATCTACCTTTTAGGTAGCTTGAAAACCTTCTCCCATTTTGCTCCTCTCCCCTACAAGTCCACAAAAGAGATTGGACCAGAGTGCACTCGCTATTAGAGCATATATGTGCAATACAAAAGAAAAAAGAAAATAATAATCTATATAGATATGTGCCCTTGAAGGAAAGTACTTCTAACTTATTACAGTCCATTTTTTTTTATACAAATGTATTTATCAGCCCAACATCTGTATGACTATCGCAGTGGCTGTATGCTAAAGCTTGTCCTCAACACTGACCTGATTCTGGACAGTTTCCAAAATACATATTGGCAGACGCGACTAGCCATCCTTCATTATATGATTCTTCATAACAAAGACTTTTTTATTGTTAAGAAGGTAAACATTTGGCTCACAATTTTAACATACCAATCTTTACTGAATCTTTACTTTATCATATTGTTATGATCATGATATTTCAGATTTTTATATTTCCATTTTAATTTGTAGCAATAGCTTAAGATTTATTCTGATTACATTTAGTATGTATTTATTTTATTACTTCAGAATATGCAAATAATATCAAATTCTTTTTTTTTTCTGTCCACAGCTGTTTGAAATACTTTGTTACAATTTGACCATATCAGAAATCAACAGCATGTTCACAGAATTTCTAGTTGGCAAGTATTAGACAAAATATGGCAGATCTTTTAATTAATTAAGGACATTTTTACTTATAATTAATGTGAAAATCCTGTCCGTCTAGGTTATATCATGTCATATGTATTTGGAACTCACTCGCCATTGATCTCAAGGCATATATATATATATATATATTATTGTTGTTGTTTTTTTCTAATGAATTGGGGACGTGTTTGTCCTTGTATCAATTAATCTTGGTATTGGGCTAATATTGTAGTAAATTGTTTTGTTTTGTGGATTAGGGTCATTAGGTCTTTTCATACAAAATCTTTAGAGAAAATATTACTTGCAGGTTAATTTTTAATTTATGGTACTTTATTGTGATTTTTTAAAAATCATGAATCTTATTCTTTGGAATCCCAAAGAATGTAAAAAAATATGTTGTCTTTCTATAAGACTGTTAGTTTTCAGGATGGAAGCAAAGAGTTCATAAATATTTTTTTTATTTTTTTTTATTTTCTAATTCTTTAGATAATGTTCAACAGGGATGGGTTATAAATGTAATTTTTTTTTTCATTTTTCTTTTTACAAAGCTTACATCAACTCACTCTGGTAAAAAGTTTATACAGGTTATTTCTCTCACACCCAATTTCGGATCAAGCTGATATAAATTGAATTAACCCCCTTTATACTTTGTAGGTCCGTCATTTTAAAGTTTGAAGCTAACAAGAGATAACTATAAAACCTTCTATTTTCATAAGCGATTCGGTGGCAGAATGGTTAGAGTATTGTCTAAAGGAGGATGAGGAGGCTTTATCACTCAAGTTCAAATTCAGTTTGTTCACTTTTTCATAAATGCATTTAAAAAGCTATCACCCAGATACCCCCACCCTTTATTTTTTCCTTACCCCTTTACAACTGGTTCAGACAAGTGATAGTGAGAAAGCTAAAAGCATGACATTGCGCTAAACAAAAAGAAATGGTAAAAATATTTGTGTTTATTAATTTTAGTCTAGATTGATTACAAATTTAAATACATGACTGATCTAAACTGTTTTTTTTTTAAAGTATTTTTTTTTGGTTTCAGCTTCAACATATGCAGAAATGAAGAAACAGGTGGACAGAGAGGTTTTGAACCTTTTGGCCTTCACAGCATCACAGACACTCCGAGGGCAATATGAGAAAGTCAGTGCTTACACTAATTGTTTTGAACATTGCCAATTAAATATATTGCTTATTAAATTAATTTTAAAATATTATTTTTTTTTACACCATTACATATAAACAGACTACAGAGCTGCAGATCTAAAACTAAGTACTTGATATGCAGATTATTCTACCCTACAGTTTTTTTCAAACAGGATTGAACTTGTATATATGACTGCTTGAAACCATAGGCTATTCTGATTATTTTGATGCATTCTGACAGCCTTCTAATTCAAATTCAGTTGGTTGTTTACAACAAAATACTTTTTCCAGAAGAAGCTTTCTATCATATCAATCATGATGATTCTTCTAATCAAGTTTGAATCTATATATATACCATACCTTCTGTTTCAGAACTTAGCTGGTGAGCGCCTGGCTCACATTGCATACATGCCTCTAGAGGTGGTGGACTATAACAAGAAACTTATAAAAGACAGTAAGAGTAGGTCTAAAGAGGACTACTGGGAGACACTGATACGCAGACTCAAGCTTCGACACTCAGAACTGCCTACAAGATTTGATCACGTGACAGTGATGAGAACCTACCGGCAAGCTGAAATGGAAGAAGCTGGCGGAAAAGTTTGTAACATTCTTCTCACTCTTCTTATTGCATTTAACCAAGTTTGAAACGAGTATAAAATGTAGCTCAAGAGGAATAAGGAATATTACTTACTTTATGTTTTGACTTTTCTTACCAACTTTGACAAATAAAAATGTCTTTATTTCAGTGTAAACATTTTGTAAAATATTTTGAAAAATAATTTTCTTCAAACATATTGTACACCTTACTTATATATATTTTTTTTTCAAATTTTATGTTAAGTTTTTTTGTTGTAAGTAAAATAGGTTGGGTACTAAGTTGTGAGAATTTTCAAATTAATAAACTTTTCTCTTTTGAAGAGTTATTTGTAAATTATGCAAAAAGAAGATGAGATAACTCTTCTGTATGGTTAATGTGAACCCTTCATTGTTCCTTTCTTATAAGTATAAAACAGTATTTGTTTGCTTTGTACTTCCTGGTATAACGAAGTATTTTACTATAAATATTAAAACCTTTACCATTACCTATCCCTTAGTCTCTTCGACCATTGGGGCACCATGCAAGATTTGTCGACAGTCTTTCTCCATTCCTCTCTGTCTTTTGCAGGCCATCCATTATTTTATGTTTTCTTCCCATTGCTTTCTCTGTCTGAAGGAAGGTCTTTGTTAGCCATGAACACCTTGTAATATGGCCATAGATTTTTAGCTTGCATTTTTTTTTACCATAGTCAGCAGGTCATCATGGGGTCCAGTCGCTGCAGTAACCCTGTCTCTAATATCTTTGCTTGTGATGTGGTTTTCAAATGTAAAAGACTTTAAAACCTAAGACCTTTTATTTTTTTATTAGCATTTTTACTTTATTATTTTCATATTTTACAATCAATGTAGTTGCTGTGGGATGCTATGCATGTTGAGGATTCATTCTTTGATGGAGTATACACATTGAAAATCACAGAAATAACTACTTCCATGAGGAGATCACTGCTTTCAGAGTCAACTGTCTTGGATCTTTCAGCTAGCAGTGGCCGCCAAAGTCGAACAGACATGGTGCTAGGTCCAGCTCCTTTGTTTCTTCAGAGAAAAATATCATCAGAGTCAAACATTTTTAAGAGGAGATTGTCAATGCTGGTAAAAGACTAAAAAAAATTTCATAGTTAAATATATAGAACCATATATAAATCTTTCCTATATAAAAAAATAGAATAGCTCTGTAAAGTACTTTGTATAAGTTCCCCTTTCAGACCTTGCCATCTATGAGTGGGACGCGTGGTCGAGAGGCTAAGTGCGCTTGAACTTGGCTTGACTTGACTACCTAGAAGGGTGCTCGAGGTTCGACACCCGACTCGGGCAGAGTTGTGTTTACTGAGCGCCTAAAGGCAGCACGGAAGACCAACTCCTAGATACCCCCTCCCCCCCACTGGTCCACAAATGAGATTGGACCAAAGCACTCTGAGCATGCTATAAGCATGAAAGTAGCGCTATATAAAAGCTATAAATATATATAATATATCTATATGGCAAATGATGTAAAGGTACTGTATTGAAAGTGTCATGTGGCCAGCTTAACAACCAACTGCCTTTGCTTTTCCCCAACTAATGTCTAGTACCCATTAGAGTTGGGTGAAGTCAGGTGCTCAAAGATCCTAAAATAAAAAGTCCCAGGATTTGAACCTGGGACCCTTGTTCAGAAGCCAAACGCTTTACCTCTCAGTCACCGCACCTCAAATAACTGTATTAGAAGATATTCCTATTTGTATCATATGTATTAATAAATAATCTTATCTTGTAAATAATGATATTAAAAATGTATTAATTATAAAAGTGCTGATTAAAAAAAAAGAAATTAAGTTACTTGACTTTTCAGTGTGAATAGTGTTTAGGAATTTGGTTGTTTTTGTTTAATGGAGAATAACATAAGAAGCTTTTTATCAGAATTAGAATTCAGACTAAATAATTAATATCAGAAAATATATTTTATTAATAAAGCATCAGGATTTGTTTTTAGTGTTGGTAGATATCAGTGTTTTCTATATAGAATTGACCATTTTTTCATTTTAAAAACTAAAGTGTACATGTGAGAGCACAATTGAGCAAATACTTAGGCTCCCTGGGTTAGTCTCTTTTACTGCACTGCACTAAATACTCGAGTCTATTTTTTGCTTTTTTCTTAGACTGAAGAACTCCTACACAATCACTTGCTCAAACATCTACCCAAAGAATCACATTCAAAAGCCAGAAATGTGGCAAAAGAATATTTGTACTGTCAAGTAAGTTTCCAACTTAGTCATTTGATCTACGTCACTGATTGCTTCCAAGTATTGATTAATGGTGCTGCAGTCTGTTTATTGAGCTGCCTACCTTAGACAAAACCCATAGTTCTATTGGATTATTTTAATTAAGTTCTTTCAATTCTAGAATCAATAAGTGGATTTTTTTCCCTTCCACTAGAGCTCATGGATTATCTCTAGTACACTTATCTCTAATATTTATTTTAACATCAGTCAAGGAATGAAATTCTATCATTTGACTGTTTCCCACTATTTCGTTTTAAATACGTTTTAGAACTGAAATATTTCTAAAAGTATTTAATTTCAAGCAATGATGAGTTCACCATTTTTAGTAAAACTTGTTTATCTTCTCATTTTATTTTACTAAAGCAGCTATGTGAGAAGTATTAAGATTGTTTTCATTGTTGCAGACTAAAGTTGCTAGACAGTTATGCCATTTAATTTGGAGCCTGCGAGGCAGTGAACTGTCCCAGCAGTTAGATGATTCCCTTCTGCCAAATCTGTAAGCTAAATTTTAATAGTTGTTCAACATTGATGATAAAATATGAATATACTAATAAAGAAAATATGTTAGTACCATCTTACCTGTGATTTTGTTAGACTAATTTTTATCAGAATAATTCTCATCGTTCTGTATTCAATATACATCGCAGTTAAGTTTAAAGTAATTTAACAAAAATAACATTTTCTCCACAGACAGTCACCAGGGACTAATGATGAGTATGAACTGTTTCAACTGTTTGAAAGATTTTATTTGACTGTCAGTGACCTTGGATATCCATTTCCTGCTGGTATAGGAAATTAAATAATAAATGAATCCATTACATATGGTAGGGAAGGCAAAATACAATTTGCAGCTCAGTGGGAATAATGTGATTTTCAACATCTATACTAAGCCAATGCATAATTATAGTATTCTAAAATTTTTTTTTCAATAAATGGCTAATGTATATAAATACATGATCAAACAATTTATTCACAGCATTCATCCCTATCTTGGCAAAGTGTTAAAATATCTATCTGTTATTTTTTAATATAATCAAGGACAAAGTATTTCTATTCAGTTAACTCATTTCTCTTTTTATTAGGGTAATAGATGTTAATCAGTGTGCACACCTTTTTTTGATAGATTATTTAATTTTTTAAATAGTTTTGAATGATATCTACTCTTTTGACCTCTACAAGATAATTAAATATGTTTTGAATAAAGAAAGTAAAGTATCCCTTTCACAATTGTGATTAATGGAGCCAGATAATGTAAAGCTCATCTGTTTCTGTGGCTGACGGTTAACGAGAGTGTCATGTGTCCAGCACAACCACCATTACTTCTCCAACATATTTCAGGTGCCCATTAGAGTTCTGTGGACTGAGGAGCATTCTTAAAATCAAGAAGTTCAAAATCTCAGTATTCACCTGAACTCAAACTTGAGACTTCTTATTTCAAAAGCCAAGTGCTTTACCACTCAACCATCACATCCCATACTAAATGTGTTACAGATAATTTATGAAACCTTTTTAATGTGCTTTGCTTATGTAATTATTTTCCCAATGTATGTGCCAAAAGAAAAATATACAAAGGCTTAAAGGTCTATTTGTGCATAGAAACAAAAGTGTGTTCAATGATAAATACTTGCATATGGTCTCAGAATGACAAAAAGAACCCAAAGTCTCAAGTGTTCTAGAAAACATTTAGAAAAAACATATTTCTTTAGCATACTTTAAGAAATGAATTGAATTATGAAATTTTTATTTTCGTTTAAAAACTTTGTTTTTAACATACATTTTTTAAAAATAGTATTTATATGGATACTTTTATTTAAAAAAAAACCTAATCTTTGTCAAAATATAAATATTTGAAAGAACAAAAGGTATATACCCACTTAAAAAGATACTGATATCTTAGGATGTAAAATAAATATTACACTGTCTACACTTTATTTGCATACATTCACTTAAAAATCTTAAACGTTTATGTGTTTTTTACACCCTTTATCTAGGTTTCTCAAGTTTTTTTACTGCTCTGGGATTCAAATGTCTGGATATACAGTAAGTGGACCAGTTTAATTTCACTATTTGCTTTTTTTTTTCCTGATTTCAACAATTACAACCTGTTAGTCATTCAGTCGCACAAAAGAACAATAAAATATTACAATGTACCTGTATTGAAATAAAATCTATACCTAGAAACTCATAACAATATATATATTTCTCTAGATTTGCTTTGGATGATATTGTTACGTCTCTCCTACTATCCAGGCTCTCTTCAAACTGCACCACACGACTTCTCTCTCTAGTCTCAGCAGCGGACCAATCGTCTGTTGGGTTTAGACCTGGCTGGTAACTATCAACTTGCAACTGTCTTTCAGCTGCTTCTAGTTTCAATAGTCGTTCATGATCATCACCAAGGCTCCTCTCACTGGTCTTAGAATCTGGGCAAACGTTAGTTAGGTCCCACCTTCTTCAGCCCTCATTCACGCAGTTCTTGCCTCAGTTCTATAAATTCAAGTTTGTACAGCGGTTTCAGACGAGTCATAGTAGATCCAATCCCACTTCTGACACCAGTACCACCATCCAGGCTCTCTTCAAACACCACACGACACCACAAACTTAAAGAACCTCACAACTCAGGGCTCCAAAGTATCAGTCAGTTTAATTTCATATACATCACAATTGGCAACAACATTAACACTGTCTTTACAAAAACCTAGTCTTGCTCCGCCTGACTTCACACACCGTGCTGGTTCTCGCCTCGTACTGGTCACATTGTAAGGTAACGTGAAGTGTCGTGAAGTCTTGACTCAAACACACTTGCTCTATTATAGTGTCTCTACTGGCCTTCTAGAATCGGATGGAACGTTCTTGACCACTCAGAATGATCACAATCGCCGTGTAATATTTACACACAGGTCGTTGCCGAACTGGCGTGTACTGTCACTGGTCACAGTTGACCGCTCATCCTGCGCTGGACTGGGACGATTAGGGTAGACTAAGAACACACACAGCACTACCCCCATCTGTGTCATCACCAGGTTTATAGCAATATCAACTCTTTTGGCTATAAACAACACTTTTTTTCAGCTCAGCGTATTATGTTTGGTTTAGATTCCAGTTGATTTACAAATACAGGAATTTTTGTGTCATTCTTTTTATTCTGATTTTTGTAGTTCAAAATCATCTAAACTGTTTTTAGAGGCAACCTACCCTTAAGATTACGATTATAAACTGAATGTGTGACCTAGAAAAAGAAGAAATGAAATGCTTTTTTTTTATAGCAATTAAATGATAAAAAAGGCATCATGTGCTGGATTGGTATGAACCATCCACATAATTTAATTATTTCAATAAAGACTATTAACAGACAGGATAATTCTGTAATTATTACAAGATTTGTTACTATATATACTAGGGAGAGAATGAGACATTGGTTTTCTAAAACTTGTATTGCAGCTTGTTCTTCCAATATGTAGACAATCATATTTTGATACTGACTCCTGATTTCATACTGCAGGTTCTTAAAGGTAAATGTTTACGCCTGTCCACTCATCTATATTTCTATAAGATTTTATTTATAAATGTTGTCTTTATTAGTTCTCTTTATATGTGATGCAAGTTCCCCTTTTAGACCTTGCAATCCATAGGGCAGATAATGTAAAGCTCATCTGTTTCGATGACCGATGGTTAGCAAGTTTGTCCTGTGGCCTGCACAACAACACACAGCCTTTATATTTCCTAACTTGGTTACCCTTTACAGTTGGGTGGACTTAAGGGCATTCTAAAAATTCTGAAATTCAAAATCCCAGTCTTCGAATCCTAGACCTCTCTGTTCAGAAGCCAAGCTTGTTACTTCTCACCCACCTGTACCATTTATGTGATGCAGATCTTGTCATATCAGAAAAAAAATTTTAAATTGAATAAGCAAATAGAAATTTAAAAAGCTTCTGAGAATATTTAATTAGTTTTTAATTTTGGCTGGAATAAGTAATTGTGGCTATTTACATTTTTGGTTTTCTATGTTTAGACTTGCCAGATGATGCTGACATTCCTTTAATCAAATATCAGATCATATCAAGGCTGCCACAGGTAGGCCATATTATTATTTAACAAATCCTTTATGGTTCTTAAAACTTGCTTATCTGGCAACTATATTTACCAATTGCATTCAAGTGAATTTATTCATTAAAAGGAAAAAGTGTTACAGTTTACAGTGTTACAGATACAATGTCATTTTTTGATTTAAAAAAATACTATTTTGGATTTTATAAATTGAATATAAAATTTTAATTGCTTTTCTGTTTCATAAAGATTTAATTGATTAGAATTTTCAAGAAAAGTGGCAAAAATATTTATAGAACACCTAACATAAAAGCAAATCTTCTGCTAAATTTTCAAAAACTACTTGGACCATTTTGAATCCATATTTCAACATGACTATGAAAATCAAATTGATTTAATCAGCGAATCTGCCTGAATACAAAAATTCAAGAAGCATGCTGTAACAGTGAATATAATTCAGAACCTAATTTTATAACAATTATATTTGATCTGTTTAAAAGATTCAACAAGTTTTATAGATCATTCATTTTATATTCAATCAATTATTATACTAAATTTTTTAGATCAAATCTAGCTGCTAGCATTTGACAGGCACTAGACCGCATGAATTTTTATTATTCTAAAAATCTAACGGTCCATCCTTTCTTTACAATGCACATCTCTTATAATAATAACAAAAAAGTTATTAATTGAAAAAATGTGCAAAACATAATATGTTGAATAAATAAATAAATATATATATATATATTAGGGGTGCACCGGATAGTCCCTCCGGCTCCGGCTTCTGGCGAATATCCGGCATATTTTACTATCCGGTGCTATCCGGCTCCGGTCGGATATCACTACCGGATAGTAAACCGGATTGTAAAAAATACACCTATTTAATATGCATAAAGTGGACCTCGTTCCATTACTGTCTGTTATAGAATGTATTAATGTTTATATGAAAACAAAATAATGTGCTTAAAAATAGAACCATTATAAATATGCACCAAAAATCGTTTATTATAAAGACAAGGCATGTTAATAACTTAATATAAATAGAGATGAAACTTTACATCATAAATGCGCTTTACAGACAGAGATGCAATGGCTGGCACTTTTTTCAATTTGTCTTGACCTTTGAGTAAGTTAGTTAACATGTTATAATGTTACATTCCTTGACTACGTCATGCTGACCAGACGTCTGTCTAGCTGTGCGGGTATATCTCCAGAGGTAGAGATGAACAACTCCCACCCCCTTTTATTTGTTTAGTCCATCACATTGAGTTTTTTATAGGCAGGTAACCACAAGTTAAATACGATGGACGTAGGTTTAATGTCAGCGTATAGACACTCTCTAGTGGTCACACCTTTCGAGGGAACTGAGTTTGTTTACTTAGTAGTTAATCTTTATTTGGGGGGGGGGGGGCTGGACTACAAGAGCCACACCTCTAAGGTAACCAGGTATATTTTTAGATGAACAACTCCCTCCCCCTTTTATTTGTTTAGCCCATCACATTGAGTTCATTGATTGACAGGTGACCCCAAGCCAGATACGATGGACGTAGGCACTCTCTAGAGGTCACACGAGGGAACTTGGTTTGTTATTTGGGGGGTAGGGGGACTAGACTTTACATTGTAAATTCGTATTACATACGTAGCAGCGATGACTGGCACACTGGCTTGTCTTTGACCTTTGAGTGGTCTAGTAAACATGTTATATTCCTTAACTACGTCACGCTGATAATGTGTCTAGATGTGCGGGTATATCTCCAGAGGTAGAGATGAGCAACCCCCCACCTCCTTTTGTTTGTTTAGTCCATAACATTGAGTTCACAGATAGGCAGCTGACCACATTAAGCCAGATGTCAACGTGTTGACACTGTCTAGAGGTCACATCTTATGAGGGAACTGAGTTTGTTTACTTGGAGTAGAATTTTTATTAGGGGCGGGACTACAAGCCAAATTTCTATAAGGTTAATTTGGTATGAGTTTGTTTATTATGAGATAGGTTGTCAATTAAGGGTCTGGAAACAAGCCACACCTTTTATACTATTGGCCGGGACAATAAGTTTGTTTAACTTTAAGTCTCAATTAGGAGGCTGGACTACAAGCCAAACAGACACTGACCAGGGGTATCTTTAAAGGGAGGGCTCAACACCCCCAACTTCTTATTTGTTTAATTCATGACAATGTATTGATAGACATTGACCATTCTTAAGCCAGAATGGATTAACGCAGATTGTTGAGAAATATTGACACTGTCTAGAGGTGACTAGATGAAGAGACTAAGTTTGTTTACTTATAAAGAAATGTCATTTAGGGCGCTGAACACACGTTCGTTGCACAATAAAATAAAACAAATATGTGCATGTGTGCGTCTATGTATTTTTCCCCTTGTATTAAAACTTTTAGAAAGAAAACCAATTTCATTGTTTAATTCTATTAATTTATAAAGGAAAACCTTACAGTTAAATTTAACATCGCATAAAATAAATTGATCTAAAGCACCACAATTAGATCTAGCAAACAAAGAAAAATATGCTGGAATGTTAAGAAACACTTGACCTCGGTAACTAAGGTACAGAGATAATTTATCTATATGCTTGACTGATCATGCCAATGTGTTATCTTTTTTCGATTGCACACTAAACACTATTGCGTATGCCCAAGGAAAAAAAACGCGTGAAGGTCAACACCATCAACTATACACACTACACTAGGACTACATGTGTAGGCTCACTACGTCTATCTGACCAGGTTGTTACAATCAGTCAAACACAAAGTCTATTTATGTTTGTTTTTTTTTCGTAGGGAGGGTGTGGGTGATTTTGTTTCTTCTATAGTTGGTTTTCCTAATTCTCTTAGATCTTTATAACAGTAAATCTAAACATTGTTATCAATAATAGGCCTACAGTCTACAATTAAATCTATGCTTCGCAACATTTAATAAATAAATAAATATCACTGTTGAATTACTTTTCTAACGTGTTAACTTTAAATCTTACTCTTGTGTTATGTGTGTGTCTTGATTGAATCACAATATTCTTAATAAAATTTAAGAGTGTCAAGTAACTCCTCGTTAATACTGGAATTACTTAAGATATTTACTAAGCCACTATCTGTATAAGATACAAACCAGAAGCGGTTCGTGGCCTTTAAAACACGAGCCTAATGACAAGTTGATGGTGTAAAATACATGTTACAAAGATTAGTTTATGATAAGCATATCTTTTTAAAAAATGCTGTTGATTTTAATTTATCAATCAGTAATAGAGTTTAAAGTAAGAAAGTAATAACAAATAAATAATAACAAAATAATATGAATATAGGTATGTTATATAGAAGATTTGCAAAAACTTCAGTAAAACGAGCTGTTTGAGTCATGTAGGTATTCGGCTCCGGCTCCGGCCGAATATCTAATTTTACTATCCGGTTATATCCGGCTCCGGCCGGATATCAAAAAGTACTATCCGGTGCACCCCTAATATATATATATATATACACACACAACTCTCATTAAGTAGCATTTATTCCCCTTATTTCAAAATCAAACCAATGATTAATCACCATTACTTAATCAAGTAATTTTTTATTTATTTATTGTTTCTTTTCAACTGATTCATGTCTTGTCAGGTTCAATGAATAATTTTAACTTCATCAGAGAATGGGAAATGGGGAAAAACATGTTCAAACTTTTTACCAGACAGACAGAGTGACAAAATGAGTTGATATAAGCTTTGTAAACAAGCGAAAAATAAAAAAATCCTTTTTTTAAAAAAAAAAGCTTATCTAAAGGGGAAGAACTTCGGCCTTTAAACTATATCTACTAATAATGTACAAGTTATTTCCCTTATTCAGTATTTAACAAAATAATTAATTAACTAGTTGAATATTTTTGTTAATTGATTCATGTTTTGTTAGGTACAATAAATAATTGTTTAAAGTATCAAGCTGATTGGAGAATGTATGAGGAAGAAATAGCATTAACAATTATTTGAAGGTGACTAAACCCAACAAATTTAGCCATATATGTGAATACTGAAGTATTAGTTTCCCTTGTTGCTATTAAACAATATAATTAATTCCAGTAATTAATTGTCTAATTGGTTCCCTTTTTCAATTGATTGATGTTTTGTCTATGTCCATGAATAATTGTGTGAAGTTTCAACTTATCTGAGAATGGGTGTGGGAGAATTAACATATACACCCTTTTTACAAGACAAACAGACAAATAGACAGACAGTCAGAGTGAGTTGATATAAGCTTTGTAAAAAAGAAATACATTATTCTTATTTTATTATTATAACTGCTTTTGTAAAGCAAGTTTTCTTGGTAAATGTTCTTTTGTCCAATCTCTCTCATTACAGAGTTTGTAGCCGTCCATTCAAAACTGACAGGGGTGATTTTTTTTTATTTATTTGCCAGTCAGATATATGCTAAAAAATATTTCTCTTCTGTAGCCATTTGCTGATGAATGCTTCGAAAGATGGGATCATCCAATGTCTAAGGAGCGCAGGGCAAGAAACCAAGTTTCCCAGATTCTTTTAAGAGGTAGCTACAGTTTTATGATTTCATTGTATTTTAGTGCATATTATCAATAATTAGAAATACAAGTATAAAATTTAGTGTAATTGCTTGCATACTGTCAAGAAATTGATCTTTAATTGAGAGAAGGGATTTTTTTTCATCACAGTATTAGGATATTATCCCCATTTTTCCGGTACCTGCGTGTAAAGGGTCTATGTTATTGTTATTTTTGTTTCTGCTTCAATTTTCTATACCTTATATGGGATAAAGATGGTCTTAGTTGAGTGGTATGTTCTATGGACTGTTGTCTCATTGGTCTCAGGTTTCAACCTCTTCATGCAGCAATCTCCTGTTGTCTTCAAGGAGATCTAGGCTAGGATGTACTAGTTTTCATTTCTGAAGGCGTGTCCAACAACTGACAAATCAAATATAAATACATTAAAGAAGTAACTTTGGAAACATTTTCTTTAGTGTGCGCTCTGGACTGTCCTTTGGTCTTTGGTTCCAACCCTGCCCAAATCCATCTCTTGTATACATGAAGGCATGTCCATCAACTGACAAATCAAATATAAATACATTAAAGAAGTAACTTTGGAAACATTTTCTTTAGTGTGCGCTCTGGACTGTCCTTTGGTCTTTGGTTCCAACCCTGCCCAAATCCATCTCTTGTATACATGAAGGCATGTCCATCAACTGACAAATCAAATATAAATACATTAAAGAAGTAACTTTGGAAACATTTTCTTTAGTGTGCGCTCTGGACTGTCCTTTGGTCTTTGGTTCCAACCCTGCCCAGTTCCATCTCTTGTATACATGAAGGAATTCCAACAACTTACAGATCAAATATAAATACATTAAAGAAGTAACTTTGGAAACATTTTCTTTAGTGTACGCTCTGGACTGTCCTTTGGTTCCAACCCTGCCCAGTTCCATCTCTTGTATACATGAAGGAATGTCCAACAACTTACAGATCAAATATAAATACATTAAAGAAGTAACTTAAGAAACATTTTCTTTAGTGTGCGCTCTGGACTATCCTTTGGTTCCAACCCTGCCCAGTTCCATCTCTTGTATACATGAAGGCATGTCCAACAACTTACAGATCAAATATAAATACATTAAAGAAGTAACTTAAGAAACATTTTCTTTAGTGTGCGCTCTGGACTATCCTTTGGTTCCAACCCTGCCCAGTTCCATCTCTTGTATACATGAAGGCATGTCCAACAACTTACAAATCAAATATAAATACATTAAAGAAGTAACTTAAGAAACATTTTCTTTAGTGTACGCTCTGGACTATCCTTTGGTTCCAACCCTGCCCAGTTCCATCTCTTGTATACATGAAGGCATGTCCAACAACTTACAGATCAAATATAAATACATTAAAGAAGTAACTTTGGAAACATTTTCTTTAGTGTGCGCTCTGGACTATCCTTTGGTTCCAACCCTGCCCAGTTCCATCTCTTGTATACATGAAGGCATGTCCAACAACTTACAGATCAAATATAAATACATTAAAGAAGTAACTTAAGAAACATTTTCTTTAGTGTGCGCTCTGGACTGTCCTTTGGTCTTTGGTTCCAACCCTGCCCAGTTCCATCTCTTGTATACATGAAGGCATGTCCAACAACTTACAGATCAAATATAAATACATTAAAGAAGTAACTTTGGAAACATTTTCTTTAGTGTGCGCTCTGGACTGTCCTTTAGTCTTTGGTTCCAACCCTGCCCAGTTCCATCTCTTGTATACATGAAGGAATGTCCAACAACTTACAGATCAAATATAAATACATTAAAGAAGTAACTTTGGAAACATTTTCTTTAGTGTACGCTCTGGACTGTCCTTTGGTTCCAACCCTGCCCAGTTCCATCTCTTGTATACATGAAGGAATGTCCAACAACTTACAGATCAAATATAAATACATTAAAGAAGTAACTTAAGAAACATTTTCTTTAGTGTGCGCTCTGGACTATCCTTTGGTTCCAACCCTGCCCAGTTCCATCTCTTGTATACATGAAGGCATGTCCAACAACTTACAAATCAAATATAAATACATTAAAGAAGTAACTTAAGAAACATTTTCTTTAGTGTACGCTCTGGACTATCCTTTGGTTCCAACCCTGCCCAGTTCCATCTCTTGTATACATGAAGGCATGTCCAACAACTTACAGATCAAATATAAATACATTAAAGAAGTAACTTTGGAAACATTTTCTTTAGTGTGCGCTCTGGACTATCCTTTGGTTCCAACCCTGCCCAGTTCCATCTCTTGTATACATAGTGTAGTATACTTTCATTTTGTGTCACCATCTGAATAGTGTCACATAGTGTAGTATACTTTCATTTTGTGTCACCATCTGAATAGTGTCACATAGTGTAGTATACTTTCATTTTGTGTCACCATCTGAATAGTGTCACATAGTGTAGTATACTTTCATTTTGTGTCACCATCTGAACAGTGTCACATAGTGTAGTATACTTTCATTTTGTGTCACCATCTGAATAGTGTCACAGAGTGTAGTATACTTTCATTTTGTGTCACCATCTGAATAGTCTCACATAGTGTAGTATACTTTCATTTTGTGTCTCCATCTGAATAGTGTCACATAGTGTAGTATACTTTCATTTTGTGTCTCCATCTGAATAGTGTCACATAGTGTAGTATACTTTCATTTTGTGTCACCATCTGAATAGTGTCACATAGTGTAGTATACTTTCATTTTGTGTCACCATCTGAATAGTGTCACATAGTGTAGTATACTTTCATTTTGTGTCACCATCTGAATAGTGTCACAGAGTGTAGTATACTTTCATTTTGTGTCACCATCTGAATAGTCTCACATAGTGTAGTATACTTTCATTTTGTGTCTCCATCTGAATAGTCTCACATAGTGTAGTATACTTTCATTTTGTGTCTCCATCTGAATAGTGTCACATAGTGTAGTATACTTTCATTTTGTGTCACCATCTGAATAGTGTCACATAGTGTAGTATACTTTCCCATCAACACCTTGTCATTTCATTTCCATTTTACTTTCTTTTATCCTGTTGTATGTATTTTAACCCTGCTCTGGTACAATGGGTCATTGTGACTCCAGTCCCCTTTGTACCAATTTTATTTTTTAAACTATAATGATAGTGACCTCGCCTATTTTTTTTTTTAAAGTACATTAAAAAAAGCTGGATAATTTCAGAGTATTACTGTTTATTTATTATTTAGTTTTACTTTTGCTTGGGGTCATATTGACCATATAGTAGCCTACCTTCAATGTGATGGAATTTTTTCCCTTATTTACTCCCACACCAACAGCAAGCACCACACAGCCTCATTCAGGACAATGCAAGAGATATTCTATTTGTCCCAGATCATGTGACAAGAAAATCAAACTAGTCTGTAATGAGTGCAATCAGTTTGTGTGCAAAAAAAAAAAAACCAAGCAAGTGTGCAATCAATGGCAGCAATAACATTTGGCCTAAAGCATGTTGAAATAACCTAAAATTTGTCCATGTAACATGGTTCAATAATTATTCAGATCTTATAATACATGTTCATAACAAAGTATGTCAAGGACAACATAATATTATAATAAATTGCTGTTATACTGATTATATAGCTTATGGTACCAAACACATGACTTTTCATGGTACCCCCAAGGTAGGGTTAAGTTGTTAAAATGGAGATCTTTAAAGCTATCAAAACCAGTGAACACTTAAATTTAGCAATTTCAAATTGATGCATCTTTTTTTTTTATTTGTTTAGCTCCTAATGTTCTTAAAGAGAATCCAAGTCAGCATAGATTACCTCCCACTGCCATAACCTCAACATTTCCTCCCTTGTCTACATTCTTGAAACACCTAGAGTTGGCAGCATCCAGTAAGTTTAATAATGCTATACCTGTTCTCAGCATAGAGATATACGGATAGTCTGAAAAGTTTTCCAATTAACATTGAAGCTACAGCTTGATAGTTAATCTAATTTTATTGAATCTTTCGACATAGAAGAATTAGTTGGTTTAATCATTAGATGAAAATTTCTGTCCTGCAAGTAAAAAAATTTTAGATTTATGGAAAAGACTTTGTGTAGGCTTAAAATTTAGACCATTTGAAGGGGATTGGAAAGATATAGGCATAGCTTGGGAAAGTACACAGATAATAATAATAATAATTTAATTTATAGGCTCAAGGCACTGTGATAACATTACAAACAAGTACGAGAGCTAAAATAACAAACTAATCTAAAAAGTTTTAATCTAAAAGAAGAATAATTTGAAGAAAATAATGCGCATTTTTTGTTAGTCAAGAAACAATTCAGACTACTGGTGTTGTTAATCAAGCTTTTATTTAAGCAAAGAGATTATCCTCCCAGATTTTTTGTATCACATACGACTCTTTAGTATAGAATAGTATGAAAAATCCATCAAGAATAAGGCCTGTCCTATGTGTATCTTACTAAAGAACCAGCTGTTACCAATATGGCCTAACACCGCATGCCTCCTTTTCTTTTTTCAGATATTCAATCCAACAGGCCGATTCCATTTGATCCTCAACTTGTTGAGTCTGTGGCTCTGCATCACACATGGACAAAAACAAATGTGGACCTGTCATTGGTCAGTTTTTAGAAAGTTGTGTTTTATAGATTTTAAAGGATGTTGATTTTTTTTTCAGTCACATTAGTTTGTATTAATTTATAGCATTAAAATATTTTACAAAAATATTCTCAAAGAAACCATTTAATATCTTGATTACTTCAAAAAGATTGATTATTGTATTTTGAGCAGTTGTTTGTTGAGTCATGAATTTGGCACTATTTATAATGCTTGTCATAATTTATGTTTTATCTTTTTTTATAAATTTATTTATTCATCTTTTTTTTGAAACTGCATTCAAATAATGTTGGCTGTGTGATATTATTTTTTATTTCACTAACTAATGAGATTAGTTGTACATAATTATTTTGTCTGGTTGTTTTTTTTTCTTTAAACACAAGGTATACAAGAATAATTGTGGTGCTATTACAAGATCCATTTTTCAACTTTTGTTTTAACATCCAGTACAGTTAAAAAAAGAAAAGTACTTCTTTCAGACCTTGTGATCTAACATCCAGCGCTGGGTTATAAATATATTAACCCTAGTGTTGGCAGTCCTGCTTAAAACGAGAAATGGTGACACCTTCATAAGTTAGCCAAGTAGTGACACTATTTTCTCTGTTTATCTTTTCTTTTATATAAACATGTTGGCTGCCATCGTTGCTGCCCTGAACAGTTGCAAAACCCTGGTATTGTAGAATTTTTTTTAAAGTTGGGATTTATTAAAAGAATCAAAGATGTCTGTTTTAATCATGCTTTTTATATGTTCTTGTCAAACTTTTTTTTTTTAATCCAATATTTTGCTTAACACAATCAGATTATTCAAATGTATGTTAGAAAACTTTCTTGTTGTTTCATTTTAATTATAACTTCTTTGTACACAAGGCCATACACTTTTATACTATAGTGTTGTAAATAATTGAATAGGAGCCAGTTTGTTGCTTATCATTACTGAAACACAAGGTTGTGAATAAGGGAAAATGTGTTTCCCAAACCTATCTCCATATGTTTTGAGGCACAAAGCAAAAAGGAACCTTTTGTCCTAGCCATACAACTCTATTGCTCCAACTCCAGTACTGATCAAACTCTTCTTTGATGTCTAACTGTAAACACATTAATGTTCTTCATGTTGCCCTAGTGTGTTTTTTTAAATACAGTTGCATTGAGTTTTGTTGAGTAAAGGCTTACAAATATAGCTTCACCTGCCCAGCTCACACCTCTCCTGAATATTAAATTTTCAACTAAAATTAGGGAAGGGACTATATATTATATTTCTACCCAATGTCTTTTTAATTATAATTTTTTTTTTCCTAGTGAGATATTTTAAAAAATTTTAATTAGTCTTGTTTCAATGGAATTTTGGCAAATTTCTTTAGGCTATAACATGATTGGCTTTAAAAAAAAAGAAAAAAAAGACTAGTTATGTTTTTTTTTTTCTGTTACTTTATTTCATTATTCCATTTCAGCTCAGATTTTGAAGACTTCATCTGTGGAGAGAAAAATAAAGTTTGATGTTGTTATAAATTTTACAATGTAAGCCATGTGCTTTTTTCAAAGTAATTTTGTCTGTTTATTCATAATGTTATCAAATAGTAGAACTTGTGACATTGTGAACCCAACCTGTGTGTGTGTTTGTCATTATTTATGAATTTCAGCTTGTATTCTGCTCAACTCTATTTGTGATATAAAGAGGAAAGAGATATAGCTCAGCAAGAATGTAAAAATCATGTTCAAGTAAAGCAATTACCATAACTTAATAGACCTATTAAAACTTAAACAGACCGCCACTAATCAGTGGACAACAGCTTTGTCTGCATGAGCTGTGGAAAAATATGCAGGTTTCAACTGGGTTCACATAGTCATTATTTTATATTGTTCTTAATCTTGTATGACTATGTAGTGTAAGAATACAATTTTGATTCTGTTTTCTCTTTTGCAACAGCGAAATACTGAATTACTTTAAGCTATTAACTCTCTGTCGAAGCTACTGATTCTAAAAAATTGATTCAGAGCCATGTGTACAATTAAGTAATCTATTGGACATCTACTTATACAGGTCTATATTAAATCATGAAAATGAAGTAAAAACCTAATTTAGTGACTTTTTATTGTATTTTAACCATTACAATGTTATTTTAAATCACTAGAGCTCTAGTTCCAACAGTTAAAAACCCAATCTCACTGTCAATACGGGTAGCCAAATTTTAACATGTTTTCATTGTTAAAAAAACGGAACAATAAGATATCTGTGTGTGTCTGTAGAGGGGAAAGGTCCGTCAGCAAACTAGCGTGCATCTTGTATCCAATCTGGCTTTTTTGTCTCGCATGAAGTTGCTTGAGAATTGATAGGAACATACGTGGGCAGCCAAGCCTGGTCAAAATCCTTCATAAGCCATCGCTTACTGGCCGTGTTGAATACACAAAGGTTTGGACTTGACCAAGGAGCGCATCAGTCTGATTTTAGTGTCAAAGGTTATGCTGTTTTCTTTCCGGATTGTTTTGAGTTTTGGAAGTTCAGCTGTGGACTACCCTTCTGTCCAGTTGTTCAGTAGCACAGATTGGGGGGGGGGGGGGGGGCTATAGTTCTTGTTATTTAAACATTTCATGTCTCGATGGTCCCTCACATTTGAACCCTGCGCGCCACCACCCCCACCATCCTGCAGGAGGTTTTTGACAGGATGTAATAATTTTCCTTTCTGAAAAAGGAACATCTGAAACATTTAAAATTAAGTTACAAAGACAGTTTGTGTGGAAACACAAACTCAAAATCGGCCCCCGAAGTCGTCCACCCAGGCAGGTAAAAAGGCAGGTATCAATATTTTCAGAAAGAACATCAGAATTACATTCGATCAAAGACAAAGGACAGATCTTATGTGGTGCCCCAGCGGTCCAGCAAACCAAAAGATAGGTGAATGTGAAGTTAAATGTGAACCTGGCCTGATTTCTTATAATGAATTCATATGATGAATATCTAACTGATCTTATTGCTTTGTAAATGGTCATTCTCTAATTCTTAATAAAAAAAAATATTATTTCTGGTTGGTAGACTATAGCATAACAATTAACGCGATATGAAAAATTATTTTTGTATTGTTTAAAATTACGTCTAACTCATATGCATGCTACATAGATTTTTTTCTCTTTAAAAAAAAGTAAACATTTTTTTTCGTGTAAATGTAGTATTTAGTATGACAGAACTTACTTAACAATACAAATGTAAAAAAATAATTTTTTGGACAAAAAAAAATCAAAAACCATTTGTATAAATGTGATAAAAATATGGCAAACGATAATCTCCCCTACTAAAGAACCTCTAGTGTTTGTTACTATTAATAGTGAATAGTTGTAAAAGTGGTGTATTTTTATGAAAAAACTGCTTGCATAAGTGATTAATAGATAAATAGATTTTTCGCTTTTAGAAAAGAAAAAAAGTAGCCGTTGCATCAGAACTTTGAATGGACTAAAATAAAATATTATGATGTCGGATTTTCACTACCTTTTCTAGTTTACGAGATCTAAACAGGACGGACGGACAGACATTTCACACAAAACTAATAGCGTCTTTTCTCCTTTCGGGGGCCGCTAAAAAAACAAACAAAAGCTGGAGCCGATCAGTTGACTTATATTGAACTAGTTCCCTTAGCCATGTACAGATGTGTAACTAAGTGGTTTCACGGAGGTGGTAATGTGCAGTCAGTATCTTACAGAGATGCTCATTCTTGCCATTTACCATCGTCAAAGATTTTCAAAGACTGGACCAATCATGGCAGTGACCTTCACGTGAGATTGATTGGTGTAGATTAAGTTCACTAAGCATGGGTTCTTTAAACAAAAATCGCCACCTCAATAGTCTGTACGACGTGGTAACGAGCTATTGGTCTAAACTGCCTACAGACTGTGACGTTACAGATCAGAGCAGCACAAGAAGAGCAACATCATCGGCGAATTTTGTGAAGAAGCAAAAAGCACTATCCGATTGAAAATCAAAATGGCGATGTGTCCGCCACTAGGGGGCGCTCCAGTGTTAACAAGGGTTACATGTTGCACTGTTTAACCTAACTCGCTGAGGTCTCAGTGTCAAAAATTTATTAGCCCAAGTATTATAAACTAGTCGACCGGCGGCGTAGCATACGCCGCTATTTTGCAGGGCCGGCAATAGGCCACTGCAACCTATGCGGCCACAGTGGGCCCCGCACTTTCATAGGACCCGCTCTAATTCTAAGTGTATAAATTATTAAATTAAACCATTTTATAACGTATAACAGATATCTCGCGGCCTCCTGATTTAACAAGAGCTCCTGGAAATCTCCTGAAATTGCAAAATATACGAAAAGTCTTGGAAATATCCGAAATTATTAAGATCTTTTGAAACCTCATACAAATCTTCTGAAATATAAGACAATAATTGTCATTTTTGGGTGTCATACAATATGGAAAACGTCAATCTTACACGTGATAAAAAAAACACGTCATTATGCAATACCCGTAATTGTGGAATTAGGTGAAAGAAGCTTCTCTCGCCTCATAAAGAATTACTTGAGGTCAACAATTCTCGAAGATAGATTGAATCCTTTGGTAATTTGAGTCCTAACCCTAACACTGTTGAAAGTATATAGGATGGCATCATCTTCTGCACATTTATTTCTCTGGTAAGTAAATTGTAACGGGTCTTATTTTGTACAAAGCTCATTCATCGGAAACATTTTACTAGGCATGTAGACATGTGGAAGTAAGTCATACAGGTCTATAGACGATAAGATAATTTTATTGGTCCAAACAAACGGAAACTCAGTTTGACTACAATTGCCCACTTCAGCATGAGTACTATAACAATAAAAGTATCGATCAGTGGTTCCCAAACTTGTTTGTCTCGTAGACCCCTTGCCTTGTTTTCTGGACCCCCTGCTTGACTTGCATTTTTTTTGCAAATTTATTTCCATTTTTTTTTACAACTTATTTGTAACTGTAGTGAGTTGAAGAAATTAAAAATAATTTAAAGCTACAAAACATTTATAGAGATTTATTATTTTTATTGATAAAATTCACATTTTAACCAATTAAAATAACAATATGTATTGCAGGAATCACCAAACGCGCTAGAAATGTTTTTTTGTTTGTTTGTTTGTTTTATTTCAGGATATTCATTTTTTGTTGCTACGAATATTATGTTTCGTATAGGAATTTGTTGTTCTATATAGTAGACATTCAAACACTAAATATTAATTAATAAATTAATTTGCCTTAAGTATCATTGTAAAAGTTTTCGCAAAGAGTAGTCTCCCCGGTGTATCTTTCACGTCTGGATCAAATATTGGTTCGGCGGAAATATTTTTACTAACTGGAGAAGGGGCAAAAGTGAGTAACTGGCGCCTCAACCAGTACGCTTCGAGCAGAAAGGGCTCATTAGCCTTGGCTTGCCCCCCACCTAGTTGATGGAAAACTGAATTCAAACCTCTGCTGCATTGCAGCTAAACCATAGCATGGGAAAAGCTTCGTGGGTTAACCCTCAGGAAAAATATGGAGCCGGCAACCCTTATTCAGTTTGCAGCACACAGCGCTACACCCTGTCAGAGCCTGTGACGCCGCTGATCCTAAACTATATAAATGTCGTTTGCAAAGAATTACATAAGAAGCTTTTAATTTTAAAATTCATGCCACCAATGTACCCTTGAACTGTATTGTTGCTTAATGAAATTCTTTTAATAACACCAGATGTAGGTTTGTGTAAAACAGTTTTTACAACTACAACGGCTGGTAAAATTACCAGTTGTACCTTTTGAGTTTTCCGTATTTTATTCTAAGTAAAGAGCTATTGTAAGAATCTCACAAACCATCATCTTCTCTGTATTATGTCGAAGAGAGATTTGTGGGTCTATTTTTAACTTTATCTTTGAGTGTTCGAAAGTTTTTCAAATCTGTATCTATTTTGACAGGGTGGCATTATCTCAGATGATCCTCCAGCATAATTACTTTCATATCGTCATAAAAAGGCAACCGCTTGTTTAGTTAAAGGAGGAATTAATCCCAATTTTAAATAATCAATGCTGTACAACTTATATTTTTTTTTTTTGTTAAACATTAGTTACATGTTGAATAAATTAAAGTATTTTAAAAAAAGTATTGAAATTTTATTTTAAAAAATTTTTGTTGAATAGCAGGATAAATATTTAAATGATTAATTAAGGTACAAATCATATATTAATGTATTAATCGGATGAAAAATTAAAGTCACAACCTGCTTAAATAAAATCTATTATCGTAGACCCCTTAGTCATCTCTTTACCTTTTACCTATCCATTAGTCTGTTGGACCGTTGGGGCACCAGGCAAGATTTGTCGACCGTCTTTCTCCATTCCTCCCTTTTTTTTGCATTGTTTAGAACCTCTCTCAATGGCAGGCCCGTCCATTCTTTAATGTTGTCCTCCCATCGCTTTTTCTGTCTGCCTCTTCCT
Organism: Biomphalaria sudanica; assembly: GCA_036873155.1. Taxonomy (NCBI): domain Eukaryota; kingdom Metazoa; phylum Mollusca; class Gastropoda; family Planorbidae; genus Biomphalaria; species Biomphalaria sudanica. Next base: position 531,807 of record JAZGLO010006691.1, read on the forward strand.
CTCTTCCTGGCACTGTTCCCTGAAGGAAGGTCTTTGCGAGCCCCGTAGATCTTGTAATGTGGCCATAGGTTTTAAGCTTTCGTCTTTTTACAATAGTTAGCAGGTCGTCATGGGCTCCGATTGCTGCAGTAACCCTGTCTCTGATTTCTTGGTTTGTGATGCGGTCTTTGAATGTGATGCCTAGGATCCTTCTGTAGCATCTCAATTCCATTGCTAGGATCCTCCTCTCTAGCTCTGCATTCAACGTCCACGACTCGCAAGCATATAAAAATGTGGCTATGACCAGGGAGCGCATCAGTCTGATTTTGGTGCCGAGGGCTAAGCCCTTGTCTTTCCATATTATTTTAAGTTTTTAAAAGGGCTGCTGTGGACTCTGCTATTCGGGCCAATAGTTCGGGTTTTGTTCCCTCATCTGAGACAATAGCTCCGAGGTATTTGAAGCTGTTAACACCTCCAATACTGATGCCTCTTTTAAAGCCCTGATGGCTAGTGGCATGGGCGTAGCCAGGATTTTTTTTCGGGGGGGGGGATTTTTTCCCCCCTCCCCGTTCCCCCTCGCAAAAAATATATTTTTATGTATATATATGTATGTGTGTGTGTGTGTGTGTACATAATCTTTATTACATTCTGACCCTTCATTCTTTCGGAAGACGTTTATTGTGCCCTAGAATTTCTTCCTGTAGTTAGTGGGAAAATTGTAGACTCCTCGTCATAGACAGCAAGCTAGTCTGGGGGAGCGCCAGGAGCTCCCCCAGCGCGGGGCGGAGCCCCGCCGCCAAGCACTATTTCTGGTATTGAAAGCCAACAAAATGCATATTCTGAGGTATCTACAGTGCATTTTCCTGTTAATAAAAAGTTTTATTTCAAAAACCTAATGTGCTATTCTTATTGACTTAGACCCTCCCACGCCTTTCAGCGCATTTGCCGTCAAGCTTTTTCCACAAAAGTCTGTCCCTGTTAATGTCTGAAGCTTCTTCTCACCTGCTCTGAGGACCTCCATGAATGTGTGGCACCAAAAAGGACTTAAAAGGATGTCATCGCAGCTCTTATTATGCGTAATTCATTTTGTCGGAGAACATGACCCGCAAACATCATGCGACGCTCTGTCACAATCTTACTAAGGGGTCGACTCCCAGTTCGGCATAGTATTTCCTTGATTTAGACCCGATCTCTATAACTGACTCCTAAAATCTGTCTTAGCCATCTTTGTTGAGCCACATTTAGTGTTTTTACAATTTCGGCAGATGACTATTCACTGCACTTTATTAATGGAGCCCCGCCACTGGTAGAAATGTGTAACCTCTCTTGAATAAGCTCTTGGAATTAGGTGACTGTAGTTTGCTTTAGCTTTTATATCGAAAAGGGAAGTTTTATTGTAAAAATCATCTGTGGCGGGTTTAAAACTAAAAAATCTTGCGATTTTTTTTTTAATTCAAAACCCCATTTAGCTACGGTCATAGAATTTGGTAACTCGAGTTTGCGTTAGAATAATATTGAAGATAGAGGTTTCCCACCTCAAAACGCTCTGTAAGGGGATTTAAACTCAAAACCATCAGGAGAAGAGGGGTTTAAACTCAAAACCTCCAATTGGCTTGGCTACGCTCAAATAATTTCAGTGTGTAATTTGCTTTTTTTTTTTATATTGAAGAGGTATTTTTAACTTCAAACCCCGCTGGCGTTGGGTTTAAACTCAAACTCCTTTTGGCAACACTCATAGCATTTTGAGTGCGAAATTTGCTTTTTTTTTTTACATTGAAGATGTATTTTTTAACTTCAAACCCCGCTGGCGGGGGGTTTAAACTCAAAACCCCTTTAGCTACGCTCATAGATTTTGGAGTGTGTAATATGCTTTTTTTTATATTGAAAAGGTATTTTTAGCTTCAAAATCCACTGGAGGGAAGTTTAAACTCAAAACCCCTTTGATTACATTCATAGAATTTTGAGTGTATAATTAACTTTGTTTTTGATATTAATGAGGTATTTTTTACCTTCAAACCCCGCTGAAAGGGGGGGGTCAAACTCAAAACTGAGTCAAAACCCATTTAGCTACGCTCATAACATTTTAAGTGCGTAATTAGCTGTTTTTTATATTGAAGAGGTATTTTTTAGCGTCAAACACTACTGAAGAGGTGGGAGGGGGGGGGTAAACTCAAAACCCATTCAAAATTTGGAGTGTGTAATTTGCTTTTTTTTATATTGAAGAGGGGGTTTATCGTAAATTTTGGAGGGGGTTTTTAAATCAAAATCTTCCTTAACTGTGCTCTTGGAATTTTGGGTTTGTCGTTTGCATTTTTTGTTTTGGCTTTGTTTTATGGCAGAGGGGGATTTAACTGCTAAAACCCTTGGTAGGGGGTTTTAAACTCAAAACCCCCTGGTGGGGGGGGTTATACTCAAAACCCGGCTACGCCCATGGCTAGTGGTCATAATTTGTTTTTTTTCGGCATTTATTTGCATGCCATATGCTGCGCATCACCAGGTCAGCTAGTTCTTCTTCTGTCCCTGCTAGGCCGTCAATGTCATCTGCGAAGCGCCAGTTAGTAATTCTTCTTCCTCCAATACTAACAGTACCTTCACAGCCCTCGAGGGCATCTTCCATTATCCTTTCAAGGAAGATATTGAAGAGTGAAAGTAGGGAGCCTTGTCTTACTCCAACTGTGGTTTTGAACCAGTCCCCAATATTATTGTTGAAGTACACCGTACTGGTGGCATCCTTGTAGAGGTTCTGGATAACTTTGATTATGTTTATATTAATGTTCTACTTTTCCATTGTCGCCCAGAGTGCCCCGTGCCATACTCGATCGAAAGCTTTCTTGAAATCAATAAAGACTTGGAAACGATTCTCTTGGTGTTGGAGATATTTCTCACAGAGTATTCTGAGGTTTAGGATTTGTTCTGTTGTGCTGCGACCTTGTCTAAAACCCGCTTGTTCTTCTGATATGATGTTGTCTGATATCGATTTTAGCAAGTTTAATATAATTTTTAACAGTACTTTGCTGGGATGACTTATGGCGATAGTTTTGACAGAGTTGTAAGTTGCCTTTCTTTGGAAGGGTTATTATGAGTGATTGGGTCCAGGGTTTGGGCCATTCTCCTGATTGCCAGATCTAGTCATCTCATAGACCACCCAATTATATTTTTTACTTTCGTAGACCCCTTGGAAGTTTTCATAGACCCTTGGGGGTCTATTTAGACTGTAATGGTCTTTTTGGCATGAATTTATTGATTATTAATGTGTACAGGTATTAAAAGTAAATTGAAGTACAAATGTATGTATATTATGTTCATTTTGTAACCTGTAATATGTTAGGCCCACCGTAAGTTCAGCCCGACAGTCACACCATACACACCCAATTGAGCATAAACTAATAAACGATGTGTATGATGATTTAAATAAAAATTATAAATTCAATCTAATGATATATTTACAATGGCAATGACATTTGATCGATGATAATAATAAGCACAATATAACTAAATATAATATGATGTGCAAAAATCAATACTTGTAATATAATTATAATAAATACTTAAATAGTATTTATAAAACAAACATATTCACCTTAACTTATACGGTTCAATAAGAATGTCCAAACAATCTTTCAAGACATAAACTTCATGACAAGCCCACATAGATGTCTATCTTCTATCCAAGATACTGCTCACCAACAATTAACATCAGAGTTCAAAGTAGCACCAAAAGCTCACAACTTCAAACTGTATCACCAGGTCTGAACACAGCAACCCACATTCTGGAATCTGGAACCTCAGACTCATAAAAACAAACTTGAAGCGTCAGACAGACTGAGATGGAAACCTCAGTCCTGCAATCTAAAGCTGAGATCTCAATACTGAAACCTGAGACTGAGACTAATACTGAGAACCTATAGAACAGTGATGCCCAACCTAATTCAACCTGCGGGCCATTTTAATTTCCAACACTCGTCTCGGGGGCCACATCACCGAAAAGTTACAAAAACGATTTACCACTACTTTCATGTGATTTTTATTATTTTTTTACGCGTCAGAAAATAACTTTATTACCCTTAAGCCCGATTCATTTTCTTGTATCTTTTTGGTGAATATTCCCATCGATTCTCCGATGTATAGTTGTAGTGAATCAATCTTTTTTATTCCTGGTTCAAACTAAGGGTGTCGCCATATTTATTTTATAATGCCGTTGTTTTTTAAAACTTTCTTCATAAAACAAAGATGTTGGCTTATTATCATGTTCCACAAAAAGTAAAGATCCGACCACTTTTCCTGGTAGATTCTACATTAAGAGTCCTTGTTCATGAACGCATAAACGTTAAAGGTCATGGTACCAATCCATCAGAGATTTTCTCTACTTTATGCCAACGTTTTGGCGGACCAGATGGAACCACGTCGCGGGCCGGATCTGGCCCGCGGGCCATATTTTGGGCATCACTGCTATAGAAAGATAAAGAACAGATTCTTCTAGTCTAATTATAAAAAATACAAATATGATCGAATCCAATTACAAACAACTATACAATGTGAAAATAAAACTCACCCTAAACAGGGGTCAAGAAATTCCTTTTAGAATATCAACCAAGGCCAACGATAAGGCTATCCAGTACCGAAGACACAAGGAGAAATCAAGAGCTCACAAAATACAATTTGGCTCTACAGCACAAGATGGAGAGAATGAACCAAACGATCTACGACGAATCTACGTAATCATTTTATGTCATAAGAAATTATGACGGAGCAAGAAGGGGAGATCATCTACTACCCTACACAAGAAAAAGAAAAAAGCGCAAATGACGTCATCGCCTATTGATGAAATCGGCGCTATTAAATATAGAGCATTTTTACAGTACAACTAATTCAATAGTTGCTACATAGACCACTTTGGGAATCACTGGAATGGATCAAAATACGAACAACATTCACATATGAAGCATACACACATAACCAGCGCTTTTAGTATCAGGCTTCTGTGTACTTTTTGGTGATAACTAAGAAACATAAAGGAGTTTAAAAATATAACCTTAATGGGGAGGAGACGACCACTTTGTCCAGATCTGATGTAACTTTGGTTTAATGAGTGCAGATTGTCGTTAAGAATTTTTTTTGGAAAGGCAGCTTTCTAGAGAAAGTTCTTCGAGAGATGGTAGCTCGAATATTGTGAGGTATTACCATACCAGCAAGTTAGGGCAGAGGTTAATGAAGGTTGATGCATAAAGAAGTTTGAATTATTTGATTTTCACAATAAACTAAACAATGTCAAGGACGCTAATTTGAGCTTCACTGTTGTCAACTACAATTTTAATTCGTATCTCATGACGATGTTTGTATCAACTCTCCTGTATAAGAGTTACTTTGTTGCCCATTCATTTTTTAAATTAGTTTTAAGTCATATAGTAAAAATCCAATACTTCCTTTATATTGAAATGGTCTGAAGAGCTTAGAAAATTTGATTAAACGGTGCTAAAATTGCTCGAAAATCATGATATACTTTTTTGAAAAACAACTTATCAACACTACCATTCTTTTGAACACAGGATACACTAAAAACTAGCTATGTATAGTCTTTCCGCCTTGTATGAAAATCTACATGTTTGGAAACGGAACAGAAAGGTAATTATGATAGTAAGTTGATCTAGTTTGATTCTATTGAGGTTATCAAACAAATAAGAACAGTAAGGTAGTAAGTACGAATGTTTTTTTTTTTGTTGTTTCAAAATCTTGAGTATGAAAAACAAATAGCAACATTAAGATAGGCTCGCAGACATTAAGATATACTATCAATAGGTCTGTGATCTAAATCTAGACCAGGGGTCGGCAACATTTTTGAGTCGGAAGAGCCAAAGATTACAATTTTCAAAATTTCTCCGTTTTGAAAGAGACACATTTTTTTTGATATTTTTGATAAAAGACGAATCTTTTTATTCATAAGAAAAAATCTCTCTCTCTCTCTCTCATATACATATATATATATACATATATAGATAGATAGATAGATAGATACAGTGCTTTTTTTGTAATAAAAAATGTTACCGGTACTCGGTGATGGATTGCCTAACTTTTCACTACTTATAAATTAATAATAAACTTTAAAGTACAAGAAAAGTTTTCCCCACAGTGAAAAAGGTGCCGATATGCCGTACGGGTGATATATATATATATATATATATATATATATATAATATAATTATTTATATGGTATTATTATTTGATTACTTATTATTTAAGTATAAAATTTAAAAAATTAATAAAAATAATAATAATCTTTATTGTTCATATGGAAATTTGTCTTACAATTTGTGCATTACACCAAACAAAAAACATTATAACTATAAGAAACCAAAGTGTACATTCACACCAGACTCACTCATAATTTACATGTGACAAAGTTTATTCCAGGTTGTTCTTATTTAATGATTTGATTGCCAGGGGAACAAAAGAGTGTTTGTGTCTGTTTGTCTTTGATATCGGTGTCTTGTATCTCTTTTGTGATAGTAAAATCACAAAATCCTGACACAAAGGGTGATTCTTTATTTCTAGGATCTTATTAGCTTTTTTTTTGTACAGATGTTTGTCTCAAACAGCTGCCCCAATGGGGTTTGTTTTTTGCCAATGATTTTACTAGCAGCATTTACGATTCTATAAGCTTTATTTTTATTAAATTAAACATTTACATTGAACTCTAACTTGTACTTCAATAACAAACAATTGAGAAAACAAATTCAGTAGTAAGTATGGCTTTGCATAATTTTAGAAAGTTTGGATACATTTGGCTCATAGCTTGTTTTTAGTTCCGAAGACGACTCTACATTTTCATTTGTTAGTTGGCTGCTTACTTTACTTTTAATTATATTCATTCAAGAGAACGCTTTCTCGTACCAATATGAGGATCCGCCAACAGTCAGCCTTTCAAATGCCAAGTTTTTCACCTGACTGTATCATTGTAATTGCCTCTTCTCGCGACATCTCTTTTAAAACTGTCCACTCCACAAAGCTTTTCTTTTTGAATCAATCAATAGCAGGTCTAGAGATCCATTATCAATTCCAAACGCCTCAATGTGGATTTCGTTACTATTTGTGTTGAGAGAATTTTTTATAAATGCTACAAACGTTTTGTTAGCGGCCCCCGTAAGGGGGAAAAGCAGCTCTTAGGTTTGTGCAAATGTCCGTCTGTCCGTCTGTCACACTCAGATATCGAAAACTAGAAGAGAAATGAAAAATATTATTTCACCATGCGATGCGGATTGAAAAGTTTAGGTGCAACGGCTACTTTTGGTTTTCTAAAAGCAAACCGTTTAGTTTATTAAATTAATAATGCAAGCGATTTTTTCATTAAAAAAACACTAATTCTAAAACAATTACGTACATTTAAGGGAGGCAATGTTACACTATGTTAGCAAAGAAAGACAATTTTTGTGTATTTTCAGTATCACTATGTCAAATATATTTATGAAATGTACAAGAAATGTTCACAACAAATATAAATACTAGTTAAAGGTGTTTTTCTGGTCAACTAGCTGCTAAAATTAAAAGAAAACATTTATGTTTGTTTATAAAGGCTAAGAATGCACTTTGTATGTAAATATCACGCACATTTTTTAAAATGGACTATTTATGCAGTGACTTTCGTGCAGTAGCGATCTGTTCCATCAAAATTTAAAAAATAATCAGATTTTATTTATTTTTTGCTTAGTGCCCCCATCAGAATAAAAGAGGCTATTTTTGTGCGTTTTGTCGGTCGGTCGTCACGTTTAGATAAAAAAAAAATTCTAAAAGCAATTGAAAATCTAATTTCCCTTTAATGTTCCTCCCGTAACATTTCAATAGTTTTAAGTATCTATAATTGATTGTTCCAAATTTTTGTGTGCAAAACTAATCAACGCCAACGAATGTTTGTTTGCTCTTCTAACCTATATTACATTTAATTTCCATGCTTAAACGTTGCAAAAACACATTATCAATATATGTTGTTCCGTTTTTTTTTAAAATGTAAATAGCATATAAATGCTAAATCAAAATCTCTATATATTAACCGTAAAAATGTTCCGAATATTGTTTTGTAGAAAATGAATGATGTCAAATGATTGTCTGAAATCGCATAATTGACACCTATATTCTTTGACAATACGTCACTATAGTTTGATTATCGATATCAAATTTTTCCGTATTTTCATCTGTAAACAAATTTCAAAATATTTCAAAAGTAATTTACTAGAAACGATTATTGAAAATCACTTTTTAAACTTATTTTACATTAATTTTTTTTTTTGCTGAAACATAGCAAAAGTTTTTTAATCGATAAAGAATGTTCCGGATTTTGTTTTGAAAAGAAATCGACCTACATTACTTACAAATCGTCGCCAAAAATTTCAGAATTTTATTTTTTATTTAAAAATCTACTAACGCAAAATAACTGTTTGAAATCCCTTTTCTAATTAATAAAACAAATAATCTTTTTATTTACGATAAAATATTGTTCCGGATTTTTATGTAAAATATTTAACTGTATTTTTTATTTAAAATCTCACTTCTCTCTTACAACACATTTAATTTTCTAACTAAAACGTTAGAAAATCTAATTATCGTTAATATTATGATCCGATTTTTTAAGGAAAACAACTTCCAAACACCAAAGTATGGTTTGAAAATCTCTCAACAAGGCTGTGGTACATCTAATTTTTTATACGAGACCATCCTAAAAATTTAATTAACTGTATTACATTAATCTGGAATTCTCTTTTTCTCTTACTATTTATACAAACGTCCGGAACAATCTATTATATATATATTATATATATATATATATACTTAAATCTATTGCATTCATACTTAAAACTGTTGCGATGTTTTGAAAGAGAAAATTAAAGGTTAATCAAATTTTCAATAGCTTTTAGTTGTTGTTTTTTATATTCACATGACGGACAGACAGACTGGCAGACAAAACGCACAAAAAATGAGGCTTTAATACTCTTTAAATACATTCTAATAGAATTCAGTGCACCATTGTCTATGAACCCTCGCTAAATATCTCGTGTTAATAAAGACTTTTTTTTGGTACTAGCCTGTTGTGACGTAATGGAATTTTTTCCTTTGACGTCATAGGAATGGATTCTTTAAATGGGGCATCCCGGTTTCAAACCCTGTTTGATGCCATCCCCCGTCGACAAGCGGGAGATATGGATAACTTCAAAATAGAACACCAAATCGTCAACTCGAATTCTATGCACGGGTGCTCCACAAGGTTGTGTACTTTCTCCTGTACTGTACACTCTTTATACTTATGACATAAGAAGCATCTATGACTCAGTTAAACTAATTAAATTCGATGATGATACTGCCATAGTCGGTATTATTTCAGGAGACGAAACTCAGTATCGAAGCTCGATAGAAGAGTTTACAAACCTGTGCACCGGACAACTTTCTAGAACTAAATGTCACAAAAACTAAAGAACTTATAATAGATTTTAGAAAGAAAAAACAAACTATACGTGAACTGCAAATAAACACATCTATAGAACAAGTAAAGGCATATAAATATCTAGGCGTTATCATCAACAACAAGCTTTAATCGGAAGACCCCCTTGGAAGTCTGACAAAGAAAACAGCCCAGCGACTCTTTTTTCTATACAAACTCAATTGCTTTAAACAAAACAAGAAGATCCTTGAGACTTTTTACGGCGCGACTATACAAAATCTGCTAACATACGGAATAACTTGTTGGCAAGGCAACGCCTCATCTAAACTGTTGCGACGTCTAGAAAACGTCATTTAAAAAGCATCAAAAATTACACTCACAACATTACCACATTTAAAGGAACTTTTTGATCAAAAGTGTCTAAGAAAAATCGAAAAAATCTTGGAAGACCACGACAGGAATCCGAATCCGACGGGGGCTGCCACTGAGTTTGTGTAACAACACAAACTCACTTTGTAATCTTGTTTGTTTTGAGCTGCTCAAATCTGTCAGCAAATTTATCTTTAATTTGTTTTTATGAATGTGCTGAAGTAATTCGTGTCAGCAGTTGCATTGGTTTTATCACAATTTTGCTTTACAAACTGAAAATGAAGTAATTGACCACTATGAATATCTTCTAGAAAAAAAAAAAAAATTTTCTTCGAAACAAACCAATTCCTCTACTAAAACATAGGCTGGGTTTTACTTTCCTTGAAGTTTTAGATTCATCTAATTCAATTTCATTGTTATATCCATCAAGTAAAATGCTTGCAACGATTTGTAGTTCTCTAATTAAGGGTGATAAATGCCTTTTTCATTTAGAAATGTATTTAATTAATTCAAGCACAAGGCAAAACGTTTTAATATCTTACCATGGAAAGCCATCACACTTTATAGTAAAGAAGGAGGTCGGAATACTGAGTCTCCATTTCGTTAAGAATTCTTTAAACTGACGATGTTAGAGTGCTTTTGACAAGATGCTGTTAAAAATCTTGATTAGCAAATTTAGGACCTCAACTATTTCGGCCGGAAATGTTTGGACACAAAGCGCTTCTTTGTGTATTATGCAGTGAAACGCAAAAATTTCGTGGTTTATTTTGCTCCGAAGAATCGTAGTTGCAACTCTATTTTTTCCTGTCATACTTCTGGCTCCATCAGTTGCTATTGAAAAGATTTTATTTATATTGATTTTATTGTCTTTAATGTAGTTTTGCACGACATTAGCTGTATCTTCTCCTCTTGTTTGTCACGAGAGCGGTAGCAATCCTAGAAGTTCTTCTTTTCGACCTTGGGAAGTCAAAAAGGCCAACTTGTGCCGTGTCTTTTATTTCGCAAGACTCATATATCAAGTGATAAGGCAGAAAATGTTGAATATCTTCCACCTGCAAATATGTTACATTTCAAGGCTTGGGGGCGGGGTGCGCTGAGTACAAGTGGCTGCGAGATAGAATCGGTGCCTCATTACTAATAGTCTAATACTGTAATACTCATTAATTGAATCAGAACGATTTTTAATTTTTTTTTCGATAAAATCTCTATATTTTTTCTCTTCATGGCTCAAGAGTCTTGACACCAAATAATGGAAAGACCACTGCTTTATTTCTGCAAGTCGGACGAACTAGAGTTACAACTAGAGAACAAGTAGTATTCACCCTTCACTAAAAAGCAGGGTGGGACTTAACCATTGTGACCAAGAGGTCATGAAAAGAAAAAAAGTAATTTACCCTGTATTCACCCGTCACTAAATAGCAGGGCCGGACTTAATTATTGTGGGGCCCTATGCGAAACGAATTTTGCGGGGCCCAATTTGGGTAGGAATACGGATAATAAGTGAAAAGTAAGAGTTTGTATTAGAAAATAAATTCGTCTTTGCATTTTATTCAGTCTTTACTACGTACAGAATTACTTTACGAGTCTTGCGTGTAGCGAAGTCATACAGTATATCATAAGAATTCTGTTTCCTACTGTGACCTAGAAATAGGATAGGTCATATGACCAGTGACCTGTACTGTACTGGCAAGTTAGTCCAGTGGTACTTTGTGGTCCCAATTATATTATCTAGGCTAATAACTATAGCCTCTAGATGTATAAAACTACCGAGATAAACAAAAAATAATTCTGAGATTTCAGTTGCAACAAAAAAAAAGGAGTTTATTTACAAACAAAAGAAAAAGATCATGAAAAATATAAATGGCAATAAAGGCTCACAAAAGAAAATGACATAATGAAACAAAGCAAAGTAGCAAGACAGTTTCCGGTCAATGTAATGAAAGGACCACCATCATAGAGGCACAATAATGTCTTATGCCGAAAAAACAAAAAGATGGTTTACAATAATGAAATGACGTCATTCATGAGACATTTTATGTCAGAAACCAAAGCGAGGGTTTACATTAGTTTACAATAATATCATTCATGCATAAACAATGAAATGACGTCATTCATGAGACACACTACTGTCTCGTATCTAAACAAAAGATGTCTTTCAAAAAAAGACATACAGAAGAGGATAAGAGACTAAGTAGACCTATACCATTTACATAAATCAACTTAGTACTAACAAATCGATAAAGTCTACTTAGCTCATTATCGAAATAATCTTCCCACAACAGTGGCACACTCCTCTTGAGTAACACAACAATAGTACAACAAAAGTATTAGTTAAACATTATATAGATTTAGTTCAAGCTACACTGGTCAGTTGAAAGGCTCAAGAGAGAGTGGCAATTGTAAACAGTTGACAGGGACTTAAATCAAGTAATAAAGGGGACTTACTCAAATAAAAAAAATAAAGGTAGCCACCCTTATTGTCCCTCTTGTCACACCTACATAGTTCATGCTCAATAGCTCGAATTACCAAATGTTTCAATCTATCTACGAGAATTGTTGACTCAAGTAATTCTTCATTAGTTTGAGGCGCGCGAGAAGCTTCTTTCACTAGATTCCACAATTACGGGTCTTGCATAATGCCGTTTTTTTTTTATCGCGCGTAGGATTGGCGTTTTCCATATTGAATGACACCCCAAGATGACAATTTTTTTCTTATATTTCAGGAGATTTGTATGAGTTTTCAAAAAGATTTGAATAATTTCAGGATATTTCCAAGACTTTTTCGTATATTTTGCAATTTTAGGAGATTTCCAGGAGTTCCTGATAAATCGACAGGAGGCCGCGGGAAATCTGTTATAAGTTATAAAATGGTTTAATTTAATAATTTATACACCTAGAATTAGCGCGGGTCCTATGAAAGTGCGGGGCCCACTGCGGTCGCATAGGTTGCTGTGGCCTAAGGCCGGCCCTGCAAAATAGCGGCGTATGCTATGCCGCCGGTCGACTAGTAAATAATATTTGCGCATTGAACTAGAGAGCCGCTGCTTAACACCCAAAGAGCCGCATGTGGCTTGCGATGCGCAGGTTGCCAACCCCTTATCTAGATTATAAAAAAACAAAAGATCGGAACAATAAGTTAGGTAAATTACCGATAGTTTCTTTGTTGTTGTTTTTTTTTAAATCTGTACAATGAAAATAAACAGATCAAAACAGTGAGGTAGATCTAAATAACGGTAGTTTTTTTTTTGTTTCTAAATCTGTGGAATGAAAAACAGATCAAAATAGAGAACCGGTAGTTTATTTGTATCTAAACCTAGACTATAAAATCAAAAAGAGGGTAGCAGTAAGAGTAAGGTAGTTTCTTTGTATCTGCTATTTAAACCAAAACAACAAAAAAAATACCTTATCGTTACCGGTACACATTCCGGACAACACTTATGCGGTGGCTGGTAAATTTTTGTACCTTCTTGTTCACACGTCAGAGTCCCACAATCTTCTATTATGCAATAAGAGGAATTTAGTGATTTTGACCAACACTTGCACCGAGTGCACAGATCCGTGTCATAGAATTCGTCTTGCTGTAAACATTATTTAGAATAGTAGATATGTACAAGGCATTATAATACAGTAGAATCATTAAACAATTTGTTAATGGCTATTGAGCCCCACCATTTTTGACCGCCAAGTTTAAGCGTACTTAGCCTCTCGACCACGCTTCCCACAAAACAAGATTAAGAACTAGAACAGACACAACATAGACAGTGAGATTCATAACAAATGAATATTCACAAATGATTACAGTAACACATTTTAAAAAATCAGTAAAAGTTTTAAAATCACTACACTACCCCCAAGGGGGTCGCCATCCACAGGTTGAGAACCCCTCCATTAGAGAGTACAAAATCATTTCTAAAATACGCTGTAATAAGCTCAACATTTAAAAGCGTACAAGAATTTTCATTTAACTAAATTTGAAATAAAAAATATCCTTTTCAGGATTATATGTCTCCTTCTGTCTCGGAAGACAATGGATGGCTCCTTCTGTCTCGGAAGACAATTAATGGCTCCTTCTGTCTCGGAAAACAATGGATGGCTCCTTCTGTCTCGGAAGACAATGGATGGCTCCTTCTGTCTCGGAAGACAACGGATGGCTCCTTCTGTCTCTGAAGACAATTAATGGCTCCTTCTGTCTCGGAAAACAATGGATGGCTCCTTCTGTCTCGGAAGACAATGGATGGCTCCTTCTGTCTCGGAAGACAACGGATGTCTCCTTCTGTCTCGGAAAACAATGGATGACTCCTTCTGTCTCGGAAGACAATTAATGGCTCCTTCTCTCTTGGAAGACAATGGATGGCTCCTTCTGTCTCGGAAGACAATGAATGGCTCCTTTTTGTCTCGGAAGACAACGTGGAGCACCTTCTGTCTCGAAAGACAATGGATGCGCCAAGAAGTTTGGTTTCGTCTTGAGACGGAGCAGAATCTGGAGTAACTGATCAAGCCAATTCTGGTACGGCTCTCTAAGGCCTAGCTGAGAGGACAGCTTTCTTCTTCTTTCTCTTTTACGAATTTATTACTTATGTTAATAATACATACTAATTATTTATATTTCAACCTATTCTAAAATTATTTCACCCCCCCCTCTAGTATGTTGGCCGATTTGGTAGGGTCGGGAGGGGGCGATGGCATCAATCTTGCCCCCCCCCCCCCATAAACCTTCGAGTGGGTGGGGCGGTTCAATTTAATCGTAGAAATCACAGCTTGCTTACAGAATAAAATAATATGATTAAAATATGATGATTAAAACTTGTTATTGGTGTTTTTACCCGATCTTTATATTATGTCTTTCCCATGTTGGCCGATTGGGGGGGGGGGCGAATACCTCTACTGCCCTTCTTACCTAAGCCCTTTGAGTGGGGGGGGGGTCCTACTTTTATGGAGAAATCATAGTTTGTGAACAAATTTAGTTGAATATCTATATAGTACTGATATGTGAGCCCATTTGTATATTATGTCGCACTACACTCTAATTTCAAATTTTATCATTAGTAAATATAAAATTAAAAAGGGTTGTACCAGGTGGGAGGGGCGATGCATGCAATCGCCTTTTCCCTATCGGACAAACCAATACTTTTTCTTTTTGTATTATAGTTAAGAAATTCCAAAATAAAAAAAAATGTCACTAATATAATTTATATTTGCTATAAATTAAATTCTTATATCGAGTCGCCCCACACATATTCTTTAATGCCAAATGAAATCATTAGCACAAATTATAAAAAGGAGCGAGGATTAATCGTTTTCACTCTACCGCCCCTCCCCTTTCCAGACCAAAACGTGATTTTTAAAAACAGAATAGTCAAATATGGTGACAGAGTTTATGTAATTTCATTTGAATTTACATAATTTTTTAAAGAAAGACTTTGCTTTGGAAAATTTAGAAATTTACGAACTTTTTCAGTATAAGAGTAACGATTGAGATGAATTCGGAACCCAAATATTCTTTGCCTAGTCGCCTTTTTCCAACCTTTACTCCATCGGATATTTTTCTAGTCCTAAAAATGCAATAAAATTTAGAGTAGAATCTAATTGGTCCACTTAATTTCGTCTCCCAATTCCGAATTTTTTTAGAGCTTAAATTATAGTTCTGTAACAAAACAAAGTTACAAACATGCCTATTGAACAAAATGTATCATTTACAAATGAGATTTTTAAAAATATATTATTTTTCGGCGCGATCCTAAAAGCCTTAATCTAAATATGTGGAGTATCTTCAAATCGTTTTATTCGCAATGTAGTAAGGGCCTATAAATTCATATTAGAATATTTTTTTTAAGTTAAACATTATTGAAAAGGTCATTTATTAATTGGATGAATAATGAACAGTAGATGTCAGGAGAATGCGTTTCTGCAGTGAAGAGATGAAAAAAAAACGCTTTTGGCGTCGGCGCTTCGCTCCGAATCCCACTGATAAGTAATGAGCTGTGGATGTAAGGAGAATGCGTTTCTGCAGTGAAGAGATGAAAAAAAAACGCTTTTGGCGTCGGCGCTTCGCTCCGAATCCCACTGATAAGTAATGAACAGTAGATGTCAGGAGAATGCGTTTCTGCAGTGAAGAGATGAAAAAAAAACGCTTTTGGCGTCGGCGCTTCGCTCCGAATCCCACTGATAAGTAATGAGCTGTGGATGTAAGGAGAATGCGTTTCTGCTGTGAAAAATGCAAGGAAACGCTTTTTTCGTCGGTGCTTTGCCCCGAATCCCACTGAGATGGCTTAAAGCGCTGTCTCAAACCCCCAAGCTATCAAAAGAAAGGCCTCAACATTACTGTTTTTTTTCTCGTTTTTTTTTTATCCGAAAGTTGAGAAACACTGTTTTTTTTATTCTCATATATATATATATATGCTGCACGCAAGTTTATGCATAGGGTTAGGTTTTATTGGGTGTTAGGGTTAGGGATTGGAAATAAATCGCCCCCCCCCCTCCAAAGTTCTGGATCCGCTAGTGTGTGCATATTGGGCTGTATCAAAACAACCGGTTTGGAGACATGATCCCTCCAGGAGATGCACATTACAGCGTAAGTGAAAGCTATGTAATCTATGCTCTTGACGACTGTAAATTGCTCAGCTCTCACTGTCATAAAAAAAAAGTGTGCTCAAAACATAGAATTTTGGTTGCTGCAGTCAATTTGGTATTTTCCCAGACGCGCTTAGAGAGTTTTGCCATTGCCTTAGAAGCATTTCCTATTCTTTTTGTCAGCTCAGTGTCTAAATTTAGTTTGCTGGCTATTGTTGTTTCCTAGTAGGGGAATTTTTCAGGATTATAAACTTGCAAAAGTATTGACTAACAGACAGACAGCATAGACAGCATAGACAGACAGACAGACAGACAGACAGATAGATAGATAGATAGATAGATAGATAGATAGATAGATAGATAGATAGATAGATAGATAGTGTTATGACTCTACATTGCAAGTTGTCATTAGGTGTGAGACTGCGCACCAGGAGACACGGGACAGAGACAGGAAATAAGTGGGGAAGTCAAAAGATGGCTGATGTAAACAAGTGTTGTTATTATTCGAATGTGTCATTGTTATCCGACTAGTAGTCTATTCTTAAATTGCTGTTTTTATCTATCACTTTCGTTGAGGTTCTTTGGGCTCGCTGTAGGCAGAGTTACAGCAATTGGTATCAGAAGTGGGATTCTCAACGAAAGTGGGAACAAGGTCTTTGTACACTACCGTTACAACATTTTCTTCTCGGATAACCCTACGTAAGTTTTGGTAGGCCAACGTGAGAAAGATACGGGATGGCGTCAACGAAAACACTTGGTCAGCTTTCATTGATAGAACGTAAACGAGAACTCAGATGCAGAGAGTTGAAGGTAAGCGGCAACAAAGAGGCGCTCATGGAGCGTCTGAAGCAAAGCATCATAGATGATGAACAGGATCCGGACACCTATTTATTTGAAATAGAACCCGATACGGGGGAGATTTGGAATTCGATGAAAGAGCAAATAAAGGAAGACCTGAAATTGGTGAAGGATGAACTTAAAAATGAATTAAGTAATAAACTGAGCTCTATAGAAGTCCGTTGTGTTTGGATTGAAAAGGATATGGACGATTACAAACAACAATTAAGAAATGAGGTAACTGAGCTCCGGTCGCGGATGGTAGAGGATGTCGCTTCGCAAATTCAAGTATTACGAAATGAAATGAAGGCGGAGCTAGAAAAAAAAACAAGATGCGGGTGCCACGGTGACTGAAATGACGGGGAAGACTAAACCGCCGTTGTTTGACGGCTCTGTGTCTTGGTCGGTGTATCGATTGCAGTTTGAAGCGGCGGCCAAAGTCAACAGATGGAACACTAAGGCAGAGAAAGCAACTGGTCTGGTGTTGGCACTCAGAGGCAAGGCAGCAGAATTGTTACAGACAATGAAGGACCAGACGGACTTCGATGCTATGGTCAATACAATGGAACTGCGATACGGCGACGAGCACTTACAGGAAGTGTTTAGAATACAATTAAAAAGCCGACTGCAGAAATGTGGAGAGACACTACGACATTGAGCGTCTTGCCCGTCTGGCTTACCCATTGGCAACACCAGAAATTTTGGATGTTATTGTTACAGATGCCTTCATAGATGGAGTGCGAGATGCAGAACTTAAAAAAGCCATTCGAATCAGCGGAAAACGGAAAGTAAACGAAGCCCTTATCTATGTTCTGTCCTATGTGGCGGCCAGAGATTCAGCGAGGGCCACGCAGCACAGCCGGACGATAGATGCTCGGGAGGAGGATCCTACACAGCTGGTACGAAGACTGGTAGGGGAGGCTATAGACGAAAGACGACTCCAGGAGGAGGATCTTTCACGGCTGGTCAGAAGGGTGGTGGACGAGACTAGAGACGGACGGCGACCCTATTTCAGACAAAATATAACACTTCTTCGCTGCTGGAACTGCAACACCCCTAGTCATATGCAAAGGGATTGTACCAGAGGGTTTCGGGGTCGTGGACGCCAATCACAAGAAAGACACAACGGCAACCGGGAAAACTAATATCTGCCGGTTTCACGAAGCGGAGACAGGCAGCGCGGTATAAAGAGGCTTCAAAAATGGTTATTTCTGTCACTGTGTTGGGAAGAAACAGAAGTTTAAAGGTATAAGGAAAGATCGGCCGCGGGTGTTGCGCTTTTCTTTTGGACACCGGGGCATCTCGGTCGATAATTAGACCCGATTATATTGGAGATCAGGAAATAACAGAAGCAAACAGTTATACACTTAAAACAGCTAGTGGCGAACTAATACCAGTGTTGGGACAGGTCAGACTTAACTTTGAAATTCAAACCCAACCATTCAGTCATGAGTTCCTGATCGCAAACGTGACTGACGAGTGTATCCTCCGCTTGGATTTTATGCAAGCGTTCGGGCTTGTCTTTAAACATGGCTAATGGCACTGTACAATATGCTAACATGGAGATTCCATTACTTGAGGAGGATAAGGGAGACGGTCAAGCGAGAAGAATTTTGTTGGTAGAAGATACGACCATACCAGCACAATCGGAATGTATCATAGGGGGAAAGGTTGAAGGACATTGCAAAACAATTAGTACAAAACTCGTAGAAACAGCGAGAGGAACAGAAAATAGTCTGGCTGTAGGAAAGACGTTGGTGGTCAGTGTTGGTGATAGAAAGGTCCCTATGAGAGTCATGAATCTTTACTCTCAGGAAAATAAGTTACGAGCGGGCAGTGTCATAGCGGACTGTTACTCCGTGGATCTGATCACACAATGTCGGGATGCAGAGGGATCGACAAACACGGTAGCGAAGGAGAGTGCACAGATACACAAAATTCTTACCAAGATGGAAGAAAATCTTTCGATGGAAGAATATAACAAAGCTGATTACCGGGCATTAAATAATGTCACGCAGAAAGATAGTTATCCTCTTCCCCGCATTAATGACACATTGTACACGCTCGCCGGGTCACGAATCTTCTCTACTCTAGACCTCAAGAGCGGATATTGGCAGATAGGGATGCATCCCATTGATAAAGAAAAAACGGCCTTTTCAGCTGGAAGTGGCTTGTGGCAATTTAAGCTGATGCCATTTGGCCTATGCAATGCACCAGCTACTTTTGAGAGATTGATGGATTAAGTTTTAAAAGGTCTTAACTGGAATACTTGCCTAGTATATCTTGATAACATTATCGTGCTCGGAAGAACATTTGATGAACATCTAAACAATTTGAGAGAAGTGTTTCAGAAGATTCGAAGTGCGGGTATGAAGCTCAACCCCAAGAATTGTGACCTATTCAAGAGGAAAGTAAAAAATTTGGGCCATGTTGTATCAAGCGAGGGTATAAGCACGGATCCGGACAAAAGTGAAGCGGTTAGGCAATGGCCTGTCCCTGGAAGTGTACAAGAACTGAAAAGTTTTCTGGGTCTTTGCACTTATTACCGACGCTTTGTTCCAGGCTTCTCTATGATTGCAGGAGTCCTTCACCAACTGACAGAACAGAAAAAACGGTTTATATGGACAATAGAATGCCAGGAGGCGTTTGAAAAGTTAAAAGAGTCTCTCCTTTCGTCGCCGATGTTAGCATACCCACTGTCGGGTACACCATTGATTCTGGATACAGACGCAAGCGGTACGGGGATATGTGCTGTGCTATCGCAGAGCATTGGTGGAAACGAAAAGGTCGTAGCTTACTTTAGTAGAAGGTTGTCAAAGTCTGAAAGGAATTATTGTGTTACGAGACGTGAATTGTTGGCTGTAGTTGATTCAATTAAACATTTTCATAAATATCTCTATGGACAAAGGTTTAAACTGAGAACTGACCACGCAGCCTTGAAATGGCTACTATCTTTCAAGAATCCAGAGGGACAGGTGGCGAGATGGGTTGAACGGTTGCAGAGTTATGAATTTGAGACTGAACACAGGAAGGGACTGATTCACCAGAATGCCGATGCATTGTCTCGAAGACCATGCGAAATGCAGTGCAGGCACTGCGTGAAGGCAGAAGAAAAAGAAACTGAGTGTCGTCGTCTAGGAGTAGATGTCACCGGGTTCTGGGCAGATGAAAAAATTAGAGAGGACCAGTTGGAAGGTAATGATCTGGCTCCCATTCTGCTATGAAAGGAGAATGGACAACGGCCCGAGTGGCAGCACATCTCTGAAAAAAGGGCTGCCATGAAAGCGTACTGGGCTCAATGGGACTCAATAAGCATCCTTAATGGTGTCCTAAGAAGGGTCTGGGAATCAGTTGACGGCACATCGAGGCGTTTTCAGCTTATATTACCGAAAATCAGAGTGTCTGGGGGGCTGCAGGAAATTCACAACGGTACCAGTGGATCTCATCTGGGCGTTAATAAGACCCTCGATAAGGTTCGCCAAAGAATTTACTGGTTCAGATACAGAGAGGATTTAGAGGAATGGTGCCGGGGCTGCGACGTCTGTACAGCCTTCACGCAAAACAAGGGGACGAATGCAACAATACATAGCTGGAGTTCCGTTTGAAAGGATTGCAATCGATGTGGCAGGGCCATTTCCTGAAACTAGACGAGGAAATAAGTACATACTGGTAGCTATTGATTACTTCACTAAATGGCCGGAGGCGTATGCGATACCGAACCAAGAAGCAACAACGGTAGCAGAAACGCTTGTAGAGAACTGGATTAGTCGTTTTGGTGTCCCAATGGAACTACACTCCGATCAGGGCAGGAACTTTGAATCTAGAGTATTTCAGGAAATGTGCCGGGTGCTTGGCATCAATAAAACTCGCACTACACAAATACACCCGCAGTCAGACGGAATGGTAGAGCGGTTTAATCGTACCTTAGAACAATACTTGTCGAAGGTCAACGATGATCGACAAGACAACTGGGATGCATACATTCCAGTGTTCCTGACGTCCTACAGGAGTTCCATCCATTGCTCTACTTCATATACCCCTGCAAAGATGTTGTTCGGCCGGGAACTTCGGTGGCCAAGTGCTTTTGGACTTCCGAGAGACACACCAGTCACTGCTACTGAGTATGTCAACGATCTTAGACGGCGTTTGGAGGAAACGCATTCTCTGGCTCGTGGGACAATGAAGAATAACTGCGATCTAATGAAGACTCGATAGGATAGACGTGCAAATGCCTCGGGGTTTCAGGAAGACGATCTGGTATGGCTATATAACCTCCAGAGAAGAAAAGGTAGATCCCCAAAACTCCAAAGTGACTGGGAAGGTCCCTATCGTGTCGTTAAAAGGATCAATGATGTGGTCTACCGAATTCAGAAGACTCCACGGTCTAGCTTCAAGGTTGTGCACGTGAATCGGCTTCATCTTTATCATGGCGAGGAAAACTTTGTTCGAGACGAACAGTTTTAACGAGGGGGCAGTGTTATGACACTACATTGCACGTTGTCATTAGGTGTGAGACTGCGCACCAGGAGACACGGGACAGAGACAGGAAATAAGTGGGGAAGTCAAAAGATGGCTGATGTAAACAAGTGTTGTTATTATTCGAATGTGTAATTGTTATCCGACTAGTAGTCTATTCTTAAATTGCTGTTTTTATCTATCACTTTCGTTGAGGTTCTTTGGGCTCGCTGTAGGCAGAGTTACAGCAATAGATAGATAGATAAGATAGAGAGATATAGATATAGAGAGACAGATTCAGTTTGGAACCTTGATGATAGGCTACGTTGTAATTTTTTTTAGAAAGTCTAAAAAAATATTTAGTACTTACTTTCCAATCAACTTGGCAGTCTCTATTTTCAGTTCTAAAGCTATGTCCTATTCGACCACCTAACGCATTCAACAAGAGTGCGCCTAAAATGAGCACTCCAATCAATGTGTCAGCAGCCATGGTGGTAGAATAAAATGTTTGAATTCGATTCGTTTTTTTTTTAGTATATAGTGAGAGAATTTTTTTTTTCCAGTAGACACTAAATGTTTTAAACTACTTTGTATGTGCTTGCATGCGTGCTGCAACGATCTATTTAGAACAGGACTCGTGGCTGACGTCTTGTAAACTGAAATCAATACTAAGCATTAGCGAAGTTTTTTTTAAAAAAGGAACCGGTTTTATAATCACTTGAAATTTATCAAAATGCTGAAATTACCCACCGACTACGCCCGTTTATTTGTTTCCTGCATAAAGGTCCGCATTTTAATGCTACCGGGCAGTACCGCTTTAGGTAATTGGGGCCCCTAGGCGAAGTTAGTTTGGTGGCCCCAAATGAAAAATACAAATAAAGGATAAACTGTGAAAAAAAATAAAATTATGCAATTTATATACCCCAACAATAACAGTTGGGATAAGCTTCCATATTTCTTCAATTAAAAAAAAATCCTTTGAGTCCCTGCTACCCCTAAAATACAGTTAGTTCTAGCATCAGTTAGGCGGCATTGGAGCAGCCCGTTCAATCTCCTTCTTTCTCTCTCTCTCTCTCATTCTCTCTCTCCTCCACTCTCTCTTTCTCTCTCTCTTTATATATATATATATTGTAATGTCCAAGTTTAGTTAGAGTCTGGTAGATTAATATATTGTGTATTGTTTTAGCGACGGTTAACGTAGTGACGTAGTCAGACAGTAGGAGAATGGTCGAACATGGAGAACAATATGGCGATAGCTTAGAAGACGTTTGATTAGTATTAGAGATACAAAAGTAGCCACGGAGAAGTAGACGAGACAAGACATCTCGAGTGGTAATAAATGCATCATTTAAGGTAGTAGAAAGTCATAATCAAGTATATATTTATAACTTTTTGCACACTGCGCATCATAATGCTTTTCCACATAGATTTTGTCTTTAAATGGAACGGCACACTTAATGATGCTCCCCTTCAGCACAATACTTTAGGCCACTGGCGGATCCAGGGGGGGGGCGGTAGGGGCGATCGCCCCCCCCACTCGGCTATATACTGATTATTTATATTTCAACCTATTTTTAGATTATTTCGCCGCCCCCCCCCTCAAGTATGTTGGCCGATTTGGTGGGGTCGGGAGGGGGTGATGGTATCATTGCTGCCCTCCCCCTCCAATACACTTTCGAGTGTGGGGGGGGGGGTCCAATTTATTTGTAGAAATCACAGCTTGCTAACAGAATCAATTAAATATCCATGTGACTAAAACTTTTTATTGATATTTTAACCGATCTTTATATTATGTCGTTCCCTGTTTGCCGATTGCTGGGGGGGGGGGGGGGGGCGAATACCTCTACTGCCCTTCCCACTTAAACCCTTTGAGTGGGGGGGGGGCGGTCCGTTTTTATGGAGAAATCATAGTTTGTGAACAAAATTAGTTGAATTAATACATACATTTTATATTATGTCGCTCTCTTTCTGGTATTTTGGCCGATTCGGTGGGGTTGGGGGGAGGGCGATAGCATGTAGTGCCCTCCCCACTTAGCTCTCTGAGTGCTGGGGGGGCGGTCCTATTTTCTGGAGAATCATAGTTTGTGAACAAAGTTAGTTAAATATATATATATAATATAAACTACGTATGATATGTGACCCATTGAATATTATGCCGTAACACATTCTAATCTCAAATTGTATCATTAGTAAATTTAAATGAAAAAGGGTTGTACCAGGTGGGAGGGGCGATACATGCAATTGCCTTCCCCCATCGGACAAATCAATACTTTTTGTTTTCGTATTATAGTTAAGAAATTACAAAATTTAAAAAATCTGTCACTAATATAATTTATATATACTATAAATTAAATTCTTATATCGACTCGCCCCACCCCTTTTCTTTAATGCTAAATGCAATCTTTAGCAGAAATTATTAAAGGAGCGAGAATTAATCGTTTTCACTCTACCGCCCCTCCCATTTCCAGACAGAGTTTATGTAATTTCACATGAATTTATCATAATTATTTTAAGAAAGACTTTGCATTGGAAAGTTAGAATTCAAACGAAATTTTTCAGTATAAGTGTCATGATTGAGATGAGTTCTAAACTCAAATAATACACTCATAGTCGCCTTTTCCCAAACTTTACTCAATCTAATATTTTTCTAGTTGACTAAATTTGGGACTATAACTCACAAATTATACTATTTATCGAATTATTTTTTTTTGGCGGCGATCCTCAAAGCCAAAATCTAAATATGTGGGGTATCTTATCTTTTCAAGGAACAAATCGGTTTTATTTGCAATGTATTTAGGGCCTATAAATTCATATTAGAATATTTTTCAAGTAAAACATTATTCAAAAGGTCCTTTTTTAATAGTATGAATAATGAGCTTTATGTCAGGAGAATGCGTTTCTGCATTGAAGAATGCATGAAAACGCTTTTGGCGTCGGGGCTTCGCCCCGAACTCCACTGATGAATAATGAGCTGAAGATGTCAGGAGAATGCGTTTCTGCAATGAAGAATGCATGAAAACGCTTTTGGCGTCGGGGCTTCGCCCCGAACTTCACTGATGAATAATGAGCTGTACTTGTGTGTGTGAGCTGTACTTGTCAGGAGAATGCGTTTCTGCAGAATGCGTTTCTTCATATATATATACTAGCTTTAATTTTACCCGGCTTTGCTCGGGTTTTTTTTTCCTACAAATAACATGCATTAATTCCGCTTGAATAATTAATGACGTGAACAAAAAGATGGTAATTTATTTAAGAAGTATATCAATTCATCTAGTAATAAAAAAAAGGATTGTCTATGATAATGTTAGCCTACATTTCTGTTCGGTGATTTCAAGTTTCTATTTAGATCTGTTTATTCCATTGTTAAAGAAACCTTAGCCAGTGTAGTAAAAGCTTCCCTTTATATCGTGTTTAAGTAATCAGCACGAAAATCTGGTTTATAGTTTTCTAAAGTATCCCCACAGATGAAGTGAATCGATGTGTACACAAAAGTCAAACTCTGTGTGCTGTTACAGCCAGAGCCGTTTCTCTGAGTTGATCATTCTAATATAAAGCCTGTTGATATACTATGTTTTTTTGTTTTTTGCTCAGCAGCAAATACAAACAGATTTCTCGGAGAACCCACAAGGGAACATGCAACGTTAAGTTGGCCATGAGAGAAGCAGGGGGATTCCAGGTTGATTCCTGCAACTTTCAGTGACTGTTCCTTGTCAGTAATTAAATTTAGTATAGTATCATATGCTTTTCTTTGGTCTGGCACCAATTTCGGTTCATTTTCAGTGATGAAATTGGAAAGGTCATCAATATTAAAACTACGCTCACGCAGTAATTCTCTGCAAAAAGCATTTCTTTCGGGTGATTTTAAGCCTACATGTTTCAGGTCTTTTCCAGCCATTGTTAAACATAGGTCTTCCAGGGCAATCAAGGCCTCATCATATATTATGTTTGAAAAATCAATTAGAATATCTGGATTTTCTCTTCTCTTTTGTAGAAGTATGTCATCACTCAGTGCATTTTTATACTTTTCCCAAAGATCAAGTGGATTTGATAATCCACATGTTGTCAACAAAAGAGCAAAAAGATGGCGTACTCTCTGTGCTGTCCCTGTCTGAGCAGCCTCGGCCAGAGCTGCTTCCCAATGCTCATCGTTGTCTAACATGCCTCGTCTTTGGCAAGCCTCTCGAAAGGTTTGGCACACCACACCGTCAACAGTTTTTAAATTAGTAAAAGAGGTCGGGAGTTTTACAACATGAAGGAGCATGCGCAAATAAAAGCATTCTGCATTTGTTGGATGCACAGTGTAGACTCGTCCAAGGGCATCACTCATTTTTACTCCTGGATGATCTTTGACATCAATACCTTGCTTTCTTCTACTAAAACATTTTTGGGATGTATTCCATGTGTAATATTTTGGTACGTCATAGTAAAGCAATGTTTGCGCAAAAGGATCACTCTGACACAGCTCAAAAAATGCAAGAAGGGTAGATTTTGGTAGCGACTGTAACTTTTCTTTTAAGCTAGCTGCATCAAAATACATTCTTTGACCATTTTCTAAGTGCACACTAAGATGCACCACAGTTGGGTGACGTTCGTGTATTGAGAATCCCAATATCCGCCAAACAGCTTCATTGGAGCTTCATTGTATCTTCCAGATTGAAAGGATTCAATTTCATCCAAATTTGGTCCACTTTTGTGTAGTCCCAATATGGCCTGGTCACTACCTTTGTTGACATACTTAAAAATATATTTGATAGATTTCACTGAGTGACAAAATTCTACATTAATGTGAGCACAAAACATTTTAATTAGCAGAGGATTATAAGGAACAACCCATCTGTTGTCAATTATTATTTCCTGCCAAATATTTCCATTTAGTTTCTTGATTTTCGCGGTGTATCCTCCATCTCCTGGCTTCCTTCTCCTGTACAATGGATATCCATCTTCACTTGACTGTGTTTCTTGAATTAAGCTTCTTGGACATTTTTTGGAAAATTTTCCTTCTATCATGCAGGGTGAGATACTGTTAAAACCTCCACACGGACCACGGATCATATTCTTTGTCACGATATCAAAAAGTAGAGGATCTTCTTGAGGGTCCGGAATCTCAGCACTGATGATGCTATCGACGTCAGTGGGTTTTATTTTATTTTTGAGCCAAATAAGAATGTGGGAGTGTGGAAGGCCCCGCTTTTGCCATTCTATGTTGTACATCCAGCATCTAGTCACACCAAAGATTTGCGATTTTGTGATTACGTCCATCATTTTTGCCAGTTTTCTCTTAAAAACACGTGCCAGTATGTCATGAGGGTCAGTTGGTTTCTGTTCATCTAATAGTGTCTCCTTTATTTCTGACCAAGCCGGATTGTACGTAAATGTAATGAACAAATCAGGTCGACCATAGTTACGCACAAATGTCATTGCATCCAGGGTGTATTCATGCATGTGTCGGCGACTACCAGTAACCGAAGAAGGTAGAATTACCATTTTACCTAATTCATTTGGATAGTCATCATTTTCAATGGCATCTTTCAAGTGAATATATTCGTCTGTTCGAAGTTTCTTTTGGTTTAATCGAATGAACAATAACCTCTCACTTTCAATCTTAGCATACATATCTACGATGTATTGATGGAAAAGATGTTGACACATTAAGATGTGATTGACTTCGCCTTCCCGCTGCATTATCCTAAATGCATAGTAATCCATTGCGGACACTTTCTTCTTTGGAACAGGGACTTCGGTTTATGGATCAACCTGCGGAATTCCAAAAGATGATTGGGTACTGCAAAGCATCGTACGACCTGTGAGTCTCTGCAACTCTTTGCAAGGTGTTGTTCCTCCTCTCAAGTGCTATATCTCGTTTTCCAAATTCATTTCCTACCATCACAAGGGCCACCTCATCAGTAATAGGAGCATTAAAGCTTCTAGGATGTTCTGTACTGGGTACTCTATCAGCTCTAATAATTACCTTATAGTCATCAGTTGGCATTTTGTCTAAACTTGTTTTAAAGAATTGAACATTAAAAATGTGCATTGTTAATAAAAAGTATAGTCACGTATAAAAGAGAGTAGGCTATATTGAACTCTCATTGATTTAAATTAATAAATAACGCAAAATAGAGTTTAATTATTCAATTTATTATTCAAATGTCAACATCTGTTTTTATTTATTTTTTTGTAGTTCTGTGAGTTCATGACCCCTTGACGCGTCGCCTTGGTGACAAAAAAAAAGCGATAAACTATATTTTATAATTAAAGCAAACGCGTAAATTTAACTGATAATATAACATTGTTAGTTTAATTTTATCTAGATCTAGATCTAGACTTAAAAAAATCGGTTGCCATAGTAGTCTAGTCTATAACTAAACACTTTAAGCTTGGGTCGACCTATATAGATGTAAATCAACACGCTAAAGCCATTCACATCTATAGCGCATGCGTGACCTTTTTGGTGCGCGATATGAATGAAAAATGTCAACATGGTAAATAGATATGTGTAGCTATGTTGTATAGAAGTCAAGAAATGGTGCGCGCGAGCCATGGAAAAATGTGTCAATGCGGCTAAAGCTATTCGCATTTATAGCGAACGATTTTATGTAAAAAATGTTTTGTAAACTCAAATTTGAAGGTTAATTTTCATTAAATAATGAAATGAATATACACTAATTTGTATGTTCATGTGTAAAATTACCAAATTATGTTGTCTCAAATGAGAGCCAATTTAGATCTAGCATCTCTGCGCATGCGTGACCTCTTCGTCTTTCGTCATTTAGATACATGGCCTAGATCAAGGAGGTTATATTTAGATGGAGATGGCGTGACGTCACTAGGTTGAAGCCAAATCGCAGCCATCTTGGTCTACTCAAATTAAAACGTGTAGTCTGTTTTTTTTTGAGAAATTTGTTCGACAATATTTCACGACATTATTTAAATATCTGTACATTGTACAATATCTTATAAAACGTTAAAAACGCAGTGTATAGAATAAAATAAACATTACAAATGCATTCTTGTTCGGCATACGGTTGTTCGCAACGACGACCAGAAAACGGGATATCGCTTCATCGGTTAGTTTGGTTTTTAGTCACTAAAGGCCTACAGATGACAAAACTTTCCCCTCGCAAATAAAAATTAATGTCTCGAGCCATTTTCATTTGTCATACAAACTAGACATTGATCTAACTAGATCTAGACCTAGTTTTAGATCTAAATCCAGGGGCCGATCCAAGGGGGGGCCTAAGGGGCACGTGCCCCCCCTAAGAGAAGTGTTGGCATAAGGGGCACGTGCCCCCAAAAATTGCTGAAAGGTACGTGACCATAATTTCCATACACATTTGAGACGTATTTATTTTTGTTCAACTTAAAATTTGTTGAAATTCGTATATATGTAAATGTTATTCACTGACAGGTGTAATTCCCAACTTAAATTTAGAATAAAAACTGCAAAAACATGGTCGGTGACCGTGTTAACATATTATTCGCTGCAAAGTTTGTACCTAATTCATTATTAAGTAAATTTAAGTGATGAAGTGATTCTAAGCCATGTGTTGTTTTATTTTTTATACGATGTTTTACGATTACAGAAAATGAATGATAAAACCAAGCGAAAGATGTCAGGTCCTGAACGAGTGAAAGAGGAAAAGAAGCAGAAGTTGGTGGATAGTTTCGGATCTATGAAAACAATCAGTGCTTACTTTCTCAGTCAAAACAAAACTCCACTACCTACATCATCAGTCCAAGATCAGTCAACTCCGTCTACATCTACAGTGCACGATATACCGCCTACATCCGCATCTGCAATCCATGATCAGTCGCCCACAACTACGTCTGCAGTGCATGATATACTTCCTCCATCCGTATCTACAGTCCATGATTCGCTGCCTCTATCTAAGACTACAGTGCACGATATACCTCTAAATTCATCAAGTGTCACTAACTCATTTGAAAATAAAATGCTTCAAGAGTTTATCAAACCATATGACATTGGGCTACTATATAAAAAAATTAGACAGTTTTCAGCTTCCAATAGATATGACATTATCCGGAATGTAGCGAAGCCAGATGTTAATCATTGCTTTCCACAAACACAAGAAGGTAAAAAGAAACGCTCATTTCAGTACAAATGGTTGGTAGCTAATCAGTGGCTAGTTTACAGTCAAGCTTTAAACGGCGGTTTATGTTTACCATGCATTATTTTTGCTAAAACGAGTCATAGATCAACAGGTGTATTTGTAAGCACACCATTGACAAAATTTAAAGATGGACCACAAGATATATATAAGCATACTGAAACGGAATACCATAAAAATTCAATGAAAGATTTGGCATCATTTATTGAGATAATGGAGCAGAGACAAGCTAATGTCATCCAGCAGACTTGCAGTAGCATCCAATTACGTATACAACAAAATCGTCGAAAGCTGATGTCAATTCTACAAACAGTCATACTCTGTGGTAGGCAAAATATACCACTTCAAGGACACAATGAGACAGACACTAATTCTAATAACAACCGTGGAAACTTCCAAGCCCTTCTGGATTTCCGTATTTGTGCTGGTGATAATATTCTAGAAGAACATTTCAAAACTGCTCCAAAAACTGCAACATATAGGTCAAAAACCATTCAGAATCAACTGATTAATGGGTGCGGAGACAATATTAGGTGTACAGTGGTAGAACAAATAAAAGAGGCTGTTTACTTCAGCATTATGGCTGATGAGGTGACTGATGCATCTAACAAGGAACAGTTAGCGCTTGCAGTTCGATTTTATGATGGTGTACAGATTTGTGAAAGATTTGTAGATTTTATAAGATGTGATAGTGTAACAGGAGAATCAATTGCCAAACTTTTGATTGGTAAACTGCAAGAATACGGTTTGGATTTGTCTAAGCTGCGTGGTCAAGGCTTCGATGGGGCTGGCAACATGGCTGGTAAAATCAAAGGAGCTGCAGCTATAATCAGTCAGCAGTATCCTAATGCTGTTTACTTCCATTGCAATTCTCACGTTCTCAATCTTGCTGTAGTCCAAGCCTGCTCATTACAACCAATTAGGAACATGATGGGTACTTTGCTTGAGGTCTGTATATTTTTTAAGTATTCACCTAAGCGTCATTTGCAATTGCAGCATAATATTCAGCATCTATGTCCTGAGTCCAGAAAGCAAAAACTTGTTGATCTATGCAAGACTAGGTGGGTAGCCAGGCATGATGCATTGGAAGTGTTTGGAGAACTTTATACAGCAGTTGTGCAAACTTTAAATGATATAGCTGACGGTGATTCCTGGAATCAAGAATCAGTAGCAAAGGCACGCGGTCTTCTTTTGGGGGTGACACAGTTTGATTTCTTAATTTCTTACGTTACGTGCTGCAATGGTCTCCGTTTTATTCATTCACTCAGTGTGAGTTTACAAGGTCGATCAATTGACATTTGCTCTGCCATGATAGAAGTGTCAAATGTAATTAGCAGCATTGAAAGATGCCGGAAGGAAATTGATGAGGTTAGTTTAGAATGGTATACGCAGGCCACTTCTTTATCCAAGTCAGTCGATGCACCAGAGCCAAGTGTACCACGATTAGGTAAACGGCAGATAAATAGAGCAAATACACCAAGTGATTCACCAGAACAATATTTTCGTCGTACTGCCATAATACCTTTCATTGATCATTTACTTTCAGAGTTAAAAACAAGATTTTCACCCTTGCAACAACGTGCTGTTCAAGGGATTGCTCTCGTTCCTTCTATCTTCTTGTCTAATCCACAAACTAAGAAGAAAGAAGCTAAAGCTTATGGCGAATTAATTGTAATGGATCTTCCATCACCACACACATTGTGTACAGAATTGGAATGTTGGCAGAGTAAATGGGAATCAAGCTCATCAGATGTTCCATCTTCCCTAGTGACAACACTTCAACAAACTTCTGCAACCTTTTATCCTAATATTCACACCATGCTACGTGTGTCAGCAACAATTCCGGTGACGTCATGTGAGTGTGAACGATCATTCAGTCGTCTTCGCCAGTTAAAGACATACTTACGTTCAACAATGGGAGATGAACGACTTTCTTCATTGGCCCTCATGTGCATAAACCGTGACATAGACATTGATACAGAAAAGGTGTTAGACAAATTTGCACGTGATCAAACTCGCAGAATGGAACTTATGGATATTCTTTCCGATTAACATATCATATTCTCTTTTATGTGGGCAACACTAGGATTTAGATATTAAGTGGCACTCTATGTTGTGTGTTAAGGCGCATCCACATATGGGCGATATCGCCAGCAAACTTGCCTGTCCATACTTGCGCAACCTCTATACAAACCTATGCAATTAAATCTCCCGCAATATTACAAGCGATTGCTTACAATCTGCAATCGACGTCCACACCTGCGCAATCGGTTGCCCGCCATCAAATTCAATATGAACTGTATTTTTTATAACAGGATTGGTATCTGTTAGCTGAATTCAATGCCAAAAACGTTTTATATTTTCTTTCCCTATATATATATATATATATATATATATATATATATATATATATATATATATATATATATATATATATATATATATATATATATATATATATATATATATATATCAAGAAATTACCGACACATTTTATTTGTGCCCCCCCTAGACAAAATTTCTGGATCGGCCCCTGTAAATCTATATGTAAGATATAAGTCTAAGTCTAGATCTAAAAATAGATCTAATTCTCTTAAGTCTAGATCTCGAGTTAGATCTAAGTCTATAGGCCTATCTAAGTCTACATGTCTAGATCTAGAGTTAGATCTAAGTCTATAGGTCTATCTAAGTCTACATGTCTAGATCTAGAGTTAGATCTAAGTCTATAGGCCTATCTAAGTCTACATGTCTAGATCTAGAGTTAGATTTAAGTCTATATCTAAGTCTAGATATCTTGATCTAGATTTAGATATAGAATCTTGATATAGAATCTACTATATCTAGATTAGAACTCGTATTATAAATATAGATCTATGTAGATCTGGCCTCTATTTATTGTAATTTAGATTGTTGTCAAGTGTATAGCCTAATGACGATGTGTGAAAACTGCGCGGTATAAAAGTATTTTTTAAAAACTTATTATTGGAAACGAAGTTCGTATTAAATACAATATTTGAATCAGTATGCTATTCCATGAGTTAGTTAATAAATGGAAAATCTATTTTATAATGATCCATTGATGCTTTTTCAATCGTGACCTTAGATGCACTTTTTTTTTGTACCAATGCGCGAATCTATGAATGAAGCTTGATTTATTAATGAAGAAGTTTGTAAACTTTCTAATAAGACTAAACTTCCCCTGAAGTTTTTCATTGAAAAGTGGTGTAATTTTTTGAAAAATCTGTTTGCATATATAATTTAAAAAATTAGATGGTTCACTTTCGGAAAAGAATAATGTAGCCGTTGCATCAGAACTTTGAATGATCTAAAATATGATGTCCAATTTTCATTTTCTCTTCTAGTTTCTGAGATCAAAATGGAACGGACGGACAGACAGACGCACAGACAGGCCACAAAAAACTAATAGCGTCTTTTTCTTTTCCACTTTCGGGGGCGCTAAAAAAATTTAAAGAAAAAAAGCTATCATATTAAATGCCTTTTTATAACACTGTTCAGATATATACTGGGCCCAATGTATCAAGTATTCTTGTACTCGTGTTTCGTTGTGTTGAAATAGTTTATAGGTCATAGACTAGTGAATTATTGTCTCCCTTATCCCCCTCTCGACATTCATTTCATATCTTTACACAAACACTTCTTAGGTCGACCAGTTGTAGTGTATACACAAACACTTCTTAGGTCGACCAGTTGTAGTGTATACACAAACACTTCTTAGGTCGACCAATTGTAGAGTATACACAAACACTTCTTAGGTCCACCAGTTGTAGAGTATACACAAACACTTCTTAGGTCGACCAGTTGTAGAGTATACACAAACACTTCTTAGGTCGACCAGTTGTAGTGTATACACAAACACTTCTTAGGTCGACCAGTTGTAGTGTATACACAAACACTTCTTAGGTCCACCAGTTGTAGAGTATACACAAACACTTCTTAGGTCCACCAGTTGTAGTGTATACACAAACACTTCTTAGGTCCACCAGTTGTAGTGTATACACAAACACTTCTTAGGTCCACCAGTTGTAGAGTATACACAAACACTTCTTAGGTCCACCAGTTGTAGTGTATACACAAACACTTCTTAGGTCCACCAGTTGTAGTGTATACACAAACACTTCTTAGGTCCACCAGTTGTAACCTTCTCGTCTGAAACTTTCTCCCCTCAAAGTTTCTATCCCTTGTATTTCCAATGGTATCGATATGCTTTAAATCCGAATGCAAATAACTGTAACGCACTTCTGCTTAGTTTGTTCCGAATCTTTTATTTATTTAACGTAACAGTCAGCATTACAATGGTTACGTATATTCTTTTTGGCGTCCTCCAGTGGAATGCTCCCATCTCTAACCACATAGTTTTGGCCGCTTATTTTTTTTTTTTTTTTGCATTTCTCAATTTGCAATTTAGTTTACTCTTTACACGTGACTTTTTTTTCTTAATAGATCTGAACTTTACATCAAACTGTATAGAGATACCCAAAAGTCGCGAACATCAGTTTTCTAGAAGGACATAGCTTTTGGATAATATTTAGAATAGAAGTTTCTAAGATTCTAGAAAAGACGATTTTAAAAAAGCAAAAATTGTTGGATAGTGAGTTATTCGGGGTTCTTGATTTCTTGTGGATCCATAAGTCCTAATAAGTACTTTATATCTTTGAAGTCATTATTTGTGAAATTAAAGTTTAAGTCAAGAAGATAGAAAAGCTCTCAGTTGTATCACTATATTGAAGTGCTATTACGTTGTTCGTTTATTACTTCAGTGGTTTTGTAAGAATAGATGTCAAGCAGTGCTGTAGTATGAAGTATTAATTTAAATTTTTGAAGGAGTTCTTTAGTCATTAGTTGGCAAGCAATTTAGTTTGTGCCTTTGTATATACACAAAGGAAAATAAGCATAAAATCATAAACATAAACTCGCAACTAATAAACACAGTTATCGTCACAGTAATCACCAGGCGCTGTAACACATTCACCATTCTTTCATCTTTATGCTTGGTTTCTATCTGAATCTATGCAGTGCCTCATGTTCCCTACTGTTGGTGTCAATTTTAAAGCGCTTCTTCTCGCGTTTTCATACATTGGTATACCTTAAATGTGGGCGACCAGCTGTTCTCTGCAATCTATTAGATCCCCCTAGAGTGTCTTGTGGACGTCAACTTTGTGGCATTCTGTAGACATGTCCAAGCCAGCCAAAGGCGTCTATGGCTGATAGCATCGAAATGTTCTATCAACCCTGCTCTTCGCTGCACATCCTCATTGGTTATTTTATCTTGCCACCTTATTTAAAAAATCCGTCTTAGGCATCGGGATTGGAAGTTATTCAGCTTTTCTTCTGCCACGTTTCACTACCGTCTATCTATCTATCTATCTATCTATTTATTTATCTATCTATCTATCTATATCTATCTACCTATCTATCTATCTATCTATCCATCTATACATCCATCTATCCATCTAGCTGTCTATGTTTACCTGAATTGAATACGATGCAATGGCTTATCTAATCAACTGGTATTATGTTTAACTTTAACTCTTTACAGCTTTTGACTAAAGCAAATAGAATAGAATCAATTATTTTAACAGTCTTTCTTTTTTGTTTAATCAAGGTTGGATTCCACAACCTGTTTACTTGGACCTTTACCTGCTGACTACATCCACGCAGATCTTTTCCACGTTCTATGTTGTCATTGGACAATCTTAAAGAGATGTGCTCGTTGCGCATTTTGATAGGTCAAAAAACAAACACAGTCTAAAAACGAGACTATATATATATATATATAGTGTGTGTGTGTGTGTGTGTGTGTGTGTCTCCTCAGATAATGATGTCTAAGCTGGCTTGGTCATGTTCGCCGGATGAAGGACAATCGTATCCCCCCCCTCCAAAAAAAAATTATTATTTACGGGAAACTCTGATCTGGCTCAAGAAAAACTGGTCTCCCCCCCCCCACATGCTTTATTGATATGGATCATTACTACGTGGAGAGAGATGGTGACCAAGAAAAGTATGGACAGCGTACAAATATTGGCCTCAGCTCTGGAAGAAAAAACGTCCCAAACGAAAACTGGCCAACTCCTCTACCAGCAAAGTGGCTTACTTAATTTGCGCTAAATGTGGACGGGAGTGTCTCTCCTAACTAGGGCTCCTCAGTCACATAAACAAGTGTTCTACGAGATAAACCATAGTCGTTACGACTGAAGGAGGCCAACATACATATATACAGTATAGAAAGAAGGGTTCTCACCACACTTCTGTATGAGGCATCTAAGGCTCTTCGAATGATTCCTTCAAAGGTGCTTTCGTTCTATACTCGACATATGCTGGCCAGACCACCTCATGTCTGCTGTGCCTTTGGAAATGTTCATATTGTTTTGTTTAATCTAATTTTCATGCTCATACCATGCTCGGTGCACTTTGAGGACAAGTTTAGAGGGGGGGGGGGGAATGGCTAATTGGAGAAGGTTACTGTGTGGCCTTTTCAAAAGTTTGTTTTTTTAATGTTGCTGGGTCTGAATTCGAACTCGAGGTCTTAAACCTCCATATACAAATATACATTTATATAGTTTAAAAACGCCTGTATTTTAAATTTTTTAGAAAACTATCTAATTGTATACACAAAGCTTTTCTGCCCTTTAATTAGTACATTTTGTATGTAAAAGAAAATTAACCCTAAAAGTGCTGAGCTGTTTTAGAATGAGTGCATACAAAATGTTATTACTATTCTGTTTCTGTTTAAACGCCTGTATTTTAATTTTTTTAGAAAACTATCTAATTGTATACACAAAGCTTTTCTGCCCTTTAATTAGTACATTTTGTATGTAAAAGAAAATTAAACCTAAAAGTGCTGAGCTGTTTTAGAATGAGTGCATACAAAATGTAATTACTATTCTGTTTAGAGGCTAAACTACCACACGCGTTTTAAGGGTTAATTAATTTAATAACAATTTTTTATTGATGTATCTGTTATTATCAACATTGAATAACGTTTCATTTAATCCTAGAATGTGAAGTGGGAGAAATGACGTGTACAAGATTCCTCCCAGACAGACAGATTAAGTTGGTGAAAGCTTTGTAAAAAAATGATTTTGTCTAAACTCGTAAAAAATCAGTGGGGGAGGGGTTATCTAGGAGAAAGTTTCCATAGCTTCTTTTAGTCCCTCAGGATACACAACTCGTGTCGGGATTTATACTTATCCACGCAGGGTTTTACCACTCAGCCACACAACCTATTTATTTTAAAATTAAAATTGATTTATTTTAGAATATATATATATATAACGTTCAATCATATAATTTTGTAAAAAAAAAATTATCATACAATATCATATTGATCTTTTTAAACCTTGATCAGTTTCGAAATCTGTGGAGAGACAAAGAAACGTTTCTATCAACATCAAACCAGACATGTGACACACTAATAACAACACTAAGTGACATAGGTTATTAAGAGTAGGTCAATAAAATCTGGCGAAATATAGGTAAAGTCCATGGCAGGACTCGATTCACTGACCCTGACATGGACCTAACATTGTCCAAGTGTCAGTCAAGCAATAACACTTTCGCCGTCCCGATCTTCAGGAAAAGAGCGTTCAAGCAAGACCAATAGTCATAGAAGGCTTGAACACTGACCTGTGGGCAGTTTAGACCAATTGCTCGTTACCACCTCACCAGTCTCTACGTTGTAGTAACACGCTGTTAGTCTAAACTGCCTACAGACTGTGACGTTACAGATCAGTGTTGAGGCCCTCTATAACGAATGGTCTCTGTATCTGGTCTCGCATCACCACCCAGGGCTACGTGACTTCAAGCCCGCCCACATTTCCATCTATATCAGCCCCCCACAAACTATTCTATATTAGGGTCAGCACGTATTGGAGACCGAGGTTTCTTCAAAATAAGTAATTACCATTAATTAATTGACTAATTTGTTACTTTTTAAAATTGATTCTGATTTTTTTAGGGACAGTAAATAATTGTGAAAAGTTTCAACTTGATCCGAGAAGCAGTGTGGGAGAAATAACGTGTAAAAAAATTGTACCGGACAGACAGAGCTTGTAAAAAATAAGCGAATACCACTACCTTGTAAGCCAATCATATGGTTCTCAGTTATTTACATTTTGTAATAAGGAAAAATAATGTTTTCTCATATGTAACAGCATTGTACTAAAGCAGATACATTAGTTATAAACTCAATGTCAAAGAGCGTAGTAGGTCACCGATTCTAAATAATTGTTCAGAACAACTTGTACTATAGATAATTTAATAGTCATTTTTAAATATAGAAAATAAAATTAAAGCATGATGTAGGAGCTGTTTCTTTTATTTTCAGCTCTTAGATAATCATTTACATCTGAGCTCTCTGAGAGCAACACAAGAAGAGCAACATCATCGGCAATTTTTTGTGAAGAAGCCAAAAGGACTATCCGATTGAAAATCATTAGTGTGTACCATGCTACTAAAACCATAAAAATCATACCTTATCGTTACCGGTACACATTCCGGACAACACTTATGCGGTGGCTGGTAAATTTCAGTACCTTCTTGTTCACACGTCAGAGTCCCACAATCTTCTATTGTGCAATAAGCGGAATTTAGTGATTTTGACCAACACTGGCACCGGGTGCACAGATCCATGGCATAATATTCACCTTGCTGTAAACATCATTTAGAATAGTAGATATGTACAAGGCATTATAATACATCAGCATTTATCTAGAGACACATATTATACACACTAAAATTATAGGTTTACCTTACCCATGCATATTAACAGGAAAGAAAAGCCTTACAAAAAACAAGATTACTAAGAGAGTTTGTGTTGCCTCAGAGGCGGCCCCCAAGGGAAACGGATCCCTGTCGGATCCGCATATTCGCTGGTCGACTGAGGATGGCATCGAGCAGGGTATGAAATCGAGACCGTAGAAATAATCAGTCCTTCGCGCTAACCTCACGACCAGGCATTGCTCTTAATCTAATGACAAACTGGTTACAAACTAATAGCCTACTATTGATAATATACCTACACATTACGGAATGACAACTACCGGATATGTACAATATGTCAGAAGAGCGATTTTAGATAATCTTTTGGTATTGAGCATTTTCATTTAGGTCTAAATGGAACTAGAATGAGGATGTAGATCTGCCTAAATTAAAGTACTAATTTAGCACTGTCAATATCTATATCTACTAGATCTAGATCTAAAATATATATTTGGGATAATGTAGATGTAATTTAGATAAGATTTATATAAAAAAAACACTAGATAATCAATTAATAGACTAATTGCAATATCTAAATATTAAAATAGTAGATTAGTTTTAGTATTTTATAACATTGCAATATTGACATATTGACAATCTAGACTTTAGAAATAAAAAATCTACACTTTAAGCCTAGAAATTAAAATTATAGATCTTGATCTAGTCTAAATCATGGCTGTCTGGTAATGCGGTTTGCGCGCTGGAATGTTGTTTGGATTCATCGATGGTCCCAGGTTCAAACCCTGCCCGCTCCCATCCCCCTTCCGCATACGGGAGGTTTGGACTACAACTCTGAAGCAACATCCGAAACATGTAAAACAACAAACATTCTAAACTAGACCAAGAAATTCTAGATCTAGATTCTATAATGATTTTAATTAGAACTTAAATCTAAATCTACTTTTAAAAATCTAGCACTAGTGTAAGAAAAAACATCTACATTTAGTGTAAAAAATCTAGCTCTAGTTTTAAAAAAAATCTAGATCTAGTGTAAAAAATCTAGATTAGATCTAAATCTAGCTATTATGTCTTTTTAAAATGCGAGTCACATGACGAGGTTTAATAAACATTACTATACCGAGTTGTTTTAGCATTGCATTTAAAAAAATGTATTCCATTGGACGTCAAAGGAAAAAAATCCACTACGTCACACGGCCTAGTTAGACTAAAAAATATCATCTATACGAGCAGCTTGTTGAGGGTTCATAGACATTGGTGCACCGAGTGAGATCTTTTAGCATTTCATCTAAAGAATTAACTCCATATGACGTCAAAGGAAAAAAATTCCATTACGTCACAAGTCCTAGTTAGACTAAAAATGTCTTCTATACGAGCAGCTTCTCGAGGGTTCATAGACATTGGTGCACCGAGTGAGTTCTTTTAGCATTTCATTTTAACAATGAACTCCATATGACGTCAAAGAAAAAAAATTCCATTGCGTCACACGTCCTAGTTAGACTAAAAATGTAATCTATACGAGCAGCTTCTCGAGGGATCATAGACATTGGTGCACCGAGTTTGTTCTTCAGCATTTCATTTGATGGGCTAGTTAGACTTAATATACATATATATAAAAGGATTAAAGACGCTTTTTTTTTTTGTTTTGTCTGTCAGTTTGTCTGTCCGTTATGTTAATAGCGAAAAAAAAAAAGACTAAAAGCTATTGAAAATCTGATTAAAATTTAGTTTCCCTTCCAAAACATCGCATTAGTTTTAAGTTTCTATAATAGATTGTTCCGTATGTTTATATATTTATAGTGAGAGAAAATAAGAATTCCAGATTAATCAAAAGCCGTTAATTAAATTTGTGGGATGGTCTGTTATGAAAATTAGATGTACCATAGCCTTACGGAGATTTTTCAAACCATACTTTGGTGTTAGGAAGTTGTTTTCCTTAAAAATCGGATCATAATATTAAGGATAATTAGATTTTCTATCGTTTTAGCTAGAAAGTTAAATGTAGTGTAAGAGAGAAGTGCGATTTTACATAAATATAGTTAAACTATTTTTCATAAGAAATCCGGAACAACCAATTTTCGTAAATGAGAAAATTATTTGTTTTATTTATTAGAAGAGGGATTTCAAACATTTATTAGCGTTATTAGATTTTTCATATAAACTTCGGATCATTTTTGGCGACGATTTGTAAGAAAAATAAGGTAATGTAGGTCGATTTCTTTTTCGAAACAAAATCCGGAACATTCTTTACCGATTAAACAACTTTTATTATGTTTCGGCAAGACAATTAACTGTAAAATAAGTCTAAAAATTGATTTTCAATAATCGTTTCTAGTAAATTACTTTCTTATTTTAAAATCCTGAATAACCTATTGTCGATATTTTTGAAAAAAATAAAATTATTTGACATAAATTTGTTTTAAATTTAAAATTCGGAACAATTGATATTGATAAATAATTTATAGTGACGTAGTGTCAAAGAATATAAGTGTAATATTATCTAATTATGCGATTTCAAACATCATATTGTTTTTTATACAACAATATCCGGAACAACTTTATGGTTAATGAAATATAAATCAGTATAGATATTTTTATTTAGCATTTATATGCTATTTACATTAAAAAACCGGAACAATATATTATAGATCAAGTGGTTCTTGCAACGTTAAAGCATGGAAATAAAATCTAATATAAGTTAGAAGAGCTAACAAATATTCATTGGCATTGATTTGTTTTTCTAGTTTTCGAGATCTGAGTGTGACAGACGGACAGACGGACATTTTGCACAAACCTAATAGCGGCCTTTTCCCCTTACGGGGGCCGCTAAAAATAGACCTCGACAATGTAAATTTCAAAAACTAGGCTCGCAATGTATTTAATATAACATGTGAGTATATTGTGTGCTGTAAAATGACAATTTTAAGCACATCATATATTTCTCAAGCAAAGCAACTTTTTATATTAGTTCATCAGTCACGCTGAGAGTTCGTGTGAAACTTCATGTCCAACGTTTTCTTTCAACTTAGAACTCAATGAAAAAACAAACAAAATAAAAAAAACAACTAAAAAAAACAACAACAAAGCTTAGGCCCTATATAAGGGAAACAAGGTAGATTAACGTAGCATGATCTTGATCATTAAGCTGCTAAAATGTTTCGTTGCGATGACTGGAAACCCATGAGTTTAGCTAGTTTATAGTTTTTTTTTATGTCTGAAATATTTGACATAATTCACTACGCACTTTGGGTCAATGACCGTTGAGAAAAAGACAATGTGGAGAAAGATTTGTATCCATATTAAGAACGTAAATTGTCATGACATTGAATTTTGTAATTAACGGATTGAGCTAAGCTAGAAGAAACCAATAGATCAGTGTTTCTTAAAAAATTTGACCTCTGTGTACCCCTTTTATAATTTTTGTAATGTTGAGTACCCCTCGCCCCCCCCCGACTTTAATTTATTGACAACATAATAAATAGGTATTTTAAAAATCAGCATAGTTGATGATGCGTAACGCGTACCCCCTCCAAAGTCTTCCAGTACACTTGGGGGTACGAGTACCCCACTTTGCGATACACTTCAATAGATAGATACATACATATATAGATAGATAGATATTTACATTAATGATAGAGTACGTGTGGTGTTTTTTTTTTTTTTGCTAGAAAGTCTCAAGAAGTAATCGTCCTTACTTTCCATTCTTCTTTGCAACTTGTACTTGCATATCTATAGCCAAAACCTTTTCGACCACACAACACATTCACCATGAATGTAATCAAGATGAGAACTCCAAGCGATTTTTTAGCAGCCATGGCAGCAAATTAATTTGAGAATTCGATTCCCTTTTTCACTGAATACTGAGAGAAGAATTAAATATTATTTTATCGGGCAGAAAAAGCTATAAATAGTTTGTTGGTGTATACAGTATATGATCTATAATCTATATGGTACAGGTTGGTAAACCTAACGGGAATACAAAAGATTGGAGGGCCGATTTTATAATTACTTGAAATTTGTCAAGCGTTTTAAAGATGATTTGTCTATTGAAGAATTAAAAAAATGGAGACATATTCATAGATATAAAGATTTATATTTCCTTTGTACAAATTCGAAGTATTGATAAACTACATATTTTAAAACCATTTAGTATATAGATGTAATTGTATTTTTTCACATTTTTAGCACTGTAGAATCAAATTAAAAATTTAAATATAAATATTAAGCAGCTTTCTGGGAAAACTCTTTGGTATCAAAGTAATTTTTAAAATATATTTTCCACTTTATTTTCAAAGATTATAATGAACTAAACATTTATATTTTATTTTCATAATTTTGTAAAACTTCTAATTAATATAAGACTTTTGTCTCCTCCATGGGTACATGACCAAGATATTATTTGCGAAATAAAAAGCAATTATTTTCTTCGCATTTTTATTTTTTTCAAAGTATTGGCAAGGTAGTGTTCAACCAAGGAGGTTATATTTAGATGGAGATGGCGTGACGTCACTAGGTTGAAGCCAAATCGCAGCCATCTTGGTCTACTCAAATTAAAACGTGCAGTCTGTTTTTTTTTTGAGAAATTTGTTCGACAATATTTCAAGACATTATTTAAATATCTGTACATTGTACAATATCTTATAAAACGTTAAAAACACAGTGTACAAATGCCTTCTTGTTCGGCATACGGTTGTACGCAACGACGACCAGAAAACGGGATATCGCTTCATCGGTTAGTTTGGTTTTTAGTCACAGTTGTCAGCATGTTCTAAACAGATTGTAGCATACATAGCTGGTTTTGTTGTATTTAAATTGAAAAACTCTCTTCTTTGTGAAAAATGTGTTGCTGCTCTTTCTAACATTAATATCACTAACAAAATGTGCTCATTAATTAAACTTAAAAGCAAAGGCGGGCTTATCTTTCCGTCACAGGATGTTATTGATAATTGTGTGATGTGTGAGAAGTTTTTCGGACGGAATGTCACCAAGGCATCTTTGACTTTGTCTGGAGTATCTTGTTTTCAGTTGGTTCAAGCTGTGCTATCATCTTACTTGCATAAGCAAATTTTCACTGGTTTATCTGAGCACCTGTTTGAATGTGAGCCTACCAAAAACCATGTAATTTGACTCATCAAGGCAATAGCAGAGAAATATCTGCAAGTGCGGAATCACTACGCTGCAAAACATTACACTTTTAGGAATCATATGCAAAAAGGTGCTGTGAGCAGACAGGTGCATACAAAACTAATTTTCTTCAGTGGTAAATAATTAGTTATCTCCCACTAGCTCATTGACTTTGTATATTCAGTATGGTTTATCAGTGTGTTCTTATATAATGTCTTCATGTTTGTATAAAAATGTATCTTCCCACATTTTACATACTAAACATTTTAGATGTAGGCCAGAGTTTAATTAGGGAAAGATTAGTTAGTATTACTGTAACATTATTATTAGTAGTAGGTAGTAGTACTCTTTTCACTTCAATTTTATCAATTTTGTGTTGATTTCAGTGCGGTAAAAAGTATCAAAAATATAACAAACCTCTTGCAAATCATTTTTGTGCCTTTTTCAG
This sequence comes from Biomphalaria sudanica, assembly GCA_036873155.1. Classification (NCBI taxonomy): domain Eukaryota; kingdom Metazoa; phylum Mollusca; class Gastropoda; family Planorbidae; genus Biomphalaria; species Biomphalaria sudanica. The sequence goes on from JAZGLO010006691.1 coordinate 575,878, forward strand.
CCCACAATAGTGCTTAATTTCGATGTAATCATTATATTTCGGTTTTGTAGGCCTCGATCAGGTGATCGTATAAATCACTTTACATGCTCTACAGCGCTTTGTAATTGATCCTTTGGAATATCTAGACCACCAGATATGAACTTGGGCCTTAGAGGAGTTTAGAAAAAAACATGATGACAAAATACGAGGCAATTTTGAGTCGTTACGAGAATTAGAAAACTGGTATCGCAATGAAAACGGATGGAATGTTTTGAGTAAACCAATATGGCGAATAGGCTCCACCCACTGGCTTCAACCGATAATGAACATTTGATAGCAACCGCCATCTCCATCTAAATATAACCTCCTTGTGTTCAACTGACCATAAATGTCTCAATTGCCCAGATTGACAAGAGTTAAATAAAGATAAAAGTTTGTCTGCCGCAAGAGACTAAAAAAGTTCACTTAGCTCATGCAATTTTTTTACTCCCAAGCCCATTGGGTTACCCATGGCTTAATTAGTTTAAAGTGTAATTTTTAATAAATAGATAAGAAACTCGAATCAAATACTGTACATATTCATTTAATACATACTTTCGATTCATATTAATAACCATTTCTTTGCTCATTGTTCTCTCCACCCCCCCCCACTCCCTTACGAAACACACACACCATTTCCCAAGCTTTGCTTCCATGGTTTCCCTAGAAAATAATAACAAGCAGAAATATACGTCGTTGTCCTTGGTGGGATGGAAAGGAAGAGAGAAGGTCAAAGTTCAAACGTATGCGACTGCCTCTGAAATGACCTAAGGAACATCCATGAAAAGCTACATAACGATTTTGATTTCTGTAAGGAACATACATACACCTTACATTCAGTATTGTATGGTTGATCCTTTGCGTTGTTTTGTGAAACAGATAAGTGCTGTAAATTCTATACTTAATTTAACATAACCATGTCTTGAATATTCCTGATCCATGTGCAATTTCGACGAGGGCTGCCTCTGTGTTTGTGTAATAATAAAAACTCTATTTGTTATCTTGTTTTTCTTTAAACGTTTATCTACCGGTACTTTGTTGAAAAAAATAGCCAAATTAAAATTTTTTATTGCCTAATAGATTAACATGAAACTGTCGTTCGGTTCATTCAGCTTTAGTTAAGAGCTTGATCAATATTATTAAAAGTTCAGTAGGAAATGTCACTACATAAAAAATCTGGCCAAACGAGAAGATCTTGTAAAGGTAAAGAAAGTAACATTTCTCTCGCAATCTATGGGGAAGATGATGTTAAGGTTATCTGTTTCTCTAGCCAACGGTTAACGAGCACGGTGTCATGTGGCCACCACAACGACAAACAGCCTTTACTTTCCCCACTTAATTCAGGTAGCCATTAGAGTTGGGTGGACTCAGAGGCGCTCCAGAAATTCATAATCTCAGTCTTTTTCGAGATTCGAAGCCAAGACCCCAGGTTCGGAAACCAAGCGCTAAACCACTTTGCCACCGTGCCCCAAATATCTTGTAAGGTAAAGAAATCTGAGAGTTATCTACAAAATGTTTTGTTTCAAAAAACAAACAAACCTGAAAACGTAATCACTTTGTGAAACAAACATACACACAGTGTTTTGGGGATCAATTGGAATTCATTCACACAATCATACTTTTTATAAAGGCAGGCGTAACGATGGATTTGATTGTGTATAATTATGTGTATGTCAGAAAACGTGATTGTGTGTGTGTTAAATGTAAATGTCAAATAGAAAAAGAAAGCAAACAACGTTGGAAGATTACAACATTGCTGCACTTTCGGCTCTGTGTTGGTTGGCACTAATTATTCTAAAAATACAATCAACGATTGCAGTATGTAATAAGTTCTTGATAATTAGAAACAAACACACATCCTATCTGCCCCTTTTCTTTCTTTCTGTCTCTCTTACTTTCTCTCTTACCTCTCCATACTCTTCTTGCAGTCTTTCTTTCCCTCTTTCTCTCTCTCTCTTTCTTTCTCGCTCGCTCTTTCTCACGCACACTTACAGTTACGTACTAAATGTTGATTGTTGGGTTTAACCTGGATGCTAATCAAGCTGTGATAAATTGATAGCTATTGAAGATAAGTGCTTCTCATTGGGTGAGGTGGGGGCAGGGGCGGATTGGGTGTCAGAATCGGCCCAGGCATTTCTATATCATTCGGCCCAGAATTTGTATATCTTATGATGAGCATCATATTCAACGTGTCTTCAAAATCATTATATTGAGTTTGAAAAAGTTTCCCACTCAGACCTTGCGATCTATGTGGCTGAAGATGTAAAGATCATCGGTTTCTGAAAAGGTCATCTTTTTTTTGTGCGTTACAATATATTTATTGTTATAACCCCCTCATGCACACCGCCATCCAAGATAGTGCAGAAGGTGCGCACTATAAGATACTAGACTTGGAAGGACGTTGACATTAGACAGGAGAAAACGATGTCCGCCCAAGTCAAGGGCTGAGATAAAGCTGCTGGGTTCAAGGCAGATGTCCTATGTGTTTGTCCTGTCTCCATGTGGATAAACACCTATACCTCGTTGAGTTGCCTCCATTCAGTTATTACATATATATGTTGGGGGTTCAACCCCCCCCCCGAAATGAAATCCCCCCTTGGGGGGGGGATCAGGAATTTAGTGAATGATTTTTTGATTTGATTTTGTTTATTTCAGGTGAGATTTTAATACTAAACCATCACTTGCCCTAGCAAAACCAAATGGGGGTTTGAGTTTAAAACCCCCTACTAGGGGTTTTTACAGTTAACTCCCCCTCTTCTATAAAACAAAACAAAACAAAACAAAAGTGCAAACGAAAATCCCCTAATTCTAACAGCACAGTTAATGGAGATTTTGATTTTAAAACCCCCTCCAAAATTTACTATAAACCCCCTCTTCAATATACAAAAAAGGTAATTACGCACTCAAAATGTTATGATCGTAGCTAAATGGGTTTTTACTTAGTTTTGAGTTTAAACCCCACCTCAGCGGGGTTTGAAGGTAATAAATACCCCTTTAATAATAAAAACAAAGCATATTATACACTCAGAATGTTATGAGTGTAGTCAAAGGGGTTTTGAGTTTAAACTCCTCTTCTACAGATGGCGTTTTTTTTAAAATTTAAAACCCCTCCAGATGGTTTTGAGTTTAAGATCCCCCTACAGAGCATTTTGAGGTGGAAAACCCCCAACAGATGATTTTGACGAAAAAAACTTCTTTTTTCGATATAAAATCTAAAGCAAACTACAGCCACTTAATTCCATGAGCGTATTCAAGAGAGGTTACACATTTTTACCCAGGGGCAGACTGGGTATCGAATTCGCCCCTTGCATTACCATATAAACCGGCCCACAAATGGCATGTCATATTTTCGGTGTGGGGGGGGGGGATTTTTACCCCACTCCGCAATATATATATATATATATATATATATATATATATATATATATATATATATATATATATATATTAGTGTGTGTGTATGTGTATATGTAATTAATCTTCATTACATTCTGATCTTTCATTCTTTCAAATGTTTTTTCTACCCTAGAATACTCTCTTCCTATAATTAGTGTAAAGACAGTACATACCGCCAAAGGGCAGCTAGAAAGTCAGGGGCAGCATTATTTCCGTTATTTTAAACTTTAAAAATGCATATTCTGAGGTATCTACAGTGCAATTAGCCTGCTACTCTTCCGCTAAAAAAAATCAAAAACCAAATCTGCTATTCAGTGGAGTCCAATAGCTGGTAGACAATGGTAAAATGCTTTAGTTTTTGTATTGGAGGGGGAAGGGAAACCACAAAACCACTTTTGGCTACTCTCTTAAAATTTGGTGACTGTAGTTTGCTTAAGCAGTAAGTAAAGTTTCACTTTCAGACAATGAGGTCTGAGGCAAGTGATGGTTTAAAGACCCTCCCATCCCGGCTACGCCCATGTGTCATATTATAGGTGTAAGCCTAATTCTCTACAAAATTTGATAACACATCGAAAACTGGATGTATGCATTCGTAGGATTACATAATGTATTCTATTTATACAAGTAAGTAGTCTGAAAACTATAAACAATATAATAGCAGCCTAATGAGTTTGAAGCTTTTTGGTGTTACTTATAGATAACAGACGTTTCATCAAAAAAAAAAAAAAGATTGTTACGTCTTACGCATTTCATGTGTCAATGTAGTCATGCATGTTGATCTGTGACTTAAAATATGCTAAATCATTGGTTTTCCTGGCTGACTCAGGCAACCCATTCCATTATCTTATCTTATCTTCTTCTTATCTTATAATATACAGACGTTACTTCAAAAAAGAAGATGATTACGTCCTACGCGTCACGCATTTAGTAATGCATATTAACCAATGACTTAAATTCTGCCAAGTCACTGGTTTTTCTGGCTAGCTCAGGCAACCCATTCCATGCTCTAATAGCACTAGGGAAGTAGGAGTATTTGTACAAATTTGTCCTAGCATATGGGACGAGGAATGTGCCTTTATCTTTGTGTCTTTCAGAGTATTTTATTAGATTTTGTTTTTGTATTTGAAGATTATGGTTCAGTGTTTTATGTATAATTGCTACTTTACTTTTGAGTCTTCTGTCCTGAAGGCTTTCTAAATTTAGTGATTTTACTAATGGTGTTACCCTAGTCAAATGTGAATATTCGTTTGTTATGAATCTCGCTGCTCTATTTTGTGTTTGTTCCAGTTTCTTAATGTTTTCTTGAGTTGAGGGGTCCCACACGGTGGATGCATATTCTATTATTGGCCTAACCAAGGTTAAATAACATTTTAGTTTTGTGTTCTTATTTGATTTATAGAAATTTCTTTTAATAAACTCTAATGCTTTGTTGGATTTTTTTATAGTTTCATCAATATGTGGATTCCATGACAGTTTTTCATTTATTATAACACCTAGGTATTTTGAGTTTTTAGTCTGTGTTACTGGTTTGCCATGAATAAGATAAGTGGAATTAATTTGTTTTAGTTTTTTTGTTACTCTTAACAACTGACATTTTTCTGGGTGGAAAGACATGCTCCAATTTGATTACCATTTCTGTAATTCATCTAATTCTCTTTGTAAAATATCTGTGTCTTGTTTTGTTTTTATTGTTCTATATATTATGCAATCGTCTGCAAATAATCTGACTTTTGTTCCTGAACTAATGCAATTTGGTAAATCCTTTATGTAAATTAAAAATAGTAGTGGACCCAAGACTGTTCCTTGAGGTACACCTGAGTTTACTGTTATTGGTGTTGATTTAGAGCCATTTATTATTACAGTTTGTTCTCTCCCTATCAGAAAATCTTTAATCCACTGATGCAGTGGACCGTTAATGCCGACATATTTAAGCAAACTATGGTGGTGAACTTTGTCAAAAGCCTTGGAAAAATAGTAAGATAGCATCTATTTGTTCACTATTATCGAAACCTTTTTGAAAAATCATCAATTAGTCCTATTAGTTGGGTTTCACATGATCTATATTTACTAAAGCCATGTTGGTATGGGGTGAGGACATTATGTTGGTCTAAGTTGTTTATGATATTGCTACATATTATGTGTTCTAGTATTTTACATGTGATGCTGGTAAGTGATACTGGTCTGTAGTTTCCTGGATCAGATTTTTCTCCTTTTTTAAATAGGGGATGACATTAGCTTCTTTCTAGTCCTTTGGTACTCTGCCCTGGTTAAGCGATGCCTGAAAGAGTATTTTGAACACTGGGGCTAGCTCATTGCTTAGTTCTTTGAGTAATCTAGCTGGAATACCATCAGGTCCAGACGCTTTATTTGGTTTGGTGTTGGCTAATAGTTTTTGAATTCCATTTTCTTGTACTACTAAATCTTCTATGTTGTCTACTTGGTTCAAATTAAGAAATATGTCTTTGTCTCCTGGGGCTGAGAATGCTGATGCAAAGTATTTGTTTAGGATGTTTGCTTTAGTTTCATTATCATTATGTATTATGTTATGTTCATCTTTTAATGGCGCTATGCCTGTTGTTTCCATTTTCTTAGACTTAATGTATGACCATACGTTTTTGTTGTTATCTTTAGATATTACATTGTTTATGCAGCTGTCTGCTTACTTTTTGGGTTAGGTGTTTAATTTTTATATACTTTTTGTAAACTCTTTCTGCCTTGGTTTCTTTAAATTTTCTATATAGGTTTTCCTTCTGTTTACAAAGCTTCTTTAGTCTATTATTAAACCAGATTTTGTTTAATGTATATTTAGTTGGTATATGATTTTCTAGAATGCTTTTAAGATGGTTTTTAATGAAATTCCAGAGGTCATCGACTGGTTGGTTAATGTCTTTTTCTAATAAGAATGTTTGTTGAAAGTTTAATGCAGCTTGGTGTAGTTGTGCTAGGTTACATTTATTCCAGAGTAAGATTTTTCTTTTGGTTTTTGTATTGGCTACTGCTTTTATCTGACTGTGTATTTTTATGATCTCATGGCCTGATAGACCAGGTATTATAATCAACTACTAATCCAGGTCTGTTGGTTAAGAAGAGATCTAATGTGTTGTTTAATCTAGTTGGCTTTTTAATGATTTGATCTAAACTTAGGTTGTGTAAAGTTTCTATAAAAAGCTCATTTATGTCCTTAAGGTTTTGGTGTTTATCTATGGTTAGTGTTTTCCAATTTATATCAGGTAGGTTGAAGTCACCCATAATCCAAAAAACTGCATTTTTATTTGTCTCTTTAAGTGTAGTAATCTGATTACATAGTTCCTGCATGTATTCTAGACTAGAATTTGGTGGTCTGTAAATGCTGCCTATTATAAGGGATGTTGAGGTGGTATTAATTTTACAAAATGTAGATTCTATGTTTTTTGAGTTAGGTAAGGTAATTTCTTCTGCTATAAGAGTGTTTTTTTATTGCTAAAAGAACTCCTCCATGATTATCAGCCCTATCTTTTCTAAAAAGTTCATAATTACTATTGAAAATTTCTGCATTATAAATTTCAGGATGTAGCCAAGTTTCTGTTCCTGCAATTATGTCTGGTTTCTCACATTCTAATAAAATTTCTAAGTCTGCTGTTTTGTTCCTAATGCTTTGAAAATTTATTACTAAGGTTTTAAGGTATTTTGGTATTACTTCTTTAGTAGGTTTGTTTAGTGAGGCTGTTGTATTAATTTTAGTAGATTTAGGTTTAACAGGAGTGGATCTGGCTAGTGGTTGGTGAGTTGGTTTTGGGATGGTGTTTAGGATGTTGTATGGGTTAGAAGTGTCCGCATCAAAGGAATCAATCAGTCCTGATGTAAACTGAGGTAACCCACACGGTACACAGTGCCATGATGCATCTTTGTTGCCTAAGGCATAATACACAGGTGTATTCATATGGAGACATGATGCATGGTACCATTCATCGCAGGTGTCACATTGAATGGCTTTCTGTTTCATGGTGCATACTTTTTTGCAGATGTTGCATCTATCTTTAGATCTAGGCCCTGGATTTGACTCTACATCTCCTGCTATTAATATTAACAGTGAAAGGTATTTATTTCTACTGTGTCTGATTGAGAACTTCCATTTGTGATGGGTAATCTTCTTTAATGTTATGGATGTGTATGTTAGGTTATTTTTGAAGTTGCATTGATCTAAAGTGTGATGATTGATTATGACTGTTTTTTCCTTTTTAAGTTTAGTGTTGACTGAGGTAGATCTAATTCTGTGCTCAGCTAGTGTGTATTTAGTAATTATTAGGAAAAACAGCCAGAGCAATTTCATGATGACTGTTGTTGATTTTAGTTTTAAAAGGTGTAGTCTAAATCTAGTTTAAGGTTAAAAATGCCTAAGATGGCCTAAGCTAAGTCTAAGTCTACAGTGATAGCTAATTTACAATGACAATCAAATGGTTTATTCAAAATATAGACCTAGAATAGATCCAGATCTAATTCTAGATCTAGATCTAATTGTAGATCAATATATTTATGTGTTTAACTAACTATATAGAGTATTACTATTAGTTTATAATTAGTAGTATTTGTAGATGATTAGTAGATCTAAGGCCTTAATTAAAGTCTAAGTCTAAGACTGACTAGATCTAAAATCTAAGAATATAAAAATAAATATAGACTAAATAATATTAAATATAATTATAAGGATTAGTTGATTAGTGAGACAAAATAATCCTAAACTAAGAGTTGTTAATTTGAATTAATTAGTGGAAATAATGCTGAATTAAGTTAAATCTATAATTTAAAGATATTAGTTTATTAGTTGATTAGCTTTTTAGAGGAATTTTATTTGCTTTATATACGACAAAACGAAAATTTAACTCATCTATGATAAAGTCTGTAAACAGGGAGCAGCCATCTTGTCAAGAGCGCGTAAGAAAAGAGAAAGCAGAACGGTTAGAGACGCACTTACTGAATGTGAAAAGCTCTTGCTTTCTCCTAGTATATTATCAAAAACGTGATTTGTATCTGAATATACTATAACCCATTATTTAAAATATAAATCTCCTTTCATTAAATATCGGATGTGACGGCGCTATATAAATTATTGTAATTATTAAAAAATTTCATCATTAATGACTTCATACTAAGCATAAGTTTGCCATTAATTATAATAGTATAAAAATTGATTTAGATCTAGATTTATTTTTTTTTAAGCCTTAAGTGTAGTATTTTTAGATCAATGTACAATGTATAGTGTATTTTTTTTTATTTGTGTTGAAGTTCGAACAAAATTAATTGTAATAAGAATTTAAAAAAGAAAACAAGAAAAAGTGTTCGGGCTTTTGTGCCTTGCTGCTGTATTATTTATTTAAGTTGTCTTCATTTAATTTTTTTTCTTTGGTCGCGACCAGACCGGCCCATTTGGTACCGGAACACCGGGCATTTGCCGGTTTGCCAGTGGCAGGGCCCCCTTAATAAACTGCAGTGAATAGTCATCTGCCGAAATTGAAAAACACTAAATGTGGCTCAACAAAGATGGCTAAGACAGATTTTAGGAGTCAGTTATAGAGATCGGGTTTAAATCAAGGAAATCCTATGCCGAACTGGAAGTCGACCCCTTAGTAAGATTGTGAGAGGACGACGCATGAGGTTTGCGGGACATGTTCTCCGACAAAATGAATTACGCATAAGAAGAGATGCAATGATATCCTAGTACAACTTATTCAATTCATGGAGGTCCTCTGGCAGGAGGGAAGAGGCTTCAGACATTACCAGTGACATATTTTTATGGAAACAGCTTGACGTCAAATGCTCCGAACGGCGCGGGAAGGTCTAAGTCAGTAAGAATAGCACATTAGGTTTTTGAAATAAAACTTTTTAATAGCAGGTAAATGCACTGTAGATATCTCAGAATATGCATTTTGTTGGCTTTCAATACCAGAAATAGAGCTCCTAGTGCTCCCCCAGACCCCTTTGCTAGTATTGGCGGGGAATCTACAGTTTTTCCACTAACTCATGGAAGAACCTATTCTAGGGCACAATAAACGTCTTCCGAAAGAATGAAGAGTCAGAATGCAATAAAGATTATGTACACACACACACATAAATACATATTTAAAAAATTTCGCGAGGGGGGGGGGAGAAAAAAATCATTCAACGTTTTATTTTTTTTAATTTTATTTTTAAAGCCAAGACTAGAATTTAAGTGCCTCCAGTTAGGCCCGTACAATAGAATGTTAAGGCTCTGTTCATATTAATAACTAAGTCCCCATTTTAAAGAATTAATAGATCTCCGTTAACGACCTGCTGTTCCAGCTAAGAGGAACTGAGGGGCAGAAATAGAATACATTAATCAGAAAGAATAACATTGCTTGAGATTAATCGGTTTCGAACTGAAGAAGATATGTTTTGGTACTTGTCTGTAATTTGCTTGTCCAGTACTATAAGCTCTAAATTGTCATTCTATGATCTCGATAGTCCCATGTTCGAACCATGCCCTCAGCCCTCACCCGTCGTCCTGGTGGAGGTTTGGGCGCTTTAAAAATCTGAAGGAACATCCGAAACAAGTAAAACAATGTACAATGATTGTACAACTATATATAAAAAACAACTAGATACTATTTCTTGTCCCTCCAAGCCTTATGTGCTTACTTAGCACTTGTCCAATCCTTGCCTGGTCATTTTCAACATAGTCACTTTCATTGTTCAGTTTTTGTTTATTTTACGAATTTCTTTTGCGCCATGACTGAAGGGTCTTTAAACTGGGATGTACAAACTCTGGCAGCACTGTTTGGCCACATCGGAATATCGTGTGGCATAAACATTTATTTAACTATGAATGTGTGTACTTGGTGATTCTGGTGAGGATAGACTGTAGCTAGGATAATTTTGGTTATAATTGATTTAAGGAAAAGTCAGTTTCTTTTCGAAGATCCTTATTTGTGGAGATTTTGTTTTCAATCTCCAACAGCTAAACTGGTGTACACAGTGTTATTTTGGCTTTAAATCCAGATCGAAAGCCTTATAGAAGTTCAATGTTTGATTTGGGGTCTAATTAAGAGGAGGACGTTGTTTTAAAAAGAAAATTTAAAACATTGAAATTTAAAGAGGCATATGAGGAACATTAAAATTATGGATACAATCGAAGGCTATGTAATAAAAAATTTTGAACTTTTCACCCACCCCATTCCCCCATTCCAAATTACAATTGTATACGGAAGAGAGGAGTGGCACTGAAAGGGGACAGGGCGGGTATTGTGTGTATTATTAAAACATTTGTTTTTGTCATAAACAACAATTTAATGTTCTTACTTTTAAAAATATGACTAGTTCCAACTGTGATTGTGTTTATTTCACATAACATACATGGACAGGAAGGAGAGCACTACTTGGAAAGGGCTAGTCTAACGGCTGGGATCTTTAGGATTGGTCTCCTTATCCACTTGAGGATAAATACGAAATCCAAAAATCAAAATGCCACAGGTAAATAATTTGGAATCAAGAAGAGATTTAGTTAGATTAGTGAAAGGGTGACGTTTTACCAATCAGCACCAACCCTAGCAACATCTATGTTAGTTGTTTTTATACCACAGCCAGCGAAAAAAAAGGAAATACTTACCCCCCCCCCTTATTTCTTGTTCCTAAAGGCCCAACACAACTCACATCAGCTTTTTGCTGTAACGCAATGCGTTAAAATATTGCTTGATGTTATTTGTCACAATGAGTTCCAATTTTTAAGCACTGTCTTATCTTCATAATTATCATCCTCAACAAAGTAAAAATAAAATGTAACAACAAGAGAACAACGTAACCAACAACAACAAAAAAAGCATTACTTTTGACATTTAATTATTAATATCAAAATGATGTTTTAAATAAATAATTAATGATTTAACCAATAAAAATGAAAACTACAGTGGTTGGATTCGCAGGCACTCGTAGTAACTTCTTTCAACAATAGAATGATATAGCTAGCACAATTAGTGTTTCTGGGGAAGAAAATACAATACATGGCAGATCATAATATACAGACCTATACTTAACTAGCAAAATAAAATAAAAAATACTTTAAAAAAAAACAAAGTATATATCAGTGTAAGTAAAGTTTCCCTTTCATACCTTACAATCTATGGTGCAGATGATGTCAAGGTCATCTGTTTCTATGACCAACGGTTAACGAGCAGGGTGTCATGTGGCGAGCACAACGACCAACCGCCTTTACTTTCCCCAACAAAAGTCAGGTACCCATTAGAGTTGGGTAAACTCAGAGACGCCCTGAAAATCCCGAAATTCAAAATCCCAGCCTTCACCCAGGACCCCAAGTTCAGAAGCCGAGCGCTTAACCAATCAGCCACCACGCCTCCTGTATTAAGTGTAGTTGTATGGTTTGTATCTGTCATGTAATTAAATTTGTAATAGATCTAGACTAATAATATTACATCTGTACGATTAGAAACATTTTTACCTATTGTTTTGCTTAGCGCAATTTCATGCTTTTAGCTTTCTCAATACGCTATGATTCTATCACTTGTCTGGACCAGTTGGAAATTGGTAGGGATGAGAAAGAATGAGTATCTGGATGCTCGCTTTTTAAATGTATTTATTTTTTTGAAAATGTGAGCTATCTGAATTCGAACTCGAGGTCTAAGGCCTCCTCAAACCAATACGGTAATCACTGTGCCAGGGAGCTGCTTATGAAAATAGTTTAATAGTTATTTACAAACTTTTCTTTCCAGAAAAATAAATTCAACTTTCAACTTATACCACCTTATCAGTCAAGTACAATTTCTTTCTCTTGTTCGAGATACGAACAAACAAACAAATTAATTATTTACCAATAGTTAATTAACTAATTTGTTAAATTCTTTGATTCTTGTGTTGTCAGGTAAAAGAAATAATTGTGCAAAATTCCAGCTTGATCAAAATTGGGTGTAGAAAAAATAAAGTGTACAGACATTTTCCCAGACAGACAGAGTGAGTTGATATAAGCTTTGTAAAAAGTGTTTGATAAGTAGAATGTGGCGTTGTTGCCAGTGTTTGGTCAGTAGAATCTGGCACTGTTACCAGTGTTTGGTCAGTAGAGTGTGGTACGGTTGCCAGTGTTTGGTCAGTAGAATGTGCCACTGTTGCCAGTGTTTGGTCAGTAGAATGTGCCACTGTAGCCAGTGTTTGGTCAGTAGAACGTGACACTGTTGCCAATGTTTGGTCAGAAGAATGTGCCACTGTTGCCAGTGTTTGGTCATTAGAATGTGCTTCTGTATCCAGTGTTTGGTCAGAAGAATGTGACACTGTTGCCAGTCTTTGGTCAGAGGAATGTGACACTGTTGCCAGTGTTTGGACATTAGAATGTGGCACTGTTACCAGTGTTTGGACATTAGAATGTGGCACTGTTACCAGTCTTATGGTTAGTAGAATGTGTCACTGTTGCCAGTGTTTGGTCAGAAGAATGTGACACTATTGTTGAACTCACCTTGCTACATAGTTTACAGCAATCTTTAAGATATTCGTACTCCTCCTTAGCGCAGGCATGTTTACATGATATTGAGGAGCAGTCCATTTCACCAGTGGACAGACAGGTGCAATATGTGCAAGCATCCACTTGGACTTCACCATTGACCTGAAAAAGTGGCACACAGAAGGATCTTTTGTGAAATGCATAACGAAATTCAGATCTAAGGCATAAATTATTACCGGTACATTAAACGCATAAGTTATTCAGTGCATTTAACACAATATGTCCAATCAAACATGAACACTTCATATAGCTTCACATGTTAGGTCAGGATAATATGGTCTCAATTCTTTATTTCTCACAGCAGGTATTTGTATTCATGAAATCGCCTTGGTGAGATTTAAAAATTTATTTATTAATTTATGCAATTGGTTTCTCTAATAGCGTAAAATACATATAAAATTGAAACTATCACTCTTCCAAAGTGCACCAGGGTCAAAGAAAGTTTCATAAAGCCAACATAGGAGCATAGCTGTGCCCGGGGGAGGGTTGGAGGAAAACAAGGGTGTCCGGCCAACTTCAAAAGCTGACACCATGTTTGCATTTCACGCTGAGTAAATATCAGAAAAGAAATTTTTAGCGAAATTTCTCCAGATTTTTAAATTCCTACAAATATTTCTACACCATTATTTAGAACTTCACCAGATCTACAGAATATGGTTGGACATATGGGTGCCTGGACTGTCGTTTGGACATCTTGATTGTCCAGATTTCATACCCTGCCCACTGCCATTCCCCGTCGTCCTACGGAAAGTTTGGACTTGGAAGTGGATTATCTTCAACTCTGAAGGAACATCCGAAACATGTTTTACAAAAAAAAAAAAAGCTAGTTCTAGCACACTTAAAAATCGCTTCTTTCTACATTCTATCAGGATTCTTAAAGGTATTTTTTTTTTCTGGTTCAAATATGAGCTGAGCGGGATTCAAAGCAGAAGTCTTGAGGACCAGAAGATCACAATTTTCCTCCCACTTGAGCGCTTACAGATAGACATCAAGGATTCTAATATATCAGAAGTATTCATTGTAATGTAATGCTGTAATGTCCAAGTGTACAACTCAGGATCAATTGCTGTAATAATAGTCGTTTCTGTTTAGTCTTTACAAGTAAACATTTGAAAAGCGAATGCAGAGTTTCGAGAGGAACATAACGTTTTACTTCTGTAATAAGATTTTTTTTAAATAATCACGTGACGTTTTGTGATAATCTGAATGTATTTTTCTACAAGTGAGAGCGAATTTTGAATATAGAAACAAGGAAACTGATTTACTGTAAGCACACTATGCACATCCTTTTTCAGAAAAAATAATCAAAACTCTAGATATCCTGGGAGGCGTGGGGGCTGAGTGCTAACACATTTAACCTCTGAACCACGAGTCCTGGGTTCGAATCCTGGTGAAGACTGGCGCATTTGCGTCTACCTAGCTCTAACGGTTACTTGACACAAGGTGGAGAAAAGTAAATGCGGTTGGTCGTTGTGCTGGCCATATGACACCTCGTAAATGGTGGGTGACTTTTACATCATCTGCCCCATAGATCACAAGGTCTGAAAGAAAAATTCAACTTTTTTTTCTTTGCTATTTATCCTGACATCCATGTTTACACGAGGGGGGGGGGGACTTTGTTTATAAAAATATAATAAAGGGAGCTTACCGGTGCTTTGTATATTTTGCCATTGTAAGTGCAGTTTATCAACCGATTCTCCTGGGCAGCAACAAATGCAACAGCAATGACCACCAAAAAGGCAACTCTGACAATCCTCATGTTGACAGGTGTTGATATAAACGTATTCACTGTAGAGAGAGAGAAAGAGAAATGCAGCGCTTTATAATACAACCATTGTTCAGCTGAGTAGGGATTAGCTTGCATATAGAATATTGTTTCAAAGCAGCGTCTCCTAGATTGTATGCTAGTTTGTAGGTATATTGTTCATCTAAGTCAGAACTGAACCTCCGGTACAGAAAAATATAGTGCAAGAAAACAACAAGGTTACAAATTTGTGTGGAGACATAAACTCAAAATCGGCCCCCGAAGTGGTCTGCTCAGGCTGGTTTCAATATTTTCAGAATGAATATCAGAAACTATGAACCACAAACTATCAGCAACTACAACCTTATTCTCCGCCAATGCAAAACGAAAAAGATGTTAGTTTTCGAAAATGTTGACGATACCGTTGCATTTATTGCTAGTCCGACTGACGACATGATACGGAGATTTATTTATGTAATTATTATAGGTGTATGTATATTCCTATGTATTTAATGAAGAGCTAGCTATGAAGATATGGCCCAACGTGAACCTGGCCTAACAAAATTAAATGTAATAATGTGCATGGCATGTTGCACATTGCACTGAACTCGTATAATTTGAAGTTGCCTATTTTAATTGCTGTTTTAAATTATAATAGACTTATATACATATTAAATGCCTTTTGTTTTTCTCTTTTAGAAAATGTAAACATTTTATTTATAAAGTAGCGTGTATGGCGGAAAATACTAAATTTAGTATTACAATTTTTATAACATTTTTTAAAGAAAAAAAACAAATGTATACAAATATACTAACAAAAATCACCTCTATTATAAGAATGGTCTTCTTTCTCTTTTTTTAAATTAATAGTTAACGTTTGTAAAAATGGTAAATTTTAAATAAAAAAATGCTTGCATAATTAATTTCAAATATTATTATTATTTTTTGTTTGTTTTTGCTTTCAGTAAAGAAAAAAGTAGCTGTTGCATTACAAGTTTGAAAGATCTAAAATATCACGCTATAATATTTTCGATATATTTTTTAGTTTTTGAGATCTAAACGGGACGGACAGACAAATCACACATAACTAATAGTGGCTATTTCACTTTCGGAGGCCGCTAACAATACACATTTCACTAACAATAAAAGAAGATTGTTCTATTGAGTAGGTATCCGCCTGTAGATCCTTATTATGGTGTGCAATGTTAGCTGCTAAGTCTCTTAGATTTTTTTATAAATGTTAGTTGAAGACCCTTTCTATGACACAGAGATGCTAAGTACAAAAGGGTTGTGGGACTTACCGTTGTTTCAATGTTCAAGAATGTGCTGCGTCTGAACTCTGATGCGAAGTTGAGGACCTTATATAGCAGCGATTTACTTTGACCTTAGAGACTCAAACAGAGCGTGAAATAAACCAAACGGACTGATAGCCCCGGGGTGAAACGGCCTTGATAGGATAAGATCAATGTCACACAAAGGGAGAAAGAAAGCGAAGGGGTGGGGGTCAAATGAGGACAGTAATTATTTTAATTTAGAAAGTCGTCGAAAATTTTGCGGAATATAAAGGTTTGTTTTATTTTATTCGAGGCCTAAAAAAATCTTGTCAATATTCAAACTGTATTATTTTTTATTTCGTTTATGCGTGCCTCATCTCAGATCGCCTTTCCGATAAAATTCACATTGTAGTGATTCTAAGTTCCAATTGAACCCAATGCTGACAACGCATGGTTCCATTACAATTTTTGTCTACGCCTTATATTTGGTTATGCAACCTATGTATACATTGTGCATAAATAATGCTTGATCTATATGAACATTTCCATTGTTGTGCTTTGTGTTTCTCTATTTCATGTTACAATTGAACCATTTTTTTAATTGCTCAATATCTTTTCCCCCTTCAATACTAACAATTTTTAATTGATTAAATGTCATTTCCAATACACTAGTTTTCATTGACAAAATATTGCGAGGTTCCCGGGAAAAATAAGGCCTTTGATTGAGTGACCTCAGATGACCAAGTCATGCACTCCTGGGCGTTTGTGTAAATTATTATTGAGAAACCCACTGGTCATCAAGTTGAGCCTCTTGCTTTTCTATAAATGTCCTCTGTATCATTTACATACACGAAAAGCCAGTGGTCAAAGTGTTTTTAGGCGACAAGAAAAATATTTTAGAGCTTATAGAGCGATTGTTTTCCTTTTAATAACTAATTAATGTTAGATTAAAAAAACAATAGAGCCTTTTTTACCCCGCCTCATTGTCCTAATTTTCCCCGAGAAACTATAGTTTTCCCTGAGTGGTCAACGAGCTAGTAATTCTTTTCTCAGCGATATACATCTACTGTTGAATTTTTAGGGAAATCGTTCAAGTAGTTTTTGAGATCAGCTTCCATGTTTCTGGTTCAATAAAGTTCTGACTTGAATAGAGGTATTGTGAAAATAATTCTCAAAATTAAGAGATATTGCAAGCCTCTGAACCATCGTGACGACACATTTCGGATTTCACATTTCTTCTGCTAAGATGGGACGTCTATAATTTATAAGATAAGATATGAAAAGATAAGACAGTACGAAACGTATAGCACAAGAAACCATATCTGCATTTTTTTTTCTCCACTGCAGCTCTTTTGAAAAACAAAAGACTGCTTTTAATCTATTTAGTTTGTTGGTATGTAAGCTTATATAAAATATATATATATATATATATATATATATATATATATATATATATTTATAACGTCTTAGGTTAGGTCTCTTTTTAAAAAAAATTGGATCAGTATTTTCTTTTTCTGAGGTCAGTTTAGGGTAGCTAGACCTAGGACTACGTGATCCAACCATCGCAGCTGTCACTGTTTTGGGGTAGTGTATTGCTAAGTAGGTCATATTTTGACCTCTCTGTGAACCCACCCGAACCCCAATAGCACAGCCAATCTTTAGCTGACAATGTCTAGATTCAGTTTAAATTTCAATGCCTTGTTTTGTTTTCGTAGTCTTCTCTTGCCCTTGCTTTGTTCACACAATCATTTTGTCATTTTCTACACACACACACACACACACGATTACTTAAAAAAAGACATAAAAACTTTTTAAGCTTTATATTTCTTTTTATTACAAAGCGTATATCAACTCACTCTGCTTGTCTGTCTGGTAAAAGTTTGTAAAAGTTATTTCTCCCACGCCCAATTTTGGACTAAACTGAAATTTCGCACAGTTATTTCTTTTACTTAACAATATCAATTTAAAAAACTGACCAATTAATTAATTAACAATTGGTAATAAATTATTTTGTTTGGTATCTTGAACAATGGAAAAAAAATTATTTGACTGATGTGATGGTATAATATAAATTAGCTCCCTGTATACTTTAAAGTTCGCAGCTTTAAAGTTTGAAGCTAACAATAACAAATCTTCTATTTTTATCATCGATTCGCTGGCAGAGTGGTTAGTGTATTGGCTTGAGGAGGCTGCGGAGTTTGAATTTAGATCGTTCACTTTATAAAAATATAAAAGCGATCACTCAGACTTTATCTTATCTTCTTCTTATCTTATATAATACAGACGTTACTTCAAAAAAAGAAGACGATTACGTCCTACGCGTCATGCATTTAGTCATGCATATTAACCAATGACTTAAATTCTGCCAAGTCACTGGTTTTTCTGGCTAGCTCAGGCAACCCATTCCATGCTCTAATAGCACTAGGGAAGAAGGAGTATTTGTACAAATTTGTCCTAGCATATGGGACGAGGAATGTGCCTTTATTTTTGTGTCTTTCAGAGTATTTTATTAAATTTTGTTTTTGTATTTGAAGATTATGGTTCAGTGTTTTATGTATAATTGCTACTTTACTTTTGAGTCTTCTGTCCTGAAGGCTTTCTAAATTTAGTGATTTTACTAATGGTGTTACCCTAGTCAAATGTGAATATTCGTTTGTTATGAATCTCACTGCTCTATTTTGTGTTTGTTCCAGTTTCTTAATGTTTTCTTGAGTTGAGGGGTCCCAAACGGTGGATGCATATTCTATTATTGGCCTAACCAAGGTTAAATAACATTTTAGTTTTATGTTCTTATTTGATTTATAAAAATTTCTTTTATCATCTTCCTTCCCCACAGATGTATATAGAACATGGGCCAAAAAGTGTAATGCTGGGGGGTAGATGGCGTTTCATTTGAAAATATTGTGAGTAGATCTATAAAAGGAGCATTACAGTGCATGGATATACTGCCTAAGAAGTATTTATTCTTACTCTATAATACAGTGTTGGGGGCCCATGGCTTTTGTAGGCTGAAAGAGCAAAAAAAAAAAAAAAAGACAAGAAGAGTTTTTGTGATAGAAAATTGTGCTGGGGTTGAAATGCGGGCCGTTTCATTGATAATTGTTCGTGTGAAATATATCCATATACCAACTATTTCGACTGAACTTAGCAAGGGTATCATATCAGCACGTATATTATATAGGTCTGTGTCCTTTCCTTGATGCCGTACTATAAGTGAAAGGTGCGTTCTGTATCCTATAAATGATGGAATAAATTATGTGGGACAAAAAAAAAAAGCTGCAGTAGAATAAAATATTTTATACATCTGGCCAGGAGCCTGAGTTTATTACACCCCTTTTAACTCACCATCTTGTCTCATTAGAATTATTTGTTTTAAAATCTAAATGTTAGACGTTTATGTATTTTTCATCAAGGGAATTGTTTTCATTGATCAGTGGATACAATAAGGAACTAAGTGTTTGACGCTTCACTATACTGTGGAAATAAAACGAGGACTAAGACTGCTTTCTTGATCCTTATTGAAATGTGTTGTGATTACAAGAACTCTTTTCTCGTATAAAGACAACACAACAGAAACACTCACATAAATAGAATAAAAACAACATAAAGAGTTCATTGAGCGACAACACACGGGCATCTTGGCCCTTTTCATATTTCCTGATCAACGAGCGGCGCTGATATGGTCTAACCGAGTAAGGTACGAACGAGTTTTTGTACCGCTCTGTTCCTGTCTTGATTGACAGTAGTCGCCCACTGTAATAGTGGTTATACTGCTGAAGACATATGTGTGTTTGCCTTACAAACAATGACTTGTTTAGTAGCCCTCTTAACAAGCCAAAGTGGGCATATCCATTTTCAAAAATTAGCAGTTAAGACACTCACCTTGCATCTATAGCAATCAACTTTTGAGGTTTTTTTTTGTAAAACATGTACATGTAGAAGAATGAGTAAAATGTATGGCTTTTAATACCGAATGTGGGTGCGTTACAGATGTTTGAATGGGATAAGATATTTTGTTTAATACAGAATATTGCTGATATTAAAAAGGTATGCTAGCTTTTGTTTCCTTGGTTACGTTATACGGATGACGCGACGTGAGGCTTTTCAAAATAGACACCCAAGTTACCCCAACTCGGAAGTTAATATGGGATACTTTTTTTTTTTTTACAATAATTTAAATAAATAGTGTGACTTGATGTAATCGGTAAAAATAGTATTTGATATATACAGAATCCATTTTTCTAATTAGCTGTTATTATAACTTTATAAGTTTATTTATACTTTAACTTTATAACTTTATCAATAATACATTTTATTACTCAAAAGAGTTAAGTATTCAATATTACCCCAACTACTCTTTTCTATCTGGAATTAATTTTTTTATTACATCTAGTTGTTTGTTTTTTTAAGATCTAGCATACAATGTTTTGTTAAATCTGGAAGGGATGCTTTAGAGTAGCAACACATAAGAGTCAATCTGCCCTTAGTTTATGCAGAGGACACGTTGTACTATATAGAGTTAGTAACTTGACTAAAAGGTAGATGACATTCCTGGTAATATGACATTTATTGGCATTGGTCAATCATCTCTCATCTGTAGCTAAACACTGTTTAAAATGGTATCCGGCCGTTTGTTCAATATATCTGTAGTGGGCCATTGAGCTTGCTTAGTTTAGACATCATAAGTATACACTGGTCAACACTATAAACAGGACAACCATTTGTACGTGTTTTTTTTTTTTGGGGGGGGGGGGTAATGGCGAACACTAGCAGCTCCATTTGTCGTACTAGAATGGGTTTTTTTTTTTTTTTTTGGGGGGGGGGGGGGGGGGCTAATGTCGAACACTATCAGCTCCCTTTGTCGTACTAGATTTTTTTTGTTTTAAGGAGAGTGTATAAATAAGTGTGTGTATCTGTGTTTTGATAACTTTTGTGTGTGAGAGCATGTGTGCGATAATGTGTGTGTGTACAAAACTGCAAAATAAAAACAAAACAAAAAAAACACACACAATTGAGAGCTTTTTACCATTCTTATTTTCTCTATAAAAACACGCTACAGTTGTTCAAATTCACAAAGCTATCGACTGTACATCACATTATATTAACATCCCTGCTGTTTGTCTTTGAGGCATGCCTTGTTACGTTTCCCCTATCTCTGTCAAGTCTGTATCTCTAGACTGGAAAAGTCAATGGAGAGAAATCATGCACAAAATAAGTAAGACGGCAGAGAGCTGATTTTAGGGGAGATAAGTCATGCATTAAAAAGTGACAGAAATAATAAGTGAAGAAGAAACAATGAGGGGGATGGGAGGTAAGAAAGTATTATTTAAACATTGCCATGCTATTGAAGAAATAACAAGAAAAAGAAAAAAAATATTTACGATTATCTGAATCTTAGATATTTTAATATAAGTTGACAACCCGTCTGAGAGTATTAACAAGGTGCAGCAATTTCATGTTCAATCAATATAATCAAAGATAAGATTGCATTACGTGAAACAAAAGTGATTTAATTCACATGTTAAATTAGTATACATTCAATACATTGTGTTAGTCTGTTTGGTATGAGCAAGCCACCCAAAGTTGATTAATACTAGGCAAGAATAAATAGAATGTGTTAGTGGTGTAACAATCTTCCACTGCCGCCAAAAATTGGGCTACGTCTGCTACTCAGGAAGTTATAATCCCTCGTTCGGCTCCTCTGGCTCCCAAAACTGTAAAGAAAAAAAAAGGGAAAAGAAAAAAAAAAGGAGATACAGGGAATACAAGGTTAGGGTTAGAGACACGACTTCATTCAAATGTACAGTTTGAGATCTCATCACAACCGTTTCCTAATTTTCAAAGCTAATTAAAAATGAATATCGAGCTCACGGCTCTTCTAACCCAGCCATACTACCAAGTGCAAAAAGTTTAGCTTGAATTAAACTTAATCTTTTTTCCTACCAATCTCTAGCCTCCAACTTTAAAAAAAAAATTCTAACCATGCAGAATGGAGAAAGACGGTCGACGAATCTTGCATGGTTCCCCAACAGACTAAGCGATAGGTCAAGGTTAAAAAAACAAACAACATGTAGAAAGTGTAAGTTAAATAGTGAAAATAAAGAAGAAAAACATTTTAAAAAATATTTTTTAAACAAAGTTTATAGCAAGTCTAATTGTATCAATTAATTTGGATCAGTCGTGTAATGAAATCGGTGCGATTAGAAATATTCTTAATAGTCAACCCACGGCATAGCATACGCCGCTATTTTGAAGGGCTAGCTTTAGGCCACTGCAACCTATGCGACCGAAGTGGGCCCCGCACTTTCATAGAACCCGCTCTACTTCTAGGTGTAATCTACTAAAACCATTTTATACCTTATAACGGATTTCCCGCGGCCTCCAGATTTACCAGGAGCTCAAAGAAATCTCCTGAAATTGTAAAATATACGAAAAAGTCCTGGAAATCTCCAAAAATTAATAAAATCATTTGAAAACTCATACAAATCTCATGAAACTTATAGACATTCAATACGGAAACGCCATTCCTACGCGCGAAAAAAAAAGCATTATGCAATACCCGTAATTGTGGAATC
Organism: Biomphalaria sudanica; assembly: GCA_036873155.1. Taxonomy (NCBI): domain Eukaryota; kingdom Metazoa; phylum Mollusca; class Gastropoda; family Planorbidae; genus Biomphalaria; species Biomphalaria sudanica. The sequence goes on from JAZGLO010006691.1 coordinate 598,381, forward strand.
TGGTGAAAGAAGCTTCTAGCGGCTCAAACTAATGAAGAATTACTTGAGTTCAACAATTCTCGTAGCACCCAGGGGACAGCTGAGAGATAGAGAGTATGTGAATCTAGATCTAGGTATCTATTTGAGAACTTTTGATCTATGGGGCAGATGATGTAAAGATCATAGACATTTTTTTTTGTAATTATTTCCCCAAATTATTTAATGAAGCAGTCTAGGTGTAGAAGTAACATTTTGTATAATTATACATATTTAAAGTGCTGGTTCCGAAGTAAAGACAATCGGCTTTTGATTGATTACTTATACAAATTAATTCTTGTCATTCTTTCTCTAGACTCCTAATCACAAATTGGTCTGCTTTGATAATTGTGAAATAATGCACTTTCCCTTTACTCGACTCGAACAGTTTCGCCTTATTATTTGTATGATTGTCATAACTATATCATTTCTTTAGTCCTTGCTTTAATTTAACAGATTCCGTTAGGTAAAAAATGCTTAATTGCATTCTGTGGATATAATGAAAGTCCGGGTTTGTATGTGATCGGTTTTTCTACCTAGTATGAAGGTATCAGTTCAGTTAGTTGCGTCAATGATGTAGATTTCCTGCAGGTAAAGGATGCATTGCGAATGATTTTGGCTGATACATTAGATTTCGACTAAATTGAGAGGGATATAGGAGATATTTGAAGAAATATGTAGCTCATAGCTTGGTCAGCGTAGCCAAGTGAAATACTGCACTCTCCCTTTAACTTCGGGCTCGAAGACACAATTATTATTATTATGTGCTCATTTCTGTCTGGTTTGGAACTGTTTATCATTTTCATAAGTGTCTTTTGTTCAACTGATTTTTTAAATGTCTTTGTTACAATGTTTATTATTTTCGCAAATGTCTCTGACCCTTAATTTCATTAATGTCTTTGGTTAAACTGATCCCTAATTTCATTAATGTCTTTGGTTAAACTGATCCCTAATTTCCTTAATGTCTTTGGTTAAACTGACCCTTAATTTCATTAATGTCTTTAGTTAAACTGACCCTTAATTTCATTAATGTCTCTGGTTAAACTGACCCTTATTTTCATAAATGTCTCTGGTTAAACTGACCCTTATTTTCATAAATGTCTCTGGTTAAACTGACCCTTATTTTCATAAATGTCTCTGGTTAAACTGTCCATTACTCTATGGTTTAGTTTTCTGTTTTTTTTTTCTTTTTAGTTTAGGCCCCTATCTCTCTCTCTTACTTTCAGCGAAGGTCTCTAAGTTATAGTTGTTTTATCTTTTCCTTGCATATTCTCCGCTCTTCCAATGTGTGCGGGCTTTGATGATAAGGTCAGACTCTTAGATGCTTTCACTGAAAGTAGGACAAAGATCGGTGGTTAAAAAGACGTTGGAACAAAATGGCCAGGACAAGTTCTCCGAAACGAAAAATTAAAAGTTCTGGGAATAAATTTTGAAGTTCTCGTGTTGTGCTCGTTGGTTGGTCGTTGTGCTGGCCACATGATACCCTTGTTAACCGTAGGCTACAGAAACAGATGACCTTTACATCATCTGCCCTATATATCGAATGGTCTAAAAGGGGAACTTAACTTTTTACTTTGTTATTAAGAGCTGAGTAATAACTCTTTATAAATTCATCAGCTTTATAGAGAAGGAGTTGTCTTCAAAACAGCTATAATTTTTTATGTTCCTTGTTAAAATGATACTTTTCAATTTTCATACAGACTATTTTATCAATGTTTTTATCATTGAGGTCCCAAACTGTTTTAACCGACAACAGGCTAATATAAGATATATGCTATGTGAATATATATAAACTAAAATGCTGCTAACTACGTATTTACTTATGATACAAAGATATGTTGTTAATGAGGATATAACTACAGGTTTAGTTAATGTGCCACAAGCAGAATATATTAGTTACTTTCGTTTTGTTTCGTGTGATTGGTTGGTTGTTGTTTTGTTTAACTTTTTTGTGTGTTCTCCACAGTATATTATGAGTGCAGCTCTGCTAAGTATCCAAACCAAGCTGGGAAAGAGAAGAATGGTGGAAATGAACATGTTTTAACAGCGTATTAGACCTGGACTGAAAAGTTGTTTTTTAAAAAGAACTCAAACTTTGTTGTCCAAGAGTTAAAAAGCCAAGCGGCCATCATGAAAAAAAAGCCACTCCACTGTGTGAAGAAAAAAAAAGACTTGCATCTATAAAAAAAAATCTATATATAATAAAAATATATAAATTAAATTATTGACCCCTTCCCCCCCAAAAAAAAAATACTACCACAGTGTCGCTAGCAGCTTTGGGGCATTTCTTTAGTAACATACAAATGAAGTACGATCACTAGATCGCGTATATAATGTAACTTTAAGCCACTCTGAATGCCCTAAAGGTCAATATGAAAGGTGAAATAAAGTTCACGTCTGCCAGGGAATACTGTTAGCCCAGGCTGGTGTTGAACAGACGAAAACAGCTTTAAAAGAAAAAAGATTTCTACTTGATACTAAACACTGATGCTATACTAAGAATAGCAGATGCATTAAGCTGAGTTGATTTTAACCTATGAAACCTTCACGGACTTCCACAATTAGGTATTTTATTCAAGATCTGGGTATTTTAATTCTTTCTCATTAAAAAATATTCTTTAAAAAAAAAGGAGCACTATTTAATTCTGGTCGAGATCTATTTCATAGTAATATATGAATATATGAATATGCGTCACACAATCTTTCCCAAAATGTTGAATTTCTGAGCAATCCTGGATATTTATTTCATACAAGTCTATATATAGTTATAATACTTCAATTTACTTACATCACAAATGCTTAATGTTCAGATTTAATATGTATCAAAATATTATAACACGTATTTCGCTCCAATTTGTTTTAAAAATAAACTTTCTTAAACGTTTATCGGTGTTTGTTTTATTTTGGTCAAAGTTTCTTCAGGTATGTCCTAAATAAATACTGGAATGCTATTATATTGTAGTCATGTGCTCTTACATAGTGCTGGTACGTCCATATACTTTACTGTTATGTCGTTACATAGTGCTGGTACGTCCATATACTTTACTGTTATGTCGTTACATAGTGCTGATACGTCCATATACTTTACTGTTATGTCGTTACATAGTGCTGGTACGTCCATATACTTTACTGTTATGTCGTTACATAGTGCTGGTACGTCCATATACTTTACTGTTACATCGTTACATAGTGCTGGTATGCGATCATATAGTGCTGACACACACTTCTAGAGTGCTTGTATGCCCTTACATAGAGATGGTGCATTCTAACACACTGCTGGCAATTTCTGCATAGTGCTGGCATGCCCTATAATAGTTCTGGCCAGTTAAGTGGATGATGGAAATGATATAATAGCTCGACGCATTTTTCGAGACTGGAGATTTTTCAGATTAAAAATTTTGAGAATAACATCCGAACAAATATTAGCACGATGGCGAGGTGAACAAATCTCTTTAAAATCAACAAGAAAAATATTTTAAAAACCCACTTATATTAACAGTAATTGTATCAGTAAGGATGTAATCGTGTAATTAAATTCGTAATATATCTAGAATGACAATAATAAATCTTTGTGATTAGAAATATTTTAGCCAATTGTTTTTGTTTAGCGCAATTTCATGCAATTTCTGATACGTTGTGAGCCTATCACTTGTCCATAGGCCTGATACGTTGTGAGCCTCCATTGGAGAAAGGGAAGAGGTGGGGAGGATGTATCTGTCAGAAGGTGTCCGTCCGTCCGTCAAAAGCTTTTTAAAAGCAATTTATACAATTATGAAAAAATAAAGTTACATGACTTTAATACGAGCTCGAGTTCTTGAACATCCTGAGGTCATTGCAGTAACCACTGAGTTAGCGAGGTGCTTATAAAAATGGATGTTATAGTTATAGCTATTGTTAGTTTCAAACTTTTAAGCGAAGACCTAATTCTGTGCACACAGTATAAAGGGAACAAATTTAACTTATACCGCCACATCTATCACGTATCCATTCTTTCTCTTGTTCGACAATAAACAAACTAATTATTTACCAAAAACTGATAAACTAATTGTTTAATTTTTTAATTGATTAATATGTTGTCATAGACAATAAATAATTTTGCAAAGCTTCAACTTGATCCGAGCATTGGAATAAGGAGAAATAGTGTGTACAAATGTCGTACCAGACAGAGTGAGTTGATATAAGATTTTTAGAAAGGATTACAGATCGATATATTAGTGTAGGTCTAAGTGATTCTTAAAAAAATATAAATCTGTAATGGCCTAATTCTATTAAATCCTTAATAGCCTATTAATAGCCTATTAGTATTGAATCGACAAGTAACTATTATACAATAAGAAAAAGGATTTGCGCATTTATATAAGTGATCATGTTTCTTTGTATAAATAAGCCATAAGTTAATATTTCCTGTTATAACTTTTGATGTTAATATTTTGAGAATGTTGTATGTTGAACTTTAGTATTATTATTAAATATATAATTTACTGTTAATCGACGACCAGTTTATACAATTTAGGATTTTTAAAAAATTTATTTCAATCAAAATATTAAATAAATATTTATATATTTTATCTCCCATTTGCAATTTGATCAATTTTCGTAGGCAATTATTCCATTTAAATATTTTAAATAACAAAATTCACCTATATGGTGTTGCTGATAAAAACCCAAAGAATGAATCCCCCACAAAAAATATTGCTTCCAATTATTTTTACATTGAGGTAAAATATTTAGAATCGAAATAGAATCTAGACTGACTTTTAGTGATATCGGAAAAAGAGCTAGAAGAGTTTACTTTCTTTTAGTTTAGTTTGTTGTTGTTGTTGTTGTCAATTTTATGTTATGACCAATTTCCTGATGTCGGTTGCGCCAATTGCAAGCGTTTGATATTCACATTGCTGGGCTCGATAAGTTTATAAAAAGCACTACCTGTCTGTTTACTCACGTTCAACTTCCACTGGTTCATATTGATCTTTACATGCAGCCTGTAAAATGCATTATTGTGACTGTCTTCCTTATCACATTCTATCAACAGGGAACATAATATGAAGTTACATTAACAACATCATATTTAAATAACCGGCATGGGAAATCTCCTCACATGAAGATTTTGGTGTATCCGGTATATAGAATACGGAAGTATTTATTTTTTAAAAGCTCTAAATACTGTTGTCCATTTATTGCCCTATAGAATTACAGTTCTAAGTTCTAACAGTAAACTTTTAATATAGCGTCCTTGGCATTTAAAAAAAAAATTTCCAAATTGCTCCTTATTTTCTTCTTTACATTTTCTTACTTGTTTTCTTAGGTTACCTTATATTGAACCCACATTTCCAAAAATCGCTTTCTTTACATTTTTTGTCTTTATTTTATTGCTTACAAAAACATATACCGGATCTTATAAATCGCAATGTATACAAAGAATTCTATACTGTGATAAAGTATGCAAAAGAGATGTTGAGAAAATATTTTTGTTGCTTTTGCAAATATCCATCTAGAATTTTTCTTTTTGGTTTATTTGAAAGAAGGTTATGATACAAGAAGAACATAAAGAAATACTTTTAAAAAAGAATCAAAAGCTTACATTAAGCGTACTTGTATTAATTAGTTTGAATCAGTTATGTAATTAAATTTACAATAAATTTAGACTAATGATAAAAAGGCATCTATAAAAATAAAAAAGGGGGGGGACGACCTGATTTTGAACTCATGGCCAAGCCAACACTGCAACCACTCTACTTGTGGAAGTTTGTATAGTTATCTATTGTTTCTATAGTCTCGTCCTATTTTTCTTGTTGTGGTTCACTAAGAATCAGAAGACTGTGTATAAAGGGGACTAATTCAGCTTATATCACCACTTCAGTCAAGTAGAAATTATTTCCCTTGTTTGAGATACCAAACAAAATAATTAATTACAATTAATTAATTAACTAATTGGTTAATTTTTTTCATTGATTCTTGTGATGTCAGGTAAAAGAAATAATTGTTCAAAATTTCAGCTTGATCCGAGATTGGGTGTAGGAGAAATAACGTGTACAGCCTTTTTACCAGACAGACAGAGTGAGTTGATATAAAGAAAAAGTTTTTTCCCCCTAAACTTTGTAACAGTATATCTTTTCCAGGTGATTTTATGTTAAATAGTAAGAAAAAAAGTATAATTTGTAAATTAGTTTGTTGATGGAAGTTGATTAATAGAATTAGTAATAGCATTAGTGATAAAGGTATCGTAGTTCAGACTATTGGTTTAATAGATTAAGATTTTGTGACATGTTAACTGTTTACCATAACTAACGGAAGTACATCGGAAGGAGCCAAGATTTTTTTGTTTGCTACTCAAATTTTTTTTCAGAGTACACGTAAGATCACTGCTCATTTTTCTTTTATGAAAAACAAATTTTAAAAATACAAATTTCAGAATTTTAGTCCAAAATTCGGTTGTTGATCATTAAATGCATATAACGATCTTTCCGACAAATGCATTTCTTTCACCTTGTAAGAAATAAATTCTTTGGGTTAATGTAAGAGCATTTAACATTATCAGATTTAAAAAAAAGAACATATAAAAATACTTTTAAAAAAAATTCTAATCAAAGTGGAAGAACTTCATATTTTTAACATCTTTCAATAATGTAGAAGATATTTCCCCTTTTCGATATCAAAATAATAAATCATCATTTGTTTAATTGATTAATTTTGTTAACTTTTTCGATTGGATCATTTATGGTTTTCGCCATTGAATAATTTTGCAAAGTTCCAACTTGATCCGGGAATGGGTGTGGGAGAAATAACGTGTTTAATATTTTTTCCAGACAGACAGAGATTAATGGGTTATACGATACCATTCCGTAAATGAGCATGCAATTAAGTGTCTCAGCAGCGAAATCCGACACTCACATTTTACTGTAGTACCAACATTAGGTCTCATTTCCAATTTCTATTTTTCCCCTTGAAAAATAATTTTAAAAAATGTTTGATAGCATTTTATACATTTAAATGTTATTTTTAATAACTCCTTTCATTGTCTTTAAATGTCAATGTGTCTTTTGTATTAATAATCCTTCTTCCCAAGTGCTGTTAAAGCATGGAATGGGTCGCCTGAATCAGCCATGAAAACCAACGACCTGGCAGAGTTTAAGTCATTGATTAGCATGCATGACTTGATTGATCTAGGGACGTAATCAACTTCTTTTTTGAAGTAACGTCTGTATTTTACAAGATAAGATAAGACAAATGTTAGCTGTTGCTTTTTTTAAATGTATTTTTTTTTATTTGGTTGGTGCCTCAAGTTTTTATGTTAATTCTAGATTTTCCTTTTCTATGGCCATTGGCCAATGTGCAGAAAGATGTTTGGTGGCCAACACAACGGCTGGCCAAAACTTTAGTTACGCCACTGTATTCATTCTGGACTATTTAAATGTGAGAAATCTATTGAAAACAAAACATCCGGATGTTTCCATCAACACTCGCACGCAGAGTCATTTCAAAATTATTCTATATCGGCAGAACAGGTGATACTATAGTTGATTGGTAGAACAGGTGATACTATAATTGATCGGCATAACAGGTGATACTACCGTTAATTGGCATAAAAGGTGATACTATAGTCGTATGTCTCTCTAATAAGTTTTAGGGTTTTAAGGATTCTTACTTACTTCGGACTGATTTTACATAGGTCAGTGTTCTTGTCCTTGTCACTTTTTGATTCTGCCATTTGTAGTGGCCATTTTAATTCAATATTTTTATTTATTCTCGAGCTTAAAATCTTTTGGTTTCAGCACTAACTAATCAATCTAGCATTAAAGTTTTAAACCCCTTCATATTGAAGCATGAAAACATTACAATAAAAACTTATTTCTTTTAAACTGCTTCGTGAGGAAAACAAAAGAAAAAAAAAGAACGTTTATTTTCTTGAGGTCAAAAGTTTAACTCTTTCTCTCCGTCATTTTTTTCCACGTTCCAATGGAATTATCCATTTTGCTCATTTGTGTTTCATTACCCTGACTAAATTTCAATAACTTTTGTGTATTTTATCAGGAAATGTTATATTAGGTATAAAATTATAGAAGAATGCATGCTCTTTTTATATAACACAATTTAAAGTTTATAAAACTTTATCGTCAGTTAGGAGAGAAAGAGTTAAAATGGACGACTATTTACGGCATTGCCTCACTCTTCAACAAGGGACCTTCACATACTAAGAATGTGTTGTATTAGAAAACAATTCTTATAAATAAATATAAAAAAGGAAATAAGATTGTCCAATTACTCTAAACATGTAATGCAATATCCTCATAAATTATTAAGTACGTTTTTGTTTAGCTTTCAAAAGAGGAAAGGGGCCTCCACCTAAAATTCTGCCCATCGCTTCTACTTGATACGACCCTGAACTCTAGCATGCAAAGCTAGTAATTGCCAACTTAACTAATCACTATACAAACAAGACACCCATTCCTATCTGCTCTTAAATTCTACATTATGGTTTTTTTCACAATCATGTATAAAAAACAAATTAGGGCTAAATCTCATTGAAATGTTTCATTTGCACAAAACAGTATTAAAGTATTATTATTTGTGTCATTCAACTGATATGTTGAGTTTCATTCGTTTCTTTACTTGAAATGTAACATGACATTGTTCATTGTAGTCGTCATAATGAATCTCGAGACACTGGTCACTATCTCCCGAACATAGATCAGCAAACGCTTATAGCAAATAAGACGAGCAACCTTTCAGATTTCTTTCTTTAACATGTTTATTGTCTTATAAATAGATTTTTTTTAAAAATGTTTTTCACAACAATTTAAATAACAACAATAAATATGAATATTTGTTTTTTTTTAAATCAAGTGATCTGGTATAATCTTTTTCTAGCCGGAATAAGACGACATTGTGCATTCGCAATGTCCCCACCCGTACTGTATTGATGAGGTGATAACAGCAAGAAGAATGTCTTCCTCGAGCCTGACACCTTACATAGGACACTCGGCTTCATCATTGTGCTTCACCTGCCCGGCAAAAGCGAAAGAATACAGTAATGTAACATAGCATCTTAGGACCATTACAGTAAACTAACTTCAGATATTACGGTTTTAAAGCTAAAAGTATTTAATTTTAAATCCAAGGTTTATGAACATTTTAGCTTATAATGATATCAGATTCCATCGCTGGCTCGCTATTTTTTGTTGTTGTAGATATAATGTTCTGTTCTATTTCTAGTTGGCTTGTATCAACAATTGTTATTATAATCATAAAAAATACAGTATGTATCTCTAATTTTACTAATTTAATAAAAATTTATGAATTAGTAAACCTATGGCTGTTTTTAATATTATAATTTGTTATAAAAAGAATCTAGCCTATTTGATGTCGGTAATAACAGCTGAAAAGAATTAATCACTTAAATTTACTTTAAATTATTTTTAGATGTACTCTAGAGACACTGTACTTTTATATTTGAACCCTGAACGCCTCATTATTATATTGTTTTAAAAATCAAAGTTTTCTTTGGTTAAAAACAATGTTAGGATAATGGTTTCATTTTTTTTCATATTAGTTTTACACAGCTAAACTACTTACAGCTAGGACTCGATCAGACGCCTTCAACAATGCCATAAAAGTAATGGCGACTTATGCTATTTATAAGCCTTTGTTTGTTATTTTTGTTAGTGTAAATAGGTTAGACTAGTTTCAGACTTCCTTTTTGTTGTTAAGAAACATGGTTGGCGTTTTACCTGTGATTGATTGTGGCTTATCGAGTTTATACTATATGTTTGTGTTGGTTAATAGAGCATTTGTTATGTTATTGTTGACTTAGTCATTAGGTCTGAGTTGTCACGTAACAGTTACTTTTATAGACTTGTTAGAAGCTAACGGTTGATTACAAAGTTTGATTCTTAGAATACATGTTCGATTAGAATGTTAGCTACACTACTGGCCAATTGGACTGGTACTGACTTTCCTGGTTGATACTGCCGCTGACTGCGTTGGATTCGGTGGTGGCTCACAGGTGGCGCAGCAGTCGCCAGGCTTGTAGTAGTAAAATAAACATGTGGGGCACTGTATGATGAAACAGTCTGTTGCCCCGCTATCGAAGCAGAAGCAGGAGAGACATGGTTCAGGTTGAAAGGGTCCAAACTGTAACAAAGTTTATATTCACAATGAAACACAACAAATTGTACAAGAAAGTAAATTGTAAAAATGTTTCAAATAAATAAAGTTACGAAACTAATCGTTTAGAAGAGGTAGTATGCGTTAAAAACTTAAGAGAACTAAAGATTGGAGTCAGTTATCTAAAAGATAAGTAAAGATTGGAGTCAGTTATCTAAAAGATAAGTAAAGATTGGAGTCAGTTATCTAAAAGATAAAAAAAGATTGGAGTCAGTTATCTAAAAGATAAGTAAAGATTGGAGTCAGTTATCTAAAAGATAAGTAAATATTGGAGTCAGTTATCTAAAAGATAAGTAAGAATGGAGTCAGTTATCTAAAAGATAAGTAAGAATGGAGTCAGTTATCTAAAAGATAAGTAAAGATTGGAGTCAGTTATCTAAAAGATAAATAAAGATTGGAGTCAGTTATCTAAAAGATAAGTAAGAATGGAGTCAGTTATCTAAAAGATAAGTAAAGATTGGAGTCAGTTATCTAAAAGATAAGTAAAGATTGGAGTCAGTTATCTAAAAGATAAGTAAAGATTGGAGTCAGTTATCTAAAAGATAAAAAAAGATTGGAGTCAGTTATCTAAAAGATAAGTAAAGATTGGAGTCAGTTATCTAAAAGATAAGTAAAGATTGGAGTCAGTTATCTAAAAGATAAGTAAGAATGGAGTCAGTTATCTAAAAGATAAGTAAAGATTGGAGTCAGTTATCTAAAAGATAAATAAAGATTGGAGTCAGTTATCTACAAGATAAGTAAAGATTGGAGTCAGTTATCTAAAATATAAGTAAAGGTTGGAGTCAGTTATATAAAAGATAAGTAAAGGTTGGAGTCAGTTATCTAAAAGATAAGTAAAGGTTGGAGTCAGTTATCTAAAAGATAAATAAAGAATGGAGTCAGTTATCTAAAAGATAAGTAAAGATTGGAGTCAGTTATCTAAAAGATAAGTAAAGATTGGAGTCAGTTATCTAAAAGATAAGTAAAGATTGGAGTCAGTTATCTAAAAGATAAAAAAAGATTGGAGTCAGTTATCTAAAAGATAAGTAAAGATTGGAGTCAGTTATCTAAAAGATAAGTAAAGATTGGAGTCAGTTATCTAAAAGATAAGTAAGAATGGAGTCAGTTATCTAAAAGATAAGTAAGAATGGAGTCAGTTATCTAAAAGATAAGTAAAGATTGGAGTCAGTTATCTAAAAGATAAATAAAGATTGGAGTCAGTTATCTAAAAGATAAGTAAGAATGGAGTCAGTTATCTAAAAGATAAGTAAAGATTGGAGTCAGTTATCTAAAAGATAAATAAAGATTGGAGTCAGTTATCTACAAGATAAGTAAAGATTGGAGTCAGTTATCTAAAATATAAGTAAAGGTTGGAGTCAGTTATATAAAAGATAAGTAAAGGTTGGAGTCAGTTATCTAAAAGATAAGTAAAGGTTGGAGTCAGTTATCTAAAAGATAAATAAAGAATGGAGTCAGTTATCTAAAAGATAAGTAAAGATTGGAGTCAGTTATCTAAAAGATAAGTAAAGATTGGAGTCAGTTATCTAAAAGATAAGTAAAGATTGGAGTCAGTTATCTAAAAGATAAAAAAAGATTGGAGTCAGTTATCTAAAAGATAAGTAAAGATTGGAGTCAGTTATCTAAAAGATAAGTAAAGATTGGAGTCAGTTATCTAAAAGATAAGTAAGAATGGAGTCAGTTATCTAAAAGATAAGTAAGAATGGAGTCAGTTATCTAAAAGATAAGTAAAGATTGGAGTCAGTTATCTAAAAGATAAATAAAGATTGGAGTCAGTTATCTAAAAGATAAGTAAGAATGGAGTCAGTTATCTAAAAGATAAGTAAAGATTGGAGTCAGTTATCTAAAAGATAAATAAAGATTGGAGTCAGTTATCTACAAGATAAGTAAAAATTGGAGTCAGTTATCTAAAATATAAGTAAAGGTTGGAGTCAGTCATATAAAAGATAAGTAAAGGTTGGAGTCAGTTATCTAAAAGATAAGTAAAGGTTGGAGTCAGTTATCTAAAAGATAAATAAAGAATGGAGTCAGTTATCTAAAAGATAGGTAAAGATTGGAGTCAGTTATCTAAAAGATAAGTAAAGATTGGAGTCAGTTATCTAAAAGATAAATAAAGATTGGAGTCAGTTATCTAAAAGATAAGTAAAGATTGGAGTCAGTTATCTAAAAGATAAATAAAGATTGGAGTCAGTTATCTAAAAGATAAGTAAAGATTGGAGTCAGTTATCTAAAAGATAAGTAAAGATTGGAGTCAGTTATCTAAAAGATAAATAAAGATTGGAGTCAGTTATCTAAAAGATAAATAAAGATTGGAGTCAGTTATCTAAAAGATAAATAAAGAATGGAGTCAGTTATCTAAAAGATAAGTAAAGATTGGAGTCAGTTATCTAAAAGATAAGTAAAGATTGGAGTCAGTTATCTAAAAGATAAGTAAAGATTGGAGTCAGTTATCTAAAAGATAAAAAAAGATTGGAGTTAGTTATCTAAAAGATAAGTAAAGATTGGAGTCAGTTATCTAAAAGATAAGTAAAGATTGGAGTCAGTTATCTAAAAGATAAGTAAAGATTGGAGTCAGTTATCTAAAAGATAAGTAAGAATGGAGTCAGTTATCTAAAAGATAAGTAAAGATTGGAGTCAGTTATCTAAAAGATAAATAAAGATTGGAGTCAGTTATCTAAAAGATAAGTAAGAATGGAGTCAGTTATCTAAAAGATAAGTAAAGATTGGAGTCAGTTATCTAAAAGATAAATAAAGATTGGAGTCAGTTATCTACAAGATAAGTAAAAATTGGAGTCAGTTATCTAAAATATAAGTAAAGGTTGGAGTCAGTCATATAAAAGATAAGTAAAGGTTGGAGTCAGTTATCTAAAAGATAAGTAAAGGTTGGAGTCAGTTATCTAAAAGATAAATAAAGAATGGAGTCAGTTATCTAAAAGATAGGTAAAGATTGGAGTCAGTTATCTAAAAGATAAGTAAAGATTGGAGTCAGTTATCTAAAAGATAAATAAAGATTGGAGTCAGTTATCTAAAAGATAAGTAAAGATTGGAGTCAGTTATCTAAAAGATAAGTAAAGATTGGAGTCAGTTATCTAAAAGATAAAAAAAGATTGGAGTCAGTTATCTAAAAGATAAGTAAAGATTGGAGTCAGTTATCTAAAAGATAAGTAAAGATTGGAGTCAGTTATCTAAAAGATAAATAAAGATTGGAGTCAGTTATCTAAAAGATAAATAAAGATTGGAGTCAGTTATCTAAAAGATAAGTAAAGATTGGAGTCAGTTATCTAAAAGATAAGTAAAGATTGGAGTCAGTTATCTAAAAGATAAGTAAGAATGGAGTCAGTTATCTAAAAGATAAGTAAAGATTGGAGTCAGTTATCTAAAAGATAAATAAAGATTGGAGTCAGTTATCTACAAGATAAGTAAAGATTGGAGTCAGTTATCTAAAATATAAGTAAAGGTTGGAGTCAGTTATATAAAAGATAAGTAAAGGTTGGAGTCAGTTATCTAAAAGATAAGTAAAGGTTGGAGTCAGTTATCTAAAAGATAAATAAAGAATGGAGTCAGTTATCTAAAAGATAAGTAAAGATTGGAGTCAGTTATCTAAAAGATAAGTAAAGATTGGAGTCAGTTATCTAAAAGATAAGTAAAGATTGGAGTCAGTTATCTAAAAGATAAAAAAAGATTGGAGTCAGTTATCTAAAAGATAAGTAAAGATTGGAGTCAGTTATCTAAAAGATAAGTAAAGATTGGAGTCAGTTATCTAAAAGATAAGTAAGAATGGAGTCAGTTATCTAAAAGATAAGTAAGAATGGAGTCAGTTATCTAAAAGATAAGTAAAGATTGGAGTCAGTTATCTAAAAGATAAATAAAGATTGGAGTCAGTTATCTAAAAGATAAGTAAGAATGGAGTCAGTTATCTAAAAGATAAGTAAAGATTGGAGTCAGTTATCTAAAAGATAAATAAAGATTGGAGTCAGTTATCTACAAGATAAGTAAAAATTGGAGTCAGTTATCTAAAATATAAGTAAAGGTTGGAGTCAGTTATATAAAAGATAAGTAAAGGTTGGAGTCAGTTATCTAAAAGATAAGTAAAGGTTGGAGTCAGTTATCTAAAAGATAAATAAAGAATGGAGTCAGTTATCTAAAAGATAGGTAAAGATTGGAGTCAGTTATCTAAAAGATAAGTAAAGATTGGAGTCAGTTATCTAAAAGATAAGTAAAGATTGGAGTCAGTTATCTAAAAGATAAATAAAAATTGGAGTCAGTTATCTAAAAGATAAGTAAAGATTGGAGTCAGTTATCTAAAAGATAAGTAAAAATTGGAGTCAGTTATCTAAAAGATAAGTAAAGATTGGAGTCAGTTATCTAAAAGATAAGTAAAGGTTGGAGTCAGTTATCTAAAAGATAAATAAAGACTGGGGTCGGTAATCTAAAAGACAAGTAAAGCTTGGAGTCAGTAATCTGGTGCACAATTTAAAAAATTGAGTCAGTAATCTAAAGGACAAGTAAAGAATGGAGTCAGTTATCTAAAAGACAAGTAGATAATGGAGTCAGTAATCTAAAAGACAAGTAAAGAATGCAGTCAGTAATCTAAAAGACAAGTAAAGAATGGAGTCAGTAATCTAAAAGACAAGTAAAGAATGGAGTCAGTAATCTAAAGGACAAGTAAAGAATGGAGTCAGTTATCTAAAAGACAAGTAGATAATGGAGTCAGTAATCTAAAAGACAAGTAAAGAATGCAGTCAGTAATCTAAAAGACAAGTAAAGAATGCAGTCAGTAATCTAAAAGACAAGTAAAGAATGGAGTCAGTAATCTAAAAGACAAGTAAAGAATGGAGTCAGTAATCTAAAAGACAGGTTGAGAAAGGAGTCAGTAATCTAGATAGAGAACAAGTAAAGAACGGAGTCACCGGGACAAAGTTACTTAAAAAAAAACAACAGACGTAATCATAGCTATATTTATCTTCAGTTCATTTCCAATCTCTATTTACACATTTGATATGGAGATGACAAGGAGTTTTTGCCTCCGTTCAAAAGAAAAAAAAATTCTTTCCTACAAATTATTTTTGTTCCATGAGGTTAGTGATCAGTCATCTTGTTTTTTACTAGAAAATGTAAACACCCCGGCTTTATGTGACATTGGAGGACATAGTGCGTGCCCCCACAGTGTAATATTTTTTTCTGGCAAACACACACACACAAGTACACCTACATATACATAGCATCTTATAAACAGAGGGAACTCCTTTATATTGATACCACATAATGTCATGAAAATCTCAAAGCCAAATGAAGTTTTATTTAATAAAAGGACGCTCAAGTCGCTTAAATACGCAAGCCTCTTAACCTCACGTATAGATAATTAATTTTGTTTTCCCCATTTACCTTCCCTTGGTCGCGTTAGTCTCTCGGTCCAAGTTTCCCACAGTGCAGTGATAACGCCTTTTAATTTATTTTAACGTTGGTAGATACTTATACCCACTACATTTGATCTGTTTCATAGACACTAGAATTTGATCGATCATTGTCCTATAAAAATTGTATGGTCGTTTTAAACTTTATTGTGAAAAATAAAACAGAGATTCTGTAAAGTCGCTTTTCACCTGAGACAAATGGCGAATTTAGTTTAAAGATTAAAACAAATCAAAAGTAAATAATTACTATTGATCAGATGTCTCAAAATATTGTTCAGATGTCTCGAAATATTGCTTAGATGTCTCAAAATATTGTTCAAATGTCTCAAAGTATTGTTAAGATGTCCCAAAATCTGATACCTAGAATCAAGTTATGATTGTCCAATGGTAGGTAGATCCACTCCTTAAGTTAAACAGCAAGATAATTAGCATGATAGTGCTTTAAGTTGTCACTGTCTGTCAATATAGACTATAGTCTTGTGACGAACACACTTGCCGGGGATTATATTATCAAACTTGACAATTCAATGAAGTGAAGAAAGAAACATCTCTCTGTATTTTCTTCAAACTTCTTTAATAACTTCTTCAACTTTCACATCAAATTAACTTCTTAATTCAATAACAACTTGACTTGATACTTCATAAATAAAACTTAAAGATACATAAAACTTCACTTAGTATAACTTCAACTTCAACTACTAAAACTTTACTTAATGGACCCGCTAATATTACAAAACTTAACTAAACCTTTACTAAGAGAGGACTTAAGCGATAACTAAGTGAGGACCATCGCTCTTCAAGAACTACTACTATGCGAGGACACCGTCTAACTGACTTTCCCCTAATTTATACTTTCTTTGATCGTACATTCCAGAATCATGGAACCTTCTCAGATCATTATTTTAGTAACTTTGACCTTCTAGAAGCTGACGTTTGCTATTTTTTTTTCCCTTAACCTCTTTCTTTGATTGGATATCTAAAATTAAATTGTTTACGCTGGACACTTGCACTAGTTTTAACTCGCTTCTAGAAACTGGTCGAAATAGGTCACAGACTCGACTTGTGACAAGTCTTTCTATGCCTCCTCCCCCCCCCCCATGGCATACTACAGTTGTGAAGCGACTTTTGATCATCTCATTGAAATGTGATAGATCTCTGGGCATAAGTTATGATCGGAACGATGTCGCTCACTCGAAAGTTCCTCCTTTTCCACGCAGTTAAAGCATCCAAGTATGTGAAAAGAACTAATACAGTCACTATATTATTGATATATAGTTGCAGAAAAATTGTGTTTCATATAGCAGATGTTTAGTTAATTATATAGGTCTAGTCTATGCCTGAAATAATGTTTTTTATAATTTTTTACAGTAATTATATTTATTAAAGATACACATCAAATTTTCCCCCATTATCCTCCCAACACAATGGCTTTTTTTTTTGGGGGGGGAGGGGAGTTTAGAAAGAGTTCTTTTCCTTAATCACAATTTTTATGTCCCAACCTATTTCTGTTTCTCTCTCTTCCGTTACTCAGTGAATACTAGGGCTAGTTCAGGAAGTTTATGGCGAAATGATTTAGAAGTTTTAATGACTCCATTAGCAGCATTTTTTTTTCTCCAAACGAAAATTTCTGCCTACTTAGCCAATAGAAACAAAGCACATACGGTAACCATCCCTCTTTGACCCCTCACCCTGCATTGTTTACCGTGAAGAGTTAGTTGTCTCAAGTGACAAGAACGCCGTCAGACAGTGTGACACAAACAAGGACATAACACAAACACACTCAAATAAGCACAACCTAAACATAAAAAAAAACGTATTGGGATGTATGTAGTAGCGAAATGAAGCAGTAGTAGGGGGGGGGGCTGCGGACATTAGTAAGCAAAGCCAGAAAGGTTGCACCAAGAAAAACAAGATCGCGTAACCAAAAAATGTTTTAAAAAAAATAATTATTTATCAAAAATCAAAGATAAAGCCGATGGTGGTCGATAATTTCTCATTCTATTTATTTTTGTGTAAAACTTTCCTGTGAGTTTGCCCAGTTACATTCTTCTGTTACAGCCCAGCTCATGTCTACGGTGTGTTTGCCTAGTTACATTCTTCTGTTACAACCCAGCTCATGTCTTCGGTGTGTTTGCCCAGTTACATTCTTCTGTTACAGCCCAGCTCATGTCTACGGTGTGTTTGCCCAGTTACATTCTTCTGTTACAGCCCAGCTCATGTCTACGGTGTGCAAAATGAACGTCTATGTATGTAATGGTCATAGACATATTTAATATATGTCTATGGTAATGATTTATTCAACTCTTTACTGGATACAAAGAAACATTGAGTGGAGTGCGGGAATACCCACTGAAAGCGTGTTCAAAATTTAATTTTGAGATGATTATATTTTCCAAAATTATAACGATCAAACCAGAGTTTCATTGAGTGGCCATTTAGTATTTGTCTCCCCCAATACATATACATACATATAGATACATAATACATATATACATAAACTGTGAAGTATCTAGGACAATTGTTAGAGCAGTTTTCGAAATGTCTAAATGCATCCAGTGTTTGCCCACATTTTAGTTTTCATTTAAAATGGTGTAATTTTTTGAAAAATCTGATTGCATAGATAGTTTTAAAAATTAGATGGCTCACTTCCGGAAAAGAAAAAAAAATAAGCCATTGCATCAGAACTTTGAATGATCTAAAATATCATGATGTCCTATTTTCATTTTCTCTTCTAATTTCTGAGATCTAAACGGGACGGACGGACGGGCAGACGGACGGACAGACAGGCCACACAAAACTAAAAGCGTCTTTTCCCCTTTCGGGGGCCGCTAAAAAGAAATAAAAAAGCTCTTTCCAAATAAAATGTAACAAAATGACTCTTTCAATCATGACGTTATTCCCAGCTTTCTTGTAGCACGTACTAATATAATTAGTGATATTTAACTCTCCTTATACTTATCGGTACTTGTCTTTTTAGGACGTTCCTTTAGAAGATTTTTACGTCCTTGTCAAAACTACTGCAGGACGTCAGGGCATGGCGGCGGGCAGGGTTCAAACTAGGAAATATCTTATCTATAGTCCGAAGCTTATACCAGACAGCCACATGTTGTTAATGGCAGCTTGTAACTCATAGCTTCTAGCTGAAAATGTCGACGACTGTCTATCTGTATTGCGGACCCATGGGCCGCCGCTTGAGTTTGTATGATACCGAAAACTCTCTTTATAATCCTGTTTTTATATTTCAAATTTCATAAAGTCCGTAAATTTTTCAAATATGTAAACTTTTTTTTTTACAGCCAATGCTTTTTTTTTTGTGGTAGTGTTTTTTTTATAGTATGATAACATGTTATAGACGTTATAGATCAGTGTTTCCCAAATTGTGTTCCGCGGATCCCTGTATAGGT
Organism: Biomphalaria sudanica; assembly: GCA_036873155.1. Lineage (NCBI taxonomy): Eukaryota > Metazoa > Mollusca > Gastropoda > Planorbidae > Biomphalaria > Biomphalaria sudanica. The sequence continues at coordinate 617,375 of JAZGLO010006691.1, forward strand.
GTTCAATGAACTAATAGGATAATTAACTAGAAGGCCACCACGTGAATTAATCTCTCTAAAATATAAAACAGTGTTCCGCTAAATACTCAGAATGTGCGAAGGAAGGAAAAAGTTTGGCAAAAACAGTTATAGATGTTTCTTCAGAAATCAAGATTATTACGACCTATCTCAAACCTTCGGCAGGCATTGGTGTGAACCCGGGATAATAGTGACAAAAGTCTGATGCGCAAACCACACAACCAGCCAGCTATAATGAATATTGATACATAAAAGGGGTAGAAAAGGTTACTGTATGTCCCATCTATGGAATACAGCTAAAAAGCATGCTGATTAGGAGAGAGTAAGATACCTTTACCAATAGGTTTTCAAACGTGTTAAAGTACAGATCTCTTAGTGTAGTGTGACAAATTTCTCTCTTGTTTTTTTTTCCAATCCTTTCAATCAGCTCACACTTTCTTCCTAGTCTAAGGAGCTGGTCAAAGGATGTCGTTGGTTTGTAGCGACTAACAGATAGTAAAATGTATTGCGTGTTTCGGATGTTCCTTCAGAGTTGAAGATAATTTACTTTCTAGTCCAAACCTCCCGCAGGACGACGCGCCTTCCTCTCCCCCTCCTTCACACCTCCCCCCCCCCAAAAAAAAATCCCTTCAATTATCAACCACGTAGTTTCTTGGTAAGATAAGATAATTTTTACTCGTCCAGACAAATGGAAACTCAGTTTAGCTACAATTGACCACCTCAGCGTAACTATGTGTCACATACACAGTATCTATATTTAGCTCGTCAGCAACCTCGGGTAATTCCTCACGCGTAGATATGTTAATTATTGTAAATTGGGCTGCATTTATTGGTTGGCATTGCAACGAGCTGCGTTAGACACGTGACAACGCTGGACCCGGGAAAAAGGTTCTAGTTTTTTAGCCAGTCTTGTATAGAACGGGTTAATGACAACATGTACTAGAGTTTTGTATTAGAACTCAATTATATCATTGTGTAGATCTATCATTTTATTCAAGTACATTTAACCATTGTAATTATTTGTGAATAGCTTTTTCAAGTTCTGAATTAAAGTAATTGTTTTAGACGAAGAGAAGTTTCTTCATTGAATATAGTAACATACTTAGATCGACTTAGCGATTGACAACTTCTAGATGATCATCTGGCAACATTTTGAATGATCGTATTATCAACTAGATCTAGCTACTTCTATACAATCATCTTATTAAAAGAAGATTTCAAGATCCTCGGCAATCACGATCATTGTTAGTGTGATGTAGATCAAGATAATCTTCAACGTGACATCTATCATTGCATCTTCATAGATCTTGACATCTGACATCCATTAATTGATGGTTGTGATATCTGGCACCTCCGACCCTCGATAAAGATCATCAAAAAGATCATAAAAAAAAAATTTCAAGATCTAAGGACAAATTTTCAAAACTTCGTCAATTACAAAACTTCGATTTTCTTCAACTTGAGAATAGTTCTACTGTGTTCAAAGGTCAGTTTTGTTATCGATATTTTATCTTATCATAGATATAGATCTACGATCGAGTTTTCACTATAACTCTCGAGATCTAATATTATTATTTTGTATTGGCATTGGCAATAAGACCAATATCATTTAACTGGCACGATACATAAGCCCAGTAATATTTAGCTGGCATAACATAAGCCCAGTATTATGTAACTAACACAGTAAAGCCCAGTATCATTTAACTGGCATTAGTATTATAGATAAGCCCAGTAGCAATTACCTGGCACTATAATCTATCAAGTAGACATTTTCTACTATTTGATATCAAGTCAATCGTACAAAACGACGACTTTAATACTACAAGTTCTACTAGATCTACAATCTCAAGAGAGAGAAAATTCATTGCCTTGTACGGCTCAGCAATATTTCATTAACCTGATACGGTTGCATAAATCTATACTTCCTACAACGACTCCAGTAGTACTACTACTGTAAAACAAAGTTCTACTTCATAGCCAGTTACGGCATAACTAACATTGTTATATTCCAAACGGTATTATATTTGTACATTCCAAATTGGTATATTTTTTCAACATGTCTACAAAGACAAGAATACAAAGATTGTTGGCATTACCGCCACATGAAATACTGCCCTGGGTAGATCGTCAAATAGATCAAGAAGAAGAAAAACAAAGACAAGAAGAAGAAAAACGAAGACAAGAAGAAGAAAGACAAAGAGAATATGAAACAAAGAAACGTCAAGCAGATAGAGAAGAAGCAGAAAGACAAAGAGAATATGAAACAAAGAAACGTCAAGCAGATAGAGAAAAAGCAGAAAAACAAAAACAATATGAAAGAGCAAAACTCGAATTTGAAAAACAAAAGCTACACAAGTTGGAAGAAGAATTGAAAGGTTATCAATCTCAAATAGACGCAATTCATCGCAACATAGCAGATCATGACGAAAGAATGAGACTATGCAATATTATGGAATATTTTCACCAAGCAAGAGTAGAAAGAATTGAATCAGAAGAAGATTTAGACGACGTCTCAAATGATACAGAAGAAATATAAAAAAGAAAAATGAAGACACAAAGTCACAAGACATGAAAGATACATGTTACATGAAACAAGAAGAAATAAAAGAAGATATAGATCTAACTATTGTACAAGAAGATACAAATGAACATAGAACAGTTTTACAATACATTTAACTTGACAGAAAACGGCAAGACGAACTAAAACGAGAATTATTAGAATTGAAAAATACCGAATTCAAAGTAGAACAAAAGAATGATGCAACATTAACAAGAATATACCAGGAAGCTTTATTGGGATATCTTGAGGCATATTTTGAAGATGGATTTCTCAAGAAGACTTCTTTCCACAAGTGCAATGTAATTAAACAAATATATGTACCAGAGAAGTACAGAAAACAAATAATTGAAGCAAAGCATGAGTTTCATTACACCAAACATAAGAGTGTAACAAGTACTAAGAAGAGAATTGCCAAAGAATATTATTGGCCTAGCATGACCAAAGATGTCAAGAAATACATTAATAATTGTTCACATTGTCAACATGATTATCGTGAGAAGAAACAAAGTCAAAAGAAAAGCAACATAACTAAAACAAAGAATGAACTAAACTACAAAGCCAGAACTGACAACAATGAATCTATGCATCAGGGCTCAAGCAAATCTACATGGACATCACTGCCTACTACATGTCCATCCCTACCTGTTACTACATGTCCACCCCTACCCACTACATGTCCATCCCTACCTGACAATACAAGCCCACCTCTACCCAGTACTAGTCCATCCTTAAACACTGATGATGACTTCATACATCAAGACTTGAACACGACTGCATCTGCATCATTATCTACCAATACTATGATATTCATTAAAAATTCCTACTACAATCAAGACAAGTCGAATTAACCAGAAGCAGATAACAAAGAAACTTTTATTCAATCAACTTTGGCTATACCAGACAAAAGAAAAACTATTCAATCTGACTCTACCACTCATACAAGTATTCCTCATTTATTTGAAAGACTGTGAGTCAACTAAAGAAGCCATTACAACCATGAACTTTGAAAGTCAAAGAATACTACATGAACACATGAAATCAAGACAGTTCGCTCAAGGAGATAAAGTCAATTTACTGTTACCAGATTTGAGTAACAAGCTGTTCTACAAATGGCAAGGTCCTTTTCACATCACCAGAAAGATTTCCAACCTGTTTTATGAAATCAATGTCAACAAGGTTACCAAAGTATTTCATGTTCATATGTTTGAACATTACCATGAAACAGATAATGAAGACATCAAAGCAGAAGTTGAACATTTTCCAAGCTTAGCAACTATCACTGAAGAAGAAGAAGAAACGTCATCAACACCCATTCCTGAGATAGATGTTTCATTACCAGCATCAAATCTAATTGACACCCCCAAGGTCATCACTCTGGATGACATAGCACTACAGAAAGTGAAGAACATTAAAGTGTTTACAGACCATGATGAATTCTTTACTAGTGTTTCTGAAACATTTCCAGTACTGCAATTGGAAAGAAACTCAGAAAGCAATAACATTGACAACACAAAGTTTCATCCTCCATCCACTCAAAGGGCAAATTTTCTTCAGAAAGGAACAAATGAACTTTTTCAACATAGCCCTATGGATCGATTGAACTCAGACCTGTTCAGTCATTGCTCTATTGAACATTCTAACGCAAAGTATTCGCTACCATTGTTCTACAGCGTCAACGTTCATCAACCAGAAAATTGAGTTTTGGTTTCGGACAGTTCTTATTTTCACCAAACTCAAACGCGGTTCAATCAGACATTATCTGTATGATCAATATGACATGGAGACAACAGCATCATAAACTGAAAGACCTTTTCTTCAAGTTTAGAAAACGGACATGCACAACCATGACAGCAACTCAGAAGGGTTCCGAACTTCAAACTTACATTCTACATATGTACTATAGCATATTTAGTGTCACTTGATCCATTATCATTCATACTCGTCAAGGAAGAACGATATTCAGTTGTACTTAATCAATTAATTAAGTTGTCTACTCATTTTTTCCACAGGTGTTCTATATCAGATTATGTTACATTTGTTTCAGCACCAAGCAACCCATTGAGAAAGGTCACTCATCCAAGATATATTTAATCAATTACTTTGTTTATTATGTTTCAACATGTTTACATATGACATTATTTCAGGTATAATATTATTGCATATATCCTATAATAATAGTACAGATACATGACATATAATTGAAAATTTTCATTGCTTCACACATATTGAGATTTGTATTACATTTAGTATCATTATTCAGTAGATTGTCATGTACTATCAATCATTTTTCTGTCAATTTTTCATATGTAATATACTTTTTTCATACATTTTTTCATGTACACATTTTCACATGAGTATTTTTACCCAAATGAGCTACACATATACAGTTAACATTTATCTTGTATTATTTTATATGCATTTCTATTATCATACAAATGCTTAAGAAAGCGGGGGGTAATATGTCACGTACACAGTATCTATATTTAGCTCGTCAGCAACCTCGGGTAATTCCTCGCGCGGAGATATGTTAATTATTGTAAATTGGGCTGCATTTATTGGTTGGCATTGCAACGAGCTACGTTAGACACGTGACAACGCTGGACCCGGGAAAAAGGTTCTAGTTTTTTAGCCAGTCTTGTATGGAACGGGTTAATGACAACATGTACTAGAGTTTTGTATTAGAACTCAATTATATTATTGTGTAGATCTATCATTCTATTCAAGTACATTTAACCATTGTAATTATTTGCGAATAGCTTTTTCAAGTTCTGAATTAAAGTAATTGTTTTAGACGAAGAGAAGTTTCTTCATTGAATATAGTAACATACTTAGATCGACTTAGCGATTGACAACTTCTAGATGATCATCTGGCAACATTTTGAATGATCGTATTATCAACTAGATCTAGCTACTTCTATACGATCATCATATTAAAAAAAAGATTTCAAGATCCTCGGCAATCACGATCATTGTTAGTGTGATGTAGATCAAGATAATCTTCAACGTGACATCTATCATTGCATCTTCATAGATCTTGACATCTGACATCCATTAATTGATGGTTGTGATACTATGTAACAATAGATGCAAATACAAAGAATACAAAGATCATTCTACACCTCCAAAAACTAAAGCTCAATTTCCTTGTCGTTACCTTGGAAACCATGGACGTAGCCAGGGGTGGGGTTGTTTGGGGTTCAAACCCCCCCCCCGAAATGAAATCCCACCCCCGCAGGGGGGGATCGGAATTAAGTGACTGATTTTTTGCTTTGTTTTTTTTTTATTTTAGGTGAGATTTTAATACTTAATCATCACTTACCACAGCACAGCCGAGGGGGTTTTGAGTTAAAAACCCTCAACCAGGGGGTTTTGAGTTTAAAACCCCCTACCAGGGGGTTATGAGATTTTAAAAAACCCTATAAGGGGGTTTTGAGATACAAATTTCTCTACCAGGGGGTTTTGAGTTTAAAACCCCATACCAGGGTTTTTTTCAGTTAATTCCCCCTCTTCTATAAAACAAAACAAAAAAAAATGCAAACAACAATCCCCAAATTCCAACAGCACAGTTAAGGAAGGTTTTAATTTTAAAACCCCCTCCGAAATTTACGATAAACCCCCCTCTTCAATATAAAAAAATGCAAATTACACACTCAAAATTCTATGAGCGTAGCCAAAGGGGTTTTGAGTTTAACCCCCCCCCCCCTCCAGTTGGGGTTTGAAGCTAAAAAGTACCTATTCAGTATTAAAAAAAAGCAAATTACACACTATAAAATCTATGAGCGTAGCCAAAGGGGTTTTGAGCTTAAAACCCCCTGCCAGCGGAGTTTGAAGCTGAAAACTACCTCTTCAATATTTAAAAAAAAAAGCAAATTACGCACTCAAAATGCTATGAGCGTAGCCAAAGGGGGTTTTGAGTTTAAATCCACCTCCTCCAGATGGCTTTTTCTTTAAAGTTTAAAACCCCTCCAGATGGTTTTGAGTTTAAAATTCCCCTAAAGAGCGTTTAGAGTTGAAAACCTCTCTCTTCAATATTATTTTAAAGCAAACTACATTTACCAAATTCTATGATTGTAGCTAAATGGGGTTTTTAATTAAAAAAAAACAAAAAAAAAACAGATGATTTTGACGAAAAAACTTTCCTTTTCGATATAAAATCTAAAGCGAAATAAAGGCATGTAATTCGAAGAGCGTAGTCAAGAACGGTTACAAATTTCTACCAGTGGATTGGGCTCCATTAATAAAGTGTGAATAGTCTTCTGCCAAAATTGAAAAACACTAAATGTGGCTCAACAAAGATGGCTAAGACAGATTTTAGGAGTCAGTTATAGAGATCGGGTCTAAATCAAAGAAATCATATGCCGAACTGGGAGTCGAACCCTTAGTAAGGTTGTGACAGAGCGTCGCATGAGGTTTTGCGAGACATATTCTCCGACAAAATGAATTACGCAAAATAAGAGTTGCGGAAACAGCTTGCGCGAGAGGGTCTAAGTCAGTTAGAATAGCACATTAGGTTTTTGAAATAAACCTTTTTAATAGCAAGATAATGCACTGTAGATACCTCAGAATATGCAGTTTGTTGGCTTTCAATACCAGAAATAGTGCTTGGCTTCGCCCTGCGCTGGGGGAGAGTTGCGAGCTCCCCCAGACCTCTTGCTAGCAAGGGCGGGGAGTCTACAAGTTTTCCACTAATTCCAGGAAGAATCTATTCTAGGGCATAATAAACGTCTTCCAAACGGGTCAGAATGTAATAAAGATTAATTATGTGTACACACACACACACACACACGCACACGCACACGCGCACACACACACACACACACACACATACATACATACATACATACATACATACATACATACATACATACATACATACATACATATATATATATATATATAAATTTTTTTCCGCGAAAAACAATCCTGGCTACGCCCATGTTGGAAACACACACACATACACTTCATAACTAAGGGTGGAAGCTGGTTAGATGACACATTTCAAAACTTAATTACAAAATGAAATAGATTTATTTGAATCTAAAATTCTGCACACAGAGGGATGCCTGGATAGTTGAGTTGATAGAGCGTCGCACTAATAACCCAGATGTTGGTTTGGTCAGTGGAACTGGTTGTTGTCATCCGGTTGACAGTTGATTTATATATCTTTGAGAAAAGAATTACTAGCTGATAGGCTACACTAGTTTGACTTATAATTTTTCAAAGTATGATAAATAAATTAATTTAAATTTGGCTAGAGGCCTAGATAACTTTTATCTTGAAGAGACATAGGCCTACTTTAGCGACTCGCCCAGCTTGTAGGCCTGAAATAGTTTAATAAATAAATAGAAGTTCAGGAACATTTTGCGCACCTATCTTAAGACCTATCTTAAGAAATGTATACTCTTATATACGCTGAGTAGATTTATACATTCACAGATTCCTTTAATCAGGATTTTTTTCATTGGTATGGGGAATTGGAGCTTTAAAAATGTTCCTTTTTTTGTTACAATCTATCATTCATTAGTAATTAGAAGTAAAATAATCAGTCGTACGAAACAAACAAAAGCTTTATAAAGTTTTTTATTTTATTAGCGGCCCCCGTAAGGGGAAACAGCCGCTATTAGGCTTGTGCAAAATGTCCGTCTGTCCGTCTGTCACACTCAGATCTCGAAAACTAGGAGAGATATGAAGAGAGATATGAAAAATATTATTTCACCATTAAATGCGGCTTGAAAAGTTTAGGTGCAACGGCTACTTTTAGTTTTCTAAAAGCAAACCGTTTAATTTATAAAATTAATTATGCAAGCGAATTTTTCATAAAAATACACCTATTTTAAAACAATAACGTAAATGTAAGGGAGGCAATGTTACAATATGTTCACAAAGATGACCAATTTTTGCATATTTTCAGTATCACTAAGTCAAATATTTTTATAAAATGTACTAGAAATGTTTACAACAAATATAAATATTAATTAAAGGTGTTTTTTTCTGGTCAACTATCTGCTAAAATTAAAAGAAAACATTTATGTTTGTTTACAAAGGCTAAAAATGCACTTTGTATGTAAATATCACGCACATTTTTTTAAATGGACTTTTTATGCAGCGACTTTCGTGTAGTAGCGTAGAGCCCGGCCTTGACATGGTGCTAAACTAATTTCTTAAACTTTTTAAAAAAAATAGATTTTATTTATTTTTTGTTTAGTTCCCTCATCGAATAAAAAAGGTTTATTTTTGTGCGTTTTGTCTGTCGGTAGGTCTGTCCGTCACGATTAGATAAAAAATAACTCTAAAAGCTATTGAAAATCTGATTTACCCTTTAATGTTCCTCCCGTAAAATCTCAATAGTTTTAAGTATCTAAAATTGATTGTTCCGGATTTTTTTTTTTGCAATACTAATCAACGCCAACAAATGTGTGTTTGCTCTTCTAACTTATATAACATTTAATTTCCATGTTTAAACGTTGCAAAAACACATTATCAATAATATATTGTTCCGTTTTTTATGTAAATAGCATATTAATGCTAAATCAAAATCTCTATACTGACTTATATTTCATTAAGTGTAAAAATGTTCCGGATATTGTTTTATAAAAAAATGAATTATGCCTAATGATTGTTTGAAAACGCATAATTGACTAATATTACACGTATATTATTGACAATGCGTCACTATAATTTGATTATCGATATCAAATTGTTCCGTATTTTTATCTTTAAACAAATTTTAAAAATATCGACAATAGGTTGTTCAGGGCTTAAAAAAAAAGTAATTTACTAGAATTGATTACTGAAAATCACTTTTTAGACATTTAATTTTCTTGCTGAAACATAACATAAAAGTTTAGTAATCAATAAAGAATGTTCCGGATTTTGTTTTGAAAAGAAATCGACTTACATTACTTACATTTTCTTACAAATCGTCGCCAGAAATTTCCGAATTTATTTTAAAATCTAATAACGCCAAACAACTGTTTGAACTCCCTCATCTAATTAATAAACAAATAATCTTCTCATTTACGAAATAATGTTATTCCGGATTTTTTTGAAAAATATTTTAACTCACTTCTCTCTTACAGTACAATTAATTTTCTACCTAAACCATAAAAAAATCTAATTATCGTTAATATTATGTTCCGATTTTTAAGGAAAACAACATCCAAACACTAAAGTAAGGTATGAATATCTCTCCACAAGGCTGTAGTTCTTCTAATTTTAATACGAGACCATCAAACAAATTTAATGAACGGTATTACATTTATCTGGAATTCTTTTTCTTTTACTATTTATACAAACATCCGGAACAATCTATTATATAAACTTAAACCAATTGTGTTCATACCTAAATTTATTGCAATGTTTTGAAACGTAAAATAAAGGTTAATCAATTTTTAATAGCTTTTAGTTGTTTTTGTTTTTTAATATTAAGATGACGGACAGACCGACTGACAGACAAAACGCAAAAACAATGAGGCTTTGATCCTCTTTAAATAAATTCTATTAGAACTCAGTGCACTAATGTCTATGAACCCTCGTTAAATATCTCGTGTAAATAAAGACATTTTTTTATGGTACCGGTACTAGCCTATTGTGAGGTAATGGAATTTTTTTTTCTTTGACGTCATATGAATTGGCTCTTTAAATGAAATGCTAAAAGAACGCACTCGGTGCACCAATGTCTATGAACACTCGAAAAATTGCTCGTATTGATGAAAACATATTTTAGACTAACTAAGCCGTGTGACGTAGTGTTTTTTTTCCTTTGACGTCACATGGAATGAGCTCTTTAAATGAAATGCTAAAAGAACGCACTCGGTGCACCAATGTCTGTGAACACTCGATAAATGGCTCGTATTGATGAAGGCGATTTTTAGTCAGGCTAGGCCGTGTGACGTAGTGTTTTTTTTTCCTTTGACGTTATATGGAATTACTTCTTCAAATGAAATGCTAAAAGAACTCGGTATAGTAATGTTTATTAAGCCTCGTTATGTGACTCGCATTTAAAAAAAGGAATGATATCTTGATTTAGATCTAATCTAGATTTTTAGCGGCCCCCATAAGTTTAAACTAGATCTAGATTTTTATTACAGTATATCTAGATCTGGATTTATTAAATTATTTTAGAGTCTAGATCTAGAATTTCTAGATCTAGTTTAGACTTAAATAGACTAGATTAAGATGTAGAATTTCAATTTCTAGACTTAAAGTGTAGATTTTGATTTCCAAACGTTTTCATAATATTGCAATGTTATAATAGGGCCTATACTAAAACTAATATACTATTTTTTTTAATTTAATGTTGCATTCAGTCTATTGATAGATTATTATTGATAGGCTACTGTAAGTTTAGAACCCTAAAAATACACACATCTGAGGTGAAATACATGAAAGGGAAATTACTGCTAAATTGTTTTTTTTTAGGTCTTCATGAATTAAAACCTGTATCGGGTTTTAAACATTATCCGGATTATTACAGAATCCTTTTCTCTATCTGTCACACTGAAATTTAATGCTAGAAGATGTATTTTCCATTTAAAACTAGATCTGCAAAACGTAAATCACATTTTAGGAAAAACTCAACTTCCGGTCTAAACAATTACTTTGCCTAAAGACGATAAGCGCGTAGCAATGTCGACTATTAATGAAGTCATGGTGAATGTCTCTTCTCTCATTCATGGCCTAGTCTTTCTTTTTTGCTCTAGTGTCGCTAGGGCAATACCACATTACAATACATAGTATTACAACACTGCTATGAAATCGTGTTTTAAAATAGTGTATTATTATGAAAAGAAAAAAGGTTTACATATTAAATTTAGAAAAAAAGGTGGCTTCCATAAGATAAAAAAAAGCCGTTACACCTGATTGAAATCGGATTTGTTAAATCTTTTTTTTTTTTTTGAGATCTAAACGTGACAGACGGATGGTCGGACAGACAGACAACACAAAAAAGAACAACGGCTTTTTCACTTTCGTATGGGGTGGGTGGCGCTTAAACTATGTCTACTAATGAACTAGGGGGTTCGAGATTATCAGCAAAATAATGGAAATGAGCTCATCACTCTATTACCAAGAAATGATAACACCTACCTGATAGTAAAAACCATTGTACCAGCACTGGGAGTAGGTCAGGTTGCAATGAATGCAAATCAATGCTACACACAGCCATGCTTTCACCATCTCTAAGTAAGAATACACTTGAGAATATGTATTGACTTGGAACTCAAGTTCTTAACTATATTATCTGCTAAACAAGTTCTCTGTTGGCTATGACATATTGTAGAGTATACGCATTGACAGTCAGAAATGAGATTTTATATTAATAAAGAGTTTCAAAGCTGCGCTTTAGTTTTGAATAATGTTCTAAATATGTGGGAAAAAAATCAGTTTGTTATTAAGCCAGGTTTAGTAATATAAGATACATGTTGTAATTTAAAATATATTAGAAAAAAAGAATGCGAAATTGAAGCGATTCTTACAAATAAATAAAAAAATAAATAGATTACTTTTTTTTTTTTCAATTTCTGTATAGCACTAAAAGACAAGAAATCTAGACAATACGTTTATTACATGATATAGATACTTCTTTTTAATAGAACTTATGCTTCCTATAGTCTACTGAGATGCTCTATAAGATGTTTGAAATGTGTGAATGGTATCTCCCAACACAGAAGCAACTTTGCGATGGTGTTAGACATGAAATTCACGCATGTTATACTGCTCCCAAATATCTAAACAATGACCTTGTTTTGAGATTTAATTTCCTTTTATACTAGAAAACAAAAAAATTTTTACCTTAAAATCTTTTTGCAGTCGGCCTTTTTTTTTTAATTACCACACCTTCCACTGCAGCCCTTTTTTAATTAACTGTGTGACTTTATTCATCAAACACACACACACACACTCACAGACATACTTCTAAAATTAACAGACAAGAGTTGCGTTATTGTTATTTACAGTTATGTCCCTTGTCAAGCTTATTAACATTTATGCATATTTATGAGCTGGGAGAATAAAGCGCAGAAGAGCGATGTTACACAAAGGGATGAAGGCGCGCTATGCTATGAGACTCAAATTACCCAGGTGAGTCCAAAAATAAACCCATCTTCTTACGTTCAATATGCAAATGTGTCTGAGTGAGGTAATATTTGTACCTCGTGGCATAATGTTTTTAGCACGAGACTATATGTATATATAAACCCAACATGTTTTGTTTGAGGAAATACATAGATGATATGTACTGAAGAGAATGCAGTTAAAGCAGTTTCCTGATACAAATAAATATTTATATTTTTGGGTCTTCAAAAAAATTTGACTCAAAATAATCATTTTTTTAATTCCTTAATGTGAATGAGACTAGATTGGCATTATATTTATCCTACTCTTTCTTTCGTCGTCTTTCTTCCTCTCTGTCTCTTTACCTATCTCTCTTTCCCTCTCTTTCCCCCCTCCCCCTCTCTTTCTCTCTCCATCTCCTGCTCTTTCATGCTCTAACTCTCCCCCTCTGTCATTTTATTTCCGCTCTCTCTTTTCTTCACTTTTACAAAGCTTATTATCAGCTCAAACTCACTCTGCTTGTCTGTCTGTTTGTCTGTCTGCTGAAATGTTAATTTCTCCCACACCCAATCTCAGAGCTGGAATTTTGCACAATTATTTCTTTTACCTGACAACACAAGAATCAATAAAAAAAAAGATAACCAAATAGCTAATTAACAATTGGTAATTAATTATTTTGTTTGGTGACGAACAAGGAAAATAAACGCTACTTGACTGATGCGGTGGTATAAGTTGAATTAGCCCCCTTTAAACTATGTAGAAAGATATAGGTGGCCGCTTTAAAGTTTGAAACTAAAAGCAGATAAATATAAAATCTTCTATTTTCGTAAGCACTTCTCTGCAAATTGGTTAGTATGTTGACTTAGAGAGGATTAATAGGCTTGAGCCCTGGAGTTAAAAAGTGGCCAGGGTAACTTTCAGTCAGACATCCCCCCCCCCTTCTTTCTTCCCTCACCCCTCAACTGGTAAAGAGAAGTGATAGGATCATTGCGTATTACGAAAGTTAAAAGCATACAATTACGCTAAACAAAAACTATTGGAAAAATATTGTTTTTTTCTTAAAGTATTGTTTGTCTTGTTTTTTAATTTCTGTCCTTTTTCTTTCTTATATTCTATTGTTCCGATGAATACTATTTAGAAAAGAAAAAAAAATTCCAACGCTATGTAAAACAAGTATAAATTTGACTGTGTCTACAGTTTGTAACACTTTCAAATAACACTTTTTATTTTGGGTCTTCAAAAGAATTTGACTCAAAATAATCATTTTTTTAATTCCTTAATGTGAATGAGACTAGATTGGCATTATATTTATCCTACTCTTTCTTTCGTCGTCTTTCTTCCTCTCTGTCTCTTTACCTATCTCTCTTTCAAATAACACTTTTTATTATGTCTTTTACAGTTAATTGTGTCATGTTAACAGAAATATGTAACACTATGTGAACATCTTTTGTCTGGGAGACTACAATCATTACTTTGGATTAGGTAACATCCTGCTAGGGACTGCTCAGGTATGTTTGCTTGATGGTCCAGTGAGACTTTTTTTTTTTTAAGTAAATAATTATTTATGTTGAGAATATAGCACAGGGGCACTGAACATCGTAAGTTATCTGTTTGGGGCATTGTGACGAAGATGTATTTAATTCAGTTCCTAGTTCTTCTGCCCATCTATGACTGCTTGGTAAGCTCTTGCGTCAGGGATGCTCAATCTATGACTGCTTGGTAAGCTCTTGAGTCATGGATGCTCAATCTATGACTGCTTGGTAAGCGATTGCGTCAGAGATGTTCAATTTACGGCTTCTTGGTACGCTCCTGCGTCAGGGATGCTCAGTATATGACTGCTTGGTAAGCTCTTGAGTCATGCATGCTCAATATATGACTGTTTGGTAAACTCTTGAGTCAGGTATGCTCAATCTATGACTGCTTGGTAAGCTCTTGCACTAAGGACGTGAAATCTATGACCGTTCTGAGAAAGACAAAGTTACAAAGTTCATAACCAATAAGAAACTTTATGTTTTTTTAAGGGAAATTGGGGCTTAAAGCAATTATGACATATCTTTGTTACAGTGCAGGATTAATTGAGGTTTAGGCCTAAGCCGCCTAACTATTTGTTTCAGGATGCTAGAGGAGAATGTGATTTCGTACATAAATAAATTTCTCATTGTTTAATATTAGCTTGTAATAAGTCAGGAGCTAGTTAGCCTAGTAGCACTTGACTATGTTGAGCTAGACAGGCCTTAGAGTGGAACCCCCAGGGAACAAGACGTAGAGGAAGACCAAAAAGAACATGGCGAACTAGACGAAGCTGAGAGGACAGGAAGAGCAGGGAAGCCATTAAAAAAAAACTAGCGAGAGACCGTGTGGAGAGTGGCGTGTTTTTACTGAGGCGCAATGTTCCATGAAGAACTCAAAGGAAAAATGATGATGATGACGTTGGACGTTGGTGGCTGACTCTTAAATCGCTTGGCTTCTGCTCCGTGTAGGCACGAGCTCCAAGACTCTGTTTCGGAACTTCGACATTTTTAGGACATTCATGAATTCATTCAACATTCATTACTTGGAGAATGTAAAGGCGGTTGGTAGTTATGCTGGCCACATGGCAACAGCCATAGAAACAAATAAACTATATATATATATATATATATATATATATCGTCTGCCCCATAGACCTGAAGTATAAAGGTCTGAAAGGAAAACTTTTCTTTTACTGCTAGGTCTAGAAAACGATGTGTTCATGGATCAATACGAATTATTCTTAAACATCCGATTCCTCTTTTAGTTAATATGAAAGATATGAGGATTTGAAATTAGGCTAACGTCACTGGAAAAGCGTTTTATACGCTCTTTCCAGAAGCTTACATGTGTTAAATGCTTATGTGAAACAAACATTGCCTTAGATAAGCTCCTAAATGCAGCTATTACACAACAAATACAATTGCGAATGACCTTGGATGTTTCGCTATAAATATTAAGGTTTAAAAGGGTGACGTTTTAACACCGGAGTATTAAATAATTACTTTAAAAAATACAACACATCTAAGGCTAAAACATGTCATACTCATACGGCTTAATCTCATTAGGTAAATAGTTCTCTGACACTTTGCACTTTTTTTATATCAAATCTGACAACATTTGTGTAGTTTTTGTTGTTTTTTGTTTGTATTGGGCCATAGCATTGTGTCACGTACACAGTATCTATATTTAGCTCGTCAGCAACCTCGGGTAATTCCTCACGCGGAGATATGTTAATTATTGTAAATTGGGCTGCATTTATTGGTTGGCATTGCAACGAGCTGCGTTAGACACGTGACAACGCTGAACCCGGGAAAAAAGGTTCTAGTTTTTTAGTCAGTCTTTGTTTTGGAACGTGTTAGGAAACATCTACTAAAGTTTTGTATTAGAACTCAATTATATTATTGTGTAGATCTATCATTTTATTCAAGTACGTTTAACCATTGTAATTATTTGTGAATAGCTTTTTCAAGTTCTGAATTAAAGTAATTGTTTTAGACGAAGAGAAGTTTCTTCATTGAATATAGTAACATATTTAGATCGACTTAGCGATTGACAACTTCTAGATGATCAACTGACAACATTTTGAATGATCGTATTATCAACTAGATCTAACTACTTCTATAAAATCATCTTATTAAAAGAAGATTTCAAGATCCTCGGCAATCACGATCATTGTTAGTGTGATGTAGATCAAGATAATCTTCAACGTGACATCTATCATTGCATCTTCATAGATCTTGGCATCTGACATCCATCAATTGATGGTTGTGATACATTGCATTGACCTATAAAATATGGTTCGTGAAGTGCCCTTTCCATTTGTACAGTTATACGGCCCGCGGTCCAAATCTGGTGAAGGATTGTTGTCACAAAATGTGGTCAAAATCAAACATGGAGTTACATAGAGAAATGTTTACATTCGAATTTCGAAATCTTCTATTTGTCGTCCCCTACCAACATCCAAAGGATTGGGCTTTGACAAAATCTGTCGTGACCTGCATACCTCCAGCAGGATTGGACTTGGGCGTAATCTGTCTATCGCTGCATAAAATATTTTATTTGAAGTTCTACAATTAAAAATATAGTACGCCTACATCGGTTTAGTTGTACTTGCAATCTGGTGCTACAAGTCAACGACCAATCAACAACAAAGAGCTATATCACCTACACACACAACAAAGACCTAAAAGCTGTCACAAGATTTCAGTAGGCTAAAATCTAATCTTAAAGAGAGCGCTAGTTAAATAAATACGCATTTCAAAAAGTTAAATTCCCAATTGCCACAGAACAAACAAAATAGGTACATTGGGCTTTAAGCAAACAGAATAGCTGGTCCTTTTTTTTTTTGAAAGCGGCAATCTATCTTATCTTATATACTACAGACGTTACTTAAAAACAGAAGATGATTACGTCCTAGGCGTCATGCATCTAGTCGTGCATGTTAACCAATGACTTAAATACAATACAAAACTACACCAATCATATTATCTGTTAGTGCTACCTCTTTCTCTCTCTCTATCTCTCCTACTGTTTTTAGCCGTCAATTAATATGGTTTAAATATATAACTAGTATACTACACATTTTGAACATGTGAAGCAAAAGCATTTTTACGTTGAGCAAAACTGAGCAAACATCTTAACGTTGAGGGTGGCACTTTATGCGTGACATTTATTTCTCTTCATTCGTTCAAGTCATTAGAAAATTTTCGCAGCGAGTAATGCACATTTTGGCTCATTGCGGTAGACAGCCCGCTGTAAAGTAATGTGACTCTTGTGTTATGTGCTCCACGAGATTAGATTTAAGTGGACATTTACCTGTTTACATAAATAAGATATGCGTTCATTTTAAACATTTTAGAAATGGCTTTCTCATAAGACCCATTTTTTGATAAGAAAAAAACAAACAAATGAAGATTTAAAAAAGGTTATTTTTTATATGTAGTAAGAAGTTTTTAATAAGTAAAGTTCGCGTCAACTTATAACTTATTGACTGAACAGTTTGGTTTGTGGGCCCTGAAACAGGCTCTTCGCTATATATGTTTTAAGACAGAAATTTCTTATATTGGAATTAGCAAAAATAAACATGTTCTGTCTGAACAGCCTAACTCTGTGCTGAATAAACAGTTGACACATCTGTTTAAATAAAGATAATAAAAAGAGGATGGTTCATAAAGGCAGCAGCGTAGCAAGGGGCCCTTCTTCTACTAAAAAACGAGAAGGTTGAATGGGACAAAATATATTTAAAAAATAATTAATTGAGCCATCCTGTATGAATCAGTTTATTTACAAAGACACATTTCAATGTATGTTCCACCTTTTACAATCAATAGTGTTATGACACACTTCTAAAAAAAATTATTCATAAGCGATAATCTTTCTATTCACAAAGCTTATTTCAACTTTGTCTGTCTGATAAAAAGTTTGTACACGTTATTTCTCCCACACCCAATCTCTGATCAAGCTGAAATTTTGCATGATTATTTCTTTTACCTGACAAAACAAGAATCAATTTAAAAAAAATAACTAAAAAGTTAATTAACAATTGGAAATTAATTAATTTTGTTTGGTATCGAACAAGGGAATGAAATTGTACTTAACTGATTTGAGGTATAAGTTGATTTAGTCCCTTTATAATTTTTAGGTCGCCGCTTTAAAGATAATAGATAGATAAACTATACAAAAACATCTATTTTCAAAAGCGATTCGCTGGCACAGTGGTTAGTGTGTTGGCTTGAGGAAGTTTGAGCCCCCGAATTCGAATTCAGGTCTTTCAACTTTAAAAAAAATACATTTAAAAAGCGATCATGGGAACATTTGGAACATTTACGCAGACTTCATCTTCTTTCTCTCCGCCCCCCCCCCCTTTTCCCAGCTGGTTCAGACAAGTGATAGGATCATAGCGTATTGTGTTAGCTAAAAGCATGAAATTGCGCGAAACAAAAACAATCGATCAAAAACATTACTAATCGCTCATATTTATTATTGTTAGTCTAGATCTATCGCAAATGTAACTACATGGCCAATACAATCTAATAGACACAACTACGCGTAACATGTTAGCCACGTCTTGGGCACAACGAGATCCTTCACGACATAGTTGCCGTGACACTGCCAAGTTAATGGTGTTTGGTGATAACTAGAAAATGTCGCTTAAACACATGCTCTTCAAAAAGCACGTTGGTGCACTCACAGAGTCAGCTATTTCATGAGCTCTTAGAGGCACATCACTAGATGAGCAAGATGTGTAGCAAGAAGATTGAATGAAAGCAAAGGTCTTAACCATTATCCTCCATCAGACCTAGCGTCAAAATGTCTTGCAATATTTCCCATGCTCCACCTTTCCGGTACATATGTAATAAGTAAATTAAGTACCGGTAAAAACTTAAAAACCATTGTTTCAGACAAAGCTCAGCAAGCTGAACTAGTCAGAGAGAGAGAGAGAGAGAGAAAGAGAGAGAGAGAGAGAGAAAGAGAGAGAGAGAGAGAAAGAGAGTTATTAATAACTCGTGTCACTCACATTAGTCATAGGACTAATTACCATCAACCTTTGTTTGTAGGATGTTTAGTGGTATTAGCTTCATTAACCCAAATATAACAATAACGATACCAAGTTGGAATCTAATTATACAAGCTTTCATAACAGTGAGATCAAGGCTACACTTGTTTAATGGAGGGGGGGGGGGATAAATGATCTTTGTAGAAAAATATTAGCTAAAGTGCCTTCATTATTATGCACTTAAATTGTACCGATGGTGCGAGGATAGGAAAGATTTAAAGCCAGATTATGAGAATGTAACATTTACCCCCTCTTTATATTTGTTTCAAACAGAAGATAAATTGTCAGTAACTCAAATTACAGTACCGGTATATTCTCTTGTACAAATGACATTGACTTTTAAATGAGTCAATCGTGTTTTTCAATGACAATTTTAGCTAGCCCATTAAAAACAAAACACCAACATATTTCGGTTATATATTATGGTCTTGATCAATAAGTGGATGAAACAAAAAAGCATCCTCCAATTATCTGTAAACATAGAAGTGAAGCTAGGTGCTGAAACAAATTATCTGGTATGAGGTTCACTTTAAAAATTGTAAGAATAATATCAAATGTCATGATTATTTTTCCCTTTCCTTTATAACCGGAACTAGACGGGCGTTCAAGTTTTATTTATTACATCGGTTTTTATCCTTATTCTTTTCTAAAACACTTTTTTTTAAATGTAGTTGTGTATAAAAATGGTATAGTGTGTATGTGTGTAAGTATATGTGTGATGTGAAAATTCTGTCCCCAGGCTGATTTTTTAAAATGTGTTATTACGTATTTACAAAATCAAAAAAACGTGCAGATTATTGACGAAATAAAATAGACTGAAGTAGAAGGAATAAAAGGAATACGAACGTAACAATATGAGGACCTTAACGAATGCAATAATTTAGGAAAAGATTAGATTAATACAGGATTTAGTTAGGGAACATTAGATAATGAAAGTTAGTTCTTACCATTGCTAAATAGTAAATAAAGAAAATAAATGTATAAATAAAATAATTTATATAGAACCTGTGTTCATTTGTCATCCTTTGAAGGCCCTTTGTTGATGTTCTTGTTTCATATTTACAATACTTTATCTCAATTCAATTGATATAATAGTTGTATAAATGAAGTAGGCTATGGTCTTAAAAAGAAGAAAGTATTTTCTTTTACATAAGAACTTCGCTTTCTGAGTGGTTAGAGGCAATAGTGCTAGTTTTTATTTTTTTGTATAAAATCCATTTTAAAAACGATCACTACACAGATTACCCCGTCCCTTTTTTGATTGTTATTCTAGATCTATTACACATTTAATGTCATGACTGATTCTAACTAATGGATACAATTACAATTAATGTAAACTTTAATATAAGCTTTGTTTTTCAAAGAACACATTATATATATATATATATATATATATATATATATATATATATATATATCTTCTTACTGTTATCTTAATGCACTCACGTTCATGTTGTAATACATGTCTTAAAAGTTTACTCATGGCTTTAGTCATACGATTCTCTATTTATATCGGTCTAAAAAAACACACAAAACCTAGTCCCACACCCATGTCATCCCGTGGTATTTTAGTCTTCTCGTGATTGTCCTGACAAGGTTAGGAACAGACAAATGTCTCAAGAAATGTTTTTTTGATTACCCGGTACATTTGCAAATCGCTTTTGTTTGTGTGTGTGTGTTTATTTATAGAAAGATTGTGTGCAATGACCTGTACACTAATGAAGATAGATGTTCGTTTGCATATGTCGTGTGAGAATTGGACATATTTATTTACAGTCAACAGATTAAGTTGTGGTCTCATCGCTAGCTTAGCCTTTTAAAAAAAAATCCATGACTTAAATATTTTGTTTTATTACATACATATATAGACATATTTATATACATATATACCGGGTGTGTGTACAAAAGTAAAATAAACAGTGATAGAAAAAAGCGAAAACACGAATATATTTACTGTATTTATTATACAAACAAACGCATAAATTATGCTTAATTGAGTAAGTCTATACTCTAATCATTTTTTCTTTCAGTACAGTAAATGCAGTAAATATATACATGTTTTCATTTTTTTAACCACTGTATAGTTCATTTGTATTTGTGCTCCTCTCCTCGTAGTCGACCTTCTACTTTATGGTAGGCATCAATAGCGTTTGTTAGGCCTAGATATTTGAACATATACAGCTCTTGAAGCTCTGACTCCAACTGTTCACGCCATGGAATACCGAAAGCAGTCTGATTAATTGATCTCTTCATTATGTAGTTGATGGCTAGGAGGAAGAGGACGGGAGACAAGATACACCCCTGTTGTTAATTCTTCTGTTTTAATGCAGCAGTTAGACTGACTGTACAGTGTAAAAGTGTCGTAGGATCTGGAAGAATTTTTCGGAGATGCCATATTCTCTAACTATTTTCCACAGTGAATCTCGATGGACACTATCAAGAAGTATTCTTATCTACGAAACTGATAATAAGCCGTTGTTGGTATTCTAGACTTTGTTTTATGATATTTCTTCTTCGTATATACAATATGGTATATGCCCAGGAGCCATTTGAGTAAGAGAGTATTTTAAATAGTATGACCAAGACATATATTGACCTAAAGATCCCTACCCTGTCGTCAGTATTTACATTGTTCTCATTACTCTCGTTGTTATTATATTATAATTGTAATGAAAATATATTTCAGGGAGTTGAATGTGTAAATTAATTTTGATTATGGATGTCTGTTGTTAATCTTTTTACAATTTATTTAAGGCGACAGTCAATAGATCTATTCATTATTCATTCACTTCTAAAACAACGTAAAAATTTTAAGGTAAATATTATTAATTAGATAAATTAGATAGACAATACAAACCAGAATTATACTCTTCCTGTTCCTACTCCCTTCCCTGTGTATGTGTGTGTGACTGTGTGTGTCTCTAGTTAGGTGAACTTCATAACATTTTGAAAGGGAATGTATTGTGGATAAACAGAATGTTTCTTTTATTTTAAAACTTATTCCCCTTGTCAACGCAAGAGAACTTGAAGTTGGCTGATGTATTTTTAATATCTCTATTTGAGAGAATATTTAATACAAATGGTGTTTCTCTCCTGATTAATAATATGCTTCTCTGTGAAAGTTCCATTGCACTTATATGTTTTTAGCTAAAGCACAATTTAAACGGAGGAATTGGTCCTGTGCAACAAATGCTGCATGCACATTTAATTCAGTAAAGGCAACACTAAGTACGGTAGTTCTTAATGATAGAAAGTGGTAAATTAAAAATGGTGAAAATATTGGAATGCCACAACTCAGGGCACAAACCAAAGACCATCTTTTGTCTAGCAGCAATTCAAAAATAAAAAACACAACAGAAAACCATCAACACTCGGTCCCCCATCCCCCCCCCCCAAAAAAAAAAATCACACAACAACCATAGTTAGACTTCAGATGCTTGCAAGGCCCCATAATCACACAACAACCATAGTTAGACTTCAGATGCTTGCAAGGCCCCAGAATCACACAACCATAGATAGACTTCAGATGCTTGCAAGCCCCCATAATCACACAACAACCATAGTTAGACTTCAGATGCTTGCAAGGCCCCAGAGTCACACAACCATAGATAGACTTCAGATGCTTGCAAGCCCCAATAATCACACAACAACCATAGTTAGACTTCAGATGCTTGTAAGGCTCCAGAATCACACAACCATAGATAGACTTCAGATGCTTGCAAGCCCCCATAATCACACAACAACCATAGTTAGACTTCAGATGCTTGCAAGGCCCCAGAGTCACACAACCATAGATAGACTTCAGATGCTTGTAAGCCCCCATAATCACACAACAACCATAGTTAGACTTCAGATGCTTGCAAAGCCCCAGAATCACACAACCATAGATAGACTTCAGATGCTTGCAAGCCCCCATAATCACACAACAACCATAGTTAGACTTCAGATGCTTGCAAGGCCCTAGAATCACACAACCATAGATAGACTTCAGATGTTTGCAAGCCCCCATAATCACACAACAACCATAGTTAGACTTCAGATGCTTGCGAGGCCCCAGAATCACACAACCATAGTTAGACTTCAGATGCTTGCAAGGCCCCAGAATCACATAACCATAGATAGACTTCAGATGTTTGCAAAGCCCTAGAATCACACAACCATAGATAGACTTCAGATGCTTGCAAAGCCCCAGAATCACACAACCATAGTTGAACTTCTGATGCTTGCAAGCCCCCAGAATTACACAAACATAATTAGACTTCAGATGCTTGGAAAGCCCTAGATTCACACAACCATATATAGACTTTGATGTTTGCAAGGCCCCAGAATCACACAACCATACTTAAACTTCTGATGCTTGCAATGCTCCAGAATTACACAACCATAGTGAGACTTGTGATCTTGCAAGCCTCCAGAGTCACACAACCATAGTTAGACCTCTGATACTTGTAAGGCCCTAGAATTACATAGTTAGACTTCTGATGCTTGCAAGGCCCCAGAATTATATAGTTAGACTTCTGACGCTTGCAAGGCCCCAGATTCATACCTCTCTCTTCTTTTCATAGATAGTATCTGTCACGTACACTGTATCTATATTTAGCCCAAGGTCTGTCGGCTAGATTCCAGCTAGCTCAGGGATTACCAAGCACGCAGCAAACCTTCTGTTTTTTTTGAATAAATGTAATTGGTTAGAAATATTAATTACTGTACGTTGAGCTGTATTTATTGGTCAGAATGATTAACCAAGCGGCAAAGAGATATTAGTCACATGGCAAACGCCCAAAGCTCTGAAAGATTCTAGATATTACCGCCAGTCTCGTGTTGTAACTCAAAGCAAGATGACATGATCATATTATTGTGAAAATCATTTAAACTAGTAGAAATATAATTTGTGATTTATTCTATCACAGTATATCATTGTTATTATTTGTGAATAGCTTTTCCAAGTTCTGAATTAAAGTATTTGTATTTGACGAGAAGAAGTTTCTTCATTGAATTTAATAATAACATACTTAGATCGTCTTATCGACTAGCAACTTTTAGATGATCCTCTTATCAACTGGCAACTTCTAGATGATCATCGTATCAACTAGCAACTTCTAAATGATCATCTTATCAACTTACGATTTCTAAATCCTCGGCAACCACGATCATTGATTTTGCAATATAGATCAAGATAATCTTCAACGTGACATCTAGCATCATTGATGATCGTGACAGTATCATTGGATTGTTTCAAAACGATTTAAATGTCATTGTTTGATACCGAAGAATTTAGTATACCTATGTCATGAAGAATTAAAGAACCAGATTTTTTTTCCATTTTTATTCGCTGTTTAAAGACTTTCCTTCTTTCCCCCGATAAGACATTCTTAGAGAGAAAATAAATAATAAAAAACTGTGTACATACAACCTCTGAAAGATGAGCATGATGTTGCTTTCTTTGTATACAGCCTCGAATAGAAGGGCATGATTTGCTAGTTCCCCCCCCCTCATCCACTCCCCCCCCCCCCCCAAAAAAAAAAAAATAATAAAAATTCACAAGAGTTGAGAACAGTGCTGTATTTGGACTTGAAATGCCCCTAAGGTTCTAAGCTTTTTGAGATATTTGATTCATTTATAAGTATAGAATCCGCGTATACGGTTATTCTTGCACAGCTCTCAGAGAGTTCAGACGTAAATGAGTATTTAAGAGAAATAGAACACATTGAAGAATACTATAAAGATATCTTTCTATATTAAATGTAAAGAAAACAATAAAGAAATGATTATAGATGTTCGTAGGGAAAAGAAGGAAAATGATATTGTTTCTGTAGCTGGAGAGACTATTAAAATAGGGCAAACTTTTAAATGTCTTTGTATTATCTTTGGCAATAAATTAAATTTTGATCCAATTACTGATTATATCACACACACACAAAAAGGGTAGCAAAGACTACGATTACTTAGAACAATTTCCTCATTTAATGTTAGCAAAAAGGCCTTGGCTATGTTTAATCACGCTCACATGATCACATTTGCAATATTTTAGGTTTAAATGTCACTGTTTGGTATGGCAATCTGAACATTAAAAACAAATAAATTTCATAGAATCCTAAATGCTGCTGGTAAAGTCATTGGTAAAAAAAAACAAAACCCATTTGTTCAGGCTGCTTGAGAAAAAACATTTATAGGAAAGCTAAAAAGATTCTAGAAATAAAAAAAAAAGCCCCCTTTGGATCGTGATTTTGAGATTAAACCATCACAAAAGAAGTACAAGACACCGATAGCAAAGACAGACAAAAAAACACTTTTGTCCTCCTGGCAATCAAATCATTAAATATGATTAAATTATATAATCTGATATAAACTTTTCGCATGTAAATGTATGGACAGGTTTGGTGTGAAGTATATTTTGTTTTTCTATAGATATAATGTTTTGTTTGGTGTAATGCACAAATTGTAAGACGAATTTCCTTATGGGTAATAAAGATTAGTATTAGTATTATTATATGTCTGTGTAAAGTGGTATTTCTTAGAGCGCAAAGCTTGTGTTTCGGCCCAGTTTGAAAACATATGATTTAGGACAGGTAATCGCGACTTTTATAAAGGGGACTTAACTATGTTAAAACAAGTATAGATGTATTTCTTAATTATCTCCCTGCAATACTATTAATAAATATTTATGACAAAGCGAAAATTTTCCACATTTTGGCTATACATTTTGCAACATCAAGAGGAAGCCCGTCCACTTTGGGAATAATACCCAAATGAGTACAAATGTATTATTTCATTTCACTAATTAAATATATTTCAAAATGAAAGATACATCTGTTTAGTTTAATTTGTTATAAAAGCTCTCTGAACACCGAGAACAAAGAAAGATTAAAATGTGTCTGTTTTTAAGTGGAAGTTTCCTATTTAACTTTTTTTAAAGTTTTATGTTTCAGACCAGCTCAGCCTCGTTTTCACTATGAGGCTAACAATAGGTATTGGACCTCTTGGTATAGTCTAAAAAAAAAAATTGGATTAAAGACCAAACAGACGATAAAGTCGGTCAGGCTGTGTTTTAAGACCCCACAGAGTTTGTCCCCAGACCCTTGGAAACAGTTGGCTATGATGGGACCAGATTTTTTGTTCTAGTTCCAATCTCTGATTGAATGCTGCTGTGAACCGAATGGTTTTAATTCAAAGCTCTAGCGTCAGTACTAAATAAGTCTTTTAGGCTTATGTTGTGTTGCAATAAGTAGGGGGGCTTTAGGCCAATTTGACCGATTTCCGCAATTTACATTTAGCATATAACTGTCATTCATTGCTGTTGTCACCAGCTTATAAAGATGTAGGACTTAAAGGGTTAATAAGACAAGAAACAAAACGATGGAATCCTTGTGTTGCATTTTTTTTTTGTGACAAAGTCCTTTATCCATTTTTGAAATAGAAGATCTACACCCTATTCTGATTCTTACCACAGTGTCGATTTTCTTTGGTTCTTATTTATTTTCAGAGTACTGACATTCTACAGTCACGCGAGAAGAGTTTTGCGCTCACCATCTTCCAATAACGATATAGTTCTAATAATCCTAAAGATAATTTCACTCCACCATAACATAAATGGGGAAACTGGAA
Organism: Biomphalaria sudanica; assembly: GCA_036873155.1. Taxonomy (NCBI): domain Eukaryota; kingdom Metazoa; phylum Mollusca; class Gastropoda; family Planorbidae; genus Biomphalaria; species Biomphalaria sudanica. The sequence continues at coordinate 644,179 of JAZGLO010006691.1, forward strand.
TGAAGAATGCCCCACCCTCTTTTTTTTTTGTTTTATTTGTTTCCCAAACATTAGTTGTAGAAAAGTTACATTAAAGTAGCTCTAAAGTTACATAAAAGTAGCTCTAAAGTTACATAAAAGTAGCTCTAAAGTTACATAAAAGTAGCTCTAAAGTTACATTAAAGTAGCTCTAAAGTTACATTAAAGTAGCTCTAAAGTTACATTAAAGTAGCTCTAAAATTACATTAAAGCAGCTCTAAAGTTACATTATCATCCAATATCCCGGTTTTTAAGGGTACTACATAGAAAAAAAATCCACATTTTATTTTGTGAAATAAACGCCGATGCCGAGCAAATGTTTTTAAATACTTTTTAAGCCTATTGAATTTATTTAGATTAGCAAGTGGCTGCCTGGTCGTGCGGTTTGCGCGCTGGACTGTCGTTTAGAATTATCGATGGTCCCGGGTTCAAACCCTGCCCGCTCCCATCCACCGTCGTCCTGCGGGGAGGTTTGGACTAGGAAGTAAATCTTCAACTCTGAAAGAACATCCGAAACATGTAAAACATTTTACAAACATTCTGTGACAAATCGTTCACCGAGTGCGAGATAGTTTTGAAGTCAGTTTTCAATTTAAAAGCCTCGTGGACATCCGGATGGATTAAGTCGATTATTTTATCGCGAAATACATAGGTCAAGAGACCACTAGCTGCGACTAGCGTAGTCCGTAGTATCGGAGCAGCGACTGAAACATTTGAGGGGAGCAATCCAATTGGTTGTCCTAAGTCACGGTGAATAAGTCATTTCCCTTCACTGTGTTAACACTGTGTTCATGTAGGTCAAAGTATGACTTTGCAGTCTTAGATCTACATTCAGGATACGAATAATTTGGTGGGCTAGTATATTATGTCAACTTGAAAAGGTAGACTGAAAGAAAACTGCTTATCACAGAGCTATAATTTAGTAGTTTAGTAAATACAAGTTTCTGAAGCCTACCTATTTAGGCATTTTAGAAAAGAAGAAAAAAAGAAGCTATTCTAGCTATCTAACATAACATCATTCTTAATGGAATCGCATATAACTTAGAGACACCTCGATTAGGACAGAATAAGTAAATTAGCAACAATACATAAAACTATGATTTAAAAAGAAAGAAAAAGAAAAAACGCTATATAAAAATACTCCAATACAAAGATATGGGGACATTTCACTAGGACAAATTTGTATAAGGTCCTATGTAGCCTAAGTGCTCTTTCGTCTCTATATTTTCCATTAGTTGCTTGAGTAAGCTAGGAAGACTGGTAGAGTTTGAGTAATTAATATGCACGAATAGATTAAAACATGGATACGCCGCTAAGCATAGTGAGTAATTATTATTATTTTAATTTCTAAGATTAGATCATAAGATAGAGGCTGAAATCTGTCCTAGCTAGACCGAAGATGCCAGTTGGTCCATACTTAAATCTAACAAGGATGATGGTTAGTTTAAAAAGAAAATGTGCGTGGCATTAGTTTAATGACTACAAATACAAATTAAGTAGCAGTAGACACGAAATGAGACCTTACGCGTGGAAGGCTTAAGTCACACATGTACTGCTAGTACAATATGGAGAGCCTAATATGATAACAGTAGCGTAGATAGGGTGGGGGAGTGGGGAGAAGTTGAAAATCCCCCAGGCCCCCACTTGAGGGGTCCCCAAATGAGTGTTCAAATTTTTTTTTTTTACATTAATATTAAATATTACGCCAAATTCGGGGGCCCCTAAAGAGGTCAAGCCCCCCCCCCGCACCCCAAAATATGGCAAATTCCTGGCTACGCCATTGTATGATTATCATGAGATATTTCGAGCTCCCTAATCTCATAGACCTACAACAGAGGGTTGTAGGAGGGGGGAGTGATTGACTAGAAAAACAATCAGCCATAATTTCCTTAATTTTAAAGTTAATTATTTCATAATAAATGAAGCCCAGAAATCTTTTCTCTTTGGTGTAACTATAATATGACTACAACGGCTGATAGGGCCCTATACGTTTCATTCCTTTTGTTTCTCTTCTCTTAGATAGAGTATATGACCATTATAACTTTTACCGTTGCCATTTTAGTGACTATATCCTCTCTGGACCTGATATGGGCCTACAAGTCAAAGAAAATATGACCTCTCTATTGTGCTGCTTTGCTGTTACGTGTTCAAGTCACTATGAACATTGGCACTATTACAGTCCTGGTTTTTAGGTCAGATGTTTTATTTCAAAACGAGAAGTATTTCCTTTAGGTTTAAAATTTACTAACTTTTATTTGGCGAAAATAGTATCAACCTAACGGTATGTCTGTAATAAAGGCTTATCTTCGAGTCCGAAGATTAATGAGGAATGCAGTATTCCCCTTGACTACGCAGTCCCAGCTGTGACCTACATATTTTGCCACATCCCCATGGCAAGCATAACCATTGTCCGCCGGTGGTCGATTCAGATTTTCTTTACTCCGTCTGCGTCTGTCCTCGGCAGCGGATTTTCTTTTGGTCTCAAATGGGTATCCCGCGGCCTTTAGTGAGTTCACGAGATTCAAATTATACAACATTTAGCAATAGCATTGTGTTTCCCGGGATTATTTGTTTTTGGGGGCTTCCAAAGAACGTCTGTAATAATAATTAAACAATACAGTACTTAACTACCCATGTGTTGGTTAAAACTTCATTAATTATATTGACATAATTAATAAATGACATAAATATAGTAGCAGATCTACATATGCGTGATATGCATCTATTATAGTAGGCCTTTCATTAGGTCTACAAGCTTTACGCTAATGCATTTCCAACATTTCCCACCGCTGCCCCTCCTTCCTTTTTTTTTTTTTTACTAAATATTGAAATTCACTTAGTTCTAACCAATAGATCTAGATTTAGTTATAAAGTACACATTCTAGACTATATTGCGATCGAAACATAAAAGTGAATAACATTTTGCTTTATCATTTAAGAAGCAGCCAACAGGCGGCGCACAAAACCGTGACTCCCTGGTTAAGTTTTAAAAATACCTAGAATCTGAGTTTATCTATAGTGAAAAATACTCAAATACTTACGATTACGATTATTGGCACACTTAAGGACATTTCGTGACCTTAAATACTTCAACTAACTTTGTCTGTCTGTCTGTGTCTGTCTGTATGTCTGTCTGGCCAAAAGTTTGTACACATTATTTCTCCGATACCTAATCTCGAGGTAAGCTGAAATTTTGCAATTATTTCTTTTACCTGACAACACATGAATTTTTTTTTTTAAATTAACAAATTAATAGTTAATTAACTATTGGTAATAAATTACTTTGTTTGGAATCTCAAACAAAAAAAAGAAATATAGTACTTGATTGAGGTGGTGGTATAAGTTAATTAGTCCCCTTTATATTAGGCTGCAGTCCGAGGTTTAGTGAATACAAACATGAAATAGAAACAATAGATAACTAAACAATCTTCCATGTTCATAGATTCTTCTCTTCGCTAGCAGAGTGGTTACCAAGTTGGCTTGAAAAGCCCGAGAAGGCTTTAGCTCAGAAGCTCGAATTCAGGTCGTTCCTTTTTTTTTTTTTTTTGTTTATAAAAAAATACATTTAAAAAGATATCCCCCATATACCCCATTCTTTCCCCCCTTTTCCAACTGGTACAGACAATATAGGATCAAAGCGTCTTGATAACGCTAATAGCATGAAATTGTACTAAACAAAAAACAATTGGTAAAAAAAAAAAATCTAATCGCACATGTTTTTTATTGTTAGTCAAAATCTATTAGGCCTACATGACTGATCCAAACTAATTGATACACATTAATACAAGCTTTTTTTTTTAGTTTTTTATTTTTTTATTTTGCGTTTTTCTTTTCTACTCAGTAAGCATCATAGACTGAATGTTACAAGCTATTCAAGTACGTTTATTTGTCTCATTCAAATATTACAAATTCGAGTTCTAATTACTAATGTAATAATACAAATGTTTTTTTAAAGAAATCTTAAATTATTCTTAATATGCATACATATATTATATCCACCAAATTAATTAGGTGCGCCAGGTTTTTTGCAGTCAGACCCACTTTTTTTTTGATAAAACCCGGCGCCCTGTCAGCGATAAAAGTGAGTTTGTAGACCCTGTTTTATATTTTCAAAAGGCATTCTTAAACCTATATACTAATAATGATAAAATATACACACATTATTTTCAAATGAGGCACCCCCTCACCCAACAACACACAATCGCCCTGATCTACTTTTTATTGAAAAAGTCCGCTACATATCAGCTTTCCTGGCTGAGGAAACTGAAAAAGAAAAAAGAAAGAAAATATGGGAACCTAAGCTCTTAAGAGATTCAGCGATTATGGAAGTTGTCTAAAATAATAATATACCCTGTTGTTAAATCAACCGTGGGGATAGTGAAAACTGACCTCACTGACACGTATGCGTACTTTTATGTCTTGGACAACATCACTTGGAAGATTCTCTCTGAGGGCGACGCGATACTGCTGCAGGAAAATGTGCCAGTGGTTAAAGGAACTACAATGAATTTTGTTTCTCTTTAAAGAAGTTCGACCCTGGCAGTGCCAGAGAATGAATATTAATTTGTTTCTAACATAATAATAATAATAATAAAAATAAGGCTTAATTATAATAATATTATTACTAGTATGTCTCTGTGGCTATAAATTGTTAACAATGCCAACCTCCTTAATTTTAAGTATCAGCGTATACTAAAAATATAATTTATTTTACCTTGTTTTCACATTTCATTACACATAGACTACATACACAAACACGCAGGCAAGGCCTACTTCAAATGTCTTTTATATCTCCTGGTTGGAAATGCCCCCCAGTTTAAGCTTTGGGTCACTAATCTAAATAAATGGGTATATATACTGTGTATTTTGTTTAAAATTGTTATCCCTATTCATTGTAATGGGGATAAGATTATAAACATTTTCTAGATGATTGGTTTATTTTTCATTTCGGACGACGAATGTGAAGGTATGCAGAAATGCAGGGGCGGACTGGCTATATTGGCAAACGGGCAAATGCCCGGTGGGCCGGTACCAAATGGGCCGGTCTGGTCGCGACCAAAGAAAAACAAATTAAATGCAGACAACTTTTAAAAAAAGTGACAGCAGCAAGACACATAGGCCCGAACACGTCTTGTTGTGTTTTTTTTTAAATATTATTATTACAATTAATTTTTTTTCGAAATGCAACAAGAATAAAATTTTAAGAATTCCACCATACCCTGTATGTGTTATCATTTGTAAAACGTTAGACCGTACTTTCTGCTATGCACGAGCGGCATGGACTTCTACACTTCTTTGATGTCTTCAAGAATGTGTTTGGCCTGATCATTTTGCTGGTCGGCATGGGCCTTTGATGGCACTCCTATTTTTGTTTTGCTCCTTCCCTCACCCGTTTTTTTATTGTTCCAGTGAAAGTTAACGAAAAAGAGGGATGGGAGAGGTTAAGTTAGAAACCATTGATAGAACGCGGCATAAGGGGAGACAATTAGTTCTTTAACAAAACTTAATAGAAGTTAAATTAAACACATACACACAGCCGAGAAATTGCAAACCACCCTACATATTCATAGCTCAATATGGGTATAACCGTATAAAGTTCTACTTTCTGCGATTGAAAAGAAAAAAGTCAGTTTATTGTTGTTTATTTGTAATAACATAAATCTAAAAATACTACACTTAAGGCTTACAAAAAGAAAATTATTATTGAATTAAAACATAAATCGAAATCAAGATTTGTACCGTTATGATTAATGGCAAACTTATGCTTAGTATGAAGTCATTTATGATAAAATTATTACAATAATTACAATAATTTATATAGCGCTGTCACATCCGATTTTAAATGAAAGATTAAGAATCATTCATATTTTAAATTATATATTCATATACAAATCGCGTTTTTAAGAATGTACTAGGACGAAGCAAGAGCTTTTCACATTAAGTAAGTACCCCTCTAACCGTTCTGCTTTCTCTTATCTTTTAAAGGAATATATAAAAATAGTTCGTCCTTCATAGTTCGATTATGACCACTTTTTCATCCAGGGGGCTGAGGGCTTTGCACTGCGGTTTTATGTCTCCTCGTGTGGCTGGTGAGACCTATGTGAGCCCGGAATGTTCGGCCGCCCATAGGCAGGTTATTCCAGCTGGAGCTAGTGTCACTGGCCTTGCTTTTCTTCTCTGGCGTTTTTCTTCTGCCAGCTTTGTTCTCTTTTCCTCAGCAACCTGTGCGCCAGTTTTCACAGCGCGACGTCATGATGCTCTGTCATGTGCCTCTGTCTCCCAGGTGGCTGGGTCTATGCTGAATGCCTTCAGAGAAGCTTTGAGGGTGTCCCTGAAGCGCTTTCTTTGACAACCTTGTGAGCGCTTTCCTTCGCTTAGTTGGCCATACAAGAGTCGTTTAGGGATGCAGTGGTCTTCCATTCTGCATATGTGTCCTGCCCATCGCAGCTGGGACTGCATCAGGATTGTGTGGATGCTTTGGTATTTTGTCTTGCCATTTGACGTTCAGTATTTTTCACAGACATGTCATGTGCAAGTGATTCAGTTTCTTTGCATGTTAACTGTACACTATCCATGTTTCGGAGTCATAGAGCAATGTAGGGAGGACGACGGCTCGATAGACCCCTAGTTTTGTATTTGTGGAGATACAACTTTAAAGGAGTGGGTTGCCTGAGTCAGCCAGGAAAACCAATGTCTTAGCATATTTTAAGTCACAGATCAACATTCATGACTAAATTGACACTTGAAATGCGTAGGACCTAATTATTTTTATTTTTTTGAAGAAACGTCTGTAATCTATAAGTAATACCAAAAAGTTTGAAACTCATTAAGGCTGCTATTGTAGTGTTTATAGTTTTCAGACTACATACATGTATAAATAGAATACATTATGTAAGCCTACGAAAGCATACATCCAGTTTTCGATGCGTTATCAAACTTTATATATTTTGAATAGATTTAGGCTTAAACCTATGATAAAACACATGGGCGTAGCCGAGAGGGGAGGAGTTCAAACCATCACCGGCCTCAGATCTCATTGTCTGAAAGGGAAACTTTATTTACTTCCCTAGTGAAGCCAACTTAAGCAAACTACAGTCACCAAATTTCATGAGCGTAGCCAAAAGGGGTTTTGTGGTTTCCCCCCCCCCCCTCCAATACAAAACTAAAGCATGTTACCTTTTTCTACCAGTCACTGGACTCCAGTGAATAGAAGATTTAGTCTTTGATTTTTTTAGCGGAAGAGTAGCAGGCTAATTGCACTGTAGATACCTCAAAATATGCATTTTTTAAAGCTTAAAATAACGGAAATAATGCTTGGATCCGGGGCTTCGTCCCGGACCCCACTGGGGGAGCTTACAGCGCTCCCCCAGACTCCCTAGCTGTCACTTGACGGTGTATACTGCTTTTCGCTAATTATAGGAAGAGAGTATTCTAGGGTAGGAAAAACGCTTAAAAGAATGAAAGATAAGAATGTAATGAAGATTAATTGCATATACATACACACTAATATATATATATATATATATATAAATTGCGGAGGGGATTAAAATCACCCCCTCACCGAAAATATGACATGACATTTGTGGGCCGGTTTATATGGTAATGCCCGGGCCGATTTTGATACACAGTCCGCCCCTGCAGAAATGTCTTATCTTATCTTATCTTATCTAATATAATACAGACGTTACTTCAAAAAAGAAGATGATTACATCCTACGCGTCATGCATTTAGTCATGCATATTAACCAATGACTTAAATTCTGCCAAGTCACTGGTTTTCCTGGTTAGCTCAGGCAACCCATTCCATGCTCTAATAGCACTAGGGAAGAAGGAGTATTTGTACAAATCTGTAATATAAATATAATAAATAATATAAATATAAATGCTTATATAATATAGTGATACAAAGACCTAAACGCACTCGACCACTTTAACCGTCGGCCATAGATACAAATGAACTTTACAGCAACTGCGCCATGGATCGAAAGGTTTGAAATGGGTACTTTACGTACTCTTCGTTTTTTGTTTTATTTTATCATACGCATAATCAGGAATAAAATTACTGAGCAACTGCAACATACCCAGATCTAGTGGAGATTACCCAGCATAACAAGTACAGTGACCCTCACATCGTACTACGCTTGAACTTTTTTCATAGGTCAAGGCTAGAGTCACCGGTGTCTTCCTTTTCGACTCCCGGTTAGATAGCCTTTACAAGCTAAGGAACATCGGCTTGATAACAATATCTAGATTTATTTTCTAAATTAAATTGTTTGTACCTTACTTATTCTATTATTTTTAACCACAATGAGCAAATATCACAGACCTGATGCCCAGACAATCCAGTCTTTGAAGGATATTGCCAACAAACTTCGTATTCATAGCATTGAGGCTACCAATGCGAGTAATTCAGGGTACTTCAACAATGAATATTATTGAATGTTCACTATTGTTTGTGTGTGTTAAAAAAAAGATCTAGATCTAGATAGATCTTCTTAGTCTAGAAATCTAGTGACTCTAGTCTAGTAACTAGATCTATATTTATATCTAGTATACTGTGATTCTAGATCTAGTCATTTTTACTAGTATTCTAAATTCTAGTACTCTAGTCTAGTGTAGAAAAAACTAAAAAGCAGAATGACTAGACTAGAACTTCTAGATCTCTAGAAGTAGAATAGAGACAGAATTAGAATATCAATTATTATCAATATTTGAATATGACAATAGAAAAGAATTAGAATAGCTCTAGATCTAGATATGTACTAGGTAATAGGGGATATTATGCCTCCCACGCCTGATCCGGTTCTTTCTGTGGTCCTACCGTAGACAATAGGCTCATAAATCTACACTCCTAAGCTGTACCATCGCAAATTAATATTAAGCCGAAAAAAAAAAAATTAAGTTTTTATGGTGCCTTATTATTGCTGTAATAGAGGCGACACCATATTGTTATGATGTTCTGGTGAGGAAGTAAAGAAAAAAATGTCACTGAACTATATATCGTTTCGAGCACTATATTATAGTTAAGGATTAGGTTTAGTAGGATCAAAATAAAAGGTTTACTGCTAGGTTTAGGGTTATGTTTAGAATAAGATTAGGGTTAGTATTTAGGTTTAGGGTTAGGTTTTAGGTATAGAATTAGGGTTAGTGTTTAGGTTTAGTGCTAGGTTTAAGGAATTTGGTTTAGTGCTAGGTTTAGGGTTAGGGTTTAGAATAGGTTTAGTGCTAGGTTTAAGATTAGGTTTAGAATTAGGGTTAGGTTTAGAATTAGATTTAGAAGAGGTTTAGTGAAACCTAACCCTAAACCTAGCACTAAACCTATTCTAAACCTAACCCTAGTTCTAAACTTATCTTAAACCTAGCACTAAACCTGACCCTAAACCAAATTCTAAACCTAAACCTAATTCTAACCCTAACCCTAAAGCTAGCACTAAATCTAAATTTTGATTATACTAAATTCCATCAAAATAATATATAGTTCAGTGATACTTGTTCTTAGTTTATTGTTTTTTAAACTTCTGGGATGGAGAGTTACATCCTTTTAAGAAGGTAATAAACAAAATGGCGTATTTTTCATTACAACAATGATTAAAGAACTTGAAAAACTAACTTTTTTTTTTTTCGGCTTAATATTAATTGGCGATGGTACAGCTTTGGAGGGTAGGTTTAGAAGCCTATTGTCTACAGTAAGACCACAGAAAGAACCGGATCAGGCATGGGCGGCATAATATCGCCTATACCATGTACTAGAATAGAGATCTACTAGTATAGACTGTTTATAGTGATTATCATTATAGACACTTCTATTCACTTTAGTTACTGTTAGTATTATACTAGATCTAGATTAGATTATTTAGAGAACAACAAAGCAATAGAAAATATCAGGGATCTAGATCTATAGATTGTCTAGAGCAGCGGTTCTCAACCTTTTTTTCTCCGCCACCCCCTAATACAAATTTTTACTAGGAGGCGACCACCAACCATATTTTTTTGTCATATGAGACATATGTCTAGGTCAATGTGGAGGCGTGGTGGCTGAGCGGTAAAGCGCTTGGCTTCTGAACCGGGATTCCCGGGTTCAAATCCTGTGAAGACTGGGATTTTTAAGTTCTGGATCTTTGGGCTCCTTTGAGTCCACCCATCTCAAGTGGGTGCCTGACATTAGTTGGGGAAAAGTAAAGTAATACTAATGGGGTTGATCGTTGTACTGGCCTTATAACATCCTCGTAAAGCCCTCAGAAACAGTTGACCTTTACATCATCTGCAACATGTATAAAACCAATATACATGATGTTAACTTAATTGTTAGAAACATATATTTATTTAGTGTAAAAAAATGTGTGCTTTAATTTTGTTTAAAAGGTAGATTTTATATTTTTATTTATTTACTTTTTCATTGCGTGTTTATAATACGGTAAATAAATACAATGGATTCTAATGGTGACTCTGTACCAAACATTGACATCCAGACCCACATTAAAGCATACTTAGAGCACCATCTGTGCAGACACTACAGATATTTTCTCCAAGAAGTCTTTTTTACTTTTTCAAATGTAACCAACTTTGTCAGTTACATCACTCACTGTAGAGGCCATTTATAGATGTTTGCATAGGAACTTATCTTTAAAATCGCCTTTATGTATTATCGTAAGTATACCGGAACTAGTAATTGTGAACAATCTACAAAACCTCTGGATTCGTCAAGTTTGTAAAAGAAGCAAATATCATTCCCTTAGTATCAGAAGACATGTCAACTAATCTCTTGTGAATAGTATCATTAGGTATGCAAATTGCACAAAATTTATTTTAAAAATTTGCTCCAATCATAGCGAGCAATGTCTTTGGCCACTGACAATAACTCCTTGGTAATGGTGTGAGGTTTCAGAACTCTGGCGATTCCGAGAGCCACCAAAATAAGAAGCTTCATAGTCTGATATGTTTTAATTATGGTATTTTCCATCTGAGTCAAGTCTGAGTTTAATCAGGATTCAAAATTTAACTACTGTATGTCGTTATCCGCAAAGCTCGGCCTTAATACATATGGCAGTAAGAACTTCATTACATTTGTTGCATCGGGGTCTCTGAATTTCTGCTTTAACTATTGAAGTAAAACTATACCGCAAGATGATCGTCATTCTCTTTTCTTTCAATAACTTTGTTTTGTTCAAAGTCCGTGTTTACGAGTTGTTCCATAATGAATTTATTTCCATTGATGATGGCGTATTATTCAGGGTTTGTAGCGCACCTAAAAACTCCTAAAATCCTAAAATTCTATTAAAAATTGCCAGAATTCTCCTAAAATTTGTCCACTCTCCTAAAATTTTTACCCAATATTTTTTTAAAATATAATTTTGCTTATTTCTTTAAAAAAATGGGGGGGGGGGGAACAACAGTGTAACTAGGCATTCTGATCGCATGACCTTACGGGCTGGCTGTGTGAATGAGCTGACCAGTGACGTGTCTACACGGCCTTTCACTCACTTGTGAAGCACGACCTCGTGATTGAAGATGGCCTTGGCTCAAGCAAGCATTTCACCTGGCAGTTTTTTTTCTAGAGGCAGCGTAGAAATGTTTGGCTACACCCCTCTGGGCCCTCCCTCACCTAAAATCTTGTTGTAAATGAAAGAGTGACAACTGACTTCGCATGGAAAGTCCGTAAATCTTTTAGCTAGTATAACAGGATCTAGATTTAGATCTAAGTTAGATCTAGTGAAGATAATTCGCACCTAACCTGAAAACTCCATGAATTTTAGTCAATTTAATGATCTAGATAAAAGATGCATCTAATGACTAGATTACTCTAGAAATAAGCTAGATTCTAGATTTACGCTAAATACTAGAATCTAGTGAAGATAATTCGCACACAGAAGTGAAAAACCCGCAAATTTGGTGACTTAGATCTGGACTCTAGATCTATGGTATATCTAATGAAGATAATTCTCAAACAGCCGTGAAAAATCAGCCAGTTTTAGTGGCTTAGATCTAAAGTCTAGATTTACGGTAGATTCAGTGAAGATAATTTGCACACTGCCGCGAATTTTAGTGGCTTAGATCTAAAGCCTAGATTTACGGTAGATTCAGTGAAGATAATTCGCACACTGCCGCGAAAAGTCCGCCAATTTTAGTCACTTAGATCTAGACTCTAGATTTACGTTAGCCTATATCCAGTGAAGAAAATTCTATCACAGCCTTGAAATGTTAGCGAACTTTAAAGACTTAAAAGTCCGGTAATTTTGAAGACTTATTAAAGTCCGCGAATTTTAGCGAATTAGCTTTAGAGTCTAGATTTACTGTAAATTCAGTGAAGATAATTCTCTCACAGCCTTGAAAAAGTCCACGAATTTTAGTGACTTAGATCAAGAGTCTAGATCCACTGTAGATTTAACGAAAATATTTCGCATACAGCTGTGAAAAGTCCGTAAAAATTATTTCACTCGTAAAAGCCAGGGAAACTACATGGTTGAAAAAGATTCTGCTAGGAAAAAAAAGGTTATTAGGTCTAATCCCCCCCCCTCACCCACCCAAAAAGCCATTTTTTAGAAAGCAAATGTCAAGTAAACATTCAAATAGGCCTATATTTCCCTATATATTACAGGCTCTGTTTATGAGAATGATTTAAGTTAACTAATAGAAGAATAAAACATTGCCTCAAATGCACACCATGACTCTAGTATCTATAAGATACACATAGGAACTAAAAATGTACATTTCCACCTCAGAGACTACACATTATGAAGGCATCTCTAAGAATGTTTCTTATTTCAAAAAATGGATAAGCAACCATTTGTAATGTTTTTAAATAAATCTTTGAAAAAAAAATGGTTGTTTGGGGTTTTGGGATGACAGTCAAGTTGTTACTTGATTAAAAGATAACTTTCATTACATTTTCTGTGGACATACCACAGCTGATAACATTGTTTCTGTGGCATATTGGCAAAATATTTATTATTTTTAAGATCAAATAACAATAATTGATTTGATAAATGCTTAGTTTTGTTTATGTTTTACTGTGTATCACACAAACAGACGGGAAACACACACTTATCATAGATTTCATCCTTAAAAAACCTCCTAAAATTTTGTCATGGAAAAGTGCTACTAACCCTGATTATTGATGTGATTAGATCTTCACCAAGAAATGTTTGATCCCGCAATGTTTTTTTTCGACACATTGATGGACAGTAAATTAATTTGTTGAAAAATTTATTCTGCAACAACAAAAATATGGTCTGCAGCATCTAGTTTTGAACAACCATTATTAAAAAAATAACAACAACAAATAAGAACCAATTAAAAAAACAACAACAAGGATGATACATTTACTAAAAGTGCCCTCTGTATCCTCTGGCAGTATGCCATTGTTTATATTCGTCATCCACACATTTATTTTTTTCATTGAAGATTAAAATTGACGGTCGTTTTCATAATTTGTTTGGTAATAATGTAATTTGAGTAAAGTCCTGTATCATTACCACCACTTATGTAAATCTATATCCACTATATTACAACACATTAGAAACAAACAAAAAATTCGTATAAACAAATTCCACTCCCCCCCCCCCCTCCCCCATTTTCTGATGGCCTTAGGCGACCCCCGACAAATGGTCATTCGACTCCCACAGAGGTCGCGACCCACAGGTTGAGAACCCCTGATCTAGAGGCTAGATTAGATTTTTTTGATATTTCTAAGATCTAATAGATATCTATAATTCTAATCATCCAGATCTCTTCTTATTTTTTTTATTTTAGAATATTCTAGATCTAGAGACTAGACACTAGATGATTAGTTCTATATTCAGAGTAGATCTTATCTAGACCTTTACTTTAAATATCTATATATATCATATCTAGATATAGATAGTTAAATTTGACTAGTATAGATCTACAAATAATTAATTAATTAATTTTATTTTATAATAATAATTTATACATTTTATAATCTAGTATAATACTGTAGATTAGAATGGATGGCTGCCTTGTGATAATGTGCTCTGGACTGTCATTTGGTGGCTTGAACCCTGCCTGCTGCAATCCTCTATCTTGCGGGTGGTTTGGGCTGCCTGTAATTATTTTCTGATCTGAAGGAACATCTGAAAAATGTTGATCTAAAACATTTTACAAAAACAATAATAAACATCTAGAATGTCTGCTAATAATTAATGTTATCTATTCTGGCCACTTAATTCCTAATATCCGGTGTAGGCATCTGTTAACAAAGCTCTGGAGCTTTTTCATATATTTGTTTAAGTGACTCTCCAATTCTCTGAACCGTATAGAACAATTTAAGCCTATTGACAAATTGCTACACCAAAGAAATGTGTGAAATGGATTGTTTTATAATGAGTGTGAAGTTTTTTTTTCTTCATCTTCATTCGTTATCATTGTAATACTAATAATCTTTCAGTCACCCTTCATCATGCTGCTCTGCGGCAGAAGTTATGTCAGTTCTGTTCTTCAACACTATGCGGTATACCATTAAGGAACCAAGACATCCTAACAATGATCGCTTTGTGCTGTCAAAAGGCCATGCAGCACCTATCCTCTATGCAGCCTGGGCAGAGACTGGCCTTTTCCCTACCAGTGAATTACTTGAGCTGCGGAAACTGACATCCGACCTGGAAGGTCACCCAACACCAGTATGTAAATATTTTTTTTATTAATTAATCTCTGCTATTTAGGCTTGTTTAACAAACAGAATAGCAATACATTATAATTTTTTCTTTCAGAGATTGAACTTTGTTGATGTGGCTACGGGGTCGCTAGGTCAAGGACTTAGCTGCGCTGCTGGAATGGCTTACACAGGAAAATATTTTGATAAGTCAGAGTATGTGAATTTGAAATTTGTACATCAGAATTTTAGCTACTTAAAAATTACTCTATATGCTTAAACTTCACAACCAAATTTTTTCTTCCTAGTTACCGTGTATATTGTCTTATTGGTGATGGAGAGAGTGCAGAAGGATCAATCTGGGAAGCATTGGCCTTTAGCAGCCGTTATCAGTTAGACAATTTGGTGGCCATCTTTGACATTAATCGTTTAGGTCAGAGTGAAGCCACAAGTCTTGGTCATGATGTAGACATCTATAAGGCACGAGTGGAGGCATTCGGGTATGTTAAAACACTATAGTTAAATTTTAGTGCTATTATGTCTTTTTCATTATTTTAAATTCTGGCACAGAATTTTGATTTTGTCTGATAAACATTTATTTAAGGTACACATGAATGCAAAGTTGTTGGATGAATAGTTGGGACAAATTTAAACTAAACTAATATCTTTGAAGAATTGGGAAATGTTAAGGAATTCTGTCTCCTGTAGTTTCATACTGTCTATTGGAAATAAATATCTGTTATGTGCTGTGTCATTGTAATATTGAGAATATGTTTGTTGTATTGGGATCAATAAAATCAAAGTTTGCTATCCAGCTGTATTGGGATCAATAAAATAAAAGTGTTATTTTCAGCTGGAATACATATGTAGTTGATGGGCATGATGTAGAGGAGCTCTGCAAAGTGTTCTGGGAAGCCAGACAAGTAACAGGAAGACCCACCTGTATTTTAGCCAAGACATTTAAAGGCCAAGGCATCCCTGGTAAGTTTTAAAATGTTCATTTAGTTTTCTAAATAGTAAAACCCTAATTCGTGTTGTTAGTCCTGCAGCTTTATCGTTTAGGTTTCTTATTGAAAGTCATTTATTGTAATTAGGGTTCATTGATGGGTATTGAAGATTGTATCTTTATCTAAAAATGAAATCTAATTTAATTTTTGAATGAATGTATTGCAGAGTTCCTTACTAGTAGCTTTAGATCTGCCACAGAAGTGTATGCCATCCTTATCCCACAGCTGAGTTCAAAGATCAACAAAACATGCACTGAGGGAATTGAAATGAAACTTTTTTTTTTTTTTGCCTACCTTCCAGTCCAAAATATATCTTTTAAAGCAGTGACTTTTAGTCATGTATTTTTTTTGTTTATTCCATAGGAGTAGCAGATGTTGAGAATTGGCATGGCAAGCCATTGGGAGACAAGGCTGAAGAGGCCATAGCTGCTATCAGAGAAAACATTGCCAACTCAGGTCCCCATAATCTGATTGCACAGCAACCGACCCTTGACCTGTCCCCAGTGAACACCCATGTTGAGCTCTCGGCTGCTCCATCTTACAAACTGGGTGAATCTGTAAGTTTAAAAATTAGTTGACAAACTTGTATCCAGTTCTGTTCAATATCAATACAATTAGATAATCAGCTTTTTTTTTTTCAGATAAAAATACATTTGTATATTTTATATCTAAATTATATTAATTTTGTGCAGGTTGCAACAAGACTGGCTTATGGAACAGCTTTAGTTAAACTTGGCAAAGCTAACAACAGAGTCGTTGCAATGGATGGTGATACTAAAAATTCCACGTTTGCTCAAAAGTTTAAAGTTAGTATATGTTTTAAAATTTTGGTTTGGATAGTCACATACTTGTTGCTCAAAATTATTAACCTGCATGTCTTTATGATCTCTAGGATGCTTTCCCAGATCGTTTTATTGAGTGCTACATTGCTGAACAAAACTTGGTTGGTGTAGGCATTGGCTGTGCCACACGTGATCGTACCATTCCTTTCATTAGCACATTTGCTGCTTTCTTTACACGTGCTTTTGATCAAATTCGTATGGGGGCTATCTCTCAGACCAATGCTAACTTTGTTGGATCTCATGCTGGAGTGTCAATAGGTAAGTTTTTATAATATGTAATGTTCGTTCACACTGTCATTTCACATTGTATATGTTTTTTTATTTCTATCTAAAATTACAAAATATTCATGTAAAATGAAGTATTATTGTAATGAAAATGTAAAAAGGCATAGCTGGTATAACACTTTTAAATATATAAAAAAAAATTATTTGAAATTTAAAGTTTTTAAAAGAATAGTCAACTTTTGAATTTTGTTTGTTGTTAGATAAAATTGATGTTAACTTAAAAAGATTTTATTTACAGGAGAAGACGGACCCTCTCAAATGGCTCTTGAAGATCTGGCCATGTTTCGCACCATACCAGGCTCTACAGTGTTCTACCCAACAGATGCTGTCTCTACAGAGAGGGCTGTGGAGTTGGCAGCCAATACTAAAGGTGTTTGCTTTATTAGAACCAGCCGTCCCAATGTTCCAGTCATATACAAAAATGATGAACCTTTTGCTGTAGGAAAAGCTAAGGTAAGTGTTTAGTTGAATACTTGCACTAGACTTAATCTTATTCTAAATGGTTAAGATTATTTTTACTTCTCTTTGTGTTTCTTTTTAAAGGATACAATGGAAAAGAATTAACCTATAGTAGCTTTTCTATAAGAGGACCGAACTTAATGACAATTTCAATATCCAAATACTATAAGAAAAATTTTAAAAAAGCTTCAAAAGCATTTTCTTTACTATATAAACCTAAACCTTTAGTTATGTTGACAATAATTCGTAAATTGAATAAAATTGTGTTATGCATAGTCTAAGAACATATGCTGAGAGATGTATGTAAGGTCTGTAAAAGCTGAAAATCATATAAGTAATCAGTTGGCCACTGTACTAGATATTAGCTTGTTGAAATTGTGTTTCATATTAGGAAGTAATGAGCTTGCTGTTGCTCTCATGTTACATGATATTCTATTATAGAAAAAGCTTGTACTTTGTATTTTCATAGTTTCATTTTGCAAAACTATTTATTTGTAGGTTGTTCGATCCAGTCCATCTGATCAAGTAACTGTTATAGGCTCCTGTGTGACTCTGTATGAAGCTATTAAAGCAGCAGACACATTGGCTGAAAGTGGTATCAACATTAGAATTATTGACCCATTCACCATTAAGCCTATAGATGCTGAGACCATCATTGCTAATGCCCAGGAAACAAATGGAAAAATTATCACTGTTGAGGATCATTATGCTGAAGGTACAAAATATATGAAGAACTTTCTTAGATTGATTCATACTTTAGAATATATATTAGCTGTACACATGTTTTGCATGCTATTTGATATGGCCATTTACCCATGGACTTTTTTTTTTGCCTAATTATGAAAAAGAAATTTTGAAACCTAATTTGTGTGTGTAGTAAGTCTAAAAAAAAAAGTAATTGAAAAAACTATATGGCATATTGTCCATTATTGATGTAGTTTCAGATATGCCTACCATCCTACACGTCCTGCTGTATGTTGCTCACCTTATGATTAAAAGATGCAAAAAAAAAAAAAGTAAAACTAACCATAGGTGCTATATTTAGACTTTAAGAGAGGAAAAGTGCCTATTGTAGGAGTCAGAACAGTTTGTAAGCAGGGTGGGGGCTGTTTCTGCTTGTCCAAAAGCAACATAGAGTATATTAGATATTTCAATATTGAATTGAGAAGCTGAAAAAAAAGTCAAGAGCTTGTACTTAGAACTATATTTTTATTGAGGGCAAGGGGAAACGTAAAATATAGAATTCATGGGTTAAAAGCAAGTGTGTGTTGGTATGGGGCATGTTGTTCCAGTCAACAAAAGTCTGTTAGAGAACATTACAATGTGCTGGGTGAAAAGAAAACAAAAAGTAGGTTCCAGAGAGAGAGAAGGAAAGAGAAATAGAGTGGCCTGTTTCATTCATCTTAACAGATACAATATTTCACAGGCTAAGACGTATACTAGGGGGATCATTAAAATGGAAGTTCAACAAACAAAAGGAATGTTCCGACCATAATAGACAATATATAGCCTGGGAGCAAATCTACTGGAGTAGCTGGTGTTTAATGTTAATTTCTGTGATTTTGAGGGAGAACACTCAATTACTATTACTACTGTCAAACACAAGACAATTATTTTAGCTTTTGATAGCAGTTATTGATATGATATTGTATCATATGAATTTTTTAGCTTAGCCCAATTTCTAACATTGCAAAAACAAACTTGTTTTTTTTTTTTTTTTTGTGAATTTTAAGGGCTGAGCAGAGATCACTTGTGCATTAAAACATTATAACACTGACATTCCTCTTTTCATATCTTAGGTGGTATTGGTGAAGCTGTTGCTGGTGCTGTGAGTGGTCAGTCAGGAATCATTGTCAAACGTTTGTATGTGCCTGAGGTCCCCAGAAGTGGCAAGTGTGAGGAGTTAATGGAAAAATATGGCATCAGTGCATCTTGCATTGTAAAAGCAGTCAATAGCATTCTCTCTATTTAAAGAATCAACAGTAACGAACTAAAGAAACACATTTTTAAAGACTTTTTCTTCTTATAGTTGATGATAATTTTTGTTTCTTAGCACATATGTTTTTGTTTGTAAAATAGGGATCATACTTGGTTATTATGGTATATTAATTGAGAATTTTTTGTTAAATGTCTTAATATTTTCTTGAGAGATAGTTTAAATTTCTTCCTCTTCTTTTAGCCAGCAATTGCATGTAAAAATCAAAAACTATCAATGTAGTTTTCCATTGGACAACAAAAAACAGTTGACTCCAAAATGTATGTCTCATTAAAATGTATGATTCTTTATATAAAAGCATGTTGATATTGTCTGTTAAACTGGAAACATTGTACCATTTCTTCAATACATACTTAACTTTTTTTAGTATTGGTAGTTAAATAGTAGTTGAACAGCTTAACTCCAGTTCCTTCTACTGACTATAACATGCCAACTAAAAGAGAGAGAATAAAATTGTATGCATAGGATTTGCTCTTATTAGCTGTCCTAGTTAAATTTTTATTCTATATAGATACTGCATGAAGTGATGGATTTTAAGGTAGAGAGGTTAAGTTTACAAATTGTCTCCAAGTTAATAGAATATGACATTGATAGTGTCTAGATTTTTAATCAGTGTTATCAACTTGTAATGAATATTCTGTTGTGTTAGACTTTGTTTCCTTCACCCAATAATCTCAAGTGATAATTACTTTTTTTTCGTGCATCCTGTTATTTATTGCTAGCTGATTAGTTATTTGTACCAGATGTTTATTCTGCATTTTCATTAACTATTTGCTTCATGCTATTATGTCCATGAGGCAAGAGAATTAATTCTTCTGTTATAATACATTTGTTGAACATATGATTAAGATTTGTTTCCTTTTGTGAAACCTTTAGGCAAAGTATTACTTTCTGATTAGTACTTGCTTAAACACAATTATATCCATACTAGTCGACCCGCGGCATAGCATACGCCATTATTTTGCTGGGCCAGCCTTAGGCCAATGCAACTTATGCGACTGCAGTGGGCCCCACACTAATTATAGATGTAAATTATTAAATTGAACCATTTTATAACTTATAACAGAATTCCCGCAGCTTCCTGATTTACTAGGAGCTACTTGAAATCTCATAAAATTGCAAAATATATGAAAAAGTCCTGGAAATCTCCGGAAATAATTAAAATCTTTTGAAAACTAAAAAAAATCTGAAATATACAGACAAAAAAATTAAGTGTAATCTTTCCTTTATTTCTTCTTGCGTGTCCAAACTATTGAGCCATGAAGAGTATTATATATTTAGATTGCTTAAGTCTTAATTCAAACTCCATACACCATGATGGAATGCTAAGGAGTTGGCCACAAAGCTACTCAAGTACATATATATGTAAAAGGTTTTATAGTCTAAAAATGTCTATTTAGTTTACACAATGGTAAGTGTTATCTTTCCTTAGCATATAACATTTATGTTTAACAAATATTAATTAATTATGACTAATTGGTTAATCTTTTGATTGATTCATGTGTTTCAACTTTATCTGAGAAAGTGAAGCAGAAATGTAACAACCTTCCACCCAGACAGACAGATGGAGTGAGTTAATATTAACTGTGAAAACAAAACAAAATATTTCTAGTTCACTGAAATCTTAGAAGTGCAAGTTACCCAAGCAAATTTAAAAATAAAAACTTCACAAACATTCACCCAAAAACAAAAAGGGGTATTCAATTTTATTTACAATTAGAAAATGACAACATACATTAAAGATAAAATTTAAATTGACTACATAAAGTAAATCTTGGTGATTACTGAAAATAGTTCTGTAATCTGCACTGCTAAATTTAATTAGATATGTTTAAAAGTTAAAATTAAATATCACAGATTGTATTAGAATGACAAGCAAACAAGTTATTAATTTATGTTTTTGCATACATACAAACAGTTTACAAAATATTCTTGTACAATCATAAATAATCAACTATTTAAATAATAATAATAAAAAAAAAGTAATTAATAGAGCTAGTTAATCTATAATTAAGTTGTACTTCCATAAACTAATGATACAAATTTTTTATTGCTCAGCCTTAACCTAATGGTCATGAAACACTATCATTGGGGTACAAATGAGCTTACACTGTGCCTAACATTAAACTGAAGGGGATATGGCACCTGGGTGTTGTGGTACTTCTTGTTTGTTTGAGCTTGAAGATTTATTGTCATCTGGATTCAAATTAGTTTCATAAGTGAAAAAATAAATACATTTTTTTGTTGTTTTTTTTAACACTATAAAAACTGGATATAGCTCTGGTAATCAATCACCATTATGTATAATTTTTGTAACAGATTTTAATATATTTACCTTATAGTTTAGAGTTGATTCATCAAACTATTTTTAGTCATTAGTTAAAGCAATTTCACTTCAAAATAAATGTTCTTAATCTAATGTTTTTCTA
Source organism: Biomphalaria sudanica (assembly GCA_036873155.1). Lineage (NCBI taxonomy): Eukaryota > Metazoa > Mollusca > Gastropoda > Planorbidae > Biomphalaria > Biomphalaria sudanica. The sequence goes on from JAZGLO010006691.1 coordinate 665,822, forward strand.
AAAATCACCTTATTTCTCATCTTAATAAGTCTCACATTTTTAGTAGTGTCATACAATTGTAATTGTATAAAATAAATGATGTGATAATTGTAAACAAAATATGAGCATTAGAGGGTTAAACATATAATATGTGAAGGTAAATTTTCTAATAAGATATTTACACAAACTAATTTTATCTGCTGTCTCCTAACCCTCCGATTTCAAATAATACTTCAGGAAAGAAGTACAAATCTAATTACATTCTCATCACATTTACAAGTCTGAATAATGCTAAATGTGTAATATAAATAAAAAAAAAAGAATTAACTTTTTGAAATAATTTAGTAGCCTGACAAAAGATTATATTTTGATTTGTATGAGTTGTTTTAATGGTGCCCACTGGTTTTGGTCCAAAACTTCTGGCGTTGTTTTGATCTTACAAGAACCTCTGAAACTCGAGAACCACTGGAAGCCACTGAGGAGAGAGACTCAGACAGAAAGTCTTGATCATCTTTCTGGACACGTCTTCTTGAAGCTTCTGTGGATATCAATAATTAAATGTACCCTTCAGGAGATGCTCAATGTAAAAGCAAGTAAAGGAGTTATAATCTTGGATTATGTTAGAGCTATCTCAGTTTTTTTTAAAATTGTAGCCAGAATAAAGAAGAGAATGGGGCATGAGGGCATTTGTTTTGGTCTGGAAAAGGTGTGTGGATGTTTGCTTGGCTGTATGTGGGCCTGCAGTTTATTAAATACAGCTTTTTATATTTTCTGTAACATCTCATTTCAATAACAATGGAATCAGCAGAATATTTGGAAAACCAGGAAAAAACAACAACTCTTATACTTTCTGCATTTCACTACAACAGTTTAAAGTGTACTAGAAATATCATTTTTGTAGTAAAAATTAAAATATAAAATTAAACAAAGCCTCACTTTACATAAAACAAATAAATGAATAAATTTTTGTATTTTAAAACTTACAAAAGAAAGGAAATGTAATTTTCCAATATTCACAAAAATTTGATACTCACACAGTCAAAATAAATACTTTCTGGTTAAGTTTAATAAACATCAACTGTTTAATGCATTATTCAATATTTTATTTCATCAAATGAAAACTGATCATTGATGTCATTCTTAGTTTTCAAGTTCATGATTTTGAACTTTCAGGTATGCTATTAAAATATTTAGTGCAAAAAAAAACTAGCAGAAAGAAATATAAATATAATATATTTTTCCATAAAAAAAAATAAATTTGTGACAGCATAACAAAAATGTTCTGACTAAAAGAAATGTTAATGTGACAGCATAACAAAAATGTTCTGACTAAAAGAAATGTTAATGTGACAGCGTAACCAAAATGTTCTGTCTAAAAGAAATGTTATTGTGATAGCGTAACCAAAATGTTCTGTCTAAAAAGAAATGTTATTGTGAGACTAATAATAGTGGAGAGAGGAAGCTTGGCATAACTTTGAAATAAATTACCAGGTGAACGTGTGATAAAAGTTTCACCAAACCCTTCTTTGACAGTACCCAGCATGCTTGGCCTAGGACGTCTACCTCTAGCATTTGCTGGCTTGGGAGCATTCTCTTTGTCTGCAATAAAAATGAGCAAGACTGAATGTGAGCTCTGCAATTAATTTATATAGAAGACACTACACTGTAAATTTTTATTGAATCAACTGAACTAAATGATCAGTCAAATATTATTGTAAAAATTTAAAAGAATTTATTTTAACACACCCAATCTTCATTTAAACATAAAAAACAAACTATTAAAAAAAATAAAAAGTACCTCATAGGACTTGATGACATATAGGGGCCTAATACTTTAAATTAAAAAACTTTCCTTATTCAAGTTATCTAGATTTAAACTGATGGTTCCATAAGGCTGTAAATGACTGAAGAAGTAGAGTTAATACCCCAAACCAATAGAATGCTTTAGATGTCAGATGACCTCTGTCAATTAGTTCAACTAATGGCCTTCAAGATATCTAACTCAGAACCGTTAGTAAAACAAGAGAAGGCTAGTTGATTAAGTAGTATCCAAACTGGAAAGTTTCAAGAAAAAGGGGCTTATTAACCTAGTGGAAGAAACCCGCTGGAGCCAAATTTCTAGTGCCTTACAATTAAATCTTAACCTGTAAAAAGCCTCAGAAATAAACATTTGGGAAAAAAATATGAAGCTAGTGACCCTTAGACCATTAGTAGAGCAAAGAAATACACTCTAAAAGATTTACTAAAAAAACTAATAAATTTAAGATCTAATGCTAATAAATAAATAAACAACTTTAAAAGTAGAACAATATGTCTGGTTTAAAAAAATATATATACTTTTAATACCTTTAGAATAAAAAAAAGCTTAAAATATTACTCACTGTCCTGTGTTATACACTGGGGCTATGGGCTCATTCATTGAAACAAAAATCTTTAAAAAATACTTAAAAAGCGATACATATCAGATTTTCACTAAAAAATAGTCACCACGCACTAAAGTTTTTAAAAGTTCTGATAAAGTACTAATGCATAAAAACAATGCATCATTGTCAGGAGGGTTTTCTCATCTTGGGTATGATTTACATGCCCCGGCTCCCCTCATGCTCAGTACAAAGCAAGCAAAGAATAAGGGAACTCATAACTATGGATTACTAAAAATAGAATACATGTCGTTCAACTGAACAACAAATTGTTCAACACGAACAATGTTAATAATAAAGACATGTTAAATTACATGAGTTAACACAAGAGAGCGCGTTCAACAGTTAAATGAATGTATGAATATTATGACATGAAGGATAACTACATATTAATAGTATGTACAATGCAAATACAAGATATTCATATTATGCAAATGAACTATAGCACACCTTAAACTCATTGCCACAGTCAATCGGGGCTCGCAACGCCCACATCCAACGACATGGACGATAGTCAACTACAATAACACAGCCTACAAATCAGACTAGACTTCTGCAGAGTCCCAAGCCTGCGTCCCTAGGTAAGAAAAATACACACTCCTTTGAGACGCCATTCGCACGATTATAAAAGAATGATTTTAGATCTATGACATTCAGAAGGAAGTAAAAGAAACTAGCTTATCCAATACTGGGACAAGAAAACTACAACATAGAACTTCATCTCAAGGCAAAACAAGAGAGCGATGACACCAATATAACGCATCCTTAGAAACTAAAACTAACAAAACCTTATGGTGCACAAAAGAAAATACCAAGCAAGATGCGCACGACAATCATACTGCGGTAGGAGCTATTGGGTTAGTTCAAGGAGTTACCTAAGAACCCAACTGTTTTTAGAGCAGAAGGTAAGAAGACAACAAGCATCACTGAAACACAAGGATCATTGTGTTGATAATGTGAATTCCAGTCCATATGACAATCCAGCCATTTTAGTATAAAGAGGCAAGCACTTACCATCTTCCTCTGTTTCTACTTCATCCAAAGGCAAGGGAGGTGAAACAATGTACTGAGTTTTTAGAGGCTTGTCTGACTCTGCCATGTCATCTCTTAGTGGATGGGTGTCATCTGATGGTCGGCCTAATGTAGGTAAAGTTGCTAGCTTGCTCACATCATATGACTAAAACCAAAAAAAAAGTTATAAATGCTTTTGTTCTAAAATTATTTTTTTAAAGCATTCAGGTAAGATTCAGAAAAAATAAAAAAAATAATTAAAAAACTAAATTATTCCTTAATTGCATCAATTATTTTGAATCAATCAAAATTGTACACGATTGCTTAATCTCCTGATCTTTGGACTTCTATGCGACTGCTATCTTGCATGTTGACAAAGAATCCCATTTGTGTTTCGGGGAAGAATGCCATTCAATCACTGTCATATCTTTCATTATAGCTAGGTTTATCTCCCATTAGCTTAGTAAATTTTCCATATTGAACAAAATGAATTAATTACAACTAAAGAGCATCAATACAATAGATCTTGAAAAAACAATTACTTTGGCTTGTATCCTAACTGGCATCTCATCAGACGCAGTGACATAACTGTCTCCTTTGGATAACAAATAAAAAATAAGTCAATAAAAACTGTCCAATGTAACAATGATTTAGATATAAATTTTAAAAATCTATTTTCAAAAATGACAATGCTAATTCTTTTGTGGGTTTTAATTAACTTAAGTTTTATACATCCCCAATTTTTTTTCACACACCAACTTATGAGCATTATATTAAAGTTAATTTTAATAGCAATAATTTAATTGACAGATAGGTAGCATAAAGAAGTACCTAAGATTTGAAGAGATACATCAGTTGACAAAATTCTAATGAGTGCTTGATCTTATTTGTGACTGATCATTGTAATAGTACCAAAAAATTGATTTAGATGTTATTGTTAAAAAAAGAGCTCTATTTCAAAGGACTGCTAGATTATAAAAGGAAATGAACCTAACAAGATTTAGTATAATGATAAAACATTACCAGAATTTTTTTTTTTAAAGTACCGGTAAATAATCATTGATCCATGTTCAATGCAACTTAGAAAATTCAAACCTGATCTTGATGTCACAATTATTTTGCTAGTTCTGGTAGGTGGGCAAGTCAAAATGGCTCCTCCTACAGTAGGGGTTGTTCTGTCCAAATGGTGCCTCCTGACAGGAGAGAATGTTTGCTTTCTCAAGAGGGGTGTAGGTAGTCTCCCTTCTGTTACCTCATCCTCAGAGTCATCATCAGGTGGTCTAGCCAATTCTTCTTGCAACTTCCTACAGTTGATATAAATAGATAATATTTTTTTTTGTCCTAGAGAAATTAACAAATTCAAAACTTTTTTTTTTTAAAAGAATGAGTTTATTTTTAAAGTTCAAAACTATTTTTGTTTAAATAGAATAAGTTTATTTTGACCAAGCTTATATCTTAGTCTGTCTTGTCCAAATCTTTTACACATTACATTCTCCCACTTTCCAGTCTCTAATCAAGTTGAACCTTTGCACAATTATTCATTGTCAATAACAATATAGGAATCAATAAAAAAAATTAACAATTACTCAATCAAATAGTTGTAATTAATTAATTTTGTTTAATATGCACACATGGGACTCTTTGTCAACATGCAAGATAGCAGGCACATAAAAGTCCAAAGATCAAGAGATTAAGCTATTGTGTACAGATATGATTGATTCCAAAGAACTGAGATGTGATTTCACTCCCCATATATAAAGTGGAGAATTAAATCCAAAAAGTATTGACACTTGTTCTTTATCTTTCTACTTCAATCAAAACCCATTGCTTTAGAACTTAACCTTCTCTGCTCTGCCAAGCTTCTCTTCTGCCTTTTCAGCCATTCCATTTTTCTGCTTAAATGTGATGTCCCTTTAGAAGCTTGAGCACTTTTCTTTCCTGTCTTTTTAGGAACAACATCCTCTTCTACAGTTGAAGCTGAGGCTGCATCATCAGTATCATCAGCAGCATCATCCTGGGAAGTGCTGTCCTTTTGTGCAAGTGCTGGCTCGATTTTCTTACTTTATAATGATGGCAGAGAATGGTTAAAGTAAATTAGATTAACTTTAAACAAAAATATTTGTTTTCATATTTTGTTAAGAAACAAAAAAAAAGTTCACTGCAGGCAGAGTTATGAAGGCTTAAAGAACATATTTGATGAAAGCCATTTTCTTTTCTTTCATTAGGTTTTCTTTGTTCAAATATTTTTCATTCATTAATAATCAACTCATGAAGAGATAAGATAAGCACATAGTAAATTATTTAATGAGACAAAATGTAGTTTTAAATTTTTTTCAAAGCAGTGCTATTATATATATATTTTTAAAAATACAAACTCTCTCTGAAAAACTCAGGTGAGATCAAATGATGGCAGATGTAGTCACGACAAAGTTGTGCATGTTCCAATCACTATCTTCTTTGATCTATCAAATAATTGCATTAATATAATAATAAAAAGATTACCTGGTATATGAAGTTTGAAGATTTAAGGCATCAATGGCATATGACGCTTCAGAGCATGTATCCCAGCATTCAGCTTGTTTTGCTAACAGCTGTACCAAGTGCTCCCGTGAGAAGTGTGTACCTTGGGCCCGTCTACGATATTCCTCAGCCCTGCGACGTAGCTCTAGTACTTCTGCATACCAGTTAGACACTGGTACACTTTCATTAGCATTGTTATTAGCATTATTTTTGGCATTGCTGTTTCTTGTCTTCAAACTATCATCATCACTCTAAATAATAGAAAGTTTAACATTTAATAATTGTGATACATTATTGAATTTTTTATTGTAAAAACAACATAGGTAATACATTTCAAAGCAAAGAAAAAAGTTTATAGCCAGACATTTCTTTTTACACCTTCTGAATGGTTCTGAATAATGCATAGAAATATTTAAACCCAAATGTTATTGTGATTCATTAATAGCAATACATTAGCAATAATAGATGCTGCATTGGGGGATTGATGCAAAAAGTGGTCTTTTAAAAATTATCACTAGCCACATAGGCATCATGGTAAATAAAAAGGCTGATAGATAATCAATGGCGGGGTCATCAATGAAACAACCAGACAGACCAGTAAACTACCTCACTCTCAAGTCAATGTTAGCCAGCAATCACCCCTCTGTAGACACTGCACCCAGCCTTATGACAATGTGAATCCTATCCTCTCTAAATCCACCTTAGGCAGACCCCACCACGACTACAGCCCAACATAACAAACACTCTGTATGATAGTGCTGAACAAGAGAAGAGCACACTATTTTTCCTTGGCACAGTCTGCAAAAAGAGCTCACAGCTCAACAGCAAAAATCTGGCCAGAGTAAGAAAAAAAAATGATAAAGATGCACTTGTATGAAATTAAAAAGCCAGCTTACTTTAAAACAAGGTATTCATTTTTACTTTTAAGATTGCTTTGCAGTTTAATTCAAATAGAGTTATAAGCCAAAAGAAAAATAGCTAGTGACTTGAAAAATGAATGACTTACAGTAACTTGTGGTATAAGCTGTGGAGGAAATGCCCCTTTCCATGCTCCATTTTCATAGCTATATCTTGAGGGGGCTTTAAAATTAGATCTGTATTCTGTGGCTGCACGCCTGCCAAGTTGAGTTAGCGATAAGTTAAAACTATAAATAGTGGAATAAACAAGCAAAATATAACAAATCCTTTTTATTAAACCAAGTTTATCTAAGAGGAGAAGAAAATTTGCACTTACAAATACATCTCTAAAAAAATGTAGGGTTTTATTTCCCCTAGTTGGTATCAAGTAATAGTAAAATAAGTCATAAGATGCATAGAGTTTATAATAGACAAATGTTGGTAAAATGAAATGCTACAAACACTCTACAGAACAGAATTTTGTGGCACAAAATAAAAAAAAATTTTGTTTGTGTTATTTTTACAAATTGTGAATTTTTTTCCTTTAAAAAAAAGTATGTCAACAAAATATCTCATCTGTCTGTTTCACTCAACTGATTTTCAACCACAGATTTTAAATTTCATTTCAATTTATTTTGAACAACATTTTTATTTTATTTGATGGCTGCCTGGTCATGTGGTATGTGTTCTGGATTATCATTCAATGGTTTCAGTGATCCTGTGTTTGAACCCAGCCATCCTCCAGAACGTTTGGACAAAGATGTAATAATCTTCAAACATGAAGGAAACATCTTAAACAAAAGGGTAAAGGTGTAGTCGATGCCATCCTAAATATTTTAAATTGTGTCTACAAACATCTGGACATCCGAACACTTATGCAAGATTGTTCTTTATTGATTTCTCATCAGCTTTTAACACTATACAACTTCATTTACTCAGTGAAAAGATGAAAGCGCTGAAGATTAGTCCATACATAATACTATGGGCTAATGAATTTTTGACCCAGAGATCTCAGAGGGTTAGGGTAAACAATGTTATATCAAATGAACGCATAGTTAACACAGGGGCGCCCCAGGGGGCTGTGACATCGCCATTGTGGTTCATTTTGTACACCAATGATTTTTAATCCGATAGTCCTTTTTGCTCCTTCACAAAATTCGCTGATGATGCGGCTCTTCTTGCCCTGCTCTCAGAGAGCTCAGACGTAAATGAGTATTTCAAAGAAATAGAACACATTGAAAAATACTGTAAAGATAATTTTTTATTATTAAATGTAAAAAACCCCAAAGAAATGATAAATGATTTTCATAGGGAAAAGAAGGAAAATGATATTGTTTCTGTAGCCGGAGAGACTATTGAAATTGTGCAAACCTTTAAATACCTTGGTACTATCCTTGACAATAAACTAAATTTTACGGCAAATACTGATTACATCAGCAAAAAAGGGCAGCAAAGATTACGATTACTAAGAAAACTGTCCTCGTTTAATGTTAGCGAAAAGGCCTTGGCTATGTTTTATCACGCTCATATCTGCAATATTTTAAGTTTCAATATCATTGCCTGGTATGGCAATCTGAGCATTAAAAATAAAAATAAACTTTATAGAATCCTAAATGCTGTTGGTAAAATCATTGGCAAAAAACAAACCCCATTTTGGCAGTTGTTTGAGACAAACATCTATAAAAAAGCTAACAAGATCCTCGAAATAAAGAATCACCTTTTGTGTCAGGATTTTGTGATTTTACCATCACAAAAGAGATACAAGACACCGATAGCAAAGACAAACAGACACAAACACTCTTTTGTTCCCCTGGCAATCAAATCATTAAATAGGAACAATCTGGTATAAACTTTGTCACATGTAAATTATGAGTGAGTCTGGTGTGAATGTACACTTTGGTTTCTTATAGTTATAATGTTTTTTTGTTTGGTGTAATGCACAAATTGTAAGACAAATTTCCATACGGACAATAAAGATTATTATTATTATTATTATAAAAATAATGGTGCCATTAAAGTCTATCATTAACTTGAGTATTTTTATTCAATTACCTAAAAAAATGATATATTATACATTCAACATAAAAATACCTTTTTATTTTCCCATGTGTAGCTTTCAGTTTTTCTATCAGCTCTTTTGAGTCTGACTTTCTCACTTCTTTGTCTTCCACAAGATTTTCATCCAGATCACTGTCCTGGAGTGCTGTAGTGGAAATGTGTGAAATTGATTCAGTGCTTAAAATACTTGATTAAGTAACTGAGCTTTTATTTTAAAGAGAATTAAATCTTAGAATAGAATAAAACAAAATAATAGTTATTATTACTTTAAATTAAAAAAAATAGACACACTAAAAGCAGAACAACACAATTGCTCTATAGATGACTGGTTGTCTAAAAAGTCAGAATATGGAATGAGAGAAGTAACAAACTAAAACCATAATGATTTCAAATGTATCTAAAGACTCTACAAATATATTGGGCATGGGGAAAGCGTAAAAGCAGTTGATATTATGATTAAAAAAATTTAGGTGCTATAATTTAGATACATAATCTTTTTAAAAACAACTTCTCTAGTTCTTTTATGTTAAAGAACACTGCTGCCAAATTCAAGCAAGAGGTAAAGAAAAAACATGACAATGTGGAGAACTAGTTTAAAACATTCAAAAATTGATAACAATTGGAAAAAGAAAAAACAAAAACATTGTTTTGTAGTACTTTTTTTTTTAAAACTCTTTCTCTCTGTAATTATTTACCACATTCTGATGGAATCAACGCTGGTATCGTCGGCTAGGAGAGAAAGAGTTAAATTTTTTGCTCTTCCAATAATAAAAGCACAAGTTTGACAGCATTAACAATTTGGACTTACCTCCTGCACTTTTGCTTCTTCGCTTCTGTAAAGAAATTTGAACAAATGATAAAACTTAAGTTTTAAAGACAATTCAAGTAATGTTACAACTGTTTCATCCAGTCGCTAAATGCTTTAGTACTTAACTATAACAAGCTTCATTAAACAGTAAAAAAAAAAGACCTTTCCTTTATATGTTGTGGTAATAAGAAAAAAAGAAAAAGTCTTAGGAAAAAAGTAAGCAAGTAATTCTAGACACACCTGGCTAGTGAGCTTTGTGGTCTTATTGTTCTTGCTGGTCTGTTTGGTCACATTACTATTGTTAAAATTAAGATTGGCATCCACATGAACATCAAAGGGTTTCTTAGCCTGGAAGTGGCGAGCGTATTCAGAGATTCTTGGAACTCCATCAGATTTATAAGGCCCTAGGTCAGCTTGACTTTTATAAACAACCTGAGGTTAAAACGAAGAAAAAAAATCATCTTATTTCAAGACAATTAACAAAACATTGATCCAAAAAAAAAAATACTGTGACTGTTAGAAACTTTGAAAAAAAAATAACTTTTAAAGAAATTCGCTTAGAAGAAAAAAAGATTGGGAAACCTGTTCTGCTGCCAGTAGTGGTGACTCCTTCAGTCCTTGTTTCCACTGAAATTGTTTCTGATATTCTGAAACTTTTTGGACTGGTCTAGGTGGCGCCACACCTGCCTTGTACTGTAAGGCATAGCCAGCCTGAGAGAAGAACAAACATTTGTTGAAGTTTTATAAGATTGAAACAAAAGATGTAGAAATGTTATAATTATTCCATCTTTTTTTCAATTTAATGTTACACAAAATATTCTGAAATAAATTAGTCCTGAACTTTATTTTTTTTGCTTACTATTAAACTGTAGGTTAGAAAATTTACTAAAACGAGGCACTTTTAATTTGCTGAAAAAAATATTGAGGTAACCCATGATTTAATTTCTACATTATTTTTTTTTAACATTTAGCTATACCTACAATTAACATGTTTGCATATAGCAATACATTTTAAGTGTTCATAAAATATTTTTTTTCCACAGTCAATATTTCATTACAGCGATTAGGTTCCAACCAAACAGTTTCAAATTACTTAACTTAGGTTTGGTTTATAGACTGTACACTTACTGGAGCTTCAGGAGTAGCCACAGCAACACCTCTCTTTAAATTTGTCTGCACTGCTTCATTCATCACTGAAAGATGTTTTCTCTGCTTGCTATCTACAGCTTTGTTATCACTGTCATAGTCTTTTAGGGTGTCACTCTTCTTAGTCACTTTAGAATCCTTAGAAGTAGGATCTTGCTTAAGAACAGCTTTGTTAACTTTAATTTGCTCAACTTTTCTATTCTCTTTCCCCTCCTCACTCAGTGTCTTAGCTCCACTACCTTGTTCTGATGATTTTGGCTCATTAAATACTTTTTTCTCTGAAGGGGCTGATTCAGATATTTTTTTTCCTGCTTGTCCTTCACCTAGAATGTCTTTCAAGTCTTTATCTTTCATGGCTTCCTATAAAATTGGAAAGAAAAAAAAATGTTAATTACAAAAAGCTGTAGTGTATTTCTGCATCCTTATCTTTGAATCGTTAAATGTCTTTTTAAATATACATAATATTTGATGCTCTGTCAAGTTTTATGCCATAATAAGATTTAGTCACTAAAGAAGAACAAAAAGCATTTGGATGTCTTACAGCAGTCATAGGTCAAAGGTGGTATGGAACAAAGTCAGCTAATTTGGAGTCAGAGGTCAAATACATTTTAGAATTGAAATCTGTTTGTTAATTTTTTATAAATTTTCCTTAACACTGTCATTGATTGGGGTACTTGGTGACATAAATGTGATCTTTTAGCTTTCGACAAACAGAAAAATGAAGGTGGATTACATTTTTAAGAACAAAACAAAGATATTTATATATGGCAATTGTCAAACAGCCTAATGAAACATTCAAAGCTTGAACCACAGGGATTGAAAACAACAAAGGAACTCTTCTGACTAAAAAAGCAGATAAGCTTAGAGGGTGGAAAGAGTATTGCAAAGATATGTATAACTTTGAGATAAATCCTATCTACAGTCTAATCAGTAAAACACCTTGGGACAACAGAGACCTTTGCGAAGCTCCGATTCTAGAGTCAGAAGTAGAAGAAGCAATAAGACCACTTAAACATGGCAAGTTGCTTAGGATTGATAACATACCATCAGCTCACATGTAACTAAATATTCTAGGATAATCTGCAGAAAATATGTGATGAAAAAACATGGCCAAAAGTATGGACTCAATCATTAATGGGAAGCGTGGTCGAGAGGCTAAGTTTGAACTTGGCTTGTCTTGGCTACCTAGAAGGGGGCTCGAGGTTTGACACCTGACACAGGCAGAGTTGCGTTTACTGAGCGCCTAAAGGCAGCTCGGAAAACCTACTCCAGATACCCCCTCCCCCCCACCGGTCCACAAATGAGATTGGACCAAAGCGCTCTGAGCATGCTATAAGCATGAAAGTAGCGCTATATAAAAGCTATAATAATAATTAATTATTCCACTGCCCAAGAAAGGAAACTTGAGACAATGCCAAAACTATAGTACGATATGTCTGATCTGCTAACAATAATTCTCAAGCTGAGTAGGTCCTTTCCTAAGAACAGACAGGCTTCAGAGCAAGTAGAAAGACTGTTGAACAAATATTTGTCATCAAAATGTTAAATGAAAAATGCCTTTAACACCAAAAGAAATCAGTACACAATTTCATAGACTTCAAAAAGCTCTTGACCAGATTTGGCATGTGGCAAGTGATGAAGAAGCTCAACATAGATAAAAACATTATGAATGTCATCAATGTCATATACCAAAACGTAAATAGTTAAGTACTTCTGAACAACCTAATTGGAGAAAGTTTTAGGACATCCATAGGAGGGCAGCAAGAATGCATTCTTTCTTCAGCTCTTTTTAAGATATTTATGAAACAAATTTCCTCACTGATAATAAAGATTAATATTATATTATGATGGAAACTCTAGAAGGATTTACTCCTAGCTTTACCATTAATGGGCAGCCCATTTCCAATCTCAGGATTGCAGATGATATAGACCTCATTGGAGAAAATGCAGACCATGTACAAGAACTTATAGTCTAGAAGTAAACCAACTGATTGAAACTACATAGTTTGGTTGTAAATTAATAAAATTTCTTAAGCTGTATATCAGCAGTATTATTGAAACTGTCAAACAAAACATCAAAATCAGCAAATTTTAGAACAAAGACAAGAATAGTCTTTGATATTTCAGCTGCTATTTCACACTGCCCATTGTTCCTTGATCAAATTCATAGTGCATTGTGTAATCTGGATTGTGAGAGAAAAGCTCTGAGAGAATACATCGGGTATGAACTTGACCTTAAGCTCAAGGTTGTCTCTGTGACCTCTGGGTGCAGGTGGAGGTGAATCTATTGGCATCTGCTGCATATTTGACTTTCTGGGAGGTGATCTGTTTATTGGTGGATGACGTTCTTTGATAAGTGGTTTCTAAGACAGATTAATGAATCAATGAAAAGATTGTGGTAGTACAAGCATAGAATGAAAATTAAAAAATTAATTGCAATAAGGAATCACAAATTATAACAAATTATATCTTGTTCTTTAAATATTTTCAAGCACAAAATAAAACAATGATATCATTTTGGATAGTTTAAATATGTAAAACACAAATAAGATAAAGTGTTGCCTATTAATTGTTAGAGTGATATTGAGCAAATTAAAGGTTTGTAAAGTTTGAATTGATCAATCACATGAGGCTTAAACATTTCTACAAATTAACATAAAAGTCTTTTTTTTTTTTTTTGTGTAAGCCCATTTGAAAAAAACTATTGAACAAAATATTTAAACTTTTATAGTAATAGGACACAATATGGAATTTAAATTTCTATTACAAATACATTAATTAGTTTAGAATCACTCATACTGTTTATTTTTATTCTGAATTTATTTTTTAAAAAATATTCTTACTATTCTTTTCTGCATTTTAAGCTGCTTGTTTGGTGGAGCATCACGGTCCAAATTTTCTCTATTCTTGTAAATCTTTTCTTCAGAATAGGAAAGCTTTGGCTTGTAACAAACATTAGATGCAAATTTTTCTTGTTGCCCTGTTAGAAGTGGTTAAACCTTTTAACAATTTGGCTACTTTACTATTATTACATTATTAGAACTATAAGTTAATATAAAAATCAGTTTTGTGATGCTATTTAGTTTCTAAACATCAGTTACAGACTTAAAACATCAAATGAATTTAGGAAAAAAAAAACATCTTTCCAAATTCATGTTTTGTTTGTTGGAAATTACTGTTTTCTGCATAAATTTAATGATGAACTATACCTTTGTATTATTTTTGCAATCATTTTTCCCTAAAAAAACAGCTATTCAATCTAATCACTGGACCCGAGATGTTTTGATAGATCAAGATAATTAATGTATGAACAATATTAACTCATACAAACCTAGAAGCTGAAATTCAGGCGCTTGTGGTGTAGTAGAAAAGAAATCAGATGATAGTGATGTTGGTTGGCCTTCTAACCTTTTCTTATGCTGAAGTGCAGGTTCACTAACTGAAAATAATTACTGAATATTGTTTTCATTGTTTCACTTATAATCAATTCAATTAAAATATAATATTGTATATATATGAAATATAATAATAAACAAAAATTCTGTAACCTTTTTTCAACAAATATATTTTTTTAATTTAAAAAAACGAATAAGATCTGGTGGAGTTTTATTGTCTGATAAATTATGTGGAGAGCAAATTCAGGAAGAAAAACTTTCAGGTGAAGAAAACAAGTGGAAAGCGACAGATGCTGCTTAATTTATGAGAAACATTAAAAACTATAAATCTTTTTTTTCATGTGTGTCCCCTCACAACTATTTTTTGTTTCTAGCGGTAATGCTATTTTTTCCCCACATTTTTATTTCAGTAAATATTTTCAATAATCAATTTTTGAGTAGCTTGAAATTCTTTTAACTAATCCTATAACAGTTATTAAACGGTGTACTAGGAAATAAATCTACAAACATTAATGTGAAGCGTGGTCGAGAGGCTATGTACGCTTGAACTTGGCTTGGCTACCTATGAAGGGGGCTCGAGGTTCAACACCCGAATCGAGCAGAGTTGTGTTTACTGAGCGCCTAAAGGCAGCACAGAAAACCTACTCCCAGATACCCCCTCCCACAAATGCGATTGGACCATAGCGCTCTGAGCATGCTATAAGCATGAAAGTAGCACTATATAAAAGCCATAATTTATTTATTAATCTTTTTTAAGTTTCCTATGCAACTTGAAGTTTAGCATATATATTAACTTTATTTTCAAAATATAAAAATATCCCATTTTATTTTTTATATTACAATTTTTACCTTCCTGTGTTCTAGTTGGTACTGTAAAAAATTGAGTAGAGAGTGAGGTTGGAATTCCATCAACTCGTTTCTTGTGTTGCAAAGGAGGTTCTGCAACTGTGTCTTTTAAAGAAAAAATATTTATATTTATTTTAATCATTAAAATAACTACTAAAGAAAGTGTTTAGTATAGTTTGAAAACTGTCAAACAAAAGTAGAAATAAGGTAGAATAAACAAATATAGGTTTTTAGGAGTCTCGTATATAGTTGAAAAATAAATGAAAAAATTTGACAATTTACTATTATACTTATCCAATTTGTTAGACTTACTACTTCATGGACAAAGCATAATATGCAAAAAAAAGAAAGTTCCCTCCAACGCATTATGTTCTATATGGCAGGTGCAAATAAAAATGTCGTTTAGCAGAACATTATGACTAGTTGTATTAACATCTCCAACAGAAGGCAGGTATTCATTAGTGCAAAAAAAAGATGAATAAATTTCTTGAGTTCCATGAGAAAAACTTACTATCTAACAAATTTGATAGCTTATCTTATCTTATAGATTACAAATGCCACTTCAAAAAAGATGATAATTATGTTCTAAGCATTTCATGTGTCAATCTAGTCATGCATGTTAATCAATGTGCTTAACTATTTAGCTGCCTTTTTTCTTAACAGCATTTCTTTAAGAGTACACAAAATGTACATTTATTATTAGCAATTTAAAGTAAAATGTCAAAACAAATGTAGAGCTAGGAACAAATTTAAATTAGCATAAAAGGAAATTATTTCAATGAAATGAAAGAGAAAGCAAATAAAAAAAAATTATTTTATGTTGAAACAGCAGAAATACTAAACATGCTAAAAAGTAATTGGTAAATAAATTATGTAGTAATCGTAAATATATAAATCCATAAAGAAATATTTAAATATTCTGTTTACATAGTTTTTATTTTAAGCTTTATATTCTTTCAAATGTGCAAGCTGATTATTCATTGCATAAAAGATATTTTTAACAAAAATAAATGAATAAATAATGTATACATTTCTACCATTTTTTAAAATTCTTTACTTGTCAAACAAATTATAATTTATAAGGTCACATTCAACTTACAGTAAGTGCCATAAAAGAAATAGAAAAAAAAATTAACCAAATGAGAGCATTCCCTAAAGGTTTGAAAGCATTGAAAAAAATGTTTAAATATAAAAAAAAATATGCAAATTTAGAATTTAAAAAAAATCATATACCTGTTCCAGTTTCCATATTGGCTGTTAAGTCTTCTTTAAAAGAATTTTATTATAATGAACTGAACTTCAAAGTAGGCTTATTCTGTAAATCTTTTTAGCATATAGCTCAGTATGAAAATCGTTGTATTAATTCACATCAATTTAAGAACTGTCTGCTAAAAGATGAAAATATGTTGAGAATGAGTTATATTATAACACAAATAGAACATATGTACTTTACATTAAACTAAACAAATCCTATACAACAACTTATGTAGCCAGATTAATCCATATTAGAGCCATTTAAATACAAAGTTTCTTTTGTTTATTCATGATGCAAATCTATGAATTGTCTAACAAAAGAAATAAATTGAAAGAGAAGACTGTTGTGAATCAGTTTAAAAATAATAATTGTGTCTATTTAGTATTTTCAGCCAATATGAAATACTGGTAGCTATGCTAGCTTACTATTTATAGTTAATATTGCATTAAAGCTATTGGAAGAATGGAGCAAATGCAAAAACACATGAAACAATAGATCTACATGCTAAAGCCTAAATTTAGAGAGCTAATGGCTCCCTCTGCATCAAATGGACTACAATCTAAAAAGTAGGCTGACTACAATATCGTCATCAATAGTATAACACTGTTGACTAAAAATAGCCTACTTATGGCACTTCAAAAGACATGCACATTGCTGTTTTTTCTTTCCCTTTCAATCCCTGTCTTTATCAATGTCCAGCTAATAATATTTGATTCTTTAGCTTTAGATACAATTGGATTAGTAAATAAAGTAACCATTGCAGATCTTGCGATCTAGGGGCAGATGATGTTCAAAGTCATCTATTTCTATTGCCAATGGTTAATGAGGGTGTCATGTGGCCAGCACAATGACCAACTGATTTTACTTTTCCCAACTTAATGTCAGGTTGGCTGGACTCGGGCATCTTAAAATCCTTAAATTCAAAATTTCGACATTTACTGAGATCTGAACCCAAGACCCCTGCACTTTAGCACTCAGCCACCAAGCAAATAATTGTGTAATATAGAAGCCAAGCACTTTAGCACTCAGCCACCAAGCAAATAATTGTGTAATATAGATTTTAAAGAATTAATATTCTAATTAACATAAAAATTGTTTCATAATAATAGGGCACTTTTATTTTAAATTTTTATTGTTTTAACCACCTTCCTACCTGATCTCTAGTCAGTATTGGCACTTTTCATTTGATTTTTAATTGCATTGCCTAGGTTTATTCCAATCTTCTAAAAGACAGTTTATAAGGTGGTAAATAAAAAAAAAAGTTTTTAATACCAGCAATAAATTAAAGATATATACAGTTGAATCTGGTTAATCACACCAGACTACTATTTGGACCCAACCCTAAAGTACTAAAACAAATCCTGTTATACAGTCAAATCCAGTCAATAGGACTTCAATGTATATATAGCTATTATACCATTAGCTTAAATATATATGTATAATAAAATAATTTGTTTCTTAACTATTTAAACACAAATTTTGTGCTTAGAACTATAAACAGACTAAGAATTGTGGAAAAACAAGCAGATAATAAAAAGCTTCACACAAAAACAAAATATTGAAAGCAAAGCAATTCAATCACAAATATTTAAAAAAACAGACTTGAAAAAGCTGAATGTTGTCCAGCAGGAAACATCATTTGTTCTATTTTAGGCTTGAAACTTTGACTTTTAAATGAATTATGCCATTGAAAATTGGTCTTGTAGTCAGAAAATCCCTTGAAAAAACAAAACAAACTTTTAAATGGTAATGACTTTTTCTTTAAAAGCTTAATTCTTTAAACATGAAAACTTCTTTCTTTTCCCTAATTTTCTGCTATAAATTTTTAAAAAGTTAACTTGCTAACCAAGAAAATTGTTCGTTATTTAAAACAGATCCTAATTCAATTTGACTGTCATGAAAGTGAAAAATGACAAATACTTTGTTTATGATTTTAATAAAATATGGCCAGACACCATGAGTGATAGGCCTACCCTAAGTCTGTCATCTAAAAGTTTCCAAATGCCAGAAGCCATACTGTGATTCACTGAGTCCAATATACGACAAAAAAGGCTGAGCAGTCTATGCCCTCCAGGCGGAGTTTAAGGTTGAGATATTATTTAATTTTTATTAAAAAATCTTTTTCCCTCAGTCAAAACACTGACTCAGATCAGTTGCTAACCCTTGCCATTTGGTTCCAAACTAACCCAAGACTTTCAACACAGTTTTCAAAGCATTTAATAAATAATAGCCGGAGTTTGAATATTTAACTGAATGTTTTGAAATATTGCAAATAGGAATAATCTTAGTTTACTTTAAGCTTTTTAGAATGACATGTAGAGACAATGTTTCTTAAGCCTCTTCATCTTAAGTGATAAGAATTCAAAATTTCAATTTAAAGTTAGTTATTTTTAGGGGTGCACCGGATAGTACTTTTTGATATTCGGCTGGAGCGGATATGATCGGATAGTAAAATATAATATTCCGCCAAAGCTGGAGACCTACATGTCTTATAAATAGCTTGTGTTGCAAAACATTTTGTAAAACTGCTAAATAATATACATATATTCAAATTATTATTTTTTTCCTTTTTTTCTACCTTATTGTTTTAAACTCTGTTACTGATTGATGAATTAACAGTATTTATAAACAGATAGGCCTATCACAAACTAATCTGTGTAACATGAGTGTGTGTATCTACGAGGCCACCAATTGTAAAGGGTGTGTGTGGGATGGGCAATGTAAAATATGTAAATATATATTGAACAAGTTATAATGCAAATCTCTCAAAAAAGCAATCTCGCTTGTATAGTAGTCGGATGTATGTGTTCATGAATTTCAGACCAATAACTGGTAATCAGGCTTGTTATTTAAAATCCAAGAATAGCTTCTGGTTCTGGCTTCAAGGGCTTAACAGTGATGGTACCTGTTAGTTAATAGTTGAAATCTGAAGTGTTGTAGGTCAAAATTTATTGTTTTAGATAAATTCATTTGCAACTAATGATATTTTATTAACAGTGGGAAAATCAATTATACCTATTTATAGCTTGAACCTAAGATGGTGCCAAAGCATAGATTAAAATTGATGTCTGTAGGCCTATTATTGAGATTTAGTTTTAGACCACAGTTATATAGATCTCTAATAGCATTAGGAAAACCAAATATATTAAATAGAAGAAAAAACTCATTAATACCCTCGCTACCCAAACAAAAATAGAAAATAAACAGACTGTGTGTTCGACTGATTTTAATAACTGGTCAGATGGACGTAGTCAGCCTACACATGTATTCCTAGTGTAATGTGTATAGTTGATGGTGTTGATCATCAAGCATCTAATCAACACTTGGGCATACGCAATAGTGTTGATTGGCAAGGCAAAAAAATAACACATTGGCATGGTCAGTCAAGCATGTAGATCTATTACACCAGTACACTAGTTACAGAGGTCATGTGTTTCTTAGCACTCCAGCATATTATTTCTTTGTTTGCTAGATCTAACTGCTGTACTTTTCTTCAATTTCTTTTATGTAATGTTTTCCGTTATATAATAAGTCAATAGAATTAAACAATGAAATTAGCTTTCTTTCCAAAGGTTTTAATACAAGGCAAAACAATACACACACACACACACATGTAAAAAGTCATCCTGGCCTGATACACAGTGGCTAAGTATGCACCATAAATAAAAAAATAACAACAGTAGTTGCAAGGAGTTATTTGCCACTCAAAAATTATTAAGAATATTGTTATCAAATCAAGACACTTAATGCAGGGGCAATATTCAAGTCGTGTCTTTTATGCTAATATACACAAATCTTAGTCTTGTACTTTTTTCTAAAAAATAAGTAGTTACTCGATTACTGGGCTATGAAATCTTGCGATTTGTGTTCTGTGTAGCAAAAGGTCACTTGTTTAGGTGTGTGATCTGTAGTCCATCTAACTAATTGAGATTTATATCGCATTTTTTATATCTATTATCTGTGGGGACACCTGATTTCTGTAGGTGTCCACAGACCACATAAAACAGTCTGGTGGGCTGCATGTGGTCCATGGTCTGTAATTTTGCCCAACCATGTTCTAGATGATCTGCTCTATTGTCTATACTCTATAGATCACACTCTGGGTCTGAAGGGTGTACTTTACTTTATTTAGATCTATTGTCACTATTGATAGAATCTAGATCTAGATTAGTATTTACACTACAATTGAAGTAAAACCCTGCCTTAAAAAATAAATTTAAAAGGACATCTGTTAATTTGTTTCTAGTCTACGGGCAATGTTTAATGAGAGTGTAATTTGTCCAGCACCAGAACCAACTATTGACAAGTATTGAAATAAATAGATTTAGAATTTAGACTATGTTACTGTCAGAATAGTCTTCATTAGTCAGATGTGTCTGAACTTGAAATTCAATTTTCATTTTGAATTGATTAAATTTCCGGTAAATGCAAAATACTTGGATGGTTTTCAACAAACGAAAAATTACAACTAGTCTATGTGCGATGTAAATAGATAGATCCATCTCTGAATTACCTTGTAATGCTCATGCATTTATTGATTAGTTGTTTGTAGGAGACCTTCGGTTAACTATTAGAATCTAGATCTAGTTAAATCTAGTATTAGTCTTAGTAGATGTAATGTCTTTAAAACTAAAAGGAAGTTAGCATCTAGCGTCTACCACAACGCGCAAGCGCACTCGGAATATTTTTTTTTTCCTATTGAAAAACGAATTAGATCACAGACCTATATATAAATATGTATGTGGTCCAGATCTATGTCAGTGAAAAGGTTGATACTGTAGTATGGACCTAATAATAATATTAATAATGCCCCTCAATTTAATAAAACCTGCGCTAATTCTATGTGTATAAATTAAACCATTTTATAAATTATAACAGATTTCTCGCGGCCTCCCGATTTACCAGGAGCTCCTTGAAATCTCCTGAAATTTCAAAATATATTTAAAAAAGTAATGGAAATCTTCGGAAATTATTAAAAGCTTTTGAAAAATCATACAAATCTCCTGAAAAATATAGACAAAAATTATCATTTCGGGGTGTCATACAATATTGAAAACATAAATCCTGCTCGCGAAAAAAAAATGGCATTATGCAATACCCGTAATTGTGGAATCTAGTGAAATGAAGAATGAACAACAATTTTCGTAGATAGATTGAAAACATTTGATAATTCTTTCAATTTAGCGTGATCTATGAAGGAAATATATACATATATATTTTATATTGATATTGATACTGTATGACTTCGTTACATGCAAGGCTCGTAACGTAATTCTGTACGTAGTAAAGAATGAATAAAATGCAAAGACGAATTTATTTTCTAATGCGAACTATTAATTTTCACTTATTATCCATATCCGTCCCACACTTGGCCCCGCGAAATCCGTTTCGCATATTGCCCCACAATGGTTAAGTCCAGCCCTGCTATTTAGTGACGGGTGAAGAGGCTCCTACTTGTTCTCCCCCCCCCCCCTCTTTTTCTTTCGCCTCTAAAATTACGTGGGATAACTTCAGTCCGTCCGACTTGCAGAAATAAAAGAGTGATCTTTCCATTATACTTGGTGTCCAAACTCTTGAGCCATGAAGAGAATTATATATATATATATATATATATATAGAGAGAGAGAGAGAGAGATAGATAAGGCTTGTCTTCGAGTCCGAAGATTAAAGAGGAATGCAGTTTTTCCCATGGCTGCGCAGCCCCAGCAGTGACCTACATATTTTACCACATCCAGCGCAAGCATAACCATTGTCCGCAGGTGGTCGATTTAGATTTTATTTTCGCCATCTGCAATTGTCCTAGGCAGCGATTTTCTTTTGGTCTCAAAAGTTTATCCCGCGGCCTTTGTGGGTGACCTCCAGCTGTCTCGTTTTGAGGCCGCATGCAACCAGGTGCTCTCTCTCTATGTCAGCCTAAGCAAGTTGACGCCTAATCTGGTCTTTGAAGCGTTACCGTGGGGCGCATCTGTTACTCTATATGCCTATAAATAGACTGCAGTGCACTTGATCCACTATATATCTTCTTTGGGTAATGTCGATTCAAATGAGGTAGCGTTAGCACGAAGGCATCTACGTCAGGTTCCGCTCAGACGACAAAGTGTTCTATCTTCGGCGCCAACTTTCACATACAAAGGACAAGGTATTAAGAGTTTCTCTATGCCTTATTAAAGCGAATAAAGTGAGTGAGTTAATATATAAACTTTGGAAAAATATAGCGGTTCATTGACACTGGTAGCTAGGTTACTTCAGTTTATTGGTAGGCCTATTTGGTGCATAAAGTGGTTTGCAGTTTTTTAAACTTGGATATTATCGTTATTGATAACTTAATCTGAAACTAAACCTGAACTTTTTCCGCATAAGCCAAAGGTTTTTGCTAATCAAACATATTTTTGATGTTCAAAATAATCATTCTACAATAAAATTATAAGACATAAACTTATCACAGATAAAGTCTACTTGACTATAAATTAGTAACAGAAAGCCAAATATAGATCCTTAGTCCGATAGACAGAACAGTATTGTACAATACATAATAGGCATATATGTATTATAAGTAGACTACAAACACAATGCAGATCACATTTAAGCCATAGGATTATAGGTGTATATTTATGCCCATTTAAGCATATAACAGTCAACTAGCTAGACCTACTTATAGTCACAACGCCATTCCAGGCTGGAAACATATTTAGGGTTTATTCTAGTGTTTTATTAATAAACACTTTAAATTGGCATTCCCTAGTTCATTTTCCTTTTTACTGAATTGGGTGATCTAATTTACAAGAATTCATTAAAGAATGTGGTTTAATTTAGGATTAGGGCCTACTCCTTACAACGATCGCGTTATAAATATCCACAAAAGAACGAATGTTTACATTGATCGAATTAAGTTCAAACTTCCGTAAAATTCAATTAAATATGCCTTTTGTGAAATGATCTTATTTAGCTTTGTAAATATACCGCCAAACCAAAATTTATAATGCAAACACGTTTAACACACTAAAGCGCTTTCCTAAACTAAAACCAATAGACCGCAAGATAAGGAAGACATTAGGCCTCAGATATTTAAAAAAAAAATTAAATTAATGTTAATTGTATCAATTAGTTTGGATCTGTCATGATATTAGGCCTAAATTTGTAATAGATCTAGACAAATAATAATCTGTGCAATTAGAAATATGTTTACCAATTGCTTTTTCTTTAGCACAATTTCATACGTTTAGCTTTCTCAGTGAGCGATGATCCTATCACCTGTCTGAACCAGTTGGACAAGGAAGGAGGACGTAAAAGGGATCTGTGTGAATGATACCTAATCGCTTTTTAAATGCATTGAAAAAAAAAACAATTGATCGACTTGAATTTGTACTCGAGTGCGCAAGCCTCTTCAAGGGAACAAATTCAACTTATACCACCACATCTGTCAAGTAGGCCTACTATTTCATTATTTTGTTCGATAATAGTAATAATAGTTAATTACCGATACTTGGTTAATATTTTTTTTATTGATTCTTGTTTTGTCAGTTGCAAGAAATAATTGTGAAAATTTTTCACTTGATATGAGATTGGGTGTGGGAGAAATAATGTGTACAGATTTTTTTACCAGATAGAGTGAGTTAATAAAAGCTATGAAAAAAGATTTATAACAGTAAAGGATTTAAAACGAAAGTGAATAAAACAATGTATAGCTCATTATTTTATTTACCAAATAGACTTTATTTTTTAAATCCTTTATGTGTGGGGTCATTTAGACATAACGAACGATTACATTAGGTGACACTCTCATCATTTTTTAAAAAATGTTTCGTAATTTAGATCTTTCAAACTAGCATGCCTTATACAGAGTTTGTCTTGTTGTCACTGTGTCTGTTGTATCTGTCATTCAAACACGGTGAATGTCACTATCAGCGCTATGACCAGAATCACGACGAAAATAAACAAAATCGTCAGGAGCACATTGTTGGAGATGAAGGTTGGCGGCTTTGGGGGCGGCGAGAATTTGGTGGGCCGCAGAGATCTCAGCGATCCCCTGTGCGTGGAGGAGCCACTTTCGTTAGGCACGCCGAGTTGGTCAGATAATTCTTCGCCGTTGCTGATGCCCCCTGTCGGATCACTAACGTTTGGCCATTCCGCTCTGACCTGCGAGTGTACAGGAGGAGACTGATCCACGGTTGAAGTCAAACTGAAAAAAGAAAGAAAGAGAAATTCATTCATTAAAGTGTTCATGACAATGAAGACTAATAAGCGGGGACGAAGTTTTAATGAAAAACGCATGCTAACAAGAAAAAGTGACATTCCCATGGATTAAGTTTGAATGACACACCCATGCTAACAAGAAAAAGTGACATTCCCATGGATTAAGTTTGAATGACACACCCATGCTAACAAGAAAAAGTGACATTTCCATGGATCAAGTTTGAATGACACACCCATGCGAATAAAGAAAAAGTGACATTTCCATGGATCAAGTTTGAATGACACAACCATTCCAACACACGTTGCCAAGAGCCTGGGAGGGGGGGGGGGAGACTTAGACTTACTTACTTAGACTTAGGTCCCCCCGCGCCGTTCGGCGCATTGGGCGGCAAGCTGTCTCCATAAAGATCTGTCACTGGCAATGTCTGAAGCCTCCTCCCACCTGGTGTCCACTGTTCTGAGGTCCTCCATGAAGGTGTGTCGCCAAGTAATACGAGGACGTCCCTGTTTGCGCTTTCCTCGTTTTGGCTTCCATGTTATCGCAACTCTTGGTGTGCGTAATTCATTTTGACGTAGAACATGTCCCGCAAACCTCATGCGACGCTCAGTCACAACCTCACTAAGTGTTCGACTCCCAGTTCGGCATAGGATTTCCTTGTTTGAAACCCGATCTGTGTAACTGACTCCCAAAATACGTCTCAGCCATCTCTGTTGAGCCACATTTAGTCTTTTCTCAATTTTGACAGGTGACTTACACGTCTCACATGCATGTGTAGCAGTTGGAATGACGATTGTGTTGAGAAGGTGTATTTTTGTCTTGAGTCCAATGGCTTGGCTAGTCCAAATAGTCCTATTCGGCACGCTACATCATGGTAAGCATCTCCATCATTTGTTATGATGCTGCCAAGGTACGTGAACTTGTCCCGCTCTTCAATCTTTGACTCGCCAAGTCTGACGGGAACACCCTTTGCCTTGTATCCCACTCGCAAAATTTTAATCTTATCCAAGTTTATGCGGAGGCCAATTTTGGGTGCCTCTCTGTCTAGGCTCTCCGTCATTCCTTGAATGCATTTATTTGTAGCCCCGAGTAGTGCAACATCATCAGCAAAGTCCAAGTCCATCAATCGGAGCTGTTCATGCCATGGAATACCAAAGGCAGTCTGGTTCATTGCTCTCCTCATTATGTAGTCGATGGCTAGGAGGAAAAGGAAGAGAGATAAGATGCACCCCTGTCTCACACCTGTCTCGATTGTAAAAAACTCTGTTGTTCCCTCTTCTGTTTTAATGCAGCAACTAGATTGACTGTAAAGGTGTCGTAGGATCTGGACGAATTTTTCTGGGATACCGTATTCTCTAACTATTTTCCATAGTGATTCTCGGTGGACACTATCAAACGCTTTTTGAAGTCCACGAAACTGATCGTTAGCCGTTGTTGGTACTCAAGACTTTGTTCTATGATATTTCGTAGAACGAAAATCGGCTCTGTACATGATCTGCCTCTTCGGAAAACTGCTTGCTCTTCTCTGAGCCTTTCATCTACAGACTGTTGAAGCCGTCTCAACAAAACAGTGCTGAAAACTTTGCCCGGGACAGAGAGGAGAGTAATGCCCCTCCAGTTGTTGCAGTCTGCCAATACGATGGAGGGTTTTTGTGTCATTTCTGCTTGCAGCTGCTTGTGCCTCTTGTCCCTTCTGCTCTATCCAGTCCCGTTTGTCTCGCCGACAGCTTCTCTTTACTTTCAGATCTGCTTCCCTATAGGCTTCTTCCGCTAGGCTGCGATCCTGTGTTTCATTTTTCTGATCTCGTCTACGTTTGGCCTCTTTCCTCTCATCTATCAATTTCCAAGTTCTGTCTTGTATCCACCGTTCCTTGTATGAACCTCGCCTCCTTCCGATAACTTCTTCCGCGCACCCAATCTTTGAAGTTGGCCCACTCTTCTTCAAGGGTCAATGTATCTGCAAGAGCCTCAAAGCGGTTCGTTAGTTTCAATTGGAACTGTGCTGCAGTATTGCCGTCTTTAAACTTCTCTACATTAAATGGGCGGGGTCTTGTGGCTCGTTTTGGTTGGCGTTTCAATCGGAGCTTACATTTGCCACTGACAAGGTAGTGGTCTGAGCCGATATCCGCTCCTCTGCGGGTCCGCACGTCTAACAGAGATGACCTCCATCGTTTGGAGATGCAAATGTAATCTATCTCGTTGAATGTTTCTCCATTTGGTGATCGCCATGTTTTTTTTGTGTATTTGTCTGTGCTTAAAATATGTGTTTACAATTGAAAGGCTGTTTGATTCGCAGAGAGAAATCAAGCGCTCGCCATTATCACTGATGTTTTCTGCAGAGCCATATGGTCCCATTACATATTCAAAGCCAGTTCGGTTGGGATTGATTTTGGCGTTAAAGTCTCCCATCAGTAGAATTAGGTCGTGAGTAGGTGTTTCATCAAGAGTGGTTTGTAGTTGATTATAGAAATTATCTTTGATGGTATCTTCTGCATCCTCTGTAGGGGTATATGCTTGGATGGTAGTGACTTTGATTTGCTTTGTTTGGAGTCGAGCTGTAATGATGCGGTCACTGACCGGCATCCAAGCAATTAGCGCTGAAGCTGCTATTTTAGACATGATGATTCCTACACCACCAATGTGCTCCTTATCATGTCCTGAATATATTATTGTCTTGCCATCATTGATTATTTGTCCACTTGATGTCCACCGCATCTCGCAGATCCCAAGGATGTCCAGCCGGTAAGAGTCAAACTCTCTTAAAAGTTGGGCCAGTTTACGCATTGATTCAGGGTTCTTACATTCCACGTGCCTATAAGAGTCGGTTTCCTTGCGTTGAAAGGCTTGCCATGTATCGGGTATTGGACTTCCAGTTGGCTTTGATCCAACACCGTCATCAGGGTTTGGCCGCCCTCGCCGCATGCATAGTTTTCATTATGTGTCGAGTTTGCCGTTTCTGTAGCAGTAGTGGTTTTACAGGGTGGGGTCGCTAGCCCCACGCCAAATCCTCCTTCTTTTTCACCCGGGCTTGGGACCGGCAGATGGCGGAGTTGGGGGGGGGAGACGAAGGAATAAACTTGTGTTGATACACAAACTAGGGCACGCGGGCTATATTCAACCAGTGGCGCTATGATAACTATCCCCTCTAAACGTCTGATCAAAGAGCATAATAAAGTTTCATCTGACAATTTACGCCAAAAAGGAGAATATATATATATAGTCCTACTTTTTCGAACGACTGGAAACCCTACATATGAGGTGATAATTATTTAAATCAACGTATTGTGAGCTAGATAATTAGTCCACTATCGTATTCTTAATTGATAAATATCTTACTTGTTAAAGAATTATCATTCAGAAAAATTTTGATTAAAATTAATAAAACGCTCTTTACGGTGGCTTAGCGTTAAAGCGCCTGTTCTTCCGAACCGGAGGTCCCGGATTCGAATCCTGGTGAAGACTGGGATTTTTAATTGCGGGATATTTTTGGCGTCTCTGAGTCTGTTCTGTTCTAATGGGTACCTGCCACTAGTTGGGGAAAACTAAAGGCGCTTGGTCGTTGTGCTGGCCTCATGACACCCTCGTTAACCGTGAGCTATAGAAACAGATGATCTTTACATCATCTGCCCGATAGATCGCAAGGTCTGAAAGACGTACGTGTACTACTTTACATTTGTTTAAAACCAAGTTAGGTTTGGAAACTTCGCTATGCCGCTGCTATTCTTTGCTCTTCTTGTGATGGACCAACGTTGAAGTAGTTTATTGTTGCAACGGTCAACGATGCATTGCATGAAGGTGGCGGAGCGACAGAATAGAAAGGGATGTATTAGAACTTGGCCGTTGATTGAATAAGAATGCCAATTTATGGTATGTGTGTCGCCCAAACTGCCGGAGGATTTCCAACTACCCGTCGCCTCAGCTTGGCGCCTCGGTGGAAACGTCTAGTAGTAGAACCAGGCCTTCTAGCAGATCTCCCTGTGTGAGCTTTTTTTTTTTTTTATATATCTCACTCGGGATGGGGGACGGTGCGCTGTGTACGCATGTTTTACACATATGTGTCCAATCCAGCCCCATTAGCCGTAGCGTCTTTTCATTTCTTGCTTTATTGGTTTCCGAACAGCTGTAGTTACAGATTTTGTTCGATTATCTAAGTTCCTTAAGTCCTATATATAGGATAGATATGTTAAGATCATCTGTTTCTATGGCTCGCGGTTAAAGAGCGGGCTGTCAAGTGGCCAACAACGACGAACCGCCTTTACTTTCCCCAACTAAAGGCAGGTACCCATTAGAGTTAGGTAGACTCAAGGGCGCCCTAAAAATTCCGAAATTCAGTCTTCACCGAGATTCGAACCCAGTACCCCAGGTTCGTAAGCCAATCGCTTAACCACTCAGCCACCGCGCCCTCTGTTCGGTTATCCAACAGCTATTATAATTTGTTGTGAATATACAATGATCATTTTTATTGAATCATTTATATGGGGGTAAATGGGGCCTTCATAAAGACTCTGTATAGGCTACGTCCTCCACTTACTTAAATCCTCTCCTTATTAAGCCCTTCAATGTACAATGACAGATATAGGCCTATCGCATAAAATATTCAATCTGTGGCATTTTACGTCTCAAGAGACGATCTTTTCCCTTTGCAACTTAACCACTCAGCCACCGCGCCCTCTGTTCGGTTATCCAACAGCTATTATAATTTGTTGTGAATATACAATGATCATTTTTATTGAATCATTTATATGGGGGTAAATGGGGCCTTCATAAAAACTCTGTATAGGCTACGTCCTCCACTTACTTAAATCCTGTCCTTATTAAGCCCTTCAATGTACAATGACAGATATAGGCCTATCGCATAAAATATTCAATCTGTGGCATTTTACGTCTCAAGAGACGATCTTTTCCCTTTGCAACTTCTTGTGTGACTAAAGAGGCCAATCCTTGATACACAGCTGCGATCGCAGGTTGGGCATATATAATCGCCAGGCGCCGTTGCATTTTCACCCTTCTTCCTGCTTCTGTGTATGACATCTGCAATCTTTGACCCTTCCTTTATGCTCTCTCTTTATGAGGATCTGTCCAGTGCCACCTCTTCCCAGTTGCCAGTGTCGATTTTGAAGAGCTTCATGTCGCGTTTGCATACATCCGTATAACGTAAAAGTGGACGACCAGCGGCTCTCCTGCCTTCTATTAGATCGCCATACAGGATGTCCTGTGGAAGTCGACCTTCTGGCATTCTACGAACGTGGCCAAGCCAGCCAAGGCGTCTGCTGCTGATAACAGAGCGGATGTCCTGGCACCCTGCTCTTTGTAGCACTTCCTCATTGGTTATCTTATCTTGCCACCTTATTTTAAAGATCCGCCTTAGGCATCGGAGGTGGAAAACATTCAGCTTTTTTTCCTGCCATGAGTAGGTTGACCATGTTTCACTTCCGTACAGCAAGGTGCTCAACACACAGGTCCGGTAGACTAGGGCTTTAGTACTGTTAGTCAGCAATATGTTGTCCCAGACTCTTTTCTGCAGCCGTGACATGGTGGCCATTGCCTTGGCTATCCTGTTGTTTATGTCTTTATCCAGTAGAGTGTTGTTGGATATGATGGAGCCAAGGTAACAAAAGTGATCAACAATTTCTAGTGGTTGGCCATTAATGCTTACTTGAGGTGCAGTGTTTGTGTTTTGGACAAGTATCTTAGTCTTGCTTTGACTGATGTTTAAGCCGAACTTCTGGCAAGCAGCAGATAATTTGTTAACCAGGCACTGTAGCTGAATACCAGAATCAGCCACAATAGCTGCATAATCAGCATACAGGATATTCAATACGTATCATTAATATCACTAATCACTTCTTTTTCTTCGCTAAAACTATTTTAACATGGACCACTCCCTAACTAGTTATGCAAAAAAAACTAGAGTGGGAAGACAAAAAGAAGGGTTCAGGTGTCTCTAATTTACATATTTGGATTAACTGGGAAAGGTAGTAGGACTTTGGCAGCCCACACAATTCACAAAAACATAGCATAGGCCTATACCTATACAGTTAATACAGTAATACATAAAACACAAAATTATCTAGATACGTCTAATAACATACGTTCCGTTTCGGACCAGTCTTGGTTGCATATCTTAATCAACCTCACGTCCTACATGACCGTTAGACACTTCAATTTTAGGATATCAAGAATATTACAAATTATGTCAACAAGTTGTTTAGCTAGTTATGAATGAATAACTTCAATGCAAATCTCTACGATAGGGAATTTTAAGATTCCGTTCCAGCGTGGTGCAAAGTTGTCTGACGATAGTTTTGTACATGTTGCTTTCCATAAGAACGCACAATTTATAAAATTTGATTATTTATAATTATTTTCTAGGTTATCTAATGGTGTTTTAATAAATGGAGTATCCGGTGTTTACAATACAAAAGTTTCTATAAGCTAATATATTTTAAACTGCATTTAGGAGAAAGATAAGCTGGTTTGGTCAAATTGTAAGATATAGATATGTGGGATATGTAGAGCACAATGGTCATCCACTGCACCCCAAACCAGCTCCAGTTGTCTGGACTCAGTTCTTCCACTGGATTCATCTGGTAAGGGGCGAGAGAGTGAGGCTGATGCAGCGCAAATCTCCCTCACTTGAATACATTTTCATCGCGCAAGCCACATTCTCATCTCCCATGTTCATCAATCAAAAAGCCCTGCGGCGATAGGCAAGTGGCGAAGTGGCAGGTGTGGATACACTGGCAGCCATAGCTACACGTAGGCGGCACAGACCATGTGGTCGCTTGCCAGTGACTGGGACAGCACTGGAACTCGGCAGCCGTCTGAGCGTCTAAGCAGCCCCTTTTTAGGAATGCACTGCTTACCTTCTAAGCATGAGGAAGGGGCTAGAAAAGGTGCCCTAAACATTGTCTGTCCCCCATGACCCTGGCCAGTCTCCCGTGACTTGCGGGGATCCCACTAATGCGGGAGAAACAAATCAAACACAAACCTCAAGAAGAAACAAATCCAAACACATGAACTCACACACTTGGCGCCTGGAATGTCCACACTCTCCTTGACCGTGCTGAATCAAACCGTCCTGAACGTCGTGCTGCTCTCGTGGCAAGAGAACTAGTCAGAAGATATTACTAACTGTCAGAAGTCATCCATCGTGGTTGGCCTATAGTGGAGGAGAGCGAAAAAAAAAGGATCGTCAAAAAAAAGCTAGGTGGCAGGCTGGCTGGACAACGTACAAGAATGGCTCGGCCTTTCTCTTGATATCCTGCTAAGATCAGCTGCTGTCCGCGAAAAGTGAGTAGATTTTGTTACTCGCAATGTCACAGCACCCTTACCACGAAAGCCAAGGAACAGATGAGATAAGAGATGATAGGAGAATCTCATATAACCTGATTTTTGTTCATATATTGTTCTTTATGGATTCTATCTATATTATGTAACTATCTAATCAAGCCAACTTTTGTTTTGGCACTTTTTTTTATCTTATCTTATATAATACAGACGTTACTTCAAAAAAGAAGATGATTACGATTCGCACTAACAGAATCATAGTCTATGTACAAAATCAAAGGGTGCCCCCTCAGACTTGGCGAGACAGAGCTTGAAGAGTTGGACAAGTTCACGTACCTAGGCAGCATCATAACAAACGATGGGGATACCTATCATGAGGTCTATTTGGAAAAACCAAGTTATTGGACTTGAGATAAAAATACACATACTTAACACAAACATCATCCCAACAGCAATGTATGCATGTGAGACATGGAAGTCATCTGCCAAAATTGAGAATGGGTCAATAAAATGGCTAAGACAGATTTTAGGAGTCAGTTATAGAGATCGGATCTCAAACAAGGAAATCCTGTACCAAACTAGGACTCGACCACTTAAAGAGTTTGTGACAGAGTCGCATGAGGTTTGCTTGACATGTCCTCCAACAGATTGAATAAAGCATAACAAGAGGTTCGATGACATGGAGGCCAATACGGGGATAGCGCAAACAGGGATCGTCGTCCTCGTATAATTTAGCACCACACTTTCATGGGGGAGAGTAGTGGATACCTGGTGGGAAGAGGCTTCAGACATTGCCAGTGACAGATCTTCTTATGGAGACTACTTGTCGCCTAATGCACTGAATGGCGAGGTTGAGCTAAGTGCAGAATCAAATTTCTAGGGTGGTTTGCTAGTTGTCCACTTTAAGCTTCCAATATTACTTATTTGACATTGTATATACACAATTGAGAACCCGTCGTTACTGTAATTTTATTAGGCCTTTAAAGGTCCTGCAAATTTACTGTAACTATTTATAGGCCAATATTCAGGATCCATGTTGGCAGCTCCTCCACCAGAGAAAATTCGTACATCTCAAATCTATCAACCTGCAAGTTGTAGAATATTTGCAATTAAAAAAAAACCACACATCTCGGGCGTGCATCATTAACTGTTAGAGACCCTAGCTAGACGGTCACCTAGTTTTCAAATCCAGACGTCCCTCTCAATTAGTAAAATCGTTTTTAACCCTAAGTTAAAATGGATGGAGAAATTCAGGATCAATTTACAATTTGCACCTTTTTTTTTTGCACACACAAGGGAAAAAACGTATACAACTCACACAAAGACGCCGTGTTGTCATAAGCCTATAGTTATGAACCGTCGTCTTTCATGGAAGGAATATCGCCATGTTAGCAATTGTTACGTCTTCAGCAAACACAAACATGTGACAGGCCGAGCGTTATCAAAGCAAATCAGCTAAATTTTAGCCCGAGATATCCGTGTAGAAAATAATAGGGCCTAATATACAGCCAGCGTGTAGAAAATAATAGGGCCTAATATATAGCCAGCGTGTAGAAAATAATAGGGCCTAATATATAGCCAGCGTGTAGAAAATAATAGGGCCTAATATATAGCCAGCGTGTAGAAAATAATAGGGCCTAATATATAGCCAGCGTGTAGAAAATAATAGGGCCTAATATATAGCCAGCGTGTAGAAAATAATAGGGCCTAATATATAGCCAGCGTGTAGAAAATAATAGGGCCTAATATATAGCCAGCGTGTAGAAAATAATAGGGCCTAATATAGCCAGCGTGTAGAAAATAATAGGGCCTAATATAGCCAGCGTGTAGAAAATAATAGGGCCTAATATATAGCCAGCGTGCAATTTTTTATTTTTTTAAATAAATTTTTAACCGAATTAAGACATTGGTTTGAACACTATTCTGTACACCGGATACACGATGAATTTGCCTCCATGTATAAAAGTCAGTCTCCAATACTTATTGGGCTATTAGGTGTATAGATCTAGTCAACGACACAATGTTTTTCAAAAAGGGATTCTATATCATTCTATTTTTCTAGCGCTGGGCCTAATCATCAAAATAATGCAGTGTTTAAGATTATAAGGCCTAGTATCTGTCCTAACTATGTCTGCCCCGAGGGGACTTTGGATATGTAATAATCGCCGAACGTTTATAAAACTAAAATATAAAACAAGTGAGAGAAATTAAAAACTCGGAAAATTAGAGTATTTTATACAGTGGCGTAGCTAGGGTGGGGGAGGAGGGGGGAGAATTTTAAGATCCCCCGGGCCCCCACTTGAGGGGGTCCCCCAAACGAGTGTCCGAAATTTGTTGTTAAATAAATTAAATATTACGTCACTGTCATGTAATCTTGCTTTTCACGTTGTTAAATAAGCTAGTGATCCTGTTGTATGTATCACACAGAGTATTAACTCTTTCCGTGGTGCGAGGTCACTTTCAATTTCAATGAGTAACTTCCATAGCGCTGACTATTACCTTGTTACTCTCAGGAAGTAACTTATAAAGTGTAGTTTATTTCATCATCCTTATCATGTAAAAAGAAACCTGATAAGAGCACTGAAAACAAAGGAGACCACGAAAGTGTCGAATTCAAGTTTCGCAATTCAGATGATTCATACAGCAGTCGAAGAAGAGAAAATGTCTCTTGATGAGAGAAGTGAAGAGACTCCGGGGTTACCACAGTCAGGGAAAACATCTGAAGTGATTGATACAGATGATGAGTCAAGTGATGGTCATCCAAAATCACTTTCTCCAGAAATGGAAGAAGCTGTAATTAAGTACAAATACTTCGGATATATCCAGCCTGGAATTTTATCTGAAGAATTGCTAGCAAAAATTCTATTAAAGGGTAGCTTATTTTTCCAAAACAAAGATAAACAGTGCACAGAATCTTATTCATGCAGTAGAAAACTGAAATTTTTGCTTATCTGGAATTCTGGTCAAATCTTCTTTACCAAATCAATATAGTTTAGCAGAAACAACAAAATCTGGACTGCACATTCGGGAAGCTGTTGAAGAAATTAAAACATTTTCATGCTTTCTGCAAAATGATGAGAAACTGACGAAACTGATCACTGATAGAAAGAGCAAAAGAAGGTATTGAATGCTATGGATTTCCTGTAATCAAATCAACCAGAAGAAAGAAAAAACTTGATTGGGAGTTGAGTTCTGATGTAGGACTGTCAATAGAACTGCAATTCAAACGTGTTGCGACAGAAGTTCTGGACACACTTTATATGGAGATGAAGGACAGATTCCAACGCCGGAAAACCATGTGGACACCTTTGGGTTTCTTCTTGGACCAGACACCTCTTGAAGTCTATGGATGATTATGGATGATTACGCTGATGAAAAACTGAGTTACTTTTTCCTATTTGTTGAAATACAGGTAAATCTCTTGTTTAATGATGTCATTGATGCACGAGCACTTTTTGTCAACAAACCAGTGCCACAATCATCAATTGACATATTAAGGAAACTGGTAATGGTGTGCGCTCAAACCTTGTAACATCCATTCGAATACTGCTAACTCAGATCACTTCCATTTCTTCACGTGAGAGCTCATTCTCAAAGCTCAAGTTAATCAAAAACTATCTAAGGAGCACAAGGACGAAAGAAAGACTTGACTTAGCATGGCTTTAATGTCGGGAGACTAATAAGCGTCAGAGACTATTGATGTAGATGATGTTATTATTTGATATAGATGCCTTTACTGCACAGAAAGCACGACGTGAAGTAGTAATATGAATTGAGATTAGTCCCTTGTGCATTATTTCGCCAATAAACAACGTTATTATTCATTAAAAAGGGTCGTAATGATTATTTCTTGTTAAGTTTACTGATATACTGTACCTATTAGAATCTATGATTATATAATTATTAAGTACATTATCTCATGTCATGACGTCGATTGCAAAGGGCCCCCAAAGATGCCAATCCCTCGGGCTCCCAAATCCCTAGCTACGCCCCTGATTTTATATGTAAAGGCGTTATTTTTGTTGTTTGACCACGAAACTATACTTATAGTTCCTAGTTTTATGGTTAAAATAATGTGGTAATATTTTCTTTCTCAAATGGAAGTTAAAGCTGGTTACTCTTTTCGTTGTAGCGGAAACAGTTCGAATACCAACTATATAATAGACTACATATACTATAGTATATATATATATATATATATATATATATATATCATGGGCGTAGCCAGGATTTTTTTTCGGGGGGGGGGGGGGGTGGGGGATTTTTTGTCACCCCCCCCCCGAAAAAAATATATCTATATGTATGTATGTGTGTGTGTGTACATAATCTTTACTACATTCTGACCCTTTATTCTTTCGGAAGACGTTTATTGTGTCCTAGAATCTCTTCCTGGAGTTAGTGGGAAAATTGATGACTCCCCGCCATTGTCAGCAAGGGGTCTGGGGGAGCGCTTGGAGCTCCCCCAGCGCGGGGCAGAGCCCCGCCGCCAAACAATATTTCTGGTATTGAAAGGCAACAAAATGCTTATTCTGAGGTACCTACAGTGCATTTTCCTGCTATTAAAAAGTTTTATTTTAAAAACCTGATGTGCTATTCTTACTGACTTAGACCCTCCAGCGCCGTTCAGCGCATTTTCGTCAAGCTGTTTCCACAAAAATCTTTCACTGGTAATGTCTGAAGCCTCTTCCCACCTGCTCTCAGGACCTCCATGAATGTGTGTAAAAAAGTTGTTCTTAATAGGATGTCTTTGCAACTCTTATTATGCTTAATTTATTTTGTCGGAGAACATGTCCCGCAAAACTCATGCGACGCTTTGTCACAGTCTAACTAAAGGGTCGACTCCCAGTTCGGCATAGCATTTCCTTGATTTAGATCCGATCTCTATAACTGACTCCTAAAATCTGTCTTAGCCGTCTTTTTTTTCGCCACATTTCAATTTCGCCACTGGTAGAAATGTGTAACCTCTCATGAATACGCTCTTGGAATTAGGTTACTATAGTTTGCTTTAGATTTTATATCGAAAAATGAAGTTTTATCGTCAAAATTATCTGTTGAGGGTTTTAAACTAAAAAATCTCTGGAGCTGTTTATTTTTTTAAAAATTCAAAACCCCATTTAGCTACGGTCATAGAATTTGGTAACTGTAGTTTGCTTTAGAATAATATTGTAGATAAAGGTTTTCCACCTCAAAACGCTCTGTAAATAAATTTTAAACTCAAAACCATCTGGAGGGGTTTTAAACTTTAATAAAAAGCCATATGTAGGACAGGGGTTTAAACTCAAAACCCACAACTGGTTTGGCTACGCTCAAATATTTTTAGTGTGTAATTTGCTTTTTTTTATATTGAAGCGGAATTTTTTAGCATCAAACCCCTTCTGAAGGGGGGTTTAAACTCAAAACCCCTTTTGGCAACGCTCATAGCATTTCAGTGCGTAATTTGCTTTTTTTTTTACATTGAAGATGTATTTTTTAGCTTCAAACTCAAATCCCATTTGGCTACGCTCATAGATTTTGGAGTGTTTAATTTTCTTTTTTTCTAATTGAAAAGGTATTTTTTTAGCTTCAAAATCCACTGGAGGGGAGTTTAAACTCATAACCCCTTTGATACATTCATTGAATTTTGAGAGTATAATTTGCTTTGTTTTCAATATTAAAGAGGTATTTTTTACCTTCAAACCCCGCTGAAAGGGGGGGGGGGTTAAACTGAAAACTGAGTCAAAACAAATTTAGCTACGCTCATATTATTTTGAATGCTTAATTAGCTTTTTTTATATTGAAGAGGTATTTTTTGGCTTCAAACCCTGCTGAAGAGGGGGGGGGGGTGTCAAAATTTTGAGTGTGTAATTTACTTTTTTTATATTAAAGAGGGGGTTCATCGTAAATTTTGGAGGGGGGTTTAAAATCAAAATATTCCTTAACTGTGCTTTTGGAGTTTGGGGATTGTCGTTTGCATTTTTTTTTGGTTTAGTTTAATAGAAGAGGGGGATTTAACTGATAAAACCCTTGGTAGGGGGTTTTAAGCTCAAAACCCATGGTAGTGGGTTTTAAACTTAAAACCCTCTGGTAGGGGTTTTAAACTCAAAACCCCCTGGTAGGGGTTTTATACTCAAAACCACATGGTAGGGGGTTTTAAACTCAAAACCACATGGTAAGGGGTTCTAAACTCAAAACCCCCCTGGTAAGGGGTTTTAAATTCAAAAAACCTTGGCTGAGCTGGGGCAAGTGATGGTTTGGCATCACAATCTCACCTAAAATAAACAAAATGAAAGCAAAAAATCAGTCACTAAATTCCGATCCCCCCGGGGGGGGGATTTCATTTCGGGAGGGGGGGTTGAACCCCCCCCCCCCCACTGGCTACGCCCATGATATATATATAGAGATATATAGATATATAGATATGATATATGCATAATGCATCATTCTATATCTAGATATGTATGTTTTTTATTTTAATATATTAATATGTAGAAGAAAGTAACCGAATTCTTTTTTTCAAGCTGTGTCATTCTGTCACGTGACTTTTGATCACATGGCATAGCGTCTATATCACATGACAAACATCTGCTGTTATGCAGTTATTGCTGATCGTATAGGTGTTTAGCCTACGCTGTTAGTGTTAGATCTATAAAAGAGAGAGGGGACTCACAAACGATTGATTGTGGATCATTCGTTGCACACAACAATGCTGAGTTTAAAAATATCTGTTCTAAGCTTAATGCTGGTGTACATCAGCGCAGATACACCAGCCAATTGTACATATGAAGATGTTTCTGGTCAATGGATATTTGACTTAGGACCAGGAAATAATGATAGAACTATTGACTGCTCAAGTTTTGGAGGTACATTTAGTTACTGATTTAGAATAATTTAGTTTTAACATGATCTAATTATTAGACATTTACTAGAAAAATTAAATTAGTATTATCTAGAATGATTAGATTCTATTCTTGATGTAGACAATTTACAATATTATTATGTCATTTTTATGATCAAGTGGGAAACAGCCTAGTACTCTGGCTCAGACAAGTTCGCTGGATGGATGACAATAGTCATTAGGTGAATAGCATCCCATAAGTCATTCTCTACTGGTAACTGCGTCTAGCTCTTAAAAAATTGATTGCCCCACCACCTTTATGTGGACCTCAATTGCCTCAAAACAATGAACATTGGATACTGGCTATTGGGAAGACCTAGCCTTAGACCATACTAGTTGGAAATATACAGTGACCAAGAAAGCTATGGACAGTGAAAAAACATGAGCCTCAGCTCTGGAAGAAAAGCGTGCCATACGAAAAATGGCTGGCTCCTCTACCACCAAAGCGAAAGCTACCTTAACCTGCGATATATATGGACATGAATGTCTCATCAAAATAGGGCTCCACGGTCACTTGAAAAAATGTTTCAGATTAACCATAGTCTTTCTACAACTGAAGGAGGCCTGAAAACAGTCATAATATGATCAGTCCATGTGACACTACAGTGACTAGATCTGTATCATTATACCTGTGGGGTAGTTTGTCTGCAGAGTCACTTGACCTGTATGGGAGCTTGAAGGCACTACGCCTAACAACAGAGTTTCTCGCCAAGGCTCTACGGGAGGACTGATCCTTCCAGCCTTGCTACCAATTGGAGTTCATCTTAGGTATCATTATACCACACTGCATGACACTCAAATCATGACTAATTAAATGTGTCAAACTGGATGGCTGCCTGATCATGCGTGGTATATATATGCATTCTGGACTGTTGCCTTGATGGTCCCGAGTTTGAACCATGGTTGCTACTGTCCTGTGGGAGGTTAGAGTAGGAAGTATATCTAATAAGTTTTAATAATCTTCAATCAATTCTGAAGAAACATAAATGTTTGGAGAAAATAGATCTAGATTACAATCTAGATCAACAGTCAAAAGTCTTTATAAATTATTATAGATCTACATCTACTTTAAAAAAAATCTAGCCTTGATTTTAGAACTTGAAAATATATAGATTTAAGATAACTATCCATGCATATATATAGTGAAGTTCCCCTTTCAGATCTTGTGGTCTAGATATTATAGGCCTGTATGTATATATATATATATATATATATATATATATATATATTAAAATTTTATTATACACATCCCTAGAGATATTAGTTTAAATTAGTTGTTGTTTCTGAATTCCCTTTCGAAATGACATAGCATAACACATAGTATTAGAGGTAATGATTATTAACTTTCTTGCCCTAATTGTCTTCCTACAAGAGGTCAGGTGATGGCAGCACACATAGCTCCGACTCAGATAAAAATGTAACAACACAATGTATATTATGTTATTAGCAACAAGCCACATGTCTTATGTCTTATCATGTGACTAGTAGATACAAATATTGTATATTTGTCATATATATATATATATATATATATATATATATATATATATATTATTTATATAGATCTATATATATTTACCCTTTTTTTTTTTTTTTTTTTTCATTTATGAAACAGTGCAGAACAGAATCAAAATTAATCTGATTTATCCGGATATTGCTGTTGATGAGTTCAACAATAAAGGTTTCTGGACAATGATCTACAATCAGGTAATTACATTTTAATAACAGTTAAAAAAGACAAGAAAAAATATTCTACAGAATTTTTTAAAATGTTGAAATAAAACTTATAAGCATATTTTGTTTTTATGATCTAGTCTAGAACGAAGTGTGTATAAACTTATTGGAAACATTTTTATCCTCTTTGAAATATTCTATTATAATGCAGATTTTCAAAAAGAAAAAGAAAAAAATCCTTTTTTCAAAAAGACAATTCCACCTTTATACATCTTATAGAGCTAAGGAACAATGAGCTGAATGCCTTCAGAATATTTTATACAATTTTTGCATTCTTGATATTCTTTAGCCTTATTTGAGTAAATGGTCCTACTTATACCTACTATTTAGTAATTTCACTTTAGTAGGATTAAATATGACTTTTTTTTAAATTTAGGGTTTTGAAGTTGTTGTGGCAGGTCGAAAATATTTTGGGTTCTCCTACTTTGAAGGTAATGTCAGTTTTTGTGACACTATCAAAGGAGGTTGGTCACATGATGTTCTTGGTCGAGACTGGGCATGCTACAATGGTAAAAGGACTCAGAATGTTAGGAAAGTCTTGAAAACATCAGATTTAGACAACAGCCTCAGATATGGCCATGGGTAGGTTTGTTGTTTAGGGATATATCTATAGAGAACACATTTAATATAGAATCTTAAATAAATGGCAAAATTTGGCAACATTTTTATTTAGTGTATAATTTATACGTTTTTCTAAAACGCACAACAAAAAAAAAATTGTTTGAATCTATTGTTTTTTTCCCCAAATTTTTGTTTTAGTCTAATATTTACATAAGTTTGGAATATTTTGCATGCCATTTGAAAGTATCTTGGAATAAATATTATTAAATCTTTTAACTATTTTTTTCTTTGAATGTTATAACTTGAACAAATACAAGTTTTATGCTTTGTCTAGATTGAATTCCAATGCTAAGGTGTGGGCTATCAACCATGCTCAGTCTTCCTGGAAAGCAACAACTTATAAACAATTTGAAGGATTCACCATTGAGGACTATTTAAATCTGGCTGGTGGTAGAGGTTCACGACTCCATACGTAAGTTATTGGATAAACAAACAAAAATATGTCATGACATTTTTTTTTTAAAGATAAATGTGGATTACGGGTAATTGAATAGGTACACTATAGCCTAAACAACCTATCATTTTGTTGAAAAGAATATGCACAAGATTTCAGCTTCCAAACTAAGGTGTTTTGATTTTGAATCCTGATTAAGACTGGAATTTTTAACTTCAAGATTTTTAGGACAACCCTCAGTTCACCAACTTTAAAAAGTAAAAGCTGTTGGTCATTGTGCTGGCCACATGAAATCCTAGTTAACCATCGCCTTTCAAACAGATGAGCTTTATGTTACTGCCCCCATAGATTGCAAGGTCTGAATGGCACACCAACCTACCATATTTATAATGAATGTGTTAGGTATGGGCTTGATAATGGTGATGCCACAAACTTTAACATATACTACAAAATTACTTAGAAAACAATACCTAAATTGCATTTACATTATTTTATTTTGTCTGAAATACTGTAATCTTATTGAAACAATAATACTGTGTTTAGATATCAACAAGGTTTATTTACATATCTTAAATTAAGTGCTTTACTCTTGACATCATGGTTTTGTTTGTTATTTGAAGATCTTAAACTTTGGTATCACT
Organism: Biomphalaria sudanica; assembly: GCA_036873155.1. NCBI lineage: Eukaryota > Metazoa > Mollusca > Gastropoda > Planorbidae > Biomphalaria > Biomphalaria sudanica. The sequence goes on from JAZGLO010006691.1 coordinate 707,902, forward strand.
TTATCGAGACAAATTTAAAGATAAGTTTTTTAATTATGTTGATTTAAGATATCTTTGTTCAAATTACATTAGAGGGCACATTGAACATTTAAGCTGCCTTTTTAGAACTCCTTACTCAGCTTTTTCAAAAGAATTTCAATGAATATAAAGAATCAATGTCTTTAGTTGGGAGAAAAAAATGTAACTGTAACATACTTGTCTTGTTTATTATTTCTTCTCAACCCCCATCACCCCACTGTCATTTGTCAAAGATTGACATTTCAATCAAGTTGAATTTATGAACTTGTTTTTGAAGTTTAATTTTCTTGTACTGAATTCTTTGTGTCTGTTTGTTTTTTTTTAAGTAAAAAAGTTTCTAATTTAATTTTAATCTAATTCTTCAACTGTATTCTGATTAAAGTTCAAGTTGACAACTGTTATTCTCTGACATGCTATCATAACTAGAATATATTGTTATTCTATAAATGCTTTAACATATTTGGCCAATTACAAAAATGTTTCAGTGTATGATTAAGGCTAGATTGTTATATGGATAAGCGTAATTGTCGTCTTCTTTAAGGAACATGTGTAATGTATAAGATAGAATAGATGATAGTTAACATTTGTATTAGGTTTCTATTACAAAGTATTGTTTGTAGCTCACTGAGACCCCACCCAAAATCTTTACATGCATTTTAGAACGACTATGAAAGGGAATTTCATTTACTAATCTTCCTTTTAATTTTTTTGTACTCCTAAAGCAAATATGTCTTCATACAGGATATTTAAAAATTCCTTGAAGAAAGTTCTTTTAATAGCTCATGTAGCAGGAAGTTCTTTTTCTAATGATTACTTTAAGGAAAGTCATGCGCATTTTTTGTTGTTATATGTATGAAGCCCTTGATACCCAGTGTACACCAAAAAAATGTCTATGATTTTTATAAACAGGCGCCCAAAGCCAGCACCAATTACAGCCGAGCAAAAGAGACTAATGGCTACTCTACCAGAGAGTTTTGATTGGAGAAATATTGATGGCACCAACTTCGTTTCACCAGTTAGAAATCAAGGTAGCTTATACTTATTCAATATTTATATTTTTTTGATTCAATAAGTTTAGACTCTAAATTTAATGAGAATTAGATCTAGATGCCCAACCAGGTGTGTATCAAGGATTGGCGGCCTCTTTAGTCACGCAAGAAGTTGCAAAAAAGGGAAAAGGTTGTCTCTCGAGACGTTTAATGCAGCAGGATAGGCTTAAGAAAATAGCGCCTCCCGAGACATGACGTTAAACTGCGCTCCTCTTTCCTTAGCACTTTTGGAGCTCAAAAGTGCTCTACTTCTTTTCTATCATTGTGTCTGCCTCCTCCTTTCCTCAATCTGCCTTCATTGATCATCACTCTGTCTCCTTATCTCTAAATATCTCACTACGTCCTAGACCAGTCCGTTTGCCGTGGACTGCGACGGGTAAGGGGGGATAAAGAGATCCTGGTGTTTGAGTGATGGCTATCTGAGGATAAGCCACCACAACACAATACTTTGGCTCCAAGTTCCCCTAGACCTGAGGCCCAGATGGCCCGCTCTGGGTCAACCGGCTGGTCATGCCGAGCTACCAGCATAGGTCGAAGGGTCAATCAGGGAGCTGCTGTATCGGGCACATGTCCGATGCAGTAGCTGACTGAGTATAGCACCTGTGTAGCCCTGGCGGGCTCATTCTGGACTTCCGAATGGCCCGTCCCCTTGTTGGACTCGATGGCGGGTGGGGAGCACAGGTGCCGAACTAATATATAACACCCATGGAAAAAAAAACTTCAAAAAAACTACTTGCCCCAGACCTATGTCTGGGCAAGAGACGCCGCATGGAAGACAGAAAGGAGGAGGCCACAAAAAGCTGTGCTACCTGGCCATCATTTCTGGTGGTTAGGTGCACAGAGGAGGGGAAAAGTCTGACAAAGATGAGCCCTTTTGTCATCTACAAGGGACTTAAGTCAGTAGTGGGAGAGCCCAAGAGTGTGTCTAAGCTACACAAGTCTTTGGAACTTCTAGTAGAAGTTGATAGCAAGATACACTCTGATGGGCTTTTAAGATGCAGAAGACTCTGTGATCTCCAAGTGGAAGTCATGCCACACAAGAGTCTGAACACCAGCAGAGGTGTAATCAGCTCTAGGGACCTACTGGAATGTTCCGAGAAGGAAATAGTGGAGGGCATTGAAGGAGTCACCCATGCCCGGCGCATTACCAGGCGCAGGGATGGTGAGGAGGTCAAAACCGCCACTATTATCCTCACATTTGGAACTAGGACACCGCCAGAGTATGTGAAGGCAGGATACCTACGAGTTCCAGTGAGGCCCTACATACCTAACCCCATGAGGTGCTTCAAGTGCCAGGGTTATGGACACGGCGCGGCAGTCTGCAAGAGGAACACTGTGTGTGCCAGATGTGCTGGAGAAGGTCATGAGGACAAGGGCTGCACAGCCCAGTTCAAATGCCCAAACTGTCACGCTGGCCACTCAGCCTACTCCAAGGACTGCCCTGTGTGGAAACAGGAGGTTGCCGTGCAGGAGTACAAGGCAAGAAATGGATGTACCTTCAGCCAGGCGAAATCGGCTGTATTGGCCCTAGCCAAAGGCCAATTCGGCTTGACAAAGACCTATGCCCAGGCTGTTGCTAAGATAGGAAGATCCATAGCCACACAGACGGACACATTGACCCCACCACCCCCTCCTCCTCCTCCAACTCAGAAGAAAACACCGCCAAAGAACACACCTCTGAAGAAACAAGAAAGCCCTGTTGTCATGCTAAAGAACAGGTTCTCTGTGCTCGCTGATGAGAGCATGGAGACTGAGCAGCTAGTCAAAACCAATACTCCGGGAGAACCCGGAGACATCATGTCTGACACAGGTTCTCCTCAGAGAAACCAGTCAGACACCCCAACCTCTACCGAATTAGAGGTTGACCAACTCCCTAAGGGGAGAAATCAAAGCGGAGAGGATGCCCGAGGTGAGCGAGGAGGAAATAACCTCCGCTCTAACCAGAGGGATCTCCCCTCTCCAGAGAGAAAGACTTCCCCCAAAAGGGGGTTGTCCTCCTCTCCATCCAAACCCAAGAATAAAAATACCAAGGTCACTGGAATTAAGGGAAACCCCTCCGGGGGCCTCCCAAAGCCAAATAGCTCCAAGTAGGTCATCTAGAATAAGCCATGGATTCCAGAATTGTACAGTGGAATTGCAGAGGCCTCAAGGCCAATTATGAGGAGATGCAGCTACTGATGGACTCTGAGACTCCTGTAGCTGTCTGTCTACAGGAAACATTTCTGAAAGATAGCATCAGCTTCCGAAGCTACAGTGCTTACAGCAAGAATGTTGAGGATGCAGAGAGAGCATCAGGTGGAGTCTGTATCCTTGTGAAGGATAGCATCCCCCATGAGAGGGTTGAACTACAGACCATACTACAGGCCGTAGCAGCTAGGATAACCCTTCACAAGGTTATCACTTGCTGCAGCCTGTATTTACCACCAGGCGCTCCATTAAACCAAACAGACATGGAGGACCTATTGAAACAACTCCCCCGGCCTTACATAATCCTTGGGGATTTCAATGCCCATAAAACCATGTGGGGCTCCAACAATACCGACACAAGAGGCCGTATGCTGGAGGATATCTTCCTCCAACATGATTTATGCATACTTAATGATGCATCACCGACCTACTTGCACCCAGGAACTGGATCTCTCACATGCATTGACCTCACCGTATGCGTCCCTGGACTTCTGGACGACTTTAAATGGTCAGTTAGCAATGATCTACGGGGAAGTGACCACTTCCCAATCATCATTGCTAACAATCTCCCCTCATTGGGACGACCTCAGCGGTGGAAACTGAATAAGGCCGATTGGGAAGAATTCCAGAAAATATCCTCGATGAGCAGAACCCAGCTGATACCTTTGCTAGCAAGCTACTTAGTATAGCCAGGAAAGTTGTCCCCCTAACCTCCGCAAATCCAAAACGGCCTAGCAAACCATGGTTTGATACAGCCTGCAAAGGTGCTATTGGCGATAGGAAAAAACGACTGGCTGCATTTATAAAAAATCCATCCCAGGAAAACCTAAAGCTATTCAGAATAGCTAGAGCAAAGGCTAGACAAACCATACGGTCAGCCAAAAGGAATTCCTGGAGAAGTTTTGTCGGCAGTCTGGATGCCAAAACTTCTGCTAGAGCGGTCTGGAAGGCAGTAAGGCGAATCAAAAGGAAAGAATCAAATGCAATAGGGCATCTGAAAAACCAAGGACGAACTGTCACGTCCCCCAGAGAAATAGCTGACTGCCTTGCATCCTCAATAGCAGAAAAGTCATCCACTGCACATTACACGCCAGAGTTTCAAAAAGTCAAAACCAGGGAGGAAAGACACTCCATTGATTTCAGGTCAGAAAACAATGAAGACTACAACAAACCGTTCTCGCTTGAGGAACTGAGGGAATCGCTAGACAAGTCACATGACACAGCGCCTGGAGAAGATGAAATCCATTACCAGTTCCTCAAGCACCTTCCCGAACCCTCATTGGCAGTCCTGCTAGGGGTCTATAACTGTGTGTGGCAAACAGGCGCTTTCCCAAACAGCTGGAGGAAAGCCACAGTTATACCGATACCTAAACCGGGAAGAGACGGCTCTGACCCAGCTAACTATCGACCAATAGCACTAACAAGCTGCATCTGCAAAACCATGGAAAGAATGATTAACAGTAGGCTGGTCTGGTACCTGGAGAGGAACAAAGTGATCTCTAACTACCAGTGCGGATTCCGGCAAGGGCGGACAACAACTGACCACCTGGTAAGGCTGGAAGCTTGTATCAGAAATGCATTACTCAGAAGAGAACATCTAGTAGCTGTATTCTTCGATATAGAAAAGGCCTATGACACAACCTGGAAACATGGCATTCTACGTGATCTGGAGCTTATGGGGCTTAAGGGACATCTCCCCCGTTTTGTGGGGGAATTCCTGAAAGACCGAAAATTTCAGGTTCGAGTGGGCAACACCACTTCTGACACTCATGACCAGGAAATGGGTGTACCCCAGGGCAGCATTCTGTCAGTCACCCTGTTCAACATTAAAATAAATAGCATCATAAATGCTCTGTCCCCTGGCATAGAGTGCTCTTTGTATGTAGATGACTTTGTCATTTTTACTTATGGGAAAAACATGAACACCCTAGAAAGAAAATTACAGTTATGTTTAAACAAAATTCAAAATTGGGCAAACGATAATGGTTTTAAATTTTCGGACTCCAAAACAGTTAGTATGCATTTTTGTAATTTAAGGGGACTCCACCCAGACCCTGAACTATTTATACACAAAAAGAAGATCCCTGTCGTGAAAACTACAAAATTTTTAGGCCTCACTCTAGATTCCAAATTTAATTTTCTCCCCCACATTAAGGAACTTAAGAGAAAATGCCAAAAGTCATTAAACATACTTAGAGTGCTCAGCCATACGGACTGGGGAGCTGACAGAGATACTTTGCTGCTGCTATATCGGAGTCTAATTCGATCCAAGCTAGACTACGGATCCATAATATATGGAGCAGCAAGGAAGTCGTACCTAAAAATACTGGAACCAATACAAAATGCTGCCCTGCGTCTCTGTCTCGGCGCGTTTCGTACATCACCTATCCCAAGCCTCCATGTGGAGGCTGGAGAACTCCCCATGGATATAAGAATGAAAAAGCTTGCAATGCAGTATATAGTCAAGCTAAAATCCAACCCTACGAACCCTACTTTCGATTCCATATTTAACCCCACAGAGGTAGAATTATACAATCGAAGGCCTAACGTCATACAGCCGTTAGGCCTTCGAATGAGAGAACCCATCCAAAATTTAACCCCACCCATTAACCAAATCTCTAAAATAGAAACCCCTCAGAATCCTCCTTGGCTAATGAATAAACCCAAATTAAATTTATCCCTCCTTAATTTCAAAAAAGAAAATACAGACCCAAGCATACTACAAGTCCACTTTAGGGAACTGCAAGAGAGCTACGGAGATTGTGGCACCATCTACACAGACGGATCCAAAATGGATGGAAAGGTCGCGTGTGCCTGCTCCTTTCGGAACAAAACAATCTCCCGTAGACTCCCCGATGGCTGCTCCATCTTTACGGCCGAATTGCATGCAATATCGCTTGCACTTATGGCCGTCAAAGCATCAGAAAGGAGGAAATTTATAATCTGCTCCGACTCCAAATCTGCATTGCAAGCTTTGGGGCGGATGAAGACTGACATTCCACTGGTACATAAGAGCCTGAAGCTGTTGGATCAAATAACAGCCGACCATACGGATGTCACCTTCATCTAGGTCCCCTCCCATGTGGGCATTGAGGGAAACGAAGCCGCAGACAGAGAAGCAAAGAGAGCCCTAAATCATGCGGTATCAGGAACTCAAATTCCCTGCTCAGACCTGAGACAAAGTATTGCCACTGCCATCTACCAAGAGTGGCAGGATCGATGGGAGGCTGAGACTCACAATAAACTCAGGCAGATTGTGGCGGATGTCAGGTGGCGGTCCACATCTAAGGGTCTGACAAGGCGTGGTAGCACGACCATGTCCAGACTTAGGATTGGCCACACCTACATCACACACTCTTTTGTGCTGAAGAAAGAAGAGCCCCCACTTTGTGAGTATTGTGACTCTCGCCTCACCGTGGAACATATCCTCATTGACTGCCCCAGATACCAGGATGTCAGGGAAAAATATTTTAGAGCCACTAATTTAAAAACACTATTCAATAATGTCGACCCTGGGAAGGTACTGGGCTTTATCCGGGAAGTGGGATTGTCTACGAAGATCTGATTTCTGAACTCTGTAGACATGTACTATTTACATTATATTTTTACCAAATTATTAAATTTTTACTACCTCTACTATTTTAATTGTGAATAGACCTTGATTTTAATGATTTGACTATATGGAATTTGACCTTTGTTGTGTGGAGGGAGAGTGGCCCTTGAGGGACTGCAGGCACGACATGGCCTAAATTGTGCCGATGTGCCCAAAAATCAAAATCAAAAAAAAAAAAAAAAAAAAAAAATCTAAGAAAATAGCAACATATAAAACACAAGACTTATGAATGCTGAAACTCGGTAGCAAACATTCAGAAGTATTAACACTAATAGGCCTAGAGTTATTATTTTTACAGCCATATATGTTTATTACATGTGGAACATTTTGTCAAGGAAAGTTTTGGGAGTGCCAGGATAAGATGATATATTTGATGAAAAATAGCAATGTAGTAAAGTATGAATTGTTGTAAGTTTAGGGAAACAAAGCTCTTATTAGTGAAATGAATGATATAAATAACTGACAAACAGGGGAGATAACCAATGATATTCTGAATTTAAAAAAAAAACAAACCCTTTTTTAAGTTACAAAAAATCATTTCACATAGTTTTCGAATAGCACAAAGCATCTGGAAATGAGAGCATTTTTTTTTTTTTTTGAGGATGATTTTTTGCATTAGATTAACTGTACATCTTTGTTTTTTTTTTTTTTAGCATCTTGTGGTAGTTGTTATGCTTTTGGATCTCTCGGTATGGATGAGGCAAGAGTCAGAATTCAAACCAACAACACACAGCAGCCAGTATTTTCAACTCAAGATATTGTAGAGTGCAGTCCCTACTCTCAAGGTACAGTCTTTTTTTGTTTTTAAATAAGAATATATGTATATATATATATTTGTTTTTTAAATATAAATTTATTTATCATCTCTTATTTCATAAAATATTGAAGAAGATTATCTTCAATGTGAGTCCCTAGGTCAATCTAGTCATGCATGTTAATCAATGACTTAAATTCTGCCAAGTCATTGGTTTTCCTGGCTGACTCAGGCAACCCATTTCATGCTCTAATAGCACTAGGAAAAAAGAAGCATTTGTACAAATTTGTCCTAGCATTTGGAACAAGGAATGTGCCTTTATCTTTGTCTTTACTGAAAGAACAGTGGCTTATTCTCAGTTGTATGGTTTGCTCATACATTTATTGTATTCTCTTTAGATGTAAACACACTATTTAAAATGTCTACATCTAATATTGAGTTACTTAGCTATAAAAAAGTTGACCCTTGTCTCATACAAACCACACATGCAATGTTATAGTATTTTGTTATTCCAAAGTACCAGTATCTTTTTTTTGCAGTATTCTCTATGCTCATTCTTCTCATATAGACATAAGATGCATTTACTTGTCCTGATTTAGCTTTTTCTCAAACCAAAGGTTGTATGCTAAATAAAATGTTAAACAAAAAAATGATTTTCACAAATATTTTCTACTTAGGATGCAATGGTGGCTTCCCTTATCTCATCAGTGGTAAATATGCAGAAGACTACGGTCTTGTTTTGGAAGAATGCAACCCTTATAAAGGTGTTGATGGGAAATGCCAGACCAATCAAAAGTGTCCCCGACACTACTTTACCAGCTACAAATATGTAGGAGGCTATTATGGAGCGTAAGTATAACTTACAAATTGTTAAATAGCTTGATAGATATGCATTTAAAAATATTAGCACATTTTCTGTTTGTTTGTTTTTTTTTTGCATGGGGCTTTAGCAGGCTTTTTTTTTTAAAATTAATGTAAATAAACTTATCAAACATGATGCTACATGAAGCAACAAAGAGAGTGCGTTCAAAAATTGTGCACTTAATAAACATTGGTGCTATAATACCATAACCTACGCACTGACATCAAGTATCCCATAACTTTCAGTAATCTTGGTTTCGTTAAACCTAGAGTATGGGAATTTTGATATGGAACCATATGATATTACTGTATTATCCATTAGGAATGGGAATATTAAAGGTCCCCCTTTAAAAAAACAAGATCTTGTTACATTCATAAAGTTTTAATTGCTACAATTCTATCTATATTTGGGGAATAAATAAAAAAAAAACAAAGGGAAATTGTTTTTTAGTTTGTTTCCCATAAATTTATCTTGTCCCTTCTTGTTTCTATCAACTGTACAAAACCAAAATGGCCAAGTTTTGTTGTGTCCCATACTTCAGCTGCAACGAGTACCTTATGATGGAGGCCATCTACAACCGTGGACCCATTGCTGTCAGTTTTGAAGTCTACAGTGACTTTATGAATTACCAGTCCGGGATATACCACCACATCACCGAGGAAAACCTCTTAGGTGGACGGTTCAATCCTTTTGAGATAACCAATCATGTTGTTGTTGTTGTGGGCTGGGGTGTGGACTCAGCCAATGGGGAAAAATATTGGATTGTGAAAAACAGTTGGGGTGAATCTTGGGGCTTGAAGGGATTTTTCTGGATTAGACGAGGAACAGATGAGTGCAGTATTGAAAGTATTGCTGCAGAATCCACACCAATATACACTTATAATAACTAAACTTAATTATTGTAGAGGCCAAAATTTTTTTTTAAATAGTTGTTTATCACTTTATGACAAAGTTTTATGTAAGAGATCAATTTTTTTTAGTGGTCTTTCATTGTTTTTACATCTATTTAATAATAATTCTATGATAAGTTTTTTAATTGCATTAAATTGTTTTTCTGTTCATTTGTATAACTTAATAGGGACTTTTTTTTGTGTGAACGGTATTATTTTACATTTTTTTTAAGGTATTGGAATAAATAATTAAACAATACTTTAGGACAAGCATTTATTGCTGTAAATATGATGTTAATTAGTTTGTTGAAAGAATGAAAGTACTGTGATTGTCTACAGTATGCTGATTCGAATAATATTAATATATATATGTAAATTGTTCTACGTAGTTAAAGAATATCTGTGTGGTGTTCTTGTATTACTATGGCTGCTATATCTTTTTTTTTGTTTGTTGTTGTAACTCTTTCTCTACTGTCATGTTTTTTGATTCATAAACTTTGATTTGTGTTACATAAAAATGGCACGCATTTATCTCTACCAATTATAACATTGTCTGATTAAAAGAAAAACGTTTTTGAAGTTTGACCCTAACAGGCTAGTGAAATACAAATGAGAAAAATGAATAATTACTTCTGAGAATGGTAAATAATTATGGAAAGATAGAATTAACATTATATGCAGGCTACTAAAGTGAAAGGGAGGCATGGTGGCTGAGTGGTAAATCACTTGGCTTCCACACCAAGGCTTCAGGGTTCAAATGCTGTTGAAGATAAAAATTTTAATTTTGGGATCTTTAGGGCGCCTCTAAGTCCATCCAGTTTTTCTTCATCTTAATGTAAAATAATTATTATTTCTGTTTTATATTTTCTTATGAACTTTTAAAATCTTTTAGTTGTAACGAAGCTGCCATGATGGAGGCTGTTTATAACAGAGGACCTATTGGTGTTGCCTTTGAAGTTTACGATGATTTCTTCAACTACCGCTCAGGAGTTTACCACCACAATTATGCTTCCCAGCTCAACAAATTCAACCCATTCCAGCTGACCAATCATGCTGTCCTGCTTGTAGGCTGGGGGGTCGACAAGGCCTCTGGGGAAAAATACTGGATTGTGAAAAACAGTTGGGGTGAAGAGTGGGGCCAGCAGGGCTATTTCTGGATCAGACGAGGCACTGACGAGTGTGCTATAGAGAGTATAGCTGTTGAATCAACACCTATCTATTCCACAAACTAGAACATTCCTTGTTGCCAAAGCTTTGATATAAACTTTACACAACGATTGTGCTGTGTATTATGAATAGATGTTTGTAGTTTTTTGTATGAGTGATTCTATTAAAAGTTGCTGCATTTTCATTATATAAATAGATAGTATACAATTTTTGCCTTTATCATTGAAAAACTTTTTATGGTATGATCTATGATGTTTTTATTTCATGGAATACAAAATTCATCTGTTTCACATGCCTTTTTTTTTTTTTGTTTTCAAATATTGTTAAATGTGTTAGTATTGTAAGAGACACCATTTCTGTACTACCTTCTGCCATTTCTTTTGATCCTTGGTTCCCTTAGGCCTTAGAGATGAGGTGGTTCAACCTTATCTTGTTTAATTCTAACATAGCCGGGCTGGGTATCAATATTTGCCCATTTCAATTGGTGGGTAGGCTATGTCTAATCAATGTGTTTAAGGCATTTACTATCGTAATTAGAAAACTCAATTAAAAAAAACAACACAGTTAGTTTTGAATTAAATAAAATAAAATTTATTATAATAAAATTTTCTAACTGCTATTATAGTGTCCATCGCGACACATCTGTAGGCCCCTTTATATTTAAATATTTTTTCCTGGAGCTTCCTGCTATTTCAAGTGGTCCATGCCGGCCCACCTGGCATTTTCCAAAATATTCACACAGCCTCTGTCTGTTATTGTTTTGGTTAGTTGACAATGGTACAAAACTGATCGAAGATACCAACTGGATCTACCAGTCTGACGTTAAAAAGCTTCACTGATACATGGATTAGAACCATCAGGAGACCAAGGAAACAAATCACAATGTGATACTGATGTTATTTTATGTGTAATGTAAAGTCTCTATCTAGATAGGGATGGAGGAATGGATTGTTCGTTTGGAACAAGAGTTTTTTAGAGAAATTATTTTAGTTCCCCACTTTTAGACTCCCTACCGTTTTTTTAAATACTTTTCTTGGTCATCAAACATTCACAGATAACATTCGATATTTATCTTCTAAAATGTCACTATATAGATCTAGAGTAGTTTATGCTATTCGGACACCTATAGGCCAAAATCTCAAAGTTTGACTTTGACAGCGCATTATTTGATAATGGTTTGACATAGAAAAGAAATGAAGTATCAACATCTTCTTTACTTTAAGGAGAATAAGGATGACTACTTATATTTGTACTTGTACCCCTAACATATGTTTGTTACTATATTTAAGGTCAAAGAGGCCATGTGTTTTCATTTAATTCAGATAAATTTGACACATTGATTCCAGACATCATTTTTCAGTCTATATATTTTGGCATCAATAAACTCAGATTTTAATTTTATATTATTATTAACTATATTTTAAGATCCCCAGGCATAGCCCCTTACAGTAAATCATTGATGTTTTCAAATTATGCATAAATACGAACACAAAAAATAAAAATAAGAACACACTTATTCTACCAAAATTAGGTCACTGGGACAGACTCCTACACAAACTTTTAGACTTATTTTATGTTTGCATGAATAGATATGTGTTGAATGTTTGTGTTTTTTGTTTATTCATTTAATAAATTTCTATTACAGATGATCTTTTGTAGTATAGCACAGGCTAGGATGGCCATTTTTGCATAAATAGCTGAATCCTCTATATTCTCTCTCTATAAATTTAGATCTATCTAGTAGATCTATCTATCTTTATAGCTTTTATTGACTTGACCAAGGCGTTTGACCTTGTCAGCAGAACCGGCTTGTTTGCCGTATTAGAGAGAATCGGCTGTCCAAACAAGCTACGGAAACTAGTGTCAGCTTTTCATGAAAACATGCAGGGCACCGTACAGTTTGACAGCTCCGCCTCTAGGCCATTCTCCATCAAGAGCGGAGTAAAACAAGGATGTGTTCTGGCTCCAACACTATTCGGCATCTACTTTTCAGTTGTACTCACCAGCGCATTCAAATCCCTGGAAGATGGAATATATATCCACAGTAGATCCGATGGAAAGCTATTTAATCTGGCACGCCTTAAAGCCAAAACGAAGAGACGGCGTATCTTGATTAGAGAACTGCTGTTCGCAGATGATGCCGCACTAATATCTCATTCACAAGAAGGATTACAGAGGCTTGTGAGTGCACTGGCAGCTGCTTGTCAAGAGTTTGGCCTCACAATTAGCCTCTCCAAGACTGAAATCATGGCACAAGATGTTGCAGAAATACCAGTGATACACATTGGAAATCACACACTTACGGTGGTGCAGGAGTTCACATACTTGGGAGCAACAATAGCCAGCGACCTAAACTTAGACACTGAGTTGACCAAAAGAATAGGGAAGGCTTCTGCAGCAATGGCAAAACTCTCTAAGCGTGTGTGGAAAAATACCAAATTGACCACGGCAACAAAAATCCTTGTCTACAATGCCTGCATTCTGAGCACACTTCTATCTGGCAGTGAGAGCTGGGCAACTTACATGCGTCAAGAGCACAGATTAAATAGCTTCCACTTACGCTGCCTGCGACGCATACTGTGCATCTCCTGGAGGGATCGTGTCACCAACCAGGAAGTTTTGACACGGGCCAACATACACAGTATCTATGCTCTCCTTCAACAGAGAAGACTACGCTGGCTCGGTCATGTCACTTGCATGCCAGATGGAAGAATCCCTAAAGACATCCTGTACGCTGAGCTAGCAGAGGGAGCCAGACCCAAGGGCCGACCAAGACTAACTTACAGAGATGTCTGCAAGCGAGACATGAGAGCCATGGGTATCAACCAAAGTATGTGGGAAGATATAGCCCAAGACCGGACAGCATGGAGACAGAGTGTACGTGCTGGTACGAACTTTGCTGAATGCAAAAGAAATGAAGCTGCATCGGTCAAGAGAAAGAAAAAGAAAGCTGCCCTGTCAGTGAGCCCTAGGACAGATGAATATAAATGCTCAAACTGTGGCAAACTCTGCCGATCCAGAATTGGCTTGATCAGTCACTCCAGATTCTGCCCCGTCTCAAGACGTAACCAAAGCCGGTGACTCATTTGGGCGCATCCATTGTCTTACGAGACAGAAGGAGCCATATATATAGTAGGTCTAGATCTATAGGCATTTAACTTCATTCAATGTATCAAGCTCGCTCCAAACATTTGCCCATTTATTCTCTCTATAAAAAAAAACAGCCAACAAACAAATATAATATAAGATCATTAACACTGATGTCTAAAACTGGCTGTTGGAAATAAATTTTAGTAAGAAAATCGTAATTTAATACACACACCCTATAATTTTTTTTATGGAATCAAACAACTTGGCTTATGAATCAAATAAAACCGCTCCAAAAACAGAATAAATATTGCGGGCTCAGCATAGACTTAGCCAACAAAAAAAATTATAGTTTTAACCCTAGGAAGAGATAAAGTCATCCTGGACAACAACCTTAGACATTTGAAATTCTTTTTTCTTACATTAAAAGACAACTAAGTAAATTGGGTCAGAATAATTGGAAAATGGACACGCACTTTATACAACACGCTAGTTTCATATTAAATATGAAAATAAAGATTTAATGACCACAAATACAGCAAGTGTCCGAATTCATGTAATGATCGGATTAAACTACTCTATACATGGATATGCACGAACAAATAGTATCCATACTATCGATACGTTTTTAAAGTCCTACATTCACTGCAGAATAGTTTTACTGCCTAAAAGAGTTGATCAGAATCTCAAGGCACGTAAGCCAGATTGAACAAAGCGCTCTGTCTGGAAAAGGTCCAAGCCAATTTCCTTGTTTCCAAATGGTCGGACACACCATACGCACGCACTAGAATACGTGACCGAAGGCCGAGCACACCGGGAACCTCCATTTCCCTACATTTTACCAAACTAACCTTGCAGAAGTTGCCGTTGATGAAACGGTCCCTTGAGGAACGGCGCCTGGATTTTGACAAGGTCGTGGAAGCTCTCTTTGCAATAGCAATGCTCTCGAACTCCCTTAGACACTCCCACAAAAGTCTTGTGTTGCTCAACTTTGGTCAGTAGGTCTGCTTTTTCATTGACTTCCATGTGTGCCCAAATTCTAGTCTTACAACAGCTTGGCTTTTAACGTGTGCAAAATTGAGTTTTTTTAACGTGAACAATACAAATTGATGTACATGAAGAAATCAACACGAACTCAATATTACATCAAAACTTTGTTCTTAGTTCTTCTTTGTAAAACTTGTTATAAATAAACACAGCGACGGAATAAAACATCATATAAATACATGGCCAATAGCTTACAAAACACACACACACACATATAGTGTTCTAAATGTTAACAAATGCTAAATGTCTATATAAATATTTATAGTTCATTAAAATGAAAACAAAGGTACATCAAGATTTCTTATGTCAATCAGTCAGTCATCGAGTCCTTATGTCAATCAGTCAGTCATCGAGTCCTTATGTCAATCAGTCAGTCTTGGAGTCCTTACGTTCTTGTTTCAATGACAAACATTTGATTGTACGTGTTCATCAGCCATCGTGACCAAAGTATTCAAATGTTTACATGTAAGAGAAACAATTCTATGCCTGGAGAGACAGCTATGTCTCACATTTACAGCTGTTTGCAAAAGACTGCAATAGTCTGCTCCAAGGCCAAAGTCTTCCCTGAGTGTTCACATTGCATAAGCCTGGTTTGTTTTCTATAGATGGCTTCGTGGATGAAGTCTATCCAGAGAATATTTACACTGCATTCGCCTGGTTGCTATAGATGGCTCCATGGCCGATGTTTTCCCTGAGAATGTCTACACCGCATTAGACTAGACTGCTTTACTTTCTATTGATGATTCCGTGGCCGAAGTCTTCCTTGAGTGCTAGCATCGAAATCTACTTCTCTGATAAATTCAAACTTCTCTAATAACTTTAGAATTATCCGTGGTTGAAGTCCTTTCCTGAGTGCTCACACTGTGCTCGATTATGTTGGTAACTATAGACTTTTATGATTATTTTAGAGGGCTCTAATAACACTACAGCTATGTGGCCGATGTCCGCCCTGAGTTCTCACATTGTAATAGGTTGCTCTGAATGCACGATACCGCATTTATCACAATAAGCTACGTCGACAGATATTATATGAACCTTACTTCTCCGATTCTACCTTAATGGTCGAACTTTAAAAGGATTTCGATATGTTGACAAAGATGGTTAGGTCGAAACATTTGAGTTGACAAGTTTAGACACATTCTTTTCATTTGCTTGGACATTGATGTTACATTTTATTTCTTGCACTTTGCTTTAAGATTTCAGTTATATTGTAGATTTTTTCCTGATAGTCTCACAATAATCACTTGTTCTAGTAACGGCTCGAGCATTTAATTTGTAGATCTCGCCAGCCAGTGCGAGAAACAACAACATCTTCTCAGATGATACTTCATTGTTAATAACTCTTTATCAAATTCTGTTTAGATAAACCAAACGACATTGGGAGACGCAATAATTCGGTTTTGTCTTTCTTAAAAGTATTACAACTTCTTTCTTTTCTTCATATTAATTGTGCAGTTCACGAATAGGCCACATCTTCATACGTAGGAGGGGGGTATGTTGGAGGATAAGCAAGACGTTTATGGCTACGCCATCTGTCGAAGTCATTTCTGTGTGGATTTCTGTTCACGTTATGCTTGTATTCCACTAAATTCCTCGGCGACCTGGTTTCGTGATCTCTGCAGACTTCTCTGTATATTTGGGGCTTACACTGTCCGTCCACCATACCTGGCCGAACGTGAATGACTGTTTCCTTTGGTTTTGGAGTCGCTTTAGTTTTCTTCAAAATGCTTTTAATCTGTTTGTACTCTCCACAGTTAGAGTCCATGTTCTTAGATTTGTCGGTATAGGTCCCAATGAAGCGCCTAGAGCTCCCATCGTCCTCTGGTTCGTCATTCAAACGATCAAAGCTTTGTCCGCCTCCTTCGTCGGTCCATTCCATCATCGGTCTCTGACAAGACATATGTTGCCTTTTTTGTTGCTTGGCTCTGTAGTTTTGGCCAGCAATCTCTGTGCACAAATGCATGCTCTGCGGGTCCCTGCACCTGCCCCCAGCGTCGCTCTCTGACAACCTGCTTGTGGAGATGTAGCCGTCATCGTCGAACTGCATGTTCGTGGCGTGGTTTTCATCCTCCGAACTTTCGCCCATGTTCTCGTCTGTGTCTCCGCAAGCGGCTGAATATTCGCTTTGATCCATATCTAAGTTATCTATGCAAGGTTGGCGATTCGTATTCTCCCACCAGGTCGACTGCCTAGGGCGAAAAGGAAACTGCGGGCTCAAGGCCCTGGAGTGTTTGGTCTTGATGACTCGCCTGTTCTCACGGATTGCAGGCACGCTCTTGGAGATGTAGTGCGTTGGCGGTTTCCGAGGCTTTTTATCTGGAGTGACTCTCTGGAATCCAGGCAGGAGCCCCCTGGGGGCCTTGTTGAATGCTGTGTACTCATCATCCGTGTCTTCGTCACTGTCTTCGTCACTGTCATCATCATTGGAGTCGTCGTCGTAGTTGATGGGTATCAACTGTTTCTTTTTGTAAATGTAACGGCGCCCGGATGATTTCCTTGAAGTCTGTTGCTGTCTAGGGAATGGCCTCGGCTCCCTGCCTACTTTGTACTTGTAATTTCTGTTGTAGTTTTTATACATTTTGTTTTCGTTCACATTTGGAGTTGTATTCGGTGAAAGTCTTGGATCGTTGGGATCTTCAAAGGCGTAAAATTCTTTACCATGAACAGGGCTGGGGGTGTACAAAGCAGTAGGTTCTGGAGAATCTGTAAATCCTATTTAAAAAAAGAAAAAAAAGGCCTCCCTAAATTTTGAATCAAAATGTTTTTTTTAATGTTTTAAATGTTTCGGATGTTCCTTCAGATTTAAATATAACGACATCCTAGCCCAAACCCTCCACATGACGTCCGGAGATGGCAGTGGACAGGGTTCGAACCCGGGACCATCGAGTCAGCCGAATGACAGTCCAGAGCGCATACCATACAACCAGACAGCCAACCATGAAAGACAATGTTCATCTTGTTTATATATATATATATATATATTACATAAATTAGATACTACGTTGACAAGATGTTTTAGGCTAAACCTGGACACAATTGTTGGATCAAATTTCCTGAAGTTGGGAATGAATGTGAAAGAGAAATTCTCAAATCTGGTGATAATATTGTTATAACTCTGTCCTACACATCTCTATCCAAATAGTGCCTCTAAGTAATCAGATCTCCCCAATGTGCCTCTAAGTAATAAGATCTCCCCAATGTGCCTCTAAGTAATAAGATCTCCCCAATGTGCCTCTAAGTAATAAGATCTCCCCAATGTGCCTCTAAGTAATAAGATCTCCCCAATGTGCCTCTAAGTAATAAGATCTCGTCAATGTGCCTCTAAGTAATCAGATCTCCTCAATGTGCCTCAAAGTAATCAGATCTCGTCAATGTGCCTCTAAGTAATCAGATCTCCTCAATGTGCCTGTAAGTAATAAGATCTCCACAATGTGCCTCTTAGTATTTTTGAGGCTCAAAACGAAGGACTCGCTTGCTAGAAGAAGGGGGAAACCTGTCTCTCGAATATTTCCGTCTAACTGACTTTCCCTTAATTTATACCTTTCTTAATCGTACATTCCAGAATCATGGAAACTTTTCAGATAATTATTTTAGTAACTTTGACCTTCTAGAAGCTGAGGAGTGCTATTTTTATTCCTTAACCCCATTCTTTGATTGGATACCTAAAATTAACTTGTTTACGCTGGACACTTGCACTGGTTTGAACTCGGGCTTCTAGAAACTGGTCGAAATAGGTCACAGACTCGACTCGTGACAATCAGATCTCCCAAATGTGCCTCTAAGTAATAAGATCTCCCTAATGTGTCTCTAAGTAATCAGATCTCCCCAATGTGCCTCTAAGTAATAAGATCTCCCCAATGTACCTCTAAGTAATCAGATATCCTCAATGTGCCTCGAAGTAATAAGATCTTCCTAATGTGCCTCTAAGTAATAAGATCTCCCTAATGTGCCTCTAAGTAATAAGATCTCCCCAATGTGCCTCTAAGTAATAAGATCTCCCCAATGTGCCTCTAAGTAATAAGATCTCGTCAATGTGCCTCTAAGTAATCAGATCTCGTCAATGTGCCTCAAAGTAATCAGATCTCGTCAATGTGCCTCTAAGTAATCAGATCTCCTCAATGTGCCTGTAAGTAATAAGATCTCCACAATGTGCCTCTTAGTATTTTTGAGGCTCAAAACGAAGGACTCGCTTGCTAGAAGAAGGGGGAAACCTGTCTCTCGAATATTTCCGTCTAACTGACTTTCCCTTAATTTATACCTTTCTTAATCGTACATTCCAGAATCATGGAAACTTTTCAGATAATTATTTTAGTAACTTTGACCTTCTAGAAGCTGAGGAGTGCTATTTTTTTTCCTTAACCCCATTCTTTGATTGGATACCTAAAATTAACTTGTTTACGCTGGACACTTGCACTGGTTTGAACTCGGGCTTCTAGAAACTGGTCGAAATAGGTCACAGACTCGACTCGTGACAATCAGATCTCCCAAATGTGCCTCTAAGTAATAAGATCTCCCTAATGTGTCTCTAAGTAATCAGATCTCCTCAATGTGCCTCTAAGTAATAAGATCTCCCCAATGTACCTCTAAGTAATCAGATATCCTCAATGTGCCTCGAAGTAATAAGATCTTCCTAATGTGCCTCTAAGTAATAAGATCTCCCTAATGTGCCTCTAAGTAATAAGATCTCCCCAATGTGCCTCTAAGTAATAAGATCTCCCTAATGTGCCTATTAGTAATAAGATCTCCCTAGTGTGCCTCGAAGTAATAAGATCTTCCTAATGTGCCTCTAAGTAATAAGATCTCCCTAATGTGCCTCTAAGTAATAAGATCTCCCCGATGTGCCTCTAAGTAATAAGATCTCCCTAATGTGCCTATTAGTAATAAGATCTCCCTAGTGTGCCTCTAAGTAATAAGATCTCCCTTATGTGCCTCTTAGTAATAAGGTCTCTCTAATGTGCCTCTAAGTAATAAGATCTCCCTAATGTGCCTATTAGTAATAAGATCTCCCTAGTGTGCCTCTAAGTAATAAGGTCTCTCTAATGTGCCACTAAGTAATAAGGTCTCTCTAATGTGCCTCTAAGTAATAAGATCTCCCTAATGTGCCTCTTAGTAATAAGATCTCCCTAATGTGCCTCTTAGTAATAAGATCTCCCTAATGTGCCTATTAGTAATAAGATCTCCCTAATGTGCCTCTTAGTAATAAGATCTCCCTAATGTGCCTCTCAGTAATAAGATCTCCCTAATGTGCCTCTTAGTAATAAGATCTTCCTAATGTGCCTCTAAGTAATAAGATCTCCCTAATGTGCCTCTAAGTAATAAGATCTCCCCAATGTGCCTCTAAGTAATCAGATCTCCTCAATGTGCCTCTTAGTAATAAGATCTCCCTAATGTGCCTATTAGTAATAAGATCTTCCTAGTGTGCCCTCTAAGTAATAAGATCTCCCTAATGTGCATCTAAGTAATAAGATCTCCCTAATGTGCCTCTCAGTAATAAGATCTCCCTAATGTGCCTCTTAGTAATAAGATCGCCCTAATGAGCCTCTTAGTAAGAAGATCTCCCTAATGTGCCTATTAGTAAGATCTCCCTAATGTGCCTCTCAGTAATAAGATCTCCCTAATGTGCCTCTAAGTAATCAGATCCCCGTAATGTGCCTCTAAGTTATAAGATCTCCCTAATGTGCCTCTAAGTAATCAGATCTCCTCAATGTGCCTCTAAGTAATAGGATCTTCCCAATGTGCCTCTAAGGAATAAGATCTCCCTAAGGTGCTTCTAAGTAATAAGATCCCCCTTATGTGCCTCTAAGTAATAAGATCTCCCTAAGGTGCTTCTAAGTAATAAGATCGCCCTAATGAGCCTCTAAGTAATAAGATCTCCCTAATGTGCCTCTCAGTAATTAGATCTCCCTAATGTGCCTCTAAGTAATCAGATCTCCGCAATGTGCCTCTAAGTAATAAGATCTTCCCAATGTGCCTCTAAGGAATAAGATCTCCCTAAGGTGCTTCTAAGTAATAAGATCGCCCTAATGAGCCTCTTAGTAAGAAGATCTCTCTAATGTGCCTATTATTAAGATCTCCCTAATGTGCCTCTAAGTAATCAGATCCCCGTAATGTGCCTCTAAGTTATAAGATCTCCCTAATGTGCCTCTAAGTAATAAGATCTCCCTAATGTGCCTCTAAGTAATCAGATCCCCGTAATGTGCCAAGTTATAAGATCTCCCTAATGTGCCTCTAAGTAATCAGATCTCCTCAATGTGCCTCTAAGTAATAAGATCTTCCCAATGTGCCTCTAAGTAATAAGATCTCCCTAAGGTGCTTCTAAGTAATAAGATCCCCCTTGTGTGCCTCTAAGTAATAAGATCTCCCTAATGTGCCTCTAAGTAATAAGATCTCCCTTATGTGCCTCTAAGTAATAAGATCTCCCTAATGTGCCTCTTAGTATTTTTAAGGCTCAAAACGAAGGACTCGCTTGCTAGAAGAAGGGGGAAACCTTTCTCTCGAATATTTCCTCTGAAAGAACTTCTTTTTTCGTTTGGTGGGACGCCACCGGTAAAAGTTTGAGAATCACTAGATTCAAGGAACGACCAGCGCCACTATTCCATTCTAGCCTTTGTGTACATTAAAGGTCTCTCCTGTGAAACCATTTTTTTTAGTGTAGTAAGATACACTAGCGCCCTCTTAACATTCTTGGTTCAACTGGAGCAATATCTATGAAACCTACATTACTTTGAATACTTTCTTTGCCATCAAAGAAATTTAAGTCTTTATCTAGTCCAACCAATGCTAATTATATCACTTACGTGTTCGGTGTGAGTAGGGCGAATGGCGCTCTCGCTCATGAGGTGTGAGGGGCGAATCGCGCTCTTCGTCATGAGATGTGAAGTGGGTACTGTGCGCACGATCGCTAGATGTATAGGGTAGGTCGTACTCTCGGTCACGGGATGTGAAGTGCGTTTTATGATCTCGGTCGCTAGATGTATAGGGTAGGTTGTACTCACGGTCTCGTGATGCGTAAGACACGAGCTCTCTGTCCTGTGATGTGAAGGTCTGACTGTCCACTAGGTTACGTTCTCTGATAGCTGTGTCTCTCTCAGGGGCTGAAATGAAGCTCAGTATTAGAATGAAATAGCCAGAGCAGGACACTCATTTAGAACCAAACTTCATGACATATAATTATAACAAGTAATTTGACGTTGACGAGAATAGTATGCGACGTTTTAGTGTGTCCATATCGCGGCTATTTAGACGCGGGCCGTTTTGGCGCTAGAAGGTTTGATAAAACACAAAAACATTTTTTTTTGTAATATTAGTAAAGTTCCCCTTTCATACCATGCGGTATAAAAGGCAGATGATGTTAAGGTCATCTGTTTCTTTAGCCAATGGTTAACGAGCAGGGTGCCATGTGGCCACCACAACGACCAACCGCCTTAACTTTCGTCAATTTAAGTCAGGTAACCATTTATAGTTAGGTGGACTCAAGGGCGCCATAAAAGCGCCACAAAAATCCCGAAATTCAAAATCCCAGTATTAATCAAGTTTTAAACCCAGGACCTCAGGATCGGAAGTCAAGCACTTCACTTCTCAGCCACCGCGCCAACCTTTTTGTTATTGTAAATAGTCATATAATATATCAGAAGTGCAGTTAGATACAACACCCATTGTTATTGTAAATAGTCATATAATATATCAGAAGTGCAGTTAGATACAACACCCATTGTTATTGTAAATAGTCATATAATATATCAGAAGTGCAGTTAGATACAACACCCATTGTTATTACATGATCCATCCCCCAACCAAAACAAATGACGACCTCTTTATAAATGCATATTGCGAACTATGAATGGCAGCTTGGTTGTGTGCTATGTTCTCGCGACTGTCGTCTCTATTGACCCGGGTTCGAACCTTGCCCTTAGTTTTCCCCCGTCCTGTGGAGAAAGTTTAGGTTAGGAAGAATAACCAGTTCTGTAGGAAGATCAAGAACATTTAAAGCATACAAACTATGAAAGATCAGACACCTACCTAAGACCATAATAGTGACAATATCACCCCCCCCCCCAAAAAAAAATAAATCATAAACTAGCTGTGCACAGCGCACATAATGAAATTCATCGTTTTCTTTTGAATCATTTTCTTTTAGTTGATAATACCATAATTTAAAGAAACCATTTTAGTGTACACAAATATTGTATCATTGTTTCTTTTCCATGTTGTTTTTGGCCCCCCCCCCCCCCAACACACGCTTTGTGCGGTAGTGATATAACAATTATTACACATCAAACTTAAATCCCAAATCTAATGAACAAAAATAAACGATTGTTCTTTACATGAGACATACATTACAGGCAATTTAAGCACAAACTGACACAAATAACATAGATATGCCTCATTGATTTAATTAAATAATAAAATGAACACATATATATATATAATGTGTCTAAAACATTTTGCGCCAAAACGTTCCGCGTCAAAACGGCTGCACCAAAACGACCATAGCGTCAAAATGGACGCGCCAAAAAAGTTCTGCTGTGTTTAGAAAAAAAAACATTTTCTTTTGCTAAGTCAATTTTGAAATTGCCAACTCGGTGTATCATTGCAAACACCCCTTTTAGTGCTATAGTGAGAGACGTCGTTAGAATTATCTTAGGCATTTACAAAGCTCACTACCATATTACCAATAAAAAAGTATGGTATAGCTTGCAAAGTAATAATAAAGGACTCCGAATCAACATCTGAAACAGTACATTCAGGTGTACATCAGGTGTACTATAAGAAACCAAAGTGTACATTCACACCAGACTCACTCATAATTTACATGTGACAAAGTTTATATCAGATTGTTCTTATTTAATGATTTGATTGCCAGGGGAACAAAAGAGTGTTTATGTCTGTTTGTCTTTGCTATCGGTGTCTTGTATCTCTTTTGTGATGGTAAAATCACAAAATCCTGACACAAAGTGTGATTCCTTATTTCGAGGATCTTGTTAGCTTGTTTATAGATGTTTGAGAAAAAGCTGCCCCAATGGAGTGTGGAAGTCACATGATTGATCAAATTTAAAAAAAATCAAAGAAATCATTATTGTTTATAAATGAAATATTTGAAAAAAAATCAAACAATGCTTTTTAACCATAACTACACCAATATTAAAATATGCATCTGCTGTTCGGCACTTCTCAAATCAAGAAACCACTAAGAAACTAGAATAGGAGCAAAATACAGCCGTGATATTTATAACTTATGAATATTCACATTAGGTCAGAGTAACACATTAAACTAAAAAACACTTCAAGATAGAAGACTTAACAAGTAAAGTAGCTCTAAAACATAAACCATGATTTACTAATTATAAAAACACAGCTTAATAAAACACTTTGACAGACACAAAGAGACTAAAGCACTTTTCTTATACGATATAGGACAAAGTCGTACAAATGCTGCTTCTCCATTAGTGCGATTAGATCATGGAACGGGTTGCCTGAATCAGCCAGGAAAACCAATGACTTAAAGAGTTTAAGTCACCGATTAACATGAACGACTAGATAGCCCCATGGATACACGCAATTATCCTCTGTTATAAAAGAATGTAATTTTAAAGATAATATAATTATAATAGTAATAATTATAATAATATTAGTCCCCTGTAATCAACATTGGTTTAAGAAGATTATTGCCATTTGAAAAAGGGAACTCACTCAGGCAGAGATAACACATGCATTCATTACACAACTTGTTACTTGTCTCAAGCCATCCAGGCAGCGGGGGTTGTGGAAGACCAGCAGCCCTACGAGCTTTCTGTGCAAACATAGACAAAACAAGAAAAATATTTTAAAAATACTTTTATATAAAGTGTAATTGTATCAATTAGTCATGTAATTACATTTCTAATACATCTAGACTTAACAATAATAAATCTGTTTGATTAGAAATACTCTACTGTTTTTGTTTAGCGCAATTTCATGCTTTTAGCTTTCTCGATAGGCTATGATTCTATCACTTTGTCTCAACAATTGTAAGCATAACAATACACCCTCTGTTTTATGATTCTATCACTTTGTCTCAACAATTGTAAGCATAACAATACACCCTCTGTTTTATGATTCTATCACTTTGTCTCAACAATTGTAAGCATAACAATACACCCTCTGTTTTATGATTCTATCACTTTGTCTCAACAATTGTAAGCATAACAATACACCCTCTGTTTTATGATTCTATCACTTTGTCTCAACAATTGTAAGCATAACAATACACCCTCTGTTTTATGATTTTAACATTTTAGCATCACAAAGGAGATATAAGACACCGATCACAACAATACAAAAGACACAAGAACTCTTCTGTTCCTTAGGCGATTAAGTCGTTCAACAAAATGCTTGTTGTAAACTAGAAATGAAGGTAAGAATGTATGTTTTGTGTGCTAACGTATCAATTATTTGCTAATAATATTGTTATTTGATATTGTTATTTGTAATGGACAATTGTAAAACAAATCTCCTCGCGGATAATAAAGATCATTATTACAAAGCTTATATTAATTCAGGATGTCTATCTGGCAAAAGTTCTGTAGGCGTTATTTCTCCCACTCCAGGATCAAATTAAACTTTGGGCAAATATTCATTGACATAGAAAAGACATGAATAAAAAGGATTAACCAATTAGTCATTGAACTACCGGTAATGAATTATTTTGTTTGATACTGAAGACGACAAAATAATCCTTCAGGATTCAGATATGGCTAAATATGTAGGCTTTGGTCCCCTAATATTATTGTTTCCATTATTTATTTATGCCCATTCTCAAATCAAATTGAAATAATTTTAAAAAGTTATTCATTGTACCTAACAAAAAAAAACGAATCAATTAAAAAACAGCAACCTATTATTCAATTAATTATTAGTAATTAATCATTTTGTTTGATATTGAATTAAGGAAATTACATCTACATTATTGATAGAAATAGTTTTGAGTGTGGAGTTCTTCCCCTTAGATAATCTTGTTTTATATATCTTTCGCTTGTTGTTATTATTTGTTCCACTTTTAATTAAGTGTTTTTTTCTTATTGTCACGATTATCAATGATGCTAATGTTACGATCTTTTATGATGTTGGATGTCACGTTGAAGATTATCTTAATCTCAACAGCTCAATCAATGATCGTGATTGCCGAGGATTTAGAAATCGTCAGCTGATAGGATGATCATTTAGAAGTTGCTAGTTGATAAGATGATCGTCTAGAAGTTGCTAGTTGATAAGAGGATCATCTAGAAGTTGCTAGTCGATAAGACGATCTAAATATGTTATTATGAAATTCAATGAAGAAACTTCTTGAAATTCAATGAAGAAACTTCTCCTCGTCAAATACAAATACTTTAATTCAGAACTTGGAAAAGCTATTCGCAAATAATTACAATGATATACTGTGATAGAATAAAACACAAATTATATTTCCTACTAGTTTAAATGATCTACACAATAATATTATCCTGTCATCTTTCTTTGAGTTCCAACACGAGACTGGCGGTAATATCTAGAATCTTCTCCTTAGACCTTTGGGCGTTACCATGTGACTAATATCTCTTTGTCGCTTGGTTAATCAATTGACCAATAAAATATAGATCAGCGTACAATAATTAATATTTCTAACCAATCACATTCACTCCAAAACAGAAGTTTGTTGCATGCTGGAATTTCCCCAGCTAGCTGATCTAGCCGGCAGACCTTGGGCTAAAAAGGGGCGACGTAAGATGAACTCAATGGAGTACCGATGGAGTAGTGGGTGGCGATCACTTGTACCACTCCCCCTCCCCCCTGTGACTGGAAGTTCTTTGTTAAGTCCAGTAGGGAATCGGCGCCGAAGGAGCCGTTATCCTCATTGATCGATAGAAAGGCTTTTATCCAACGGACAGGATTGGGCACGGAGTTCTTCACCCCTTGTCCTGTCTGAGGGCCCCCAGCAGTGACGGCCATGGTAAGGGTGACTTAGCCCTCCGCACCTCGGTCCTGGGTCCACTCACTATAAGTGGCCGAGGGCAGCGCTGACCATGGGGAGTTTATCTCATATTCCTATACTGTAACCGCCACGGGTCACTGCTGTCGGCCTCCTTTGTGGAATTTTGTGGCGGACTTTTTGGACCGGGTTGCTGGGTATTTGTTACATCCCCACCTCGAGTGAGATAAGAACAAATACAAAATCAGACCCAAGGTATCCTGCAGGGGCCTTGTTCACGTCCCGTTCTTAGCCTTTCTAGTTCCTTTACTAGACGTATCCACAGAGGCGCCACGCTGAGGCGACGGGTGCTGAATCTTCCGTGACTGGGGGTTAGTTATGTTCCCTATCGCTTTCACTGACGGACGTTTTCATAAGGGTGCCACCATGAAGCTACAGAACATGGGTTTCCTCTGTCCTTAAACCCAGACTTAATTTTTGAATCTAGGATGACTTTAAGTTTATTTGCCTCGATGGGGAAGCAAATAATGGAGGGGGGCGGACTTTGGGTATACACACACAAACATAAATTAGAGGTAATGATCAATGACAACAGAGCCAAGGTAACAGCATGACTGGGGGGTAAGGACATCACATATATCTCACACGCTCTCCACGTGCCTTCCACTCACCCGAACGTTGACGATCTTGGTCCTCCGTTTGTAAACTCTGGAGCAGTGGATGCACAGTAAGAGCAGCACCACTACGAACAATAGGAAGAGGACAAAGAGAGAGATGAGCATGTTCCGGATGTCCCAGGTCGTCTTCTCGTTCACCGCGGCAGCAGCCGATGGTTTGTCGCCATCTTCGGCCTCCTTGGCTTCAGCCTGACCGGTTGATAGAATAAAGATCAAACAACAAGAAGGCAGTAGATCAATTAATTTTTGCACGTGTGTGTGTGTATATATATATAAATTATATATATATATATATAACACTCATTTCTAAAGTAACTCCTGCCATGTTCATGTATTCAAATCAGCTAATTACTAAAGTCTACAATAATTATTTTAATAACTGCAGCTATTCATTCATTTTCAAGTGTGAATACTAAAGTTAGTAGTGAAGTAGATATTATTATTTTTTCACTTTACTGTGGCAATATAGATCAAAATTCTAAAATGTATTCAGCTAATACTTCTTCATCCAGGCTTTATACGGGTCAAGCTATTAACTAAATGGCAACCAGTCCAACTCTTGGCATTCACGTATAACTCATATATTGGGTCCGGCGGAACAGTTATCATTGACAGGAGATGGGGCAAAAGCGAGCGATCGGCGTCCAAACCATTAACATTCATGCAGGAGGGGCTCGTCAGCCTTGGCTGGCTACCCAGAAAGAAAACTGTAATTCAAACTTCAACTACCACGCAGCTTTACCAAAAAACAAGGGGAAATCCTTCGGGGAAACGGCAGGAGCCAGCGACTCTTAAGCATCTTGCTGCACAGTGCTACACCCTTGCAGAGCCAGCAATTCAGCTGATCCTAAACTGTATCAGCACTTGCCGTTCCATTGGATACATCAGTGCGTTGAGATGGGGGAACTGCTGTGTAGGCAACATCGTTCCGACTATAGCCGATGCCTAGACATTCATTTCTTTTTTATGACATCATCCATGACATATACATTATTTGTATAATCAATAATATATTTGTAAATACCACTGACTCACTCAATGATTCATTGATCAAGAAATCTCATCAACTGTCGTACGGATCCGTATGAAATTTAGTACTCAGGTTTCGTTTACCTCCTAGACGCTTGCTACGAACCGGTTGTGACAGATTCGCAATCTGACGACTACTATTCACGAAAAACCCTCAAGCTTTCTATCAAACCTTTGTATTTTACTTTCGGTATTTCCCCAAAAGGCTCATAGAGTCTACGAAGGACTAACTGCGTTGGTGGAGGAAGCGGATAAGTAAAAGTGATACTGGAGTCAATGGGCCCAGAGAGATAGAGAGAGAGAGAGAGAGAGAGAGAGAGAGCCTGCGTGAACATCAATGGGCGTAGCCGCTGTGTATTTGTATAATGTATAAAATTATGTTTTATACCTCACCAAAATCTTTCTTAACGTTAGAGAAATAGTTGCTTCGTGCATACATTGTACAACAGTTTTGAGATATATAAGAAGGCTAATTCGAGGCTAATATTATTGTGTATCTTCACATTAAAAAAATATATTATTTAGAGAAAAATGTTTTTGTTTTTAAAGCATTAGTAAAGGAATCTTGATTAAAGTCAATTAAACTAATACAAACTTATGATCATGGATAGCAACAGTGCACATTTTATTCTAGTGTTTAAATAAAATCAACATTAAAGAAATAATACGATGGAGCAGAAGTTCTCAAACTTTTTCGACCCGGGGACCACATTATATAGTCAAAGTCTCCCACGGACCCCTAAGTGAAAAAAGCTACATAAATGCCTATTATCTAATAAAAATTAAAACTGTAAAAGAAAAAGAATCGTTGAAGGATATTTAAATTGAAAAAAAAAAAAAATAAAGACTTTGATAAACGTGATGAGATTTCGGATATTTCAAAACGCTGCTTCTCTATTAGTATGGAGTCATATGTGATTGGAATATGAGTATATTCACGCAAATAAGGGTTCAAAAACCCAGTCAAAAATATCCAAGTAAATAATGTCTTCAAATCTTTGGTTTAAGGTCGTCATTAAATAGTTCTTAATAGACATAGCCAATTAAACAATAATAAGAAGCGAGTTGATTATTCTTCAAATTATCCGATCGGATAAACTGGCTTTTAGCGAAGAAATCTTTTAAATTGTAAACAATTTTTGTCTTTTTTTCGGACCCCCTACGGTCGTCTCGTGGACCCCTGTAGGGACCGCGTACCACAGTTTGAGAACCACTGCGATATATATATATATATGATAGTCAAGAAAAGGTTAGGCAGACGTTAGAAGTCAGCAGAAGTACGCAAAAGTTATGAGAAGTCAGGCGAAGTTTGCAGAAGTCAGCAAAAGTTAGTAGGAGTAAAAAAAGAATTTGCAGAAGTCATCAGAAGTCAGTAGAGGTTAGCAGAAGTTGTCGAAGGCTAGAATAAGTCAGCAGACGACAGCGTAAGAAACGTGAGTAGAAGTCAAGTAGATGTCTTGGATGATGTATGAAATATCTACTTGGGCTTCTACTTCAGGGTCGGCCTTCTCACACCTAGGCCCCTGGTACCCGGGGAAACACTCACAAATAAAATCATCATTGACCATTTCGCACACCCCGTGAGCACCGCAAGGTTTGTCGCTGCATGTCTCCTTAACGAACTTCGACGTGTCGCAGTTTTTACCTGAGGATTGGAAGAACGGTTTTATGTGAGCTTTATTTAGAGATACTCTGGAATGTGAAAATTATGATGTTATCAAAGTGTGAAAGATAAATTATACCAATAGACAATTTGGTAAGGATGGACTATACATTTTATAGTACCGTAGGCATGTGACCACAAAACTTAAAATGAACAAAAGTCTGTATTTGGTAATGAAATAAAAAGACTTTACAATTATAGAATACATTTAGCATTGATTACTAAAAATAAGTCTGTATTTGGTAATGAAATAAAAAGACTTTACAATTATTGAATACATTTAGCATTGATTACTAAAAAAAAAGTCTGTATTTGGTAATGAAATAAAAAGACTTTACAATTATTGAATACATTTAGCATTGATTACTAAAAAAAAAGTCTGTATTTGGTAATGAAATAAAAAGACTTTACAATTATTGAATACATTTAGCATTGATTACTATTATTGAATACATTTAGCATTGATTACTATTATTGAAATCTCCCATTTTCATTCTTTCCCGCCGCCTTTGTTCTACCCATCCTACCCCTCCCACATTTCCAACAGAAAAAAATAGCCAATTTCAGGCTCGAAGACCCTGATAGAGCAAGATAATAAGTTGATAAATCAAGTTCGATGGGAGACGACTCAATATTGTAATAATCAGGGCTTTCAACATTTTCCATATGTTAGTGACTTCAACTTCTTACAAATATTATATCAACTCTGTCTGTCTGTCTGTCTGTTTGTCTGAAAAGAATTTCATACACGTAATTTCTCCTACTCCCATTCTCGGATCAAGTGGAAAGTTTGCACAATTATTCGTTGTCAACACATGAATCAATAAAAAATTGACCAATTATTTGATCAATAAATCGTAATTAATTGTGTTTTATACGAGACAGAAATAGTTAAGAGGAGATAATTGTAGAGAATTAGGTCGCCTACAAATTTGAAACTAAACAAAAGATAACAATAAAGCCTTTTTATTTTCAGAAGCACTTGTCTAGCTCAGTGACTAATGTATCAGCCTTCCATCAAGGAGGCTTTAACCCTCTAGTTCGAATTCAAATCCACACAAGTGATTGGACCCTAGCGCACTGAGCATACTAAAAGCATGAAATTGCGCTTAACAAAAACAAAATGCTAAGAATATTTTGATTTGCACAAAATTATTATTGTTATTCTAGATCTATTTCAAAACAATTACACGATTTAGTCAAAATAATTGAGACCAATACTCTTAATACTCAGGCATACTTTATAACTTTATATTATTTTTTTTTAGTCTGACGATATCAATTAAAAATTCCCCCCCCCCCCCGGGCCTAAATCAAACAATATTGCTATTGCTTGTATTTGATATATTTTTTTTAGTACTTTTAAATTGTTAATTTGTCCACACATATTAACTGAGAGTTTTAGGATTCCTATGATTCAATGCAAACAACAAGAACAAGTATTGTTCTAACAAGTTTCGGCCCACCTTCGAAGTTTTCTTTACAAACGCAGTGGTAGTGTTCCCCATTGGGTACGCAAGAGCCGCCGTTGAAGCAAGGTTCTTCTGCGCAAGGTTCGATTCGCTTCTGACAAGTCAAACCTCTAAAACCTTCTCGACAAGAACATTTGAACTGGAGGAAGAAAGTAAAGTCAGGATTTGATAAACATTTGAAGCTCCGTTGATTGGTCGGGACGTTCTCAATGACTGGTCGGGACGTTCTCAATGACTGGTCGGGACGTTCTCATTGACTGGTCGGGACGTTCTCAATGACTTGTCGGGACGTTCTCAATGACTGGTCGGGACGTTCTCAATGATTGGTCGGGACGTTCTCAATGATTGGTCGGGACGTTCTAAATGATTGGTCGGGACGTTCTCAATGATTGGTCGGGACGTTCTCAATGATTGGTCGGGACGTTCTCAATGATTGGTCGGGACGTTCTCAATGATTGGTCGGGACGTTCTCAATGACTGGTCGGGACGTTCTCATTGACTGGTCGGGACGTTCTCAATGACTTGTCGGGACGTTCTCAATGACTGGTCGGGACGTTCTCAATGATTGGTCGGGACGTTCTCAATGATTGGTCGGGACGTTCTAAATGATTGGTCGGGACGTTCTCAATGATTGGTCGGGACGTTCTCAATGATTGGTCGGGACGTTCTCAATGATTGGTCGGGACGTTCTCAATGACTGGTCGGGACGTTCTCAATGACTGGTCGGGACGTTCTCATTGACTGGTCGGGACGTTCTCAATGACTTGTCGGGACGTTCTCAATGACTGGTCGGGACGTTCTCAATGATTGGTCGGGACGTTCTCAATGACTGGTCGGGACGTTCTCAATGATTGGTCGGGACGTTCTCAATGATTGGTCGGGACGTTCTCAATGATTGGTCGGGACGTTCTCAATGATTGGTCGGGACGTTCTCAATGATTGGTCGGGACGTTCTCAATGACTGGTCGGGACGTTCTCAATGAGTGGTCGGGACGTTCTCAATGATTGGTCGGGACATTCTCAATGACTGGTAGAGACGTTCTCAATGACTGGTAGGGACATTCTCAATGACTGGTAGGGACATTCTCAATGACTGGTAGGGACGTTCTCAATGACTTGTAGGGACATTCTCAATGACTGGTAGAGACGTTCTCAATGACTGGTAGGGACATTCTCAATGACTGGTAGAGACGTTCTCAATGACTGGTAGGGACATTCTCAATGACTGGTAGGGACATTCTCAATGACTGGTAGAGACGTTCTTAATGATTGGTAGGGACATTCTTAATTAATGACTGGTAGGGACATTCTCAATGACTGGTAGGGACATTCTCAATGACTGGTAGGGACATTCTCAATGACCGGTAGGAACGTCTTCAATGACCGGTAGGAACGTCTTTAATGACCGGTAGGGACGTCTTTAATGCTTGTTAGTGACGCCCTCATCACTAAGACGAGTTTAATATCAGCGATTCTCAATTGATGGGGTGCCTTCATTAAAAGGTGTGCTCAAAGTCAATCATTTTTTTTCATTACTTTTGTTTGGGTGGGGGAGGGGTGAGGAGCGAAGTAGTTGTATTACTTTTGTAGCTCTATTATTTATCAGTCTCATCTCTTGTTTTTTTTTCCCCTCTATTTCACCTGTACTCTTGTTAACACTATGAAGTGTACACTGCAGACGCCAGGAGAATGCGTTTTTAGATCTTATTCTCACCCCCCCCCCTTTTTTTAAAAATAAATCTGGCTAATGTCTGGGAAAAACGTTTGAGATACTCACTGCCTTATGTTATGTTATGTTATGTTATGTTATGTTAGTGTTCTCAACGTTGTTCTGATTGTAATTGTCTCACAATAATCTTGAAGCTAGTCACATTTTGCAAATTTGAAACTTAACTATATAATAATGTTGTGTCTAGCATTCTAATCATTGTTCAATCGCGCAATGGCAAAAGACAAAGTTCAATTGATAATATTGTGATACTTTAAAAAAAAACAACTAATGAAAAAAAAAGTCATCTAACTAAAATGGGGTGACGCATTAGCAGAGCGTTCTGCTGGTGAACTTAAGGTCAGGGGTCAAGTTCTATATAATGAATAGTACATTTTTTTTAAAGCCCTGAATGTATGAAAGTTCTTGATTTCCGCTAGCTGTTCCTAAGTTCCTTTAACATAGGAGATGGAGCAGCGAAGCCAAACGTTGAAAGATGTCTTGTTGATCAAACTGCATTCTGGTTAGACCGTTACTAATTGACTTTAAAGACACATATCTGACCGTGATAGCGGACAATCATATAATAGTCTAATAATAATAATAATAATAATAATAATAATAATAATACTATGGGAACCTATGCTTGGAGATTAAGAGTCTATGGAAATTGTCCAAAATAACAATATACCCCATTGTTATATCAACCGAGGGGATAATAACAACAGATCTCACAAACACCTTCAAGGCCCTTAACATTCCTAGGAACATCCTCGTTGCCTGTCAGAGGGCGGTACTGCTGCTGACCTGCCACATCACCAGAAAATTCCTCAGTGGAAACTGTTAAAAGGACTACGATGAATTTTGTTTCTCTTTAGCGAAACTCGACCCTGGCAGCGCCAGAGAATGACTACTCGTTCATTTCTAACATAATAATAATAATAAGGTCTCACATATGACTGAATGAGCATAAGGTCTCATATGAGACTTATTGAACATAAAGTTTATACATGACTGATTGAACGCAACATCTTCTACATGACTAAAAGAACATATGGTTTCATATATGACTGATTGAACATAAGGTCCCATATAGGACTAATTGAACAAAAGGTCTCCTATATGACTGATAGAACATAAAGTCTCCTATATGACAGAACATAGCTCTTATATCTGACTGATTGAACATATTTCTAAACGACCATACCAGGCTTCATATCTGACTGATTGACCAGCTTTATTTTCACCAAATACCATTTCACATGTTTCTTGCAAACGAAATCAACATACATTAGTGCGGTCAATACCTCTTGAGGTCCTCCAGGATAGCTTAGGTCAATGCACTGTCCTCCGTTTAGACAAGGAGTGTCGTCACAGACTCCTTCTTCTCCTCGTACTGTCACGTGGTCGGAAACGATCATGACGACAACCAGGCACAATATGGCGCCTGTGATGTCCATCTGAAGTAGAGGAAAACATGGCGAGTCAATCAATTCGGAATTAAGGGAAAACTGAAATCCAAATATCTCACGAGAATCAAAGAAAACATTAACATTGACGGACGCTGTGCAACACAAAAGTAGTCCATCCTCTAAAATAACAAAGAAAAGAAACACCGCGTGGAAGATATCCACATGTGGAGATTCTATAGGGATCACCAGCAATTTATTATTACTAATGGTACATTTTCTTTTCTCCACTTCTCTTGAAACTAAAGAATAAAAAAAATTGTATTGAAATTAGAAAATGAAGTCTTGAGGCTAAAATCAAAAGAATTTCTTGAAGCGTAGACATTTCAAAACTAACAATCAGTAGGGCGACATTAAAATGGGCCTGCTTTCGTTGGACAGCTGTTATTGAATCTCAGAACTACTTTTTGTGTGTGTGTGTGTGTGTCTTTCATGCGCTACATCAGTGGACTAAAATTGAATCTAAAGTTGTCCACCTTAAAAATATTTTTTTATACGCCAGTGTTTCTCAAACCGTCATTAGTGAATCCCCCTCTATCCATATCCAGAAAAATTACATTTGTGACCCCTCACCCCCCAAATCTCAGCTAGCTAGCGCTAGCTAGCTTCACTAATGGGATCTGGAGCGGAGCCCCGGCGCCAAATGTTTTACCTGCATCCTCAATTTTAAGAATTTCCTTTTTCTCTGTCAACAACGCACTGACCATCAAGTGGAAAGCGCCGGTCAATAAAAGTTAAACTAAGTAGAGTTGTGGGTACGGGCCGATGTTGAATTGTGAGAAACATTCAAGGCAGTAAATTAGAAGTACATTTGTGATGGAGGTGATTGTTTTAAGAACATCAACAAGTCGTCTTGTAGCGGGCCTGTTTTGTTCACGTAAACAGAACGATGGTATGTCGCCGCTCGGTAGAAGTTTTACCGTTCTGACGTGTAAGAGAATATAGAATCGCATTGGTAGCGACGTATTACAGTGTATTCTTAACAAACACAACTTTGATTTGGTTTTGTTGGAGATAAAAGGGGCATCCATTGAAGATGAAATGATGTCACTTTAAATCTTTAAATATAGGTACCGGTAATGATTTCGTTTATACTTGACGAATGAACTCTTAGAAATGCATGTAAATGCAAGTGATTTAAACAAAACGCTTTCAAACTTTTCTTTATTAGCTCGCCGCGCGCCCCTGGGGGTCGCCCTACAGTTTGAGAAACGCTGGTAGACGCCCATACACTCAACAAAAACAAAATCATAATAATTTATCTTTTTGAGGTCGAATTTAACACGGGATGGCCTTTTGGTGACTTTTCACATCTGTGACTAAATTTAACATTCTTCGTCATAATCTTATTCAAACCTCATTGGGAGCCCTCAACTCAAGAAAACAGAAAGAAGCTTGAACAAATACAAAATAGAACAGTGAGATTTATACCTAACGAATATTGCAATTTGATGAGAGTAACACCATGAGTAAAATCACAAAACCTAGAGACTCTTCATGAGAGAAGAATAAAAAGTCAAGTAGCTATAAATACTATAATGCATAAAACACCTAACCATAATTTACAAATAGAAAAACTAATGAAATACTCAGATAGACACAAAGTTAGAGGCGCACATCATACTCCATACGTTAGAACAAATTCCTACAAGTGCTCCTTCTTCCCTGGTGCCATTAGAGAATGGAAAGAGTTGCCGGAATCAGCCACGAAAACCAACAACTTGGCAAAGTTTAAGTCATTGATTTACAAGTATGACTAGATTGACACATGAAATGCCTAGGACGTAATTTTTTTTTTAAGTAACGTCTGCAATATATAAGATAGATATAACTATTCTTTTTAAAAACTCTTCTTGAAATCAATTTTAAATCTTATATTAAAAACACATTTTTGACTTTACATTTGGATCTAGACTAGATCTATATGGGCAAGATATAGAAATCTTGATCTAAAAGCTGTAGATCTAGATCTACACTGAAACATTGTTTTGTTTAGTATCACTGTGACTGTTCTCAGTTAACGAGCCTCGATGTATTTTAAGACTCACAAGTTACGCAGTGTGACTTGTTCCCAGCAGCGACAACATCGTGGAGAGACTGGGGAACGTTGGACTACAGCCGGGAAAAACATTGAAACGAGTGAGCTTGCAAGGAAGATAAACCCATAAAAACATATCTCATTCATTTTAGAACTGGGTTATCGGCCATTTTGCTTTCACAACTTGATGCTTTCAAGGGAAGTGCGTTTCAGAGCATAAAATAAAATGTTAGCCTACACTCCTTAAAAGAGTGTTTCTCAAACCTTTACCTGTCACGCCCCCCCCCCCCCCAAAGACGAATGAAAGCCCTTTTTTCCTTATTTACAATATATTTGGAAGCAAAATTTACGTTATAGATCTAGATCTAGTCTAGAGTTAGGTAGTTCGATAAAAAATTTCAAACTCAAACTACAGCACTAAAACCTATATTGCTATATGGTTGAAAAGGATTTGTGCTCTAGCTCACTACCTGTGTGGCTTTTTACTTCTCGAGAGACGATCTTATTCCTTTGCAACTTCTTGTGTGACTCCAGAGGCCAACCTTGATACACAGCTGCGATCGCAGGTTGGGCATATATAATCACCAGGCGCCGTTGCATTTTCACCCTTCTTTCTGCTTCTGTTGTGTATGACATCTGCAATCCGAGACCCTTCCTTTATACTCTCTCTCCATGTGGATCTATCCAGTGCTACTTTTTCCCAGCTGCTAGTGTCGATTTTGAAGAGCTTCATGTTGCGTTTGCATACATCCGTATAACGTAAATGTGGGCGACCAGCGGCTCTCCTGCCTTCTATTAGATCGCCATACAGAATGTCCTTTGGAAGTCGACCTACTGGCATTCTACGAAAGTGGCCAAGCCAGCCAAGGCGTCTGCTGCTGATAACAGAGCGGATGTCCTGGCACCCTGCTCTTCGTAGCACTTCCTCATTGATTAATTATCGTATCTCACTACCACAA
Organism: Biomphalaria sudanica; assembly: GCA_036873155.1. NCBI lineage: Eukaryota > Metazoa > Mollusca > Gastropoda > Planorbidae > Biomphalaria > Biomphalaria sudanica. The sequence continues at coordinate 745,535 of JAZGLO010006691.1, forward strand.
ATTATATTGTTACAAATGACCAGTGACAGGAAGAGGTTAACGTGTGACCCCGGCGAGATAACACAGGAGCGAGTGTTTTCTGGAATCTACATGTATAAACAAAGACAGGATGTGACGTGTCCTTACGTGTTGTGTCAGAAGGTACTAGCAATGTCCAGTGATAGATAGAGGTCACAACTTGTGACCCCGGCAAGATGACACTGCAGCTGGTGGTCTCTGAAATCTACATGTATAAACAAAGACAGGATGTGACGTGTCCTTACGTGTTGTGTCAGAAGGTACTAGCAATGTCCAGTGACAGATAGAGGTCACTACGTGTGACCCCGGCAAGATGACACTGCAGCTGGTGGTCTCTGGAATCTACATGTATAAACAAAGACGGGGTGACGTTTCCTCGCGTGTTATTCCAGAAGATACTAGCAGTGTTTGTGCAACTTTGGAGGAGCGATTAAGGACTCTATATAAGCCAGAGAGTTAATGTGAAAGTGAGTCGTATGGAGTCGTTGGTAGAATCGTGGTACAGTCTTCGTTACTGTTGTCTACTGTGCGAGACAGTGGAAGAGAAACGTGTAGGACTCGATGCAAGTTAACTAGGGTAGAGTTAACTGGAGTGGACTACTGTCGTTTAAGTCTATACAGCGAACTACAGTGGACTTGAGCCGTTACAGTCGATACAGACGATGTAAGACGTGTACGGCTCTGATTCGGTAGACTTGAGTACGACTTGGTTCAGCTTTGGGAGACCTGAAGCGACACTGGGAAGTGTGTCGTTGGTCTGTTCTGTGGAATACGGCTCGATGCAAGTTTAGAAGAGATGAATTGCAACGAAGTGAAGAGATGAATTGCAACAAAGTATAGCTAACTGTAAACTGACAGATATTGTACAGTCTTCTACGCTACATGTTACAGTACCAAATTGTTAGAGTTAATAGTCAATAAAGTTATATGAAACTGAAAGTTGAGTCGTCAAGTTCTTTGCAGTGTTTTTATTTGTGTGCCTATTAGTACATTTAGAAAGAAGATTCAGAAATACGTAACAGTATTAAATTGTAAAGTACGGAAGTAGGTCAATAATAGTTTTTTATTCGTTTTGCCAATTTATCTAATTTAATAAGAAGATTGAATCTTAACCATTCTTTGTTTTAGTTTCTCTTTATTACATGTACCAATTTATTAATTTCGAATGTATAGATAAGGTTAATAATTATTATTTAAAGAAATATAAGTGCACGGTAAATAAATTTATAGAAGGCGCCTGGCTGAGTGATAAAGCGTTGGCTTCAGGGCGCCTCTAAGTCCATCCAGCCCTAATGGGTACCTGACATTAGTTGGGGAAAAGTAAAGGTGATTGGTCGTTGTGCTGGCCACATGACACCTTGGTTAACCGTGAACATTTACATCATCTGCCCCATAGATCAGCGGTTCTCAACCTGTGGTCCGCGGCCCACTAGTGGTCCGCGGACATTTGCCTGGTGGTCCGCGAGCAAAACCCGAATTGCATGCTTTTTAAAAAATAAAAAATATGAAAAATAATAGAATTAAAGACATGAAAAAGAATATATGAAGTCAGTTTTAAAATTATTGATTTTAAATCGCTAGATGGCGATAGCGCAAAAGTGCGTTTCGATTTTATGTTTACTCTAAGTTTTAGTTACACCGGAAATCAGATGGGCCCTGGTGTCTTCCCGTTTATATTGACATTCAAAAATACGCTTTTTTATTTGAAAACGAATCAAAATAATTAAATTGATTGAACACATGGATAAATTTTTAATAAAGAAAGCAACCGAACATAAGGACAACGATGATGATTTCTCTGACTCATCTTCACAACCTGAGTGTGAATCAAATGCAGTTCCGGAGAAAAAAAGACGAACTCCCATACGACGGTATGATGAAAAGTATTTGCGCTTTGGGTTTATATGCGTCTTAGTAAATAATCAACCCAGACCACAGTGTGTAATATGTTCACAAATTCTTGCAAATGAAGCGATGAAACCTGCGAAACTCCGAAGACATCTTAAAACGAATCATACTGACTGCTCGGAGAAACCATTGGAATATTTTATGCGCAAGAAACATTCACTTGGTATTCAGAAGTCTTGCATACTCCAAGCAACTAAAGTCAATGAGAAGGCTTTAAGAGCATCATTTTTAGTGGCTATCCGAGTTGCACAGGCCAAAAAGCCTCACACAATTGCAGAAACTCTGATAATGCCTGCTGCTATAGATATGTGTCGAGAGATGTTTGGTGATGCCTTGGCAAGTAAACTGAAAACAATTCCACTTTCAAACGACACAATTCAACGACGTATAGCTTTGGCGGCAGCTGACGTTGAAGAACAGTTGATTTCAAGGCTGCAAGATTCTAAACAATTTGCTGTTCAGTTGGACGAATCAACGGATGTTTCCGGCCAGGCACAATTAATGGCTTATGTCAGATATATCTGGATGGATGAAGTTGAAGAAGATTTTTTGTTTTGTAAAGCTTGTCCAGGTCACATAACAAGTGCAGAACTTTTTGCTATCCTTGATAATTTTATGGCAGCCAATGGCATCGAATGGTCCTGGTGTATCGGAGTGTGCACGAATGGTGCTGCAGCAATGACTGGAAAACGAACAGGCTTGTGGGAACGTGTGCGTTCTAATGTGCCAACTGCCACATTTACGCACTGTATGATTCATCGGGAAAGTCTTGCGAGTAAAAGAATGAACGCGGACTTGGAATCTATTTTTGATCAGGCCATAAAAATTGTTAATTTCATCAAGGCTCATCCATTGAATTCTCGTCTCTTTGCTTCATTATGTTCGAATATGGATTTTGATCATGAGCAGTTACTGATGCACACTGAAGTTCGCTGGTTATCAAGGGGAAAAGTGTTTAAGAGACTGTTTGAATTACGTGATGCTGTGTGAGAGTTTCTTGTTAGTAAAAATTCACAGCTTGTTGTTCATTTGAATGAAAATTCATGCTGTTCTGGCTTACTTGGCCGACATTTTTGAACAGCTGAATAAACTCAATTCATCTCTGCAAGGGAAGCACACAAACTTAATTACCCTCAGTGATAAAGTGTCTGCTTTTACGAAAAAACTTGCTCTGTGGAAGACAAGATTATTTCCGGGTAACTTTGAAATGTTTGATCAATTGCATGAATTCACCGAGAAACCAGAAAATGCTGAAATCAACAAGCCCGAGTTGGTGAAATTGATTTCTGAACATGTTCAATCATTGCTGGATCAATTTAACTTCTACTTTGGTGATTTGAACGTTGAGAGTTTTTCGTGGGTTTCCAGTCCGTTTCTTGCACACATTGATTCATTAAATTTACCACCATCGGAATTAAACCAATTCATTGAACTGACCAGTGATACTACGTTAAAGATGATGCATCCGAGAGTGAGCTTGATGAAGTTTTGGACACAAGCTTCGCATGAGTATCCAGAACTGTCTCAGAAAGCTTTCAAAATAATTTTACCCTTTGCAACATCATATCTTTGTGAATGTTGATTTTCTGCACTGGTTACAATTAAAACAAAATATCGTTCACGGCTTGAAGTCGAAGATGAACTCCGACTGAGTCTTTCAAGCATTACACCTCGTTTGGACAAGCTGTGCTCAAATTTGCAAGCTCAAGGCTCGCACTAAAATTAAATGTAGCATTGTTTCTAATCCTAACTGTTGTTAGCAGTAAGACTGATATTTGTTCATTACAAAAGGATGAAAAAGTTGAAACATTTATTAAAATATATAATAAATGATTTTAAATATCAACTTTATATTTTTTTTTATAAAACTATATAAATTTCTAGTGCGCCAGTAGCAAAACTTTTAGTAGTGGTCCGTGACTGAGACACACATTTTTAAGTGGTCCTTGAATCTCAAAAGGTTGAGAACCGCTGCCATAGATCACTTGGTCTAAAAGAAGAACTTTACTTAATAAATATATAAAAAAAAAATTGTAATTGAAAAAGTACTTATGTTTGATAAAAATTCATTTTGAAAGAGTCAAACTTTAAAAGAGCAAAATTAAATTTATTTCATTATTATTAATATTTTAGTGCGTTGTTTTGAACACGGTCTTTAAAGTATTTCCATTGGCTTAAACGTTGATTTGAACATGGTCTTTAAAGTATTTACATTGCTTAAACGTTTTGATTTGAACACGGTCTTTAAAGTATTTCCATTGCTTAAACGTTTCGATTTGAACACGGTCTTTAAAGTATTTCCATTGGCTTAAACGTTGATTTGAACACGGTCTTTAAAGTATTTCCATTGCTTGATTTGAACACGGTCTTTAAAGTATTTCCATTGCTTGATTTGAACACGGTCTTTAAAGTATTTCCATTGCTTGATTTGAACACGGTCTTTAAAGTATTTCCATTGATTGATTTGAACACGGTCTTTAAAGTATTTCCATTGCTTGATTTGAACACGGTCTTTAAAGTATTTCCATTGCTTGATTTGAACACGATCTTTAAAGTATTTCCATTGCTTAAACGTTGATTTGAACACGGTCTTCAAAGTATTTCCATTGCTTGATTCGAACGCGGTTTTTTGAAGTATTTCCATTGCTTAAACGTTGATTTGAACACGGTCTTCAAAGTATTTCCATTGCTTGATTTGAACACGGTCTTCAAAGTATTTCCATTGCTTGATTTGAACACGGTCTTTAAAGTATTTCCATTGCTTGATTTGAACACGGTCTTTAAAGTATTTCCATTGCTTGATTTGAACACGTCTTTAAAGTATTTCCATTGCTTGATTTGAACACGGTCTTTAAAGTATTTCCTTTGCTTGATTTGAACACGTCTTTAAAGTATTTCCATTGCTTGATTTGAACACGGTCTTTAAAGTATTTCCATTGCTTGATTTGAACACGGTCTTTAAAGTATTTCCATTGCTTGATTTGAACACGGTCTTTAAAGTATTTCCATTGCTTGATTTGAACATGGTCTTTAAAGTATTTCCATTGCTTGATTTGAACACGGTCTTTAAAGTATTTCCATTGCTTGATTTGAACACGGTCTTTAAAGTATTTCCATTGCTTTATTTGAACACGTCTTCAAAGTATTTCCATTGCTTGATTTGAACACGGTCTTTAAAGTATTTCCATTGCTTGATTTGAACACGTCTTTAAAGTATTTCCATTGCTTGATTTGAACACGGTCTTTAAAGTATTTCCATTGCTTGATTTGAACACGTCTTTAAAGTATTTCCATTGCTTGATTTGAACACGGTCTTTAAAGTATTTCCATTGCTTGATTTGAACACGGTCTTTAAAGTATTTCCATTGCTTGATTTGAACACGTCTTTAAAGTATTTCCATTGCTTGATTTGAACACGGTCTTTAAAGTATGTCCATTGCTTGATTTGAGCACGGTCTTTAAAGTATTTCCATTGCTTGATTTGAACACGGTCTTTAAAGTATTTCCATTGCTTGGTTTGAACACGGTCTTTAAAGTATTTCCATTGCTTGATTTGAACACGGTCTTTAAAGTATTTCCATTGCTTGATTTGAACACGGTCTTTAAAGTATTTCCATTGCTTGATTTGAACACGGTCTTTAAAGTATTTCCATTGCTTGATTTGAACACGGTCTTTAAAGTATTTCCATTGCTTGATTTGAACACGGTCTTTAAAGTATTTCCATTGCTTGATTTGAACACGGTCTTTAAAGTATTTCCATTGCTTGATTTGAACACGGTCTTTAAAGTATTTCCATTGCTTGATTTGAACACGGATTTATAACTTCGCCCCCTCCTGTCACCACCAACCTGTAGCGGTAAAATCTGTAGAAAACATTGGATTGACAAAAAGATATAAATAAAAGGTCTCTTTGACCACACATAATATTTCTATCAATATAATGCGAAAATACTTTGGAACTAAAATTTGCCCAAGATGTGTCAGGCTGACCAATCAGTGCCCTCACCTCTCATGCACCTGTCTTTTCAGAAGCTAGTCAGCATCATAGTGTAAATAATGAATACAAATACAGATTGATAAACAAAAAGTGAACAAACTAGAAAGAAAAACCCACACATAAACACACACACTCTCTCACTCTCACTCACCTAGCACCTCTCTCTCTCTCTCTCTCTCTCTTATGCATCCAGTTTTCCTCGACTTCTCGAGTCTATTCAAATGTTCGTAACTTTCCCCCCTCTATGAGAAAGAACTTGATGAACAGAAGTGTTTCATTTTCACACACCCCCTTCCTCCCCACAACACCTCCACCAGCCTTGACCTACTTCACCGAGTTTTGTAGATAATTGCCTTGTCTTTCGGTCGAAATGAAAACATTTTGTCCAGAACAAGAAAACAAAATAAGTCGATTTGTCATGGCAGGAGGTCACAGCGCGTCTTTTTTTCTACTTTCTTTCCAGTCGATATCATTCTATCAAATTAGTCTAACACCTAAAACATACTTACATTTTTACATCAAATGTAACTGGTCTAGGTACGCTTTACCTTCAACTGGTAACAGATTACCACGATATGTATAGACTAATTAAAACGTCAAGTTGAAAGGCCCACCATGACATATGGTAAAGCAATGGTAAAACCTAGCAGATCTAGCGATACTCTTCAAAACAAAGATTAATGTACAAATTTATCTACAAATGTAATCTCACTTTTTCTATTTATCAAATGATTAAATAGCGATATTTTAGAAGAAGAAGAATAGTCTGTAATAGTTTTGTGTCGTCTGTCTGTCCGCCCATCCCGTTTAGATCACATAAACTAGAAGATATATTGAAAATCCGACTTAATGATATTTAAGATCTGTGAAAGATCAACGGCTATATTTTTTACTTTTCTGAAAGCGTAACTTTTAATTGTTTAAAATTAAAATATGATAGCAGATTCTCATAAAAATATACAATTTTTACAACTATTCAATATTAATTGTTAAATACAAAGGAGACTATATTAATAAAATAATGGACTATTTCAAATTGACAGTTCAATTAAATAATCATTCCATAACATCAATTAAGGCCAAGTTTACATTGAACTATATCTTCTTTGTAAACAGTTGATTGAATACATAGCAATATAAACAATATAAAAATAATAACATTAACCCTTCTCTGGTACCATGCACTGCAGCCCTCTTTGGACCAACTTAAAAAAAATAAATTCTAATGTTTAGTGACCTCATGTGCCATTTATTTTGTTGGCAAGACCTTCCCGTTACGTTACATATAATAAATCAAAGTATTACCGGTTATTATTATTTCAAAGATTATATCAACTCACTCTGTCTGTCTGTCTGTTTGTCTGAATGTCTGTCTGGTAAAACGTTTGTACACGTTATTTCTCCCACACATCAAGTTAAAATTTTGCCTAATTATTTATCGGCAAAGACAAAACATGAATAAATAAAAAAAAAACAATAAGTCAATGATGATTAATTATTTTGTCTGATACGGTGATGCCAACAAGGAAATTAATCCACATCAGTATGCACAGATGCGCCTAAATATCTTATCTTATCTTATATTATACAGACGTTACTTCAAAAAAGAAGATGATTACGTCCTACGCGTCATGCATTTAGTCATGCATATTAACCAATGACTTAAATTCTGCCAAGTCACTGGTTTTTCTGGCTAGCTCAGGCAACCATTCCATGCTCTAATAGCACTAATGAAGAAGGAGTATTTGTACAAATTTGTCCTAGCATATGGGACGAGTAATGTGCCTTTATTTTTGTGTCTTTCAGAGTATTTTATTAGATTTTGTTTTTGTATTTGAAGATTATGGTTCAGTGTTTTATGTATAATTGCTACTTTACTTTTGAGTCTTCTGTCCTAAAGGCTTCCTAAATTTAGTGATTTTACTAATGGTGTTACTCTAATCAAATGTTATGAATCTCACTGCTCTATTTTGTGTTTGTTCTAGTTTTCGTAATGTTTTCTTGAGTTGAGGGGTCCAAAACGGTGGATGCATATTCTATTATTGGCCTAACCAAGGTTAAATAACATTTTAGTTTTATGTTCTTATTTGATTTATAGAAATTTCTTTTAATAAACCCTAATGCTTTGTTGGATTTTTTTTATAGTTTCATCAATATGTGGATTCCATGCCAGTTTTTCATTTATTATAACACCTAGGTATTTTGCGTTTTTAGTCTGTGTTACTGGTTTGCCATGAATAAGATAAGTGGAATTAATTTGTTTTAGTTGTTTTGTTACTCTTAACAACTGACATTTTTTCTGGGTGGAAAGACATGCTCCAATTTGATTCCCATTTCTGTAATTCATCTAATTCTCTTTGTAAAATATCTGTGTCTTGTATTGTTTTTATTGTTCTATATATTATGCAATCGTCTGCAAATAATCTGACTTTTTTTTCTTGAACTAATGCAATTTGGTAAATCATTTATGTAAATTAAAAATAGTAGTGGACCCAAGACTGTTCCTTGAGGTACACCTGAGTTTACTGTTATTGGTGTTGATTTAGAGCCATTTATTATTACAGTTTGTTCTCTCCCTATCAGAAAATCTTTAATCCACTGATGCAGTGGACCATTAATGCCGAAATATTTTAATTTTTTAAGCAAACTATGATGGTGAACTTTGTCAAAAGCCTTGGAAAAATCTAGTAAGATAGCATCTATTTGTTCACTATTATCTAAACCTTTTGAAAAATCATCAATTAGTCCTATTAGTTGTGTTTCACATGATCTATATTTCCTAAAGCCATGTTGGTATGGGGGGAGGACATTATGTTTGTCTAAGTGGTTTATGATGTTGCTACATATTATGTGTTCTAGGATTTTACATGTGATGCTGGTAAGTGATACTGGTCTGTAGTTTTCTGGATCAGATTTTTCTCCTTTTTTAAATAGGGGGGTGACATTAGCTTCTTTCCAGTCCTTTGGTACTCTGCCCTGGTTAAGCGATGCCTAAAAGAGTATTTTGAACACTGGGGCTAGCTAATTGCTTAGTTCTTTGAGTAATCTAGCTGGAATACCATCAGGTCCAGACGCTTTATTTGGTTTGGTGTTGGCTAATAGTTTTTGAATTCCATTTTCTTGTACTACTAAATCTTCTATGTTGTCTACTTGGTTCAAATTAAGAATTATGTCTTTGTCTCCTGGGGTTGAGAATGCTGATGCAAAGTATTTGTTTAGGATGTTTGCTTTAGTTTCATTATCATTATGTATTATGTTATGTTCATCTTTCAATGGCGCTATGCCTGTTGTTTCCATTTTCTTAGACTTAATGTATGACCATAGGTTTTTGTTGTTATCTTTAGATATTACATTGTTTATGTATTCACTCTGCAGCTGTCTGCTTACTTTTTGGGTTAGGTGTTTTATTTTTATATACTTTTTGTAAACTCTTTCTGCCTTGGTTTCTTTAAATTTTCTATATAGGTTTTCCTTCTGTTTACAAAGCTTCTTTAGTCTATTATTAAACCAGCATTTATTTATTTTGTTTGATGAGTATTTAGTTGGTATATGATTTTCTATAATGCTTTTAAGATGGTTTTTAATGAAATTCCAGAGGTCATCGACTGGTTGGTTAATGTCTTTTTCTAATAAGAATGTTTGTTGAAAGTTTAATGCAGCTTGGTGTAGTTGTGTTAGGTTACATTTATTCCAGAGTAAGATTTTTCTTTTGGGTTTTGTATTGGCTACTGCTTTTATCTGACTGTGTATTTTTATGATCTCATGGTCTGATAGACCAGGGATAATATCATAATCAACTACTAATCCAGGTCTGTTGGTTAAGAAGAGATCTAATGTGTTGTTTAATCTAGCTGGCTTTTTAATGATTTGATCTAAACTTAGGTTGTGTAAAGTTTCTATGAAAAGCTCATTTATGTCCTTAAGGTTTTGGTGTTTATCTATGGTTAGTGTTTTCCAATTTATATCAGGTAGGTTGAAATCACCCATAATCCAAAAAACTGCATTTTTATTTGTCTTTTTAAGTGTAGTAATCTGATTACATAGTTCCTGCATGTATTCTAAACTAGAATTTGGTGGTCTGTAAATGCTGCCTATTATTAGGGATGTTGAGGTTGTATTAATTTTACAAAATGTAGATTCTATATTTTTTGAGTTAGGTAAGGTAATTTCTTCTGCTATAAGAGTGTTTTTTATTGCTAAAAGAACTCCTCCATGATTATCAGCCCTATCTTTTCTAAAAATTTCATAATCACTATTGAAAATTTCTGCATTATAAATTTCAGGATGTAGCCAAGTTTCTGTTCCTGCAATTATGTCTGGTTTCTCACATTCTAATAAAATTTCTAAGTCTGCTGTTTTGTTCCTAATGTTTTGAAAATTTATTACTAAGGTTTTAAGGTATTTTGGTATTACTTCTTTAGCAGGTCTGTCTAGTGAGGCTGCTGTATTAATTTTAGTAGATTTAGGTTTAACAGGAGTGGATCTGGCTAGTGGTTGGTGAGTTTGTTTTGTGATGGTGTTTAGGATGTTGTATGGGTTAGAAGTGTCCGCATCAAAGGAATCAAACAGTCCTGATGTAAACTGAGGTAACCCACACGGTACACAGTGCCATGATGCATCTTTGTTACCTAAGGCAAAATACACAGATGTATTCATATGGAGACATGATGCATGGTACCATTCATCACAGGTGTCACATTGAATGGCTTTCTGTTTCATGGTGCATACTTTTTTTGCAGATGTTGCATCTATCTTTAGATCTAGGCCCTGGATTTGACTCTACATCTCCTGCTATTAATATTAAAAGTGATAGGTATTTATTTCTACTGTGTCTGATTGAGAACTTCCATTTGTGATGGGTAATCTTCTTTAATGTTATGGATGTGTATGTTAGGTTATTTTTGAAGTTGCATTGATCTAAAGTGTGATGATTGATTATGACTGTTTTTTCCTTTTTAAGTTTAGTGTTGACTGAGGTAGATCTAGTTCTGTGTTCAGCTAGTGTGTATTTAGTAATTATTAGGATAAATAGCCAGAGCAATTTCATGATGACTGTTGTTGATTTTAGTTTTTAAAGGTCTAGTCTAATTCTACTTTAAGGTTCAAAATGCCTAAGATGGCCTAAGTTAAGTCTAAGTCTAAAGTGAAAGCTAATTTACAATGACAATCAAATGGTTTATTCAAAATAATATAGGGTTTGGTCCCCTAAGTTGATTAAACTTTGCAATCTATGGATCTAATGATGTAAAGATCATCTGTTTCTATGGCCTACGAGGGTTTCATGTGGCCAGCACAACGACCAGACGCCTTTAAATTTCCTCAACTAATGTCAGGTACCCATTAGAGCTGTGTGGACTCAGAGGAGCTTAGAGATCTCGAAATAAAACATAAAAAAAAACTTCACCAGGATTCGAATTTAGGACTCCGGTTCGGAAGCCAAGTCGACTTAGGCAGCACAGTTCCGCTTTGGACCGTCTGTCGCGCTTTTCATAAAATGTCCGGGCGAGCTGCCAATGTCCCGCTTTCATCCAAAAATTCGATGAATTCAAGTTTTAAAAAAAATAAATCTTTCTTGATCTTTGGGCTAATAAGCTGAAAGTACCGCCTTGCGGCGTCTTCTTCTTGATCCTTATTTCATGTTTGCTGCTTAGCAGACTCGTGTTTGATGCATGAGTAGCGCTTTTACTTTGCAGCATCCTTCTCAAAAATTGACGTCAGCGAGTTTCCTGTCGACTCTCGGAGTGTTGTTGTTCAGCATGTTTCTCGTTGATTCTATTAATCAATTCCAGCATTCAGTATTCCTGGATTGGTTTTCCCTTATGTTGAAGTCGAAGACAGGGTAAGAATTATTGGACGTAGAGACCTAAAGGCAAACTTCATGTTTATAAAGAGGGCATGAAAAACCAACAACCATAGTGGAGAATTATGCTAGAAATGTCGATCACAGTCTTCTGTTATCTTACAAAATACAGCCGTTACTTCAAAAAAGAATACACCAGTCTTAGGTCGCCCATGTGGATAAAACCAAAAATCTGAAAGCAGAGTGTTATTTTCAATTATAGGAGCTGGTTGTGTACACCTATTGTGATATTTCTCCAACATTTAAATATTTGTTCAATTGTTAAACTCTCAACCGCTTAAGTTGTTTTTGCTTATCATACAGTTTTTCCATAATAACAGTTTGCTATCAATGGACTGCACGTTGAAATTGCTTCATAATGTATGACCTAAAATATACATGTGCAAGATCCAAAATATGAAGCAATCGTTACTAAAGGTTTTGGCCCCTATAAAATGAGCAAATTAAAGAAGCAGGTTAGTGATGCCCTTAATGAAATGAAATTGTTTCCCCTGATTATGTGGTTCTTTGTGCCACCGTTCTTGGGAAATTTAATTTTGGGCAAGGGAAAGACCAGTTGGCTAGCTTTGAAGTGGAGGACTATTTAAATGATACCCTGCTTTAAAATAATAGTTCTTTTCACATCATACTCAAAAGTTTCTTTGAAAACCTGTGTGAGGATTGTGGCTATAGTTTGTGCACAACTTAGCGGCAAAATTCGATGCATAAGTATTGTGTATTGAGTGACAGAATGTCAGTGCTCTTGAAGTAGCTTCTGCTTTTTGATGACTTGGTTCAGAAATGCTCGAAAAGAAGCAATAAATAAGTTCCTTCCCAAAGCAGCACACATGCGACTTATTTTGAATGCTAGTAAAAGTAATTTGGAAGTGACAGGTTTTAACTGCTACGAAAATAGTACAGAAGCGGCCTATTTGACAGTTTAACGCTTTCAAATGAATCGCATTGAAAGATGTTCTGTTGGAAAAACGTGTCAGAAGGCCTGCAGTTATTTTAATTATTGAGTGTGTACATTGTGAGTACATTGTAATGTAATAAAGACTAAGTTGTTGAACGCAATATCGCTCGGAAAAAACTCTAAGCCGTCTTTTTTAACACGTGTCCGGCATTCGCTCCCCAAATATCTGGTCACGTATTCTAAAGGGAGATAAACATTATGTACATAAGAGAATTAGGCAATAAGAAATGAAAGATAGCTAGAGTAAAATAAAATAATGAAATACTGATGTAAAGATTTTATCTAAGGCTCTATGTATATTCATTAATTATAAAAAGAACTTTGTAACGAATTTGTTATTTAACGTTGTCTTAGTCACCATTCACAAATCAATTCCCTTCTACTAAATGTATTGACTTACAAGACTCATAGATCCGTCGGAGTTCAAATATAGATGTACATTATGTATGTACATCATGCAAAGTTATGATACAGTTAAGAGACTCTGAAACAGATGAGCATCATTCTGATCCCATAAACAGGCACTGTTCGCAGAAGAATATTGCCTTGTCTATGAACTTAAAAGGAAGAATATTTATTTAAATACAGGCCTTAAAAAAGGGAGACTTAATTTTGTCTGTATTTATATGTGTGTGTATGTGTGTGTGTATGAGAAAGACTATATGTTTTTGAAAACAAAATTTATTCCAAATCCGAAAGTTAAAACCAGCTAATAGATGGTCTTCCAGAGTTGTATATTGAAAGTTATACACAAGAAAGACAACCAACTCACCTCGTAGCTTTCATATTGTGATCTTTTTAAATAAATTCTGCGTGCAGCGTCGTAAAATATGTAGGCCATGGCTAGGTCTGCATGTCCACACGAAATCCATATAATTTCTAGCATTAATTAACATTGTCATGGCTTTAATTGATTAGACACCGGTCGTGTGAAAGCTTCGCTAATGACGACACACAATGGCTTCTTTCAAATGGATTGGTTTTGTTTGTCGTTCTAAGGAATGTGAAAAGAACTATTGAAATAGTTCACTGTCCATCTAGAATGTAGCAGCACTACAGCAAGCAGCTTTTAATGTTCTTTCTTTCCCCTCTGGACACTGGTCACCCACCTGGTCACCACCAAAATGTTTCAACTTGTAATACTTGAGGTGGTGGGATAGCTGGACACGTTCAGAGCCAGGATACAAAATGTTTCGTAGTGAACGGCAATGAACAAAAAGTATTAACAAACGCAAGGGCATTAATTAGGAGTATGCAACTCCAAATGGTCACCTTTTTGTACTGAATGTAAAAAAAAAAGGTTACATTTAAAATTTAGTTGTTATTGAAATTATAAATTATTTTCAGATTTGAAATAATCATCTAAGGCCAATGTGAGCATTAATTATCCTAATGTAAACCTACAAGAAAAAAAAATTCCTTAACAAATACTTAATTTTTTGTTCGGGATCTAAACGCATGTAACTAAACTCAATCATCTTTATCAAAATTTCTATCAATTAAACTGTAAGTCCCTAATATTAGAAATACCATTATGAAAACTACAATTAATAATAATAATATTAAAACAGACATCTAAAGAAAAAACACAATGTCAAAACAAGGTTCAATCACACGACCTTAGTAAGTCTGCGTGTTATCCAAAACAACAAAAAAGTCTACGTTTCCTAAAGACCTCTCGGTGGTGTAAAAGACCTCTCGATTGTGTCAGAGACCTATCGGTGGTGTAAAAGACCTGTCGGTGGTGTAAGAGACCTGTTAGTGGTGTAAAAGACATGTCGGTGGTGTAAGAGAACTCTCGGTGGTGTAAGAGACCTCTCGGTGGTGTAAGAGACCTGTCAGTGGTGTAAAAGACCTGTCGGTGGTGTAAGAGACCTCTCGGTGGTGTAAGAGACCTCTCTTTGGTGTAAGAGACCTGTCAGAGGTGTTAAAGAACTGTCGGTGGTGTAAGAGACCTCTCGGTGGTGTAAGAGACCTGTCGGTGGTGTAAGAGACCTGTTAGTGGTGTAAACGACATGTCGGTGGTGTAAGAGACCTCTCGGTGGTGTAAGAGACCTCTCGGTGGTGTAAGAGACCTGTCAGTGATGTAAAAGACATGTCGGTGGTGTAAGAGACCTCTCGGTGGTGTAAGAGTCCTGTCAGTGGTGTTAAAGACCTTTCGGTGGTGTAAGAGACCTCTTGGTGGTGTAAGAGATGTAAGAGAACTCTCGGTGGTGTAAGAGATGTAAGAGAACTCTCGGTGATGTAAGAGATGTAAGAGAACTCTTGGTGGTGTAAGAGATGTAAGAGAACTCTCGGTGGTGTAAGAGATGTAAGAGAACTCTCGGTGGTGTAAGAGACGTAAGAGAACTCTCGGTGGTGTAAGAGATGTAAGAGAACTCTCGGTTGTGTAAGAGATGTAAGAGAACTCTCGGTGGTGTAAGAGATGTAAGAGAACTCTCGGTGGTGTAAGAGATGTAAGAGAACTCTCGGTGGTGTAAGAGATGTAAGAGAACTCTCGGTGGTGTAAGAGATGTAAGAGAACTCTTGGTGGCAATTAACGAAATTCATCAAAAGTAAGGAAATCATTAAGTAGCTAGTAGACTACATTTCTTAGTTCTCTTTACGAATGAGCATTTCATTTCAGCCACAGAAGGGGAAACGTCACACTTCCTGTGACACCTTTCTTTCTTACCTTACAAATATTCATTTCATATACTATTGACAACAAGCGTGACTTCAAATAAACTGTACCTGTTTCTACTAGTATGTGTGTATATATTTATGCATAAGTGTGTATGTGTGTGTGTGCGCGTGCCTTCCTGCGTGTTACTTTCCAAAGAAAACTATAACAAAGGGATTAATTAATAAAATGGGGATATATTCGGAGGAAGTACTATCTGAAACTGTTTTGTTTTCTTTAGTTTCCGATACGTTTTCTTGGTGTGTGAGCTCTTTCTTTTGTTCGTGAGTTACATCTTAGCTCCTTACATTTTATTTGATGAATTGCTTGCTTAAAATAGTCTTTCAAAAACACACACAAGTTGACACTTTGGTACGTTGATAAAAATAGACACTTTGGTGCGTTGGCTATAATCTAAATCTTTCAAATAATACTCTAAGTACCTAATTTGCAAGATTCCCAATTCCATAAGTACGATTAAGTAGTCACTATAGATCTACACAAAATACAGGCAACTGTTCTCGGCTCAGACTACCACATAGTAAGGAAACAGTCCATTTCCAGTTCATTAAGAATCGCTTGTTTCAAGGGTCATAAATAGTGGAAGAAAATAGAGCAGTGAGAGATAATGTGACGTGACGGAACGCTGGGTAGAAATATAGGAAAGAGTTGCTGGGTTTGATTCAAAACATTTCTTGGTGGAGAGCTTAAACAGACGACGGTAACTGAAAGAAGTGGATCGAAATACAAGGATTATAGGAGAATGATTGAAAATAGTTCAAAGTAAAGCGCTTGGTTTCCTAACCTAGGGGTCTCTAGTTCAACTTCCGGTGAAGACTGAAGAATTTCGGGATTTTTAGGATGCCCCTGAGCCCACCCAACTTTAATGAGTAACTGAGGAAGCAAAAGCGGTTGGCCGTTGTGTTTACCACACGACACCCTCGTTAACCCTGACCAAAGAAACAGATGAGCATTATATCATCTGCCCGCCATAGATTGCAAGGTCTGAAAAAAGTATATTTACTTTACTTTTATTATTCGTACGAAAACTACAAAAAAATGTATTCCCATTTAGCATATAATGCTTAGGGGGCGCGGTGGCTGAGTTATTTAAGCGCTTGGCTTCCGAACCTGGGGTCCTGGGCTAGAATCTCGGTGAAGACTGGGATTTTATACTTTGGAACTCTAATGGGTACCTGAGTCTAGTTGGGGAAAGTAAAGGCGGTTTGTCGTTGTGCTGGCCACATGACACCCTGCTCGTTAACAGTTGGACAAAGAAACAGATGACCTTAACAAAATCTGCCCTATAGATCGCGAGGTCTAATGGGGGGGGGGGGAGACTTTACTTTTTTACTTTTAGCATACAGTGGTTACATCCTAATTAAGAGGACGAATCAGATTGTATACAAAGACAGAATTATAATCTCAAAGACCGACATTTAAGTAGCCACGCTGTACTACAACAACACCAAACAAATGTGGCACAACAACACTTTGGTTGTAGTCTTAGCTCAATGCATCAGAAACAACAAATTACTCTTGGTACTGAGTGATTCGTTTTTCTCAATCTTTTTTTTTCTTCTCCTGACGGCAAAGCAAACATACGCCTCCGTGCAGAGACTTGTTGGAAGAAACTCTTCACAGCGACTATCCCTTTGTATTTTTATTGCTATTTGCCAGTGTCTTTATGTGGGCGCCCCCTAGGTCAGCACGGTAAAGAAACAAAGCCATTTTAATGATGGACATTATTCGAAAAGTTTTCTTCTCTTTTGTGTTTTGTTTCGATAAACTTTTGGATCCAGCAATTCCTTTTTTTAAAAAATATCCGCCATTTCTTATCAGTGTTTTTTTTTTTTTTTTACTGAGTTCCTTTAACTATTTTCTTGGCAAAGAAATGTTTCTGGGGTTTTTTTTTAGTCATTTTTTTCTTCCGTTCTTCCCCCCCCCCCCCCGCAAGTTAATGTGATCAGAAAATTTAATGCTTAGAATAAAGGAGAAGACTGGTAGATGTTTGGTTCGATGTTGGATTAGTACACTGGCTTGTATGAGCAGACAGGATGTACACAATGATTACATGAATTGGGAGAGAAGCTTTGATAAGATACTCGTTGAATCAAACTTAGTTGTCACTTATCGTCATTTCTGTACCATCAAACAGGATCTAGTAATGATGCATCTACTATCTGTGTGTCTCAGTAACGCTATCTCTTCATAAGAACCAAGGGATGTTAGACATCCTAGACCTGGCCGAGAACAACAGTGAATGATGTGCACATCTCTGTGACAACCACTTAGTGTCAGGCGGAAGGAACAGAGCCGACGATGTAGACAGAACGCCCGCGACCTGGATTTATAATGGTGAATTTTCTCACTGACTGGATCATTAAAATGTAAGTAGTTTTCAGTTTGCTTGTATACTAAAAAAAAATTGTTTTTGAAGAAAAAAAAATTGTATGCTTTTTTTCCCTTCTTGTAACTCTCTCTTTTCTTAAATATGTTTTGTTAGGCGATATTTTGTGCTACACGCGAAACACACATTGATTCTACAGCGCCTAATGTGTACACAAATTATTTTAATGTTTATTAAATTACTTCGCTTATTAATTTTTACTCCAGATACCAAAAAAAGGTTCTATTTATAGATTTGCCTACATGTTTGAAATTCTCAGCAGAATCATATCCGTTCATACTTCCGCTTATAACACTAAGTAATGTAACTATTTATTTGACGACAATGCTTTGTTAATATGGCGTCTTCGACATTGTTTATTTTGGTCTATTTCTTTCAAAAAAAGGTTTCACAACATTTCTCTTTCCAAATTTATTATTTCTATTACTTCGCCACCACATTTCTTAAAATCGCTTTATATTTTTTGTTCACTTACTGAATTCTATTGCTCAGAAGCACAAACAAAAAGTTCGTGATGAGCGACGGAAAATTAATTTGAAAATGTGGTAAAACTTGGCAACAGAATACTGCTATTTCCATTTATATCTTTGGTATATGGAACAAGACTAAGTAATATTCAAACGTTTAAACCCATTACGGGGGACAATTACATTGACTCTTGTTGATGAGACAAAGTGCCCGATTCACACCTCTCTCCAGCTCATATAGCAGTTCTTTGCTGGCTGATCGTTGACCTATGTGACAGGTAGGCTGTTCATATGTACAATAGGTAGACTCCTGCCAGGTAGAGGGAGTGTTAGGGAAAGTGGGGTATTCAGAATGGAGTAATTGATGGCTTTGAGTGTCTCTCTTCTCTCTTTCTCTCTCTGTTTATTTTTTTTTGTTCAAGAATTTGTAGATCCTTGCCTTTGAGCTGAAGTACTCTTGTAGTCAAACAAATTTATAATTATGTCAAACATTCCATCTCTATATTGACAACAAAACACTCGTCCAATAATGTCTATACAATTTGTTTAATGACTTTGTACAGGTAGAAACACAGAACAGTAATTAATAATAGATTTCGGAATGTCAGAACCTTGAAATATAGGCAGGTCAGTATTGAGGTCTATAACGATTCATCTCGGCCCAGTACAGCATGTGACTGTCGCTAGACGTAATAGAGTCTCTGTGGCCAGATCTCACCGAAGCCAGTGACAAAATGCTATTATCGTTTTTGCGAATAATTTCCCCATTTGATAATAAAAACATCGCTAAACATTGTCCTATACAAGCTATAACAATCATATTCAATACACTTTCTGTACATAGAAATATATTGTTGTAACGCAGCTCCACTAATGGTGTGCATCAGAGCACCACCATTCAACACAAGTAAGAGAAGATATGTTTATTCTATAGGAAGAAGGACTGCTGTAGATCCGGCTGGAGTTATGGGAGTCTGGGGCTAAGTGCTGTTCTGTGTGATTCTAGTGAATGTTTGGAAGACCTGTAGGTACACTGGGACACTGGGAAGTGTGTCGGTGTTCTGTTCTGCTGTTCTAGTATTAAGTAGGACTCTTAGAATTTAAGGCATTACTCCATGTGACTTTATAGCGGACGTCTAAGTCTTACTATTTGTTGATAGCTTATAATAAATATATCGTTTATTATTACCTTCTACCTTTCCTTGAGTGATTGCCTTGGATTTACAACAATTGGTGTCAGATGTGGGATTGAGCGGCTACAAAACATGAATGACTCCATACGAACACAAATAGAACAATTGAGCACCATGCGTGGCCTGATGAGAACCATACAGCACCCGATAGTCAACATGCAGGATTTGATGAAGAAGAAGACAGAAGAATCGACGGGTACTATGCTTAGCAAGACAGATGAATGGATGAACAAGAAAGATGAACCGATATATAGTCTTCTGAACAACACAGACGAACTGATGTCTACCATGTCAAGAAGAATAACTGATCCGTTACTCAACAGAGACGCTGATAATGGTAGCGCTGTCAGAGACTTTGATAACGAGTTGTACAAGCGTGGCTCTCACGACAAGAAGCCTGACGATTGCTGCGAATATCACAACGAAGAGCACAGGCCTGATTATTTCCACTTGATTCCTGTTGCATACATCGAGGCTTTCTACGAGATCTGTGCTGACGGGTGCTTGCAGGAAGAGTGCAAGTACCAGAAGACCTGCCAACAAGGCCCGGTCCCAACAAGCGCTTGTCCAAAGAACATAACCAGCGAAAGAAGCCCTGAAGAACCTTGTTAAACATGATGCAGCAGCTGATGAACTTTTACATATCAGACGTTATCCACGTGACATACAGGCATGTCTTCCAGATGTTGCTGGGTTTGGTGAACTGTTTCATAACCTGACCACCTGGGGGCCTCCGGCTATATTGCCAAACATTCACCGAGAGACTCTGCGGAAGCAACGTGTAGAACCAGCGGTCTTGATGACTACCGCCATGACATCCACTGCCTCGGTTCCTGGCATGAGGCTGCCGTCGGTGGTGACTGAGAGAAAGGTCAGACAACGAAAACGACGTCCCCCTAACCAAAGGCAGATCAATTGGAGCAGAAGGAGAAAGAGACATATGCAGACTATAACGCAGATGGCTCCATCGAGATGGTAAGATAAGCCAATTGTCGCTCCAACCGATAGACCTCCGCCTGCATCAACTAACCTCCACAGACCATGTCGGGACGGACAAGTCTGAGAAGGGGGCAATGTTGTAACTCCGCTCCCGAGACACACTGATGGTGCGCATCAGAGCGCTATTCAACACAAGTAGTAGAAGACATGTTTAGACAGGGAAGAAGGACTGTTTTGCTAAAGTGATGGAAGTCTAAGCTGCCTTGACTCGAGAGAACGTCCTTTGTGCTATATATGAACTGTGTTGAGGACCTGGGGCGGCACTGGGAAGTGTGTCGGTGGTCTGTATTGATAGGTAGCAAAGGACTGGTGTCACTTGAGATAGGATATTCTAGGACTGGATGACTTGATGATATATATATATATATATATATGAGAAAAAACTGAACATTTACTGCAGCGGAAATATAGAATAGAATATTTATTTACCTTTGTCTATATAACCAAACCGTAGAACAAGTGCAAGAATATAAATATCTAGGTACAATCATCAACAACAAACTAAAATGGAGTGAACACTGTCAAAAGCTTTACACGAAAATTCACCAACATCTTTTCTATCTTAGAAAGCTAAGGAAGTTTAACATCAACAAAACAATAATTAAACTTATACAGCAACAATGAGCAGTCTAATTAACTTTGCCATCACCTTCTCTTATGGTAATACTTCACTTCCACTAAGACTTAGACTAAATAGACCAATTAAAAAAAGCATTGTATACCACTTGAACACAGCTACCATCTCTTGAAGAGCTATTCTATGAAAGATACCTTTCCAAAACACTCACGATTCTTGAAGATAACCTTCACCCATTAAACCACTGTTAAATAAGATCTGAACGAAGTGGTTGTCTCCTTTCCATTAGAACTAAAACAGAAAGATTTAAAAACTCCTTCATGCCACTGTCGGTCAGAGTGTTACAAGGTCATCTGTCGTCATCGAGAAGTACATAGAAGTCTAACTCATAAAGCTCTGGTTGTAAGTGTGTATGTGTTTCGTGTGTAAATGTTGTTCGTATTTGCATCTATAATGTTATTGTTACACTAGTTACACCGAGGTTGTCAATTGTAGTCAAACTGAATTTCCATTTGATTGGATCAATAAAATTATCTTATCTTATAAAAAAATAACAAAAACAATACCACTTATAAATAAACTTATTAATTATTGTTTAATTAATTCATGTATTGTTTTCGACAATGAATAATTTTGCTGTTTGAACTTGCGCCGAGAATAAGAAGTTTGAGAAATAACCTCTAAAAGATTTGAACCATACAGTTGATATAAGCTTTGTAAAAAGCGATGTCTTTATGCTTTGCGTCCAATATTGCTTTTCGGGCACTTAGGAAAATAATCTCGACGGCCTCTTCGGCTACGAGGCCCTGTGCTGTCCTACAGTTCGTACTTCCTTAGACTGCATCCCAGCACCCATCCAGGAAGTTTTTTTTTTTTTCAGGTAGCCCTTCTCTCCTCTCGAATCAGTCTACGATGAATTCCCTTTAAAAGATGTTTCCACTTATCCCATTGGTACCTGTTACTCCAAGTTAAGAAACACTGTAGTAGGGATTGTTACATGAGACGTAGACACGAATTTGTATAGAAATTGTGAATTTTTTTTTTTCTTGTTAAATGGGACACAACTCCATCAAGGAAGGAAAAAAATCACCGGTTTGTAAATATTTCTTACTTCCCTTTGACAATAAAATAACAACTGGAACATAATTTATGTTTTTCTGCTCTTCTGTGGAGAACATCAATAAAGCTATGAAAATGGAGGCCATCTGCTGAAGCAGAAACAGGACTGATCAAGGCAGGGGAAGTAATATCAAAAAGAGTCGGGGGAGAAGGGGGGCTTTGTCAATGAAAACGTGAAGTACTTGTTTATTAAAGGACAGCGCAGCATAAAAGGGGTTTTTAAGATAAAAAGAAAGCTTGCTCGCCCACTGGGCAGTTTAATTAAGAACTTTAACACTGGATTAGGCTGTTTACTGAAGAAACTGGCGTTGGAGTGCCGTGGTGTAGTAATAATACAAGTGATGGCTCCCGGTGGGAAAACTTCACGGTAACGTGAGAAACAAACGATTTCTTGAATAAGTAACTTAAACTTAACACATTATAGTAAGTACTGTTTATGTATTGCAATTCTCTAAACACCATTATTATACACAACAGTGCCAAAACTCATTGTAATCAAAGATAAATCAAGTAAGTAATAGTTCCCCCCTTTCAGACCTTGCGATCTATAGGGCGAATGATATAAAGATAATCTGTTTCTATGGCCCAAGGTTAACGATGGTGTCATGTGGCCAGCACAACGACCAACAGCCTCTATTTTCCCCAACTAATGTCAGGTACCCGTTAGAGTTTGGGTGGACTCAAGTGAGTCCTAAAATTCCATAAATTCAAAATCCCAGTCTTCACCGAGATTCCAACTCAAAACCTCTTGGCTCAGAAGTCAAGCACTTTACCACTAAGCCATCAAGTTGCCCTCAACCTAATCAAAGATAAGACTGAAAGATTTTCATCCAAGTGTGAAAGCAGAGAAGTTCTAGCGCTGCATGAAAGAGGAGGACCGCTATGTGTATGCGCCTGTTGTCATCTCATGATTCTCATTTATAAATAAATATCCTATTCTACACTGATTCTATTTCATTAGGTTGCTGGCTTAGCTCGACCTGCAACGTCACAACCTGTTGGCAGTTTAGACCTATAGCCCTTTACCTTTGTGATCTCGTATAGACCTGTGACGTGGCAACAAGCTATTGGTCTAAACTACCCACAGGTTTACGTTGCAGGTCAGTGTTCAGGCCTTCTAACGATTGGTCTCGCTTAGCTCCTACAAAAGTATGGCAAGCGATTCAACGAAAGTTACAGACGATGAGTTATTGATATTTATTGATGAGTTATTGATGAGTTATTTATTGATGAGTTATTTATTGATGAGTTATTTATTGATGAGTTATTTATTGATGAGTTATTTATTGACCCAAATAAAGCCGAAAAGAGGGAAACACAAAAATACAAAATAGTCCGGCTCAGACCCAAAGATTTCTTCTTAGCTACCATCCCAGCTATCATCCCAGCTACCATACTTGGGCGGCCGTTGACACGTAAAACATTCCGTATTAGTCACGGCTCCGATAGTGTACAAGATGGCGCTCACATTCAGCACTATGTGGATGGCGGTGGCGAAGTTATAACATTATACAAAAAAAAAACAACAACTAAAAAATGTTTAAACGTCCACGCTGATTTCTTTGTTCGTAGTCAAACAACTTAGTTGGGGAATCTTTAAATATTAGACCTAATTACCGGAAGTCCAATCACATGAAGGCGACCTGTTTTACGACATGATTTGTCAAAACATAATCACCTGAAAAGTTTTTTGGCTTCGCTGCAATACCATATATCATTTTATTACAGTCTTTAGTGGGAATTACCGCACTTCTTTCACTAATGAAGTCTTATAAGAAATAAATAAGATAAGAAATGATGGAATGGGTATTTATTCAGTTCAAGAATGGATGAATTTATTTTTAATGTAAGATTTAGAAAAGGTAAAAAATAAATAAAAAATGTTTTAAAATAGTTCTTTACAATCAACCTTTTTAGAATCGAAAAATTTTGGGGGCTCTAAAAAGAGCCATGAAAAAGTGGTTTGGTTTATAAGCCAGGGTGGTGGAGCTTAACGCCTCCTTCGCCTTCGGCTTCGCCTACGCCTTCGACTTCTCCTCCTTCCTCTTCGCCTTCGACTTCGTCTTCGTCTTCTCCTACGGCTCCTTCGTCTCCGGCTCCTTCGTCTCCGGCTCCTTCGCCTTCGCCTTCGGCTCCTCCTCCGACGAGAGCGTCTTCTACGTTGGGGTCTCAGGTCATCATCATCGTTTCGCCTGCGTCGCCTCTTCTTACTGCCTAGGTCGTCGTCTTCCAAGCTCAACGCGTACTTGTAGCCGCTGACCTTGGAAATCTGGCCATCCTTGATGCCTTTCTTGAGTGCTATATTGACCTGTTTGGTGATATCCGACTTGTTCAACTGCTCTTTGAAGTTGGACGCGATGTACTTCTTTAGAGAGGTGACAGTGCAGCCCTTGGCTTCCTTCAGACCTTTGATAGCTTCCACGACATTCTCCACTGTGATGCGTGACGGTTTAGCCGCCTGCTCATTTTCCGATTCAGATTCAGAGGCCATGGTGTCCTGATCTGGTCCAGGACCTGTTTACACATAGTTCAGACTTTCCTTATTCTCTGATGCGCGAACGTCAAAGTAGAAATAAATTAGTACGAAAATAGAATAGGTAAAACAAAACGAAGTACACTTCCCGCTACCGAATTATGCACAACATAGATGTCACCTTCTGATACCCTCTTCTTGAAGTGAACAAAGCATATATCAACTTACTCTCTGTCGCTTAAAACGTTTGTATACGTGATTTCTCCGACACCAATCTCGAATCAAACTGAAATATCGCTAAATGATTTCTTTTACCATAGAAAACAAGAATCAATTTAGAAAAATACTAACTAGTTTATTAACTATTAGTAATTAATTATTTTTTTTTGGTATCTCAAACAGGGAAAGATGCTTTACTTTGCTGAAGTGGTGGTATAAGCTGAGTTAGCCCCATTTATAAGTGACCGTTCTAAATTGTAGTGAATAGTATATAACTTTACAATCTTCTCTAGTCCTAAGTATAACTTTACAATCTTCTCTAGTCCTAAGTATAACTTTACAATCTTCTCTAGTCCTTAGAACCTCACTAGCAGAATGGTTTACAATTTGCTCTCCCAATTAACGGTACCATTGTTGATTTGACCACATCAAATTAAATTAATTTTTTTGTTTTATAAATGTATATTTGTGTTATATAAGTTCTCCTATAATTCTAGACCAAAAGTAACGTTTGCTGATTACAAACAAAAAGATAACATGCTAGAATGTACGAATTTGAAAAATCGAACAATTCTGTTAGAACGTGGAAAATAATTTCGTGCTATATCATACTCATGCACTATTTCAAAACAAGATCGAAGTCTTACTTATCTAAAGAGTAAAAAGTATAGAACCCTTTCAGACCTTGCGATCTGTAGGTCAGATGTTTCTACGGTTAACGAGAATGTCATGTGACCAAAACAACGACCAATCTCTTTACTTTCCCCAGGTAATGTCAGGTATCCATTAGAGTTTTGTTGACTTACGAACGCCCTTAAAATCCCTAGATAAAATTCCTTTCTTCTCCAAGATTCGAACCCGGGACCCCTCGGAAGCTAGCGCTTTACCACTAGGCCGCCACGTCCAATATCTTTTATATATATATATATATTTATAGCTTTTATATAGCGCTACTTTCATGCTTAAAGCATGCTCAGAGCGTTTTGGTCCAATCTCATTTGTGGACCAGTGGGGGGGGGGGGGGAGGGGGTATCTAGGATTTGGTTTTCCGTGCTGCCTTTAGGCGCTCAGTAAACACAACTCTGCCCTAGTCGGGTGTCGAACCTCAAGCCCCCTTCTAGGTAGCCAAGCCAAGCTAAGTTCAAGCGCACTTAGCCTCTCGACCACGCTTTCCAAATCTACTAGTACTGCTCTAGTTAATTTGATTTCATCTATTCGTTTCGTACGTACTTTTTAAAAATGTTTTTTATGAAGTGAAACTTTTCACTCTATTTGGTCCAATCTCTTTTGTGGACCAGTGGGGGGAGGGGGAATCTATGAGATGGTTTCCGTGCTGCCATTAGAAAACACAACTCTGCACGAGTCTTTCATTGGATTGGATTGTTACGTCCTAGACCAGACGTCCTGCAGGAGGGCAAGGGTTAGGGCTCGGGACAATCAGGATGAAAGCCTAAAACACTTAGCACACGATAAAACACACATTTCTGAAGGAAAACTGTCCAACAATTGTGTCCTAGTCTGCTACTTTGTAACACGGGACGCTTCCGATAAGGGCCGAGAGTTTCATAAGCAGTTGAGTAGACCATACCGAAAGGACGCATTGTGGGAGCTCAGCCATGAGGATCAGGCCGTCCTAGCCCAGTTCTGAGTCGGACACTGTCCCATAGGCGTGTACTTTGGACGGTTAAGGAAGAGCTACGACATACAGTGCCGCCACTGCGTCGAGTAAACCACATTCTTTACGAATGACACGTTTTGAGGGAGGATCGGGCCAAGGAAATGAGAGAGAGAGAGATAACTGATCTATTTGCCTCTTCCGTGCTCTAAGGGAGTAATTCTCAGCAAGGTTCGCTACCAATGGGGTTTCGGATTCAGTATTTGTTAACGAAGGTATATTCAAGGCTTTAACGGGGGTATGATCCAGGCCTCGGCTTCACCGTGGAAACGTCAGTAAGAACAGACAGGTAGACTACCTTGGTTAGAACACTGCCTCCATTGGTTTCCTGCAGCACTTCCTAGCGTACAAACATAGCGCGTGAAAAGGATGAAAGTATTGCGACGCTAACCCGTAACATCCGGCAAGCCGTTCCTTACGAGTGCCATACGCTTTGGCGATTGCTCTTTCGTGGTCAATGGCGGTGCTGTATATATGTACAGTAGGAATCCCTCAGGCACGGGAACCCAGGCAGTGGCTCAAGGGACTGTCTCACAACAATTAAAGGATTGGTGAAGAGCCATCTTATCATATCTTATCAAACAGAGGTGTTACTTCAACGCAAAGATGATTACGTCCTATGGGTTTTACCAGGCCACTCTAGGCATGTTAATCCATGACTTAAATTCTGTCAAGTCATTGGTTTTTCTGCCTAACTCAGGTAACCCATTCCATGTTCTAATAGCACCAAGGAAGAAGGAGTATTTGTACAAATTTGTCCTAGCATATGGTACAAGGAATTAATTTCCATCTTTGTGTCTTTCTCAGTATTTTATTAGGTTATGCTTTTGTATTTGAACAATATGGCTCAGTGTTTTATGAATAATTTTCTACTTTACTTTTAAGTCTTCTACCCTGAAGGGTTTGTACATTTAGTAATTTTACGAAATCTCTTACTCCTGGCTTCTTGATAAAATTATTTGAAGGGAATTAAAAAAAAACGAACACGTAATTTCGTGTGCACTTTGATTAAAATACGTAAGTATGCATATAGTGCACCACCACATATCTGTTACATTGTTCATCTCTAGACACAATCTTTTCCGTTAGTTACTAGAGTGTACGACATGCAATAGACAATTGCATTCAATCACTTGACTTTGTAAGCACATTTACTCTTCTTTCTGCCGTCTGCAATCCAGGACCCTTCCTTTATACTTACTCTCCAACAGGGTCTATTTTGAAGAGTTCGTCTAAAACCAAAGGGTTTTGAGGTAATAGCCCCTCCCTCTCTTTAATGGTCGCACCGCTCCTCAGACTTCCTAATTGGCAAGGGAAGAGGTTTGTATCTACTGTCGTTACACTAGCTTTAGAAAGATCCTCAGTAGTATGTGTGTGTCTAATATATTTGTGTGTTTAGATAGAAACTTTACAAAAATATCCTCAGTAGTATGTGTGTGTCTGATATATTTATGTGTTTAGATAAATTCACTCCTCCCTCCCCCCCAAAAAAAACCCCCTCCTGGCTAAGCCCAACTTTCAATGTCTGTACTCACACCTGGCAGAGTCATTGAGCGAGAGACGAGGAGAGGCTGGCAGCTGTCTCTGATATTTCGTAATTTTCAAAGCGATAACTCTAGAAACAATTAGTCTACAGGACAAACGCCTGACACGGCTATTAGTCAATATGACCTATGTAATAGCTGAAGTTTGTATTCTTCATGAACTTTAGAAGACTTTCAATTCAACATTTACATTTAGTGTTATTTTTTCTTCAGAAGAATAAAAGAGAAATAAAATTTTGAAAGATAGAATAATTCTTTAGTTTAGATATATTTAATAGAAAGATTAGCTAAATTATTTAGATAGATAGATAGATAGATAAAGTGAGATATAGATACATAGATAGATACATAGATAGATGGATAGATAGATAGATAGATAAAGTGAGATATAGATACATAGATAGATACATAGATAGATGGATAGATAGATAGATAGATAGACAGATAAAGTGATAGATAGATAGATAGATAGATAGATAGATAGATAGATAGATAGATAGATAGATAGATAGATAGATAGATAGATAGATAAATAGATAAAGTGAGAGATAGATACATAGATAGATAGATAGATAACCTAAGCCTAACCACAAACTAGTAACAGTATTAAAGGTGAAGAGGCTTTAAAAAAATTTCAAGACACAATATATAGACAACAAAACGTCTCCTCTCTCTCTCAAAAGCTCTTTGAATCAACCCCCGATTGTCTCTAAACAAGTTTATGACAAGAGGTCCGAAAATTTTGTAGTTACCAAACCTTGCAAATTATGCTTTCTATAAATAATTACTTTAAAGTAAAATTGTTTCTTGATCTACTAAATTATAATTTCTTTCATGCCCGCAAATATACAAATATGTAACCCACAGTAACATATTGATATTATCTATATACATTTGCACACTAGCGCGTCAGTCCAACACCGCTTGTGTTCACGTAATAAATAGAGTTTCACAGACTTATATACATACTATATCTAGACTGGACATGGAGACTTTTAAACACTACAAAAAATGTCGTCAAATTTGTTTTAGAAAGTTGAATCAAGGCGTTGTTTTGTAAAGTAGTTAAAAGAATTGAAGGCTATTTTTTTTTCAACCCTAACCTATGTAACATATTGTTATAACTCTGCCATGCGCACCGACATCTAAGCTAGAAGGTGTGCACTGTGATAAACTAGGATGTCAACATTAGGAAGAGAGGAGAACGATTTCCGCCCAAGTTGAGAGCTGAAGTGAAAAGACTGTGCCTAAGATAGATGTTGTTTGTGTACCTAACATGTCGTGTAAAAAAACATATACGTGCCTCGTTGAGTTGCCTCACTTAAGTTTTTACAATTGGTGTCAGAAGTGGGATTATAGGCAACTCAACGAGAGGAGGTAGGCTTTGATTACAATGACATATTTGAAGCTATTACATGAGCTCTCAATTAAAGAGCTAAGAAAAGAGCCTCGGGACCTTGGTTTAAAATCCCTCGGTAGCAGGGAAACGCTCACGGCTCGTCTGCGGCAAGCCTTGATCAAGGAAGAAGAAGATCCGGAAACCTACCAATTTGAAATTGAACCTGGGATTGTTGAGTTCATTGGCGAGTACCAGGACTTTAGGGAGGCATTTAATGAAGAATTAAACATGATAAGAACATGATGAGGAACAAAATGTGGAACAAAGTAGATGAAAGTCTATTGCAAGTAGAAGGCCGATTAGACCAAAGTGATAAAATTGTGTCGCAAGCAAAAGGAGGAATAAACTCGTTAGGGAAGGAGCAGTTGCCTGGTCAGGACTGTGGCTGCACAAACAGTGGTGATGGAGGCGCTGGGGATTGGAGCGCTGTCTTTGACTGTGTTGTGAGCATGTCTGACGGGGATGACTTTCATGGCGAGAAACGTCACAACGATTGCTGCGGCGATCTCAATGGGATATACAGAATTGAAAGAAAAGAAACGAATGAAGAAACTAGAGAAGTCTGTTATGAGACTGAAACTTTTGTTCCTAGTATACCTGCAACGAGCCGGACAGATCAAGACAACGTTGGCTCTGCGTCCAAGCTGGCTGCTATGGACCTTAAAGACCTCTGTTTATCTGTCAGTACCTTTGATGAGAACTCAAGCCATGAAAGCCTCATGATTCCTGATTCAATGCCTTGGATGTCGTCGGGTCAAATTGCGAATACGGGCCCCAACAATGGCCGAGGCAGAAACAACGAATTTGACTTAGGCAGCGGCATAAGAGAGAACTCCATACTTGGCAACTGCATCCAGGCGATTGACATGAACTGTATATGCGGCGCCCTGCGGGGACAGTGCCCATGCCAAGAAACCCAGCTACAAGATCTGAACTTAATAGAAGTGTGTATTTCTGACCACATCAATGAGAGTGACTTGAACGGTTTTGAATTAATTCCATCGAAACCTGATTTAGTGGTGGATGAACATTACAAGGATGCTTCATGGGCATACCGCACAGATGAAGCTGAGAAAGACTATGTGCTTGAAACCATGGCTAGCTGTGGGCCTACAACTGTGTCAGGACACGTCCATGGAAAAGGTCCGTTGACTCAGCGTCTTAGAACAACAACCCTGGAATCTACGGTGATCGCCACAACATCCATTTGTGTTACGTGGCTGGCAACCCTGACCTCCACTAACTCTCCATGTGTCAGCTGGCTGGCATCAGCGACTATCGTCATGAAGTCGAAGCAGCGACCACGATATCGCCTCAAGCGTAGACTGGCAACTTGAAGAAGAGGAAGCGACGACCACGGGAAACTGTGCAGATGGCTTTGTGGGCAACAGACACCCTAACGTCTGTGGTTCCCACCGATCGACCTTCACCTGAACTGTCAAAGCTCCACTGTACTGTTTCTTTTCGGGACGAAAAGCTCTAAGAAGGGGACAATGTTATAACTCTGCCGTGCGTACCGCCATCCAGGCTAGTGCTAGAAGGTGCGCACTGTGATAAACTAGACTGAAAAGGATGTCAACATTAGGAAGAGAGGAGAACGATTTTCCGCCCAAGTTGAGAGCC
This sequence comes from Biomphalaria sudanica, assembly GCA_036873155.1. Classification (NCBI taxonomy): domain Eukaryota; kingdom Metazoa; phylum Mollusca; class Gastropoda; family Planorbidae; genus Biomphalaria; species Biomphalaria sudanica. The sequence continues at coordinate 776,634 of JAZGLO010006691.1, forward strand.
GAAGTGAAAAGACTGTGCCTAAGATAGATGTTGTTTGTGTACCTAAGATGCCGTGTAAATAAACATATACGTGCCTCGTTGAGTTGCCTCACTTAAGTTATTACAATATAATTTATTTTTGAGATCTAGATCTAGTAAATGAACATCAAAAATAAGAGTACTCTCGTCTCATAATTATTATTTTGCTATTTTTAGATACATAATCTTCTTTATCAAAAGACTGAATGCAACACTAAATTGTGATTTTTTGGTGTATTTTTTGATAATCAATTATCAAGTTAGGGTTGAAAATAAAACAACTTTACTTCTTTGAACTACTTGACAAAACAACGCCTAGATCCAACTTTCTACAAAATGTTCACGATCGATCAGTCGCGGATAAGAATTTATTTCCGGTTTCCAGTCTAGTAGTATATATAAGTCTATGGTCTTCCCTCATCAACACTTGTTTGTCATTTTGTATAACACAAATATTTTACACCTATGGATTTAAAAAAAATAACAACATCTACGTTTTGAAAACTTAACAGAAGGAACTGCGACTTAACACAAATCTATCAAAAGTTTCAATTTTCATTCTTTTTTTAATTTTAGGACATGTCAATGGTACCCTTATTATTTCCTGCAAACTTGGCAATCATGTAATATATGTATTCTCTATAGTCACCTGAAGTGTTTCCTTATTTCTGTATATTTTTTTCTTTTCTAATTAAAAAGTCGGCAGTCAACATGGTAGTTAAAACACGTCTTTTCCCATATTAATAATCTGACCTACCCCCCCATTTTTTTTCCTTTACCAAAAAGAAAAAACAAAAGTTACGTAACGCGCAAGTAGCTCTAGCCATGTCACCGATACATTTAACAGTGCTTTGAAACATACAAACGAACGAGGGGAAAAAAAAAGTCAGTAGAATTGAAAATTAACAATAAATGACTCAACAAAACACCATACTTTGTAGGACTTTGAATATACGCCAGACTTTCTCACCACACAGAGCGCGACTGTAATCTATGACATACACATGTTGCCACTTAAGAAATTCTTGTACAGTCATTAATATTCTCAGTTTTTCTTTTTTTAGTTAATTGCGAGGTCCATTTGAAATATTGGCGCGTCTGCTTCTGAATGTTTCCTCGGTGCCCATGAGTTCTGTTGTTTATAGTCATCTTTTGGAGTATTTAAATATAAGGATGTTTGATGTTGTTTCTAATAAGCTTTTTTTGAGTATTCAGATATTAGAATTGGTAGTGGTTGTCGTCTAGAAGTAGCAGTAGATAGTACTAGATACCCTGACTGTCAAAGTGAATGTTTTGAGCTCGAAAACAAGCTAAAACTGTTATACATTTTTGGTTGTTCCTGAATGTAGCAACGTGTAACAGAATTTTTGTAGCGCTTAATAAAATATTGTAATAGCTCTTGTCTCTGCACAGACGCTTATGGTGCGCACTGTTCAATACAGAAGATGGACGCTTTGTTTCGATGCGCAAGGAACACAGCTGATATTTACCTGAAGTGCTAAGAAAGAGATAAAAGATTCTGATCTGTCTTTAACGAAAGAGCCCTTCATTCCTTAGAACTGGACTAGGGACATGGAGCGATGCGGTGAAGGGTGTTGTTAAAGGTTTCGTATGACGTTATATGTCAGCTAGCTTCTTTATATCGAAGGATGACTTCATGGAGCGATGGTCGTTTCGTCGCAGGACGTTTAGGCCCAAAAATGCTTTAGTCCCATTTTGTCTGCTCGTTTTATTTTGTCTTTATACGGAATGATTGATATTTATGTTTTGAATGCGTGTTGGTGTTGACACGTATTTTTATGTACAATCAAACAAACAGTAGTTTAGTTTTGTCTATTAGATTTGGGAATTATGTTTCTTTTGTAATTATTATTCTACCGCTTACAATATAATATTGTGATACATGGACAGGAAGGCGACTCGGCGTATACAGAATTTATTCACGGGGCATCACAAACACTTAATATTAATGTCTGCTTTAAGCATAACTTCTACTTCGGGGGCTCTAGTCTTGGGAGGAGCTTCGTACTCTTCTTTTCTTAATGTCAACCTTCCTTCTCACTCTAGTCTCTAGCAGTGCGCACCTAATGCACTGCGTGGATGGCGGTGTGCATGGCAGGGTTATCTTCTATACTATGAAGCAGAAAGTAAGGCGTATGTATGTATGTATGTATGTCCCTCTTAGAAATCAAAGCCGTTTGACCAATCTTGATTAAACTTGGCATAAATGTTCTTTGGGTACTCACTTTGTCCGTAACGTATGTATTGGCCTATTAACCCTAAAACAAACTTAAGTTGCCCAACTCTATGAAAGTATTACTATTTCATGGATCTAGGCCAGGTTTACATGAGACAAGATCGAAAAGATCTAGATCTAGATCTAATTTTAAGAACTACACTTTGCACAGATAGTTTTTTACTTTAACACATGAAAATTCAAAATATAGTCAATTGATTTCATTATTTAATAAAATCAACCTTCATATTTGTGTTTCAAAAGCATTTAGATAAATTCGTTCCTTATATCTGCGAATTTAGACGTACTGCCGTATTTTATTATCCCATTCTTTGAACAAATCGGGTAAACCCGTTTTAATTGTACCCCATTCACCTCGTGCGTCTTTTATTTTAATAGCTAAATTTATCTCTATTAAAGAAGCTTTTAACAAATGGGGTAAACCCGTTTCCATATATTTGATATTTGATATGGATATATCGGCTTGACCAGTTAAACCCAATTTCGCAAAACTACTTCGATTTTCGTGGCGAAAGAGAAAAACTTGAAAGGAACATTATCTAAGTTTGGCATAAATATAAATCCAACCCACTAGATTAGTAATGCACAAACTTAGGCCCGCGGACCGCTGGAAATATCCGGCTAGTAACAATATATTGGACATTTTTTCTGCATTTCTTAAAAGTACACACATGTACACAAAAGAGGCCGCCTACGAGTTTGTTTGTTTTTTAATTCGTCTTGTATACATTATTAAAAACTTAAAACACTAATCCGTGTTTTGCAAATTCAACCTGAGCAGTTAAAGTAGAACATGATCCTCAACACGTCTGCTAATCCTTCCAGTGACTACCGGACGTTCAGATGTAATGACGATAAAGGTGAAAGGTTAATTAGCTGCAGTGACACTAAAAAAAATAAAAATAAAACAAATGAATGACGTTTGGCTGGTGAAACTGAGCCAGCGCAGCGACGTGGCGAAGCGCTGATACTCGCGAGTCTCTCACCATGCAAACAACATACCAACTGTCCCAACTGGCAATTAATAAAATGATGTGAAACAACAAGAGAAATGCGTTGGCCAGATTTACTGCTAAGCCGAGACACATTATTCTGTCCACTTCCGCCAAAAGTTTAAGGAAATATTTGAAAAAAAAAAAAACGATTGCGCCGTAATGGCGGAGCGGAATATCTGAGCAGGCGAAGTCCTCCCTGGTCATTTGTTTTCTTTGGTCGTTTTGACGGCAGCCGAGACAATTACATCCCTTTACGATAATTGGAAAGCTTTGTTTTTGGAGAACAGCTGTGATAGGACTGTAACGAATGTCAGACGACATGTTAGTAATGTGAGAACATAGGTTCAGACTACTAGGAACTACATTTAGTTGCCAGATAAACACAATCGTGGGACATGGGGCCACGCACATTCGCCATATTGCTTGTAAAACGTCAGCTCAGGGTTTCTGAACCTTTTTACTCTTAATTATCAAGTGGCGTAGCAATTATGTCGTGCATCAGAGCTCAAAGCCATTAGGGCCTTCCAGGACATCGAAAGAAAAAAACAACTTAATGACTGTACGTGTTTAAATTCATCAAATATATTATCCTCTAGCTACTCTAGCTGAATATGGGATGCGCGGTGGCTGAGTGGTAAAAAGCTTGGCTTCTGAACTAGGGGTCCCGGGATCAAATATTGGTGAAGACTGGCTCGTTAACCGTTAACACAGAAACAGATGACCTTTACATCATCTGACCTAAAGCTCGCACCTATAGATTGCAGGATAAGACCCACGGGCCTTAGTTTGTATATCACTTATCAAGTGCGTTGGATTTAGAGGTATGTCAAATTAATGTCAAACATGGCGAGATGTTCCCTTAAAACTTTTTAATTTTCACATAAAAGTGGACTGTGAAAAAGGGTGTAAATTTAAGGTTTTTATGTTTAGGGCCTTTTTTTTTTTTGAGAGCCATTTAACATACTGTTGTAACTCTATTCCCGCACTGAGATACATGGTGCGCACTAGACACTGTTCCACACGAGCGTGGAACAAGAGAGGGGAGGAAATGGAGACATGATAGTAAATGCCGGCTTATTTCGTTGAATCAAACTAGATCTAGAACAAAAGGACATTCTGTGGTTTTTGTGTGTTATTTATTTAATCATTAAATCCTTATCTATGTTATCATTAACCTGTTGAGTGTTTTCCTGGAAATTTATAGCAATTGGTGTCAGAAGTGGGATTTATAATGGCTACCACGAAAACGCTAGACAAACTACTTATGAAGGAACTGAAGCGGGAACTCAGTGACCAAGGTCTGAAGACAATTGGAAATAAGGAAACCCTACAGGCACGCCTACGGGAGGGTTTAATGGAGGAAGAAGCAGATCCGGACACCTATCTTTTTGAACTTGAACCAGATATGGAATTTATGCAACAACAGATGGCAGCTGTGCTCGAAAATTGGTTCTATGCGAGAACAGTTAAACTTAGGGCTAGGAAACACCAATGACAAGCTAGATGTCGTGGATATCAGGAATCAAAACCGAGTTATTGGCTATGAACCAACGTGTGCAAGCTATGGAGGAGAGAATCACCAACATTGACAAACAGATGAAGCAGAGGGTAGACGCAGCGGAGAAGGTCATCGATGAAATGAAGATGCAAGCTCAATGCAAGCACAGAAATGTACCAGATGCCGATATGACGTCATTTGTACCTGAAGTCTCCAAGAAAATAAAGGCCCCCGTATTTGATGGTTCCGTGTCCTGGTCCGTGTATAAGAAGCAATTTGACGCAGCGGCATAAGTTAACAAATGGAACAGTGAGGAAGAGAAAGCCACCGTCCTCTGAATTGCTCCAGTTCTTACCGAACCTGCAAGACTTTGCCGCTCTAGTCCGAGCTATGGAACTCCGATACGGGGATGAACATTTGCAAGAAGTCTATCGAGTGCAACTGAAAACCCGACAACAGCGCCCCGATGAAACACTACGGGAGCTAGAGACAGACATCGAACGCCACGTACATTTGGCCTACCCAACCGCCGCACAAGATTTCTTGGAGGTCATCATCACAGACGCTTTCATTGATGCGCTTCGAGACCCCGAGTTAAAGAAAGCCACTAGAGTTAGTGGTAAACGCAGGGCAAGGGAAGCCCTAGTTTACACTCTGTCATACGAGGCTGCCAAAGACGCATCTGGGGGCACTCACCAGGGCCGAAGGCTGGACGTCAAGGAGGAAGAATTCGCACAACTTGTCACAAGGGTGACAGAGGCACTGGACGAAAGGCGAACAACCCGGATACCAGAAAATCAACCCAGGGCCCCTGTACGTTTTTGGAATTGTGGTGAACTTGGCCATATTCAAAGAAGCTGCACTGGAAGATCTCGACAAACCGGAACCCATCACAGATCAAAAATGAATGCACGAACTGGTTCCCGGGACTACCAGGGAAACTAGCACGCGCCGGCTTCAAGGGGCGGAATCCGGCGACACAGAGAATAAGAGCCCCCGCAACCGTCATCCCAGTCGCTGTGCTGGGGCAGAATAAGAGTTTAAAGGTAGAAGGCAAAATCAGTGCTGAAAATTATAGTTTTCTGCTAGACACTGGTGCTTGTCGATCAGTCATTGGGCCGGAGGTCGTGAACAAAAAACATTATAACCAAAGTGAACTCATATTCCTTAAAAACCGCCAGTGGTGAGTTGATGCCTACACAAGGATTGACGAGTGTTTAATTCAAGCTCGGAAATCAGTTATTCATTCATGGATTCCTGATCGCCAATATAACCGATGACTGCATTATAGGACTCTACTTTATGCAGAAATTCGGGTTTTCTATTGACATTGGCGGAGGAGCTTTGACATGTGGGGACGTAGAGATTCCTTTACTAAATGTGATGAGGATGAGGAAGAGAATGGTCGAATCAGAAGAATCATGTTGACGGAGGATACGAGCTTGCCTGCACAGTCTGAATTGATTATTTGGGGAAAATTGGAGCCTGGTCATACAAAAACTAGAACGGCACTGGTCCAGGGGCAAGGAAGATAACTACAGTGAATTTGCCGTAGGTAAGACGTTGGTCATGATCGATAGAGATCAGAAAGTACCAGTTAGAGTTATGAACCTTAGCTTGGGTGAAAAAAAAACTAAGAAAAGACAGCATCATAGCTGTTTGCTATACGGTCGACCTGATACAATAATAACATCATCAGGGACAGCACTGCATCAGCCCACCCGTATATTACAAAGCTCTTGAGGAAGATTAAGACGAATTTATATGCCAGTGCCGAAAAATAGATTTGTGAGTTTAGTGATATTTTTCCGACTGAAGAGACAGATTTCGGGCGGACGAATATGGTTCAACATCGTATTGACACAGGAAGCACCAGACCAATTCGACATCCACCACGTCGTCTTCCACTGGCAAAACAACAAGAAGCCATGGACATGATAGAATGCATGAGACAACAGGGAGTCATTGAGCCCTCAAATAGTCCTTGGTGCTCACCTATAGTCTTAGTGAAAAAAAAAGAAGGTTCTATGCGATTCTGTGTAGATTATAGATCGTTGAACGAGGTCACCCATAAGGACAGTTATCCTCTACCTAGAATCGACGACACATTTGATACACCTACAGAGCACAGATATTCTTTACTCTCGATTTAAAATGCAGGTATTGGCAAGTTGGAATGCATCCCGAAGATAGAGAAAACGGCGTTCTCTGCAGGAAACGGTCTCTGGCAATTTACTCTAATGCCTTTTGGGCTCTGCAATGCTCCGGCAACCTTTGAGCGACTGATGGAGTGTGTCTTACGAGGACTTAACTGGAACATCTGCCTTGTCTATCTGGATGACATTATCGTCTTAGGTAAGACGTTTGAAGAGCATCTTGCAAATTTGAAGGAGGTGTTTCAAAGGATAAGAGGCGCTGGGTTGTAACTCAACCCAAAGAAGTGTTTCAAAGGATAAGAGGCGCTGGGTTGTAACTCAACCCAAAGAAGTGTTTCAAAGGATAAGAGGCGCTGGGTTGTAACTCAACCTAAAGAAGTGTTTCAAAGGATAAGAGGCGCTGGGTTGTAACTCAACCCAAAGAAGTGTTTCAAAGGATAAGAGGCGCTGGGTTGTAACTCAACCTAAAGAAGTGTTTCAAAGGATAAGAGGCGCTGGGTTGTAACTCAACCCAAAGAAGTGTTTCAAAGGATAAGAGGCGCTGGGTTGTAACTCAACCTAAAGAAGTGTTTCAAAGGATAAGAGGCGCTGGGTTGTAACTCAACCTAAAGAAGTGTTTCAAAGGATAAGAGGCGCTGGGTTGTAACTCAACCTAAAGAAGTGTTTCAAAGGATAAGAGGCGCTGGGATGAAACTCAACCCAAAGAAGTGCTCTTTGTTTGGAAGGAGTGTAAAATATCTTGGGCACATCGTGTCAGGAGACGGAGTTAGCACTGATCCCGACAAGGTTAAGACAGTAAGGTAATGGCCTACCCCAACGAATATTCATGAATTGAGAAGCTTTCTGGGGTTTTCGTACTTATTACAGACGTTTTGTGCCTAATTTCTCCAACATTTGTAGGGCTCTTCATTTACTGACAGAACAAAAGAAGCAATTTATTTGGACGACGGAATGTCAACAGGCATTTGAAAGGCTGAAAAACACACTAGCCTCATCTTCCATATTGGCCTACCCTATACCAGGCACGACGTTCATACTGGTTCACAGATGCGAGTGGTGCCGGAATAGGCGCCGTCTTGTCCCAAAAAGTGGATGAAACTGAACAAGTCATTGCCTATTTCAGTCGTAGTTTGTAAAAGGCTGAAAGGAATTACTGCGTCACGAGACTTGAGCTTCTGGCCGTTGTGGACGCCATAAAACATTTCCACAAATACTTATATGGACAAACGTTCACCCTTAGAAGTGATCACGCCGCTCTACAATGGCTGCTCTCCTTCAAGAGTCCCGAAGGTCAAGTCGCTAGGTGGATTGAACGTCTGCAAACCTATGACTTTGAGATTCAGCAACGAAAAGGACAGACTCACCAGAATGCTGATGCGCTGTCCCGAAGACCTTTCAAAACTGAATGCAAGCACTGTAAAAATGTTGAAGAAAAGGAGGCGGTTGTCGATTACCATTGTCTTGGGGTAGAAGCTTCCGGACCGTGGTCGGACGAAAAAATCCGAGAGGATCAGCTAAGAGACGAAGATCTGGCTCCCATTCTCTTGATGAAGGAAGATGGACCACGACCAGATTGGCAACACATTTCTGATAGGGGAACCGCTACCAAGGCATATTGGGCCCAATGGGACTCCCTAACAATTGTGAACGGTATCCTCAAGAGAGTATGGGAAACACCAGACGGGACAAGCAATCGCTTTCAGCTGATACTACCTAAGGTTAGGGTGTCGGAGGTACTGAAAGAGATGCATAATGGCTTCAGTGGCTTCCATCTTGGTGTCAAAAAAACTTTGGAGAAGGTGCGCCAGCGGTTTTACTGGTTCCGTTACCGGAAAGATGTTGAAGAATGGTGCCGAAGATCCGATGTCTGTACAGCCGCCAAGGGCTCGCAACGTAGAACAAGAGGACATATGCAACAATACAACGTTGGGAACCCCTTTGATAGGATTGCAATCGATGTTGTCGGGCCATTCCCTGAAACCAAGAAAGGAAATAAGTTCATCTTGGTAGTTATTGACTATTTTACTAAATGGCCTGAAGCATATGCGATACCTAATCAAGAAGCCACCACAGTAGCGGAAACCCTTGTAGAGAACTGGATAAGTCGGTACGGTGCTCCAATTGAGTTACATTCAGACCAGGGCCGAAACTTTGAATCCAGAGTTTTTCAGGAGATGTGCCGGACACTCTGTATCGAAAAGACTCGCACCACGCCTCTACACCCCCAATTCGGATGGAATGGTAGAACGCTTTAACAGAACTCTAGAACCAACACCTAATGAAGGTCGCCAGTGAACGACAATATGAATGGGACACCTATATCCCAATGTTCCTCATGGCGTACAGGGGATTCGTTCATGGCACCACAAATTATACACCAGCAAAGATGTTGTTTGGCCGAGAACTTCGATTACCATGTGACTTGCTATTCAGGGTTCCAGGTGATAAGCCAGCTACTTCGACGGAGTACGTCACTAATCTCCGAAAACGAATGGAGGAAGCCCATGCTCTGGCCCGCAGAAATATCAAGATGACCAGTGACAGGATGAAGAAAAGATACGACAAACGGGCCAATGCCTCCGGGTTCCACGAGGACGATCTGGTGTGGCTGTACAATCCGCAGAGACGAAAGGGCAAGTCTCCAAAGCTTCAGAGAGACTGGGAAGGTCCATACCGCATCATTAAAAGAATCAACGACGTCGTGTACCGCATTCAGAAAAGTCCCCGGTCTAAGCTGAAGGTAGTCCATGTGGATCGATATCATCAGTACTGTGGCAGTACAGGTTCTGTTCGGGACGAACAGGTTTGAGAAGGGAGAAGAAGTGTTGTAACTCTATTCCCGCACTGAGATACATGGTGCGCACAAGACACTGTTCCACACGAGCGTGGAACAAGAGAGGGGAGGAAATGGAGACATGATAGTAAATGCCGGCTTATTTCGTTGAATCAAACTAGATCTAGAACAAATTGACATTCTGTGGTTTTTGTGTGTTATTTATTTAATCATTCAATCCTTATCCTAGACGCTTCACACAGCCATTGGACAGATAGATAGACTGTAACTCAGACCATTCACTAGTGCTAAGCAAAATCAAACTACTTCTCAAGAAGGCTTATACTTCCACTCAACCCAGAACTAGGCGAATTAACGTCAACCATGTAGGTGACCCAGAGAAGTGTGCACTCTTTGGCGAGCTCCTGAAAAGTTCAATCCCCTCGTTAAGTGATGAAGAAGACATCTCTATCAGTTGGGAGAAATAAAGAGATGTAATCTACAGTTCGGCAATCACCGCCTTTGGGCCTCAAAAACACAAAAATGTAGACTGGTTTGAGGCGAATCTAGCACATATGGAACCTTGCATCGAGAAAAAGCGATCTGCACACCTCACTCACAAGACAAAGCCTAGTCCAAAATCTTTGGAGGACTTCAATAGTGCTAATAAAGAGGCGAAACAAATGGTTAGAAAATGTGCTTACAACTTTTGGAGGGATACCTGCAACAGAATCCAAAACAGTCTCCACTCAGGAAATAGCAAAGCTCTATTTGATGGCATTAAAGCGGCCCTGGGTCCAACAGTGTCTAAGCCTGCCCCCCTTCTATCCAAATCAGGAGGAAAAAATTACAGAACAAACCAAGCAGCTAGAACGTTGGACAGAACACTACCTCGAAGTCTATGCCACACAGAATACAGTAGACGATTTCGCCCTGGCTTCTATACCAGATCTTCCAGTACTGGAATGCCTGGATGAGCTTCCAAGCCTTAGTGACCTCAAAAAAGTAATTAACAGCATAAAAAATAAAAAATCTCCTAGGAGCGATGGTATCCCAGTGGAAGTAGTGAAAGTCAACGAATCACTCCTGCTCCCTGAACTCTATATTCTCCTCTGCCGCTGTTGGGAAACAGGTCATGTCCCACAGGACATGCGTGACGCGACTATAGTCACAATATACAAGAACAAAGGGGATCGGAGTGACTGCAACAATTACAGGGGTATCTCTCTCCTCAGTATAGTGGGCAAAATCTTTGCTAGAGTGGCACTATCCAGGCTGCAAGTGATAGCTTCCAGAGTCTACCCAGAGTCTCAGTGTGGATTCAGGAGTTGTAGATCCACTATAGACATGATATCTTCTCTACGACTACTGCAGGAGAAATTCAGAGAGAGACAGACCCCTTTACATCGTTTTTGTTGATCTGAATAAAGCTTTTGACATGGTCAGCAGAAGTGGCCTTTTCAAACTCTTGAGGAAAATAGGTTGCCCTCCCAAACTATTTAAGTTCATTGAGTGTTTTCACGAGGAAACTAAATGTACTGTCAAATTCAATGGAGCCCAATCAGCACCTTTTGAGGTTTGCAGTGGTGTCAACAATGATGTGTGCTCGCACCTACTCTGTTTGGCATATTCTTCTCCTGTCTACTGCATTATGCGTACAACGACATAAACGAAGGTGTGTTTCTCCAAACAAGATCCTCTGGAAAACTATTTAATGTATCAAGGCTGCGGGCAAAAACCAAGGTTAGGAAGCTACTCGTCAGGGATTCTGATATTCAGCTACAGTCCCTGGTTGACAAACTATCTGCTGCTTGCCAGAAGTTCGGCTTAAACATCAGTCAAAGCAAGACTAAGATACGTTTCCAAAACACAAACACTTCACCTCAAGTAAGCATTAATGGCCAACACTAGAAATTGTTGATCACTTTTGTTACCTTGGCTCCATCATATTCAACAACACTCTACTGGATAAAGACATAAACAACGGGATAGCCAAGGCAATGGCCACCATGTCACGGCTGCAGAAAAGAGTCTGGGACAACATATTGCTGACTAACAGTACTAAAGCCCTAGTCTACCGGACCTGTGTGTTGAGCACCTTGCTGTACGGAAGTGAAACATGGTCAACCTACTCATGGCAGGAAAAAAAGCTGAATGTTTTCCACCTCCGATGCCTAAGGCGGATCTTTAAAATAAGGTGGCAAGATAAGATAACCAATAAGGAAGTGCTACAAAGAGCAGGGTGCCAGGACATCCGCTCTGTTATCAGCAGCAGACGCCTTGGCTGGCTTGGCCACGTTCGTAGAATGCCAGAAGGTCGACTTCCACAGGACATCCTGTATGGCGATCTAATAGAAGGCAGGAGAGCCGCTGGTCGTCCTATTTTACGTTATACGGATGTATGCAAACGCGACATGAAGCTCTTCAAAATCGACACTGGCAACTGGGAAGAGTTGGCACTGGACAGATCCTCATGGAGAGAGAGCATAAAGGAAGGGTCAAAGATTGCAGATGTCATGCACAACAGAAGCAGGAAGAAGGGTGAAAATGCAACGGCGCCTGGCGATTATATATGCCCAACCTGCGATCGCAGCTGTGTATCAAGGATTGGCCTCTTTAGTCACACAAGAAGTTGCAAAGGGAAAAGATCGTCTCTTGAGACGTAAAATGCCACAGACAGAAATCCTTATCTATGTTATCATTAACCTGTTGAGTGTTTTCCTGGAAATTTATAGCAATACATTACTGTCTCCGCCATATTCTAAAGAACATTTATGCCATGATTGGTCAAACGGTTTTGATTTTATTTCTATAAGTAACATACATACGCACATACATACATACATATATTCTGCTTACATTGTACTTTATATATTAGATATTACTTGTTAGAAGTTGAGCTCAATGCCGTCAGGCCATGGAGTGCAAATGTACTGGCCATACAAGATGGCTCAATTGGGCTTTAGTTACACTTAAATTCGGGCACCGTTTTATTCTTAAATCTAGCTACGTTTCTAAATCGGTCCCCCGACCCCAAATCATAGACTCATAGAAGGGTCCTCATCAGAGACAGGCACAATAGATGATAAGACAACTTTTCCTCCGCACAGACAACCGCTTTTTCTACATTAGATGTGGCAAAATATGCAGGTCGCAACAGGGTTTGCGTAATCTTAAAGGACTTACCCTTTATCTTCGGAATTAAAGACAATGTCATTTATTAAATAACAACTCATCTTCAAATTTTAGCCATGTACTGTGGAGCACTAGCGTATCCTTATGTACTGTGGAGCACTAGCGTATCCTTATGTACTGTGGAGCACTAGCGTACCATTATGTACTGTGGAGCACTAGCGTACCATTATGTACTGTGGAGCACTAGCGTATCCTTATGTACTGTGGAGCACTAGCGTATCCTTATGTACTGTGGAGCACTAGCGTACCATTATGTACTTTTTTTTTCAAGAAGAGCGCTCCCCTTCGAACAAGATTCTTAAAAAGAAATAATTAATATTTTATCTTATCACGTCGCGACACACTGCGTCTTGAGAGATCATCACGTCGCGACACACTGCGTCTTGAGAGATCATCTTTCTTACTCCTCAGGAAGAACATTGACCTGTTACACTTATGCCCGGGAAATTAGTTTCTTATCTGTTAAAAATCAATATAAATCTTATCTTATGCTATACAGACGTTGCTTCAACGAAGAATATAATTACTCCCTACGCATTTCTTGTCTCAATCTAGACAGTAATGTTAATTAATGACTTAAAATCTGGCAAGTCGTTGGTTTTCCTGGCTGATTTAGGCAGCCCGTTCAATTCTCTAATGGCTATACGAAAGAAGGAGCCATGTACGAATTTGTTCTAGCGTATGGAATAAGAAATCTGCCTCCATTTTTGTGTCTTTCTGTAATAGATAAGATCTGTTAATTTCATTGTAAAAAACATTGTCGCTTTTGCAGAGCAATTTATAAGTGGAGGTTCTGGGTGGGAAATTTAGTGGATGCCCTTAACTCTTCAAAAAGTAAGTAAAGTTTCCATTTCAGACCTTGCGATCTATGGTGTAGATGATGTTAAGGTCATCTGTTTCTATGGCCAACGGTTAACGAGTAGTGTCATGTGGCCAGCACAACGCCCAACCGCTTTTAGTGGACTCAGGGGCACCGTAAAAATCCCGTAATTCAAAATCCCATTCTTAAACGATATTCGAACCCAGTTCCCCAGCTTCGGAAGCCGAGCGCTTAACCAGAGCTCTGCCACAACGCCCCATCTAACTCTTCAAGGTTTAATACAAATGTACTTTAAAATTTCAATCTATCTAAAAGCTTGTTATCTATGTGATGAAAGAAATAGAGAACATGTGGAGTTATCTCGTTTCCTTTTATTTTTAAATAATTAATATGCATAGTTATTTTAAACGATACATTTTTTAAAAATGCTTGAACCCCTGTAAGGGTGAGGTCCAGTGCGGATGCACAGTAGTGCACTAGGGTAACTCTGGCTTTGCTTATTGCTTACCATTTTGTTGAGTTTGTGCCCCTTTTCTTTATCTTTGAAAATTTTGTAGTCAATACAGTATTTTCTTTTTTTAGCTTATGTCTACTCGCTCTGTCTGTCTGTTAAAAAGTTTGAGCATGTTTTCCCCCCATTTTCCATTCTCGGATCAAGTTGAAACTTTGCACACGTATTTATTGAATCTGACAAGACAGGAATCAATTAAAACAACAACAAAATTTATTAGTTAACTGATTAATGTTGATTAATTATTTTTTGATATCAAGATAAGGCGAATAAATGCTACTTAAATGAGAGATGTTCATTTAAATATGGATTTAATCCTCTTATTACATTTGGACACGTTTTGTCTCCCACTTCCATTCAAGGATCAAGTTGAAATGTTGCTTCATTATTCCTAGTCGATAACACTACTCAAATCAATCCTAAAATTAACCGATCAGTAGGCCTACTAATTAACTAGAATTGTTTTCTATAGCATAAAGAGAGCTAAACCCTGCCATTTTCAGATAAATTTCAGTAGTTAGCGGTTCTTTCCCTTAGAATGACTTTATTTCTCTTTCTAATGCTTGTAATATTTTATTGCTATTTGCTGACGACTGTGCTCTAAATGCTTGCTCTGAAAACGATCTGCAGAGCATCGTCAGTGACTTCTCAAGAGCATGCACAGACTTTGGCCTTACCATCAATACGAACAAGACTGAAGTCTTATATCTACCTGCTCCTGGGAAAGCCTACTCGGATCCAAGCTTCACTATAAATGGACAGAATATAAACGCAGTGGACAAATTCACATATCTTGGCAGCACACTCTCCAGAAATGGAGAAATCGATAGTGAAATCGACCTGCGTATTGCCAAGGCCAGTGCATCCTATGGCAGACTGTCTACAAATGTCTGGAACAGACGTGGTATCACCACAAACACAAAGTTAGGGGTCTATAGAGCCGTCATCCTCCCCACATTGCTCTATGCCTCAGAAACATGGACAGTGTACTGTAAACATGCAAAGAAACTGAACCACTTCCACATGACATGTCTGAGAAAAATACTAAATGTCAAATGGCAAGACAAAATACCAGATACAGAAGTCCTTCGAAGAGCGTGTCTGCAAAGCATCCATACAATCCTGATGCAGTCCCAGCTGCGATGGGCAGGTCACGTCTACAGAATGGAAGACCACCGAATCCCTAAACGACTCTTGTATGGCCAACTAAACTAAGAAAAGCGCTCGCAAGGTGGTCAAAGAAAGCGCTTCTCTGAAGGCATTCAGCATAGACCCAGGTTCCTGGGAAACAGAGGCACATGACAGAGCATCATGGCGTCGTGCTGTGAAAACTGGCGCACAGGTTGCTGAGGAAAAAAGAACAACGCTGGCAGAAGAAAAACGCCAGAAAAGAAAAGCAGGACAAACGACACTAGCTACAGCTGGAATAACCTGCCCAGTGTGCGGCCGAACATTCCGGTCTCACATAGGTCTCACCAGCCACATGAGGAGGCATAAAACCCCAGTGCAAAGCCCTCAGTTCCCTGGATGACAAAGTGGTCATCATCGAACCACGATGGACGAACTATATAATATTTTATTTACATAAGTGTATGCTGCTGAAAAGAAACCTGTTATCCAAAACCACTAATTTTCAGTGATTTTTTTTTTTGGTTGCATTCCAAAGGCATAATGCTATGGTCGTTACTTCCAAACCAATGACAATTACATCCTACGCGTATCAGGTCTCAATCTAATTCTGCATGATAATCATAGACTTTGGATTCCTGGTTTATTTAGGCTACCCATTCCATGCTACAATGGCAGCTTTAGCGGATTCAAAACATTGGAGTTGGGGAGGGGGCGATTTTTTTCCAAACCCTAACCCTAAAACCCAGTAAACCCTAACCCTAAGCATATACGCGCGTACAGCATATAAATATATAAGATATTTTTTTAATTTAAAAAAAGTGTTTCTCAAAATTTGGCGACAAAAAAAAAGAAACAAAAAAAATAAAAACAGTCATGCTGAGGTCTTTCTCTTGTCAGCTAGGGGGTCTGGGGGAGCGTTGCAATCTCTCCCAGTGGGGTCCGGGTCCGGTCCATCTACAGCTCATTATTCATTCTATTCAAAAAGGACCTTTTCAAAATGTTTTACTTGAAAAATACTGTTATAACTCTGCAATGCGCATCGCCATCCAGGCTAGTGCTAGAAGGTGCGCACAGTGATAGACTGGACCTAAAAGGATGTCAACATTAGAGAGGAGAACGATTTCCAACCAAGTAGAGAGCCAATATGGAGAGATTGCGCCTAAGAAAGATGTTGTTTTGTATACCTGTGATGTCGTGTAAATAAACGTCTATGTCTCGTTGAGTTGCCTCACTTAAGTTATTACAATATTCTAATATGAATTTACAGGCTCATTCTACATTGCAACTACAACCGATTTGAGAAGATACCCAACATATCTAGATCGCCGCCGAAAAAAACAATATTCGAAAAATAATAATGAAAAGAAAAGATAATTTGTTAGTGATACATTTTGTTCAATAGGCATGTTTGTAACTTTGTTTTGTTACAGAACTATAATTCAAAGCTTTAAACAAAAAAAAATTCGGAAGTGGGAGAGGAAATTAAGTAGACCAATTAGATTCTACTCTAAATTTAGGATTCAAGCATATATTGTAAGTTATAGTCTCAAAATTTTTTATACAATAGAAAAATATCAGTATGAGTAAAGGTTGGAAAAAGGTGATTAGGAAAACACTACACAAGACCAGAACTCATCTCAATTGTTACTCTTATTATGAAAAATTTCGTATGAATTCTAAATTTTCCAAAACAAAGTCTTTCTTAAAATAACTAAGATAAATCCGTGTGAAATTATATAAACTCTGTCACCATTTTGACTATTCTGTTTTAAAACCTCGTCTGGAAAGTGGAGAGGGAGGTATAGTGAAAACGTTATTCCTCGCTTCTTTTTATAATTTCAACTAATGATTGCGTTTGGTATTAAAGAATAGGGGGGTGGGGCGATTGGATGTAAGAATTTAATTTATATATAAATTTTATTTTTGACAATGTTTTTAAATTTTGTAATTTCTAAACAAAAACACAAAAGAAAAAAGTATTGGTTTGTCCGATGGGCGGAAGGCGATTGCATGTATCGCCCCTCCCACCTGGTACAACCCTTTTTGATTTTAAATTTACTAATGATAAAATTTGAGATCAGAGTCTGTGTGCGATAAAATATACAAATGGGTTAAAGCATCAATATGTACCTTAAATTATATAGATATTAGCTAATTTTGTTCACAAACTATGATTTCTCCATAAAAACAGGACCTCCCACCTACTCAGAGGGCTAGAGTGGGGAGTAGAAACAATCGCCCCCCCCCCCCACCTCACCGAATCGGCTAAGATATCAGAAGTGTAGCGATTAGTATATAAATTATATAGTAATTCAACTAATTTTGATCACAAACTATGATTTTTAAATAAAAGTAGGATCGCCCCCCCCCCCAGTCAAAGGGTTTAGGTGGGAAGAGCAGTAGATATATTGCCCTCCCCCTTACCCCACCCAATCGGCTAACAGGGAAACGACATAATATAAAGATTTGTTGAAATATCAATAACAAGTTTTAATTATATAAATATTTAATTGATTCTGTTAACAAGCTATAATTTCTACAAATAAATTAGACCGCCCCCCCCCCCACTGGAAAGTTTATGGTGGAGGGGGCGGGATTGATGGTATCGCCACCTCCCCATCCCACCAAATCGGCCAACATGCTAGAGGGGGGGGGCGAAATAATCTAATAATAGGTTAAAATATAAATAATTAGTATATATTATTAACATAATTAATAAATTCGTAAACAAATTGTGTGATTTCTTTACTAAAATGGGGGGGGGGGGGGGTTGCGGTGTATTATTAGCGGCCCCCGTAAGGGAAAAAGTCGCTATAAATGTGCAAAATGTCCGTCTGCCCGTCTGTTCTTCTGTCACACTTAGATCTCGAAAACTAGAAGAGAAATTAACAATATTTTTTCACCATGCGATGCAGCTTGAAAAGTTTAGGTGCATCGGCTACTTTTAGTTTTCTTAAAGCAAACCGTTTAATTTATAAAATTAATTATGCAAGCAATTTTTTTCATAAAAATACACCAATTCTAAAACAATAACGCAAATGTAAGGGAGGCAATGTTACAATATGTTAACAGAAGAAAAGATTGTACTGTATATATTCGGTATCACCAAGCCAAATGTAAAAGGTACAAGAAATGTTCACAACAAACATTAATATAAGTTAAAGGTGTTTTTTTTCTGGTCAACTAGCTGCTAAAATTAAAAGAAAACATTTCTGTTTGTTTATAAAGGCTAAGAATGCACTTTGTATGTAAAATGGACTTTTTATGCAGCGACTTTCATGCAGTTGCGTAAAATGGATTCACGAAAACACGGTACTAATCAGTTCCCTGAACATTTTTCAAATAATCAGATTTTATTTATTTTTTGTTTAGTGCCCACATCAGGATAAAAGACGCATATTTTTGTGCGTTTTGATTGCCGGTCGGTCTGTCTGTCACGTTTAGATAACAAACAAACAAAAAAAAACAACTCTAAAAGCCATTGAAAATCTTATTTAACCTTTTATATCTCAAAAGTTTTAAGTATCTATAATAATATAATAGATTGTTCGAATAGTTTGTGAAAAACAAACCAATGCCAACCAATGTTTGTTTGCTCTTCTAACTTATATTACATGTAATTTCCATGCTTAAACGTTGCAAAAACACATGATCAATAAAATGTTGTTCCGTTTTTTTTAATGTAAATAGCATATAAATGCTAAACGAAAATCTCTATACTGACCTATATTTCATTAACTATAAAGTTGTTCCGGATATTGTTTTATAAAAAATAAATTATGTCACTTGATTGTTTGCAATGGCATAATTGAGTAATATTACACTTATATTCTTGATAATATGTCACTATAGTTTATTTATCGATATCAAATTGTTCCGTATTTTCAATTTAAAACAAGTTGTTTAATCGGTAAAGAATGTTCCGGATTTTGTTTTAGAAAAAGAAATCGACCTACATTAATTTTCTTACAAATCGTCGCCAAAAATGTTCCGAGGGAAACTCGAAGCTCACGGACGAGGAGAATGAAAATGCAAAATGTGTGTTTTGGCTGGTGTACTGTTTGAGACTAGACTTAGATGGAATGTTGCGGAGGATTCCAGCTCCCGTCGCCTCATCGTGGCACCTCCGTGGAAACGTCCGCCCGGGGAAGTGGAAAGGCTAAGAGCGAGAGCAAACATGGCTCCCAGTGAGCTACCACTGTATGCTCTAGCGAGTGTACTTGCATGTAGTGGGGATGTGAGACATGGCTCCCAGTGAGCTACCACTGTATGCTCTAGCGAGTGTACTTGCATGTAGTGGGGATGTGAGACATGACTCCCAGTGAGCTACCACTGTATGCTCTAGCGAGTGTACTTGCATGTAGTGGGGATGTGAGACATGGCTCCTAGTGAGCTACCACTGTATGCTCTAGCGAGTGTACTAGCATGTAGTGAGGATGTGAGAAAGGGCTTGCTAACCAGTCCGAAACGCACCGCTTTATTCCCCAACCGGGGTCATACGGATGGTGATGGTCCCACCACGGGAGCGGTGGCACATTATAGGCATATGAAGGGCTTCCGTTTTATTTTCATAGTTTTTGTGTTTGTAGCTTTGTCATTGAAGGACTTGTGCTTTGTGGCGAAAAATACAATTAAATTGTTAATAATTAAGGATCAGTGCAAGCAAGGGTTAAAATAAAATGGTTGACTTGATTAAGAACCACAAAGGGGTTGGGCTGTTAAAAAAGAAGTTGTTGATTGAATCTATGGAGATGATGTATAGATAGCGTTCTGCTGAATGCTAATGGATATTTGTTTGACATGTAGAAAATGTTTCAGTCTAGTCATTAAGCATAGTGAGATATATGAAAATATTGTGTTATTGTATTGTTGTAAATCCAAGGCAATCACTCAACGAAACGGTAGGAGGTAATACTAAACGATGTATTTAATATAAGCTATCAACAAATGGACTTGGACTTCCGCTGTAGAGTCATAGGGAGTAATGTCTTAAGTTCTAACAGTCCTACTTAATACCAGAACAGCAGAAAAGACCACCGACACACTTCCCAGTGTCAGTCCAAGTCTACCCAAACAGTTCACTAGTATCACACAGGAGTGCACTTAGCCCCAGACTGTTAAGACTTCCATAACTCCAGCCGGATCTACAGCAGTCCTTCTTCCTGTATCAACATGTCTTCTCCTACTTGTCTTGAATGGTGCACTCATGCGCACCATCAGTGTGGCGCGGGAGCTGAGTTACAGGAGTATTGTTGTAACTCTAGGTTAGGCACTAAACGTAAAGGCAAGCAACGCAACACAGTTTAACAGGAAATAAATACGGGTGTTTATTCACTAGGGTAAACACATAACATCCTTCAGCTTCCTCAGAGTCTTACTACTAAGTATACCAGTCCTTTGCTACTTAACCCGAATGTGGACCAACGACAGCCTTCCCCGCTTCGCTCCAGGTCCCTATTACAACCTTCGAAAGCACAAAAGTTGGCCTCTTAGTTTCCCAAACATTCAGACTCTTCACAATCCCTGATGCAGTGTTCTTCTCTCCATTCTAGTGTCTTCCTGTTTACGTTTACTAGTGCGCACCTCAAGCACTGGTGCAAGGCAGGGTTACAACAGTATTTTGTACATTTTAATGTGAATAAACATGTATCCCTGGATTAGACTTGTATGTAAGAAGTTAGTGAGTGTATAAAATGTTGTCTACATAATGGTGTCATGAGATATTTAACCCCCATGTGCCCTTGTTGATTTATAATTGACTTGGCTAGGTATTGATTCGGATTGTTCAGTGTAGCTGATGGTTAAAGCTAAAATAATTTTTGACTACTTGTATGATGAATACTTCTATTTAAGGGCCTACTAAATCTAGTGTGAAAAAGGCCTGATGAAGTTGATATTACTTTTTTAAACTTCAAGTAGAACTTCAAGTAGAACACAAAAGTTTCTTTTCTTTTTTTTTTTTCTCTTTTTTTTTCTCTTCAAATCAAACCTTTAATAGAATTGGAATTATTTGGGGCCCTGAAAAGGGCCAGAAAGAAAATTCTGATTTTTTAGAAAATCAGTTTGGGAAATTATTATCTCCTTCGTCGACGACTTCTTCGCCTTCGTCTTCGGCTTCTCCTTCTTCGGCTTCTTCTCCTTCTTCGCCTTCGACTCTTCCGCCTTCGACTCCTCCGCCTCCTTCGCCTTCGACTCCTCCTCCTTCGACTCCTCCTCCTCCGCGAGCGTCTTCTTCGGCGTGGCCGTAGATCATCAGCGTCGTCTTTACGTCGGCGTCGTTTCTTCTTGCTGCCTTCGTCGTCATCGCCGAAGATGAGGAACCTGCTTTGCCCAGCCCTGGCCAGCTTCTTTTCCTTGAGTGCTTTGGCGATCACCTTTCTCAGCACGCCGCTAACATCTGTACCCTTCAGCTGCCCAGATGAGTTGGAGACGATATATCTCTTCAGGTCGGATAAGGTACATCCTTTAGTCTCCTTGGTATTCCGAATAGCTTCTATCACAGTCTCCAGTGTGACCACGGCTTGAGCATCACTCGTTGAACTTGACTTTGAAGCCATGATGTCCTGATTTGTGGCAGGACTTGTCTGAGCGAGAACCAAACCTAGGGGAAGTCGTTTTGCTCGAACGTCCAAGAAATTGGACCTATAAGATTCTCGCGTTGTTTCGCCTCTTATTATGCACTATTCCTTGTCTAATTTTATTGCTAAGGTAAATGCTTCTTTTTTACAAAGCTTATTTCTACGCACTCTGTCCGTCTGTCTGTCTGTCTGGTAAGAAGTTTGTACACGTTATTTCTCTCAAACCCAATCTTATATCAAGTGAAATTTTGCACAATTATTTCTGTTACCTAACAACACAAGAATCAATTTAAAAATTTTAACCAATTAGTTAATTGACAATTGATAATTAATTATTTTGTTTGGAATGTCGAACAAGGGAAAGAAAATTTACTTGACTGATTAAGTGGTATAAGTTAAATTAGTTCCATTTATTGTTTGAAGAAAAAAGTGTGTAAATAAATATAACTATAAAAGCTATTTCCATAAGCAGCCCCCTGGCACAGTGGTTACCGTATTGGCTTGAGGAGGCCTTAGACCTCAAGTTCGAAGTCAGGTTGCTCAATTATTTTTTTTTATAAATACATTTAAAAAGCGATGACCTAGATACCCCCTTCTTTCTGTCCCCCTCCCCCTTACCCTTTACAACTGATCCACTTATAGGATCATAGCGTATTGAGAAAGAAAAAAGCACGAAAACAAATGATAACAAAATATATCTCATCGCACAGATTTAGTTAGTGTTAGTCTAGATCTCAAGATAGAACCAAACTAATTGATACAACTACACTCAGTATAAGCTTTTATCTTTTTTTTGTATTTTGTATTTTGCTTGTATCTACACTAAATCTTGACGGGAATGTCTTTCCAGAATAGGGCTCTCCATGGACAAAAGTGCTCACCCAGACTGAAGGAGGCCAACAATAAAAGATTATTTATATTTCATCCCGTTTTGTCTCTTTAGTTAGTCTAGATTTGTGTGTCTTTATGATAAGCTAGTATTACACATCGGTTATTAGCCAGTGAATTTTAGAATCTGTTACCTAGAAATGGAAAGGTCCCCTGTCTTTCTCTTTCTTTCTTTCTTTCTCTTTCTCTCTCTCTCTCTCTCTTTCTTTCTCTCTCTCCTTCTGTCTGTCTCTGGAACTTCCTTTTTGTGTTGTTGTTTTTTTACCTACACACCATTATATTTACTGACATAGACTTTTGACTTGAATAGGAACCACTACTAATGCACACCTCTTCAGACCAACAGTTTCAGGCCTAAAAGAAAAAAATGCATTCTCCGAATGTCTCAATTGAAATCCCCAAGGTATATAGTTAAAACTGCACACCGATAGAAAACGCATCCTTTCTCATAAGTCTGACTGAAGAAATGATAGCTAAGAAACCAGGAGCATTCAAGAGAATATTTTCCATGTCTTTTTTTTTTATTTCAAGAAAGCTTTCGACAGAGTATGGCATGGGGGCACTATAGGCGACAATGGAAAAATACAACATAAATAAAAACATAAAATTAACTAGAACCTCTACAAGGAGGCCACTATATACAATATCATTCTTGACTGGTTTACAACCACAGATTGCCTATTTTCACCAACTCTTTCAAATTAAATATCTTCCTTCAAAGGAGGGTTACGAAGGTACTGTTATACTGTTAGCATTGGAGGAAGAACTAATTACCTGCTCTTCGCGGATGACATAGAAGAAGACAGAACTAGCTGACTTGGTGATGCTCATAGGCAAGACCTCTGCAGCATATGGTATGCAAATAAATGTCGAAAAAAGGAAATTATAACCAATAGCCCCCGAAGGTTCAACAGACTAAGGGACAGGTGAAAGTGAAGGTTAACATGAACAAAGGAAAATACAAACAACAACAAAAAAAGTTGTAATTTCACTTTCTTTTTCTACCTACAGAAAATCCACAATCTTAGGGTACTTTTGCTATTTATTTTTAAGCTTAATACAAGTCCATCCGAAAGATACATAGCATTTAATTACTTATAAAAAAAGAGATTAATTTGACTAAAATACTTCATAAGGATATCATACGTTTCACATCAAACAGTTTTTCAATCAACCTTTTTAGAACTAACAGTTTTGGGGGGCTCTAAGTGAGCCATGAAAAAAGTGTTTCTTTAATCAGGTTATTTCAGGTTACTGGTGCTAGTGGAGGAGCTCAACATCTCCTCCGCCTTCGGCTTCTTCTCCGTCGCCTTCGGCTTCTTCTCCTTCGCCTTCGGCTTCTTCTGCGTCGCCTTCGGCTTCTTCTGCGTCGCCTTCGGCTTCTTCTCCGTCGCCTTCGGCTTCTTCTTCTTCGACTACGTCTCCTTCGATGAGAGCGTCTTCTCGATCGTCTTCGGCGAGGTCTTAAGTCATCGTCGTCGTTTCTTCTTCGGCGTCTTCTCTTGCTACCTTCCTCATCGTCTAAGCTCACTACGTACTTGAAACTCTTGATCTTCATAATCTGACCATTCTGGACACCTCTTTTGAGAGCTTGTTTGACCTGGCTGGTTACTGATGAGCTTTCTTCAGGTTCCGAGGAGTTGGCGACGATGTACTTCTTGACAGCGGCGAGAGTACAGCCCTTGGCTTCCTTGAGACTTCGAATAGCTTCCACAACATTGTCTATAGTCACACGTAAACGTTCCGTGTTTCGTTCCGTCACAGGTTCGGATTCCATGATGTCCTGCTGCTGTGCAGGACCTATAGATAGATCCAAATAGTTTGAGCATCAAAGTTTAGCTCCGACCTACAGGAAATCTTGGTCTACTTTTTTTTTTAAAAAAGGGAAAAAGCTCTAAAAGTAAATTATGACTAAAACCAAGCAAAATATAAAATAAAACAATCTTTAAAATAAGATCATCTAAGGCAAAGAACTCCTCACTTACAGCTTTATTTATCAATAATATAAAAGTTATTCCCTTGTTCGTTATCAAACAAAAACATTAATTACCACTACTAATTGACTAATCTGTTAATGTTTTTAAAAATTAATTAATGTCTTGTAATTTTTCACTTTATCTGAGAATGGGTATGGGGGAGAATAACGTGTACACAATTGTACACACTTTCTTGATCTAACTTGCTAGGAATATATAGGGTAGTGATTCCTTAGTGGATGGCTGCCTGGTCGTGCGGTTTGCACGCTGGACCGTCATTCAGATTTATCGATGGTCCCGGGAGGTTTGGACTAGGAAGTAATTATCTTCAACTCTGAAGGAACATCCGAAACATGTAAAACATTTTACAAACAAACATTTTATATCCATTATATTTGTCTGTCTGTCTGTGTGTTTAAAAGAACTTGTTCTGTTTCATCTAATATTTTCACACAAAGAGAGCGCTATGGTCTAATCTCGTTTGATGCCCAGTAAGGGGAGGGGGTCTATAAAAGAAATGTTTTCCGTGCGGACTTTAGGCGCTCAGTAAACACAACTCTGCTCGAGTCGGGTGTCTTATCTTATCTTATATAATACAGACGTTACTTTAAAAAAGAAGACGATTACGTCCCACGCGTCATGCATTTAGTCATGCATATTAAAAAATGACCTAAATTCTGCTAAGTCACTGGTTTTCCTGACTAGCTCAGGCAACCCATTCCATACTCTTATTGCACTAGGGAAGAAGGAGCATTTGTACAAATTTGTCATTGCATATGGAACGAGGAATGTGCCTTTATCTTTGTGTCTTTCTGAGTATATTATTACATTGTTGAACCAATTACTGCGTTTAAAATTCCAAATATTTTGTACACTGGATAAACCAAAAAGTTTTCTATTTATAAAGCAATTCACGACGTTGAAAATCTCAGATTTTATGATTTTATAAGTTTATGTTCTACTCAGTAGTGGGCAGTAGTGGGCAACTTGATCCCCGACTTATTCTATTAGTGATCTTTTTTTTCTTTATTGAAACTAAAATTAAAATTAATTTGCATGAACAAAACATACATTATTACCTTTTAGGTACCAAACACCTTACACCTACAAAACATATTGCAATAACTCCGCCACATCGGCGGCGCTTACCGTACGCACCAACGCAGTATTTAATAAGTGATAATAAGTGACTGTTTAAAAGCGCGAGAAGCCTCCAGGAATAATAGTCCAGTTCCAGAGTCCAATGAACAAAGAACTAGAGAAAGAGAGCCATCTGGACCTGGAACAGCATTGTGGAGACTTTGTCGATCTGGAAAGAGGTGTTACGGTCGGTGCGCAGTGTAGTGTGAATGTAAAATGGTGCGAATGCGTGTTGAAAGAGGTTTCAAGGAATAAAAGGAGAGTAGGAAAAAGGAAATGATATAATGATATAAGCGTTATGTTTTTCTAACAAGCGGCGCCCAACGGTAAGGTAAAACCCAGGTTTAACTTTGAATGTGTTGATCTCCTGTCAACAGACAGTCGAGAAATCAAAGCCTAAATGTTACAAAGCTTATATTAGTATTAACAACTCTTGTCTCTTAAATAATTGTTAACCCTATCTTTGCGGGACACTAACAATAGTTAAAATGATACTGCTTTTTTGTTTGTGTGGTGAACGCTTTTTGCGTCTCTGTTCTCAGGCATTCTTTCGAGGTTAATTATTTCCTTTGATATCGCATAAGGGAAATAACTTCTACATTATCGATAGATAATCTTAAGGGAGGAGTACTTCACCTTAGTTAATTTTTTTAAAAGGATACTTGTATTTTGCTTGTTCCAGTGTTGGTAATACAAAGATGAGGAGAAAGGAAAGTGTGCACAAACCTGGATAATTATCACATAGAGTATGGACATACACTTATTACATTTTGAAAAAAACAACAACAACATTGGCTTTTTATAGCCAGAATTTTGTGAACCGTGAGATAGAAACTAATGATAACCTGCAGACATTTCCTGGACACAATGACCAGCCATTTTTATAATTGGACAGAAATCGCTAAAATAGAAAAATCATTTGACTATCTAAAGATATTTATGATACTGGACAAAGCGAGTCACGAATGCCAAGAGTACCTAAATGTTTATCTCTTAGAGAAAAAAAACCAATTCTATTGAGTAAAATTAATAAGTACTCACCATGTGGCTAGAGGTAGTAATACCAAGTTGAAGTTTGTCACTTGGTAGCTCCATCCTAGTTGGGTCAGGTTAATCTAAGGGGCGGGCAGCCACGGAGCTAAGTATTTATTCTCCTGATAAGTACTCTATCAATGGAGAGTCCAGCATTTTTGGACAAAGTAACCGCTAATTATAAGAAAGATAGAATTTGTATGCAATGTTTTCCCTCCACTGATTGACACGAGTCGAACTCCGCCTAGAGATATTTTTTGGAAAGCATCCTGCGGGTCCTAAGCTCTGGTAGAGAGAGAAGAGTTGGGAGTATTAAAAAAAATGTAACACTACAGAAATCACGACAGCTCAAAGCCAACAAAACCTTGGTCATGGTTATTTCTCTCAAGAAGAGCTCTTGACGCATGCCAGTGAGAACCCATGAAAAAGCTGGCGGATCGACAAATCTACTGATGACCAAAGCTAAAACCAAAAGGAACCTAAAAAATTTGAACTTTAATTAAGTTTGGAAAAGCTCATTCAGTCGCAAAGGAGATAGGGAGATACAATATTAATGTGCTTGGACTAGCTGAGACAAGATGGAGTGGTAGTGGATAGGAGAGATCAACTTCTACTCTTGTCACGAAGACCAAGACACAGAAAGAGTCGCCAAAATGATGGCAAAATGGGCAACAAGAGCACTGCTGGAATGAGAATCAATCTCACCATGCCTCACCTCACGTCCGCCAGATTTCATGGAAAAAGTAGGACAACTACTATCATTCAATGGTATGCGCCAACAAACGCTGCAACAAATAGAGAGACGAATTTTACAGTACAAGCATTACTAGACCTTGCATCTAGAAGAGATCTAAACACTGTAATGGGGGACTCAAACGGTGAAGTTGGACAAGACAAGAGAGCTCCTGCAATGAAAATGGAGATCTGTTTGTGGATTTGTGTGCCTTTAATGAGCTTGTTATTGGTGGTACAGTATTTTCACACCAAAAAAAAATACACAAAACAACTGGGATTTCACCCGATGGACTGATAAACCACAAAATAGACAACATAACAGTTGCAGGAACTTTCATATAAAATTAAAAGCAACAATTGACTCAGTAGACGCATGAAACCAAAAGTTCAAAACACAATTTCTAAAAAGTGAATAAATAAATGAAATGTATAACTTTGAAGCAAACGACGATTCACCGCCCTCACAAGGTTATCGAAGAAAGTGAAACAATGCATTAATTCGTTTCCAGTTGGGACCAATGCGTTTTATGATCATCGCCACTGACGATAGTCTGGTTGACGACCAGGAACCCAACATATTGACCGGAATAGAAGCCGCGTGGTCCGAGGCTGACGCCCGTTATCAGGGAGACAGAGCCTGGTCATTCTTGTGTTAATTTGTAAATGATTATAAATGTTATTGGAAGTTTGAAGTAGAACTATCAATGTGTTCGTGTGTAAGATTCTTGTACATTACTGCACTATTACTTTTGATGTTACTGACAGCTTACAATTTTGAACAGTATATTTCAGTCATTTGTGTGTTGGACGTTTGATAAACATAGTAGGGATGTTGGAGTCGTTGTGCAGCGCAGTCTGAACGTGGAATGGGAATTCGTGTTGACAGAGGATGTCAAGTGTTATAGCATCAATTGTGATGTAATAACAACACTGACGTCTAAAAGTTACAACTCCATTTTATTGACGTGAACAAGAAGATGAAAACAAATAGGAGATGCTATTGCACACTAATAACATACTTAAGAGAAAGCGGTGAACACTTGTAAAGAGACTACAAGAAAACAAACAAAACACACACACACACACAAATATAAAAACACAACTACACATATAAATGTAACATAAGAAAAGAGAGAGAACCCGGAAAGGGGATGGACCTAAAGAAAGGAGGATTAAAAAAATATTTCTAATCTTTTTCTTGTAGTTGAGTTGCTTACCTCTAAGTTACAATATTTCGATGTATTAGCTAGTTGCCTATTGCTTAATTCTGCTGAGCACACTTGACTAATAAAAAAAAAATACTTTATAAAAAAAACAATGGTTAGAAAGGGAAATCACAGCACAATCAATGTCATAACTCTAAATTCCGCAAGATTAACATCCTCTTTCCTATATAAAATGAAGATTAATTAGTTACCCATTCGGACAATGTGCTGTTACAGACACCTGAAGCTTGGTGGTAGCAAGAAGGCGCTTACAGCTCGTCTCTGGCAAGCCCTAATTGATAAAGAAAAAGATCCTGAGACCTACCTATTTGAAATTGAGCCGGAGATTGTTGAGCTCATTGGCAAGATACAGGAAGGTCTTGGTATTATGTGTGAACACTTTAACAGGATGGAGAACAAGGTAGACAAAATGGTGTCGCAAGGGAAAGAAGAAATAGACTCGTTAGTGAAGGAACAGTTACCTGTAGACTCGTTGGTGAAAGAGCAGTTACCTGTAGACTCGTTAGTGAAGGAACAGTTACCTGTAGACTCGTTGGTGAAGGAGCAGTTACCTGTAGACTCGTTAGTGAAGGAGCAGTTACCTGTAGACTCGTTGGTGAAGGAGCAGTTACCTGTAGACTCGTTGGTGAAAGAGCAGTTACCTGTAGACTCGTTAGTGAAGGAGCAGTTACCTGTAGACTCGTTGGTGAAAGAGCAGTTACCTGTAGACTCGTTGGTGAAAGAGCAGTTACCTGTAGACTCGTTAGTGAAGAAGCAGTTACCTGTAGACTCGTTGGCGAAAGAGCAGTTACCTGTAGACTCGTTGGTGAAAGAGCAGTTACCTGTAGACTCGTTAGTGAAGAAGCAGTTACCTGTAGACTCGTTGGTGAAGAAGCAGTTACCTGTAGACTCGTTGGTGAAAGAGCAGTTACCTGTAGACTCGTTGGCGAAAGAGCAGTTACCTGTAGACTCGTTAGTGAAGGAGCAGTTACCTGTAGACTCGTTGGTGAAAGAGCAGTTACCTGTAGACTCGTTGGTGAAACAGCAGTTGCCTGGTTAGGAGTAGGACTGTGGTTACACAAACAGCCACAGACGGCGCTCCAATCCCCAGCGTCTCCGTCACCACTGTTTGTGTAGCCACAGTATTTTATAATATAAACTCTTAATTTTAATTTATAATCCTTATCCCTACCCAAACTGGGCCACGCGAATTTGGGCATCACTGAATTATAAGCAATCGAATAATGTGCCGATCTTATTCTCTCTCTGAGATCCAAGCTAGTGCAGAAAGAAGGTTCGCACTATTAGTGACAAGACAAAGTCGGATTTTGACATTAGAGCGTGAACGATTTCCGCCCAAGGGAGAGCTGATGTAAAGATGATGTGCTCAAGACATGTTGTTCTATATGTATTTGTGATGTCCTGTAAATAAACATCCCTGACTCGTTGAGTTTGCCTCCCTTGAGTTATTACAATAACAATGTAAAAACTGAAGAGAGGCAACTCAACGAGACATAGATGTTAATTTACATGGAGACGTGAGAAACACATAGGACATCTGCATTGAACACGTCTAGCATCTTCATCTCGGCTCTAGACTTAGGCGGAAATCGTTCTCTTCTCTCTAATGTCAACATTCTTCCTAGTCTAGTCACTAAAAGTGCGAACCTTCTGCACTATCTTGGTTGGCGGTGTGCATGGCGGGGTTATGACAATACAAACGAACATTTTATGCATCAGTGTAGGAATAAACAACAAACATACGAATACAAAAATAATGAATAAGATCGGTACATTATTCGATTGCTTATAATTCAATGATGCAAAAAAATTACGGCCCGCGGGCCACATCCGGCCCGCGACGTGGTTCTATCCG
Organism: Biomphalaria sudanica; assembly: GCA_036873155.1. Lineage (NCBI taxonomy): Eukaryota > Metazoa > Mollusca > Gastropoda > Planorbidae > Biomphalaria > Biomphalaria sudanica. The sequence continues at coordinate 807,418 of JAZGLO010006691.1, forward strand.
GCCCGCCGAACAAAGTATATGCATCTTTTCCTACTTTAGGGCCCTCACTATTAACCTTTAACACTTGTGCGTTTCTGTAATGGGACTCTGAATGTAGAATCTAGCAGGAGAAGTTAACGGATTTTTATTTTTTGTGGAACATGATAATTAGCCAACATATTTAATTTGTAAAGAACGTCTGGTTGTTTAAAGAAAAAGCATATATAAAGGCCTTAGAACACAAATATGACGGCATTCTTGACTTGAGTCGCAAATAAAAGATTGTTAAACTACGCATAGAGATTAGAGGATTGATGAGAATATTAAGTAAAAAAAAGTAAATTTCCCCTTTCAGACCTTGTGAGAATATTTACACACACACAAATAATAATAATAAAAAATACGTCGGTGGTAAAGCTAGCTACAATGTTTCTCACGTTTTAAATAGAGAAGGAAACCACTTTCCGACGCGTAAAAAAAAAAAAGGTAAACTTCCAATGTCTCATTAATTAATGTAAGTTCCTAATGAAATAGTTTTAGGCCGCTTTCATTTCGTTTTGGAACCTTTTCGCTCTTGTGGCCAGCCGACACGTGTGTTGGAAATGAGAATGGCCCGCAGGTCGAATTGGGTTGGCCATCACTACCTTATGTTAATATACGGTATTTTTGTTTTGTTTTTCCTACAAGAAGGTAATTCTTTTTTTTGTTGTTGTTGTCGTTGACCCATTTCCATTTCCATAGTGCCTCGTGACTAGTTTAAATTTTATTTAATGTTTCATTTAATTTTAGTTGTTTTTTCGTATTGGTATTTAGTATATAGAAAAAAGGAAAAAAATATAAATATAAATAGTTATCATTATTTTTTTTAAACAACTTTTTTTTTAGTATTTATGATTTATAAAATGATAAAAAAAAATATAATTTTTTTTTTTATTTTTTTTTTGGAACTAATACTTTACAATCAACCTTTTTAGAATCGAAAAATTTTGGGGGCTCTAAAAAGAGCCATGAAAAAGTGGTTTGGTTTATAAGCCAGGGTGGTGGAGCTTAACGCCTCCTTCGCCTTCGGCTTCGCCTACGCCTTCGACTTCTCCTCCTTCCTCTTCGCCTTCGACTTCGTCTTCGTCTTCTCCTACGGCTCCTTCGTCTCCGGCTCCTTCGCCTTCGGCTCCTGCGTCTTCGCCTTCGGCTCCTCCTCCGACGAGAGCGTCTTCTACGTTGGGGTCTCAGGTCATCATCATCGTTTCGCCTGCGTCGCCTCTTCTTACTGCCTAGGTCGTCGTCTTCCAAGCTCAACGCGTACTTGTAGCCGTTGACCTTGGAAACCTGGCCATCCTTGATGCCTTTCTTGAGAGCTATATTGACCTGTTTGGTGATATCCGACTTGTTCAACTGCTCTTTGAAGTTGGACGCGATGTACTTCTTTAGAGAGGTGACAGTGCAGCCCTTGGCTTCCTTCAGAACTTTGATAGCTTCCACGACTTTGTCCACAGTGATGCGTATAGCCTGCTCACGGTTCTCATGGTCCGATTCGGATTCGGAGGCCATGGTGTCCTGATAAGTCCAGGACATGTCTAAACGTGTCAAATTTCTGTTAGATCAAAGCCGACTCGAACCTCCGAGAGAGCACAATTTGTTTCTAAGATGATAAAATAATAAGGGAGTTTTGTTTTTTTTAACATTGTCTCTATTAAGAAGATTAAAAAATATTTATCTTGAGCAGGAAATATTTCTTCGGGTATTTCCATATGAGCTCAATAAATTAATCTTCATTACCTTCTGCACACCACCTTCTTAGTCTAGATCATAGGCTATATATAGTCTATGGTCTAGATCTATCATAAGGGATTTATAAAGTCTAGTAAATTTATACATTAGCTTAACGAGGATTTTTCTTCTCGACAAAGGGAAGGGGGTATGGTGGGGAAAATATTGTTCCATTATTTTGTGCTCATAAAACTAGAATTGCAATAGTGCGTACTCATTGTCGACGTCGTGCTAGTGAAATAGAATTGCCTTTTTAATATTTGTTTAAATGCTGTTTTTTTTTTTTAAATAAATATAAAATTGAACCCTAAGTTAGTCTTTAACTAGTGAGCATTCAAACTTAATTTTAGCCCATATAACTAGTGGCAATGTCCCGTTTTTGGCTAAAATGATCGTGACATAGAGTAATAAGCTAGAAACAAATAAAATAGAAAAAGTACTTTAAAAAAAAAGACAATTCCTCCCTTCTACATCTTATAGGGCGATTATGTAGCTCAGGTACTCATGAAGTACTAATCAAATGCCTAGAAAGACACAAAGATCAAGGCACATTCCTCGTCCCATATGCTAGGACAAATTTGTACAAGAGCTCCTTCTTCCATAGCGCTATTAGAGCATGAAATGGGTTGCCTGAGCTAGCCAGGAAAACCAGTGACCTGGCGGAGTTTAGGTCATTGGTTAATATGCATGACTAAATGCATGACGCGTTGGACGTAATCATCTTTTTTTTTTAATTAACGTCTGTATCATATAAAATAAGAATGTGACCATTTGGTTATTTTTTTTACTTGATTCATGCTTACAATACATAATTCTTGAAAGTATCAACTTGATCGAAGAATGCGTGAGGGGAAAATTGCGTTAACAATTATGGGTGTCGCAGCATTGTTTGAGAGCCACTGTGACATGCGGTAGTCAAGGTTCACTGAGAACACTGGGTCAAATTAGGCAGAGATTGTTTCCTTCAGATGGCAATGCGTTCAATCTTCGACGTCTACTATCCCATACAAAAACAAAGGAGATGGTCATAACGGAGCTTCTCTATGCCGATGATTGCACACTGCTAGCTCACAATGAACATGATCTCCTGAACGCGGTCAACGAATTTGCATACGCTGCCGCCTCTTTCGGTTTATCTATAAGCCTCGGGAAAACTGAAGTCATGTTCCAGAAGTCACCCAACAAAACCTACTCAGCCCCAAAGGTCACCGTAAACGGACAGCCCCTTTAACGTGGTAGATCACATATCTGGCTAGTATAGTATCAAGCCTCGCTTTCAATGGAAGCTGATAACTGTCTGGCCAGGGCCAGGAGCGCTTTTGGACGCCTTCAGGCGAGAGTTTGGCGGAATAAATCATTCCGCCTGCCTTCAAAAATCAATGTCTACCAGGCGGTAGATCTGAGATATGGACACTATACAAAAAGCAACTAGGACTACTTGAGTGCTTTGACCAAAGATGCTTGTGTTCCACCATGGACATACGTGGCAAGAACGCACTAAAAAAAGCGATGTCCTTGCAAACGCCGGTATGGACAGTTTAGAGGGACTTCTTATGGTCCGACAGTTACGCTTGGCAGGGCAAGTATCCCGTAAGGGAGACGAACGTATGCAAAAGGCAGTCTTTTTTGGTGAGCTAAAAGGTGGTCGAAGTAACAGAGGCGACCCACGGAAACCCTCAAAGACCAGCTTAGGCGCTAACTTGCCTTAGCTGACATAGAAGAGAACACCTGGTTGCATGCGGCCTCAGAAGGAGGTCACTGACAAAGGCCGCGGGATACACATTTGAAACCAAAAGAAAATCCGATGCCGAGGACAGACGTAGACGGCGAAAAGAAAATCTAAATCGACCACCTGCGGACAATGGTTATGCTTGCCTTGCATGTGGCAAATATATATAGGTCACAGCTGGGGCTGCGCAGCCAAAGGAAATACTGCATTCACTAATCTTCTGACTCGAAAACAAGCCTTATTATTAATAAATGTACATTGTCTGCTAAACAATTAGTTGATGTGTGAATTTCTGTTGTGCTACTCTAGTTATAGTACACATTCGCGACGATAGAAGTGCAACATATCAAGAGAAGAGCGGAACTGTTTAGTTAGTATACAGCAGATACTTTAATGATCACCAGAAGAGGTGTTACATAATTGGAGGCCAGTTGTATGTGTGTATTAATGACACACAGATCCTCGCAAATTTTATACACATCAAGTAGAGTCTAGTAGAGTTTACATGTCGCGTAAGGATACAGAACTTTTTTTGTTAAACATGGAAGCCAGAGGTGTTATTTAGATCGTCTAAGCTTTCTTCTCCTACAAGTTATTGAAGGTGACTAGATTGCAACTTAAGTCTGATTTTATTCTAAATTTACTTTTCTAAATCGTTAACCAATTGAGCCATATTCCATAAAGGTGTTCAGGAAACGAATATCAGTGTTCTTTGAAAGTAGTTCCATAGCACATATTTGCGAAGATGCAGTAGGGGCGCGGTGGCTGAGTGGTTAAGCGTTTGGCTCCCGAATCTAATCTCCTGGGTTTGAATCTCGGTGTAAAATGGGATTTGGAATTTAGGGATTTTTTCGGGCGCCATTGAGTCCACTCAACTCATAATGGGTACCAGAATTTATTGGGGGGGGGGGGGAGTAAAGGCTGTTACTTGTTGTGTTGGCCACTCCTTAACCATTGGCAAAAGAAACAGATGAGCTTAACATCATCTGCCCCATAAATCGCAAGGTTTGAAAGGGAAACTTTACTTCGCTTAACTTTTATTTCTGTTTAAATAATGTCTTTGTCGTGGACATTGTGCAGACAGGCTGAAAGACATTTAAATATAGACCATGTTAGCAGCAAAGGAAGTAACCCACACTTGAAGTTATGAGGAAATGTAACAAGTGCATAAAAGATGAAGTTTTTAAATCAATTCCTCTTTTATGAAGCTGATGGTGCTCTCTTGTTTTTCATTCTATTTATTTCTTTTATTGCTTCAATATTGTAAGAAGTCTGCACTGCATTTCTTTTATAAACAGTCCTGCTATTGATTTCTATTTAAGACGCTGTTCATGTAGGTCTTTTTATTTATTCAGTTTTTTACTAGATACAAAGAAACATTGGAGTTGAGTGCGGGATTACCCGCTGAAAACGTGTTCAAAAGTAAAAGAACTAAGCAAAATCTAATATTTAGATAATTATTTTTTTTTTAAAACTATGATGGTCAAACCATAGTTTTCACTGTTTGGCTGAGGTGTAACTGTACATTGGCCATTCAGGTAGTTATTTGTTTCCCAAAGATATACATTACCTGTAAAATACAAATATTTGAGCCGTTTCAAAATACCCACCAGGTTTTCACTCTGATTCCTGAAACCATGAAGTGTTGTAGGTTATCAGGAGGAATTGTATCAAGCGTTTCTGAAATTCTGCATCTGAAATCTGCAAACTCGCAAGAGCTCTTTCTTTTTTAAAGATGACTTATTTTATAGCGCGTCTTTCATTCTGATGTACGCATGCTCGTTGCGCTTTGGTCGAATCTCTTTAATGTGCGTGTGCAAGGTATTGTGTCAGGGAGAGAGTTTCCATATTGTTTTAAGGCAGTTAGGAAACAGAATTCAGCTCGAGCTCTTGAAACTTTCATATTGTTATAACCCTGCCGTGCGCACCGCCATCCAAGCTAGTGCTGATGGTGCGCACAGTTATAGATTGGACTGAAAAGGATGTCAACGTTAGAGGAGAACAATTTCCGCCCAAGTAAAGAGCCAATATGGAGAAACTGTGCCTAAGATAGATGTTGTTTTGTATACCTGTGATGTCGTATAAATATACATGTATGTGCCTTGTTGAGTTGCCTCACTTAAGTTATTACAATTGTTGTCAGAAGTGGGATCATAGGCAACTCAACGAGAGGAGGTAGGATTCGATCTCTATGGCATCGTTGAAGCTATTACATCAACTCTTAATTAAAGAGCTAAGACGAGAGCTTCGGAACAGAGGTTTAAAACCCGTCGGTAGCAGGGAAACGCTCACGGCTCGTCTGCGGCAAGCTCTGATCGATGAAGAAGAAGATCCGGAGACCTATCAATTTGAAATTGAACCTGGGATTGTTGATGTCATTGGCAAAATCCAGGACTGTGGGGATGCATTTAAGGAACAAATGAACACAATTAGGATCATGATGGGGAACATGAGTAGGAACAAAATGTTGGAACAAAGTAGATGAAAGTGTATTGCAAGTAGAAGGCCAAATAGACCAAAGTGATAAAATTGTGTCGCAAGTTAAAGAAGGAATAAACTAGTTAGTGAAAGCGCAGTTACCTGGTCAGGACTGTGGCTGCACAAACAGTGGTGATGGAGGCGCTGGGGATTGTAGCGCCGTCTGTGACTGTGTTGTGGGCAAGTCTTGCGGGGATGACTTTCAAGACGAGAAACGTGACAACGATTGCTGCGACGATCTCAACGGGATGTGCCGAATCGAAAGGAAAGAGACAAATGAAGAAACAAGAGAAGTCTGTTATGTCCCTGAAGTTTTTGTTCCTGGTGTACCTTCAATGAAGTCCAGTAGGGCGTCGGCGCCGTAGGCGCCATTATCCAGTTGATGGTTAGAAAGGCTTTTATCCAACCACCAGGCCTGGATATGAGGCTCATCATCCCTGTCCTGTCTGAGGGCACCCAACGGTAGGCGGCCATATCAGTTGACTGGGCAAAACCGGGCCGTGCACACAGCGCTCCATCCCCGGTCCTGGATCCACTCGCTATTAGTGGCCGAGAACAGTGCTAACTGCGGGGAGCTTGTCTCATATTCCTATACTGTAACCGCCACTGTTCCGTGCAGGGACCGCCACTCCAGCTAACAGGGCACTGATGATGGCCCCCATGTGGAACGGCGTGGCGGACTTTTTGGACTGGGTTCCGGGCGTTCTTTCCATCCCATCCCCGAGTGAGAGAAAAAAACAAAAGCTCACCCAGGGAAGCCCGGCCGGGCCTGGTTCACTACTCGTACTTAGCCTATCTAGTCTCCACCCACTAAACTTTTCCACCGGAGGGCCACGCTGCGGCGACGGGTAGCTGGAATTCCTCCAGTGACCTGGTGTACCTGAAACGAGTACCTCAATGAGCCTGACAGATCAAGACAACGTTGGATCTGCGTCCAAGTTTTCTGCTGTGGACCTTAAAGACCTCTGTTTATCTGTCAGTACCTTTGATGAGAACTCAAACCATGAAGGCCTCAAGACCGTTTCTGATTCCTTGCCTTGGATGTCGTTGGGTGAAATTGCGAATACGGGCCGCAACAACGGCCGAGACAGAAAGAACGAATTTAACTTTGGCAGCGGCATAAGAGAGAACTCGATGCTTGGCAACTGCATCCAGGCGATTGACATGAACTGTATATGCGGCGCCCTGCGGGGACAGTGCCCATGCCAAGAAACCCAGCTACAAGATCTGAACTTAATAGAAATTTGTACTTCTGACCACATCAGTGAGAGTGACTTGAACGGTGGTGAATTAATTCCAGCGAAACCTGATGTAGTGGTGGATGAACATTACAAGGATGCTTCATGGGCATACCATACAGATGAAGATGAGAATGACTATGTGTTTGAAACCATGGCTACCTGTTGGCCTACAGCTGTGTCACGAAATCTCATGGAAAACGTCCGCTGACTCAGCGTATTAGAACAACCACCCTGGAATCTACAGTGATCGCCACAACCTCCATTCGTGTTAAGTGGCAGGCAACCCTGACCTCCACTAACTCTCCCTGTGTCAGCTGGCTGGCAACAGTGGCTATCTTCGTGAGGTTGAAGCAGCAACCACGACATCGTCTCAAGCGTAGACTGGCCAATTGGAAGAAGAGGAAGCGACGACCGCGGAAAACTGTGCAGATGGCTTCGTGGGCAACAGACACCCTACCGTCTGTGGTTCCCACCGATCGACCTCCACCTGAACTGTCAAAGCACCACTGCACTGTTTCTTTTCGGGACGAAAAGCTCTAAGAAGGGGGCAAATGTTATAACCCTGCCGTGCGCACCGCCATCCAAGCTAGTGCTGATGGTGCGCACAGTTATAGAATGGACTGAAAAGGATGTCAACATTAGAGGAGAATGATTGCCGCCCAAGTAGAGAGCCAATATGGAGAAACTGTGCCTAAGATAGATGTTGTTTTGTATACCTGTGATGTCGTGTAAATATACATGTATGTGCCTTGTTGAGTTGGCTCACTTAAGTTATTACAATATTGTAACGGAGCTAGGGCAAACACTCAGCGAAAGGCCAAGATGAAGAAATGAGTGATGTTTATTACATGTGATAAAAGATGAACATAAATGTCTATGTTGGCTATGAGTTCATTTAGATCTGGCCTGCAGAGTTCATTGTCGCCGCCACTGTATTCTATTAACATACACAGTTCACTGTTGCCGCCTACAGGGTCCACCATCTTGCCACTAACACAGGATCACAGTACGTGCCACTCCCTAGTTTCTCGTTGTCTCAAGAACGAAAGCCTAAACTGACAGGAATACCTTCCACTAACAGGAACGACCCTTTCTTTCCTCGCAAGACTTCTTCCTGACCAGTGTTAGGCGCTTCCGCGATGTCTTATGTAGATAAACCAAACGGAGGTAACATTTAACGAAATTCAATAACACCAGCGAACAATCAATATACTATAGTGGACGCTGATACTGAGCGAGAAGTTTAATGAAGGAATACGAATCGAATCGAATGTCCGCTAACTCTCTACGTTCAAAGCAAGCTTCCTATCTCTAAGGCGTCCTGGTAGTACTCTGTTTACATCGGCTGATATTTCGCTCTGCCTAAAACCTAGTCTTGTTTTTACTAGTCACGTAATTGTCTCTAAGTCAAAACTTTCCCTATTTCCGAAACAAATAATTAATTCTTAATCGTGCCATAACACCAGACAACCTACACTGCTTCACACCTGCTGGCCACACTGGCAATGATCCTTTCTACAACTCTGGCGGTTCTAACCTTTCTCTAGTTCTATTTCTCCATCTACTTAGCCGGAGGCAACAACCAACCAACTTGTTTCATCACATCTCTTAAACAGTGCACTGGTGCAAACCAGCGTAGGAGTAGAGATATAATAATATGAAACAAAGCGGTTCAACCCTTCAACCATACATGCCAGAAGTAAAGATTTACCTTATAGTTTCGCGATGTACGCACCTAGTAGACAAGACAGTCGAGAACAGCAATACTTCACATATTGTTATAACTCTGCTCCCGCAGTGATGCTTAGGTTGCGCACCAACGCACTATTCAGCACGACAAGAAAAGACAAAGTTACAACGAAGGCGTATTGTCGTATTAGTGTATTGAGTTTGGAATGATTAAAGTTCTGTGAATTTCAATTCCTGGAATTGTTCTTCGTTTGGTTAACCCACCAAAAAGTTGTTAAGTATCATAGAAACAAATAAGTTAAAGTCTTTTCTCGAAAGACATATATTTCATGAAATACAAATAACTTGACAAAAACATTTTGATTGACGTAACTTGTGTCAAGTACAAGATCTAAATTAAATTAAGACAAAAACTTTAAGCAACCTTTACAGAATTCTGACATACTGAGAGGCCCTTAAAAGGGCCGAAAAAATCGGTTTGAAATCTTTATCTATCTTTGTCGGCTTCCTCGTCTCCGTTTTCGGCTTCTTCCCCGACTTCTCCTTCGAACTCTTCTGCGTGTAGGCGAACTGCTGCTTGTACTAGAAGGTCGGCTTATTTCTCTGCGTCGCCTCTTCGGACTCGATGGTCTGGACACGTCATAGCTGCTGGATTTTCTGCGTCGCCTCTTCGGACTCGATGGTCTGGACACGTCATAGCTGCTGGTTCTTCTGCGGCGCCTCTTCTTGCTCACTTTCTTTTTCTCGTCATCCGAAGCAAACGTGTTCCCGTCCACCGGGGCGATCTGACCATTTTTGATAGCCTTCTTGACCAGTTGCTGGATCTGCTGCTCCACTTCTTTGACACTGAGCTTGACTGTAGAGCTGGAGACGATGTACTTCTTTAGGGCGCTTAGAGTGGAGCCTTTGTTGTCCCCAAGACTCTCCAATGCTTCCAGAACATCGTCGAGAGTAATCCGGGAGTTGCTAGCCATGCTATGATCTGAGCTTGACGCTGAAGTCATAAGTTCTGCCAGTCTGCCACTTTGCAGAGCTTGGGGATTTAAAAAAAAAAAAGAAAATGTGTTTAGAAGCTGCGCTAACGTCCAAGAACTAAAAAAGCTTATGTTTGTCTCCATAAGTCTTACTTTCTTATTCCAAACCTTGCATTGAATCCAAATCTTTAAAATATTATGTAACATTGAAATAATTGGGAAGCGTGGTCGAGAGGCTAAGTGCGATTGAACTTGGCTTGGCTTGGCTACCTATGAAGAGGGTTTGAGGTTCGACACCCGACTCGAGCAGCATTGTGTTTACTGAGCTGCTGAAGGCAGCACGGAAAAACCTTTTCCTAGATACCCCCCCCCCCCCCCAATTGGTCCACAACTGGGATTGGACCAAAGCGCACGAGCATGAAAGTAGCGCTATATAAAAGCCATAATTTTTTTATTTTTCTTCGAAAATGAAGATTTTGGCGACTATAAGTTAAAAAGGGAAAGAACGAACAGACTAAAATACAATATAAGAGAGTTTTTGTTTTTACACAAACTCGAACTAGTGGCCCGCTGTTTTGAAAGCAAAGTAGGCCAAAATGCATGTTTCATTATATTTAGCATGACAAACATTTGATTAAACCTTTTTTTTCTTGAAACACCTGCATGTGTTACTAATGGGCTATTATAGTGGTGTTGTTAATATAAGGTACTAAATATACTTTCGAGTAAAAAAAGGTTCTTAGGAAATTTTCTTACGCAGATATTAGAAACTATGAGTCAGCAACGAGTACCGGCGTGTGATGAATTAGACATACGAGATATAGAAGTGGAGGTCAATATCTTTTCAAATAGTTACCTAAAAGCATCTTGGTAAAACATTGCTTTTGATAAGCACATTCGTATCATTCTCTTTGTTCAAATGAATAGGAGATTTTCATGAAATATTTTAATCAACCATATAATCTTTTTTGCACATTTTCAGCAAATCTCTAAGCTCCTTCGTTTGTAACACGATGTTATGTTTATTATTTTGTTTGAAACACTATGTTACGTTTATTATTTTGTTTGTAACACTATGTTATGTTTATTATTTTGTTTGTAACACTATGTTATGTTTATTATTTTGTTTGTAACACTATGTTATGCTTATTATTTTGTTTGTAACACTATGTTATGTTTATTATTTCGTTTGTAACACTATGTTATGTTTATTATTTCGTTTGTAACACTATGTTATGTTTATTATTTTGTTTGTAACACTATGTTATGTTTATTATTTTGTTTGTAACACTATGTTATGTTTATTATTTTGTTTGTAACACTATGTTATGTTTATTATTTCGTTTGTAACACTATGTTATGTTTATTATTTTGTTTGTAACACTATGTTATGTTTATTATTTTGTTTGTAACACTATGTTATGTTTATTATTTTGTTTGTAACACTATGTTATGTTTATTATTTTGTTTGTAACACTATGTTATGTTTATTATTTTGTTTGTAACACTATGTTATGTTTATTATTTTGTTTGTAACACTATGTTATGTTTATTATTTTGTTTGTAACACTTTGTTATGTTTATTATTTTGTTTGTAACACTATGTTATGTTTATTATTTTGTTTGTAACACTATGTTATGTTTATTATTTTGTTGGCAACAAAAACTTTCACAACGACGTCCTTGATTTGTTTTCTTTTTCTCTTTACATTTTTTTATCTCTTTATCTTCCTCTTTTCAATTTCTTTACTTTTTTTTTTTTTTGCGTTCCATTATATCGCCACAACATTTCTCCTTATTGCTTTGTCCCCTTCCTGTATTTTATTGTTTAATTAAAGAACCTTATTGGTACTATAAAGATAAATGTTAGCAAACAAAAAAGAACTGTGGTGAGCTTGTAGTGGGAACATTCCCTTCATATTTCTTACAGAAAACTTATTTCCAGATGCTTGTACACATGTAACATATTTACAACACATGCTTCTAGACTTGTAACATCTTAACAACATATGCTTGTACACATGTAACATCTTGGCAACACATGCTTCTAGACTTGTAACAGCTTGACTACATATGTTTCTAGACTTGTAACATCTTGAATTCAGATGCCATCTTGACTTCAGACGCGTGTACACATGTAAAATCTTGAATTCAGATTGTTACGTATCTAGCATTGTTTTTTTTTTTTTTTTCTTTCTTTGACCTGTTGCGGTCGAGAGACGGGGAGGTTGTCTGCCCCTTGTGTAATAAATTTTTTTTTTATTCGTCAAGCCACACAGACAGTGACCGGTCCTTGACCTATGTGTGTACCTCTGGTTGAAAGGAGGGTGGTTTTTTTTTCTTTTCTTCTGTCTCTTTGAAGAGCGTTCTAGATCTGGGTGTTGATGACTTTCTGTTCTAGAAATCACTGGATATCGACGCGTGGTAGATTATATAAAGACCGCTCGCGTAACGTTGACGGACAGACATACGGAGACAGCCGTGAGACAGAATAGCGGAGACATTGCGTGACCCGTGCGTGGTATACCACTTGATCGTGTAAGTTAATATTTTTTTTAAGGCCTTGCTTGCTTGTATTTGTAATTACATTTTCAAACTCTTGTATTGTAATATTTTTACATGCCATTTTTGTAAAAGGGTTTTGGTCAACACATCAATTCTGTATTGAGTAAATGTTTATTTTTCTTTCTTGTAACTTTATATTTGATTAAACATTAAGTTGATAGTTTACCTTCCGATTTCTTGTGTCATTTTTTTTTGTTATTCATTGTAAGTCTTTGATTAAATTCAGACTTAAGATAAGTGACACAACTCCTTTTCTATTGTCACGTTCCCCTAGGCAAGCCATTTAAAAGTAGAATTCAATTCGTAATACGTGACAAAAGAAGTTTGAGGGCTTTCGTCCGGGATATTTTTCTGAACCTATTTTCGTCTTACTTGAGTAATTTTGTAAAGGCGAAGTTGACTTTAACAAAATTTTTTTTGTGTCAAAGAGTCGGAAGTAAAGTATCAATAGTATTGACCAAACTCTCTTAAGGTTTTTTTGTTGTACTGATTTTGTACTGTATATTTACATTGTATACATATTTTTGCTTGATCGTTTGCTAGTTAGTCATGGATATTCAGGTTTTTCTTGCAAATCCCTCTGTGGAAGAGCTTGATGCTTTTACTAGGAAGGAACTGGTCCTTATTTCTAAACATTTAGGGTTAAAAATAAAATCAAATGCCCTTAAACAAGAAATCAGAGATAACATTGTAATCCATTATGTAGACGAGGAAGTGTTTTCTGAAGACCTTTTAGAAACCCTTAGACCCGATGAGGGTAAATCAGATTTAGAACTTCAGATAAAATTAAAACAAATGGAAATAGAAGCCCAGACGGCTAGAGAGCAGAGAGAAATTAAACAAAAAGAATTAGAGCTTGCAGCGGCTAGAGAGCAGAAAGAAATGGAAATAGAAGCCCAGAAGGAAATTAAACAAAAAGAATTAGAGCAGAAAGAAATGGAAATGAAATTACAAATAGAGTTAAAAAAATTAGAGTTAGCTGCTAATGTAAGACCAGATTCTTCCCCTGCCAGTCATACTGCTGAAGCAACAAATTTTTGAAAATAATTCCACGCTTTAATGAAGCCACAATTGACAATTATTTTCCACAATTTGAACTTGCTGTGAAAAATTTTAATGTACCTGAAACTTTGTGGCCCACTTTGCTGCAAACAGTTTTGACTGGTAGAGCTGCAGAGGTATTTTGTTCTTTGACCATTGAACAACAAAAAGATTATAATGTTGTTAAGGCCTTAATTCTTAAGGCATATGAACTTGTTCCGGAAGCTTACCGAAAGCAGTTCAGGGATTGTCGCAAATCGGATGGCCAAACCCATGTAGAATTCCTGCGGGAAAAGGAGCGACGCTTTGAAAAATGGCTCACTTCCAGGGAAATCGGCACCGACTTTGCAAAATTCAAGAACCTAATGCTGATGGAAGAGTTCAAGAGTTGTGTGCGGCTGGACGTCCGTACGCATATAGCTGATCGTGGCGAGGAAGATGTGCACAAGGCTGCAGTGTTGGCAGACGATTATATAATATCACATCAATTTGCCAAGTATACGACGGATGTCAAGCCAAAACAAGTCAAACAGCCTGAGTCCACTGCTAGCAACTCCATCAAGAACAGCAGTACAAACGACAGAAAACCTACTACAAGTAAAGCTACTTGTTCCTACTGCAAACGAGAAGGCCATAAAATTGACGATTGTTGGAAATTGAGGAAGAGAAACGAAAAAGCTCCTTCAAAAGTCAGCGCTTGCACAGTACAGTGGTCGTCGAGGTTTACTCCCTCATCATCAAGCCATATCAAGAATACCTCGACACCACCTGTTTCAAATGTATTGACTGTACAAGACTCTCCGAAAATGTCTCCACGGTGTTCAAATGACTCAACAGTGAGTTCTTCAAATTCATCTTTACGATGTTCCAATGACTCAAACAAGAGTTTTTCAAATACATCAAGCCGATGTTCCAATGACTCAAACAAGAGTTTACCTAATACATCACCCCGATGTTCCAATGACTCTAACCAGAGTTCCCATAATACATCACCCCGATGTTCCAATGACTCTATCCAGAGTTCCCATAATACATCATCCCGATGTTCCCATGACTCTATCAAGAGTTCCCATAAGACATCACCCCGATGTTCCAATGACTCTATCCAGAGTTCCCATAATACATCATCCCGATGTTCCCATGACTCTATCAAGAGTTCCCATAAGACATCACCCCGATGTTCCAATGACTCCATCAAGAGTTCTCCAAATACATCCAAAAGATGTTCTACTGACTCAAGAAAGAGTTTCTCCACTGCGTCTCCTAAAGATGTCAATGACTCCAGCGAGAGTTCGACCCAAGTCCAGTCTGCATCAACCAAAATTGATGTTTTATTAGAGGATTTTAAGCCTTTCATTTCGGAAGGATTTGTATCACTACCCGGTGATTCTACAAGTCTACGACATATCACCATTTTGAGAGACACAGGTGCCTCACAATCGCTACTTTTAGAGGGTATCTTGCCTTGTCTAAATCATCATCGACTGGGAAGAGCATCCTGTTACGAGGCGTAGAGCTTGGATGTATAGATGTGCCTCTACATCTAATCGACATAAAGTCAAATCTCATTACTGGACCGGTTGTTGTAGGTGTCCGACCAACATTACCATTGGAAGGCATCTCATTGCTGTTAGGCAATGACTTAGCAGGTGGAAAGGTGATAGCCGAACCCATCGTCACTCAAACACCCGACTTATCTGCCACACCCGAGGAAGACCTAGAGTTATATCCAGCGTGTGCAGTAACAAGGGCAATGAGGTTGAAAGCATCTCAACAAGAGAGCGTCGTCAAGGCCAACAGTAACCAAGATGATGTGGACTTGAGCACCACATTCTTTGCTTCTCTTGAAGAAGAACCAACGCCAAATTCTGAAAAGCCGGCATCAACTCGAAAACAGTTGATTGAGGACCAAAAGAAGGATCCAGAGCTCGCCAAACTCCGAGAAACCGCAATGACATCACAAGAGGCAGAGCTAGCATCAACGTGCTACTACATCCAAGATGATATGCTCTTCAGGAAATGGAAACCTCCAGACGCATCCAACGAAGAAGAATGGAGAATATGCCATCAAATAGTGTTACCAGAAAGATACCGAGCGTACATCATGAATCTGGCTCATGACACACCAATGTCAGGTCATCTCGGCATACACAAGACATACCACAAGATTATGTCACACTTTTTCTGGCCACGTTTGAAGAAAGATGTCATCCAGTACTGCCGATCCTGTCATGCCTGTCAGATGGTTGGCAAGCCAAATCAAAAGATCCCTGTTGCTCCTCTGAAGCCGATTCCAGCCTTTGAAGAACCTTTCAGCAGAGTACTTATTGACTGTGTTGGTCCTCTCCCAAGGACAAAAGCTGGCAACCAATACCTGTTGACCCTTATGTGTGCTTCAACTCGTTTTCCTGAAGCTATTCCTCTAAGGAACATAAAAGCATCAAACATTGTGAAGGCCTTAATCAAGTTCTTTACTCTATTTGGTCTACCAAAGTCCATCCAATCGGACCAAGGAACGAATTTCACGGCCAATCTTTTCGAGCAAGTCATGACTCAGTTGGGCATCAAACACTGCATGTCAAGTGCGTATCATGCCGAGTCGCAAGGCGCTCTTGAGCGATTCCATCAGACTCTCAAGAACATGATCCGAACCTATTGCTTTGAGCACGAAAAAGACTGGGACGAAGGAATCCACATGCTGCTGTTTGCAACCCGTGAATCCGTCCAGGAATCGTTGGGATTCAGCCCTTTTGACTTAGTCTTTGGCCATTCGGTGCGCGGTCCCTTGAAATGTATAAAAGAGACTTTGTTGTCACCAACAGCCACTGAAGGATTTTTAGACTATGTAAGTAAGTTTAAAACTAGACTTTATGATGCTTGTGTTCTGGCCAAAAATAACTTACAAAACACCCAATCCAGCATGAAACGCTGGTATGATAGAAAGGCCCGTGTTAGAGAATTTTCTCCCGGGGATAAGGTGCTTGTATTTTTGCCCATACCAGGTCAACCCTTGCAAGCCAGATATTTTGGTCCCTATGAAATTGAGACCAAAATTAGTGACCTCAATTACACAATCAAAACTCCTGACCGTAGGAAAAAGACTCAGCTATGTCATATAAACATGCTGAAGCCTTATGTATCTCGGCCAGATCACTCAGATAAGAGTAATTGTGTTTTAAATACAGTCAAAAGTTGTTCAAATAGCCATGTTTCTCCTATTGATGATGATATTGTAAAGGAGAAATTTGGACAATACAAAATACCTAATTCTGTTGTATTACAGAATTTGGATGTAAAACTGTCTCATCTGTCTTCGACAGAAAGGCCAGTTATCATGAAACTCATTAATGAATTTAATGACATTTTTTCTGATGTACCAAAACAGACTAATGTTATAATGCATGATGTAGATGTTGGCGAGGCTACTCCAGTCAAGCAGCATCCTTACAGGGTCAACCCTGAAAAACTTGCCATACTTAGGTCAGAAATCAAGTATATGCTTGAAAATGACCTCATTGAACCAAGTTCCAGTAGCTGGAGCTCCCCATGTGTCTTGATACCTAAACAGGACAAGACTTATCGTTTTTGTACAGACTACCGTAAGGTAAATGCTGTCACAAAGACCGATTCGTTTCCTATCCCTAGGATAGATGATCTCATAGATCGTTTTGGTGACGCTAAGTACATCACCAAAATAGACCTACTTTCAGGTTATTGGCAGGTTCCCCTGACTGATAGGGCAAAGGAAATCTCCGCCTTTGTCACCCCTGATGGTCTGTACCAATACAAAGTGATGCCATTTGGCATGAAGAATGCTCCTGCCACTTTCCAGAGAATGATAAATGCCCTGCTTGCTGACATGGAGAATTGCCACGCATACATAGACGATGTAGTAATTTTTAGCCAAGATTTTTCTAGCCATTGTAAACAACTGCATTGTCTTTTTACTAAACTTTTACATGCAAAAATTACTGTAAACCTGAGTAAGAGTGATTTTTGCCAGGCTTCAATCCAATACTTAGGCCATATTGTAGGACAAGGCCAGGTGAAACCTGTAATGGCCAAAGTAGAAGCTATCCAAGCTTTCCCTATCCCTGCTGATCGGAAACAACTCCGAAGATTTTTGGGAATGTCTGGATATTATAGAAAATTTTGCGAAAATTTTTTCTGTCATTGCCAGTCCTTTAACAAACCTCCTGAGAAAGAACGTCCGATTTACTTGGACGGATGAATGTCAGAAAGCCTTTAACCAAATGAAGCAGATATTATCTAGCTCCCCATTTTGATGGCTCCTGACTTCGGAAAACCTTTTAGGTTAGCTATTGATGCCAGTGACACAGGTGTTGGGTCAGTCCTTTACCAAGAAGATAATTTCCAAGTAGAGCACCCTATTTGTTTCTTTTCCAAGAAATTTAATAGACATCAAAGAAATTATTCTACTGTGGAAAAAGAATGTCTTGGGTTGATTCTTTCTATACAACACTTTGATTTTTATATCAGTGGGTCCAGATGGCCACTGGTTGTATTTACTGACCACAATCCCCTTACATTTATCCACAAAATGTCTGGCAAGAACCAACGACTTCTCAGGTGGAGTTTATTTTTACAAGAGTACAACCTAGATCTTAAACACATAAAAGGCAGCGAAAATGTTATCGCCGATGCCTTATCTAGATTGTAAAAAGTATTTTGATGTATATATTTTTTATATATATATCATGATAAATACATTCTGTAATGTAAATATTTTTTGTAATTCTAAAAAGATCTCCATTTTCGTGGAAATGTAAACTTTTTATTTTTAGGAGGGAGGTGTTACGTATCTAGGCATTGTTTTTTTTTTTTTTTTTTCTTTCTTTGACCTGTTGCGGTCGAGAGACGGGGAGGTTGTCTGCCCCTTGTGTAATAAATTTTTTTTTTATTCGTCAAGCCACACAGACAGTGACCGGTCCTTGACCTATGTGTGTACCTCTGGTTGAAAGGAGGGTGGTTTTTTTTTTCTTTTCTTCTGTCTCTTTGAAGAGCGTTCTAGATCTGGGTGTTGATGACTTTCTGTTCTAGAAATCACTGGATATCGACGCGTGGTAGATTATATAAAGGACCGCTCGCGTAACGTTGACGGACAGACATACGGAGACAGCCGTGAGACAGAATAGCGGAGACATTGCGTGACCCGTGCGTGGTATACCACTTGATCGTGTAAGTTAATATTTTTTTTAAGGCCTTGCTTGCTTGTATTTGTAATTACATTTTCAAACTCTTGTATTGTAATATTTTTACATGCCATTTTTGTAAAAGGGTTTTGGTCAACACATCAATTCTGTATTGAGTAAATGTTTATTTTTCTTTCTTGTAACTTTATATTTGATTAAACATTAAGTTGATAGTTTACCTTCCGATTTCTTGTGTCATTTTTTTTTGTTATTCATTGTAAGTCTTTGATTAAATTCAGACTTAAGATAAGTGACACAACTCCTTTTCTATTGTCACGTTCCCCTAGGCAAGCCATTTAAAAGTAGAATTCAATTCGTAATACGTGACAAGATGCTTGTATACATGTAACATTTGACTTCAGATGCGTGTACACATGTAACTCCTTGACAGACACCAAAAAGTTAGTTTATTTCTTTAGCAAGGAACATGTCTGCCAAATGCGATGTATATTGGCAGTATAAACCCAATCACCGAGTTTAGTGTTGACATCAAGTGTACTTTAACATACATGTAGTAACAATTGAGTTGAAAGTAACATAGGTCTATAACAAAATTAGGGGGGCGCGATGGCTGAGATGCTGGGTATTGGCATTGTTTTTTTTTTTTTTTTTCTTTCTTTGACCTGTTGCGGTCGAGAGACGGGGAGGTTGTCTGCCCCTTGTGTAATAAATTTTTTTTTTTATTCGTCAAGCCACACAGACAGTGACCGGTCCTTGACCTATGTGTGTACCTCTGGTTGAAAGGAGGGTGGTTTTTTTTTTCTTTTCTTCTGTCTCTTTGAAGAGCGTTCTAGATCTGGGTGTTGATGACTTTCTGTTCTAGAAATCACTGGATATCGACGCGTGGTAGATTATATAAAGACCGCTCGCGTAACGTTGACGGACAGACATACGGAGACAGCCGTGAGACAGAATAGCGGAGACATTGCGTGACCCGTGCGTGGTATACCACTTGATCGTGTAAGTTAATATTTTTTTTAAGGCCTTGCTTGCTTGTATTTGTAATTACATTTTCAAACTCTTGTATTGTAATATTTTTACATGCCATTTTTGTAAAAGGGTTTTGGTCAACACATCAATTCTGTATTGAGTAAATGTTTATTTTTCTTTCTTGTAACTTTATATTTGATTAAACATTAAGTTGATAGTTTACCTTCCGATTTCTTGTGTCATTTTTTTTTGTTATTCATTGTAAGTCTTTGATTAAATTCAGACTTAAGATAAGTGACACAACTCCTTTTCTATTGTCACGTTCCCCTAGGCAAGCCATTTAAAAGTAGAATTCAATTCGTAATACGTGACAAGATGCTTGTATACATGTAACATTTGACTTCAGATGCGTGTACACATGTAACTCCTTGACAGACACCAAAAAGTTAGTTTATTTCTTTAGCAAGGAACATGTCTGCCAAATGCGATGTATATTGGCAGTATAAACCCAATCACCGAGTTTAGTGTTGACATCAAGTGTACTTTAACATACATGTAGTAACAATTGAGTTGAAAGTAACATAGGTCTATAACAAAATTAGGGGGGCGCGATGGCTGAGATGCTGGGTTCGAATCTCATTGAAGACCGGGATTTTGAATTTCGCGTTTTTTGAGACGCTCCTCCCACCCAGCTCTTATGGGTACCCAACTTCCGTTGGGGAAAGTAAAGGCGATTGGTCGTTGTGCTGGCCACGTGACACCCCGCTCGTTAACCGTTGGCCTAAGAAACAGATGACATTAACATTATCTGCCCTAGAGATCGCAAGGTCTGAGAAGAGCAACTAGAGCAGAATTGGTTATAAAGATGTATAGTCTCAGAAATAAGTCATTTTTCGGTGACTCCCTTAACTTGAACCTAACCCCAACTCTAGCTAAAAAAAAAAGATATTAAGCTAAATGGCTTTCATGGTAAATTGTTTAGTGATTTAACAATACTGTGCAGTAAGTCCTTGTTTAGTGATTGAACAATACTGTGCAGTAAGTCCTTGTTTAGTGATTTAACAATACTGTGCAGTAAGTCCTTGTTTAGTGATTGAACAATACTGTGCAGTAAGTCCTTGTTTAGTGATTTAACAATACTGTGCAGTAAGTCCTTGTTTAGTGATTTAACAATACTGTGCAGTAAGTCCTTGTTTAGGCTTAAGTGTTTTAGAATAAATCCGTCACACTCTATTGTAGTATTTATCCTGTTGGTACATTAGAACGCGCACCAACATGTTTGTATGATGGTGACAAAATAATCTTCTTATCACGAAGTCTCCTCAGGCGCGGCCCTTGGGGGGGAGATCGCTCCCTGCACGCCACCCCTGCATTATTCGATGGCGTAAAATGCTTATTTAATTATTTACCTGAGTCCTCTCTCGAGTCTATAACTTTGACTTGAGTATGCCACTGTCACCAAGTTCCCATCTAGCCAGCAACTCACTGTCTAATCAGCCATAGTCGAGTTGGGCGTGGACAGGAATACAGCGGTGGCCAATGAGAAACGAGCTGACGTCGGGAGAGTGACAGGGGCAGGTCGGTGTCGCGTCCAATGAGTGACATTCACAAAGTCTTCTGCTCTCCCGATCATTGCGTTGTGCTGTCAGCGTGTCTTGGCAGGAACAAGAAACATGTCTTTCAGAATGTCATCTTAATGTCCTTTGTCAACACCTTGAAAACCAAAGGAAAAACACAGACTTTGTCTTCAATCCCCCTCTTACGTAGGGTGTCCTTATTCCCTGGTGGGTGGAGTCTAAATAAGGCAGAAACAAAGAAAAAAAAAATGATGGGGTAATGGGGAGGAGGGGGAACGACTTTGACAAGTCGGTGGGCGTGCTGGTTTGTAAGCCTGAAGTGACAGTCCCACACGCAAATGCGACCCTTACCCCCACCGCACACCTTCCCTTCAAGGTTCAAGGTCTTCACCGGAAAAAAAGGGGAAAGATTGGGGGCGGGGGGGGGTGTCTATTTCTTGTCCTGTTACTACCTACGCTGAAAGACGTTGTCCCCTTGGAGTACGCCATTACGATAAGAACACCCATTAAACACCAAATCTACCATTCGGAGACTAACCATAAAACCCAAACCTGCGACACAGGGGAGTACGGGACACGGACGCCATCCAAATGAGACAATGGGAGGACATCAAATAATATTTCTCAAATTAAATGGAGGTGTTTTTTTTTTCTTTCATGTGATGTGAGATTTGATTTCTGAGAAGCTTCGTGCATTCAGTGCCGATACAGTGTGTTGTTTTACTGCTGGATCTAGGCAGCACGGAGTGCTGGGAATTCTTCTTTTGAGGTGTTTCATTATTTGTTATCTTAAGTCACCTTCGAAATATTAGATCCCGCTTTTATTAGTAAGATATCATTTTACATAAAGGTTTAATGTGGATAAAGGGCTAGTTTTATAAATGTCTCTGTGGCGTATCCATAGTCCGTTACCAAATAGATATGCACCCTAGCTTTATCTCTTCTCTCATCTATATAGATGTATGTTACAAATGTAAATACATGCGCATACGAGTACTACAATCATTATAAATGTATAATATATATCAGTACACTGAGGACATTTGATTAGACAATTATTTACTAAAAGTCTTAGCAGAAACTTTATTAAAGGTTTGATTGTCTCTACCTTATTTATATTGATATATATATATATATATATAATTCTCAATATTCACTATAAGTTATTTCATTGAACACATCTGGTGAAAGAAAATACAATTTTAATTCTTTACCTTAGTCCGGTCTATATTGGATCTTATATTAATCAACTGGGTGTACAATAAATGTGATATAATAAACCTAACTTATGCTAGTTTTTATGGGGCATCAGAGATCTCGAGTTACAAACTCATTGAAGACTCTGGATCTTAAATTTCGTTACTCACATGATCTGTCTTTTGACATGATTAGGATCTTTTCCAAAGACCGGCCCATTCATTCCTTATTGTTGTCTTCCCGTCGCTTTCGTTGTCTCTCCTTCTTTTTTCCTGATACTGTTCCCTGCTGAAATGTTTTTGCGAGACTTGAGGGATCTCATTATACGGTCGTACAGTCTGAATTTGCGTATTTTTAAATATATTTTGTGCCATTGATCAGAAGGCCATTATTGTGATCCTGTTTTGTATTTCAGCTTTGTAATCTTTGAGATTTCTAGAGTTATTGTGTAACATCTCAATTCTAGGGCCAGGATCTGCCTCTCTAATTCTGCAGAGAAGAGTACAAGATTCAGGAATGTCGCCATGACCAAGGCGCGCATCAGTCTGATTTGTTTTGTTATTTTATACTCTTATCTTTCTATGCTTTAGAACTTCTGGAGCATATTTAGATACCAGCAAAAGTAATTTTGGGGAATATGCATACGTCTGTCGGTTGCTATTTTATAAGGAGATCAAACACTATGAATGTACGTACAAGAAATCAAACTTGTATACAAAAAATATTAATCGGTTAGTTTCTTTTAAAGATATAAAAATTAAAAAATATGAATCGGTTAGTTTCTTTAAAAGATATAAATAATAAAAAAATATTAATCGGTTAGTTTCTTTAAAAGATATAAATAATAAAAAAAATTAATATAATAATAAAAATCTTTATTATCCGTGAAAATTTTTTTTTTTTTTTTTTTTTTTACAATTTTGTGCACATAACAGTACATTATATAAAACGAAATGAATACGATAGAAGTACACAAACTCTAGGTACATTTCTATTATTCTTGCTTCCATAAGAACACGTGAAGAAAAAAAGTTTAGAAAATACAAAATAACTAAGAAGTAGAGCCAACAAACTAACAAAGAGTAATCTCAGGGGCGTAGCTAGGAAAATCCCACCATTTGGGGGCCATGGGGGGGGGCTTGACCTCTTTGGGGGCACTTCATTTTGCGTAATATTTAATATTTAATGTAAAAACACTCATTTGGGGGCCCCTTTTGAGGTCCCGGGGGGATTTTCAAAATATCCCCCCTCCCCACCCCTAGCTACGCCACTGAGTGATCTTCTATATATATATATGGTGGAGATTTCGCTAATCTAAATGAATGGATGATCTTGATATAAAAAAGGACTAAGTGTCCTTGCATAGGAAGCCGCGGTACAATTGAAAGTGGTATAATAGTTAATACATATGGCTATTATTCTATGGAAAGCTTGTGTAACTTTGAATACAATGTAGCAAAGATACTGAACAAAAGTAACAACACAGCCTTGTTTATCATTTCATTGTGTTTGACAGCTAACTCATAGTTCTCGAAGTCTGAACACCCTTCAAATATGTAATGTCGACTTTTGTTTGCTACAAAGACGATTAGCATATTTTGTTTCACTGAATATTTAGATTATTGTTTAAAAACGTGCGGTACTGTTCCAATCAGCCTAAGAAATGTTCCTCAGGTCATTGCAAGCAGTGGAGAAGGCGACTGGTTGTAGAGGAGGGGGGTGGGTGTGCTGAAATCTTCTTGAATAAGTTAGCACCAGGATAACTCTTGAGTGACACAGAATCAAATTGTTGTTATTTGGGATTGATGTGAATATTTTAGGTATGCAGCATAATGACGTGACTACATTGTTTTACTTCTCTTTCTGTCTCTGTCTTGTCTTCATCTCTGTCACACCTCTTTCTGTCTCTGTCTAGACGTCTTCATCTCTATCACACCTCTTTCTGTCTCTGTCTTGTCTTCATCTCTGTCACACCTCTTTCTGTCTCGGTCTTGACGTGTTCGTCTCTATCACACCTCTTTCTGTCTCTGTCAAGACGTCTTCATCTCTATCACACCTCTTTCTGTCTCTGTCTTGTCTTCATCTCTGTCACACCTTTTTCTGTCTCTGTCTTGACGTCTTCGTCTCTATCACACCTCTTTCTGTCTGTCTTGACGTCTTCGTCTCTATCACACCTCTTTCTGTCTCTGTCTAGACGTCTTCATCTCTATAACACCTCTTTCTGTCTCTGTCTTGGTGTCTTCATCTCTATCACACCTCTTTCTGTCTCTGTCTTGGTGTCTTCATCTCTATCACACCTCATCTGTCTCTGTCTTGGTGTCTTCATCTCTATCATACCTCATCTGTCTCTGTCTTGGTGTCTTCATCTCTATCACTCCTCATCTGTCTCTGTCTTGGTGTCTTCATCTCTATCACTCCTCATCTGTCTCTGTCTTGGTGTCTTCATCTCTATCACTCCTCATCTGTCTCTGTCTTGGTGTCTTCATCTCTATCACTCCTCATCTGTCTCTGTCTTGGTGTCTTCATCTCTATCACTCCTCATCTGTCTCTGTCTTGGTGTCTTCATCTCTATCACTCCTCATCTGTCTCTGTCTTGGTGTCTTCATCTCTATCACTCCTCATCTGTCTCTGTCTTGGTGTCTTCATCTCTATCACTCCTCATCTGTCTTTGTCTTGGTGTCTTCATCTCTATCACTCCTCATCTGTCTCTGTCTTGGTGTCTTCATCTCTATCACACCTCTTTCTGTCTCTGTCTTGGTGTCTTCATCTCTATCAATCCTCATCTGTCTCTGTCTTGGTGTCTTCATCTCTATCCCTCCTCATCTGTCTCTGTCTTGGTGTCTTCATCTCTATCACTCCTCATCTGTCTCTGCCTAGGTGTCTTCATCTCTATCACTCCTCATCTGTCTCTGTCTTGGTGTCTTCATCTCTATCACTCCTCATCTGTCTCTGTCTAGGTGTCTTCATCTCTATCACACCTCTTTCTGTCTTTGTCTTGGTGTCTTCATCTCTATCACACCTCATCTGTCTCTCTCCCTCTCTTTCTCTGTGTCATTCTTTCCCAGTCTCTCAGTCTCTGAATCTCTGCTGGTCCTTTGTCTCTCTTAGCCTCTTTATCTTTCTATCTCATTTCTTTGACACTTTTTGTCTCTCTGGCTCTCTAGCTCTTTGTTCGCCTCTCTACCTCTCTAGCTCTTTGTTCGCCTCTCTACCTCTCTAGCTCTTTGTTCGCCTCTCTACCTCTCTGTGTTTCTAATTTCGAATATCAAAAAGTTGAATGTTTATCTCGTTATTGGTACCAGACATGGTTTTATCGGCTTGAAATACTTCGCCTTGACAAGTTTTACGTCCAGTTGAAGTCTCAATATTCTATGAATGCGATTACTACAGCGTGAGAACATTTCTAAAAGTTACTCTTACATAATAGTAGTAATAACTTCTAATTAACTGCAAATACAAATTTATATTACCTTAGATCAAAACCTATTTTAAAGAAATTACATATCAACGGGAAAAAAATGTTCTGAACAAATAACACAGTGACGTAAGTTTAAACCTAGACTACTAAACATTTAGTAAGCCCATTTTTATTTTATTCGAGATATAGTGAACTTACAGCTAGATGAAGATTGCAGGTATGCAAGAGTTTATGCCTGAGGATATTTAAGCATTGCAACCAGAGTAGATGTTATTGTGTCAATCATTTAGAAATTCAAAATGTTGAATTTTATCTGGTGATCGAAAAAAAAAAAGGCTTTTAAACAAAAAAAACAAAAAAAACTTTCCTCAAAACCTGTATGCCTTGAAAGTTGTTATATTTGAACAAATGGTATATACATCATAATTTATCAATTATAAACCTTTCAATGAATGTAAAGTCCGTAACTGTGCATACTTACGAATAAAGATTAGGGCTTCATGAACCTAGATGTAGATTTGTGTTTTGTCTATGAAAACTGTTGGACGGCAATTTTTCTTTTATTAAATATTTCGGTGGAGTTCTTCAAAAATGCAAGTCTTGATTGCTTGATGTTTTTTTGGTGTTAGGTTTCACTGCAACTATTTCGTTTGTGCTCCCAGAGATACGGCCATCTTCTTGTTCTTGTACATTGATTTCCGAGCGATTTTTGCAAAGCTTCTAT
This sequence comes from Biomphalaria sudanica, assembly GCA_036873155.1. Lineage (NCBI taxonomy): Eukaryota > Metazoa > Mollusca > Gastropoda > Planorbidae > Biomphalaria > Biomphalaria sudanica. The sequence goes on from JAZGLO010006691.1 coordinate 833,940, forward strand.
CAACTCCCTCTGTCTGTCTGCTACAAAGCTTCTACACGTTATTTCTCCCTCACCCAATCTCAGATCAAGCTGAAACTTTGCACAATTATTTTTTTTTACATGGCAGCACAAGAATCAATTAAAAAAAAACTAACTTATAAGTTAATTAACTATTGAAAATTAATTATTTTGTTTGGTATCTCGAACAAGGGAAAGAAGACGTGCTTGACTGAAATGGTGGTGAATAAGTCGCCACTTAAAAAAGAAGTTTGAAGCAAACAATATATAATTATAAACATCTTCTATTTTTCATGTTCACCTCGCTAGCAGAGTGGTTATGGTGTCGGCTTGAGGAGGTTTGAGTCGTGAGTTCGAAATAAAGACATCCCCCCCCTTTTTATTTTATAAAATGCTTTTAAAAAGTGATTACGGTAAAATTAACCCAAATATCCCTTTCTTTCTCCTCCCCCCCGCCACATTTCTCAACTGGTCCAAGTAAGTGATATGATTTTACTGTATTGCACATATCAGAAAAGAATTGGTAAACATATCTATAATCGCACAGATTTATTGTTGTTGGTCTAGATCTATTACAACTTTAATTACATAACTGATCCAAAGTAATTCATACAATTACACTTCGTATATTTTTTAAAGTATATTTTATGTTTTTATTGTTTAAAATTAAAATCTTACTCATTTTCACTTTTTAAAATATTTAAATATTCGCCCGTGTGTGAATAGTCACATTATTCTCCCCCCCCCCTCTCCTCTTTTCTTTTTTTCCTATTGTGTATATTATAATATGAGTTTCTATTTTGCGTCACTTATGAGTTGTTTAGTAACTGCAATGCTTGAGAAATGTATATGGATATTTGAAGAATAGCATGTATAGTTGGAGAGAAAAGACAGAAAATCACAGACAGACAGACAGACAGATAGATAGATAGATAGATAGATAGATAGATAGATAGATAGATAGATAGATAGATAGATAGATAGATAGATAGATAGATAGATAGAAAAAAAACTTCCCATACCTGATACACCCTACACATCAAGTGTGGTATAGAACCTTTCATCATTTATATCAGTCTAACCAAGAGCCTTGATACTGCCTTCCTATCGTTTCGGTCTTTGAAACTCCATACCATCTTGTGTGTGGTCAGTGGTCGCATCCCATAGTTAACCTGTGGTCGTGAATTTATTATGAGTTCAGTTGACTTAAAGGTTCCGTTACAAGCATTGTCGTAAGGACTGCAGCCTTTTTAAAATGATAGATCTTACAAGGAGTTTTCTTGAATTTGAAATTTGCCTGTTTAAAACACACAATTAAACAAAAAAATGCAATGAGTTAGCATGTGTACAGCGATCAAGTGTCACAAAACACAGTTTGATACTCCAGCATATACGAACAATCAGGCTATAGACAGTATCATCATAGTCGTTCTTCTGGCAACGAGCTGCTCTCTTTGTACCGCCGCCACAGAACGACTGACACATCTGAGACACTTCAGATACGTCTGTTAAGTTGTCAGGCTGCATTACGTCATGATTTATGAGCACCCTAGACACACACACACACACACACACACATATACACACACTGAAGCCTTGGTGTAAGTGTCTCTCAGTGGAAACTTAAGACGATGCATTAAATGGGAAATAAAATTATGACAGGTGACTGTGGGAGATCTTCAGGGATGATGAGCTCACATTTCTACCAACATCTAGCACGTTCGATTTTTTCTAGACTGAAGGGGGGGGACACTGAGGGAGGGGGTGGGGGAGGTTATGTCATACTTGTTGCCCTCCAATTTTTTAAAACTTTTAGTTGACATGAATTATCACCGAGACAAAGAAAGGGAGTCAAATAAGTACAGATGCTTGGAAAATACTGATAACTGTTTTGGTTGCAGTCCATCAGGTTCCAAACTAGTAGGTTGTATTGTAGCAGGTTGTAATTTACCAGCAGTTTGTAGCCTAGAAAGTAGTGGCCAGCACAACGACCAACCGTCTTTACATTTCCCGAAATGACGTCAGGTATCCATTAGAGCTGGGTGGATTCAGAGGCGCCCGAAGATCACGAAATCCCAGTCTTCACCGGGATTCGAACTCAGACCCCGGTTCGGAAGCCAAGCGCCTCATAGAAATCATTGTAATGATGAAAAAAAAAAGAAATATTTTACGTTATTCTTTAAGCACACTTTACTTCTTCGATATTGGAGGCGAGTAGTTGGCATACGTGGTCTGACCAACGCTTTCTTACACTGGCGGATCAGGGGGGGGGGGGGGCGGTAGGGGCGATCGCCCCCCCTCAATCGGCCGATCCCCCCCCCCTTGAATTTTATTATAGAATTCACACAATTTGTATACGAATTTATTACCTATGTTAAAAATATATACTAATTATTTATATTTCAACCTATTTTTACATTATTTCGCCCCCCCCCCTCTAGTATGTTGGCCAATTTGGTGGGGTCTGCAGGGGGCGATGGTATCATTTTTGTTTTTGTATTATAGTTAAGAAATTACAAAATTTAAAAAAAAAATGTCACTAATATAATTTATATTTACTATAAATTAAATTCTTATATCGAGTCGCCCCACCCCTATTCTTTAATGCTAAATGCAATCTTTAGCAGAAATTATTAAAGGAGCGAGGATTAATCGTTTTCACTCTACCGCCCCTCCCATTTCCAGACAGAGTTTTTTTGTAATTTCACATGAATTTATTATAATTATTTTAAGAAAGTCTTTGCATTGGAAAAGTTAGAATTCAAACGAAATTTTTCAGTATAAGATTCATGATTGAGATTAATTCTAAACTCAAATAATATAATAATAGTCGCCTTTTCCCAACCTTTACTCTGATATTTTTCTAGTTGAATAAATTTGAGACTATAACTCACAATTTAGACTATTTATCGAATAATTTTTTTTTCGGCGGCGATCCTCAAAGCCAAAATCTAAATATGTGGGGTATCTTATCTTTTCAAGGAACATATCGGTTTTATTTGCAATGTATTTAGGGCCTATAAATTCATATTAGAATATTTTTTTCAAGTACAACATTATTCAAAAGGTCCTTTTTTAATATTATGAATAATTAGCTTTAGGTCAGGAGAATGCTTTTCTGCATTGAAGAATGCAAGAAAACGCTTTTGTCGTCGGGGCTACGCCCCGAACTCAATTGATGAATAATGAGCTATAGATGTCAGGAAAATGCGTTTCTGCAATGAAGAATGCAAAAATACGCTTTTGGCATCGAGGCTTTTCCCCGAACTCCATGATAAAATAATTAGCTGTACTTGTCAGGAAAATGCGTTTCTGCAGTGAAAAATGCAAGAAAACGCTTTTGGCGTCGGGGCTTCACCCCGAACTCCACTGATGAATAATGAGCTGTACTTGTCAGGAGAATGCGTTTCTGCAGTGAAGAATGCAAGAAAACGCTTTTGGCGTCGGGGCTTCGCCCTCAACTCCATTGGTGTATAATGAGCTTTAGATGTCAGGAGAATGCGTTTCTGCAATGAAGAATGCAAGAAAATCTTTTGGCGTCAGGGCTTCGCCCCGAACTTTATTGATAAATAATTAGCTGTACTTGTCATTAGAATGCGTTTCTGTATTGAAGAATGCAAGAAAACGCTTTTGGCTTCTGGGCTTCGCCCCGAACTCCACTGTTGAATAATGACCTGTACTTGTCAGGAGAATGCGTTTCAGCAGTGAAAAAAGCAAGAAGACGCCTTTTGTCGTCGGGGCTTCGCCCCGAACCCCACTAGGAAACCTTATAGCGCTGACCCAGTTGTTTTGTTTTTCGCCGAAGGTTGAGAAATGCTGCTTTTTTAATTCTCTTATATATATATATATGTATGTATGTGTGTGTGTGTGTGTTCATGCATAGGGTTAGGGTTTACTTGGCGTTAGGGTTAGGGTTTGGATCCGATAGTGCTTTCTTAGTTGTTATACGATTGTTTATTTCTTGTATATATATATATGGCTCCTTTTGTCTGAAAGTCAGTGGATGCACCCAGATCAGTCACTGGTTTTGGTTTAGTCTTGATTTTAGTCTTGAGACGGGGCAGAACCTGGTGTGGCTAATCAAGCCAATTCTAGAGCTTCAGACTTTGCAATGTGTATGCATCTGATTCAGATCTGGCGGACAGGGCAGCTTTCTTTTTTTCCCTCTTGATTAAGGCCGCTTCATTTCTTTTGCTATCAGCGAGGATTGTCCCAGCACGCACAGTCTGTCTCCATGCACTCCGGTCTTTCACTATTTCTTCCCACATACTTTCGTTGATGCCTGTGGCTCTCAAGTCTCGCTTGCAGACATCTCTATATGTTAGTCTTGGGCGGCCATTGGGTCTGCCTCCTTCCACAAGCTCAGCATATAAGACATCTTTTGGGATTCTACCATCTGGCAAGAGGGTGACATGCCAAACCATCGTAATCTTCTTTGTGTCAGGAGAGCATACATGCTGTTCATCATATTGGCCAATCTCAAAACTTCCTGATTGGAGACATGGTCCCTCCTAGAGATGCGCATTATGCGTCTCAGGCATCGCAGGTGGAAACTATTCAATTTGTGCTCTTGGTACATGTATGTTGACCAGCTTTCACTGCCATAAAGAAGAATGCTCACAACAAAGGCATTGTAGACTAGGATTTTGGTTTCTGTTGTTAATTTGGCATTTTCCCAGACGTGCTTGGAACTCGGTTCTGAGCAGCTTTCTTCATCTGCTCCCATGTCATTCCAGTACCCTCAGCTTCACTGATGACAGACCTCTTCCAGGTTTGCTTGAGTCTGCCCACTTTCCTCTTTCCTTGTGGGTTCCAGTCAAGTGCCTGCCTTGCAACATTGGTAGCTGGTTTTCGCAGGGTGTGTCCTATCCAGCTCCATTTTCGTTTTGTGATGTCTTGGGCTATGGGCTTTTGTCTAGTTTTCTCCCACAAATCAATAGTAGTTATCTTTTCTGGCCACCTAATTCCTAATATCCGGCGTAGGCATCTGTTAACAAAGGTCTGGAGCTTTTCCATATTTGTTTTAGTGACTCCAAGTTTCTGAACCGTATAGAAGGACAGACTTAACGTTTGTATTATAGATTCGTATCTTGTTGTGTAGAGATAATGCCTTAGAGAGCCAGATAGTTTGAAGAGTTGAAAATGCAAACCTAGCTTTATAGATCCGAATTAGTATATCATCATCAGCTCCGCCGTCTTTACCAACTCTACTTCCTAGATATGTGAAGTGGTCTGTATCAAGGATATTCTCTCCCTGTAGCAGGATTGGGTTCTCTTATCTGTTGTTGATCCTCATAACTTCTGTTTCTTTTTGTTGATTAGAAGTCCAGTCTTTTTCGCTATTTCTGAGAGTGTGGTCAGTTTGGTCTGAGCATTTTGTTGTATATGGGAGAGGAGGCAGATATCATCGGCGAAATCCAGGTACTCTAAATGTTGTGTTAGTGTCTATTGTATGCCGCTTTTATTATCTAAGACTGTCTGTCTCATGACCCAATCGATCACCAGTAAAAATATCAAGGGCGAAAGCATACATCCCTGTCTTACTCCTGTTTTTACTTGAAAAGGGTTAAACTAAACATTGTCTTGCATATTTTCGTGAAAAGCTGACACTAATGTCCTTAACTTATTTGGACAGCCCACAGGCCGCTTTTGCTAACAAGGTCAAAAGCCTTGGTCAAATCAATAAATGCTATAAAGACGGGTTGCTTTTGTTCTCTGCTCTTTACCTATAGCTGCCGCAAAGAGAAAATCATGTTGTAGATCTACCTGCCCTAAAGCCACACTGCGAATCTGGATAAACACGTTCTGCCAAGATATGTAATCTCTTTAGTAATACTCTAGCAAAAGCCTTTCCGACTATGCTAAGTAGTGAAACATTGATATGATTATTACAATCAGAGCTGTCGCCTTTATTTTTATAAATTGAAACTATGATGGAGTCTTTCAATTCCTGGGGGACCATTCATTGTTCCCAGCACAAGCGTAGCAGTTCGTGAGGTGGCTTGATTAGGGCATGTTTTCCAGCCTGAATGACCAGCAGGAATGCCACATCCTCCGGGTGCTTTCGTGTGTGCAAGCATGCCTTAGATAGAGGGGTCCTGGGTAGCCCATGCGTCATGGTCCCTCTCTCGACCTTGCTAATGAGATCCAAGGGAACGCTTCGCATTACATTTGGCACCAGCTTAGTTGCAGAAGCTGCCGGAGGGAATGTCATAGTTGCTATTCCCAACGCCTAAGGGGCTTTACTCCTTATTTTTCCTAGAGGTTGTCTCCTGAAGCCTCAGTACCACAAGGCAGCGGGGTTTTGAAGTCAGAGTACCCCTCTCCTAGATGAATTGCCTTATTTCTTGTTATGTACTGCACATCTGCTCTTCGTGGCCCTTTGTCCGAATGGCTTCTACCTTAAACTTAAAATAAACGCAAATATATCACATCTGTTATGTGATACGTTCAGCCTAAGGTCCGGGTCACTGAAGGATACGGTTCATTATCCTTTGAACGTTCAATGACCACAAGGGACAGAGGGATGGCTGGACTTTCTACTCCAGACATACGTCTCTCTTTGATACCCTTCGGCCCTTAATACTTGTCTCCCCTTGATATTCTCCATGGTTTTTGTCTCTCCTTGATATTTTTCTCCCCTTAATACTTGTCTCCCCTTGGTGTCATCAAAATTTGTCCTCCATTGCATTTTTTTCCCTTTGCTAATTCTTACTCAGTGAAACTCGTCCCTCGTTGATATCTGTCTCAGCTTGACACTTATTTCTGGTACTGTCATGCCTCCCTTTGTAATTTGTCCATTTGTCGGTCTATAATGTCTACTTCTTGTATTTATTTTAGTACGTACAATGATGAAGACTATTGTAATATTCTGTAATGAATCAAACTTATTATGTTCCTTAGATGAGGTTGTTACCACTATCGATATAGATGCCGAATCTCGACGATTTTAACCATTACTCTATAATTGCTTTTCGGACATTACAAATTCATATTCTTATATTATTATTGAAACAGCCTTTTTTTTTAGATAACCTAACATATTTTTTCTAACTTATTATACTTGTCATTCTCAAGACAACTAATTCAATAAATAATCTAATATTGACCTATCCTTCTCCCCAACCCACGCACGCACGTATGTATTTTACTGTCCACCTGGTTTGTCTAAAGGTCTCATCCTATTTAAAAGTTTCGTTAGTCGTTGACCTCCAGGTGGGCCGGTGAAGCCGAAATCACAAAATCTTCTTAATAATCAAATTGCCTCCAGTCAAAATTTAAATTCACTTACCTCCAAAAATATATTATCTTCTAAGATCTAGGCCATTTTTAGCGTCGCGACCTTTGTGTCTACAATTAGGTTCAAATGAAACTAGACATTTATTAAGTTTGAAACCTTGTGTTACTTCTCCATTGAGATAGTCGAGCTATATTGCGAGGAAGTCAAGGCGTTAGAAGAACAAATTATTTTCATTGTACCTACCTGATCTACCTACCTGATTATTTTCATTGTACCTACCTGATCTACCTACCTGATCACATCTCATCTGTTATGACAGCAATAGTTTGCCATTGTATATAATGTCCAGAATCTAATGCTCTGTGTTATTATTTTTCAAATGTATCGTCTGGGTTTTGTATCTGAATTATTATAAAATAGTGTGTCTAGTCCATCATCGACATAGGATCCAGTTGTTTTGCAGGTTGTCCACCTGTGATCAGTTTATTATAGGCTAACAATCTTTTTCTGGGTCCGAGCTCATTGGTTTTCCAATTTTGTTGCTGATGCATAATGAGACGATGGAGAGTTATGATTCTTGAACTGTTAGTTTCTTGAGTTCGGACCTATGAGGATGCTGGGACTTTTTATTTTAGGAATCGTGGGGTGGCGCGGCTCCATCATCTCTAAAGGTTTGGTGACATATTTTGAGGCGTTTGGCATTATGCTGATCGTATGACAGATTTTGACTTGCTTATTTTCATATGTGGGTCGCGACCCCCTTGGGGGTCGAATGACGATTTACCAGGGGTCGGCTAAGACCATCGAAAATATGGCTTGTTTTTGTCTATTCTGCTATTGCCGTATGCGTGTGTGTGGGGGGTCGCGGCAGAGTGGAGGATTGTAAAAAGGGGTCGTCGGGCTTAAAATGTTGAGAACCGCTGATTTATAAATCATTAAATCCTTCCTTTATCAAGACAATTTGCCCAAGTAATTCTCATTTAGATTTTTTTTCAAGTCGCACTATTTTCCCTCAACACATAATATATATATATTAGGAAACCCTGTTTCCATGTCTTTTCATTCGTTTGCCCTAGGGTACGCATTCCTTGTTCTACTCAATGGATTTCATTTAGTAGTTAATGTTTCACATTTTCTAGTAAATACACTAAATTGTTATTATTTTTTACAATACCTCTGTTCAAGTCACAAATTCATAGAGGATGGAGGAACCTGGATGGATGGAAACGGATATCACAAAATGGCTGTAATGATTTTCCTAGAAATTTAACAGTTGATGTATATCGCTGAAAAAAGAATTACTGGCTCGTTGGCCACACTGGCAAAGCTCTAGTTTGAACGTTATAATTTTTCAAAGTAAAAAAAAATAAAAATAAATTTAAATTTGGCTAAAGAACTATGTCTAGTTCTACATCCAACATCGAATTTGAAACTACTATCGCGTTCTTGAAAGAACTGTCGCTTTCGGGAGTTTCTGAATCTAAAGCATTATTGATTCGAGAATTTAATAAATTAATTGATATATTTCAATATATATATTGAAAATTGATATAGCTTTTATATAGCTTTAATATAGCGCTACTTTCATGCTTATAGCATGCTCAGAGCGCTTTGGTCCAATCTCATTTGTGGACCAGTGGGGGGGGGGGAGGAGGAAGGAGCATCATCTTAGTTTAGATCTAAAGACCTATCTTTGAAATTTTATAAAGTTTAGTAGATCTATAAATTCGCTTGACCAGGATTCTTTCTCGAGGGAAGAGGGGGGGGGGATGGGCGGACAAAACTAAAGGCTCCATTGTTTGTAATCTAACATTCATTAGTTATTAAGAGAAAAGCAATCGCTCTATAAGTTTTATATAGGAGTTTTGTTTTTTTAAAGGAGGATTTTTTTTGTTTTTATTATTAGTTGATATATTATACACTGCACATTGCTTTATATTTCGATTCGGATAATAAAAATAATGAAGTGATTTCTGACGGATTACATAAAGAACTGTGACTAACTTGATTCTAAGGATAAGTGTAAATCTATCAGTGGATTGTGAAATCATAAATATTTCGGAAGGATAATTTCTTGAAGTTCATTTATTCAATAAGATCAACCCACAGCATGTGCTAGAAGTTCCTTCCTCCGAATCAATTCTTCACATGGTGACGGCCACTCGTCTTGGCTTCACTTCGGATGCCCCATAACGCTTGTGGGGGCCTCGGACACGAGGGAGATGTACAGCCAGGATCCTAGACATGGGTATTCGGCGTCACACAAGGGTTATGCTGGGGGCCTATCTCCTCACCTGCTGCATCTACGGTAACTTCCTGTAAGTTTTGAATCAGCATTCTCTAGATTTGTGTTGGTACTGTGACAATGTGGCTGTTGTTATGTATGTATCACATTATCTATGTTTCAAGTGTTGTAGTTGATTTTGTTGTAGCATGTGTTTATGTTCAATTATGTCACTATATCCTGAGCGTTCACGTTAGTAGGGCCGGCTTTAAGGAAGAGCTGGCCGGGCTTCAGCCCAGGAGACTCTACTAGAAAGGGGCCCTTAATAGAGAAAAATCCATATTTCGAGAGGTCAGCACCTGAACAGCTTTTTAAAATATATTTTTTTTCATGCATTTCTAAAAAAAAAAAACCTTTAAATCGTACAGGTGGCAGCACTTTTATGGTTTTATTATGTCCTCCTATTCTCGTAATGTACTCCGAATTTACTACATTGCGTAAACCCTACTGTTTTTTTTTTTTTTTTTTTGTTACTAAAATATGCAAATAAATTATTTTTTTTTAGTAAATGAAGGAAAATTAAATTTCATTTACAAGTACGCTCTTTCTTGTATAATCCAACATGATTTTAGATGTAAGTATTTTTTGTTATTAATGAGTGAATTTTTTCTAAAGCTTTCTTAAAAAGTGTAGGTGCCTCCACAAACATTCTGCCCCAGGGCCTCCACATACTTAAAATCCGGCCCTGCATGTTGGACTCATATTGTAAGATTTAACATTTTGAATATACGACATATCCTTATGTCAGTAGATGTTGTTACGATTAAATATCTGTATTTGTCAATGTTGTATAAGCAGATGTTGTGCTTTTTGCAGGGCCGGATTTACTATTGTGTAAGACTATGCATTTTCCCATAGTCTCACCTTAAAAGGGGACCTCCACTTAAAAATTATTTTTAAAATACTTATAAGAAAATAAAGGAACTAAGATAGTATTCACAAGTAATTTCTTTCTTCAAAAATATTACACGTATTTAGATTTATTCATATCATTAAGTGCATTCATATTAAAGTTTCAAAAGGGTAGGGCCCTCCACAAAATACCGCTTAGGGCCTCCACTGACAAAAAAAATCGGCCCTAGTTTGTTGACGTGTAATAAGAGGTTTTAGTTGTGTTTGATCGCGTTTTATCAATAAAATATTTGAATTGTGTTTCTATTTCATTACTATTTTTTTTTTGTCGTTCGTCATTAATTATTCTTGCCGACCTATTGCCGTATCTATTGAAGTCTTTTTTTTTGTTCTGAACATTTTGTAGACATTTCATTGACCAACTTATTTGACGTGCAGCACAGTTCTGGAGAACTTAACTCGATATAATCAAATATTGCAATACAACGACTTACTCTTGAATTTCATTATTAACCAGTTTAACATTATTGTATCTCATGTTATTGAAAAGATGAAGCTGCAAAATGTACAAGCAACTCTTTCCTTATGAATGTACATAACATTCGTGTCCTCTTTAAAGTAGGTCTTAACCAAGAGTCTTACAATTTTATTCGCTGTTGACCTATTTCCATCACGCGAAATCATTGAAAACTCAGTCCTGGAGAAGCATCTCTACATTTCTTCAATATTAGTTGGTAGGCTGTCATCCTGGTGTCTACCTTATATCGATTACCTGTCAAAGAAATGGCAAGATGATGGAATCGATTCTATCATTGGTTGAAAATGGCTCTTGGCAGTATTAACCTGCTCCATCGACTTGAACTATCAGCAAGATAGTCTTAGCCAGGACACAAGGCTATGAGCATAGTCAATAAGTGTACACACTTACACCGGTAGTCTGAAAAGTTTCTGCCCTACATGTAGCGTATAGTTTTTTTTTCTTGCAATTAATTTTTTCTGTCTCTAATCTTCTCTTAAACATATGTATTTCTTTCAACGGTCCTCAAACCTTTCCGAAAATAATGTACGAGTCCTAACTGTAGGCCATAAGTGTCTTTTCTACACTAAAAGTTGCGCTTTGAAATCATACACTTTCCTCTAATAATGATTTCATCACCTTTGTAAATTACTATGTTTGTTTTGTTAAGCTATTTCACCAACTCTTCCATATTGGCCTCTATCCCATCTTGAAATGTCTCTTCCATTAAGTTCAAACCTTATCTAATAAATCGAGGTTGAGATGTAGAATGTTTTTAATTCAATGCTTTTCCATATTCATTTTTTTTTCTGAGAGCTGCGTTATTCTCATTACTTCTCTATCGCTTTCAATCCACCTCAGTCCACTTCAATCCACCTCAGTCCAATCCACTTCAATCCACCTCAATCCACTTCAATCCACCTCAATCCACTTCAATCCACCTCAATCCACTTCAATCCACCTCAATCCACTTCAATCCACCTCAATCCACTTCAATCCACCTCCTCCGCTTCACTAACTAGTTTACAGTATTTATTGTGCCGTTTTTTAAGTCATGTCCATCTCTAATTTTATACTTGACTATAAACCTGCTTAGTGGGCCTAACGGTTCAAAGACATAATGAGTGTTTTATAATTTAGTTGACCAAGAATTTTGATCAGCTTATCTGACCTTGATCCATTTCAAGATGGGATAAACACAAATAGGAAAGAGTAGAGTATTAATACAAGCATGTCGCAGAGAATTTGTTAAAAAAATTATGTAAATTGATACTTGAATAAATCTTGGTGTAGGAAATACAAAAGAATTAATGGCCGGCTTTAACATCCACCAGAACCACTATTTAGTATTAAATTCACTGATGGGTAATGAAAAAAATGTATAATGCTTAGTTGCTAAAGACTTTATCTTTATATATACGAATGATTCAACTCTCTATTGATTTATTTACTCAAAGATTTATTATCCAAATGATTCGTTTTCTTAATGATTCATTTTTCTAATAATTCATTCACTAATGGGCTATTCTAATAATGATATATTCTCTAATTATTAAATCTCCTCTTCTCTTGTCGTATATATCCATGTCGCCTCCCCCCTCTCGCCCCCCCCCCCCAAAAAAAAAAAGCTTCTGGCTTGTAATTTCATCACAGGATTTAACCTGCAGATTATTAGCAATTTGTTTAGAAATTTACACTCCGCGTGCAGAAACATTTTTAAAGTCCAACTTTATTCATTGTGGACTTGCATGGGTCAACTAGAGAGTATTAATGAGCTCAAAATGAATTCATCCTTTTTAGACCTGCACTCCCTCCCAATCCCTGAACAATGAACCATCCACGATGGGTGTTGTGACTGGCAACAGACAAGAGATTTCTCTACCCGGAGATGTTTTCATATTTGAAAGAACTTTGTGCTGCGTGAAAGAATGTGAGGCGAGAGGTGATTCCGAAATAAAAGAGGGGGGAAAGAGTCGACAAGAAAAGGAGGCGCCATTCATAGAGGGAGAAAAATAGAGTAGCAAATACCGGGGGGCGGGGGGGATGTTTTGGGCATCACTCCACAAATATTTAAAATAATATAAAAAAAAGGTAAAAGGAAAATGGTTTGTTTGGCTCGATTCAAGCTTCCCTTCTCTACAAAGAACAGGGGTTAAAATCAAAGGGTCCAGGGTAAACACTAGAGCCGGACTTGAAGCAGGCCCCCCCCTTTTTTTTTGACGTTTATTAGGTGGATTTTCTCTTGAGCTTTGCCCTCCCCATTTCTTTTTGGCCCCCATCAATTTCACCAAGTGGTTATTAATAAAGACCAGCGAGCGCTATGGAGGAAGGGTGATTATTGGCGTGAGGTGGACCTCTGATCTTACTCTCACTGAGTGCAATCGAAGTGGTTTTAATTCAGGGTTTAGGTGTGTGTGTGTGTGTGTAGGTGGGTTCAATATAGTGATATTGAGTTATCTAGGGTGCCCCAGGTTAAATTTAGATTATATTTTTATTTATAATCGTAAGTTAAAAAAAATACCAAATTCTTCTTCTTCTTCTTAAACTGTTAGGTAGAGTTGAGCCTTCGGCTCTTGGAACTCTAGGCCAGCAAAAGTGAACAAGAGCTCCCTCTCACAAACAAAGGAACAAAAAAGTTAATATATATTTTTGTACAGAATGTAATATCAGAGGGTGAATTTGAAAACGACAATGCATGTAAAATAAATATTAGCAAATTTATTTTTTATGCGTAATACGATGTATCAGGGTTTATTGATCAATAATACTAGAACTTAAACATATAGTTGTTGTCTGTGGCATTTTACGTCTCGAGAGATAATCTTTTTTCCCTTTGCAACTTCTTGTGTGACTAAAGAGGCCAGTCCTTGATACACAGCTGAGGTTGGGCATATATAATCAGGCGGCGTTTCATTTTCACCCTTCTTTCTGCTTCTGTTGTGTATGACATCTGCAATCTGTAACCCTTTATTTATGCTCTCTCTCCATGCGGATCTACCCAGAGCCACTTTTTCCCAACTGCTAGTGTCGATTTTGAAGCGCTTCATGTCGCGTTTGTATACATCGCTTTACCGTAAAAGTGGGCGACCAGCGGCTACTCCTGCCTTCTGTTAGATCGCCATACAGAATGTCTTGAGGAAGTAGACCTACTGGCATATAGTTGTTAATGTTGTCTTATTCGAAAATTCATTAAATAAACCTTGATTTCACGATAGACATGAAAAACTTCGAGCAATGTTGTAATGTTTTTTTTCCCTGTATTTTATGGCCTCTGTCAGTTGCGAAGCAACTCTGGATCGTTTCATGGAAATAAGATGAAGCCTGAGCATTAGCTATGTTCGGAAAGATGTCGCCCACACAGCAGTCCCCTCCCTCCACCAGATGATGTTGCTAAAGGGACGGCAAGTGCTGATACAGTTTGAGGTCAGCGCCGTCGTAGGCTCTGCCAACGTGTAGCACTGATTGCTGCAAACTGGCTCCTGATTTTTCCTTGACTACGGAAGCGTTTCCCATGATTGGGTATAGCTGTAAGGCAGCAGATTTTTTAATTCAGTTTTCTTACTACTATGTGGGTATCCAACCGTGGCTAACAGGCCTTTCCTTCCAAAAGATTACTTGTTTAGGCGCCAGTTACTCGCCAGGATTTGGACTTGTTGCCAAAGGCTCTTTGAGGTATGCCATTAGGAAGCATTTTATAAGTAGTAAAGTGCTTATATCCATTACCAATCCGGCAATGACAACGCCACCAAGATGCATCGTTAAGTGCCGCCACCGCAGCTTGCTACTAAAAAAAAAACAACTTGGGAAACGGATTGGGGCATTTGAGACAGTGCTAAACATTTGAGACAAGGTGCTAAACATTTGAGACAAGGTGCTAAACAGTTGAGACAAGGTGCTAAACATTTGAGACAGTGCTAAACATTTGAGACAAGGTGCTAAACATTTGAGACAGTGCTAAACAGTTGAGACAAGGTGCTAAACAGTTGAGACAAGGTGCTAAACAGTTGAGACAAGATGCTAAACAGTTGAGACAAGGTGCTAAACAGTTGAGACAAGGTGCTAAACAGTTGAGACAAGGTGCTAAACAGTTTTCCTTAATTCCCAGCATGCGCAATGTGTTCGATACCTCGGTTGCTCACAGGAGACCATGTTCGATCTTTTGCATATACATTTCCTCTTTATGGAACGTTTCCAGGAAAGGGCCACGCTGATGGCAGGAGAACTTGTAATCCTCGTAATGCACCATACGCCTTTCTAAAATTGCCTTGCATTGCAATAGACATGACCGTTTGATTGTCTAAAGAGCTGAGCCGAAGGCTTTTCGAGCTTTGGGCTTGTAAGCCTGCTTGAACAACCGTTCTGTCTGGAAGAGATCCAAGTCAACGCCTATTAAAGCATTGCTATTTCCGATATATCTGGCACTCCGGGCGCATGGACTAGAATGCATGGCCGAAGGCTGAGTAAACCGGGAACCTCCGCCATTTTCCTATGTTGTACCAAGCTAACCGTGCAGGACTCGCCATTAGAGTAACGGTTCCTTGAGGAACGGCGCATGGATTATCAACTGGGACGTGGGAACTCTCTTTCAACTCCGCTCCGTGCAATGAGAAAGCTCTCGCATTCCCTTGGACACTCCCACAGGAGTTTTGTTTTGCTATTCATTTAGCTTAGCCTAATCACTTCCTGATCGTTTCCACCCGAGTGCCACGTTGAGGCAGAATAGCGTACCCGGGATAGACATGACCACACTAATGACAAGTTCGTCAACTCTTTTATATTCTCTCTCCCTCTATTCTTTCTGTCTACCTACTGGTAGACATACTTGTCTCCATCCTTATTACCTTGAAGACATTGTTGAATGCATCCACACAAATGACACATGAGGTCCGTCTTGATTAACACGTGGGGGTTGGGGAGGAGAGGGCAATGTTGTAAAAGTTTTCGGTATCTGGGTGATAGACTAGCGGGGCACTGCCTGGTCGATCGTTCAACTTGGCCAGCCTCACCCCCTCACACGCACACATTTTGGGGTGGGGGGTCACTGCAGGGCAGGAATTGCATGAGATAGTCAATTACTAACTCTTTCATTCTGTCTGTGTGTGTGTATTGGTTGGGACCCGGGGAGGGGGCGCGTTAAGAGAAGATCCAGACATTAAATCCGACACAGGTATTAGTTATGGCATTTATTGCAGGCTGTGTCCTGGCTATTAAATGGACCAATGGGTCTCAACCCTTAGCGGTATTGTGGTCTACATTTTAGTAAAGGACATCTAAGTAACGTTACCCCCCCCCCCCCCGCATTACAGATGTTTGAATAGTATTTATATATCAGCAAAGTAGACAATTTCATACGCCATGCGACATAAGAAGGACACAAATAGACATTAACTGACGTAAGATTGAACATAATCAAAGGAGTTTGTGCTAACCCACAGGCAATAGCTACACATGCTCTCTTTTGTGTTGGAACAACCGATAGCTTGATAGTTCATAAATCGCCTGCAATAAGAGGAATTCTTTTAAAATTACTTATAAAGTATTTTCATGCATATATTATTGACCTAATCTTAAACTATTGCTTAAATATTTATATACTGCTATTAAAAGAACTCTTGGTTTCTACTATATAAGCCATCTGTATATCGGCATAAATGACTGTCGATATGTATGCTGGTATAACACATAAGACTAAAGGTGAAATTAAATTTTATAGATGTAAGCACATCAATAATCTTTATCGTCAATAATCACAATTGCAACAATACTACTAATTTATTTAAAATAAATTTAAACATTTCTAACAATATGTTTTTCTTACTTCAGAGCTTTGTCGTCTGTGGTGGCGCTGAACGCCAATATCATTTGCAACAAGATCCCCACTCTGGCGCCCAAGCAGCGCCTCGTGTGCAAAAGTAGGCCAGATGCTTTCATTGCTATGGGGGAAGGCGCCAAACTCGGGGGCGCCGAGTGCCGCTTCCAGTTTATGAACATGAGGTGGAACTGTACTAGCATCAACGGAGACAAGTCCATGTTTGGATATGAAGAACTGGGTGGTGAGTAAATTTTCTTGATTTTATATCATGTTATACTTACATAGATATGGCACCCAAAGGATAACGAGTTGTTCTATGTGTTCTGGCACAATCTATGCAGGACACTGGGCCTGCGTAGTCACGTGAAATACTGCACTGACCTTACTGGCCGGAAAGGAAGACACTATTTAATATTGTAATAAATTTAAGGCAAGCACTCAACAAAAGGGATGAACAATTCCACATGTTTAATTATTAAACAACGAAATAAGACAGAGACCACCATCACACATCGTTCTCTCATTTCTCCCGTTGCTCATCTAAAGGTTCTGTCTATAAATATATATACATTGTTAAACTGTGCGCTAGTGCGCACCATATGCGTCAGGTCAAAAGCTTACATCAGAATTTGCAGTGCACAGAAATTTAGCACCTAGAACAAACCAATATTTGTAAATTTTTTTCGGATCTTATTGTTGGGGTTTCGTCTCTTGTATAAATTTTATAAAATGTGAAGTTGGCCATCATTTATCAAATTTCTTGAGTATTTTTCTGGTCTTGTTTTTATGTTATCTCATCGAACCAATGTCTTGCATTGTGTGTGTGTGTGTGTTTGTTCCACATTGTTCATAGCGAAGGTATTATAAGGCATTATCATTGACAAGGATTTTAAAGATTAAGAATGAATGCAGTATTTAGATGACTACGAAGACCCTGGTAGCGATCTGCATATTGTGCAAGATCTGATACAGACAAAGCCGTTGTCTGCTAGGGGTCTATTTAATTTTTCTTTTCGTCTGTGTTAGGTAAGGTCTATTATTTGGATCTATAATGCGTGACTTGCGACTTGATATCTAATGCTTATCCTGCGACTTGATATCTAATGTGTGTCCTGCGACTTGATATTTAATGTGTGTCCTGCGACTTGATATTTAATGTGTATCCTGAGACTTGATATCTAATGTGTATCCTGCGACTTGATATCTAATGTGTTTCCTGCGACTTGATATCTAATGTGTATCCTGCGACTTGATATCTAATGTGTATCCTGCGACTTGATACCTAATGTGTATCCTGCGACTTGATATCTAATGTGTTTCCTGCGACTTGATATCTAATGTGTATCCTGCGACTTGATATCTAATGTGTATCCTGCGACTTGATACCTAATGTGTATCCTGCGACTTGATATCTAATGTGTGTCCTGCGACTTGATATCTAATGTGTGTCCTGCGACTAGATATCTAATGTGTGTCCTGCGACTTGATATCTAATCTGTGTCCTGCGACTTGATATCTAATCTGTGTCCTGCGACTTGAGAACTCTCAATCTGTCTCTTCAAGACGCCAGCTGCAGCCAGCTTCTTTTCTCTATGACAGTTAGGGCGTCTGACTTGATCTTTAGAGCACTTCTGATGCACCTCTGTTAGTAGAAGCAGAGTGAACAAGTTAAAGTAATAATTTTTGGAGAATTAACTTGGAAGCTTTTTTTTTTAAAGAAGAAAACAACTACTAGTTAACTGTCAATCACTAGCGGATCCAGTGCTTTTGTGTGTGTGTGTGTGTGTGTATCAGCTAGTGCTGTCAATGCAAATATAGTCTTGTTTCAATTCATTTTCAATTCAATTAGTAACTTAATAGATACTCTGGTGATGACTTTACATTCTCACATTTATTTACTACATTGAAAACTCATGCAAGGCAGCGGGACACGCATTTGAGATCCAAAGGATTGTTACGCCAAAAGAAAAAGTGCAGACGGCTGAAAAATATATTAAATCCGACTCCAGCAGACGACTTTGTCTGCATTACACAAAAATATCTAGGTCACATGACTATGCTACAGAGTGTCCACAAATTTATGTGTAGAATTGTGTCTTTGAAATTATGAATGTTTTGTTTTTCTTAATGTTGTAAACCATATAATCTATAGGCACCGAAAAAGCTAAAAATGAATAGCACAAATGCTGATTTTTCCAAAAAAAAAAAAAAAAAGACTGCTCGAATGAATTGGTTTCATTTGATGAAAGACAAAATTTATATATATAAAAACTAGGATCTTCAATTTTCATCTGTATTTTCCCAGGATATAGATTTTCTTCTTTCATATCTGTGCTAGTGTTTTCATTGAATTCTCTTTGTTTCTTACTGAATACCAAACAGTAACTCTATGAAGAAAATCTAACATATTTAAGCAACTAACAACGTCGGACTCTATTAATAAACTACAAGATCTTTTTAAATATAGATTTAGGTCTAAATGTTCCTAACATTTAAATATCAGCAAAACAGACACCAACAAATTATGCTATCAAAAACTCTATTTAATAAGTCCAGCATGTTGGTCTGTCATGAATGGTTCACCCTATAGGTCACTTAGGTCAGTTCAGTCAAGACACAAAACAAAAGTGCTGAGATTTCATAAGCTAAGGTTTTGGAAATTAAATGTAATTATAAAAACAAGAAAAAAAAATACTTTAAAAATACAAAGCTTCTATTATGTGTAGTTGTATCAATTAGTTTGAATTAGTCATGTCATTAAATTTGCAATAGATCTACACTATCGGTCAGTAATAAATTTGTGCGATTAGAAATATTTTACCAATTGTTTTTGTTTAGTAAAATGTCATGCTTTTAGCTTTGTCACTACGCTATTGTCTGGACCCGTTGGGGGGGGGGGGAGGAGGGGGTATCTGCGTCAATGTTACCGAGATCGCTTTTTAAATGACTTGAATTCAAACTCAGGGCTCAAGATTACTCATGGGGACAAATTCCACTTATTCAATCATCTCTGTCAAGTACGACTTCTTTCTCTTGCTCAATTCCAAACAAAATAACTAATAACCAATAGTTAATTAACTAATTGGATCATTTTTTAAAATTGATTCTTGTTTTGTCAGGTACTAGAAATAATTTTGAACATTTTCAACTTGATCCGAGATTGGGTGTGGGAGAAAATAACGTGTACACACTTTTTTACCAGACAGACAGACTGACTGACTGACAGACTGATTTGATGTAAGTTTGTAATAAATAGAAGCGAGATGAGATCCACGCATGGTTTGGTTGGGTAGTGTGAGTCGCGGACAGCAGTTCCACTTGTACAATATCTGTGGCGAGACATTCAGAAGACATTGTGTTCTTGTTAGTCAAACTTACAAACCTGTGTGTCTCAAGCCATTACAATGGCAAGGGTGAGAGAGGGGGGTAGTAAAACACATAAACTTAAGGGTGTTTAGGGGACCTTACTCGCAGCACTCATGCCGTCAAAGATAGACATAGACATAGACATAGACATAGACATAGACATAGACATAGACATAGACATAGACATAGACATAGACATAGACATAGACATAGACATAGACATACTGTTCACATACAGGCACGCCAACAATAAAGAATAAACTTTTGTTAGGAAGAGATTTCATGTATTCAGTTCTATTCTGTTTTAGACTTTTCTGGTTTAGTAAATAAATAAATAAAAAAAGGATACCTTTGGCAATTAAAAAAAATCATTTTATGATATAATCAAGCGTATCATTTCTGACAATTCTAGTTTAGAATACATGCAGGAACTATGTAATCAGATTACTACACTTAAAGAGACAAATACAAAGTTTTTTGGATTATGGGTGATTTCAACCTACCTGATATAAATTGGAAAACACTAACCGTAGATAAACACCAAAACCTTAAGGACATAAATGAGCTTTTCATAGAAACTTTACACAACCAAAGTTTAGATTAAATCATTAAAAAGCCAACTAGATTAAACAACACATTAGATCTCTTCTTAACCATCAGACCTGGATTAGTAGTTGATTATGATATTATCCCTGGTCTATCAGACCATGAGATCATAAAAATACACAGTCAGATAAAAGCATTAGCCAATTCAAAACCCAAAAGAAAATCTTACTCTGGAATAAATGTAACCTAACACAACTACACCAAGCTGCATTAAACTTTCAACAAACATTCTTATTAAAAAAAGACATTAACCAACCAGTCGATGACCTCTGGAAGTTCATTAAAAACCATCTTAAAAGCATTATAGAAAATCATATACCAACTATATACATATCAGACAAAATAAATAAATGCTGGTTTAATAATAGACTAAAGAAGCTTTGTAAACAGAAGGAAAACCTATATAGAAAATTTAAAGAAACTAAGGCAGAAAGAGTTTACAAAAGGTATATACAAATTAAACACTTAACCCAAAAAGTAAGCAGACAGCTGCAGAGTGAATACATAAACAATGTAATATCTAAAGATAACAACAAAAACCTATGGTCATACATAATGATAATGAAACTAAAGCAAACATCCTAAACAAATACTTTGCATCAGCATTCTCAGTCCCAGGAGACAAAGACATATTACTGAATTTGAACCAAGTAGACAACATAGAAGATATAGTAGTACAAGAAAATGGAATTCAAAAACTATTAGCCAACACCAAACCAAATAAAGCGTCTGGACCTGATGGTATTCCAGCTAGATTACTCAAAGAACTAAGCAATGAGCTAGCCCCAGTATTCAAAATACTCTTTCAGGCTTCACTTAAACAGGGCAGAGTACCAAAGGACTGGAAAGAAGCTAATGTCACCCCCCTATTTAAAAAAGGAGAAAAATCTAGCCAGGAAAACCAGTGACTTGGCAGAATTTAAGTCATTGGTTAATATGCATGACTAAATGCATGACGCGTAGGACGTAATCATCTTCTTTTTTGAAGTAACGTCTGTATTATATAAGATAAGATAAGGTAATATTAGAGATTTATATGAATAGTGAAAAAAATTATAATAGCTTCCTATTTGGTGTATCCGGTGTACAATGCAATAAGTATTGATAAGCTATCTATTTTTTTAAAGATAATTTTCGCGCTCATTTTAGCTCTGCAATTCCATTTTTTTAAAGCTCTTTCCTTTAAAGCTAATTAAAAAAAAAAGTTGCAATATTTTCCTTTATTTCAAAATAGAAGAGGACATTAACCTGGCTATTATCGTGACAATCTCCAATACATTTGTTTTTAAATATAGCCGCGAATTAATTGTATTTTAAATATCGCAGTTCATTTAAATATTGTAAAGCGATTTTATTTGATTTCCTTTTCTCTGTAAGCTTCAAACTCTACACTCTGTTTGACATTGCAGCAGACGATCCAACAAATTTACTTAGTTCACTCGTTATTCAATTGATCAAAGAAAAAGCAATGCAAACCTAGATAGTTTAAAACTAATACCCAGATTAACGTACAAGTGCTACTCCAACAAGCTAACAGAAGAGCTCTCAGTTCAGGGGAAATAATGTTTTATTAAATAACCCAGTTAAAAGAACTTAAAAAACCAACAAAGAAACGCATGTACTGTTATGACTTTGCCATGCGCACCGCCATCCAAGATAGTGCAGAAAGAAGGTGCGCACTATCTGTGACTAAACAAGTCGGATGTTGACATGAGAGAGAAAACGATTTTTACAATTGGTGTCAGAAGTTGGATTATAGGCGACTCAACGAGAAGAGGTAGGATTCTAGCCCAATGGCATCTTTGAAACAACTAGACCAGCTTTTAGTTAAAGAGCTAAGGCAGGAACTTCATTACAGACGCCTGAAGCTTGGTGGTAGCAAGGTGGTGCTTACAGCTCGTCTCCGGCAAGCCCTAATTGATGAAAACGAAGATCCGGAGACCTTCCTATTTGAAATTGAACCGGAGATTTATGAGCTTATTGGCAAGATAAATGGAGGTATTGATGCATTGTGTAAACAAATTAACAGTATGGGGAACAAGGTAGATAAAATGGTGTCTCAAGTGAAAGAAGGAGTAGACTCGTTGGTAAAGGAGCAGTTGCCTGTAGACTCGTTGGTAAAGAAGTTGCGTGGTCAAGACTGTGGTTGCACAAACAGTGGTGACGGAGACGCTGGGGATTTGAGCGCCGTCTGTGTCTGTGTTGTGGGCAAGTCTTGTGGTTGTGACTTTCAAGACGAGAAACGTGACAACGATTGCTGTGATGATGTCAGCGAGATGTACCGAATCGAAGGGAAAGAGACAAATGAAGAGACTGATGTCTGTTACGTGCTTGAAGCGTTTGTTCCTGTTGAACCTGTTACCAGTACCACCACCACCACCACCAAGGCATGTGTACTTCTACCATCATCATCGACATTGGCATAGATGAATGTCAATCAAACCACTCTAAATCTGAGCTGTCAAGAGGAAGACATTTCCCACTTGAACCTGAAGAGACCTATCTTCTGGACTTGAGACTGTTGTCTGAGGATGACTGCGGTGCATTGGACTTTGTTTGCAACGTGGCTGCATGTGAACCTGCAGCTCCCTTGAGAGGCGTCTGTCGGGAAAGTCTGCTGAGACAGCGTGTCAGATCAAAGGCTGTGCTGAAGAAAACAGTGCTCGACACTATCTCTTTGTGTGTCAAACGGTCAAGTCATCGTCGCAACAACAGCCTGGTCAACTGGAGAAAGAGAAAGCGGCACTGAAGGAAAACAATGCGGATGGCTTCGTGGGGAACACGCTCCCTGCCGCCTGTGGCTCCGACTGATCGACCTCCACCTGAACTGTCAAACCTCAGCTGCAGTGTTTCTTTTCGGGACGAAAAGTGCTAAGACGGGTGCAATGTTATGACTTTGCCATGCGCACCGCCATCCAAGATAGTGCAGAAAGAAGGTGCGCACTATCTGTGACTAAACAAGTCGGATGTTGACATGAGAGAGAAAACGATTTCCACCCAAGTGAGAGCCAATATGGAGATGCTGTACTCAAGGCAGATGCCCTTTGTGTTTGTCATGTCTCCGTGTAAATAAACGTCTATGTCTCGTTGAGTTGCCTCACTTCAGTTATTACAGTACTTTTAGAGTTATTATGCCTACTGTGTAAGTAGGAATGTAAAAACTACGCGAGATACACGAAAAAAAAACTCTTTGAGAATTATGAAAAACTAGCAG
Source organism: Biomphalaria sudanica (assembly GCA_036873155.1). NCBI lineage: Eukaryota > Metazoa > Mollusca > Gastropoda > Planorbidae > Biomphalaria > Biomphalaria sudanica. Next base: position 857,828 of record JAZGLO010006691.1, read on the forward strand.
AAGAACACGGTCTGTTACTCATGGTGGCCTGGAATGAGGAGTTCTAACGTAGACTACGGCCTGTGCAATGCAAGTCTGGCCAGTACTTCAGTACTTGGTTCATCGTCTGAGACGATAGTTTCGATTTATCGCAGGAAATATGTATTCCAACGTCTCTTGATTAATTCCTCGTCATAAAGGGGGAAATCACTGTTTTACTACCAAATTATCAACAATAGTTATTGGCCATTAATTCTCTATGACAATGTTGTGACATTATTTACACTAAAAGTGATTTTATTTCATGACATGATTGTGAAACATAAAACTTGGGAATTGATTTCTTGACAATTGCACTAATTACCATAAAACCTCACTCTGAAACCAACTTCTAACACGCAATGAGGTCGGCGTAGCGTTACATGCGGGTGCAAAAACTTCTTCTCTCACACTATAACGCCTCATAACATTTATTAGATCCTCTAACAAACACACATACATGCGCACAATATATATATATATATATTTATTTATATATATATATATTATTATATATATATATATATTTATATTTATATATATATATATATATATATATATTTATATATATATATATATATATTTATAAACCTGGTGGTGGCACAGATGGGGGTGGTGTGTGTGTGTAGTCAGCCAACGCCAATCGCCCCAGGCCAGCGCTAGACGAGCGGTCGAGCGTGACGAGTTACGACGGTCAGCCGAGACGAGTTTCAACATGACGGTTCGGGAAGGATCGGCGTCGTAAACACAGCTCAGGAGCGTCACGAGAATTGTTGTCATCTGACCACCCAGAATGGTCGAGCGACGTTCTGTCAGGTTCTAGAAAGCCAGCAGGGACCCTATATAAAGAGCGAAGGTATCAGAGACGAGACAGTCACATCTTTCCGATCTACAGTTAGTTACAACTGCTCAGTACAAGTCCGAGACGAGACAGAGAGACCAGTGCAAGAGTTGATACGGCGGAAAGATATTTGTACAGTCTTGTGTTATGTGCTGCCAATTGTACAGTGTTGGCTGTTATTTATTGACATTAAACCATTACGTTATTTGAAGCCCAGAGTTGTCAAGTTCTTTAAGTTGGTGGTGTCGTGTGGTGCAGTTTGCAGCGAGCCTGGATAGTGAGATTCGTAACAATATATACAATATATGCTTTATAGTGTATATGGCTTATATGTAGTAAATCAAGGATTTTATACGAAAAATGTTTGTAATATTTTTGGGTGTCAAAACCTAAATGTAGTCTCTATTCTAGTCTATACTATTGTTTAAAGGTCTGAAAAGGTAACTTTAAAAAAAAATATTGTTTGGCACCTGAGAAGTTTGTTATTTAAAATGAAAAAAAAAATAAGACCACTTCCTTAATATTTCATTCAAGTGCATCTAGATAGCTTAAGTGAAAACTCACAAGTTTAGCTAATTAAAAATGAAAAATAATAAATACAAATTAAATTTAGAACTAACGACTAAGTCAGTGTTTCTTATTTCTATTACCAGTGACGCGCCCCCCCCCCCCCCAAAAAAAAAAAAAAAAAAAAAATTACAATTTTAGAAACTCTGGACTACCGATTGAGCGAGCGGGAAGGAGGAGTTTGACCTTACTGAACTTGGGAAGTTTCGAACTCAAGTGTTATGTGAAGCCCCTCGAGATGCCTGAGGTTGTGACTAGGGACAAGCTAAAACTGTCCTACTCCAAGACATAGAGCAACATAAAAAAAATGAAAACAACAACACAAAAGATGGCTTAAGTTATCGTGTAAAAAAAAAGTCGAAACAGCTTTGAAGTGATCAGAGTCACGTGACATGACGTGTAGCGAGTGTGACAGCTTCTGAACGTCTGCTATGGACATGTTACGTAGCGGTCCTGTCGAAAGGGAGTAGAAAATTGTAGACTGAAAGGGGGCGTAGTCCTGCTGGAAGGTCACGCATGTAATCGCCTTTGATTGTCTCTTCCGGTCTGGCAGTCGTACCGGAAGTTAACACCCCCCCCCCTTTCGCTATTGGATGTCCTAAAAAATATCAAATAACGCTCTATTAAGAACTAGCATTCTAAAAATAGATCTAGTAAGGAAGATATCTTAACGAACGAACTAGCTTCCTTTTTTTTTTTATTATTCTTTTCTCTTCTTTTTTGGATTGCCCTAAGAGTTGAGTCGAAGAAAATTTGATCTGTAAAGGGGGGAGGGGTCCAAGCAGATGTAAATTTGTTACATCCCTATTACCTACAGCTCAGATTCCAAGACTCTGAGGCTACAGCACATCGGCGAAACTCCCAGAACCTCCCGCCCCCTATATTTCTTAACTGGACCACATCAGACGTGCGGGTATCCGCCATAAAACTGCCCCTGAGAAACAGTGTCTGGTGCTGTAGACGGTCATTGATTATAATACCAATCTGCTGGAAGACAACTAAACCGTTGTAGGCGTATAATATCTTAACTTAAAAAAACTTGAAATAACTTGAAATAACTTGAATAACTTTTTTATGAAGAATGCTAAATAGAACTTTTCTTACAATATAAACTAAATGAACTTGAGACAAAATAAAATAAATATTGTAGACTTTAGTTATAACATAAAATAGTGTTTAAACAAAATCGAACTCACAACAATAACACGTCTTTTCAGTCGAACTATCTAGAGTCGTCTCTAATACCAAAGACCGCTGACGACAATGCCGCTTACCTATCATCATAGGTAACCTCTTCCCGACGTCGCCACAGAAACACACGAGCACACACACACACACACACACACACACACTCCATATTATGTGGACAGTGACACGGGTGTTCTTAGGCGCCCCAACATGCGCTCTGCATTGCTTCATTATTGGTCTAATTGTTTCCACCCAGGTGCCACGCTGAGGCTGAGAAGCATTGCCCAAAGAGGGGCGGAGAGCTTGAATTGCGAGCAACATCTAAGCACCAAGTCATTTAATGCAGCTGATGATTACAGAACAAAATACAGCAATGTACCGGACGAGATTCGAACCCTCTAGCTCGTACAGCTATCAATATGAGTTTATTAACTTAACGCTATTCAGTATTGGTATCTATACCGCCCCTCCCCTCTTTCAGGGTATGTAGTGCACAACAAGCAAACAAAAATAAACTTTAGGGACAAAAAAGCTTATCTAAGGTAAAGAACTCCACACTCACAACCATATATCTAAATATTGTTGGAGTTATTTCCCTTATTTGATCTCAAACAAAATAATTGGTTAATTGGTTAAATTTTAAATTAATTTTATTTTTTGTTTTGTATAATAAATAATTGTTTAAAGTTTCAACCTAATCTGCAGAACGGTGTGGGAAAAATAACGTGTTCAATTATCTAAGGAGACGAAACCCTACATATTTAGTCGTATTTGTTAATCCTGAAGGATTCATTTTCCTCGTTGACATCAAACAAAACAATTAATTACTAGCTATTAATTGACTATTTTGGTAATTTTTATTGATTGATTCATGTATTGTCTATGCCAATGAATAATTGTGCAAAGTTTAAACTTGACCCGAAAATGGTTGTCTGAAAAATAGAGTGCACAAACTTTTAGACAGACAGACAGACAGAGTATTAGAAATACACGTATAATTCTGATAAAACAGATGTAATTTTAGAATGTAGTAGATGTACTGTAGTACATGCAAAGACGTCGAGTATCATTGACACATGTTTGGTCTGTCCAATGTATTCTAGTCAATCGTTTTTGTTGTTTCATGTTTAATGAACATCCTGTGTTTAAAAACATAAACAACAATGTAATTAAGCGTTGTTAAACACATCTTATTGAAGAGCTCACATTTGTTTAAGTTGAGTAGTTCCCTGCCACCCAAATGATAGACTAATAAGTAAACTGAATGATAAGTACAGTGGCTGATAAGTAGACTGACTGATAAGTAGACTGACTGAATAGTAGACTGACTGAATAGTAGACTGACTGATAGGTAGACTGACTGATAAGTAGACTGACTGAATAGTAGACTGACTGATAGGTAGACTGACTGATAAGTAGACTGACTGATAAGTAGACTGACTAATAAGTAAACTGAATGATAAGTAGACTGGCTGATAAGTAGACGGACTGATAAGTGGACTGGCTGATAAGTTGATAAGTAGACTGACTGATAGGTAGACTGACTAAAAAGTAGACTGACTGATAGGTAGACTGACTGATAAGTAGACTGGCTGGCTGATAAGTAGACTGACTGATAAGTAGACTGACTGATAAGTAGGCTGACTGATAAGTAGACTGGCTGATAAGTAGACTGGCTGATAAGTAGGCTGACTGATAAGTAGAGTGACTGAAAAGAAAACTGACTGATAAGTAGGCTGACTGATAAGTAGAGTGACTGATAAGAAAATTGACTGATAAGAAAACTGACTGATAAATAGACTGGCTGATACGTAGACTGATAAGTAGACTGGCTGATAAGTAGACTGGCTGATAAGTAGGCTGACTGATAAGTAGAGTGACTGAAAAGAAAACTGACTGATAAGTAGGCTGACTGATAAGTAGAGTGACTGATAAGAAAATTGACTGATAAGAAAACTGACTGATAAATAGACTGGCTGATACGTAGACTGATAAGTAGACTGACTAATAGGTAGACTGGCTTATAAGTAGACTGACTAATATGTAGACTGACTGATATGTAGACTGACTGATAAGTAGACTGGCTGGCTGATAAGTAGACTGAGTGATAGGTAGACTGACTGATAAGTAGACTTGCTGATAAGTAGACTGACTGATACGTAGACTGACTGATAGGTTGACTGGCTGATAAGTAGACTGGCTGATAAGTAGACTGGCTGATAAGTAGACTGGCTGATAAGTAGACTGGCTGATAAGTAGACTGACTGATAAGTAGAATGACTGATATGTAGACTGACTGATAAGTAGACTGGCCTTACTGATAAGTAGACTGACTGATAAGTAGACTGGCTGATAAGTAGGCTTGCTAAGTGACTGGCTGATAAGTAGACTGGCTTATAAGTAGACTGGCTGATAAGTAAACTGACTGACAAGTAGACTGGCTGATAAGTAGACTGACTGATAAGTAGACTGGCTGATAAGTAGACTGGCTGATAAGTAGGCTGGCTAAGTGACTGGCTGATAAGTAGACTGGCTTATAAGTAGACTGGCTGATAAGTAGACTGACTGACAAGTAGACTGGCTGATAAGTAGACTGGCTGATAAGTAGACTGGCTGATAAGTAGACTGAGTCAAGTCACTATTTCTCGAACTGAAATAAAGTTGAAGGTCTCGTCAAATCACTTTTCACATAGTCACGTCCCCTTCAACTCTTTTCTCTTGAATGACTCCTTTCCCTACCCTCTCTCTTTCTCTCTTTCTCTCTCTCTCTCTCTCTTTTTCTCGCTGTGTCATCGCCTCGTTGGTCTGAGACCTGCGTGAGTTGAAAGTGACATTTTGTTCGCTTCCTTCCTCCAACGAGACACGCCCATTTCATGCGGGGACACATCGTGTCTACAAGACAACAAATCCTTTTTTTCTTTATATATTTATGAAAGATAATATTTGTACAATACCAGAATAAGAGAGAGAGAGAGAGAAAGGTTTGAGTAGGTTTAAAGAGAGATAGAGTGTGTATGTGTGAGTTATTAAGAGAGCTCAAATGAGAGGAAGAGAGATCGAAAAAAGAGAGTGAAAGAGAGAGAGAGAGAGAGAAGGAGAAATAGAAAGTTTGAGAGAATGAGAGACAATGATGAAGAGAGAGAGAGAAAGAGACGGATTGTGAGAATAAGAGAGAAAGAACAAAAGATAAAAAGATAATATAAGAGGGACATACATTGAAATAGATTGAATAAGGGAGGGGGGGTTGCGAGCTAATAAGCTAGAAAGAGTTAGCAATAGTGAGAGGGACAGAGAGACAAAGAGAGAGAGAGAGAATGAAATAAAAGAGAGAAAGTCAACGCTTCTCCTAACATTAATATGTTAACACGGTAAAGCCACTTCCAATGCCAAGAGAAAATAACTGTGGAGAGTAAGGACAAAGCATTAAGGGTGGGCAAGAGGGGGGGGGGACAACGAAAAGCTTTTCTTCTTCCTCTCAGCCAGGTCCTATTCTAAACTCGGTATCGTTTGCCAGCTCTAGGGCCCTTAGGTGCCTCTTCACGAAGCGTTTTCTCAGTTACTCGAGGACCCCACGCACAATGAAACCAAGTGAGCCGCTTTAAGAGCGCATTCAAAATAAAGCAGCCAGGCTTCTGGGTATCTCCTTTCTCCTACTCCAGGAGGAAACCGAATCTTTCTCGAGATTTCAGACAAGCCAATACAGAAAAGGTTGTCTTACTTTGTACAACTCACCAGATTATATTGTGTTCATTTCGAGCTAGTTTTTCTGGACACATTTAGCAGCTATAATGGTCTACGTTTCAAAGTCAATCCGTTTGTACAAGTTTAAATTTGTGATATAATACATGTACTGTCATTTTTTGTTTCTTTAGCACATGTATGGATCGAGCAACTGTAATTATTGTGTTTGTGTTGTCTGTCTGTCATACTTAAAAAAAAAAAAAAAGAAAAGAAAAACGCTATTAAAAAATTCAATGTCACATTAACGTGAATTGTCGTAAATGAAAACTACTTTCAGTCATCTGAAACATTTTGTCTTTCTTTGTATTATTACTAAGTGTACAAAGGGATTTCCTCTTTCATCATCTTGATTCAACATGGTAGAATGATAAAAGGTATTTCTTCTTCTGTTTAATTATCCAGAGAGTTGAGTCTAAGACTCTTATAACTCTAGGCCTATAGAAGATCGCCTCCAAGTGACTGTCTAAACAAACTTTTGTCTGCGAAAGGTCCAAGCAAATGTAAATTATTACATACATTACATACATTTTTACAGCCAGGGATTCTCAACCTTTGGGTCGCGACCAGCTTGGGGTTGCCTAAAACCATCGAAAATATTTTCTTTACCATTGGAACTTACTAATTTTGTATTTTCATTTTTGGATAGGTGTCTTAGACTACTGAAACAGGATGATCTCAAGCATTAGAATTGTCGCACAATAACTATTTTTAACATTTACGAAAATAGCTTTTGCGGGTGTCGCCTCAGCGTGGGTAATATAAAAGGGGGTCGCAAAGCTTAAAAGGTTGAGAACTGCTGCTATTACCGATGGCTCCTATCCCAAGGAGTTCGGATAAGAATCGAGGTCAATATATATTCGGGTCCCCTGCCGCATTTTCTAAAATAATATGCCATACTGACCATATCAATCTGTCCTAGACTGAAGTATGCTGTGGTAGGACATATTACACAATTAATGAGTTTTTCCCGTCATCTCTTATCGATTACCGTGAGAATTACAACATGAAATATTTAACTTCAAAATACTGTAACAATTAATTCCTTCACTACATTGAGTAGTGAGTCAGCGAACCGGGTTAGGCTAAGGGCTAGCTTACACTTAGAACCAGGTCGGACACTGGTTCATGGCACCGCTACTGCTAAGGCCGCCTCTGTGGTTGCCACACAGTCTCTTGGAGAAACACGTGACCATTGTGTTAATGTAATGAACCTGTCAAATACAAGGGAGATAAACACCATATCCTTCAAGACAGAATGACGACATGGGACTACTTTGTGTGTTTTTACCTCGGTCCATTCATTCCATGATGTTTGATCTCTATAGAAAAGGTAGACGAATGCTAGGCCTTCAATGTAATAACGACATCCTTTACACAAAATCTGAGCAGTTTTTACAAAGCTTATAACAACTCACTCTGTCTGTCCATCTGTCTGTCTGGTAAAAAATTTAAACATGTTTTTTTTTTCCCCATTTCCAAATTACGGATCAAGTTGAAATTTTGCACAATTATTTATAATCAATAATAAGACAGAAATCAATTTAAAAATTTAACCAAATACTTAATCATTTAGTTTTAATTAATTTATTTTGTATTATTTAGCAGAAAGGGAGATGAACCCAGCAATTTTTACAGATAAATGGCAACACTTTTATATATATTTCCTTTTTTCAATATCAAACAAAATTAATTAATCAATTACCATTGTCAATTTACTAATACTTATTTTTTTTTAATTGCAAAATGTTTTGTTGGGTAAAATAATTATTTGTGCACAGTTTCAACTTAATCCGAGAATGAGAAGTGAGAGATATAAGGTGTACAGAATGTGTACCAGACAGACAATAGTGAGAGATATAAGGTGTACAGAATGTGTACCAGACAGACAATAGTGAGAGATATAAGGTGTACAGAATGTGTACCAGACAGACAAGAGTGAGAGATATAAGGTGTACAGAATGTGTACCAGACAGACAATAGTGAGAGATATAAGGTGTACAGAATGTGTACCAGACAGACAATAGTGAGAGATATAAGGTGTACAGAATGTGTACCAGACAGACAAGAGTGAGAGATATAAGGTGTACAGAATGTGTACCAGACAGACAATAGTGAGAGATATAAGGTGTACAGAATGTGTACCAGACAGACAATAGTGAGAGATATAAGGTGTACAGAATGTGTACCAGACAGACAATAGTGAGAGATATAAGGTGTACAGAATGTGTACCAGACAGACAATAGTGAGAGATATAAGGTGTACAGAATGTGTACCAGACAGACAATAGTGAGAGATATAAGGTGTACAGAATGTGTACCAGACAGACAATAGTGAGAGATATAAGGTGTACAGAATGTGTACCAGACAGACAATAGTGAGAGATATAAGGTGTACAGAATGTGTACCAGACAGACAATAGTGAGAGATATAAGGTGTACAGAATGTGTACCAGACAGACAAGAGTGAGAGATATAAGGTGTACAGAATGTGTACCAGACAGACAATAGTGAGAGATATAAGGTGTACAGAATGTGTACCAGACAGACAATAGTGAGAGATATAAGGTGTACAGAATGTGTACCAGACAGACAAGAGTGAGAGATATAAGGTGTACAGAATGTGTACCAGACAGACAAGAGTGAGAGATATAAGGTGTACAGAATGTGTACCAGACAGACAATAGTGAGAGATATAAGGTGTACAGAATGTGTACCAGACAGACAATAGTGAGAGATATAAGGTGTACAGAATGTGTACCAGACAGACAAGAGTGAGAGATATAAGGTGTACAGAATGTGTACCAGACAGACAAGAGTGAGAGATATAAGGTGTACAGAATGTGTACCAGACAGACAAGAGTGAGAGATATAAGGTGTACAGAATGTGTACCAGACAGACAAGAGTGAGAGATATAAGGTGTACAGAATGTGTACCAGACAGACAAGAGTGAGAGATATAAGGTGTACAGAATGTGTACCAGACAGACAAGAGTGAGAGATATAAGGTGTACAGAATGTGTACCAGACAGACAAGAGTGAGAGATATAAGGTGTACAGAATGTGTACCAGACAGACAAGAGTGAGAGATATAAGGTGTACAGAATGTGTACCAGACAGACAAGAGTGAGAGATATAAGGTGTACAGAATGTGTACCAGACAGACAAGAGTGAGAGATATAAGGTGTACAGAATGTGTACCAGACAGACAAGAGTGAGAGATATAAGGTGTACAGAATGTGTACCAGACAGACAAGAGTGAGAGATATAAGGTGTACAGAATGTGTACCAGACAGACAAGAGTGAGAGATATAAGGTGTACAGAATGTGTACCAGACAGACAAGAGTGAGAGATATAAGGTGTACAGAATGTGTACCAGACAGACAAGAGTGAGAGATATAAGGTGTACAGAATGTGTACCAGACAGACAAGAGTGAGAGATATAAGGTGTACAGAATGTGTACCAGACAGACAAGAGTGAGAGATATAAGGTGTACAGAATGTGTACCAGACAGACAAGAGTGAGAGATATAAGGTGTACAGAATGTGTACCAGACAGACAAGAGTGAGAGATATAAGGTGTACAGAATGTGTACCAGACAGACAAGAGTGAGAGATATAAGGTGTACAGAATGTGTACCAGACAGACAAGAGTGAGAGATATAAGGTGTACAGAATGTGTACCAGACAGACAAGAGTGAGAGATATAAGGTGTACAGAATGTGTACCAGACAGACAAGAGTGAGAGATATAAGGTGTACAGAATGTGTACCAGACAGACAAGAGTGAGAGATATAAGGTGTACAGAATGTGTACCAGACAGACAAGAGTGAGAGATATAAGGTGTACAGAATGTGTACCAGACAGACAAGAGTGAGAGATATAAGGTGTACAGAATGTGTACCAGACAGACAAGAGTGAGAGATATAAGGTGTACAGAATGTGTACCAGACAGACAAGAGTGAGAGATATAAGGTGTACAGAATGTGTACCAGACAGACAAGAGTGAGAGATATAAGGTGTACAGAATGTGTACCAGACAGACAAGAGTGAGAGATATAAGGTGTACAGAATGTGTACCAGACAGACAAGAGTGAGAGATATAAGGTGTACAGAATGTGTACCAGACAGACAAGAGTGAGAGATATAAGGTGTACAGAATGTGTACCAGACAGACAAGAGTGAGAGATATAAGGTGTACAGAATGTGTACCAGACAGACAAGAGTGAGAGATATAAGGTGTACAGAATGTGTACCAGACAGACAAGAGTGAGAGATATAAGGTGTACAGAATGTGTACCAGACAGACAAGAGTGAGAGATATAAGGTGTACAGAATGTGTACCAGACAGACAAGAGTGAGAGATATAAGGTGTACAGAATGTGTACCAGACAGACAAGAGTGAGAGATATAAGGTGTACAGAATGTGTACCAGACAGACAAGAGTGAGAGATATAAGGTGTACAGAATGTGTACCAGACAGACAAGAGTGAGAGATATAAGGTGTACAGAATGTGTACCAGACAGACAAGAGTGAGAGATATAAGGTGTACAGAATGTGTACCAGACAAACAAGAGTGAGAGATATAAGGTGTACAGAATGTGTACCAGACAGACAAGAGTGAGAGATATAAGGTGTACAGAATGTGTACCAGACAGACAAGAGTGAGAGATATAAGGTGTACAGAATGTGTACCAGACAGACAAGAGTGAGAGATATAAGGTGTACAGAATGTGTACCAGACAGACAAGAGTGAGAGATATAAGGTGTACAGAATGTGTACCAGACAGACAAGAGTGAGAGATATAAGGTGTACAGAATGTGTACCAGACAGACAAGAGTGAGAGATATAAGGTGTACAGAATGTGTACCAGACAGACAAGAGTGAGAGATATAAGGTGTACAGAATGTGTACCAGACAGACAAGAGTGAGAGATATAAGGTGTACAGAATGTGTACCAGACAGACAAGAGTGAGAGATATAAGGTGTACAGAATGTGTACCAGACAGACAAGAGTGAGAGATATAAGGTGTACAGAATGTGTACCAGACAGACAAGAGTGAGAGATATAAGGTGTACAGAATGTGTACCAGACAGACAAGAGTGAGAGATATAAGGTGTACAGAATGTGTACCAGACAGACAATAGTGAGAGATATAAGGTGTACAGAATGTGTACCAGACAGACAAGAGTGAGAGATATAAGGTATACAGAATGTGTACCAGACAGACAAGAGTGAGAGATATAAGGTGTACAGAATGTGTACCAGACAGACAAGAGTGAGAGATATAAGATGTACAGAATGTGTACCAGACAGACAAGAGTGAGAGATATAAGGTGTACAGAATGTGTACCAGACAGACAATAGTGAGAGATATAAGGTGTACAGAATGTGTACCAGACAGACAAGAGTGAGAGATATAAGGTATACAGAATGTGTACCAGACAGACAAGAGTGAGAGATATAAGGTGTACAGAATGTGTACCAGACAGACAAGAGTGAGAGATATAAGATGTACAGAATGTGTACCAGACAGACAAGAGTGAGAGATATAAGGTGTACAGAATGTGTAAAAGACAGACAATAGTGAGAGATATAAGGTGTACAGAATGTGTACCAGACAGACAATAGTGAGAGATATAAGGTGTACAGAATTTGTACCAGACAGACAATAGTGAGAGATATAAGGTGTACAGAATTTGTACCAGACAGACAATAGTGGATTAGTATGAGCTTCATAGGAAGGCTTATAGATCAATTATAACTATTTTAAATTGTTCTTTTAAGCTGCTAATAGTGACAGTTGGGTATATGATATATATGTATATAGAGATATATTACATATATTAATAACAGACTGAACAAATCCTTAGTTCTTCTTCATATTATATAGCTCTATTTGTCTATATGGAAGTGGAAAGTGGGTTTTGTTGTTACTGTCGACACTAACAGAGCTCCAAGTAACAGTAAAACACATTTTTAGAACACGACTGTACTTAAAACTCTAAAGAAGCGAAATATAAAAAATCCTTAAAAAAAACAACACTTTTTGTTAGGGGAAGAGAGCTACAACTACATCTCTAAGTAATATAGAAGTTATTCGTTTTATTTGATATGTAACAAAATAACTAATTATCAGTAATTAATTGACTAATTGGTTAATTATTTAATTGATTGGCGTCTTGTTAGGTACAATAAATAATTACTCACAATTTGAACTTGATCTGAAGGTATGATAGAAATAATATCAGCAATCATCTCATGGGAGTGGGACCAATCCCTACATTTTTAGCCATATCTTTGAATACTGAAGGATTAATGAACTAAATAATAAATTAGCAGTAGTTGACTAATTGGCTTATTTTCTTTTATTGATTCATGTTTTGCTTATGCCAATGAATATTTGTGCAAATGTATAACTTGATCCGAGAATGGGTGTGGGAGAAATAACGTACAAAATGTTTTACCAGACAGACAGAGAGAGTCGATATTTATGCTTATTAAAGAAAAATAAATAGCTATTGATTTAAAAAAAACGCAATTAAAAGTTATAGCGTGGATGAATGAAAGTTTGTTATAAGTAAAACTTAGCTGCTGTACTGGCTATACATACGCTTGACTACCAAGACACATTTGTGTATGTTTAGGCCCAAACCGTTTGTGAAAGATCCCCAGAAGTCTCCGACTGTACCGTCCGCATTTCTTTGCCGGCATCCACAACTACTCCAGCTGTTTCTCACACTGTCCCGGGCAACAACAGACGCGCGCCCCATGGGGTCGTTGGAGGCCCCCGCTGTTCGCAGACACACAGGTTAAATGGAAAAGTTTTTTTTCCCTTTGCGTATCCTCGTGATTCTATTCAGTGTGGGAGGGGACGGGTCGGTGTGCGACACTTGCAAGGGCGAAAACACGTTTCAAAAACAAGGTAGATTGTAGACAACTATTATGTCTGCTCAGACAAACAAGGTAGATTGTAGACAACTATTACGACGTCTGCTCAGACAAAGAGTGGCCGCCCTTTGAGCGTTCCGTTTTCTCTTTTCAGCTTTTTTTGTTTTGTTTTTAAACGCCTAGAAATAAATTGTTTCGACCTCCTTCAAGTTTATTATCATTATCCATAAGAACAACACACATTAGCACATTGTCAATAGTTAAGAAAAGACTTATATATCTTGTTCTGGTCATAGAAAATTTGTCAAAGACAATGCTCGCAAAGATTTGTTCATTTAGTCTGAAAACAGCCAAAGCATTAAATTGCTGTCCTTTTTGTTGTATTCTTGCGTTTACTTACTTTAAGATTTATTGGTGTCAACTGTAGAGAAATGTCTTTCTTTTTCCTTCTATCAATGTGCTTTTTAACAGATGAGATGTAAAACTCTTCTACAGATAGAAATGTCTTTAAAATGCATTGACAATAACCTCTTGTCACCTTCACCAACCCTTTATTCTGTTGGACTGCTGGGGCACCACACATACCCTCTCTATCGTCCTTCTCCACTCCTTTCTGCCTTTCTCCTTGACTGGAATCTTCCTCAATGATAGGCCGTCCATTCTTTCACTCTTGCTTTTTCTTATCCCTGGTACTGTTCCTTGTAGGAAGCTTTTTTTATGAACCCAAAAGACCTCCTTATACGGCCATACAGTTTGAGATTGTGTTTTCTAACTGTGGTCAGCAGATAACGGTGGGTCCCAATTGTCATTTGTGATGCGGATCTTTGTTGGTGATACCCAGATACCTGGCTTATATGGGGAAGGGTAAAGTCAGTCGTTGTGCTAGCCACAAGACACCTTCGTTAACCGCCGGCCCCCATAGATCGCAAAGCCTTTCATTTACAAATGAGACTAAACTTGACAATACTAAAAGGACAGTATCTCTCTCGCTTACAACACTCTAGAGGAACAGTGAAAACTAATTATTCAATCAAATTTTAAAAAGACAATAAAGGCAGTTTGTGTTATAGACAAACTCAAAAAGCGGCCTCTGCTGTTATGTTATACTAAAATCTAGTATACACACACAGATGTTCATACGTACCGACAAATCCATAAATAGCAAGCTCTAGATGTATCCGGTGTACAAGTTGCAGGAGGATTGATATGCAAGGTATTTTAATAAACCGTAAAATTTTTTTTTTACTCTTTTAAGCTCTCTAGAATCAGATATCTAAACTCTTTCGCTTGTAACAAAAAGGAAATGTATTATTTAGTGATTTTTTCAAAATGGCGTATGTGACATTGTTTAGTTTATGTTTTCATTTTAAAATAATCTCACTATTTTCTGTTTTGATGTTTTTAAGGGGTTTTTTTGTTGATGATCTCTTTATATCACCTTCACATTTCTCTTCTTATCTTATCTTATATAATACCTTTACCGCTTTCACTTCTTATCTTATCTTATATAATACCTTTACCGCTTTCTCTTCTTTTCTTATCTTATATAATACCTTTACCGCTTTCTCTTCCTATCTTATCTTATATAATACCTTAACCACTTTCTCTTCTTATCTTATCTTATATAATACCTTTACCGCTTTCACTTCTTATCTTATCTTATATAATACCTTTACCGCTTTCTCTTCTTTTCTTATCTTATATAATACCTTTACCGCTTTCTCTTCTTATCTTATCTTATATAATACCTTTACCGCTTTCTCTTATCTTATCTTATATAATACCTTTACCGCTTTCTCTTCCTATCTTATCTTATATAATACCTTTACCGCTTTCTCTTCCTATCTTATCTTATATAATACCTTTACCGCTTTCTCTTCTTTTCTTATCTTATATAATACCTTTACCGCTTTCTCTTCTTTTCTTATCTTATATAATACCTTTACCGCTTTCTCTTATCTTATCTTATATAATACCTTTACCGCTTTCTCTTCCTCTTTTTTTGTTCATTTTCTCTTTTTTAATTTACTGCTTAAATAATGTAAACAGGTTCTTAGACATCGCAAACAAAAAGCCGATTACTGCATTAACCCTTTTCACGCGTGTGGTAGTATAGCCCGTGAACACTAGAATTGTAATTTCCATTTTGTATGCATTCATTTAAAAAAAAAAGCTCAGCATTTTAAGGGTTGAACATTTATCGTGAAAAATTCCCATAACACTTCTGTGTACATTTAAGCGTACATCATCAGTGCGTGCTCTAAGAAGATTAAAGTTGTCTTTGTACGAATGTGCACGCTCCAAAAAGACTAAAATTCCTTTTGTTCCTTTTTTTTCAAACACGAAACGAGGAAAGTCGTATTTTAAACAGCGTGTTGAATTTGTAAACATTTTAATGGGATGGACAGAAAGACAGCACAAAACCAATAATTCAATTTTCTTACGGGGTTCACACCATCGGAATTTTTCACAATCTGGGTGTGCAAGTGGGCGCCAAAAGATTAAGATTGAATCATTCCATTCAAGTTGATCACCCAATGGCCTGAGGTTGGGCCGGCACGCACACGCTATACAAGTGAAACATGTATTTGTTGAAATTTCGCGAAAGAAATTAAATTCAATAAAAAGTGAATGGGCGAAAATGTGAATAAATGTGTGTCTTGTTTACTCGACCGTTGATTTTAGATTTAATAAAAGAACGACCAGAGTATTCATAAATGTAATATTCTCGTTCTATTCAGCCAAGTATATCAAACCGGTGTTGGACGAAACATAAAGAAGTTTAAACAAGTTTCAAAACAAGTTATTTCCCCCTGCTCATTCAAAATCCAGAATATATATCTCGATGTTCATTTTTCAAAGTATTTATTTGATTGTTCCCCTTGGAAAGCTAACTCTAAGCTATACACGGAATAACTCTATAAAGTGTCACACCGTAAAAAGGCGTAAATTAAATCGCCTTTGTGTGTGTTTACCTCAGTGTGTGTATGTGTGTATTTCGAAGTTGGAGAGGGATTCCTTCACTTAATAGTTCGCGTTACCGGTATTTCAAGACGTCTTTTTTTTTTTAAAGAATATTTCGTTTCTTACACCATTCATCTCTCTTCCTCTCTGTCACTCCTTCCCTCTCATTTCTCTCTCTCACTTTCTAATTATCCTTATTTTCTAGACTAGCTCATTTCTTAATATTATCATCTATTCCTCTCTCTCTCTTTCTAATTATCCTTATTTTCTAGACTAGCTCATTTCTTAATATTATCATCTATTCCTCTCTCTCTCTTTCTAATTATCCTTATTTTCTAGACTAGCTCATTTCTTAATATTATCATCTATTCCTCTCTCTCTCTTTCTAATTATCCTTATTTTCTAGACTAGCTCATTTCTTAATATTATCATCTATTCCTCTCTCTCTCTTTCTAATTATCCTTATTTTCTAGACTAGCTCATTTCTTAATATTATCATCTATTCCTCTCTCTCTCTTTCTAATTATCCTTATTTTCTAGACTAGCTCATTTCTTAATATTATCATCTATTCCTCTCTCTCTCTTTCTAATTATCCTTATTTTCTAGACTAGCTCATTTCTTAATATTATCATCTATTCCTCTCTCTCTCTTTCTAATTATCCTTATTTTCTAGACTAGCTCATTTCTTAATATTATCATCTATTCCTCTCTCTCTCTTTCTAATTATCCTTATTTTCTAGACTAGCTCATTTCTTAATATTATCATCTATTCCTCTCTCTCTCTTTCTAATTATCCTTATTTTCTAGACTAGCTCATTTCTTAATATTATCATCTATTCCTCTCTCTCTCTTTCTAATTATCCTTATTTTCTAGACTAGCTCATTTCTTAATATTATCATCTATTCCTCTCTCTCTCTTTCTAATTATCCTTATTTTCTAGACTAGCTCATTTCTTAATATTATCATCTATTCCTCTCTCTCTCTTTCTAATTATCCTTATTTTCTAGACTAGCTCATTTCTTAATATTATCATCTATTCCTCTCTCTCTCTTTCTAATTATCCTTATTTTCTAGACTAGCTCATTTCTTAATATTATCATCTATTCCTCTCTCTCTCTTTCTAATTATCCTTATTTTCTAGACTAGCTCATTTCTTAATATTATCATCTATTCCTCTCTCTCTCTTTCTAATTATCCTTATTTTCTAGACTAGCTCATTTCTTAATATTATCATCTATTCCTCTCTCTCTCTTTCTAATTATCCTTATTTTCTAGACTAGCTCATTTCTTAATATTATCATCTATTCCTCTCTCTCTCTTTCTAATTATCCTTATTTTCTAGACTAGCTCATTTCTTAATATTATCATCTATTCCTCTCTCTCTCTTTCTAATTATCCTTATTTTCTAGACTAGCTCATTTCTTAATATTATCATCTATTCCTCTCTCTCTCTTTCTAATTATCCTTATTTTCTAGACTAGCTCATTTCTTAATATTATCATCTATTCCTCTCTCTCTCTTTCTAATTATCCTTATTTTCTAGACTAGCTCATTTCTTAATATTATCATCTATTCCTCTCTCTCTCTTTCTAATTATCCTTATTTTCTAGACTAGCTCATTTCTTAATATTATCATCTATTCCTCTCTCTCTCTTTCTAATTATCCTTATTTTCTAGACTAGCTCATTTCTTAATATTATCATCTATTCCTCTCTCTCTCTTTCTAATTATCCTTATTTTCTAGACTAGCTCATTTCTTAATATTATCATCTATTCCTCTCTCTCTCTTTCTAATTATCCTTATTTTCTAGACTAGCTCATTTCTTAATATTATCATCTATTCCTCTCTCTCTCTTTCTAATTATCCTTATTTTCTAGACTAGCTCATTTCTTAATATTATCATCTATTCCTCTCTCTCTCTTTCTAATTATCCTTATTTTCTAGACTAGCTCATTTCTTAACATTATCATCTATTCCTCTCTCTCTCTTTCTAATTATCCTTATTTTCTAGACTAGCTCATTTCTTAATATTATCATCTATTCCTCTCTCTCTCTCTCTCTCTCCCCCCCTCTCTCTATATTTCTCTTACCGATGGGTAGAAGCAGCAAAGAAAGAAAAAAAAATATTTAAAAGGTTTAGAAACTGCTGCGCACTCAAAGAGATATTCATTAAATACCAATTAAGTACCTTTAATTAAATACCTTTCTAGTAATCAAGACGGCCGTTTTGTTGGTGGTCATTTTGGAGACGGCCGTTTTGTTGGTGGTCATTTTGGAGACGGCCGTTTTGTTGGTGGTCATTTTGGAGAACGCCGTTTTGTTGATGTTCATTTTGGAGACGGCCGTTTTGTTGATGTTCATTTTGGAGACGGCCGTTTTGTTGATGTTCATTTTGGAGACGGCCGTTTTGTTGGTGGTCATTTTGGAGACGGCCGTTTTGTTGATGTTCATTTTGGAGACGGCCGTTTTGTTGATGGTCATTTTGGAGACGGCCGTTTTGTTGATGGTCATTTTGGAGACGGCCGTTTTGGAGCTAGAGGTTCAAACAAAAATTCAAAGAACACGAAAAAAAATAATTATAATGAACTTTTTTTTTACTATACGAATATGTCTAAATATTAAAAAAAAATAATAATAATAATAATAACTTATACACATACATATATACATAAAGGATAAGCCACATGGGTTAATGTTAATGGAAATAATATAAACCTACAATATTATGATGGCAAGTGACATAACAATAATTACACAATAAGCTTAAATTTACAATTTAATGGGGAAAAATTAAATTCCCCCCCCCCTCCCAAATATGTTTGAACACAAACACACACGCATGATGAGATTAGTTCATTCTTACAGGCAGAATAAAATGAACATTTATAATGTATCTAAAATAGCGCCAAAACAACCACGTCATCACTACGTACTGCTTTGCCATATCCACCAGCTGAAGGGAAATACCTTCATTCAATGAAGACTCTCTCAGTGTTAGCCTGATACTTGACCTCTGCTAGAAGATGTGTCCGTTTCTGAGGTCCGTGGTTCAAGTTTTCCTCGGAGCTTAACCATTTCCTTCACCTTTTCTGAAAAAAAACAAACACGCTTTTGCACGCTAGTGCTGCTAGTATAAGTGAATGTTTGATTAAAGCTATGCGTAGACAAGCTTTGGAATTGCTAATTGTTTTCTTTATTAACTGATTCTTCTTCCAATTTCTTTCAGACCCCAATTGTTAAAGTCTCGTCATATATCTTTTTTTTTTCTCTTTCTCTGTCCCTGTCCCTTCCCACAACGACTTCTTGGCGTGTCAAATTCTAAACCACGTGATCATTATACATTTCCGGCTCACCGGGGACATCAAAGACCCCCCCCCTCCCCTTAGCAATTAAATTAATTTTTGGAATCAATTAATAATATTTTTTTTTACCTAATGATAATACGACTACGGTCTACTGTAAGGCATCCTCCTTCGCACGCTCTGGTCTGAGTCATTGTGAAGTCGAGCGATGCTAATAATCCGAATGTCGCTTTTATTTCCAGACTCTCCATTGTCGTCATATTTACAACATCTCAAAAACTATGATCCTATAAATGAACAGGCCAAATAGTCGTCGGTATCCGCTTCGCTTCCTTTCCCTCTTCCAGGCGTATGCTAGTAGGGCCCATATTTTCTGGACCGAATAGAGCAGTGTCGGTGGTCCATTGAAAACTGTTTTATTAAAACCCTACTGGCGGTGAGACATCCCCCCCTCACTTTTTTCTCCACCTCCCGCCTCTCCCATTTTTTAGGTACGCTCGGTTTGCCGCAGTTACGCCTGACGTGTTTGACGTGCTTAATGGGGGCGCAGGAACAAATGAAGTCAAGAATTTTTATGAGTATTTAATGGAATCAGGAACTTTCGGTCGCTTCCATTGCTGGGTCTTCTGTGCTGAACAGGACCATAAATAAAATGGCTTGTTTTCTTTGACTTACGGGAAGGTGGCATTTAGAACGCTATGGTGGCAAGAATGTAACTTGTGACAAGGTGTGCTCTGTACCGTTCAAAGGCGTCAACACAAGGGAGGTGTAAGTCTGTTTGGAAGGCACAGAGAAAGTCGGTTTGCTCGGGTATCCGCTAAGCTGATGGATTAGACGTACGTCTTACTTAAACCATTTAACAACGAAACAGAAAGAAACAGCAAAACAGGAGGAGCGTAAAATTTGAATTAGTTCTAGAACAGTACTGTGCTAGAGCCGAGTGTATTTATAAGTAGGCACAGTACCATTGATGAGTATAAAAAGACTGTACTGTTCATGAGTACTAGAGACAGTACTTTTGATGATTACTGCAATCTAGATTCTATATTGTTGTTACAATATAAAGTGTAGTATATATGTGTATTGTTGATAAAAGGACACATTTGGAGGTTATAAAATTATAGTTCCTTAATTTTAAGCCTTGGTGGTAATTTATATTTCTTCATGAAATTATTCGTATTTTGTCTATACTATATCGAGTATTCCAGTGTTTCACAAACATTTTATTGAAAGGAATACTTCGCACATTCTGAGTATTGAGCGGAACACTTTGATTATTTGATAAGAGAGATTAAGTCACGTGTTGGCCTACTAGTTAATTATTCTCCAGTAATTCGTGGAACACCATTTGAGGCCTCGCGTTCCAATAGGGTTCCGATGAACACAATTTGGGAAACACTCTACTGTGTTACAAAGGGGAAAAAATTTGAAAAAAAAAAAAGAATATAAGGAAAATAAAACATTGAAGAAACTTGTCTCTTAAAGCATTTCTTTTTTTTTTTTTTGCAGCCACCAAAGAGGCGGCATTTATATATGCCATCACTTCTGCTGGTGTGACCTACGCCATTACCAAAGCTTGCAGCACCGGCAATCTTTCCAACTGTGGCTGCGACCAGGCCAAGAAAGACGGGGAAGTCACCTCGGCCGGCTGGAAGTGGGGCGGGTGCAGCGTGGACGTGAAGTACGGCTTGAAGATGGCCAGGAAGTTCATGGACGCCAGGGAGATCGCCAAAGATGACCGGGCACTGATGAACCTTCACAATAACCGGGCAGGCAGGAAAGTAAGTAGACATGGATGTCCAGTCGACTTCCCCCACATGTGATCTCATGTGGTCAAAAAATGACCCCATGACATGTGCTAAGAAATGGACCTTATATGTTAAAGCGCAATGACCTCTTGTTAAAATTGACCCTGTGTGTTTAGACATAATGTTCTCGAGTAAAAATTGACCCTCTGTGTTTATAAAAAGATGAAGAATATTCTCTGGTCCAAACAATGTTTTCTAGACAAACAAAGTGCTAGTTTAAAGTTAGTCTTTAACTATACAATATTCAACTTAGCATATATTTTCCTTCATTAAATTGTCTTCTTATGACTTGTCCTGGTATTAGAGTACTCAAGGAATGTAAATATATATATACATTTCAAAAAGAATAAAGGTCAAGACAGAGGTGAACGTCTTGGGGGAGTAAAATAGGGCGGCGGCGGTGGTGGACGAAGTTCATTGAGACGCCCCATTTAACGTCATTGATAAAACTGCCCATGTCAGCGCCCATTAGGGCGGGCCGTGATAAAAGGTGTCGTGCGAGGGATAAATGGAACGAGGAGGGTGACAGTGGACAGGATTAAAACATCTGTCCGGCCGTCCGGCAGCGCTCATTAACATGAGAAACCAGGGCGGACGGCAGGGAGACTAAAGGTTAAACGATGTACTTGCCTGGTGACGGGCGTGTGAGAGGGAGCAGGGGAGATGGAGTCATCGTTTTAATGATACTTGAAACAGAAAAACGGCTGCGGCGTCGCTTTTTTTTTCTCTTTCTATTTGAACAATTAATGTGTCTTTAAAAGTGATTTTTTTTCTGACAATTCTAAGCCACAGAGTTACATATTTGAAAACATGGCATGAAGATTAAAGTAGTAGAAGAACTTGAATGTAGTAATTGATCATTATCACAGCCTATGTGAAAACCTTCATGTATTCTTCTGTAGATTCCATTAGTCTAAACACACACACAATACACACAATCACACACACACACAAACTCTCTCTCTCTCTCTCTCTCTCTCTCTCACTCAATGCTTCACCATTGACTTGAAAGTTTTGAAGTTATCCTAATGATGAAATAGACTTCTTCATCATCTTCTTTGTAATTGTCCTAAGAATTGAGTCTAAGACTCTTGTGTTAGTAAAAGTAAAAGGATTATTGAAGCTTACCTCCATAAGCCTGCCTGAACAAACTTCTGTCTGGGAAAGATGCAAACAGATGTAAAATATTACATCCCTGTTACCAATGGCTCGTATCCCAAGACGCCCGGATTAGACAGAATTTTGACTAATCTAAAACAATCTATAGTTCAGGGCTTCCAAGAAATATTTAGCACTTACTAGACTTATAAATGGCCCAAAAGGAACCCATATCTCAAATAGCTTAGGGCCTTTTCAAGTCTAGATACAGCACTGCTAGTCTGTAGTGCAGGACTACATGATCATTATGGCTAAAACATGGTGTTAGTCTGTAGTGTAGGACTACATCATCATTATGGCTAAAACATGTTGCTAGTCTGTAGTGTAGGACTACATGATCATTATGGCTAAACCATGTTGCTAGTCTGTAGTGTAGGACTACATGATCATTATGGCTAAACCATGTTGCTAGTCTGTAGTGTAGGACTACATCATCATTATGGCTAAAACGAAAGAAGAACAGGATGCAAGATGGGTAGGGCACTTTAAAGAGACCCTTAACCAACTGTCGCCAGACCAAACTTACATATTCAAGGACATGATCATTATGGCTAAAACATGTTGCTAGTCTGTAGTGTAGGACTACATGATCATTGTGGCTAAAACATGTTGCTAGTCTGTAGTGTAGGACTACATGATCATTGTGGCTAAAACATGTTGCTAGTCTGTAGTGTAGGACTACATGATCATTGTGGCTAAAACATGTTACTAGTCTGTAGTGTAGGACTACATGATCATTATGGCTAAAACATGGTGTTAGTCTGTAGTGTAGGACTACATCATCATTATGGCTAAAACATGTTGCTAGTCTGTAGTGTAGGACTACATGATCATTATGGCTAAACCATGTTGCTAGTCTGTAGTGTAGGACTACATGATCATTATGGCTAAAACGAAAGAAGAACAGGATGCAAGATGGGTAGAGCACTTTAAAGAGACCCTTAACCAACTGTCGCCAGACCAAACTTACATATTCAAGGACATGATCATTATGGCTAAAACATGTTGCTAGTCTGTAGTGTAGGACTACATGATCATTGTGGCTAAAACATGTTGCTAGTCTGTAGTGTAGGACTACATGATCATTGTGGCTAAAACATGTTGCTAGTCTGTAGTGTAGGACTACATGATCATTGTGGCTAAAACATGTTGCTAGTCTGTAGTGTAGGACTACATGATCATTGTGGCTAAAACATGTTGCTAGTCTGTAGTGAAGGACTACATGATCATTATGGCTAAAACATGTTGCTAGTCAGTAGTGTAAGACTACATGATCATTATGGCTAAAACATGTTGCTAGTCTGTAGTGTAGGACTACATGATCATTGTGGCTAAAACATGTTGCTAGTCTGTAGTGCAGGACTACATGATCATTATGGCTAAAACATGTTGCTAGTCTGTAGTGCAGGACTACATGATCATTATGGCTAAAACATGTTGCTAGTCTGTAGTGCAGGACTACATGATCATTATGGCTAAAACATGTTGCTAGTCTGTAGTGCAGGACTACATGATCATTATGGCTAAAACATGTTGCTAGTCTGTAGTGCAGGACTACATGATCATTATGGCTAAAACATGTTGACATCTCTCTAAAAGTAAAAGCTCCAAATTACTTTGATTTAACATCCCTAATGACATTTATAGTTTTCACTATAAACATTTTATGTCATTTCTGAGAGATGAAATGTAGCACTCAAAAATCGTAGTGTATTGTATACGCTTTTATCGACTAAATTTCTAAGTTTATGGAGAGATTTTTTTTTCTTTTTTTAAAGAAATTGGACTATGTGATTGGTCCATTGGACTATCAATAATTCTACATCTGGTCTCGCCTGCCACGCCTTCATTAAACATTGGTCTTGTATAACTAATAGGTACCTGGGCGTCGCCTCCCATGGGAAGGGGTTGGGGGAGGTCCATAGACCACAGGGACAAACTACGGTTCCTGTGCTAGAACAAGATGGCGTAAAAGAATGTGGTCAACTCGGAATTTTGTAGTTCAGGAGCGATCATTAAGCTTGTAGTTACTGGGAAGATGATTCAGGGAAGAGGCGCTACCGTTGTAAAGAGACAATTAGAAGATGTCCCGGGAATACAAAGCACGGTACGGCATTGTTGCCGCGACCCGTTCCGTGTCAGAGGGTGGGCGTACACACAGGAGTCATGTACCATCTCTCACAGTCACAAAACGATGGCCCGGAGGAGGGCGCTATTACACCCAGCCCTATAGCCTTCTGCTCACACAGGTACAAAAAAAAAATGAAATAAAAGAGAAAGTGAAAAGAAAGACACGTGACAGGATGGACGTGAAGGAACTGTCAGGGGTATGCTGGGATAGGGTAATTATAATTCAGACTGCTGGAGCGATACCGGGTCTATGACAGGACATGACACGAAGTAAAGGGTAGGAGCAGACCTAATTGAGCGTTTAGCATTATAAAGTCCTTCCGGTTCATTTGTAATCTTTGGTGGACATTTGGGTTCGCTTTAGGGCACACAGTTCTTTGCCAATCTTCCTCTGTTTAGATAGACCACAAAAAAAGATTTTTTATTTTTTTTAAAATACATGATTTTTAATTTACTCCATTGACTTATAACTCTGGTATTTGATGATCTTTACATTAATTAGACTCTAGAACGTTTAGATAATTAAAGTACATTTAATTTCTTCTTCACATTTTGTCTACAAAATTACTTGTTACATGCTCTTTGCAATATTGGCAAGAGTGGGCGATGGTCTTAATAAAATCAACAAGAACCCGGGTTACGGTCAGGGTCAGGGGCTCACGGAATTGTCTCATCTAGAAGTAACATGTTTACGTGACGAAATGACAGCATGTCATCTGATCAAAGCGCCTGCCTTCCTTTACACCCTCCCAGAGGTGTTACAACACGTCAGCAGGTACCTACACGACGTAGTGAAACTTATACCACTTCCTCCACCTCTGCCCTAATTTCGCCTTTCCTACGATTTCCCCCACGCATGCGCTCAACTCGTTCCGTCCGGAACTTTCATGTGGCAAAGGCAATATTTGTTTTAGGAAATGAACATTCTAGAAATTTGTGATGGGGTGAGTGCCTGTAAGAAAGGGAGACAGAGGGAAAGAGTGAATAGCAGAGAGAGAGAGAGAGGGAGAGAGAGAGAGAGAGGCAGAAAGACAGAGTAAGAAACAGAAAGGAAGGAGGAAGTGTCGGAGAGAGGGAGAGAAGAGAGGAAGACCAAAGAGTGGATACAACTTCAAAGATCTTAATAGCTGCGTAGAGTATAATTTTACGTTCAAATAAAAATCTTCTCAAAAATATTATAATAACAGAAATCAATGAACTGTTGCTAAAGTAAAATTATATATATATCTAGTCTTCGATTCCAGTGAGTCTGGTTCCAGTGAGTCTGTTTCCAGTGAGTCCGTTTCCAGTGTGTTTGGTTTCAGTGAGTCTGTTTACAGTGAGTTCGTTTCCAGTGAGTCTGTTTACAGTGAGTCTGGTCTCATTAAACGACATGTATCATGTGATGTATGGATATGTGGAACTTGTCAGAATTTTTATTGAAAAACTTTTGCATTTTGAAAAAAAAATGCTTTCAAGTTAAAAAAAAAAGAATAAGAAACCAACTCTACCCACATCTACAAGCTCATCAAACTTATGATAGTCACATTTTCAAGTCCGTCTTACATACGCATACTTTTCGCAATATAAGATTTTTTTTAAGTGGCGTAAAAATGTCGAAATCGTTGTGAACTGAAGTCAGGATTTTCTTAAGTGGAGGCTTGCAGTGATGTCTGTACTACAGCTCACGATCCAAAGCGGGTCCTTTACGCAATGCTTTATGTCCAATTCCAACTTTCTGTCGTCATTTTCAAGCCTTCAGAAGTTTGGTTTCATTCAACTCCATGTTGTTGTTTTTTCCTGTATTGATGCGCCAGACTTTCAACGGTTCCAGGCTGATAAAAAAGTGGACGACATTGCCCCACAATATTGTGAACCTGAAGCAAAGTAGGCTAGTCTTTTAGTAAATGGATGTGTGTGTGATTGCGTGGGTGAAATGATACATTTTTCTCAGAAACGGTCAAATATTTGATACTTCTATTCCAAAATCGTTTTCTCTTAATTAAACTTCCTAAGTCTCGTGTTGGAATTCTGTCTGCTTCAAAGCAGAACTTTCTTCTCGGAATACATCGATCTTTGTGTATTCCTCACAAAACATGTTAGGACAAGACCAGCATAGTTAGATCATGCAGACAATATCTCAAGTCGGACTAACCAATCTCTGAAATTTACAACAATCATCTCCCATGATTCTTGCAACAATTTCAACATTTCAGAACAACTTCTTTACATTAGTTTACAACATTAGTCAAACTTAGACATCGTTAAAAACACACACACAGACACAAAAGTAAACAATAATGGAGGGCTACATAGTAACAAGAAATTTACGCATTTTTTTCAACATTATATTCTGCTTTCCTTCAGACATTCATTTGTCTATGCAAACAAATACTCGATATATAACTGTGTAAAGGTGTATGCTTTTAACATAAGAATCGAACAGCTACGGTCATTTTGCTCAAGATTTTGGGTATCCAAAGGACAACGTGACACAGCGAGACCATTCGTCACAAAATGCCTGAACACTGACCTGCAACGTCACAACCTGTGGGCAGTTTAGACCAATAGCTCGTTGCCGCGTCGTACTGTTCAGGTCAGTGTTCAGGCCTTCTTTGAAGAAGAGTCCTTGATAGAATGACCTCTTGTATTTGCTAATGGCTCATGCCGAGAGAACATTTATACCCTTTAAGTGCTGAGCTGTTTTACAATGGGTGCATACAAAATGGAATTACAATTCTAATGTTTGGAGGCAAAACTATCACACGCGCCTTAAGGGTTAAAAGACTAGAAGTCTTTGGCTATGTTGGCTATTTGCTTGCTGCCTCCAAATGCGCACGAACAGTACTGGAACTTCTATGATTTGATGTTTTTCTTCGCACATATCATATTTTCTAAAATGATACATGCCATAAAATAAACTAAATATAGTTTTCCTAATTTTTCGAATAGCTTCCCCTTGCTATATACACCTTCTCTTGTCTCCCTTCCCTTTTCAATTGTATCAGTTTCTTTCTTGTTCCGCATTGGGTTTGTCTGTTAATGATCCCATTGTTCACCGGATAGATAACTCTGTTACACTCGCGTTAAAAGAGGACTTGAAACAGGTACTCCACTGTTCTCTCCCCTTGCATGCCATTGCACACATCTCATTAGGCCAATGGCCGGGGGGAGAGGGAAAGAGGGCGGGGCATCGATGTGATCTATAGAGCTATTGATAGAGAACGTGCCGTGAAGCAAACCACACATACACACACACGCACAGTGTGTCTGATTAACCCCCACCAGGAGGTGGAATGTTTCACTTCAAAGGGGCAACAGGTCCAAATTTTTGTTCCTGATATATCAATCAGGTAAAAATCAATAATGCATAGTGGATACAAGAAATTCCTTGTCCCTATTACAATAAACTCTTACAAGCTAAGGCTTGTGACTCTTGAACGTTTAATTTGGCGTTCACTGCTAATACAATCGCTACATTTGTTGTAAATGATTGGAATAAATTACAGACGATGCGAAACTTCTTTCTTCTTTTTTTTTTTCTATCAAGTCAATTATTGTTTTCACGGAATTGAGAAAAATGTAAAGGTTAAAACAAGCATTTAAACAACCCCCCCCCCCCCCCCCATCCATCGGGCCTCAGAAAGCTTAGCAATTTTTTTTACAAAGCTCACGCTATCTGTCCGTCTGTTTGTCTATTAGAAATTTTGGACACGTTATTTTTCCCACACCCATTCTCGGATTAAGTTGAAACGTAACACAATTATTTGTTGTACGTAATAAAACAGGAATCAATAAAAAGATATACCCAATTAGTCAATATATTACTAGTTATTAATTGTTTTGTTTAATAGCAAGAAGGGACATTAATCATTCAGTATGAAGAGATATGGATAATTTTGTGTGGTTTTTGTATTTAAATTTGGAATTTGTATTAATTGTTGTTTTTTAGCGCAATTTCATGCTTTTAGCGTTTTTAATGCGATATGATCCTATCACTTGTCTGGATCAGTTGGAAAGGGGTAGGGGAGAAAGAAGTGGTATCTGGGTGATCGCTTTTTAAAAGCCTTTTTTTTTAAAAAAAAGGTGAACAACCTGAATTCGAACTCGAGGGCTAAAGCTTTCTCAGCACCTCAAGCCGACACAATAACCACTCTGCTTGCGAATTTCTTATGAAAATTGAAGGTTTTACTGTTATCTATTGTTAGATTAAAACTGTAAAGCAGCGACCTATAGAATTATACCACAACATCAGTCAAGTAAATAATTTCTTTTCATTGTTCAAGATACCCAACAAAACAATTAATTACCAATAGTTTATTAACTAATTTTTTTTATATATTTTGATTCTTGTTTTGTCAGTTAAAGGAACTAAGCGTGCGAAATTTGAGCTTGATCCAATTGTTTTTGTTTAGCGTATATTAGGCGTAGTTGTATCAATTAGTTTGAATCAGTCATGCAAACTAACAATGATAAATCTGTGCGATTACAAAATATTTGTACCAATTGTTTTTTGCTTAGCTTCAATTTCATGCTTTGAGCTTTCTCACTTCGTTCTAATCATATCACTTGTCTGGACCAGTTCGATAGGGGGGGGGGGGGGATCGTTTGTTTTTTTAAATGTATTTAAAAATAAAAGTGAACGACCTGAATCCGAACTCGTTGTCTTAAGCCTTCTCAGGTTTCTCAAGCCAACACAGTAACCACTCTGCTAGCAAAGATCGTATAACATGGAAGATTGTATAGTTGTATCTGTTGTCTCTATTTCATTTATTTTATTCATTTTACATGTTTTGGAGGTTCCTTCAGAGTTGAAGATAGTTTAGTTTTCATCATACTGTAAAGTATAAAAAAAACAGATTTCAGATTCTAATTCAATCACATTTTGTATATGGAAATACTTATTTTATTATGACATTATGTTTGCTCTCGTGTGGAGTTTTTGATCTCCCATCGAGCGGCTCTCCAGGTGGCGGATAGGGGAATGCCCTCCAGATATGGTGGGTACCGGGGAAATAAAATACCCGGGGTGGACCAAAATCAAACCTGCTGCCTTGCAGGAAGTGAAGGGATCCTCAAAGGCTAGGGCACCTTACCTGAAAATAAAGGCAGCTACCCAGAGAGCTGAAAGGGGCAGCCCCCCAGATGGTTATGCACAGGGCTAACAACTCTGTCATATAAAAAATACTGTTACGAAAGCTAAAACACACAAGAAAACCCAGACAGATCTCAACGGAAAACGACCTAGGCCTGGAAAAGGACATGATTTTTGTTTTTGCGACATGGAACGTGCTAAGCCTTTATAGAGCAGGTGCGCTAGCCCAACTTACTGAATTGTTAAAGAAATATAGGATACCCCTTGTAGCCCTACAGGAAATCAGGTGGAAAGACTCGGACATTCTCAGAACCAAGGAGCATACTATATTTTATAGTGGTGGAAGCACTAACAACTTAGGTAGAGGTTTTGCTGTTACAAAGGAAATTGTAGGTAATGTCATTGGATTTCAACCTGTAAGTGATAGACTCTGCTCACTACGTTTAAAAGGAAAACTCTTCAACATAGCATTTATCAATGTTCATGCCCCTACTGAAGATGCAGATGATAACACAAAAGAAGCCTTCTATGATGGACTGGAAAGAATTTATGATGGAGCCCCAAAGCATGACATCGAAATAGCCTTAGGAGATTTCAATGCAAAAATTGGAAAGGAACCAGTATTCAGACCAACAATTGGCAAAGAAAGCTTACATGAAGAGACCAACAATAATTTCATAAGATTAGTGGATTTTGCATCAGGAAAAGGAATGTCTATCAGCAGCACAAAATTCCAACATAAGAATATTAAAAGGTTACCTGGATTTCACCTGATGGCAACGACCAGAATCCAATAGATCATATACTCATAGATAAGAGACATGGATCAGATATACTAGATGTAAGAAGTTTCAGAGGAGCTAATGCTGACTCAGACCACCTACTAGTAAAAGCTAAACTTAGACAGAGAATAAGTACCATACACAATTACAAAAGAAAGAGAGCACTGGTGGCAGAAACTTATAGAATGGCACTCCAAACGCAACTAACAACAATAGAAAAGGACAGTGAAAATAACATAAATGAACATTGGGAAGTAATAAAGCATGCTATCAAAAGAACAGCAGAAGAGGTAGTTGGATTTAAACAAAAGAATGAGACAATAGGGTGGTATGATGATGAATGCAGACAAACTATAGAAGAGAAGAACAATGCCCGAATGATAATGCTACAGAGAGAAACCAGGAACACTAGACAGCAATACAATGAAGCAAGAAGAAGGGCCACAAAAGTTGTAAGAAAGAAAAAAACGGGAATGGGAAAAGTCCAAGATTACTCAAATTGAGGAACTAGCAAAGGAGGGAGACATGAACGGCTTTCAAGCTAGATCACACATGTGTGAGAACAAAGATGGTCAGCTTATTACAGAAAACAGCAGGGTCATTGAGAGATGGGCTGATTACTTGGAGGAGATCCTAAATACCACTAAAGTTGGAGACAATGGAGAATATGAACTGCCACAAGGAGGACCAGATCCCTTAGTGAACCCTCCAACACTTATTGAAACATCAGAAATAATTAGGACCATGAAGAATCACAAAGCACCAGGAGAGGACCAAATCATAGCAGAATTAATTAAATATGGAGGGAAAGACTTACATTCCCAAATACACAGACTAATAACAAGAATTTGGGAAGAAGAAGTAATACCAACAGAATGGGAAATGGCTCTTATAACCCTATTACACAAAAAGGATCCAAATTAAAGTGCTGTAATTACAGAGGAATCTCTCTACTAAATGTGACTTATAAGATACTGTCTAGGCTTATAACTAAGAGACTTGGAAAATATTCAGAAGAAATCTTAGGTGACTACCAATGTGGTTTCAGACCCAAATAGTCCACAACCGACCACATCTTCACACTGAGATGTATACTAGAAAAATGTCATGAATACGACATACCAATCCACCAACTCTTTATAGGCTATAAAATGGCTTATGACAGTATCAAAAGGAAATACCTATATGATACTCTACAGGATTTTGGAATACCCAACAAGCTGACAAGACTTATACATATGACATTAAACAACTCAAAAAGTAAAGTCATAATACAAGGAAAACACTCACGGGAATTTATGATTAAACGAGGATTAAGACAAAGAGACACACTTTCCTGCATGTTTTCAATTTAACACTGAAGAGAGTTATAAGAAATATAAACATACACACGAGGGGAACTACCACTAACTTCTTCAGGAGAGAAATCACGGGTCCACAACCAACAGGGACGATATACAGCCAACCTCTACAATACCTTGCTTATGCCGATAACATTGCCTTATAGGGTAAAGAAACCTCTGACATGGCTAGAGCTTTGACACAACTAGAAGAAGCATCTCGACCAGCAGGACTTAAGGTCAAAGACAGTAAAACCAAGTACATCGCAATGACAAGAGACAATCAAACAGAGGAACAACATATCAAAATCAAAGACCACGAATTTGAAAACGTCCAAACTTTCAAATATCTAGGAAGTACTATTAATTTAAAAAATGACCTACTAACAGAAATAAAGGAAAGAATAGCAGGAGGCAACAGGGCATTTTATAGCACCCACCATTTACTTAAGAGCAAAACAATTTCAAGGAAAACCAAGAAAATAATATACAAAACCATAATAAGACCAGCAGCAATGTATGGAAGTGAGACCTGGACACTGACTAAGACATCTTAAAATTTACTTAATACTTGGGAAAGAAAAATTCTTAGGAAAATCTATGGTACCATACAGAATGAAACAGGGTGGTGGACACGCACTAACCATGAGATATATCAATTGTATGAAGACCCACCAATAGTGAACGAAATAAAAAAGAAAAGACTACGTTGGGCAGGTCACCTTGAAAGAATGTCAGACAACAGAGGAGCAAAAATCGTATACAGGCAAAAACCAAAAGGCAGGCGACCCAAAGGCAGACCCTGAATGCGATGGATTGACGATGTGAAAGCAGATCTGAAGCAGCTTGGGGTTAGGGCGTGGAGACGAAAGGCCCAGGAGAGATCTGAATGAAAGGATGTGCTGAAGCAGGCTAGAACCCTCCATGGGCTGTAGCGCCACTGGGATGGATGAATTATGTTTGCTAGGAATGTTAGGATAAATGCGTTTCTCGCTTGGGGCTCAAAAAGTTCGTGGAAGATACGATTGAAGAGTTGGCAGTGGCTAAATAGACGTAGAACATATCTCACTTGATCAGTCGACAGTGAGAAACTGTGACACATTTGCGTGACGTTACCGTTTTGACATTGTTTTTCAATCTAATATATGAAGTGGGAAATGCTTGTGATTTTTCTGTATTGGGCTGTGAATCGCTGGCTCTTTCAAGTAGAGTAAATAATCTTGTAAAATGAGAGTTGTTTCCCATTTCCTCTAATTATTTATAGATTTCGTAGAGTTGTGCTTGCTACTCGACACCCTCGTTAACCTTGGCCCACAGAAGACTTTTAATTCATCTGACCCATAGAGCGTCAGGTCTGAAGAGGGAGCTTATAGGTCCACACTACGGACAGAGTTTTACGAATTCTTTCCTTCACCAGCAAGAGAGTGCACGGTTGGGATTCAAGGTGTGGACATTTACATTCAATAACCAGTTACCGCCCCTGTAATCCTCTGGTGGAAAGGAGATGGATGAGATTGGTAAAAGAAAATAAAAAAAAAATATTTAAATACCCCTGGAAAACAAGGATTAGATGAGCAATCAATGATGTCAGCGGGTACTTAATATATGCGTGCATGTGTATGTTGTTATTTAAGTCGAGATTAATTGAGCATGAGCTCATATGTTGGTGTGACGTCAACTTTCGCAAAACAAGCCTTTCTTTCTCACTCCTCAAAAATGCCTGTGTGTTCAGCCCCCCCCCCCTTTTTTTTTTGGCTAAGCTAGACGTCATTTACTAAGAGTCCCTAAAGCCACAGATTACAAGCAGATTAACTAAAAAGCTTTAAATCACAGACTTCGTTTCTTCGCAGAGATTTTCATTGTCTGGACAGAAAACTGGGTAGGTTCTTTCCCTTTATAGTTAACATTGGTTCTATATAACGTTCCTTATTTCATTTCATTGACGGGGATAGGAGGAGGGGGGGGGGCAATCTCTAATGAGGTCCACTTTCTTGAAACTATAGGGAACAAATTTACAACTTCTCTTAAGATCGTAAGATTTCCCGGCGAAATTAGGGAAATCTGAAACGCAGGTATAAATCACTTATGGGAATTTCCGAAGAACCCCCCCCCCCCCCCCCCCATGCCCTGGTTAACATCTCTCCTTGCTTTCTCCCTCTATCCTTTTATTTTCCCCCCTATGCCGAGCAGGCGGCCAATTGGTCTGGTCTAACCACACTTAATAAATCAATGCAATTAGGTCAGATTGACTCTGTAGATCGGGGAAATATTGGTGGCAATGCAATCATCACTTCAAGAAGCTATCAAAGAGGAGAGAACCCTCGAACCGAGCCTTTGATCTCCTGGACCTGGGAGTTCTCTTTTCTTCCTCTTCAGTGCTCTCGGAGAATGAATTATGATTGTACGCTGCGGTTGTAAAGAAAAGAAAAATGTAATTCTCTACACAGAAAGAGAAAGAAAAGATTAGACTGTATTGGGAAGGGGGGAGAAAGCCGCGGGTGACGTAGAGGGGCGCTATATTACTGAACATTTGAGGGGATTCGGGGCGTTTACATTTCATTAGTTCCCAGCGTGGGAGGGCGTCTTCATTTTTCCCTTCTTTGTTTTACAGGTCATCTTTTTTGTTCCCTGTCTAGTTCAAGTAGCCTGGCTGAGGAAATGTCGGAGAAAAGATAGGGGGGGGGGGCAGGATGGGAATAAACTTGAAATGTAGTAGGCAAAATATCATTTGGGCAAATTATGGTATGCCCGTCCCCCCCCCTCCCCCACAAGCCCTTCTCACAGTGAGTCACATGTCTGGTTTGGACGAAATACAACCAAGATCATTTAATAAGTGATTTAATTAACGTGGACGAAGTGTCTCCGTATCCTCGTGAAATACTGCGCTCCTCTTTCATCTACGGATTCGAAGACAAGCCTTGTTATTATGAAGTGTCAAATAGCACGAAGTCTGATTAACTTATTAGAAAGATATGTTTCAGGAACAACAACTCATTCAAGTATTGAAGTGTTTACTGTTCTTGACTAGACCACTTATTGTGTACCTGATTTTTTTTTTACAATAGCCCTTGGCTCAACAAATAAGTATTTGTGACATTGTAAAACACTTTTTTGACATGGTAATAACAGGTTTGTTCCCTTCATGTATATTGTCTTCATTTCTGACTGTCTGGTCAAAAGTTTGTACACGTTATTTCTCCGACATTTAAACTCGGATCAACCTGAAATTTTGCACAATTATTTCATTTTACCTGACAACACAACAGTCAATAATGTAATGGGTCCCTGCTACGAAACAAAACAAATAATCGAACTATTTAACCAATTATTGGTATAAATTAATACATTATTTTTGTTTGGTATCTCGAACAAGGGAAAGAAATGGTAATTGACTGATGTGTTGATATAAGCTGAATTAGACCCCTTTCTAAGTTGACGCTTTAAAGTTTGAAGCTAACAATATTTAACTATAAAAGATTACACTTTCATAAGCACTTCGCTAGCACAGTGGTAGAGTGTCAGCTAGGTGAGGCTTAAGCACTGAGTTCGCATTCAAGTCGTTACCGTTTTCTTTAAAAAAAATTTTTTTTTAAAAACCCATTTAAAAAGTGACCCTTCGGATAACCCATTCTTTCTCCCATACAGTGATAGGACTATGAGGTAATGAGAAAGATAAAAGCATAAAATAGCACTAAACACAAACAATGGATAACATATTTCTAGTCTCACATATTTATTAGGAGGGAGGATTAGTCTAGATCTGTTACAAATTTAATTACATGATTACATTATGGCTTTTATATTGCGCTACTTTCATGCATATTACATGTTCAGAGTGCTTTGGCCCAATCTCATTCGTGGACCAGTGGAGGGGGGGGGGTATCTATGAGAAGTTTTGTTCCGTGCTGCCTTCAGACGCTCAGTAAACACAACTCTGACCGAGTCGGGTGTCCAACGTCGAGCCCCTTTCATCGGTAGCCAAGCCAAGCCAAGCACTTAGCCTTTCGACCACGCTTCCCAAACTAATTGATACAACTATGCTTTGCATATTCTTTTTTTTAAAAAGTATTTTTAAAAATAGTTTTCGTATTTCTTATCTACTGTCAAAAAATAGTTAGCCCCCCCCCCTTCTTTTTTTTTTTTTAACATTCATCGCATCTTTCCACTCTCGCACAGAGTCTTCTTGCAGGAACCCCCCCCCCCTCAAACTTTTATTCATTTCCAATGAACGGACAGGATTTCGTCGCTTCCCAAATATACCTTTGGCATAAATTGTAGTTTCTGTTACGTTCAATTGGAACAATCCAATGTGCTCCCCCTCTACGCATTTAATTTAAGCCCCCCCCCAACTCCTTTCTCATTATGGATATATTTATTTGGCACAACGTTTAGTAGGTGCTCTAGGTGGTCCGTGGATCGAACCCTGCCAGCTTTTTCGGAGCCTTAATTATCTTTCAAGGACTATCTATTCCTCTGACCGGCCAAACCTAAACGGAATGCTTGATAATAAAGAAAAAAAAAACGAGGATAATATCATTTCACGTGGCTATCTGAAGATTATATGAATCTGTGGCCCTACGGTTAACGAGAGTGTCATGTGACCAGCACAACGACCAATCGCCTTGACTTTTCACCAAACTAATATCAGATAATCATTAAATTTGGGTGGACTCAGGGGTGCCGTAAATATCCCGAAATTCAAATCCCCAGTTTTCATCGGGATTTGAACCCGAAACAACTCCGTTCGGAAACCTCTCAGCCACCACGGCCATTAAAGAAGTTATATATATATATATTATATATAATATGCATTGTACGTTTCGTTAGAAACTGAAATTAAACATCTCTAGATTTAACAATTAGAAGCGCTGCTAAGATGTCTGTCACTATTTCCCGGGACATCTAAAACAGAAGAAACTTTTGATTACAAATTAATAGCTTCCTTTTTTGATGTGAGGTAGGGCTTTGAAATCCTAAGCCGAATAGGGAGTTGACCACTTAGTGAGGTTGTGATAGAGCGTCGCATGAGGTTTGCGGGACATGTTCTCCTACAAAATGAGATACGCATACCAAGAGTTGCGATGACATGGAGGCCAATACGAGGAAAGCGCAAACAGGGACGTCCTCGTATAACTTGGCGTCACACTTTCACGGAGGACATCAGAACAGTGAACACCAGGTGGGAGGAGGCTTCAAACACATCTTTGTGGAGACAGCTTGCCACCCAATGCGCCGAACGGTGCGGGAGGATCTAAGTCTAAGTAAGTAAGGGCTTTAATAGGAGGGTTAGTTTGTACTGATCAGCCCGTACATTTCTCAGAGGCGCGTATTTTTGTGTTGGCCTACTTTAGTTGCAGAATGACTTTGGTTCAAATCTGAGAGCAATGAGACTGGGCATTGGCAATGGTTTGATCAATGTCGCCCATACAGCTGTTCTCCCTTCTCCACGCAGCTGGTGTGTACAAAGGAAAGGGCTAAACACTGATACAGTTTGGGATCAGCGGCAAAGCA
The DNA here is from genome assembly GCA_036873155.1 of Biomphalaria sudanica. NCBI lineage: Eukaryota > Metazoa > Mollusca > Gastropoda > Planorbidae > Biomphalaria > Biomphalaria sudanica. The sequence goes on from JAZGLO010006691.1 coordinate 895,147, forward strand.
GGTTCTGCCAGGATGTAGCACTGTTGGCTGCAAGCTGCCTAAGGGTCAACGGCTCCTGATTTTTTCTCAGGGTTTACTCCTGAAGCCTTTCCCGTGTTTGGCTGTTTCTGCTGATTCTAACATCACATCTTCGTGTTGTTCACGTTTGAATTAACACGAGAATGCTGCAAGTAAGAGTTACTTCATCTTACTATTCAACACAGCATCGCCATAGACTCGAGAGATAACTAGATGGAGCTGAACATACTTAGATGAAGGAGAAACTACTCATCAAATAAGTTCACTGGATGTAAAGAAAACGAGAAGAATAAAGGAGTTAAAATTCAGAACAAACAGTTTCAAAGGCGCTGTTTCTTTTTTTTCCCCTTTATTTTTTTTTTCTCTTTGATTCAAGCTGGTATATATTTAAATATGTTAGTGGACAAAAACAGATGTAATGAACAACGAGCAATGTAAACATTTCCTTGTGTAAACGCTCTTTCTATTCAAGGGAAATTATTCGGTTTTAAAAGATTTCAACATGTTCGATTGTACTTGTATTGACTGGGTTAGGACCTTAGCGTCTGCCCCGTATGTTTATTTTAGATTTACGATTTCTATAAGGTTCTCTAAAAACTTCTCCCGTAAACCTACCCCCCCCCCCCCCAGGTACTTCTGTTTTATAAAAGGCTCGCGACGCGCTATGCATCCTATATGTGTGTGTGGAGGGAAATCAGGGCAACATAGTTTTTTTGTTGTTGACTTGAAAATGTTTGAAAACAATTGAGAAAAAAGGGGAGGGTGGGGAGGGGGAAATTGTGGGTGGAAGCTTCAAAGGGTTAACATGTACCCTCGTTATTGGCATTCGCATATTTAATAAATATTGCATTCTTCCAGTCCGCCCTGAAGGTGTAGATGAGACGGCGGTCTTAGAGAGCCCACCTCTACCTGTACGACGGGACCGCAGACTTTTAACATTGTCGGTGTTAGTTATATGTGTGTGTGTGTGTGTGTGCGGATGGTGAATAAAAGTTTGTATTTGATTAAGGGATGTTTACCCATCAATTCACGGAATGGAGAGAGAGAGAGAGGGGAGGGGGGCACGAAATATAACCCTCATATAGGGGGGGGGGCTGTGTACGATGAAGTAGTAAAGGAAAGTCTAAATATATAAAAAAAAGGGGGAAGGGAGGGGCGGGGTAGTGTGAGGCAGGGAGTGTGAGGCAGGAAGTGTGAGGCAGGGAGAGAGAGTTAAACTGAATAGAGAAACAAACGGAAAAGGGGCAAAGAAAGAGAGAAATGAAAAAGAAAAACGAATCCATTGTAAGGTATTAGACTCTGTTTGTCCGACTTCTGTTTGATGGCGTCCTTTGAGTGGCGGGTAGCCTGTGAAGTGTTTGAAACAACAGTCTCGTTAGCCCCTTTACAGTTTGTGTCATACAAATATCTAAAGGTTGAACGAAGACTTTCTTCAGATATCTGTCCTCACCCGTGATTTCCTTTCATTTCCTTTCGTGTCTCGTGTCTCTCTCTCTCCTTACACGCTAACCCGATGAAAATATTGTTAAAATGTCAATAAATGGAGAACGTTCAATGCAAGCAGAGTCAAACCAATTCACAAACCATTTCACAAACCAATTCACAGTCTATGCAAGAATTGATGTGCGTTAGTGTGTTCGTGTGCGTGTGTGCGTATGTGTGCACATGTATTCGAGCGCATGCGCTGTTTACAGTAAAATGAGATGACAGAAAGACGGTAGGTCTTGTAAGTGCATTCATTTTTATTCGTTTACTTTCTTTCAAGACAGAGATGTTGATTAAGTCCCACAGAATTTTAGGTTTTAAATAAAATAACACAAACTCAGAGTCGTCCCTATCCGGATCCGCCCGTGGACAAGGAATAATCAAAACATACTCTTGTTTTGATTGTCTAAAGTACATTTTTTTTTTTTTTCCAAAGTATCAATGGGCGTTGTTTTATAATTGGAAACAAACTGAACTTATAATCAATAATGCTACTTCTGGATTTAAAAAAAATAGTAATATAAGTCAGAAGAGCGATTTCTGAGAACCATTAGGCGTTGTTTTTCACTTCAAATCAAAATGAACTACCATTTATCGATAATGAGCTTTCTGGGCAAGAACATTAAATTTATTAAAATTTAGAAGACGAGTTAAAAGATATATATATATATTTTAGTATTATACAAAGAAATAATTTTGAAGATGTTTTAAAGATGTTTTATTATTGATCTTTACCAGGCTGTCAAAGACAACATGAGCACAGATTGCAAATGTCACGGAGTTTCCGGATCCTGCACAGTCAAAACCTGCTGGACGACGCTTCCTCCATTCAGAAAAATCGGCGACGCCCTGAAAAAGCGCTACAAAAAAGCCAAGCTTGTGGCATCCTACGTAGGCGGCAGGTCCCGGCAGCCCATCTCACTCATTCTGAAACGTTCCAAAAGACCTCACCGGAAGCCCAGGCGAAGCCACCTGGTGTTTCTGATTCCTTCGCCTAACTATTGCGACTACGATGAGAGCGTTCGCTCTCTGGGCACCAAAGGCCGCTCCTGCAACCGGACTTCTAACGCCTCCGAAGGCTGCGACCTGATGTGCTGCGGAAGGGGATATAACACGCACCAGCACACGCGCAACTATAAGTGTTCCTGCAAGTTCCACTGGTGCTGTCATGTGCAGTGCGAAAATTGTAGTGAAAGAACCGAGCAATATACTTGCAAGTGAGAGCAATTGACATGGAAGTTGAAGCAATATACTTTCAATTGAGAGCTATCGACATGGAAGTTAAAGCAATATACTTGCAAGTGAGAGCAATTTACATGGAAGTTGAGGCAATATACTTTCAAGTGAGAGCAAATGGCATGTAGGTGAAAGCAACATAACTTTACAATGAAAATTTTACGTGAAAGCATTCATAGCTACTTAGCATATTGGTGATTTTCACGTTAAATTTTCGATTGTGAACAATGTCAGGTACACTAAATTTAAAGATCTTACGTTGCCAACTAAATATGAAAGAATACAGTTTAGAAATGGGATTTTACAGTGCTACAAAGTGCAGAAAAAATCTTATAGCTTCTAGAATGCATAGATAATCAACACTTTCTATCTTCTATGCGCCGGACATATCAGATAGCTCATTATTTAGGTCATACGCCGTAGATGAAACTCTGCACTATATAAAAATCTATGACTTTCAGCTTTGTCATTGATTTGAAAACTGAAGGGTTTTCAAACACAAACTATAAAAATCAACCACATTTATGTTGGATATTCTGAGAAATAATTGTCACTACAAATGGAAATTTTTAGCTGCAACGAAGTGTCACTTCACTTAATATCAGAAACAGTGCCAGCTCTCAGTTTGATGACACCCGCTAACCAACTCGCTTTATCACCGAGAATGATCTGCTACCTAAGTTTATGTTATTAGACAGTACTGCTCCTAAACGATTTCACCTCAGTCATAGTCATACACGGATAAGGTAGTATCAACTAGCCATTATCACGAACAGAAACCCACTGCATTGTGAAATCTGGACATTATGTAAAGAAAACTAAGAAGACTGCTACCCATTATTTCATTAGAAGTGGCATTGAAAGATTGGATGTGTCCGATTGATTGAATACTACCAATGTGTGATCTATTTATAACGCTGTGTTTGTATGTTTGATAAAATGTTTACCGTTTGATATACATACCGAACCTCACGTCAATGACAGTAAATAATTTTAGCTCACTACATAAGTCCTACTGTATATTATTTCTAGAGTTCAAAGCTAATACATTAATACCATGTACAGTTCATTTGGCACCATATCGCAACTCCAGGTTATTTTGAATATAAGTATATAATAATATGCAAATTACTTTTATTGCATGTAAGCATACTTTGACCTTTTCATGCTTAACATTTTATTGTATACTGAAAATAAGAATTGACTATATATCTATCCGTATTTTTTTAAAAGGGTGCATGCATTTAAAACAGTAATTTCCCAAAGCTTGCATTATAAAATGACATAAGTGCACCCATCATTAGCAGATCCAGAACGTTTGAGGGGGGGGGGCCTGGATCCGCCAGTGTCACACATCCCCAAGGGCCCAAAGTAATGAACGAGTACAACGCAATGTTAAGGTCTCTGTTGTACTCGGGCAATGACCTGGCTGCGCATCTTTTGAGTCTTCTTCTGTATATATTGTAACCTTCTCCTTGGCCAGTGTCGCGTGGATAGTGGCTGAGAAAATGTTTTATTTATTATTCTAATTTATGTGCAACATTAATTATTTTTTAAAAAATGAAATGAACGAATTAGGGAGTATTGAGTGACAGATTACACAGCTGAAAACCCAAAGACCTAGTTCGAATCTTTACTCATCTTAGACCTCACAATTTAAACAAAAATATCGCCGCAAATAGACATAAAAGGATTTTCTATAGTAGATATTTTGTAATCCACTTTTAATACAGCCACGACCATCAGTTCATATTTTGTTAGCTCAATGATTGTTTTTTTGACCAGTGTGTTATGGTCTAATCACACTTGGGAACGCATGGGGAAAGGAAGAGAAGGATTCCGTGCTACCTTTAGGCGCTCAGCAAATAGAACTCATCTTGAATCGGGATTTGAACTCGACACTATATTTGGGTAGCCAGTTAGCCACAGATCCCTCTCTTTGGATAGCCACTTAGCCACAGATTCCTCTATTTGGGTAGCCAGTTAGCCACATATCCCTCTATTTTGGGTAGCTACTTAACCACAGATCCCACTATTTGGGTAGCCAGTTAGCCACATATCCCTCTATTTGGGTAGGCAGTTAGCCACATATCCCTCTATTTGGGTACCCAGTTAGCCACATATCCCTCTATTTGGGTAGCCACTTAGCCACAGATCCCTCTATTTGGATAGCCACTTAGCCACAGATTCCTCTATTTGGGTAGCCAGTTAGCCACATATCCCTCTATTTGGGTAGCCACTTAGCCACAGATCCCTCTATTTGGGTAGCCACTTAGCCACAGATCCCTCTATTTGGGTAGCCACTTAGCCACAGATCCTTCTATTTTGGTAGCCAGTTAGCCACATATCCCTCTATTTGGGTACCCACTTAGCCACAGATTCCTCTATTTGGGTAGCCACTTAGCCACAGATCCCTCTATTTGGATAGCCACTTAGCCACAGATCCCTCTATTTGGATAGCCACTTAGCCAAATATCCCTCTTTTTGGGTAGCCACTTAGGCACAGATCCCTCTCTTTGGGTAGCCACTTAGCCACAGATCCCTCTATTTGGGTAGCCACTTAGCCACAGATCCCTCTATTTGGGTAGCCACTTAGCCACAGATCCCTCTATTTGGGTAGCCACTTAGCCACAGATCCCTCTATTTGGATAGCCACTTAGCCACATATCTCTCTATTTGGGTAGCCACTTAGCCACAGATCCCTCTATTTGGGTAGCCACTTAGGCACAGATCCCTCTATTTGGGTAGCCACTTAGACACAGATTCCTCTATTTGGGTAGCCACTTAGCCACAGATCCCTCTATTTGACGTTATCAAACACGGCCAAAGTTATGTCGATACAATAGATATCCATTAAGTTGTGCTGACACATGTCTGGCAGATGTCAGTTCAGTGCCAGTTAAGTCAGACAACTTGATCACGGATATCACACCTTTCTTTGTTACAAAGCAACTTTCGTTGTGTATTTACTGCATAATGTCTATCAGTCAATCTGGTCAAATGTTTGTACACATTATTTCTCCCACATCCAGTCTAGGATTTAGCTCAAATTTTGCATACTTATTTCTTTTACCTGACAAAACAAGAATCAATTATTTAAAAAAGGTAATTAACTGTTGGTAATTAATTATTTTTTTTCGGTATCTCGAACAAGGGAAAGAACTTGAACTTGACTAATGTGGTGGTATAAGCTGAATTAGTCCTCTTTATACTTTGCAGAGAGAAAAGTTTAAAACTAACAAAAAAAAAACAACTTTTTTTTTCATAAGCACTTTCCTGGCACTGTGGTTAATGTGAGGGTGATCAGGCTTTAGCCCTCGTGTTTGAATTCAGGTCATTTACATTTTTTTAAATAAATGCATTTAAAAAGCGATCATCCTAATACCCCTTTTTTCTTCCCCACCCCTTTCAATTTTCCAGACACGTGATAGGATCATAGTGCATTGAGAAAGCTAAAATCTTGAAATTATGCTAAGCAAAACAATTGGTAAAAATATCTGTAATCGCACAGAATTATTATTGTTAGCTTGCATGACTGATCCAAACTAACTAACACTTTATAAAAGATTGTCTGTATGTTTTTCTTGTTCCAGTTACATGTAAAAAGGAAATACATTTCTTAGACATGTCAACTTTAGCTTGGCGCTACAAACACTTATAAAGCTTTAGAGGGACCCGAAACCATTTTGTCATACAACTGAATCAATGTCTAACCAATTCAAAAGGTCTAGTCTTCAGCTCTGGTACTATTCTAAATTGGTCTTTGAATACTTGTAAATTTACTTACTGAGCCTAATCATATGTGATTTCTTTTCTAGGTAGTATTTGAATGATTCTTGTGTTTGAGTCCATGTATGTGTCGTAGCATTATGTGTATGTACTGACAAAAATTTGTATGTAATGATAATACTATATTATTACTGGTTTAAAATATCTTTGCAAATGAAAATACTTTCGAATTAGACCACACAAGTATGACTATACTGGTAATACCATTGTAATAAAACATATACTATAATTGTGTCATTCTAATGCTGAATTCCTTTTATTTCTTTCAATCAGGGAGCATGAATTCTGTTTAGTTTTGTTTTAAGATTTTTAATTCGATTATGTTAATAATAATAGTTATAATTTAATCACAATAGCAATAGATTCACAATAGCGATAGATTCACAATAAATATACCTAATTAATAACAATACATTCATAATAATAATGCATAAGGATTAATCTAGCAGCCCAGGAAACTGAAGTTTTACTTCTCTTTTCCGAATACCTAACTTTTTATTTCACGGTCTTTTTAAATGTTTTACTAATTCTCTCTCTCTCACACTCACAGTCTTTCTTACACACACACTCTCTCTCTCTCACGCACACTCTCTCTCACACACACACACACAATCTCTCTCTCTCACTCTCTCTCTCGCTCTCTCTTACACACACAATCTCTCTCTCTCTCTCACTCTCTCTCTCTCTCGCTCTCTCTTACACTCACAATCTCTCTCTCTCTTAGTCTCTCTTAATCTCCCATCTTTAAAAAAAAGGAAGGAAGGGTTAAAAAAAAAAAGGTTTCTCGTGTAGTGAGACAGAATTGACCTCTAATCACCAGTTAATAACCTTCCACTTCGCTAGTAAATCCCTACAAAGAGCCTGAACTTGGCCTAGTAATTCCCCCCAGCGTCAATGAGAGCTCCATTACTTGGCAATCTTTGTTCTCGATCCTACAAGTCTAGTGATCACATTGAATTTGATCTTTTCAAGAGAAACGAATATTGAAGGGAGGGACAGAGAAGGGGAGGAAATGGAGACACCTTTGGGCGAGTCTCACACCTTAGTTCTGCATTGCAGACAAAACTCTTCTCCATAAAAGGTGCCGTAGCACAGTTATTGTCATGTACACAATTTATTCCAGTACATTAAAATATTATTAATGTACACAAATATTACCTATGTACATCAAAAACACTCCTGTATACAAGCATTACTCAAGTTCACCAATGTTACCCATGTACACAAATATTCCTCCTGTACACAAGCTTTACCCTTTCATCGAAATGTAACCACTGTATACCAATATTACCCATGTACACAAATATTACCCATGTACACAAATATTACCCATGTATACCAATCTTACTTTTGTACAGAAATATTACCCATGTATATCAATATTAGAAAAAGACATTAACCAACCAGTCGATGATCTCTGGAATTTCATTAAAAACCATTTTAAAAGCATTATAGACAATCATATACTAACTAAATATACATGGAACAAAATAAATAAATGCTGGTTTAATAATAGACTAAAGAAGCTTTGTAAACAGAAGGAAAACCAATATAGAAAATTTAAAGAAACTAAGGCAGAAAGAGTTTACAAAAAGTATATACAAATTAAACACCTAACCCAAAATGTAAGCAGACAGCTGCAGAGTGAATACATAAGCAATGTAATATCTAAAGATAACAACAAATACCTATGGTCATACATTAAGTCTAAGAAAATGGAAACAACAGGCATAGCGCCATTAAAAGATGAACATAACATAATACATAATGATAATGAAACTAAAGCAAACATCCTTAACAAATACTTTCATCAGCATTCTCAGCCCCAGGAGACAAAGACATATTACTGAATTTGAACCAAGTAGACAACATAGAAGATATAGTAGTACAAGTAAATGGAATCAAAAAACTATTAGCCAACACCAAACCACATAAAGCGTCTGGACCTGATGGTATTCCAGCTAGATTACTCAAAGAACTAAGCAATGAGCTAGCCCCAGTGTTCAAAATACTCTTTCAGGCATCGCTTAACCAGGGCAGAGTACCAAAGGACTGGAAAGAAGCTAATGCCCCTATTTAAAAAAGGAGAAAAATCTGACCCAGGAAACTACAGACCAGTATCACTTACCAGCATCACATGTAAAATCCTAGAACACATAATATGTAGCAACATCCTAAACCACTTAGACAAACATATTGTCCTCATCCCATACCAACATGGCTTTAGGAATTATAGATCATGTGAAACACAACTAATAGGACTAATTGATGACTTTTCAAAAGATTTAGATAATAGTGAACAAATAGATGCTATATTACTAGATTTTTCCAAGGCTTTTGACAAAGTTCACCACCATAGTTTGCCTTAAAAAATTAAAATATTTTGGCATTAATGGTCCATTGCAGTGATGCCCAAATTACGGCCCGAGGGCCACATCCGGCCCGCGACGTGGTTCTATCCGGCCCGCGGAAACTTCAGAACAAAGTATAGAACCCTTTCCCCTTTTCATAAAAAAGGGGTTGAAAATGCATCTTTTCCTACTTTAGGGCCCTCACTATTAATCTTTAACACTTGTGCGTTTCTGTAATGGAACTCTGAATGTAGAATCTAGCAGGAGAAGTGAACGGATCTTTATTTTTTGTGGAACATGATAATTAGCCAACATATTTAATTTGTAAAGAAAGTCTGGTTGTTTAAAGAAAAAGCATATATAAAGGCCTTAGAACACAAATATGACGGCATTCTTGACTTGAGTCGCAAATAAAAGATTGTTAAACTACGCATAGAGATTAGAGGATTGATGAGAATATAAAGTAAAAAAAAGTAAAGTTCCCCTTTCAGACCTTGTGAGAATATTTACACACACAAATAATAATATTAAAAAATACGTCGGTGGTAAAGCTAGCTACAATGTTTCTCACTATGTCTCATCAATTAATGTAAGTTCCTAATGAAATAGTTTTAGGCCGCTTTCATTTCGATTTGGAACCTTTCGGTCTTGTGGCACGCGTTGGAAATGAAAATGGCTCGCAGGACGAATTGGGTTGGGCATCACTGGTCCATTGCATCAGTGGATTAAAGATTTTCTGATATGGAGAGAACAAACTATAATAATAAATGATAACAGCACAACTATTCTTAATTTACATAAATGATTTACCAAATTGCATTACCCCAGGAACAAAAGTCAGATTATTTGCAGACGATTGCATAATATATAAAACAATAAAACAATAAAAACAACACAAGACACAGATATTTTACAAAGAGAATTAGATGAATTACAGAAATGGGAATCATATTGGATCATGTCTTTCCACCCAGAAAAATGTCAGTTGTTAAGAGTAACAAAAAAACTAAAACAAATTAATTCCACTTATCTTATTCATGGCAAACCAGTAATATAGACTAAAAACGCAAAATACCTAGGCGTTATAATAAATGAAAAACTGTCATGGAATCCCCATATTGATGAAACTATCAAAATATCAAACAAAGCATTAGGATTTATTAAAAGAAATTTCTATAAATCAAATAAGAATATAAAACTAAAATGTTATTTAACTTTGGTTAGGCCAAAAATAGAATATGCATCTTCTGTTTGGGACCCCTCAACTCAAGATAACATTAAGAAACTGGAACAGACACAAAATAGAGCAGTGAGATTCATAACAAACGAATATTCACACTTAACCAGAGTAACACCTTTAGTAAAATCACTAAATTTAGAAAGCCTTCAGGACAGAAGACTCAAAAGTAAAGTAGCAATTATACATAAAACACTGAACCATAATCTTCAAATACAAAAACAAAATTTAATAAAATACTCTGACAGTACAAATACTCCTTCTTTTCTAGTACTATTAGAGCATGGAATGGGTTGCCTGAGCTAGCCAGGAAAACCAGTGACTTGGCAGAATTTAAGTCATTGGTTAATATGCATGACTAAATGCATGACGCGTAGGACGTAATCATCTTTTTTTTTGAAGTAACGTCTGTATTATATAAGATAAGATAATGTTCCTCCTGTACACGAATATTACCCATGTACACCAATATTAGGTTCTGTGGTGCCTTTGTAAGAAACTTTGTAGTGCGGCGTGGTGCCTCAATGCTCCCGTACAGCTCTAGTTATCCCAAAGAAACATCTCCCAGCTGCTCACGTAGATGAGGATGATCTTGCAAGACGTGCACCACCGACTGACACACCCCAATGTCTACAACGGGATAAAACTTTGTCTGGAACCGGGTAAAGTATGCACTTGTGGGACACTGTCCAGTTCTGCACTTCTCTATTATTGTTTGTTCCGACCTTTCAAGCCTCCACCAAGAATCGTCTCTGTTGGTGAGGCGCATATGTTGCAGATAACCTTAGCTTTATCAGATTCGTCCCAGGATTTAAACCACCTGTCATGAACTCACTCTCTTATGATAGTCGTAGCCTGTTGAAAAGTACTTGGTGGCCACGAAAGTGGGCAGGGCCAGCGATCTTTCTCGAGCTCAAGCATCAGACTCCTCATTGCCTCCCCCCCCCCCCCCACGACGCAGCGCGTAGGGGACCACTGAATGAAGACCGAAGCTCCAATAAATCGGCGGATGTATTCTGCGGCGCCGCGTGCCTAGCCACCGGCAGACTCGTTAATCTAGTGTCCCAGTGATCATGCTGGTCAGCCCATCACGGTTGTCTAGACTTCTGTGCGTGAAATCGTTCATTGATTGTGACGCTTGACTGGATCCAGCATCTGAATTTCTATGGCAACGCACGCAAACTTTACTGAGCTTTACGGGATATTTCGTATGTGTATATATGCAAACATAAAAGAGAAACATAAGTTTGATAAGAAATAATAATAATAACTGATTTCAGACAGATGTCAGAGTCCATGAATAATTTTTTTCTCACAAGTTTAAAATTGCAATGGCAAAACAACATTGTTTGCTGTCAGTCTAGAGTTGTGGCGATAGAAAATATCTGAAAAAAAAAAGGATTTTGAAGACATAAACTCTTAAATTATTTATACAAATAGCAAAAGCAAAACAATACAGGGAGTTTGTGTTTTAAAAAAAACACTAATATATTTTCTCATATATACATTTATAGTAAACATTTGTTTACCTATAAAATACCATGATTTCTAATAAACATCCCCTTAAACGCACATAAAAGACAGTTTTGGTAACTTTTGACTTTTTCATGCACTTTTACTCTGAACTATATATGACTGCCTGGTCGTGTGGCATTGTCTCCAGATATGTGGTCTCATAAGTCCTGGGTTCAAACCCCTCCGGCCGCAATCCCCCAACATCATTTTTGTGTAAGGATGTTCTCATCATTTTTTTTTTTGAGGGAACATTCAAAACATCTAAGACATACAAACTAGAATAGGTCAGATTTCTACCTGGGCCCATGCTATAAACATGTAAGACACAAACTAGAATAGGTCAGATTTCTACCTGGGCCCATGCTATAAACATGTAAGACACAAACTAGAATAGGTCAGATTTCTACCTGGGCCCATGCTATAAACATGTTTCCGCCACCCCTATAAACTATACGCGAGGTTGTGCGAAACGCACAGATTGACAGTCATGAGTTTCTCCTAATTTGTTTTAATTGGAGGTACTAAAAATTAAACCAACTCATTTTTGTTTCCACTAAATAGTGCATCCATTTGGTTTCTATCGTTGTTTTAGTTTGATTTGAACAATGTTATAATCCTAACTCATGTTATAATGTTAGTGATTTAACAATGTCAGGGAGAGGTATGGCGAGAATGAATGTTAGTTTGATATTTTGGTATGATTGTTATATCCCCTTGTTATGAATGCGAAGTGTTGCACGTGTTGTGAACTGAGTGATTAAGTCTTCGTTGAATGTGCGAGAGAATGTGTTAAGTCAGTAAGGTCTTGCTCCCGGTCCAGGAAGGTTGGACGTTTACTTCCTGGACTGGTATTTATGCATTTATTTATTTATAAGTTGATGGACTGGTGTTTTGTGTATTTCATAAGAGTGATATAATTGTGTGATTTATTAAGTATTAAAGTATTATCGATATTCGTGATATATAAGGAGTTAGAGTTGATGTATATTAAGTGTTCGTATTTGAGTTAAGTAAGTATTGAATTATAATTGAGTAACCAAGAAAGTACCAAGCAAGTATTATTTAATATTCAAGAAACCCCTAGTGAGCCACAGGAACCAAGTCAAGAAACAATAACAAGAGACAAGCAGCAGCATCTATATATAATGTTATGACTTTGCCATGCGCACCGCCATCCAAGATAGTGCAGAAAGAAGGTGCGCACTATCTGTGCCTAAACAAGTCGGATGTTAACATGCGAGAGAGAGAACGATTTCCGCCCAAGTAGAGAGCCAATATGGAGTTGCTGTACTCAAGGCAGATGCCCTTTGTGTTTGTCATGTCTCTATGTAAATGAACGTCTATGTCCTCGTTGAGTTGCCTCACTTCAGTTATTACAATAATATAGAACCCTGACATCTGGGGGCTCGTCCGGGATAGGTATCGTTGTACCTGTTACCTATCATTCGTCGTTTTCGATCAGCCAAACAAGATACTACCTTGACATATTTGAGTGCATTTAAGACAATCTGTATTATTTAACACCAGTGTATTAACCAGTGTACTATTTTAGCCAGTATTATTATTGACATCTGGAGGCATCGTGCGGGCAGGTACCGTGTCAGTTGTACCTATTTTTTCGTCCCCTTGAAGAAGTCTTTGAACTAGCCAGAGCATGCAATTTTTTTTTGTTCACTGGTTGACCTCTACACACGAGTGTGACTGTTACACACGGAAGTTATTGTGTTATCAAAGTCAGTAATATCTTCAAGGAAGAATCTCAATCACTTTGTTATTTAACGTCGGTTACATCCACGTAGACCTCCGCCTCCTAGAGATGTGGAGATAGCATTAGGTGGAATCAACTCTATAAAAAATGACAGACCATTCAAGGAAACAAATTAACATTTCTACTAGAACCGTAATTGTTTAACCTAATTCGTCATATGTCATTGACTAATTTGGACTTGCAGCTACTTCTTGTATACCGAGGTCATTGCGTCACTCACCATTTAAAGAGGAATCACCATTGAAAGAGGAATCACCATTTAAAGAGGAATCACCATTGAAAGAGGAATCACCATTTAAAGAGGAATCACCATTTAAAGAGGAATCACCATTTAAAGAGACACTACTACTACTACTACTCGCTTACTATTGGATTATTGGATTTTCAGACATCACCATTTAAAGAGACATCACCATTTAAAGAGGAATAACCATTTAAAGAGACATCACCATTTAAAGAGGAATAACCATTTAAAGAGACATCACCATTTAAAGAGACATCACCATTTAAAGAGACATCACCATTTAAAGAGACATCGCCATTTAAAGAGACACTACTACTACTACTACTACTCGCTTACTATTGGATTATTGGATTTAGTTACATCACCATTTAAAGAGGAATTACCATTTAAGGAGGAATCGCCATTTAAAGGGACATCACCATTTAGAGAGACATCACCATTTAAAAAGACATCACCATTTAAAGAGACACTATTACTACTACTACTCACTTACTATTGGATTATTCTACATGAATGCAAGTACTCAAGTAATCGTGAATTATCTACTTTTGTAACATTGATGTTGGATTTAACTGGACTTTAGCGCATCGACGCCCCTTGGTCATCATTGAACGTAAAGCAAATAGCAAGTGCCGGCATCACTGTGTCTAACCTATGGGACTACTAGATCACTGTGTCTAACCTATGGGACTACTAGATCACTGTGTCTAACCTATGGGACTACTTGATCACTGTGTCTAACCTATGGGACTACTTGATCACTGTGTCTAACCTATGGGACTACTAGATCACTGTGTCTAACCTATGGGACTACTAGATCACTGTGTCTAACCTATGGGACTACTAGATCAATGTGTCTTACCTATGGGACTACTAGATCAATGTGTCTAACCTATGGGTCTGACTTGATCACTGTGTCTAACCTATGGGACTACTAGATCACTGTGTCTAACCTATGGGACTACTAGATCACTGTGTCTAACCTATGGGACTACTAGATCACTGTGTCTAACCTATGGGACTACTAGATCACTGTGTCTAACCTATGGGACTACTAGATCACTGTGTCTAACCTATGGGACTACTAGATCACTGTGTCTAACCTATGGGACTACTAGATCACTGTGTCTAACCTATGGGACTACTAGATCACTGTGTCATACCTATGGGTTTTACTTGATCACTGTGTCTAACCTATGGGACTAATAGATCACTGTGTCTAACCTATGGGACTACTAGATAAATGTGTCTTACCTATGGGACTGACTTGATTATTTGTATATCTGGTATCTTTTTGGATTATTATTGTATCACCCGACTAGATAATCTTTTTTTTTTGTATGCTTCCATTATTATTACTATTAGTATTATATCAATGTTTAAATAATTTTGTTTTGTATTTGTTTCCTACTCTAAATCTGCTGTGAGTCATAAAGCGTTCACAAGGAGGCCGAACAGCGACCTGACACTCCAGAAGTTCTACATTCTTAAAGTAGCACCGTAGTGTCGAAAGAGTTGTCATTTCTTTCCTGACATCAGACACAGATAAGTTGAGCTTTCTTTTGTCTGTTGTATCGGGCATTGAGGGTCGAGTGTACATTGCCTTGTCAGTAGTGGAGATAAAGGGTGACATTATTATTTTGTTGATCCTTTTTATAATTTATTGTCTTATGTAAATTGAACAATGTTACTTGTTAACTTAACCTTTATAAATTAATTTTAGATTATTCAGTAATATTTATTATTTGTGATTACCATGGACGAGTTTAAATCTAGGTCAATTGAGGTATTAATAGAACAGGCCCACATGTTTGGAATTGAGGGTGATGAATTACGAGAGTTTGTTTTGAACCAACAAAAACTAGATCTAGAAAGATTAAAATTAGAATTAGAAAGAAAGGCAATAGAAGTGGTAAAGTTGAAAATGGAATTGGAAGTAAAACTGTCATTACAGGGAGATGTGAACTATAAAAAAGAAATTGAAAATGACATATTAACTAATGAGGAACAAAATAACTGTCAGGATATTGTTAATAATATAATTGGGATAGAAGATAATGAAGAAATTGAAAATGTCTTAACAAGTAAGGAACTAAATGATTGTAATTATACTGTTTATGATATTAATGAGATAGACATTGGAGAAGTAATAGAAAATGTCATAAGTACTGAGGAACTTATTGATAAGGAACTTATTGATTGTCAGTTTATTGACAATAATATTATTCATGTTCTGAGGCCGTTTCACAGAATACACAAACCATTAAAGAGATTAAATCTAACAAAAGGAGTTTATCAAGTTGTTGGTGGGGGTAAAGTTAAAGCAGACCCCAATAGGCTACAAATGTTTTTGTACCTAAAACTTCCAAGAAAAAGAATAAAGAAATCTTGACGTAGTGTTTCCTCTCTCCCTGTTGCTGAGAAGGGGATGTCCACGAGGGTCAGCCTGAATTCCCCCTCTCCCTGTTGCTGAGAAGGGGATGTCCACGAGGGTCAGCCTGAATTCCCCCTCTCCCTGTTGCTGAGAAGGGGATGTCCACGAGGGTCAGCTGAATTCCCGAGTGCGACTTGGCAATAGAGAAAATTCAGCAGTGTCTGTCTTCATGTATTTTAATTATTTTTTTGTATTAAATCATAATAGTTATTGTATTTATCTAAACAGTACATTCGAAATAGCTTGCTGTGTGTTGCACCAAGTAGATGGCTTTCTTCCGGTAAAGTGCAGAGAGCTGATACATAGAGAGTAGCATTACTTCATTAGTAGCGTGAGTGACCAACGCCTAGACAGATACCTCTGATACCCAGGAGGATGCACAATCCAGTTTGACCACAGACCACTGTCTACTAGCTGATACACTTTCAAGACTAACCTAGCAACTTAGCATAGTTGTAATTGATAGAATTCATCCTTTTTTTTTCCCAATACAATGTCAAACGTGGTTTTAACTATTAGAGATGGTATCTTGTCGTATATTATTGCTATACATAGGAGTTGATCTTTTCTTGTATGTTTGCTGTTTTACATATTAAATATTAACGTGGGAAAGACTATGCCTGCCAACTTCAAATTGTACTTTAACTCTCCATGCCACTATTTTTTTTTCTCATTTATTCTTTTCTCTCTTTCCCTTTGTTGTAAATAGTGTCATATAAGTGATAGCCTTAGCTGGACATATTTCTTTTGTTAGGTTAATAAGGGCTATTTCACTTTAATGTACATTATATACATTTGTGTGTAGATATATATGTTTATATATATATGTATATAAGTATGTGTATGACACAGTGTGTGTATGTATGTATATTTATGTATATATTTGAATGTTATCTAATAAGTCATATCGTGAGAGGGGGGATGTCAGGGAGAGGTATGGCGAGAATGAATGTTAGTTTGATATTTTGGTATAATTGTTATATCCCCTTGTTATGAATGCGAAGTGTTGCACGTGTTGTGAACTGAGTGATTAAGTCTTCGTTGAATGTGCGAGAGAGTGTGTTAGGTCAGTAAGGTCTTGCTCCCGGTCCAGGAAGGTTGGACGTTTACTTCCTGGACTGGTATTTATGCATTTATATATTCAAAAGTTGATGGACTGGTGTTTTGTGTATTTCATAAGAGTGATATAATTGTGTACTTTATTAAGTATTAAAGTATTATCGATATTCGTGATATATAAGGAGTTAGAGTTGATGTATATTAAGTGTTCGTATTTGAGTTAAGTAAGTATTGAATTATAGTTGAGTAACCAAGAAAGTACCAAGTAAGTATTATTTAATATTCAAGAAACCCCTAGTGAGCCACAGAAACCAAGTCAAGAAACACAATAACAAGAGACAAGCAGCAGCATCTATATATAATATAGAACCCTGACAAACAATACTTACAAACCAAGTTTAAATAGCCAAACTAATGGACATCAAATATCTAAGAGAAGTCGCAGGGGGGGGCCACACGCTAGTGTCAACCTCACATCTTTAAAACAGAGCCTATCAATAAAGAAAGGCGATGAAAGACACCCCTAGGAAATGTGCTCCCCATTGTAGCTGTTCGCACGATAGAGGGCGTAGTTCCGGATGGCTGCCTGGTCGTGCGGTTTGCGCGCTGGACTGTCGTTCGGATTTATCGACGGTCGAGGGTTCAAACCCTGCCCGCTCCCATCCCCCGTCGTTCTGCGGGAGGTTTGGACTAGGAAGTAAACTATCTTCAACTCTGAAGGAACATCCGAAACATGTAAAACAAACAAACAAACAAACATCTCTTGTTCAATACATGAATAATACGTTAGGCACAAACAAACATACAGAACATCGATATGTATCATTCTTGTTTAAAGCAATAATTATGTAAAGTGACCAAAATAGTTTGCGCCAAAACGTCCCTTGCGCCCAAACCTCTGTACCAAAACGTCCAGGTTCGCTATAAAAAATAGCAGGAAAACACATGAGCCGTGTTCTAGTTGCTCAACGCCTTATTTCATGTTTGTCCGTTGATTTCATAAATATTTTCTTTTCCCTTTGGTTACAGCGCCATCTAAGCCAATGTTCTTGTTCTCATCTGTAAGCTGACGTTAAAGTCCACGCCTTCAGTTGAACAAGTTTAACTTAAAAGTCCACGCCTTCAGTTGAACAAGTTTAACTTAAAAGTCCACGGTTTCAGTTGAACAAATTTAACTTACAACGCTTTTCAATAAAAAAAAAAAACGGGCGTGCGTGGGGGCGTAAGTAAAGTTCCCTTTCTGGCCTTGCGATCTATAGGGCAGATGATGTTTCAATGGTGTCATGTGGCCAGCACAACTACCTACCACTTTTACTTTCCTAGCTAATGTGAGGTAGCCATTAGAGTTGGGCGTCCTAAGCATCCCGACTTTCAAAATCTCATCGAGATTCAAACCCGATAACCCAATAGCCAAACGATTTAACACTCAGCCACCGTGCCCCCGTTTGGAGGGGTAAAGAAGGGTAGGGGAGATTTAAAATCAAATTCCCTTTTAAAAACTTCAAGATGAGTTCAAATGACAAGAAAGACCTCGTCAACACTTCCTTGAGCCTGGTAGTTTGGCTAGCTAAGAGAAGTCGCAGGGGGGGGGCCACACGCTAGTGTCAACCTCACATCTTTAAAACAGAGCCTATCAATAAAGAAAGGCGATGAAAAACACCCCTAGGAAATGGGTTCCCCATTGAAGCTGTTCGCACGATAGAGGGCGTCGTTCCGGAAATTTCACAGGCACTGTTAAAAAAAAAAGGTCGTAGCATGGATAAAAGTGACACGGTTCTGCCGGAAGTACGTCACTCACAGCAGACGAGAAAATTCATTATGGAAGCAGTTGAGCTTTTACTAGCAAAGGTGAACCATAGAATAGAAAACCTATATGTTCCGACACTGGACATGTATTTTAAGAGGTCAGCATTTAGAGACTAGATGAAACATTTTTGTTTTACAAATAAAAAACGATTATTAAAACAGAAAATAATTTTCCTTTAATCAATTTTTAAAAGAGGTGATGAGTATAATTATAAAAACAAGATAGTTTGGAACAATGTGTATTGCTTGATTCTAGTTGCTTGGCGATTTTTGCTACAGAGTTAAAAAAAAATATAATTAAATATGGAAACAAAATTGTATTTTTTTTTTCCGAACCGTGTCTTAATACTATTTTATCAAGCATGCGCTGCTCCTAGGCGAGACTAGTTGTTATATAACACTGACTTGCAACTTGACAACCTGTAGGCATTTTTGTATACCTCTAGCTCGTTGCCTCGTGCAGACCTGTTGCTGCAGGTCAGTGTTCAGGCCTTCTCTAACGAGTGGTCTTAGCTCCGGACCTGTCTCCTTCGTGACCATCTTGTCTCCTTCGTTACCATCTTGTCTCCTAAGTGACCATCTTGTCTCCTTCGTGACCATCTTGTCTCCTTAGTGACCATCTTGTCTCCTTCGTGACCATCTTGTCTCCTTAGTGACCATCTTGTCTCCTTCGTGATCATCTTGTCTCCTTCGTGACCATCTTGTCTCCTTCGTGACCATCTTGTCTCCTTCGTGACCATCTTGTCTCCTTCGTGACCATCTTGGTATCGGGAGCAAGTTTGCTTGTTAAATTGGGGTGCTCAACAAACAAAATCGACACGATCATAAAAATAAACAATATCATAGGGATTCGAGACCCTATTTCCTCGGATATACAAGTTTTTTTAAAATTCATTTTTAAAGGCAAAAGAAAGTGTCGCCTCTTCCTTCAATCTTCCCCCAACTTTGTCCATTCTGTTATCTAGGTCAGGCACGTCAACTTTAAATGTTGACGTTTATTTTCCTATTTGTTGCCTGCCGCCTGCTCGGTCCTGAAGGGGAAGGGCGGTCGTTAAATGCGCGAGTTTTCACAGATTCGCAGAAGGCAATCAGTGCGTTTCATAGAATATAGGGACTCAAAGTCAGAGAGAGAAAGAAAGAGAGAGAAAGAGAGAGAGAAAGAGAGAGAGAGAGAAAGAGAGAGAAAAAGAGAGAGAGAAAGAGAGAGAGAAAGAGAGAGAGAGAGAAAGAGAGAGAAAAAGAGAGAGAAAGAAAGAGGGAGAAAGAGAAAAAAAAAGAGAAAGAGAGAGAGGGAAAGAGAGAGAGAAAGAGAGAAACAGAGAGTGAGAGAGAAAGAGAGAATAGAATGATAAACACGATATCAAATGAGTGTCTATACTGCTTCGTTTATAAGTTGTCAGAATGTCATTCTAGATTAAAAGACACTTGGACAATGATACCTTAAATTGCGGAACGTATTAAAATCTATTAGGAAAACCTGCAGACGATTGCTGGCTTCGCGATCCTTCAGTTAGTAAATGCACAAAGAAAATCTCCTTCGGAAAGGAATGAGACACTTGATAAATAGACAATTCAAGTTCTTGTTTCTTGTCTGCTCATTAGGCAAGAAACTGATTGGGCAACGTGACATGAATTGACCCGTGTCTCTCTTGGCACGCTCTAACGTGTGATTTCTGAGTGGAGGGTGTCATCGTGTCTATCACAGCGGTGAAAGTAATGCTACAATAAGAACATAATCTCATATCAATTGATCATACAAAAAAAAAAGCAACTTAATGTGAATGTTGATTTGGTTAGACAGTCTGAACACTGATAATAATAATAATAATTGTATTTATAAAGCGCTGTTAACAAACAAAATGTAGGCTCAATGCGCTGTAATAACATTACAAACACAAACACAAGAGCTAACATGACAGTTAATCTAAAAAAGTTTTAAGCAGATAGGTCTAAATGTTCTTCTTAAAAGTGGTGTAGCATGTTGTCTGTCTGAGATCAATGGGGAGTGAGTTCCAAACCTTAGGTCCGTGAACTGAAAAAGCTCGCAGACCGTAGCTTTTGAGGGAGAAACGTGGCACTACTAAAAGCGTTGAGTCCATTGAGCGCAGGGCTTTCTGGGGGACATATGGAGTAATCAGTTCGCTAAGGTACAAGGGCATCTCGTTATATATACACTGATGACAAAGTGTAGCGACCTTGTAATCGATTTTCGCTCTCACGGGAAGCCAATGGAGCGTGCGCAAGAGCGTAGTAGCAGAATCTTGTCTAGTTTTGTCAAAGGACTGATCCACGAACAAAGTGTTCAACCATTGATTTCTAACTCCAATATCAATCCTTGAATATCTGACTTCAATATCCTGTCACAAACACTCAATAACTCAGCGCTATCACTTCATACAACAATAGTCACTATCACGTTACTATTGTTCCACTGATATCATTTCACTATCACTTTACTATTGTTCCACTGATATCATTTCACTATCACTTTACTATTGTTCCAATGATATCATTTCACTATCACTTTACTATTGTTCCAATGATATCAGTTCACTATTCCTTCACTCTTCTTATCACTTCATCATTCCTCCACACTTCACTTTTCAATATCGCTTCACTACCACCTCTATAGCACATGACTATCATTCCAGGCTTTCCTATAACTACACTATCACTAAGTCACTTATCACTTAGTCACTTATCACTTAGTCACTTATCACTTAGTCACTTATCACTTAGTCACTTATCGCTTAGTCACTTATCACTTAGTCATCTCTCCACGAGTTCTTTACTATCGCTTCATTATCATTTCACACTTTAATATCATTTCACCATATTTCCACTATCGCTTCACACTTCACTATTATGCCACTATTACAATCTTTTACCCTTTCACAATCATTTCACTATTACTTCACCATCACTGCAATAGAACTTCAACAATTAGGCACTATCGCTTCACTACTAATTTACTATCACTTCACTTTCACAACACTTTCACTGCACTGTTGCTGCACCGTCGCTTCACTATGGCTATGTAATTACTTATCATTTCACTATGAGTTCACTATTACTTATTTATCATTTCAATATTACTCCTTTATCATTTCACTATTACTGCTTTACCATTTCACTATTACTTATTTTCATTTCACTATTACTTATTTACAGGGCCGCCGCTACCTATTATGCAATGTGTGCATTGCACGCAGGCGGCCGAATTTAATGAGCGGCAAAATCATTATTTCCACGTTTCCTTTGTTTTTAAATTTAGTGAAATAAAAAAAAAATATTTTTATAAATTTCAATTATTTCATTATCCTTTTCAAACGTAACCAAAGAAAAAAACAAGGAAACGATATTTGTATATAAGAAATTACTTTGAAAACTTTGGAACAACTCAAATAGAGCAACATAAAAATGATCTCGCCCATTAGACTAAGACTCCTTAATTGATCCTTATGGAAATTTGTTGTGATTACAAGGACTCATTTTCCCATATAAAGACAACAAAACAGAAACATACACACACATAGAACAGACACAACATATAAATAATTCATTCAGCGACTACACACAGGCATATTGGTCCTTTTCATGTTTCCTAATCAACGAGTGGCGTTGATATAGTCTGACCGAGTAAGGTACGAACGAGTTTTTGTAACGCTCTGTTCTTGTCTTGATTGACAGCAGTCGCCCACTTCGCGGCGACCTGATGTAGTTCTGATGGAGCGGGTGGCCTTTATTTTCCAAGATTTTCCGACTTAGACATTTTTGTTCAAAAAGTTCCTTTTTCCTGTGGTAATGTTGTGCGTGTGATTTTTTATGCCCTTTTTTATAATGTTTTCTAGGCGTTTAGATGAAGCGTTGCCTTGCCAACAAGTTATTCCGTATGTTTGCAGATTTTGTATAGTCGCGCCGTAAAAAGTATATAGGATCTTCCTATTTAATTTAAAGCTATTGAGTTTGTGTAAAAGGAATCGCTGGGCTGTTTTCTTTGTCAGAGTTCCAAGGTGGTCCGTGCTTTATATGTACCTAGAATGTCTCTCGTATAATACTATAATAATACTATTGACCAGGGCTGCCTCTTTATTGTTATGAAACTTCTGAAAGAAAACACATCTTCAATATTGATTGACCTTTTTATAGTCTCTCTTCTTACTACGAGAAAAGGCGTTGAAAATGCTAGGAAAAAGAATTTCTGAAGTTAAAAAACGTCAAAATACTCTCAGCGCCGGGGACCCGCCTGGAATCAGACCCTTTGCCGACTTGAGCGGAATCCTGCCGCATCTTCATTTCTATCTACAGGAAGAACTTTTTACAACACTTAAAATTATGTATGCAACATAATTTCCAAAAAAAAAACCGGACTCGATTTAATTAAATTTCATTACGTAAATTTGAATTTTATACAAAGTGTTAAATTAATATAGGCCTAAAGGAAAAAAAACAACTAAAAATTAAGAATAATTTGAAGTTTCTTTTCTTTTTTCTTACATTCTGTAATGTGAAAACTACGGACTTCGCTGTGAAAGCATGCTGAGCTATTTTGGGCCCAAGCTTCTAAGGGAGTTCGAACGAAAATTTTGTTATCTAAGGGGTCTAAGAAAAACATTTAACGCTAAGTTGCTTCATTTGTTGGATAAATTTGTAGGCACCTCCGAATCCGCTTATCTCAGATGATTGTGGATACAATGCAAATGTCTCCAAAATACAATCATGATAATTATTATGAAAGTTTACGGAAAGTTGACTAAGTTCCCTCTTCAATGGCTTTAGTTTGTTTTTTATCGGATTGTTAGTGTATATATGCTTCCAATTACATACAAGTTAACATATCCAAGTCCAGACCATGTAACACTGTAAAGCCATCAGGGTTATCGAGGAATATTATATAGATCATGATCATTTACACTGTTGATTGTAATATACCCGCTGCAGCTCATCAATCATAAATTCATCCTCGCAAATATAAGCGAGTACGAATGAACGAGATCAGCTTGTAATGTTAATAAGAAATAATCATGTTCACAGATTTCTGCACGTGAAACTGAAATTGTTCATTGTGCATGGTTCTTAATTCTACTCTATGGTCACAACAACGAGGCGACTATAAAATGAAGAAAAAGGAATGGTCTGCAAAAAATGGATTAAAATCCAAAGGCACCTTTGGTACAGTGTCCAGCTCAGTCTTAATGAATTTTTTGTCTATAAATAAAGGGGGACGGCAATTTTTACTTTCGCACGCAGGCGGCCACACCTCTCGCGGCGGCCCTGCTTATTTATCATTTCACTGTTACTCCTTTATCATTTCACTATTACTGTTTTATCATTTCACGTATTTACTTATTTATCATTTCACTATTACTTATCCTGCGACTGTCTACGTACATTATTTTAAGATAAACCGACTCTTAACAATGACAAACAAAAGCAGATCTAACCAATCAAATGATCTTATTTTAAATCCTCTATGTGCCCTACTCTAAGCTTCATTCCACCGTTAGTACAAAAGGTCTAGGCCACTAATGAACACGAGTCAGTAAACCTGCTTGCCCTGAAACTTTACTTCAACCCTGGAAAACGAAAATCTGTTAGATTTAAACAGGGGAGGGAATGAGGGGGGATGGGATATATAGAGATGAAAAGTAGACAGAAGCGTTTCATTTGTGTCTGTATAAGTGTCTCTGTCTTTGTGTGTCTGCGCGCGTATTGTTTCCTCCTGTCGCCTGTCTGCCACAAGCTAATGCCCTGGACAAACTCAGAGAGACAGTAACCACCCGCTTGAAGACCACGTACGTGACATTATAGGCACCGACCAGGCCCTCTTATGAAACACACCCTAATCCTTCAGCCGTTTTCGGCCTGATTCAAGTTTTACCCCGCCGGGGGCCAACTTCCAGTTTAAAAAAAAACAAAAAACAAGTCTGCCGACTGGGTCGTCCGCCGCCCGCTCGCGTTAAGTTCTTCTACCCGGGGCGGTCGAGACAAAGACATCGAATGTTGGGTGTGCAAACATATCAGCGAGCAGTTTGGGTTCCAATACCAGGCTATCAAAGGCATCGAGGAGAAGCTTGTCTTATTTGGTTAAAGTGACATACACAAGAGGAAGCTAAAACTGTGTGCAAGGTGTTTCTATAGACATACGTTTTTAATGCATGAATGTTTGACTATCAAATGATGGTGAGAGAGAGAGATGGGGGGGGAGGGAAAGGATGAGAGAGAGATTGGGGAAAGAGAGAGGGAGAAAAAAAGAGACAGTGGGGAAGAGATGGAGAGGAAAAGAGACAGTGGGGAAGAGAGGGAAAGGAAAGGAGACAGTGGGGAAGAGAGGGAAAGGAAAAGAGACAGTGGGGAAGAGAGGGAAAGGAAAAGAGACAGTGGGGAAGAGAGGGAAAGGAAAAGAGACAGTGGGGAAGAGAGGGAAAGGAAAAGAGACAGTGGGGAAGAGAGGGAGAGGAAAAGAGACAGTGGGGAAGAGAGGGAAAGAAAAAGAGACAGTGGGGAAGAGAGGGAGAGGAAAAGAGACAGTGGGGAAGAGAGGGAGAGGAAAAGAGACAGTGGGGAAGAGAGGGAGAGGAAAAGAGACAGTGGGGAAGAGAGGGAAAGGAAAAGAGACAGTGGGGAAGAGAGGGAAAGGAAAAGAGACAGTGGGGAAGAGAGGGAGAGGAAAAGAGACAGTGGGGAAGAGAGGGAGAGGAAAAGAGACAGTGGGGAAGAGAGGGAGAGGAAAAGAGACAGTGGGGAAGAGAGGGAAAGGAAAAGAGACAGTGGGGAAGAGAGGGAGAGGAAAAGAGACAGTGGGGAAGAGAGGGAAAGGAAAAGAGACAGTGGGGAAGAGAGGGAAAGGAAAAGAGACAGTGGGGAAGAGAGGGAAAGGAAAAGAGACAGTGGGGAAGAGAGGGAAAGGAAAAGAGACAGTGGGGAAGAGAGGGAGAGGAAAAGAGACAGTGGGGAAGAGAGGGAAAGGAAAAGAAGGAAGAGTAAAGAGACAGGCGGGTAAAGATTGAAAGGGAGGATAATGACGATATTGAAGATTCAAAAAATCGTATAATACTTCCTCACATAAACAAACCTTTTGTAAAATATACACTTTTTTTTGTCTCTGCCAATCAACAGTAAACAATCACGTCTTGTATTCACTCTATCCCTTATGTTTCTGACGTCATTACACTGACTACGTCAGCGTAAAAATAAAAATTGCATCGCGCCGCACCATTTCACCAGAAAAGAATACATAATTCATGTCAATGATGCAGCTTCAAAACCTGTAAATGGTGTTGAAACTTACAAAATACACTATTGACAACCAGTAAAATTTGCCCATGTGGTGTATCACCAGAGAATGCAGACCAAGTCCTCCAAAACTGCTCTCTATACCAAGAGGCCCGTATAAGACATTGGCCCAAAATCACCCCAATAGAAAGGAAACTATATGAAGAGCTCCCTGATTTGGAAACCACTTCGCAGTTCATCTCATGTATTGGTCTAGTCATCTGAACACTCCAACAGTTCATCTCATGTATTGGTCTATTCCTCTGAACACTCCAACAGTTCATCTCATGTATTGGTCTAGTCATCTGAACACTCCAACAGTTCATCTCATGTATTGGTCTAGTCATCTGAACACTCCAACAGTTCATCTCATGTATTGGTCTAGTCCTCTGAACACTCCAACAGTTCATCTCATGTATTGGTCTAGTCCTCTGAACAC
Source organism: Biomphalaria sudanica (assembly GCA_036873155.1). Classification (NCBI taxonomy): domain Eukaryota; kingdom Metazoa; phylum Mollusca; class Gastropoda; family Planorbidae; genus Biomphalaria; species Biomphalaria sudanica. The sequence continues at coordinate 921,803 of JAZGLO010006691.1, forward strand.
TCCAACATAGAAAAAAGAACGAAGAAGAAGACACTATTGACAACATCAGTGAATCTTTCCAAAGTGAATGAATTCAAGCAGGTCACTAAGCTCAGGAACTTCAGACTAAAACTGTTGATTGTGTGTGGCATTGATTGCCTTTGCTCAAATTTAAAAATCAATGCACCTCTCCGTCTGTTCATCCATTCATTCGTCCACTCACCTATCTATCCATCCATCAGTCAATCCGTCCGTCCGTCTGTCCATTCATCCATTTAAAAAGTTTCACATCCCATGCAGCTCTATTTCCTGCTAAACCTCTTTTTTTTTGTATATCTTTCTGCTGTTTCTTGTTCTCAATGCCTACCATTAACTCACACTTTCCTTAGCATGGACTCTGTATCATTAACTCACACTTTCCTTAGCATGGACTCTGTACCATTAACTCACACTTTCCTTAGCATGAACTCTGTACCATTAACTCACATTTTCCTTAGCATGGACTCTGTATCATTAACTCACATTTTCCTTAGCATGAACTCTGTACCATTAACTCACATTTTCCTTAGCATGAACTCTGTACCATTAACTCACAATTTCCTTAGTATGGACTCTGTACCATTAACTCACACTTTCCTTACTATGGACTCTGTACCATTAACTCACACTTTCCTAAGTATAAACTCTGTACCATTAACTCACACTATCCTTAGTATGGACTCTGTACCATTAACTCACACTTTCCTTAGTATGGACTCCCTACCATTAACCTTGGCTTGCTTTATTGCTGTTTCAATTTGAGGATACGATCAGATTCCACCATTTTACACCCCTCTTGTGTCCGTCTTTAAAGATGTCCTCTAGGTAGAGCGAATTCCAACAGCAGCAATTGCCATTATTTTGACCAATAATCTTAAATACAATGTTTTTAATATGAATGATAAGGGAAAATAAAACTAGACTCGGGAATAATTAACTTTACAAAAAAATGTCATTGGCACCTATGTAAATGGTGCTTTTAGATGTTTTAACTCTTTCTTTCCTAACAGACTTTACCAATGTTGATTCCACCAGAAAATAATTATGGAGAGAAAGAGTTAAAGATGTTCTTCAAATATACGTTTGCCTTCGTTGCTTTTAGGTAACTACCAATAAATGTGCTTTGTTTCCATATAACGAACTTCGATCCTCGCAATACCAGATAATGACTTGCTTGCGAAGGCTAAATGAATCATAATAAAGATCTAGTACCAGGTTCTTAGAGTCAAGCAATCAGAAGTACACACAGGGGTCACAGGTAAATACTATTCAACATAGGATGTTTTTAAACTATCACTTTATTGGCAAGCGGTTGGGCCTCTGATTAATTAGCTACCAACACTAGAGGACTCAGGTTCGAATCCTGATGAAGACAAACATATTTTGTTGGCAATCTAAAAGAAACAGAGTTTTTCTCTCATAAAGTCCACAAAAGAAATTTGATCCCACCTAGCAGGCCCAAATAGTATTAAACTGTATACAGTATGGGGGGGGGGGATTCAGGTCTGACTTTCACATTACTATAATTACTAGTTGTTTTTATTTATCCACCGAGAACGACCGTTTTTTAAATCATAATTATTAATTGTTTAGTCTGCTGTCTCTTTGCCAGAATACATTGAGAAAAAAAACAACACTGAATTGTTAACAATTAACTAATTAATCCGACCTAGAAATCACTTTATGTTCCGAGATATGTGCACACTTTAAAGCCTACTTTTTTTCTAAAAAAAAAAAAGTAAATAAAACTAAATTAGTATCAACATGTTTTTTCTCGAAAAAAAATTATTTTATTATTAGGATACATTAATAATATTAGCACTTAAAAAGACAAAAAAAACAACAACAAACTTATGCTTAGTCAGAATTTGTCAAAGACTGACAAAAAAATGGGTATCTCTGTAGGTAGACGACCCTGATCTAGAGACCCGAATGAAACAAAAATTACCCACAATTCCATTGCTTCCTAAAACTATTTTTATTATCTTTTAAAGACGGGTAGCTAATGTGAATGTAATCTAATAGTTCGCTAACTCGCAAACTCGGGCAAATCATAATCATGACTTTTAACTCAAGTGTTACAAAAAAAGTAAAGCCATTAAAATTAAATGAAACGCGGTGCCGGCTTTAGCCATTGTCTGAGCCCGTTCATCGCAGCCTTCTTTCCCCCGACAAAAACAAATTAGTTCACAAATTACCGTAGCTTTACGACCGGTGTTACATGTCGGCGGTGGCGATACGGGGGCAACGCGATTTCTTAATCTATGACATTTTCATGGTGGAATTTATGAGCTTAAATATGAAGTAAATACCTCCCTCCCCCCTCTCCCGTCTCCTACTCTAATTTGAATCTCTCAGGGGCGGCACGTGGTAAGGTAATGGGAAGAAATGTGGACACTAAGGGAAGATTGGAGGGACCGAAGTATGATCATGAAAACAAATTACAAATGTATCCATATTTAGAGTTATGTGAATGACTGATTGAGTAACTGACCGACTGACGCATTGAATTGTCAAAATTTCCTTGTTGTCTTTTTGAAGGCTAACTTTTCTAGGAAGTAGTCCTACCAATAAGTTATGATTCCATGACGTAGTCATACTAATAAGAAATGAGTAGGAGTGTAAAGAATAAAGACATTCCGGTGATTGTCATTGTCTCCCTTGTAGATTATAATCCAACTAAGATCAATGGAAGTAAGATATGGACACCTTTCGTCAGGCTGAAGTAGGTCTAGAGCTCAATGAGTCAGGCTGAAGTATGTCTAGATCTCAATGAGACAGGCTGAAGTAGGTCTAGATCTCAATGAGACAGGCTGAAGTAGGTCTAGATCTCAATGAGAAAGGCTGAAGTAGGTCTAGATCTCAATGAGAAAGGCTGAAGTAGGTCTAGATCTCAATGAGACAGGCAGAATTAGATCTAGAGCTCAATGAGTCAGGCCAAAGTAGGTCTAGATCTCAATGAGTCAGACTTAAGTAGGTCTAGATCTCATTGAGACAGGCTGAAGTAGGTCTAGATGTCATTGAGACAGGCTGAAATAGGTCTAGAGCTCAATGAGACAGGCTGAAGTAGGTCTAGAGCTCAATGAGTCAGGCTGAAGTATGTCTAGATCTCAATGAGACAGGCTGAAGTAGGTCTAGATCTCAATGAGACAGGCTGAAGTAGGTCTAGATCTCAATGAGAAAGGCTGAAGTAGGTCTAGATCTCAATGAGAAAGGCTGAAGTAGGTCTAGATCTCAATGAGACAGGCAGAATTAGATCTAGAGCTCAATGAGTCAGGCCAAAGTAGGTCTAGATCTCAATGAGTCAGACTTAAGTAGGTCTAGATCTCATTGAGACAGGCTGAAGTAGGTCTAGATGTCATTGAGACAGGCTGAAATAGGTCTAGAGCTCAATGAGACAGGCTGAAGTAGGTCTAGATCTCAATGAGACAGGCTGAAGTAGGTCTAGATCTCAATGAGACAGGCCGAAGTAGGTCTAGAGCTCAATGAGACAGGCTGAAGTAGGTCTAGATCTCAATGAATATGGCTACTTAATCATTTAAAACTACACTTTTAAATCATGAAAACCAAAAAAAAATAAAAAAAATCGTAATATTTTTAAAACATCGTAGCGGTACACACACTCCTTGTATAACAATTGTTATTCTTGCCTACAGGCCTTTTACCCCACTTCACTTTGTTTAAACAGAATATACCTTCCTTCAACCAACTTTACAAAACAATAAAACAACAAAATTGAGATTGCAAGGATACAAGGCCAAGCCCAGCCCAAGGGCCCTTGGGAAACAGATAGGATCTTGTGTGGGAGAAGAAAGAGAGGTCTCCCAAGAAGTTTTCTACACATACTTTCTTGTTTTAAATCTGGTAGACAAGCTTAGCTATAAATGTGACTCCTTTTCTTTCGTTTGTTTAAGTCTAGACAGGGAAAGATGCAGAAATGCTTCGTCAATTTCGCCCCGGAGGCAAAAACACTCCAGCAATCAGGGAGTGAAACTATCTGAAAACCATCAGCAAAACTCTAAAAATAAAATTAACTCTGAATTATGCTACAATTCGATTGCAAAGATAATGACTAAACAAACCAAAAAACCCAACTTAATGTCCCTCCTGAGCAATCAACCAAGACACTTATTCACAGGAATACCCACACTCACGAAAACACACACAGATGGGAGTGGGCTGTGTCTCAATGACCTATATTATCTTAATAACAAATTTACAATTCTATGTTTTGATGTGATGATATCTTACTGTAGTGAAACTATTGTTATTGTTGTTTATGTTGTCATAGATGCACTCTTGCTCTGCGCTCAATCTAAAGCCGATCTAAAAACTGGTGTGCATGTTAAAGTAATCTTAATGCTATTGCAATGAAGTTGTTTCGACATAATTTGTTAAGGCGCTGATATAAAGGAATGGCTGCACTAGTAGTTGCTACTTAGTCATTGAATTGTAGCCCCAACCAGACAGTACAACTCAGTTTGTGTGGGCAAATTAATTAATAAGTAATAAACGGTTAATAATTGGTTACTTTTTGGATTGAATCGTGTAGTGTTATCGACTATGAATAATTATGCAAAATTTCAACTTGATCCAAGAATGACAAATGGGAGAAAGAAAGTGTCAAAAAGTAATATGGGGACTACATCCATATATACATCCACATCTCTCATTATGTAGCATTTATTCCCCTTCATTCCAAATCAAACAAAATAATTCATCACAAACAATTAAATGTTTATTTTTTTTATTGATGCATGTCTTGTCGCGTACAATGAATAATTGTGCAAAGTTTTAACTTGATCTGAGAATTGGAAATGGGAGATAAAACATGTTTAAACTCTTTACCAGACAGACAGACAGACAGAGTGAGTTGACATAAGCTTTGTCAAAATACACTTGTCCTCTGGTCTCACGTCTCTCATTTGCTCTGTGTTCTTCAACTTTCACATCAGTATTTATTAGCTTAACTAGGACATGCCACCGGGTGGTTTCATCAGAATCTATTAAAGCCTACACAACCAAATCATCCGCCCACTAGAAACACTGATGTTTTCACATCATTCTGTCGAAGGTCTTTACATGCAGGTTTTATCTAATCTTAGTGAGATAATTCGTCAGTTAATCCGGAGCTAGTCTTTATGAGACTAATTTTGCCATTTCTCCAGTAGATCTTAGACAATGTTAATAAACAGATTCATGCTATTAAACCAGTAGATCTTAGACAATATTAATAAACAGATTCATGCTATTTAACCACCATATTGAGTCAGTCTTAATGAGACTTTCGGAGATGTTTATACCATAATATAATCACAGTAACTTGCTCTTGTTTACACTTTGATATTTAAGATTCAGTTACATGCAATGGCTGAGGAAAAAGAAGAGAATGCAAAATGAAGAGATTTGCAATAAAACCTAAAGAGAAACGCCAGAAAATAAAAGGAGATTATGAAAAAAAAGACCAAATAAACAACCTCAACGACATTAGTTCTTTATTATAAATTTCAATATTAATTATTCTGAGTTATATGTTGAAGAGTTTAGAAATTTGATTTCCCATGGCCATTGCTAACAAGTGAACAAAGAATATTGTATATTGATAACTGCAAAGTTTATCAAAAGTAAATACACTTACTATTTACACCGGATACACCGAAGATGAAACTCTCAAATTCATGCCATTTAACTAGTATTATTTACGCAAGCATTAAAAGTAGAAAAGATATATTTTTTTTAGCATTAGGGAAACAGCTAACCAATGCGAAAGTATGCCTCACATGCCCTGACATAGAATACATCCCAAGTATGTCTCACCGTGCTCGACATAGATTACATCCCAAGTATGCCTCAACATGCCCTGACATAGAATACATCCGAAGTATATCTCATCGTGCCCGACATAGATTACATCCCAGGTATGCCTCACCATGCCCTGAAATAGATTACATCCCAAGTATGTCTCACCGTGCCCGACATAGATTACATCCCAAAAATGTCTCACCGTGCCCGACATAGATTACATCCCAAGTATGTCTCACTATGCCCTGACATAGATTACATCCCAAATATGTCTCACCGTGCCCGAAATAGATTACATCCCAAGTATGTCTCACCATGCCCTGAAATAGATTACGTCCCAAGTATGTCTCACCATGTCCTAAAATAGATTACATCTCAAGTATGTCTCACCTGCCCGACATAGATTACATCCCAAGTATGCCTCACCGTTCTCTGACATAGATTACATCCCAAGTATACCTCACCATGCCCTAACATAGATTACACCCCAAGTGTGTCTCGCCGTGCCCGACATAGATTACATCCAAAGTATGCCTCACCATGCCCTGACATAGAATACATCCCAAGTTGTCTCACCGTGCCCGAAATAGATTACATCCCAAGTATACCTCACCATGCCCTGACATAGATTACATCTCAAGTATACCTCACCGTGCCCGACATAGATTACATTCCAAGTATACCTCACCGTGCCCTGACATAGATTACATCCCAAGTATGTCTCAACGTGCCCTGACATACATTACATCCCAAGTATACCTCACCGTGCCCTGATATAGATTACATCTCAAGTATGTCTCACCGTGCCCTGACATAGATTACATCTCAAGTATACCTCACCATGCCCTGACATAGATTACATCCCAAGTATGCCTCACCGTGCCCTGACATAGATTACATCCCAAGTATACCTCACCGTGCCCTGACATAGATTACATCCCAAGTATACCTCACCGTGCCCTGACATAGATTACATCTCAAGTATGTCTCACCGTGCCCTGACATAGATTACATCTCAAGTATACCTCACCATGCCCTGACATACATTACATCCCATGTATACCTCACAATGCCTGACATAGATTACATCCCAAGTATACCTCACCGTTCCCTGACATAGATTACATCCCAAGTATGTCTCACCGTGCCCTGACATAGATAACATCCCAAGTATGTCTCACCGTGCCCTGACATAGATAACATCTCAATTATACCTCACCATGCCCGACATAGATTACATCCCAAGTATACCTCACCGTTCCCTGACATAGATTACATCCCAAGTATGTCTCACCGTGCCCTGACATAGATTACATCCCAAGTATACCTCACCGTGCCCTGACATAGATTACATCCCAAGTATGTCTCACCGTGCCCTGACATAGATTACATCCCAAGTATGTCTCACCGTGCCCTGACATAGATTACATCCCATGTATGTCTCACCGTGCCCTGACATAGATTACATCCCAAGTATACCTAACCGTGCCCTGACATAGATTACATCCCAAGTATGTCTCACCGTGCCCTGATATAGATTACATCCCAAGTATGTCTCACCGTGCCCTGACATAGATTACATCCCAAGTATGTCTCACCGTGCCCTGACATAGATTACATCCCAAGAATGTCTCACCGTGCCCTGACATGAATTACATCCAAGGTATACCTCACCGTGCCCTGACATAGATTACATCCCAAGTATGTCTCACCGTGCCCTGACATAGATTACATCCCAAGTATGTCTCACCGTGCCATGACATAGATTACATCCCAAGTATTTCTCACCGTGCCCTGACATAGATTACATCCCAAGTATGTCTTACCATGCCCTGACATAGATTACATCCCAAGAATGTCTCACCGTGCCCTGACATGAATTACATCCAAGGCATACCTCACCGTGCCCTGACATAGATTACATCCCAAGTATGTCTCACCGTGCCCTGACATAGATTACATCCCAAGTATGTCTCACCGTGCCATGACATAGATTACATCCCAAGTATTTCTCACCGTGCCCTGACATAGATTACATCCCAAGTATGTCTTACCATGCCCTGACATAGATTACATCCCAAGTATGTCTCACCGTGCCCTGACATAGATTACATCCCAAGTATGTCTCACCGTGCCCTGACATAGATTACATCCCAAGTATGTCTCACCGTGCCCTGACATAGATTACATCCCAAGTATGCCTCACCGTTCCCTGACATAGATTACATCCCAAGTATACATTACCGTGCCCTGACATAGATTACATCCCAATTATACCTCACCGTTCCATGAAATAGATTACATCTTAAGTATACCTCACCGTGCCCTGACATAGATTACATCCCAAGTATGTCTCACCGTGCCCTGACATAGATTACATCCCAAGTATGTCTCACCGTGCCCTGACATGAATTAAATCCAAGGTATACCTCACCGTGCCCTGACATAGATTACATCCCAAGTATGTCTCACCGTGCCCTGACATAGATTACATCCCAAGTATGTCTCACCGTGCCCTGACATAGATTACATCCTAAGTATGTCTCACCGTGCCCTGACATAGATTACATCCCAAGTATGTCTTACCATGCCCTGACATAGATTACATCCCAAGTATGTCTCACCGTGCCCTGACATAGATTACATCCCAAGTATGTCTCAACGTGCCCTGACATAGATTACATCCCAAGTATGCCTCACCGTGCCCTGACATAGATTACATCCCAAGTATACATTACCGTGCCCTGACATAGATTACATCCCAATTATACCTCACCGTTCCCTGAAATAGATTACATCTTAAGTATACCTCACCGTGCCCTGACATAGATTACATCCCAAGTATGTCTCACCGTGCCCTGACATAGATTACATCCCAAGTATACCTCACCATGCCCTGACATAGATTACATCCCAAGTATACCTCACCATGCCCAACATAGATTACATCCCAAGTATGTCTCACCGTGCCCTGACATAGATAACATCTCAATTATACCTCACCATGCCCAACATAGATTACATCCCAAGTATACCTCACCGTTCCCTGACATAGATTACATCCCAAGTATGTCTCACCGTGCCCTGACATAGATTACATTCCAAGTATACCTCACCGTGCCCTGACATAGATTACATCCCAAGTATGTCTCACCGTGCCCTGACATAGATTACATCCCAAGTATGTCTCACCGTGCCCTGACATAGATTACGTCCCATGTATGTCTCACCGTGCCCTGACATAGATTACATCCCAAGTATACCTCACCGTGCCCTGACATAGATTACATCCCAAGTATGTCTCACCGTGCCCTGACATAGATTACATCCCAAGTATGTCTCACCGTGCCCTGACATACATTACATCTCAAGTATACCTCACCGTGCCCTGACATAGATTACATCTCAAGTATGTCTCACCGTGCCCTGACACAGAATACATCCCAAGTATACCTCACCGTGCCCTGACATAGATTACATCCTAAGTATGTCTCACCGTGCCCTGACATAGATTACATCCCAAGTATGTCTCACCGTGCCCTGACATAGATTACATCCCAAGTATGTCTCACCATGCCCTGACATAGATTACATCTCGAGTATGTCTCACCGTGCCCTGACATAGATTACATCCCAAGTATGCCTCACCGTGCCCTGACATAGATTACATCGCAAGTATGCCTCACCGTGCCCTGACATAGATTACATCCCAAGTATACATTACCGTGCCCTGACATAGATTACATCCCAATTATACCTCACCGTTCCCTGAAATAGATTACATCTCAAGTATACCTCACCGTGCCCTGACATAGATTACATCCCAAGTATGTCTCACCGTGCCCTGACATAGATTACATCCAAAGTATGTCTCACCGTGCCCTGACATAGATTACATCCCAAGTATGTCTCACCGTGCCCTGACATAGATTACATCTCAAGTATGTCTCATCGTGCCCTGACATAGATTACATCTCAAGTATACCTCACCGTGCCCTGACATAGATTACATCTCAAGTATGTCTCACCGTGCCCTGACACAGAATACATCCCAAGTATGTCTCAATCAGCCCTGACATAGAATACATCCCAAGTATGTCTCACCGTGCCCTGACATAGATTACATCCCAAGTATACCTCACCATGCCCTGACATAGATTACATCTCAAGTATGTCTCATCGTGCCCTGACATAGATAAATCTTAAGTATACCTCACCGTGCCCTGACATAGATTACATCCCAAGTATACCTCACCGTGCCCTGACATAGATTACATCCCAAGTATACCTCACCGTGCCCTGACATAGATAACATGTCATGTAGGCCTCACCGTGCCCTGACATAAATAACATCCCAAGTATACCTCACCGTGCCCTGACATAGATAACATCTCAAGTATACCTTACCGTGCCCTGACATAGATTACATCCCAAGTATGCCTCACCGTGCCCTGACATAGATAACATCTCAAGTATACCTCACCGTGCCCTGACATAGATTACATCCCAAGTATACCTCACCGTGCCCTGACATAGATAACATCTCAAGTATACCTCACCGTGCCCTGACATAGATAACATCCCAAGTATACCTCACCGTGCCCTGACATAGATAACATCTCAAGTATACCTCACCATGCCCTGACATAGAATACATCCCAAGTATGCCTGACCGTGCCCTCACATAGATTACATCTCAAGGCATGTAGTCTCCGGAAACGTGCTATAAAAAGCCATTATGAAATTTGATTCGCTCGAGGGGTGGGGGTAGATTAGTTGATGAAATGAAAATGAAAAAAAAAAAAGAAATTCTTAGACAGCACACGAGCTTCTGTCTACTGACACAGAAGAGTTCCAACAATGCCACCGCGCTTTGAAATTCAAAGTTGTTTTTATTTTCAATTTTCTTTGACACTTTCTCAGCATGGGTGGGGAAGAAGACATTAGATACGGCGTTCAGGAGGGTTGATAGGGCTTTAGGATGGGTGAGGAAGGAGAAGTGGTGTAGGGCTAGATGGCAGGCCTATCACATTCTGTCTGGGTACCCGTCGGCTGGGGTTACCCGTGTAAGCGCAGAACAGAATGTATATATATATAAATATATATAAGAACTTTTTTTTGTTGTTGTATGTTGGGAAACAAACAACCTTCTCGCTAATAAATATATTATGTTGTAAATATAGCACATTATGTAGTAAATATAGCACATTATGTTGTAACTATAACAAACTCTTGTGTTTATTGTGTTGTGAGTTTCGTGCTAAGAATCCAAAGAAAAATTAAGAAGATCGACGATATATAACCTTTTAAACAATCATATAACAAGCATAGTGTGAACAATAATTAACCACGTACTGCTATATTTCTCAGTACTGCAAGATTTAGTTCCCTTTTTCTATATAAGAATATTAAGTAACACTAATTAATTACTAATTGGTTAATTTGTACATTGATTCAATGTATTTTCTTAGACAATGAATAATTGTGCAACGTTTCCCATAACCTATAAGAGATTTGTACCAGAAAGACAAACAGACAGAGTTGATATAAACTTTGTCAAAAAGTAATGGAGTATTTTAGATGAATCAATGACTACATTATGTTAAAAAAATAAAGTAAACTGATCCTTCATATTTTAGCTGTCATAATTCACATACATAAAAGAAAGAATGTGTCTAAACTTTGCATAGGTGCGGTCATCTGCAAAAGGGATATTACCGATACTCAATAATAAGAAAAATAAAAAATAATTATTACTTCCCCCTGAGTCCAAAAGATAGGAGACTGTGATCTTAAGGTGAATGAAAATCACAAATTAATCTAAATAATTAAAGGTTTGATTTTTCTGAAATTTTCATAAAATGTGTTGTCCCGCAGAACAAGTTTAGGTTCGAAATTTCAGCTCGTTAGGAGAAGGAAAACTTCTCAAATTAAATGCTTTCATTTTTTTTTTCAATAGGACGAAAGTGTGAGCTAATATTAGGTACTGAAAAAAAGACTATTGAAAACTAGAAAAAGATTTGTTAATAATAAATGGTATGTACAGAGCTTACAACATCAACAATCTGGGAGAGGAAAAAGAATGTTTTCAAAACAAAGAACTAAAACATGAAATCCTTGTCCCGACAGAAAGCTTAGAATCAGGTACCCTAGGGGAGGGGAGGTATATTACAAGTGGAGGTGTCCAAAAAAAAAAGATATGTTTTTAGTCCGTCTGACAGTTTGATGTGATGGCATCTTCTTCTCCTAGCGCCCTTGTTGAATATAAACGTGGCGGGGGGCGCTGGGGACTACCCACTGAGCCTGTTACAGGACTCTTGATGAGAAGATGAGGAGGACATATCTAGACCAACAAAGATGGAACAAAAGGGAAAAACAACAAGAACAAAAACAAACCATGGAGCAGGTACGGACTGGGCGAGAGGGTGAGGCAAAGGTGACATGTGACGTCATGTACCTGCGTTTCTATGGAGTTCAACAAATGTAAAGACAGCTGGCAGACACAATAGCAGACTATGTTGCTTCGCTTAATGGATAGCCATGTTGATGTGCAGTGTATTACCGAATAGATAGGCCGAACTAATGTTTATAAAATGTTTGACATGTTTTGGATGTGTTTTCAGAGTTGAATATTTACTTCCTAGTCCAAACCTCCAGCAGGAGACGGGGGGATGGAAGCGGGGGGCAGGATTTGAACCCGGGACCATCGAGAAGTCAAACGACAGTCCAGCGCGCATACCGCACAACTTTACTTTCTTTCTGTCCCCTCTTCCTCTCTCTTTCTCTCACTCTCTCTCTCTTTCCCTCTCTCTCTTTCCCTCTCTCTCTTTCCCTCTCTCTCTTTCCCTCTCTCTCTTTCCCTCTCTCTCTTTCCCTCTCCCTCTTTCCCTCTCTCTCTCCCTCTCCCCCGCCCCTCTCTCTAAAATAAGAACAAGACACTTTGTTCAAACTACCAAACTGACATGCAAAGATGCCTTAGCTCACGTGCTCGTAAAACCATTCCCATAATACATACTCTTCGTGACAGCTAGTTGGATGTACCAGTTACTAGTATAACAAACTCCACGCGCTAACTTCCCAGTACAATCCTGAAATTCTCAATGCACTCTAAAATTGTAACTTTAATTTCGTCCTCTTCGGTCTATGTGATTTTTAGCGACATTTTTTTTTTTTACAACTCTTAGCTTGTAACTTCTTTGTGAGGAAAAATAACCAACTAACTGGAAACAGGACGGGTATTTCGAATACGGCTCTAATGTTGTTGTTTTCTTGAAATGTATCCGTTCATGTAAATCTTTGTGGAAAAAAATAACCACCTAATAATCCACACAGTGAATATGGTTTGACCGTTAAACTTTTTATAAATATAATCATTTTAAAATTAAATTTGGTCGGAACGATGTAGCCCATTCCCCAGTGCCTCCTCACGCAGCGGATTCTATAAGTAGATGAAACTACATGAAATGAACATTTTTGTTCACCGTCTTATGTTGAAAGCATTAGCTGGACAGTAGTGACCATAACTTCAATGTCCAAAGCTTAGCCTACAGGATAGACAAGTAATATATTTCAACGGTTATGGATAGATAGACAGATAGATAGATACACAGATAGATAGATAGATAGATAGATAGATAGATAGATAGATAGATAGATAGATAGATAGATAGATAGATAGATAGATAGACAAACAGACAGACAGACAGATAGATAGATAGATAGATAGATAGATAGATAGATAGATAGATAGATAGATAGATAGATAGATAGATAGATAGATAGACTTTTTAAGCTTTAAATAAGTAAACCCAAATACAAGGCCCTCTATATTTCGATTAATGTGTTTCACCTCGTGGACACAGCGCACGAACTTGTAATGCCTGGAATGTTCGCACGACACCCTCCATCCATCAATCAGCCGTTTGATTACAAGACCCACTCGTCTTCATCTCTCAGCCTGGGAACAAATGTCTGGGGGGGGGGGGGGGGGGGTTGGGGGAGGAAGTAGGAGCACGCTGTCTTTCTCCACGTGGCCATCGCTCCAAACATCAAGTACACAAGAACACAATCTTTAAACATCTGAATCTGAAACTGTCATTCAGACTGTTTGAAGAGCTATCGGAAAATATGTGCAGTTAAACAAAATAAAGTTGATTTTAAAGAGGAATCAAAACTTTATGTTCGAAATTGTGGACATCTCATGATCAACAATCGTTTCTTTATTTTCACTTTTTTTTTTCTGATACTCTTTCCCGCAAAAGCAGATTTCATTATTATTATTATTAAAACAATCAAATGTTTACATTTTAGAACATAACATTTTACATTTTTGAGAAAATAGTTTTTCGAAAGATAAACATAGTTCTGCTTTAATAAAATTACAATCCCGAATCGATGAAATTTGTGGGTAACCATGGAATGCCTTTTGAGCTTTATCCATACGAAATATTTCACAGAAGCACAGTAACAAAACGTTAATGTAATAGAAAAAAATACTTTGAATAAATACAGCTTATACTGAGTGAAATTGCATTTTGAATCAATCATGTCAATAATTTTTAAAAGATATAGATTACAAATAATAAATGTGTACTTTTGGAGATATAATTTTATTAATAATTCTCGTAAAACACCAATTTCATGCTTGTAGCATGCTCAGTGCGCTATGGTCCAATCACTTTGTTAGGGATGTCAGGTGGGTTTTACTGGTCTAGGGTATGCCGGGTTCCCCACCTGAATGCTGATTATTAACTTCCTGCCGGGGTTGTAATTTGGCCGTGGCTCATCTGCCCGGACAACTCGGACAGTTTATTAGTCAATACGTAGATAATTATGCAACACAAATACTGACCATACGTGAACTTTTATCAGTTAATAACAAGAATGTGAATGTAACAATTTAATGAATAAATAATGTAACATGACATGCCAGATGAATCCGTGTTTGGTAAATAGTATTTTACAAGGTCAAGTACAAACAAGCAGCTTATTCAAAATAACAAAGCACACCTTAATCTCAATGTCACAATTCGACCAGGGCCCGCAAAGCACACAACCCAAAGCCATGGATGCAAGAACCAAATCATACAATCAGGCATGACTACGACACAGTCCCAAGCGATTTTAGATCTACAACATGAAGAAGACAGTAAAATAAACTAACTTACCCAATACTGAGCTATGACACCAACATAGCGCGTCCTTAGAAACTAACGCACAAACCATTATGGTGCACAAAAGAGAAACATCGAGCAAAGGAGCAACTCCAGATGCGCACGACAGGGAATGGGAAGACAAAGGATATCTGGGAGAAGGTTTCCCTGCTGACTTTTCAGAAAATAAAAATAAAGAGTTGCTGAATTCGAAATCGAGCCTTTGCGATGAAAAGCCGACTTGCTAGCCACTGTGCTAACCAATTACTTATAAAAGCATAAGGTTTTATAGTCTATTGTTAGTTTAAACATGCCGACGAACAACTCTACACTAAGCTTTTCTTCTCTTAGCTATTACTGTCTCTATATAAAACACATGTAATTAATAACAAGTAATTGAGTAATTATTTGTTTTTTCTTTATTCATGTCATAGAGAATGTATAATTGAGAAATAACGTATTCACAAGATATCAACTGGCAGACAGACAGAATGAGTTCATATAAATGATAAGCTTTATAATTAAGGCACCAAACATTTTGTACACGTAAGATAGCCGACTTTTTTTGTAAGGATAAAGTAAAGGTGAGGACAAATTGAAAGGTGAGGACAAATTGAAAGGTGAGGACAAATTGAAAGGTGAGGACAAATTGAAAGGTGAGGACCAATTGAAAGGTGAGGACAAATTGAAAGGTGAGGATACAGTGGTATTGCGGATAGCCTACTTGAAGGTGAAAATGAAAGCGAGGAATGAATCTCCAACTAATTGAAAATCTCCACTAAAAAGACCTATTCATGTTTACTAATCTTTATTACTTTTAATATTTATGTAAGGAAGTCTTAGAGATGAATAATGATGTGGTGGATTTACATTGTTCCATGGTTTACACTTACTCCAAGAGCACATTCATCAAGCGATGGAAAAAAAATCAAAGCAACTAACAAGGGCAGTTACTGGGCTCAGTTCAATTAAGTACAGACATTATTTTGCGTCATTTAATTGACTCAGACCTGATCCCCTGCATCTTAAAATAGAACTATACCTGTCTGATAAGAGAAAGTAGTTGCAATGACGTCAAAAAGGTTGAGCCTGTTTCATTGATCCATTGTTAGTGTTGCCCCCATATTTGCTTTAGATTTACAAAAGGTACAATATCCAATAACCGCAATATCGCAACGATGTTTGATTGACTGGTAGAGGTGGCTCTGAGATGGTAACCAAAAAATCCATGTGCAGGAATTTATTTTTCTTTTTGTTTTTTTCCTTTTCGTAAACTTTGTCAATGTATATATAGGCCTACTGGTAATTCTTGATAATGTCGATATTTGTTGACATATGACAACGTAGAGATATCAAGCCACCAAAGGTGAGAACGTAAGCTGCAACATACTAGATGTAGTACTGAAGACGTGTGCCACTATCTCAAAAGACATGTCAATGTCATATATGGCAGAGCGCTTCGATTCCGATAAGTAGGTCATTCAATGTACATCTCACTGGGGTTGGTAGTTTAAAACTTATATGATTGTAAGAACGTCCTGAGTCTTGCCAACTCAAAATGACATGCGATGTGGTAGTAATGCTCGTTGTACTAGCAATATGACACCCTTGTTAACCGTCGGCCATAGAATAGAAACAAATGAGCTTAACACAATCTGCCCGACAAAAGGCGCCATATGGAAACATCATATCAATTATTCAGTATAATAAATTCAAATCAAAACGTTTCCCCTTTCTCTCTTCCAAATCATTAAAAACTAGTAACTATTAGCCCACATTACACTTCAACATTTCGCAACACATCTCCGCCTCTGCATAAGAAACATAAACTCGCTCGCACGCACGCACACCAAATATCAAATCTATGACCTGATCCTCGGCCACATGACCATATTTTTAAAAGCCTCAGATCTTCGGTGGTGTGTGAGTGCGTGTATGTATGTTTGGATTAGGTGGGGGATGACAAGTCGATCATGGATCTACGGTCCTGATGGATTAATTGCAAACTTAATTTATTAGGTGGCAGAGAAGTCAATAGGGGCAAGGAAAGGGCAGGGAGGGTCGATTAAAAGGGCCCTGGCCACCAAGATAAGAAATATCTTCCCTGATCATAGTATCATAAAGTATTACGTTGTCCCGAACCTGGAGGACAAATATGAATGGGGTCACATAGAGGCTACTCCAGACGTAACGTTTGACCCCGAGGTCATAATAGAGATATTATTGCTGGGGAATGAGATGGAAATAACAGGGGAAACAAGCGGCCAGGGGCGTCGCTTTAAATATAATACACAGCTTCAAATGTGTCATGAACTATTAAAAGGAAGTGTATAGGACGACAGTATCTATCTTTCGAATCAAAGAAATTCTCTACAGTATTTCTCATCCTTTGATAAAATGTTCATATTCGAATTAATAATAATCTGTATGATCCATAAGGAAATGTGTCTTACTATTTGTGTATTACAAAATTACACCAAACAAAACATTGTAACTAAAGAAATCAAAATGCTTACAAAACTCGCTATATCATATAGTAATCTTATTCTCCACTGCAGGGCCGGTCCTACAGATTGCGGGGCCCTATGCGAAATGGACTGCGCGGGGCCAAGTGTGGACAGGATAAGGATGATAAGTGAAAATTAAGATTTTTGTTAGATTTAGATCTATATTTTTATGCCAGTGACTTTTACGTAAATAAAGTACTGGAACTTCCTGTTTTGATTAAAATTCGCCCTATTATTACATTTTAATTAAATGAACGCTGAAAATGCCGTTTTTTTTTTTAATCGCGAGTAGGATTAACGTTTTCCATATTAAATGACACGCCAAAAATGACAATTTTGTCTATTTTTTCAGGACATTTTCATGACTTTTTCATATATATTAATAATTTCAGGAGATTTTCAGGAGCTTATAGAAAATCAGGAGGCCGCGAAAACACTGTTGTAAGTTAAAATGGTTTAATTTAATAATTTACAACTAGAGTTATCGCGTGGCCTATGAAAGTGCGTGGCCCACTGCGGCCGCATAGGTTACAGTGCTCTAAGGCCGGCCTTGCTGCACTGTTATTAAACTTCTGATATCTTCTATTAGGCCCACCATTGTGTGTGTTAGTGTTACACTGGCTGAAACTAGAGTCCAAGTTGACATATTTGATGATACAGTTCCGTTTGTTTCTCTACTTCTTTATTTTCCCTTCATTCCTATACGCCGCTTTAGTCTATCTCTAATCTACCTGAACATGTTTTGTTTTTCTTACTTTCTCTGAGTCTGTCACTTCTTCTCTCTTTCTCTTGCCTGCATTAGTCTGACCTTCTCTTTCTTTCTCTTACAGAAAGTATGTTCCCCCCTTTCTCTCTCTGGCTATTTCTTACTTCTGTGCTTCTAAGACTGTCCCTCTCTTCCTTTTTTCTTTCAATCTCCTCTCCCCCCCCTCCCTCATACTGTCTTCTATTTCTATCTTTTTGTCAGTCTGACTCTCTCTCTCTCTTAATCTGTCCCTCCCTCCCTCTCTCTCTCTCTCTCTTAATCTGTCCCTCCCTCTCTCTCTCTATCTTTCGCGGTTTGTTTCTCTCATTCTCTTTCTTTATCTCGCTGTTTTCATATCTCTCTCTTTCTCATTCTGTCCACTGTCTCTCACTACCCCCATCGCATATTCCTTATTGCTTATCACTGCAGATCACGTGACATATGTCTTGACCTAAATGGTTCGAACAAATGTCCGAGAGCTTCGACTTCAACGCACAAACTCAGTAGGAACGACTATTTAGTGACCAGGATTAATGACCTGTGTCCAGCGAGGAGTAATCCAAGCCAGCAATTTTCTGGAACGCCCCAAAATCAGTGCCCAGAGGGAGGGTAGGAGGGAGACTCAGAAGTCCCATTAATACTTGGACTTGACCATTCAAACAGAGGAAGACCTCGTGTGTGGAAGCAATTCAAAGGGCGGGGTAGCGGCTACTAAACACAGGTGAGACCTGTCTATAATACAAGGTATTTAATAATTTTGTCCTGGATGGGGTGTAATGACAGCAAGGCGAGAATGAGGGGGGGGTAGAGTGAAATGTAATGGAAAGGGTGGGAGAAATAGGAAAGAAAGCTTTTTAAGCCTTCAACACAGCTGCTCGCCTACAGAGACACACGCATATATTAAAAAAAAAAAGTTCGACCCTGGTTGTCGGGACATTTCCAACCATTTTTTTCAAAAGGTCGTCTCCGAATTTCTTCTGAAGAAAACATCCGTCTATAGCGAGATGTTTTGTTTGATGCATATTGACGCAGGCAGGTGGAAATAAAACCTTTTAAACTAGTACCAGGCTGGTCACTAGTTCGAACCCTGCCCGCAGTAAACTATAGTCAAGAAGTAAGTTTGGGTTATGACGTCAAACTAATCACCATGCTGCAAACCTTCAATCCTTCATGACGTACTTCTAGTGGAATGACGATGACAACCTGACGTACTTCCGGTGTGATGACGATGGCAGCTTAAGATAAGATAAGATAAAATAATTTTATTGATCCAATCAAATGGAAATTCCGTTTGACTACAATTGACAACATCATTGTAGCTACTGTACAATAACAGTATACATGAAAGATTCGAACAACATTCACACACGAAACACATACACATTCACAACCAGCGCTTTATGAATTTGACTTCTATGTACTTCACGATGACAGCTGATCTTGTAGCTCTCTGACCGAAAGTGGGATAAAGGAGTTTTTAAATGTTTCTGTTTTAGTCCTAATGGAAAGGAGACGACCACTTCGTTCAGATCTTATGTAACAGTGGTTTAATGGGTGCAGGTTGTCCTTAAGAATCGCGAGTGTTTTGGAAAGGCATCTTTCATGAAAATGCTCTTCAAGAGATGGTAGCTGTGTTCGAGTGATATGAGATGCATTTTAAATTCGTCTATTTAGTCTAAGTCTTTGTATGCCAATGAAGTATTGCCATATCAGCAGGTGATGGCAAAGTTAATTAGACTGCTGATGGTTACTGTTTAAAAAAGTGTTATAATCGTTTTGTCGATGTTAAATTTTCTTAGCTTTCTGATATAGGAATGTCGCTGGTGAATTTGTGTGTAGAGATTTTGATAGTGTTTACTTATTTCAGTTTGTTGTTGATGGTTGTTCCTAGATATTTATATTCTTGTACTTGTTCTATGGTTTGATTTTTTATCTGGATTTCTGCAATATGGCCTTTATGTCAATAAAGCTGATAAAATAGATGCTATCAACAAAGCGAGTGTCATTGGTATACCTAAATTAACGTAGGGCTCTGCTATGTATCTTTAGAGATAATAAACATTCTCTTTCTTGCAGTATTTAAGTCATTGGTTAACATGCATGACTAGATGCATGACGCATAGGACGTAATCTTCTTCTTTATTGAAGTGAAGTCTATTATATAAGATAAGAATCTTCTAAAACTGAATGAAATGTTAATAAATCCGTATTATTTCTTTTTGAAAACAACAACAAAGTAACAACAAAAAACAAGAAGATGTCAGTTGTTGGAAAGTTAAAAAGTTTATGTCAATTTAATTTAAATTTTTTTTTTATTTAACAAGTACTTAAATATATAAAAATGAATCCTTTGATTTTAGCCGATTAGGCAACAAACTAACAATGCACACACAAAAGAGTTCGATTCAACACAAAAGAGTTCGATTCAACACAAAAGAGTTCGATTCATCACAAAAGAGTTCAATTCAACGCAAAAGAGTTCAATTCAACGCAAAAGAGTTTGATTCAACGCAAAAGAGTTCGATTCATCACAAAAGAGTTCGATTCAACACAAAAGAGTTCGATTCAACACAAAAGAGCTCGATTCAACACAAAAGAGTTCGATTCAACACAAAAGAGTTCGATTCAACACAAAAGAGTTCGATTCAACACAAAAGAGTTCGATTCAACACAAAAGAGCTCGATTCAACACAAAAGAGTTCGATTCAACACAAAAGAGTTCGATTCAACACAAAAGAGTTCGATTCAACACAAAAGAGTTCGATTCAACACAAAAGAGTTCGATTCAACACAAAAGAGTTCGATTCAACACAAAAGAGTTCGATTCAACACAAAAGAGTTCGATTCAACACAAAATAGCCTATTTATTTTGGAAACTACTACATCAAATGACCTCGACCCTTCGGGCCTTATTAAAACGTAATATTTCTCGGGGTCTTTGTCATTCCTGAGACACAATAGAACAATACTATGACCAAGTTTTAAATACTTTAGAATGACACACGGTAAGAAAAGTTCATTTTTGCTCTCGTACCTTCCGTTTCTCACTCCCATTCCTCTCATTACTTATTTCTGTACAACTATTTCAATAATTTTAAACACAGAATACATGTACACCTTGGGACAATTATAGCGAATCATAGAATCTGATGCAGTTTTAATCAACGGAAGGCATCGCTATAATGAATCAAACTACCCCATTATTTATCTATTTATACCTCCCTGCACCCGCCCCTGGCGCTAACTATCTCGTTTCTCTCTCAGCCCCCGCGAACAAAACCACCGCAGGGAAGTAACCGCGTTAAACAGACTTATCGCGAAATCTACATACAAATTTATCTCCCCCTGCCGGGAAAGGTTGATTTTCGAAGCGCTGACAGACTTTTGTCCTCCATCAATCACGTGGGCCCCCGGTGGGTCAAAAAGAGGGCGGAGGGCCTCTAGGGCCGGAGAGAAAGAAGGGGAGGTGAGTGGGGGGCTAATAGACTAACGTGTACAGTTTCACAGCTGAGGGACCACTTGCTATGTTAGTCGTCTCTAGGCCTATATAAAGGCAGGTATGGAGCCCCTTCCCCGCCACATTCTTATACACACACACACACACACACTCGAAACCACCACACAATTTTAAGTACTCCCCAGAAAAAGACGTTGCCCCCTATATAATTTATGTCTTATAGAGATCGGTTTAAAATGTCTCAATGTGACAGAGGCTTATATAGAAACTCTGACAAGAACGACGAAACGTGTAGTCCACAGGAACAAACTATAAGAACACAATGTACTAAAGAATGACGTGTAGGTAAACTAGAACTAGAACAGCTTATAGGCTCTCTAAGTCTCTGTTGATGACACTGACCTAATAGGATACATATTTAAAGTTCAAAGCAAAGAAATAACTACATCTTTTTTTTTTTATAAACACGTAAACACGCTTTAATGTTAAGTGAAAGCTTTAGAATGGTTTTAGTATGATAGTGTTTCATTGGTTGAACACTGGTCTCACCAGAAGTTGCCAGGTAAAACCAAAAAAAAAAAAAACATTTCTAAAATTACATTTTTATTTGCGGTACGTGGTGGCCGAGGGGTTGGCTTCTGAGCAAAGAATCACGAGTTTTAATCTCGACGAATCCCGAACGATAGATGATACACAATTTTACATTTTAATGGGCACTTGATTTTAGTTGGGTAAAGGCGGTTGGCGTTTGCAAGGCCACATAAAGCCCTCGTAAACCAATGGCCACAAAAACAGTTGAGCCCTTATGCATCACGGAAGGCAAAGTCTGAAAGTGAAACTTAACATGGCGCCAAATTTTGCTTTTATTTTTTAAGAAAAAAAAAACCCTTTTCTTTTTACTTAACCCTTAAGGCGCGTGTTGCAGTTTAGCCTCCAAACATTAGAATTGTAATTCCATTTTGTATGCACTCATTGTTAAATAGCTCAGCACTTTAAGGGTTAAGTAAGTCTTGTTTTTAGGGGCGTGTTTGAAGGAGAATTTCTCACGTTTTCGTTAGTAGATCTTCGCTCGCCGATTTAAGCTTATCTTGACAAAGGGAAGTAATCCAACAAGAGACAGCGGATTTCATACATATTTTGTTTCCATGGCAGATCACTAGTTTCAAATGCTTAACATACATGTTGATATTTTGTTTCATGTTGGTACTGTCCTTCATTCATTATGACTATGATTGATATCTTTGTTTTGCAATTCTCAATAGATGTCAATATATTTGTAGGCTGTTACTTCTGCATTGTCTAAAGATTATTACAGGCTATTGATTCACAGTGTTTCTTCACATAATCAGTAGTTTCCAAACTGTATACGAGTATTTCCATTTCATAATAACTACTGGCTCCGATGGAGCACATTTTGTAGCACATACAATTATGACCACTGCGCCCTCAGAAGTCTTCATCACTTTGTTTTGTCGCCCATTGTGTTGTGCATACGATATTGATGTAACTAAAAAAAATAAATAATGGTAATTACTCTAAACCACGAAAAAGGGAAGGATAAAAAATGGCTTTGAAGTTATAAGAGTTATTCTTCATATACATTCTCTTTCTGCCTTGCAATAAAACGATTGACCTAATTTCGCCAGTTACGTCCCTTTCCCTAAATAAGAATATATGTTAGTAGCGGATTATGTTCTAAAATATACATGTAGTAGCTGTGCTAAAATTGGAATAGAGGTTCAATGCCCAGACAGAGCTGCAGTCTATAAAAGACATTCACGTCAAGTTTTAGCAGCCTCCCCCTCCCCGCCAAAGCAATACTTTATACATTTCCTACCCCCTTCTTTTTCCTTGTCCCTTTTCAGAATAGTAAAATTAAACCAAAAGACATTAAAATGACATGAAAAGATTTTTTTCAGTCTACAATATTTTATTATATGTCAACCATGATTTTTTTTCTTTTTTTTTTTGGGGGGGGGGGTTATTCCACTTACCAATGATATTGTTTCCAATTAATATCAGAGAATGTCGAATTTTCTTGAATTGTTTTGTGTAGATCCATTCGATACTAAGGGAATAAAAAAATTAAACAGATAACACAAGCAATTATGATAAAGTATAGCCTGCCATTTTTATGAATATCTTCTTTCTTTTATAAAGTCTAGTTTATCTTTACCTGAACCATTAAAACTTGTAACATCATTGACTTTGAATCTAAAAAGTTACAAAGAGATCACACATTTTAAAATCTATATTTAACATTATTGAGAATTCTTTTAATGTATTTTCACCATGCAGTCATGACTTACCTTTTTTTTTTTTAACCTATCCCTTAGTGACTTAGTCTGTTAAACCGTTGGGGCACTATGCAAGATTCGTCGACCGTCTTTCTCCATTCTTCTGTGTTTTGCCTTAGTTAGAACCTCTTTCAATGGCAGGCCCGTCCATTCTTTTATGTTGTCCTCCCATCGCTTTCTCTGTCTGCCTCTTCTTCTTTTTCCTGGTACTGTTCCCTGAAGGAAGGTCTTTACGAGCCCCGAAGATCTTGTAATATGGCCATAAATTTTTAGCTTGCGTTTTTTTTTACGATAGTTAGCAGGTCATCATGGGGTCCTGTCGCTGCATTAACTGTCTCTAATTTCTTGGTTTGTGATGCGGTCTTTGAATGTGATGTCATGACTAAAAAATAAAAATCAAGGTCATATGTCCTATCATGTTTCTTTTCTGTGTGCGTCCAGTGTGTCAGAAAGCCATGCATATTGTATGACCATTGGACTCAAGCGATGTGAGACACGAGCGTGTTATTTTTCATTCTTGTAATGACTAATGCGAAATAAGGCCAAGTAATGGGTAGTTCTACTCCTGTTATTTGATGATAACTCTGGATATGAACTAGTCCGAAATGATGCAATTATAAAATGTGCTAGTATGTATCATAGAAAATCAGTCAGAACATTTCAATCACAGTAGGTTGAACTTCAAAGATAATTCTGAACATATCATAAAAACGGCTCATATACATTTATTTGGCTCAGAATATGCTATCCACCATTTTGTTCCTTATCTAAAACATGTTTACTTCAATGTTATGGAGTGAGAGAGTGTCTGTGTTTCTATAGTGACAGTGAGAAGAAATTAGCGATTGGATGTTGATTATGCCAATGTGAATGATGCATGATAAACAGGATTATCAGTAAGCTGTCTTGGGTAGGCCAGACTGAGCACAACGTGTTTTTATAGAGAGATTTGAATCCAAATATTATTTTATAATCAATACATTACTGAAGTCTACTATATTTCATTTCATCTGAAGTTGAATTTGCATATATCTAATCAAAGTTATCATTTAGTAATGTTCACAAAGAAGTTGTTTCAAGCTTTTATAATTGAAGATATAATACGCCTACAGTGGTTTGTTGTAAATGTATCGGGTGTTCCTTCAGAGTTTACTTCCTAGTTCAAACCTCCCGCAGGACGACGGGGGAAATGAGCGGGCAGGGTTTGAACCCGGGATCAACGATAAATCCAAACGACAGTCCAGCGCACCAACCACAAGACCAGGCAGCCAGTTGTCTACAATCAGTTTGGTGCTACAAATCAACGACCACCAACTACATTTAGGTTGAACTTAAAAAGAAAAACAGTTTTGTATTTTTATTAGATTAAATAAACTTTTCATAAACCCTTTACTGTCCAATGAATTAATTCATACATATTGGAATCTCATAAAATCTTTTCATTCAAACACCAAAGTTTTTTGAATGTTTATTCTGGGTTCCAAGAGTATTAAGCAGACCTAAACTAGCTAGTATACATAGTATACATTGGAAGTCCCTCTAAAAACTATATTCGACTTCTATTTGCCAAAGTTATTAAACCAAATATGCTATTTGTATTGATTGTTGCTCTATAAAATATACCCAAATATATAATTATACACAAGCATTCAATCCTTTACTAAAAGTTGTACATTTTGTTTAAAAGAAATATAATCCTCTAAAATTTAAATCAATAAATGAAATAGACAACAGTATAGACTTTCACTATAGTATGCTTTTCCACTAGACTATGCAATTGTACTGGGCTAGACTTTGCTATTTTCCTATGAGAAAGTTGTGGATCTTTTAGCTTAACCAAACATTCTAGTAAGTTTCTTTTGTGTGTGCAGAACATCCTAGATGGTCTTGGTTCTGAATAAGTTTTTAAAATAAAGACAGTTACATAGTCTCATGTAATACTGACACTGACCTATGTGATTGACAATGACATATGTAAATGGTATATCAGTTGAAAGAAAAAAAATATAACAACATTTTTTTATTGACAGTATAGCAGTTACAGTTCAAAATGGAATCTCAATTTTGTTTAGTAAAAACAAAAGACAAATGAGCTTCAAGTCTAGATCTAGTTGGTGCTGATAATGTACACAATAACAGTGTACTCCACAGACTCTATAATATTCTATACAGGTTTGTGAGCTCTTTAAGTAACAACAAGGTGGCCAAGTGGAGAAGCATATGTCTTCTAGACTGAAGGATCTCAAGTTTGATCCTAGTGAAACTGGGGCTTTGAGTCAGGATTTTTGGACCTCCCCCTTGAAACAAATCATGGGGAAGTAAAGGCTGAAGGTTGTTAGCCCTCAGGGTCCTAGAAACTAAGGAGATTTACATCATCTGCCCCCCAAAACATTAAAAAATCTGAAAGCAAAACTTTTACATTTGACCTTAGGTAACAATATTTTAGAACCAATGTTTAGACTTTTTAATCAACAATTAATTATCACTCTTGAAGAAAGAAAATTATTCAAATTCTAGTCAGAATTATCATTTTGTGGCTCTGAGTTAGTCATATAATCAAAACATTGACAGTGGGAAAGGGAAAATATTGAATTCATAGACAGAGAAGAACTCCACATTCATCTGATCTATGCAGACAAACACAAGAGATCACATAGAGTAAATACCTACACATGGTGTAACCAATACATTGGAGAGGCACTTCACACAGATACATCATAGGTTTGATTGAGATTGATTTCAAGCAAGATTAACATGACCTAGTGCAGCAACAAGTTCAGTAAATGTATAAAGCATCCAGAAAAATGAATACAAATAAAAACAAAACAGCAAACTTTTTGTTAGGTTAAGTGTTCAAAATGAAATCATGAAAAATAAAATATATATCAAATAGTGACAACATAAAGGCAAACAAACAAACTATAGGTCAAATAACTAAAGTATATTTTGTAATGCAAATTGTAAACAGTTTCAGAAATGTTTAGATTAAAAAGTAGAATCTGAATGATGCATACTATACAATTCATCAAACACATTGATTTAGAAATAGTCATTTAAATTAACACACTATTGATTGTGGTATTTTTTCAGTTTTAAACATACTAGGTTGTTATAAAGCAAAAGTTGGTAAACTATGACCTGTGGACCAACTCCATGTTTTGTATGTTTATGGATTGTAAAGTTTTGAGGCCAGACTTAGAGGTTAAATTCAGTGAACTAATCTAATTAATGATCTCAAACAACGATTCCTAAATGTTACAGAACTAGAGTTCTGCAGGGGCATGCCCAAATCCAGTTTTCCAAATGTATTCATCATAATATCTCATTTCAATAAATTTCTGTAATGTTTGTATTTTCATGTCTACAATTGTGAGCAACTCCTTTAGTAAAGAAACTTAGAACTAGATTGACAGATGAATATCATAATTTAATTTAATTCCATTTGAATGAAACATTAACTGAACAATCAAGTTTCATAGAATTCTATTGTATTAGTTGAATTTTAATATAAAAAACCACCCTGTAGTACTAAATATCTGTATATTTTAAGAATAAAAGAATGATTAAGGCCCACAATTAATTTCCTTAAGTTTTCAGCATGCTTCTAAAAAGGTTTGCCCATCACTTTTATAAAGTATTCAGTTTGATGTCTTGGACAATTGTCTGACTTACTCAGGAGTATGAAATACTGGATCTAAACACAAATACAAGAAAGGTGCCACAAGTGTCTCTGTGTATGGGGGGAGGGGGGGGGGTTGTTGGAAACCAATTGATGACAAAGGCACAAAGAGGTTTATATCAATGAGAATAAGCAATCCATCAATGAATTGATTGAAAGAACTAACAAACACCAAAAATACAAAGAGATGAATGACAAAGAGCACAACTTTGAGATGAAATACAAGAAAGGTTACCCACATATAAACATTTATAGACTATATAGTATAAATACGATCCAACATAGTGGGGTAGACCTGGTGACATCACAAATGATACCATCATATATATTATATATATACATATTTTATATATCTCGTAAATTGTAAAAATATTTAAATCATTCAATCCGACACATCCTTAAGTATTCATTACATCTTGATGGAGGCCTCTGGATCCTAACTATGTTTTACTTTCTTTGAACTGGCTATGTTTTACATTTTAAAATAAACATGCCTGAAGCCATGTATTTCTTTGATTATATATTATTATATGTATTTATTTATATATATACATATATATATATATATATATATATATATATCTTTAAGATACATTTAAAAACTTATTAAACACTAAAGACACATTTTATTTTTTAAACTTTCATAAAAGTGTTTGAACTAAGAATGTTTTCAAATCTTTCATTATTTCAATATACTTTGTATTTTTTATTGCTCCCCCCCCAAAAAAAAAGTGCACAATAATTGCATGATAAATATTCCGAATGTATCTTGAAAAAAAAAATATCATAGGTGTAAAGTATTGAGGCGTAAATGTGAAACAAGAACAAAAAAATAAATTCATTCAATATTCTTTACCATTATACACTGCATTATACAATTTATATTTACAACTTTGTAAAGCCAAGTTTTCGTGTAACTTTTGAAAGGCATACGTATTGGTTGGAGAAAATTATTTCCTTTCAGTTCCTTGTTTTCAATTATACACAAGATATAAAGAAAGTAATTTGTTTTATACACAAGATATAAAGAAAGTAATTTGAAGAAAAAAATGATTTTGTATAGCGCAGCTTTCATATTTATAGCATTCTCAGTGTGCTATGGTGTACTCAGAGTGCTATGGTGTACTCAGAGTGCTATGGTGTTCTCAGAGTGCT
The DNA here is from genome assembly GCA_036873155.1 of Biomphalaria sudanica. NCBI lineage: Eukaryota > Metazoa > Mollusca > Gastropoda > Planorbidae > Biomphalaria > Biomphalaria sudanica. Next base: position 950,615 of record JAZGLO010006691.1, read on the forward strand.
ATGGTGTTCTCAGAGTGCTATGGTGTTCTCAGAGTGCTATGGTGTTCTCAGAGTGCTAGGGTCTAATCACTTTTGTAAACAAGGGAAGGGAGGTGCTGGCTGACACTAGGGCTTTGAACTCCAGCCCCTTGGATAGGTTTAAGCCTCTGAATTACATTTTTTTTAAAGCTACTAGCATGGTAATGTTAGACATAAAACTATACATGAGTTTATAATGTGATTGACCAGATTAAAACTCTGTTGGGTCAAAATAATTTACATTGATGAAGATAGATCCAATAATATAATAATATGATAAAACAAACAAATAAGTTGACATTAATAATATACTACACACATAATTTATACTTCACTTTGATATATAAACATTGTATAAAATGCTGACTTTAATCAGGGAAAAATGTTTACAAAATAATATGACTGTAAATGTAAATATTTTGTAAGAGTAAAGATTCATTTTATATTTTTACTGAATTTAGTCAGTGCATAAATATAAAGGAAAAGATTTTAAAAAGTGTTGAATAGAAACTTTCATGGGGGTCAATGAATATTTACGAAATAGAAGCTAATCCATTTTTTATTCACTCTATATGAGACACCTAAACTAATTGAACCTTAAAAATTGAAAGGTTTCTGCTAGTTAAAGAAAGGAGTAAAACTTGGTTTCATAAGATTGACACTGACATGATAATGAACCACACTATTGGAAAATGAAGGAAACTCTCCAATGCTGGAGGAGAATAGGAAAACTATGTTGCTGCCAAAACACTTTTGAATGTCAAACAAGTTAAACAAAAAGCCATTATTGCACATTCTCACCATTACTGAGTTTTCATTGACACTTAACAAAACAATTACCTGGTGGGTCATGTTGAACAAAGAAACCAGTAACACACACAATATTATAATTTAAAAGAAAAAGTCTATAACATTTAACATTTTCTTTTTTTTTTTGACTGACTACTAAAGCTCCTGTAAATATTTTTTCATGTTAAATTAATTCAACAATATTCACATTTTTACACTTCCTCTTCAACAGAGTGTACAAGTTATTCAAAGTTACTGGCTATAATAGGCTTTTTTTGTCATATGTAACAACTCAATTTTACTCATAAGCTTCCCACAAACTTACAATGCTGATTGAAGACCCCACTTTTGGTTTTACATTAGCAGAAGTCAAAACATATGAGAGAAGGGAACCTAAGTTTTTTCTTAAACCTGAACTGTGGTTTAGTCAGTGATGACATCTCAAGAATATGTGACAAAACGCTATTGACTTTCTCTCGAACGCTGGGTAATCTTTCTTACATTTACAGCATGTGTTTAGTTGAATGAAAAAAATAATTAAATTCATTTCAAAAGCATAGAAAGTAATTGAAAAGTCATCCAACACTCTCATGATATCATAATCGTAGCAGGACCAAAATGACACAAGAAAATAAAAATGATATTTTATATAGGTCAGCATTTGACAGTGGAGAACGCTATTGCAATGAGAATGATAAATGTAAAACAAGTGAGCACTAAAGATACAACTCTGCAGTTTAACACAAACTTAGTTCTTTGGTTGCTAATGGTGCCAGACATGATGAATTAGAAAACAGTCGACTAAAAGATTCATTAAAATAGATTGGGTTATGAGGCAGAGATTTGTACAATATTTTACACTTGATTCACTTTAATTGACTGGAAACACAATTCCAAATTACTAGCAAATAAAGATGGGGTTCACTAAAATCATATATTAAAACATTTCCATTTTTGAAATATCTGCAACAAAAGACAAATGCAGTGGCTCTTTAAGCCCCATTATTGAAATCAATGAAAATGTAGAGCCTGTGGTGATAGAAGTCACATGACACTGCAATCAGCAGAAAACTAAAGCAGACATTGGAAAAGTCAATGCCATCAGCATAACAAACAAGTTGCCATTGAGCCAGAATAAGTCAAATCTTGTATGGTACATCTGATATAAATTGGATGTTGCTAACAGCAATTATACAAAATAATATACAATAATAATAAAAACATCAATGCTTAAGTTGTTCCCCTTTGACAATACTATAATTGTTTGCTACTTCAGTTGGTAGGCCTACTTGAGCATTAGATACAAGATGTTAAAGAATTCCCTACAATTTATGGAAACCCAATGTGACATTTTATAATGACAGACACAAGAAGCTACTCAACAATAGCATAATACTGGGAAAAAAATTTAAGCTATTTTTAGTACGACCTTACAGCTGGAATTATAAGAATTTTTTTTAGATTAGTCAAAATAATCAGTTGTTAAGCAAACTGATTGCTATCTGACAGATTTGATAACTGGCTATAATCTATAATGTCAAAATCTCTTTGGCAATCCTTTTCTGTATCACATTTTGTTAAGCCAAACATTGCCTTAGAGCTAAAAAATTTCAAGCACACATTGACTTGGATTCATGCTAGGAGAACATTATATAATACAACATCATTACATGAAAACTATGTATTATTTCATGGATTCTTTTCACAGAACTAGAAATGAGCTATACATGTGTGAAAAGATAAATATAAAGTATTCAAGAACATATATAGTTAATGAAAACAAAAAGAGCTTTTTAACAAATATAAATGGCCAGAGGTGAACAAGTTAAAAATACGTTAAAATAATAAAGGCTGAATAGTGCTGCACAAAATAAAATGAAGGTTAACAAAGAATGAATAAAATTAGCCTCAGAATTCTCAATTTTTTATAAGCAAATAAAAGTTTAATTATAAATTATTTTTTTTGATGGGAGCAAGACTTGCTATAACGTGTAAATATCCCACTACATTTTAACTACATTTTACAGCTAGCTAAGGACAAAGATTTAAAAATATCAAATACAAAGATTCAAACAATAGTTCAGACAATAATGCAGTCTAAAATGTATTTTTAATCAAAGAATTACAGGGTAACTCCTACTTGGAACAATTTTATCTAACAGTAAATTCAGCATAATACAGAAGGAATGGCCAAAGTTTGGGATTTAGGCCAGAAATGACAAATACAAAATATTGTCATGGTATAGAAATGAAAAAAAAAAAAGAAAAGGAAAGTGAAATAACGAAAAGGAAAGTGAAATAACTACCAATTGCTGGGTTTATCTTTGCTCTCAATAGAGCAATCTTCTCACTAATTATTCATTCAAAATGGAAAAATATAATTGTAACATTAATTTTTCTTTTATTGAAATATAAAAATATCATTCACTTATCTTTATATTTACAGTAAAAATAAATCTTCTATCTATTTGTCAGCAAAGATTAAAAAAAAAGATTCGTAAGAGTCCAGTTGGTTTCTATGTTCTAGTATTGGGTCTATACAGCATTAATTATTCTATGGTTAAAAAAAATGCTCTGTGGAAGAAAAATAATAAGCTCCGTGGTAAAAGTATACAAGTTAATGTTTTTGATATATGCTTATATTATGTTGAGCTGAGACATTATTTTGAAGTATACTTTGATAATACTGCTAATATAAAAGTGTAGTACATTGGAAAAGAATAAATCATTTGTATTTAGATCATGAGGGGCATTGAGCAAGTTAAGGCAAAGTTATTTTATGACACATATTTTATCCAAAACTGGATACGTCCAACAGATAATGATGAGAATAGTGAGCCCTATTCCTAAGTAGATTCTTTATCCATCCACTGGCTTGACTACAATTTTCCCACCTCTCAGCTCAGTGTGGATGCCTGCCTCCCTCAGAGCAGCGATGTGGCCGGCCATACCTTGCAGCGACATGCCAGATAGGACATCTCTGTTCTCTCTGTTGTTTTCCACAAGGTTCCGAATGGCCAGAACAACCCACTGGGTGATAACTAGAACAAGGTTAAGGTTGGTCAAACAAAGTCCAGTAATCATTAGTTTAGAAAAATAATTGTAACTAGCATGACTGTTATATGAAAGAGCATATTTCATCTTATCTGAGAGTCAATTAGAAATTCAGAGGCATGAGATCGACTGACTTTTCCCATGTTTATTCAATTGTGCAAGCCTTTTCTAATAGACACTGCAATATAGTTATCCTAATCTGAAAAAAAAAACACACTATTAAAACAAGATAACAAAGGGATTTAGTTTTCAAACAAACTTGTACGTGACCCCAGTGGGTATAAGTAATGCAGGCTGAAAGAGAAGGTTTTGATAATTCCGATTCCCATGTGTTACCTCCCTTTGACCACTGTATACTATATACTACAAAAGACTCGCAAGTAAAGTATTGTTTTAAAAATGGTGTATTTATATACACATTCCTTATTTAATTATTAGAATAAAAGCAGAAGTTGTACTAGTCATTAGCAAGCAACAGAAAATTGTGAAATTCAAAGTTAAAATAGAACTTTTAATTCTAGGGTGCTAAAAGTGACAGAGAGACTGATGGCTACACAAAACTAATACTGGCTTTTCCCATGTAAGGAGCTGATCAAAATGAAAAAAAGCTCTTTTTTTTTGTTAAAGACTCATTCAAAGTAAAAGTGAAATTGACTGATCCAAACTAATTGATACAATTACACTTCATCAAAGCTTTTTTTTTTTAAAAGTATTTTTAGCGTTCCGCAAAAGGAGAAAACACGCTATTACTTTTGTGTGGTTTGTCTGTCCGTCCTGTTTAGATCTCGTAAACTAGAAAAGATAGGGAAAATCCAACATCATAATATTTTAAAGTTCTGATGCACCGGCTCCTTTTTTCATTTCTGAAAGCAAAAAATCTAACTTTTAAAATCAAGTATGCAAGCAGTTTTTTCATAAAAATACACCATTTTTACAACTATTCACTATTAATATTAACAAATACTGGAGTCTTTTTAGTAAGGGAGATGGCTATTTACCATATTTATGCAAACGGTTTTAGATTTTGTGTCAAAAAATATTTTTTTTTACAATTGTATTACAAAGCTAAGTAGGTTCTGTCATACTAACTACTACATTTAAAAAAAAATGTTTACTTTTTTTTTTAAAGAAAAAAAAATACATATAGTATGCATATATTATTATTATAGCTTTTATATAGCGCTACTTTCATGCTTATAGCATGCTCAGAGCACTTTTGGTCTAATCTCATTTGTGGACCAGTGGGGGGGGGGGGGGGGGGGGGGGTTATCTAGGAGTTGGTTTTCCGTGCTGCCTTTAGGCGCTCAGTAAACACAACTCTGCCCGAGTCGGGTGTCGAACCTCGAGCTCCCTTCTAGGTAGCCAAGCCAAGCCAAGTTCAAGCGCACTTGGCCTCTCGACCATGCTTCCCACAGTGGAACATAATGTAAAAGAACAATTAAAAAGTAGTTTTTCATATTATCATGTGAACTGTGAAGCATACAATCTGCTATGGAATTAACAAAAGGAATTTTTTTTTTGTAAGAAAATGGTTTTTTTTCTTGAGGCTTTGAAAGATTGACCCTTTACAAAACAATTAGACCAATTAGATAATCATTATAAGACATCAGTTAGGCCAGGATTACATCTAACTTCACCTTCACTTTTACCTATCCCTTGGTCTGCTGGACTGCTGGGACACCACACAACCTTCTTTCTCCATTCTTCTGTCATTTGCCTTTGATAGAATTTCATTCTGATATTCTTTCTGAAAATATTGAAGTCTGCCTTTTTTATCATGTGTGGACAACTTTAGGGGTCGATTTTTAGTTTTTTTTCCCACACAAACTGTCTTTGTAGCCTTGTTTTGTTTTTTTTTGCTTTTTCTTGTTAGTATTAGATTTCATTACTTAGATGTCTACACTAGCTGTCACTAGTGCTACATGTCTATACTGAAGATATTTACTATGGTTGAAATATGTATTTTATAGTGTACATGTAAAAACTACATTTTAATTCATCTAGAGTACCCCTAAGGTAAGGATTTTTGTGCACTTCCTTTTATATTTAATGAACAGTTACATCTATGTAGACCACAGTTTATGTTTGAAACAAATAAAATGAGCAAGTCTGCACTTATGGAGTGAGTTTACCCAGTGTGATAGATCAACTCAATTTAAGACACATGAGTCTGAGCTTCAAGACATATAATATTTTGTATTAGATGAAGACTTAATTAGATCAACTGCGTGAGTAAACATTTCTAAACAATGTCATGATGACATCAGATCAAGAATGAAAATAACTAAACATTATTGACTGCAGAAAGGATACAAGGATTGTGGCAGTCAATCATGGTCAGATCCAGTAAAAGAGGAATACCATCCAAGGATCTCACCTGAAAATATTAATCCCACATAAAGTACACAAATAAAGAGAGAAACAAAAAATATTTTAAATATTTATTAAGAAACTCAATAAGTTGAATCCATTCTGATCCAAAATAGTTTGAACAAGCAAGTCATGTCACACCAACATTTCAATCATTCAAAGGAGCTAGTGCTCAAAAGTTTGATTTAAAAAAAAAATTAAAATGACATCAAAATAAAAATCAACTTTAAAAAAAAAAGGTCCTAACCGAAAAACAGAAACTAATTAAAGGCAATACAATCTAATGTAATCCATCATTTGATAACGTCATTGTTAGCTTAAAGATGTTTGTCTGTCTCCTATGTTTACAGTTCATTAACCCCCCGAGAAGAATCAAGAGGATAAAGACGTTTCTTGCTAATTGCTCCAGCCAGTTTTATGACTTTTTTATTTTATTTAAACCAGGGGATTATTTTATTCCAGTTTTTTTTTAGTTTTGGAAGATTCTGCATAATGAATTCAATGTTGTATCAGTCAACAGAACTCTATTCTAAAATGCATTGTAGAGTTACCTTACTTTCTTGACCAATATTTACAAGGATGCAGTGCTGCAAGCACAAGGAACAAGGGATTTTAATTTCTTCCAAACTGTCAGGTGTTCACCAAGAGATCCATCATGGACAGTATGTTTAAAAGTTATAGGTCTCTAGTCATCATCATAATCATCAAACTCCATTTGAGTGACGGCATGATAAATGCTTAAATCCTCTCTTGCAAAAGCCCTGGACAGAAACCCTTCTGTCTTGAGTAGTGCGTATATGTCACCATACAGGTAGAGAATTTTTGGTTTCCCAGACCTGTCGAGGTGGAGATCAGCAAGTCTGGGGCAGTCAAACAGAATCTGAGGCACGGTTTCCTTTTCTTCCCCGCAGGGAGTAGAGAGTGCCTACTATAAAGAAGTCCTATTTTAATGAAAACCAAATTGCTAAGTCTCAGAGATAGTACTATTTACCAAATCCTGGTTGGCTCTGTGCTTGTAAGCCATGTTGGCTATCAGCCGAATCAGATCTTTCTTCAGTCCATACACTGGATGGTGAGGGTCAATGCTGTCCACACCTGAAGCCTTCTCCTCGCGGCTGAACACATTACCCCCAGACTTGCCGATATCATTGATACTTCTCAGTAAATCTGTAGGAGCAAAGTAGTATATACAATAAACAACAGAAACATGAAACTCCAAGGGGAGGTAATAGAAAAAAAAAGAAAATGTTAAAACTTGACATTTACAACGAAATATATAATACTCTTGCAGATATGTGTCAAGGTAAGACTGGTCATTGGCAGCTGGAGTCAGACCCGTCAGTTCCCTAGCTAAATACTACTTGTTTCATACAACACACTTTTTTTGTGACACTAGAAAAGAAAATTACAAAACATCTTTTCCAAAAGATGTCTTTTTAATTACATATCTTTATTAGTTTCCTTTATTATTAATGAAAAACAAACAGATCTTCTACTGTAATACACAACTTCACTGTAGGATTCCTTGGTCAAAACTGGGATTTTTTTATTTCAGGATCTTTGGGTGCCTCTGAGTCCACCTAGCTCTAATGGGTACCTGATGTTAGTTGGGGAAAAGTAAAGGCAGTTGGTCATTGTGCTGGCCACATGACACTCTTGTAAGTTGTTGACCACAGAAACAGATCACCTTTACATCATCTGCCCAAAGATCTGAAAGGGAACTTTACTTTACTTTATTCCTTCGAGATGTTCGGTTCTGTGTGACTTTTAGTTTCTTCCCTTGAGTTGGAAACTGTTTTATCATATTTACAAAATCATATTTACACAAATACAATAAAGACACATACATAACAGATAAATTCAAAACATTCAAGACACACAGATAAATACAAAGCATTCAAGACATGCAGGTAAATTCAAAACACACAAACATACATTGAAGACGCACACATACAAGTATAAATACATTACACATCCCTTCTAAAATGGATCACAGTCTGCTGGGCTGCCTTATTAAAATCAGCTTTTGGCTCTGCTTTGAGCACACCACTGACTTCCCTCACAATGCAATCAAAGTAGAATAACAGCATTGATTACAATGGAATATCCCTTAGTTCTATTGATCCACACAATATGCAGATGTGCACAACAAAGAAGATGCGAATGTATTACAATATCAACTGAATACCTGAAAATTAAATAGTTGTTAGCTTTAAACTTATCTTTGATTTTTTTGACATCAGAGACAAAGAAACCAACCATTCGAAAATAGAGTTGCTCTTTTACTGACAACACAGAAATATGTCAATACAAATACCCTTCTAGAGAACTCAGTGATAAGCCAAAGATAGAAATACTAATTAATAGTAAAAATAGCTATTCTAATTGGTAGAAATAACCAATGTACTTACTGATAAGCCAAAGATAGCAATACTAATTAGTAGTAAAGATAGCAATTCTTATTGGTAGAAATAACCAATGTACTTACTGATTAGCCAGAGATAGCAAAACTTGTACAGATAACCTATGTACTCACTGAGAAAAGCCAAAAATAAAAAAAGAAGTAGAGATAATCTGTGTACTCACTTATTGCACACACAAGCAGTTCTGTGTCCTGTTGAATGCTGGGATATATCGTCTGATGTTGTGCAGCAATACTTAACAGCTCCAATTCTTTAGCAATAACTAAGGCCATCTGGACAAAATGAAAAATAAAACTTTAAAAAAAAACAACAACACAAAAAGGAATACACTTCAACAAGCACAAGCATTCAATACTTGATGTTAATACATATGATTAAAACTGTGGCACTTATCTCGGAAATATTGTCCAAATTACACAAACAGTTTTAAAGGATTCTTCATGTTTAAAATAGAATAAAATCAAATCTTGATTATTTGTTTGAATGTCAAAGTGACCCTTATCCTCACTACTGCACAGCTGCTGAGTTAGTGTAACTTTCATGTGAGTGGTAACATCCACTGAATCATTTCAATAAACATTCAACTTGCAAGAAATAGATAAACAACAAATATTTTGTTTTAGTTAACATTATTTCATTAGTTCATAGGCAATTAGTTGTATCATAGACTACAATTCTACTCTGTGGACTGTGTCTATTCTGTAGCATTGAATAAGTAGTGTAATAGTTAGTCAAAGACAGTGTAATAGTTAGTCAAAGACAGTGTAATAGTTAGTCAAAGACAGTGTAATGGTTAGTCAAAGACAAAGCGATGGAGAGATGAAACTTTGTTAGCAATAACATATCAACCACAACCAGAGGGAAGCGAGGACGATGCAAATGACAATCAGGCTAACAACTAAGGAGTCTGATATTTACTTTTAAAAAAAGAGAGAGAGAAGTTGCTTTAAATACAACCAAAATATGCTTGAATCAGTGGAGTAGTTGACGCAGCCCGCACTTTGCTCGGTAATCCTTTCAATCTCATTGTTCATTACTACAATTTTCACTGTTTAATTTCTTTATAGGTAATTGTAAAGATATCTTTGTTATAATTTAAAAAACAAACAATATAAAGTTTCGTATTTCTCTTTGACAATATCAGTGCAGTGAAGCTGTGGTGGATTCAAAGCGATTGAGCTCTACAACAGCATTCTGTCAGATTGAGTGTGTCTCTTTCTTGACTCGCACTACATCATTGTCATACATATATTTGTTGTTTGACATTTTGATCTTCCAAAACTACATCAAGTTATCTACCCTTGCTAACCAGTATTTCTATTTTCTTCCTCTTCGACCCTCCAAGCATGTTTTATATTTTGAGTTCAATGAAAGGAGCACCTCCAAGCCCCTGAACTCCACAAAACGTTTTCTTAAGAGTTCTACATTTCCTACATTATGAACTTGATCATCTGACATCAGGTCATTACTGTCACCACACCATGACAGCTTTATCTGACACGAGAATGGCACTAAACTGCCAAGTCAACAATGTCCATTGATTCTCTCCCCTTACATTGACTTTCATACAAGGGCAACAACTGTAGCCTTTGTTCTTCCCCCTATTATCTTGTCAGACATTGTGCAATTCACACAGAACAAGAATTACATCCCCTGACATCTGATTGTCAAGAAAAAATCAAGATAGAAAATAGTTTGGGAAACATGTTACTAGAGAACTCTAGATGTTGATACTCCAAGTGGAAGAGGGATGAAAGCATTGGTCTAATTTTACAGTCAAGCACATCCTGTATAAAATACGAATATATCTACGAGTTAGCTTTAATCTCAGTGTGTTCAGAAAGAAGTCAGGGTGTAAAAAAAAAAAAAAAAAAAAAAAATGTCGTTTCGCACACATGGGTTACATCTGATCGAACAAACAAACAAACAAACAACATAACACGAAAATTAGAATATTTATCTTTTACTTTCGACGCTTAAGGCGTATCTTTAAAATAAGGTGACACGATAAAATAACCAATGAGGAAGTGCTACGAAGAGCAGGGTGCCAGGACATCTGCTGTGTTATCAGTACCGGTAGCAGCCTTGGATGGCTTGGCCATATTCTCAAAATGCCACAAGGTCGACACCCACAAGACATTCTGTATGGTGATCTAATAGAAGGCAGGAGAGCCGCTGGTCGGGCCACTTTTAAGGTATGCTGATGTATGCAAACGCGACATTAAGCTCTTCAAAATTGACAGCTGTGAAGGAGAGGCACTGAATAGATCCACATCGCGCGTGAGCATAAAGGAAGGGTCCAGGATAGCAGATGGCATACAAACCAAAAGTAGAAAGAAAGGTGCAACTGCAACAGTGCCAGGTGATTACATAAGCCCGACCTGTGACCTCAGCTGTGTATCAAGGATTGGCCTTTTTAGTCATATGAGAAGTTGCAAAGGGAAAAGACAATCTCTCGAGACGTAAAATGGCAGACGTTAGAGTGCTTAAATAAAGTTTCTTATTGCATTAATTATGTCATTATCTCTCTTTTTTAACCACATCGTTTCAAACGAAGAAAAGGCTGTCAGTAACATTGTACTAGAAGGCAGTCTAAATTGCCAATCGAATAGACCTGGCAAGTCTGTCATCGAATGGACCTGACCAATCTGTCATCGAATGGACCTGACCTGTCATCAACCCATGACCTCAGTCTGAACAACAAGAAGCTACTTACACCTGGTGATGTCATCTAGTCCTAAAGCACCTAATGTTAAATGTGCACAGTGTACCGAAAGAGAAAAAAAAATTAAAATATTAAAAAAAAAAAAGCTTATCTAAGAACTGCAAAAATCACTGCCATATATCTCAATATTGCTGGAATAAACGCCCTCAGGGACGTCATCAAAGACACGAAATTGAAATGTTCTGTCTACACCGGAATTCTATTCAGTTCACAAGCCAAGCGCTTTACCACTCAGCCACCGAGCCCCCGCCTAAGCGGGTGATGTATATATTAACCACGTCGCTGAGATAAGTTTTATTTTTTAGACCTCTCACCCCACAAGTGAATGGAAAAATTCTTTGTCCACTAATAGTCAATATTCAAAATGTCTGTTTTAAATTGACGGTGTATGTAAAGTCAAAAGATGTCACAATATTGTTGTAACTCCATCGGCGGACTGAAAGGGTTAATGTGTGTGCCTACTGATACACACCTCTCAGGCCAATCACACAGGTCAACGGCTGTCGATAGACAAGGGACAGTACTGCTAGTTCACGCAAGTATGACCTGAGTTGTGGTCATGTGATCAAGAGCCTTCAAGGTCGAGGGACAGTGTGTTTACAAGGACAGTTGAGTCCAGAACAGCAAGGCATAAGGACTGTGGTACCTTTGAGTACTCGAAAATGTAGCTGTACGAGCTAGATAGACTAGTAATGTTTAGTTAGGCAGTTCTGTTAAGTTCAAGAAAGCATTTGAAATTGATGTAGCCAATTGTGTTGAATTGGCTGTCGATGTATTTGTAAATTAAATCGCCACTTTGTTACTTGAAGCTCTTGTTGTCAAGTTCTTGTGTTAGATGTGCTGTGTTGTGTTGTTAAGTAGTGTTTGCAGAAGGCCTGATTGAGAAGATCGTAACAATATTAAAGAAATTAAATTAAAACATTAAATTAAAACAAAGGGTTTCAGCGAAGTTTCAGCCATAAGTAAGTCGATGTTAATGCCTGTAGCTGACCACCGATTCTAACCACAAGGACAGCACATGCTTGACTTAAGTAGGCTGATATTAATGTCTGTAGCTGACCACTGATTCTAACCACAAGGACAGCACATGCTTGACTTAAGTAGGTTGATGTTAATGCCTGTAGCTGACCACTGATTCTAACCAAAAGGACAACACATGCTTGACTTTATCACCGGGGTACACTTCAATATGTAACAACTAGGCAGAAGACAATAGGACAAAACATGCTCTGCTAAAAATGAGAATTAAAACAACGAGCGTGCATAAGGGCGAGCGTGACATCTTATAATACACCTGTCAATATAATCAAATATCTTGACCTAATAACAAACAGTCGTCCTTGAATCAAAGTTTCGCCTGTGACAAAAAATGTTCAAAACATTGTGGACAAACTGTTTATATTAAAAGAAGACAACAATAAGACTACAACAGAGAGGAAAAATGAACACAACAGTTACGGGTATGAATCTCATTTATGACCAGAATCTCAGACACTTTCAAACAAAATAAACATGAAGCTAACACGCACACACAAGCAAACAAACACATAAAATAACTGGGACACATCTATTCTATACAGTGGAACCTCAAGTTGTCACTTATGATTGACCTCCTCAGTATCTGATACGACGCAGTACTATCCAAATTGAGAAGGGACTTTTTCTAGAGCAGTTTGTTGTACCCAGACCAATCGTCATAGTAGGCCTCAACACCGACCTGCAACGTCGCAACATGTGGGCAGGGGAGATCGATAACTCGTTGCCACGTAGTTCAGACCTGTGACGTGGCAGTGAGCTATCAGTCTAAAGTGCTCACAGGTTGCGACGTTTCAGTGTTCAGGCCTTCTATGTCGACTGGATAATCTAAAGTTAGGATCCTACAAACGAGGTTTCATTGTCAATACGTACAAACAACAGCACTAAAACAATCAGCATATACAGATTTACAAGAAGAGTCAAATAATAAAGGAAATACACGCAATACAAGTGATATATAAAATGTTAACAGCTTTACATATTCTTAATATATATATATATATTTCTGCTAATTCATTTAAAGCTCTTGAAAGCTTAGTAATATCACTTGAACCAAACAAAATGATATAATGCGCTGATAAACTAAAGCATACATGCTATAAAAAGTCTGATTGATGATTCTAGATTAGGAATCGCTCTAAAGAAAAGAAACTAGAAACTACATTGACTATACTAGAGATCAGAAAATAACATGTGATCTAATCTCTGCATTTCAAGTCTACCATTGGGATGCTACTGATCTTACTCACAATGATGGAGTTCTGAAAAAAATAATAGATGGCAATTTTTGTGGAAGCAGAGATCCAAAATAAAGTTTTGTGATAAATGGTGCAAAAGTTTATTATATGACATTTAGGTGAAAAGAAACTCTAGTTTGAAAAGTGTTTTCTTTATTAGTAAGCAGAAAAAAAGTGTTAATTGTAATTGAGAGTTCACTAAATAGATACAGAACAGACTTTGCAATGAAATGCTTTTTTTTTTGTTTTGCTACTAAGTTATAATTTAACTTCCAATCATGTACATAGTAAGTTGATTAGTAGTGACGTCGTAATGATGGTTGTGTAATGAAGCACGAAATCGACTTTTACAAACACATTTTTATAACATGTTCATCGATTAGCATGAACTTTAATTCTGAAAGTTTCGAATGCACCAAATGCACATTTCATGCCTTGATCAAGGAGTCTGTCTGTGTTTATAAAGTGGTTCTAGAAAAATGAATGTATTACTTATTACGTGCATATTATAAACACAACTTTTGGTTGGTGCAATGTACAACACTTACTCCATTCTGTGGAGAGACAGAGATTTAGAATTGAACATGAGCAGTTGGAATAGTACAAAGTGTTCACATTTTTGGCAATACACAGTGATGGACTGACTGATCATTTAAAGTAGCTAACAGGTAAAACAGACAACAACTGTCCAATGACAGTCAACATTACGGTCTAAGAGAAATAGGAACGTTAGATGGGGAAAGAGATAATATTGGTAGACACATGATTTTGGATTTCAAGAATAACACTGAAAAATATGCAAGAAATTATTCTTTTAAGATACGTCCGATTACAGTATCCTAGCATTCTATGGCATATTAGTCAGAGCAGTAAGAAAGTGGTTGAAATCACTTAGCTTTTACTGCACTATTTGGGCTTTCCGTCTCGTATGTCTAGACCAGTGTTTACCAAACTGTGTTCCGCGAAACCCTAGGGTTCCGTCAGGGTTGGAGAAACGAACTAGTAGGCCTACACAAGATTTAGTTTTAAGTCTGCAGACAGGAAAAACTGATTTTATTAGCTCTTCTCGGTAACGAATATAAAAACAAACTATTACAGTATCATTATGAACTCAGAAATGATCTTGATTCTGACTAATTTAAAACAAAGATACCAAGATCTACCATTCAATGATTTCTGGTCAAGTTTGTCTGAAGCGCACCGCAATATTTCAAAACAAGCGAATGTTAATTTCCCTTTGTTCCCTACAACCTATTTGTGAGAATATTGTTGCAAATCTAGAACCAAGCGGCTACATGCCCCACCAGATAATGGAATTTAACATATCAATATCGTGCAGAATATCAAGAAGTTAAACTCTTCAAGAACACAAAACCAAGTCATTCAACCTTATATATATATAATTAAACTATTATTATTTTTTATTTAAACAACCTGGAAATAATACGAACTAAACAAAATCCGCAAAGGGTTCCGCTAAATTCTGAAAAAATGGACCGTTAAAAAAGGTTTAGAAAACACTGGTGTAGACTCTGTATGCCTCGCGACTAGATAGAACTGTAATTTGCCTGTAATTTGGGTGAATCAAACGTTCTTAACATACTACACTGAAAGCTGTACAAAGAAGAGAAAGAAATCAACTGAACTATTTTTCAGAGGCGTTTCACGAAATATGTGATGGGAGGTGGGGAATCTCAAGAAAGAAGCAAGACGCTCCATTAAATGCATAGTAAAAAGTGCAGCAACGATTTAAGGAGCGCCTTAAGGAACACCAGGCAGCGTGCCTCATCACCCACACATTGCCATAGTGACGCCCCTGATAAATGCGAGAAAGAGCCAAAGAACACTTATATAACACTAAAAAGAACATTGAAGACGAACAATGTGACGCTGTTAAAAAAAACAACAAAGCGACATCTAAAGGTGTGCTTGGAGGAACAGGTGGCTCTACAAAATAGACAGCTACTAAGAATGGACCTAGATGGACTACACGTTTACCACAAAGCCAGTGAACTGGTTGAAAACACAGTCATCTCTAGTCAAAGAGTTCATCTTCACGCTATTGTTTTGAACAAAACACACACACACACCAATGCTGAAGATGCCAAAGTTATAGTGTGGCTAATGGTGAGACGTACAATGTAGACATAACAAATAGGTCAAAGTTCAAGCTATTTGAAATTTATATCAAGTCAAGAGATGACTGTATTTAAAAAAAAACAAAACATTTATAGTGGTACTAGTGATGTTGAAGAAGACTTTCTGACGTTTCAGTTTCTGGAAATGACTTTGTATAATACTAGTAGCTATACTTTGAAAGGAAAAAAACATTAATTTTATAATAGTTTTAGATAAAAAATTAAATTTTTGCAACGATAAGCAGTCTCCCAAATGTGAAAAGTAAAATTCTCTTGGTTCTCATGCCAGTTCATCCCGCACCAAACAAGTCACAGGACATCAAGTTCAAACATACCTCCTGGTCAGTGGTCTCTGGAGACTTCAGCTTCAGAATCAGGTTGCACTCTTTCTTGACGTCATTAGCAATGAAGCTGAGATTGGCCTGTGAAATAGCTAGCTGGCTAGGGTCGAGCTCAGCCTGGCCCCCACTGCAGTCTTCTGGAAGGTCTATCATCTCAGCCAACATCACTTCCATCGCCAACAACCTACATAAAAACAAACAAATGCATTGAGCAATGTTTCGTGAATTTCAAACATGACAAGTTCATAGTCATCAAGTTTATTCCAATATAGATTCGACATGGAAGTCCTCCAAAGAGTTAGCCAGCAAAGTATTCACATAACCTTGAAGTCTATACTGAGGTGGGCAGGCCACGTCTGCAGAATCAATGACTTTCGTATCCCTAAAAACTCATGTACGATAAACTAACAAGAGGTATGCCAGCTAGAGACGGATAGTGATGGGAACTAAACTAACATTTTGTAGTTCAACTAAAACTAAGTTTGAACTAAAAAAAAAAAGAAATTAAACTTTTAGTTAATCACAACTTGAAAAATTTAGTGAAACTAAACTAAGAAACTTTAGTTAAACTTTTACTAACTATTTTGACCTTTTTTAAGGACGAAACAGCCAAACATGAAAAATATAAAGTATAAAGCACAACCAATCTCTTTAGCAAAATGTAATAAACATTTAATTGTGCACATGAAAAAAGATTTAAATGTCTTTATGGGATAGATGTAGATCTTAATAGAATCACAAAATGATACTATTATAGAAAGAAATTAGAAGTAATTGTCCAAGTTGTAATATAAGTTACATTTAGAAGTAATGATAAAACTGCATGTTGACTCTAACTAACTCTAGATTCTAGAATATTCTGGATCTAATATCTTCTACAAACGAAATGATCAGAAATATAATCTGGATCTAGAATTAGATCTAGCTACTAGACCTAGATCAAACAATTAATATTTTAATCTAAAAATAATCTAAGAAATACTAGTTACTACTACTACTACTACATTAGATCTATAATCTAGATAGAGTCTAGTGTAGTAGATATCTTAGTAACTCTAGAGCTAGAGATTTTAGATTATTATAATTATGATTATAACTAGATAAGGGTATTTAGATTTATATACTCTAGTAGATAATAGTATAGTGACGACTATTATTAGTATTACAGTCATTATAGATCTATCAATATCATATATGCATCTTAGGTCTTAGTATAATAAGTAATCTAGATAAAAATCTAGATCTAATCTAGACTCTAATTCTAGAATAGTAGAATCTCTAAACTAATAGATCTAGTCTAATAAAGTAATATATTATAGATTTCAATTAATAGATCTATATTATTGACTTATAATTTTAAATTTATATCTAAATCTAAGACTAAGACTACTAAGAGTTAGACTCTACTTCAGACTAAAATAATTAAATATAGACTATTATGACTATAGATCTAACAGTAGTAATAGATTAATACTAATACTTAATAGACTAGACGTCACTAGACTCTAACTCTAGATCTAGTAAAAAGTTTTAAAATAAAAAGAGTGGACATTTCTTTTAGATCTCTAGTAAAGCAAAATTCTTTGCCTGCAGCTATACAGGAACACTGGTGTTTAATAAAAAGCAGCAAAATGTAGATCTAGAGAAGCAAGGAATTATCAGGATTTATCAAGCAGCGAAACTTGCTAGAAATATAATGAACACGTTTTTTATTTTTCTCGCCTTTCAAATACCTTGATTTGGCGGGAATAGCGGCCATTAGAGGGTAAAGGTAGAAAGGCTTTCTAGTGACCTGTGCACCCTCTAGTTTATTCTCCTCTCCATTATTCATTATATATATTCTCCAAATTACATAGATCTAAATATTTATTGGTATGTATGTTAAAAAAGTTTGTAAAATTTGTAATTAAACTTTTTAGTTTGTAACTTTAAAAAAAAAATTAAACTAGGAATTTAACTAAACTTTTTTTAAAAATTAAACTTTGGCCTTAACTAATTTTTTTTTTAGTTCACTAAAAGTTAGCCACTTTTTAGTTAACTTTTGCCCATCACTAGAGGTGGAGACAGGAAAGGATTTAAGAACATCCTCAAAACGTTCATGAGAGCTTTCACCATAGAGACTCGGCCTCTGGACACAATGATGGAATAATGGCGCCGTGCTGTAAGAACAGGACACGAAAATTCCCAAGGTGAAAAAAAGAAGCCTTCGCAGAAGAAAAGCGTCAAAAAGGTAGTAGCAACAAGCTACACAAGCTCCAGCTGCAATAGCATGCCCAATACGTAGCCGAACTGATAGGCCTCACTAGCCACATGAAGAGATACTATATGACAGAACCAAGCCCCCTTCCAGGGATTACAGAAGTGGTCTTCATCTAAATCAATGAACGAGCTATAAAAAATATATATATATTTGACTACATCAATCAAAAAATTTATTTAAAAAAAGTGTATTTCATACATCAAAGAAATATAATTATCGGTTCCACAAAATCAAACACATTAAAATAACTCAGAAATAAAAAATTAACTGCTCCAAGGTACAACTGTTTACATTATACACTCTCTAAAATACAAACTATAGACAAAAGCAACAAAAAAAAAAAAAACATCTTAAAACCTAGATATTGTGAACTAACTATATATGATAATGATCTGAATACGCAAAGTGAGGACTGAGAAGTAAAACGTTTTGGAGAGTAGTTCTCAAAACAACAACAACCTTAATGCCAAGTCTTTGTATAAATATCATTACTGCAGACAGGATTTCCAGACCAATAAATGCGCTAGTTAATGGTCAACACGACGTCGGTTGTCCGGATGAAAACGTCAAAGCCAGAATAGAGTCTCATTAATCTAATAAACAAGATGGCTAACATTACACAAAACCAAGTCTAAGCTATACATATCACCGACACTAGAAATGCCTAAGTTTCTGTACAAAACAAGATTATCCTTTAGCCAGTGATAAGTCAATCTCAATCAAGAAAACGAAATGATTTTAGAATGACTGTTGTGGTGCCACTTTATAAGTGTGCATGCATCTTGCTGCAAGTTAAAGCCAATAGAAAGACTCAAAACAAAGTTATCTTTTGGTGACTCTTGAAGGACAAAAAAAAAAAAAAAGCAGCAAAATGCATTCAGTCTAAATGTTGGCCGCTGACACGTTTATATCTCAATACTTAAAAACGTTTTTATTCAAGATCCGCTCAACATTGATTAGTAAACAACAAGTTTTGTATGTCCTCTAAAAAGCCAACAAGTTTTGTATGTCCTCTAAAAAGCCAACAAGTTTTGTATGTCCTCTAAAAAGCCAACAAGTTTTGTATGTCCTCTAAAAAGCCAACAAGTTTTGTATGTCCTCTAAAAAGCCAACAAGTTTTGTATGTCCTCTAAAAAGCCAACAAGTTTTGTATGTCCTCTAAAAAGCCAACAAGTTTTGTATGTCCTCTAAAAAGCCAACAAGTTTTGTATGTCCTCTAAAAAGCCAACAAGTTTTGTATGTCCTCTAAAAAGCCAACAAGTTTTGTATGTCCTCTAAAAAGCCAACACTTTTGTTCTGGAAATGAAATATGCACATTGTTTGTTACATAGAGCCATACACCATTTTGACATAGAGCCATACACCATTTTGACATAGAGCCATACACCATTTTGACATAGAGCCATACACCATTTTGACATAGAGCCATACACCATTTTGACATAGAGCCATACACCATTTTGACATAGAGCCATACACCATTTTGACATAGAGCCATACACCATTTTGACATAGAGCCATACACCATTTTGAAAGCCCAATACAAATGTCACTTAGTTATATATACTATCATAGAGTTAATCACTTATAAAGAGTGCAATATACTCTTTTGTCTTCATTTAAAAAATAATTTGTATTTCAAATATATGTATATATATATTCTTTTAGAAAGTAAAATAAATGATCAGTGAAAGCTACTGATGATCTTCTACAAGCGTGCAGCTTTGATTTCAAAGAAACACAAGATTTAATGGACAGTTTTATTTGTCAGTTCATGTCGATCAGTAATGGAGGTCGTGCCTGTCGTAATGGGTACGTAGATTGAACAATAGAGTGCCGTCGACAATATATGAGACAAACTTATGTCTATAAGTAACTGTACATAAACTAAATACAAATGTGCCCTAAAAGGCAAAAGGAATAAAACAGTGTCAGATGCTATGACTTTGGACATAAGGCATTTTGGAAAGTAAGTAAAAGAAAAAACAAAACGCGTAGAGGTATACCAGCACAATGTGGCTAACATAAAGAGGCCACTAAAAAGCCTGAACGATTACTCTGACAATAATTTCAACTGTCAACCTCTGGATCAACAACAAGGCTGGGAATAATTAGATGAAGGGACGAGGGGGGGGGGCCTTGAAAAATTGCTGCCTTAACCGAATGTGACGTTCCTTGACTGGCGCACAGGAAATGGGAAGCGTCGTCTGTTCAGTTGAGTTCCAGCAGTGGAAAAGAGATACGATAGGTCGGGGTTTCATTGCGATCACCATGGAATAAACATTCTTTTTGGTGACAATGCTTATTGGAACATGCTTGTGAATACATATGATTACACTTTTAGGTCATTACTACCATGACATGTATACGGTCACTCAAAAGTCAGTACAAGCTTAAGGCCATAAACAATTAGTTGTAGAAGGTCATATGTGAGTACATGTACTAGGTCATAAATATTAAAAATAAGGCTAGTCTTCGAGTCCGAATATAAGTGAGGAATGCAGTATTTCCCGTGGCTGCGCAGTCACAGCTGTGACCTACATATTTTGCCACTCCAGGACAAGCATAACAGGTCATAAGTAAGTATATGCATAAGGTCATATCTTAAGGAGTATATGTATAACGTCATATATGAAGGAGTATCTGTATAAGGTCAGACGGTCCGATATGAAGGAGTATTATGTTTAAGGTCATATATGAAGGAGTATTATGTTTAAGGTCATATAAGAAGGAGTATTATGTTTAAGGTCATATATGAAAAAGTATATGTATAAGGTTACGTTTAAGTACAGACACAAGGTTATATATCTTTCTACACGTTTGATGCCACACGTGTGTAGGTTCTTGACTTATGTAACAGTGTTTGTGCTTACACAACGTATTAAATAGTGCTAAAGGAAGACATTTTGCAAAATGATTAATATTTACGACAATTAACTATCGATCTTCTGAAGCTAGGCCTCAGCCCCGACCTGATAGTTTATTAATTAGGTTTGGATGATGCTTGGACATGAACACGAGGCTTTGATGATATCAGAATCCTAGCTCAGACTTCCGGTGGTTCTGTCAGCTCTCACCACTCCTAAGTCTCGTTAGCTAAAAATCTATGTATTTCTATTGACGGAGTTTAGAAACCAATGAGCTAGCAGTGGTTCTCAACTAGTTAGTAAGGATAATTGCACGGAGTTCAGAAACCAATGAGCTAGCAGTGGTTCTCAACTAGTTAGTAAGGATAATTGCACGGAGTTCAGAAACCAATAAGCTAGCAGTGGTTCTCAACTATTAAAGCAAGAATAATTGCACGGCGTTCTGAAACCAATGAGTTAGCAGTGGTTCTCAACTTTCAGTGTAAGATTGAAACAGAAGTTAGGACGGTCATGTTAATTTTATTTACCTCTAAGGCCAAGCAAACAAATGCCGGACATTATTTGGTAAGAATAGATGCAAGACATCGTAAATATCCCTCGAATAAATTATTTTCGATATTCAGATAAATTTTAACTCATAAGCGCCTGTCATGATTAAATCATAGAAACATGATCAGAATTTTTTTGAAATACTGAGGGTTAAAAAAAAAGGCTATTTTGTAACCATGATTCAACGTTTGTTTTCTCCAAAATAATTTAGATCTATATGTGTCTACGTGCTAGTCGTGTGATCCAGTCCTCAACTCAGCTTCTTAACGTTCGACTGAAGTAATCTACCAGAGGATGGAGTCAGCAAAAAAACTAAATGTAAAATCATCGGCACGATGAAATGATTAGCCATCTTTCATAATACGTACAACCATTCGAGCATCAATCTGGACATAAAGGGTATGGCTAGCTGTGGCTCTTCCGAAGAGCACCGGAGTTTGAATGATAACATTTGAAAATGGTTTATTTTTATTTAGATAATAAGAGCACTACGTCCAAAGTTGATATTTCGACTGAAAAGAAATCATACGAGAGTCTTACATTTATCAAAAGATCAAAATACAGCGTCAACATACTCTCTCCCAATGTTGAGAAATCAGAGGTAAATAAATACCCGTGATTCATTTAGTAGGTTTGGCTACAACTCATCTATGAATTAAATGGCCATACGGACGTTACCAAACACTGATTATATATTCTCATCGCTACAAACTACCTAGTTGAAATGTCCACACTTGTACAAACTACCTAGTTTAAATGTCCACACTGGTACAAACTACCTAGTGTAAATGTCCACACTGGTACAAACTACCTAGTTTAAATGTCCACACTGGTACAAACTACCTAGTTTAAATGTCCACACCTGTACAAACTACCTAGTTTAAATGTCCACACTTGTACAAACTACCTAGTTTAAATGCCCACATTTGTACAGACTACCTAGTTTAAATGCCCACATTTGTACAAACTACCTAGTTTAAATGTCCACACCTGTACAGACTACCTAGTTTAAATGCCCACATTTGTACAAACTACCTAGTTTAAATGTCCACACTGGTACAAACTACCTAGTTTAAATGTCCACACTTGTAAAAACTACCTAGCTTAAATGTCCACACTTTTACAAACTACCTGATTAAAATGTCCACACTTGTACAAACTACCTAGCTTAAATGTCCACACCTGTACAAACTACCCAATTTTCTAATGTATGACTTCTTTGCCCTCTGTTTTCCGATGTGGTCATGATTGAAAAAGTCTACTATGCTCTGGTTACAACAATCTCAATACGTGGACGACTACAAAAACTATAAACAAAGACCATGAAGGTGTATTTCAACCCTTACTACTAAATATAGCGTTGGTAAGAAGATGGGCTATACAATATAGTGAATTATATCCCTTTCTTCTAGTGACCTCTACTAGATAACTGTTTGCACTATTTTCTCGAGTAGGGATAATTACACATTAAATCGTTTCAAGGTTTAGTCATTTAAGAAAACAGGACAAATGATTGATCTATTCAGTGAGTTATTCCCCTAGTATTATAAAGTAGTGTTATCCTGTCCAATAAACTACAAGTACATTACAATTCCAAGCTATTTGCTTCTTGGCAGCTCAGCGTAGTCCACAAGGTAATCCCATCAGTCCAAAGATATAGACAGGACCAGACATCAAGTCAGATGACACAATAAGCCGAATGGAACACTAGTGGCACTACTAGAAAGCTAATACACGAGAGCGTTGATATTCGAGCAAATAGTGTTTTTTCCCTGTTCAATGTCTTAAAAGTTTTAAAACAAAACTGTATCAGTGCAAATAAAAAAAATGTGTGTAACATGTTTTCAACAGATGTTCATAATTGAAACACCAACACCAAACCTTCCTAAAACGTGCATATGTGTTTAAAAAATTAAATGGAAAAAAAATAAATAAACACTGGATTCTATAACAATTTCCTTCAGAGACACTTTCTCCTCACACTTGTGTGTGGGCTGGTGGACCACTTGAAGTTTGATCACATGTGAGGGTCACGCAAGAGTTTATGTGCAAAAACAAATCACTACCTTGTTTACGTAACAAATGGTTTGGGACTGCAGTCAATGGCTGAAAAAAACGGGAACCACTGCATAATTTTAGAACTAAGTCTTTTCTAGTTAGAGCAAGAGAAACCACGTAGAAAGGTGTGCGGGCCAAATCCATTATACGCTGAGATAACACAAGTCAATAATTATGTAATGGAATCCATTTTTTCGGTCCGTTAAAACAAGTTTCAAATTTAGGAGAGCGCGACTGGAAGCTAATGGAGGAATAAAGTCTCGTTTGAAGTTTGGTGCGATCAAAGAATGATTAAGTCAATACCTGACCTGGCTGACGGTGGTAATAAGACCTAACCGCTGATACCAGAAATGCCAAGATCATCCCATGGACGTTGCACTATTTCACTAGCACGCTACATTGAACCCACAAGGAGATGTTGAAATCAAAGGTGGAAGAAGAAAACGTTGTTTTTTTGTTTGAAAGTCAAGACAGAGTTTGAATAAAGACGAGATTCTGCTACTACTCTCTTGCGCACGCTCCAATGGCTTCCTGTGAAAGCGAGAATCGACTAATAGAATACTAATATTTGCAGGCTCAGAAACTATGGAACAAAGACACCAGACGACATGAATAAATACTCAACAGAAAAAAAGTATATCTACGCAGCGAAACATTGAAAGTACTTCTGTATAGGTGTGTTTATAAAGCTGGTCAGTAACTACATGTAGCGAAACAAACAGCACGGCACGTGACACAGACTAACGTATGACCCATTGGTCACACAGAAGAGTACCTAGCACTATAACACTCATCTCAAGACCATTAGATATGGTGTCGTAAATCACGTTCACTTTCGCTCCGGGGCCAAATGGTTCAGTGAGACTGGCTGCAAGGCTACGGTATCGTGTCCTCACTCATTGAAAGGTATTACCCCGAAATGTGCTTAGCCTCATGGCCAAGAATGAACGAAACGTAATGGGTCTTCTTGTTTAACCCTCTCATGCCTGACGCAATTATGGCTAGATCTAATTAAATTCGTAGTAAGACAACGAAACACATTTTTGCTATAGGCAATGATGAGTTAAATTTTAGTATCGAATTCAGCGATGTGTCTAAACTAGATTATAACATGGCGCATGCATTTCGTAATTAACCTCAAAGATCATAAACCTCGTAGTCGCAGATGAATAGAGCATTTATATTGGTTGATGATGTGAACATTCATAAAGCTGGAGGTCATGTGGTAGTATAGTTTGCAACTAGGACACACATCCAACAGGATTTTAGGTCATAGGTGAAGATAAGAAAAACAAGAAATTAAAATAAATGCACAAACACAAACTAATGAACAATAACAAAAAAAAGCTAAATATTAAAAAAAAATTGTTTTAAAAAAAATATTTAGAGAGGAGAAGAACTCCGCCCTCAAAACTATATCGATAATGTACGCGTTATTTCCCTTTTTCGATATCAAACAAAATAATTAATTATTAATAATTTATTGACTAATTGGGTATTTATTGATTCACCTTTTTTTGATAGGTACATTAAATATCTGTTTAAAGTATCAACTTGATCGGAGAATGCGCGAGGGAGAAGGGAGAAACAGTGTTAATTATTTAAGAGGACTAAACTCAACAAATTTAGCCATCTAAGTGAATACTGAATAATTAGTTTCCCTTGTTGGTAAAAAAAAAAAAAGAATAATTACATGTAATTAATTGACTTATTGGTTTTTTATTTAATTTTTTTTTTTAAATTCATGTCTTATTTGTGCCAATGAATAATTGTGCAAAGTTTCAACTTCATCCTAGAATGGGTATGGGAGTAATAATGTGACACACTTTTTTTACCAGACAGACAGCGTGAGTTGATTTAAGCTTTGTATAAAAAAAGAGCAATACAATAAATGTACACATGAGAAAACATGCTGATAAAAGTAAACAAATACGTAACAAAATAACTTTTATTGATATTTGACGAATACAAAAATTACTGTCTTGAATTCCATCAATTCATTTTCATTTCAACTAAAGCGTTCTTCTAACATTGCCTATCCATGTACATGCCATAGTCGATTTCTATCGAAAGTCAAGGCCAACAAAATATGGAAATGTAAACGACGTTTCCGAAAGACGCAACACATTCATAGGCTACAATTTCTTCCACCCACCTTAGACCCATGGAAAAAAAAAGAAAGCTACTAGACTAGTAAGAATTGAGTTAGCCTTCGTGTGTAGCGAAACTGTTATCGCTGATAGGAGTAGGGGCTAAAGCGAGAAACCAAAGTCTAAACAATTGGCATTGTACAGTAGAGGCTTGTTTGTCTTAGCTGGCTACCCATCTACGAGAAGGAAAACTCCAATCCAAACCTCTGTTGCCTTACCCAAACATAGATAAGTTAAATCAGGAGCCGGTAACCCTTAGACAGCTTGCAGCACCCAGGACTACATCTGGCAGAATATGCAACGCTAATGATGCAGTATTGAGTGGTTGCCGTTCCTTTGGATACATCGGCTGTGTGAGGAGGGTTAACTGCTGTGTGAGGAAAGGTAACTGTTGTGTGAGGAGGGGTAACTGCTGTGTGAGAACTTCGCGAGAACAGGCCTTTCCAGCATCTTTACGGTCCTCAGGCAACGCCGCCTGCGCTGGCTCGGACATGTTCGCCGGATTGAGGACAATTGCATCCCGAAAATCCTTCTGTACGCGCAACTTGCGCCTGGTTCAAGAAAAACTGGTCGTCCCCACCTCCGTTACGTTGATGTGGTAAAAAGGGATTTAATATCAGTAAACATTGATACTGATCATTGGGAAGACATAACCTTAGACCGCACTAGCTGGAGAGAGACTGACCAAGAAAGCTATATACAACGAGAAAACATGGGCCTCAACTCTTGAAGAAAAGCGTGCCACACGGAAAATGGCCAGCTACTCTACCACCAAAGCGAAAGTCACCTTTCAGCTTGACATGCAATATATGTGGACAGGAGTGTCTCTCCTTAATAGGTCTCCACAGCCATATGAAAAAGTGTTCGAGATGAACCATAGTCGTTTTACGACTGAAGGAGGCTAATGAAGATAGATAGATAGATAGATAGATAGATAGATAGATAGATAGATAGATAGATAGGTGGGTAGGTAGGTACGTAGACAGATATAGATAGATACATAGATAGATAAATAGATAGATAGATAGATAGATAATAGAGAGAGAGACAGAGAGAAATAGATGAAGTTGGTATGGGGAAAGGAACCTAAGAGATTGAGAAATAGAGAAGAGGGAAGACAAGAGAGAGAGAGTGAGAGAGAGGGAGTGGGGAGGTGGATAGATATTATGGGTATTGCCAAATACAAGTGGGTTAAGAAACAAAAAAACAAGCTAAGGCCTATCTCAAAGATACAGTGAGGGTCAACAAAGTCTTACGAAATTTCCAGTTGTCTATTGGGCCGTATCGATCCAACACCTTACAAATCATCAACAGCTCCCCCCCCCCCCCCCCCCCAACGTTCAACGTTACAGTGATGATGAAAAAAAAAAACAACTCTTGACAAAAAGGTTTTACACACAGGACAAAGAATTCCTAAATCCCTGTAGGGTTTAAACTGAGAAACAGAGCTTTCAAGACACATTATTTTTATCTTCTTGTGGCTTTCTAAAAGTTTTATAGTAAAATATTTATTTTTAGAAAGCTCACTGTCGTCTGGTAAAAAAACAAATAGTACACTTATTTCTGCCACATCCAGTGTCGGATCAAGTTGAAATTTCACAATTATTTCTTGTACATGACAAAGTAAGAATTTAAAAGAATAATCAATTAGTTAATTAACTATTGGCAATTGACTATTTTGTTTGGCATCGAAAAAGGAAAATAAATTGTACTTGACAGATGTGGTGGTACAAGTTGAATTAGTCCCCTTGAGGAGGCTTGAGCACTGAGTTCGAATTCAAGTCGTACAACTTAAAAAAATGCATTTAAAAAGCGATCCCGGCAACATTCACACAGATATCCCCTTCTTTCCTACTGGTTGAGATAAGTGATAGGATACCGCATTGAGAAAGCTAAAAAGCATGAAATTGCGTTAAACAAAATCAATTTGTAAACATATTTATAATCGCAGATTTATTATTGTCAGTCTAGAATATTCAAGATCTATACGAATTTAATTACATGAATGATCCAAACTGCACAGTATACTTACTCTATATACTAATATTCTTTGTTTTTAAAAGTATTTTTAATGTTTTATTTTAGTTTCCAAGTTGTTTATTTTTTAATATTTAAACAATAAAGAGGATATTACTAAACGGGTAATTAGGAGATATATTTTACATCGTGTATCTATACTGGCGTGATGGCAAATATAGCAGGTCAATTAGACAATAAAAAGGTTAATAATACGATACAATATTTGACATTCTGAAATGAAACATTCTGGAGACCTAGCCCTAGAACACTGAGAATGTTTGTATCACTTGCTGTGGTAAAACAAATGGCCATTCTTACAAAGAGAACTGGAAGAGAACAAAAGACAATATTTAGGCAATACAAATGTGTTTCCAAAACAAACAAGTAGAAAAATGGGGCTAGAATAAACGGAAATGTTTAGGGTGATTGAAAAAGAAAGTTTTTTCCCCCATAGGCACTCCAACTCAATATTTCTTTTTTTTTTTCTCTTTTTATTTCAGAGATCAAGTGAAGAAAGAGGCCAATCAAACTGAGTGCGGCCTTCAAACTGAGAGCAAATGCCTTCGAGCAAACTATCCCACCAAGAGTTCACGTTTCTGAAATATGAAATTCCAACAAGAGTTGCTGGTCTTAGGCTGAGAAAAAGGGCTGGGGGTGGGTGCCGTGTTAGAGATATCGCATTACATAATCTACTTTAGAAAACGGATGTAAACACCTGAGATCAAATCTTGTACATACATCAATAAACACTAAGAATAAATACAAAAAAAAAAAACCAAAACAACAACTAAAAATGCAAATACAAGCTGGTCTAGGTCAGTTGGTAACGTGGAATTACGTTGTCCTGTCTACTTTCTGTAAATGTCTTTAAGTTTCAAAGAACAAGGAAAGGTTTGGGGTGGCCATGAATTCTGTACTCTGGCGCCTGAATGTTTTTGTATTGAATCTGATGTAGAGCAAAAAAAAGTAGAAAACGCATCACCAAAACAATTGAAAATAAAATGTCGCCTGAATAGAAGAAGGAGAGTGGGGCGCATTAAATTGTTGCTTCTACTGAAGTCATAGCATGCACACACACACACACGCACACACACACACACACACACACACACATACATATATATACATACATACATGCATACACCTAAGAACACGAGAGTGAGAAAAGGAGTGCAGAAAAAGACCAAAAAAAAAAGAATTAATGAGCCAAAGGGGGCGTATAAGATGTATAGTTTATAAAGATACAAAGAAAAAGACAAGAGAAAGAGAGAGAAAAAAGGAGGCACACAGCCATAAGAAATGGGATATAAGAACTTGTGCAGGACAATGTCGTCTAGAAGAAAATAAAACTATAAACAGAGCTCACACTGAAGTAAATGCCAAGTCTTTAGAAACATGAACTTGAAAGAATGACAATACAAAAATGTGGAGGCTGATAATAAGTTTTGAAAGGAAGAAAGAAATCCACGCCCCCCATTATTTAATTTTCAGATTCATTTATACAAAGTTTATGCAAACTCGCTCTGACTGTCTGCCTGGTAAAACTTTGTACGCGTTTGTCCCACATCCAATCTCAAATCAATCTGAAATTATTTTGCTCAATTATTTCTTTTATTTGACAAAACAAAAAAAATCTTTTTTTTTTTTAAATAACCAAATTATTAACTAATGGTAACTGATTTATTTATTCGTTATCGAATAAGTGAAAGAAATCGTAATTGACTGATGCGGTGGAATAAGTTGAATTAGTCCCCATTATATTTTGTTGAGAGAAATAGGTCGCCGCTTTAAAGTTTGAAACTAACAATAGATAACTATAAGCCTTCTTTTTTCATAAGCACTTGGGTGGCACAGTGGCATGCGTTTTGGCCTGAGGAGGCTTGTGCTTTCGAGTTCTTCAATTTTTTTTATAAATGCATTTAAAAAGCGATCACGGTAACATTAAACCTCTTCTCTGTCTCTCTCTCTCTCTGCCCCCCTTTCAACCCCTG
The DNA here is from genome assembly GCA_036873155.1 of Biomphalaria sudanica. NCBI lineage: Eukaryota > Metazoa > Mollusca > Gastropoda > Planorbidae > Biomphalaria > Biomphalaria sudanica. The sequence continues at coordinate 980,640 of JAZGLO010006691.1, forward strand.
TCCCCAACTTGTCCAGACAAGTGATAGGATCACAGGGCATTGAGAAAGCTAAAAGCATGAAATTGCCCTAAACAAAACAATAACTTTGGTAAAAATATTTCTAATAGTACAGATTTATTATCTAGCTTTAGATCTATTACAAATTTATTTACATGACTGATCCAAACTAATTAATACAACTATTCTACACTTAATATAAGCTTTATTTTTTAAAAGTATTTTTATATTTTTCTTGTTCAGTTTTATTTGATTGGATTCGTATTACAATTCTCAAATTCATCGTCAAAATATCAAACAAAAATACAAATAGAACCTGGAACCTGATTGGAAAAGTTCTCGAAAACGGCTCTAAAAATGTTCTTAGATATTTGACAGTAGATGTATATCTTTGGGAAAAGAATTACTAGCTATTTGGCCAAATCAGGAATAACTACAGTTTGACCATATAATTTTTCAAAGTATGAAAATAAATTAATTAAAATTTAGCTAGATAACAAGTAATAACATCCATTTTCTTAAATCTACCATTCATTACTTATTAACATCAAAATAATCGCTCTATAAGAGGTATTGTCTTTATTTTTAGTATTATTGCTGGTATTAGTTTTATATTTTGCTTGTTTTCTTTATGTATTTGTTTGTCTCGATACAAATACTCTGTTCTCTAAGTGAGCACGGCCAGAACACAATGTTACTTTGTCACAAATTTAGTTCTTGAAAACACCGTCACGTGGAGCAGAGCATATCCTCGGAGACTATAAAACGCTCCTCTCTAAATCTAGCTCAACCCCCCCACCCCCATATACTCACAAAAAAAAAAAGAGTGAGTAGGTGTTTGAACAACATAGACTTTCTGAAGAAGTGCACATAGATAAACACAAGATAAACACCCAATATTGATTGATTTTATCGGCTCCCTGTCATGTGACCTCTCCGACGTATTTCAGCTGTTAACAGAGTTAACATTCCATAGTGCACAAAGAAATAAAAGTAAATGAATACGATCAGTAAAGGACCGGTGAAGAAATGCGCAGCGTAGATGTTAGTATTGTAAAAGTATCTCCGAGCACTCAGACACAAGGAAAAAACCAGGTTACAAAAGACAGTTTGTGTGGAAACACAAACTCAAAATCGGCCCCCGAAGTGGTCCACCCAGGCAGGCTTGAATATTTTCAGAAAGAACATCCAAATGAAATTATATCAAAGACAAATGAGAGATAAGAATGGAGAAAGAAGGTTAACGGATCTTGTGTAGTGCCCCAACGGTCACGCAGATCAAAGGATAGGTGAAAGTGAATATAAAGTCAGATGTGAACCTAGCCTAACTAGTTTCCCTTTTAGACCTTGTGGTCTATAGGGCAGATGATGTAAAGTTCATCTGTTTTTGTGGCCTAGGGTTAACGAGGGTGTCATGTAGCCAGCACAACGACCAACCGCCTTTACTTTTCCCCAACTAATGTCAGGTACCCATTAGAGCTGAGTGGATTCCAAAGTTGAAAATCACAGTCCTCACCAGGATTCGAACCCGGGACCCCGGTTCAAAAGCCAAGCGCTCTACCGCTCAGCCTCCGCGCATCCCCTGGCCTAACTGATGTCTTATAACTGATCTCATTGTTTGGAAAAGGCTCAATCTCTTAATCGAATCCTCAAAATTAAATTTCTGCATTAACAAAATGTTTAGGAAAGTGAAGTTTACAAGATTACTATTCGTTTTAAATTATGTCTAACTGATGATGCATACTAATTAGCTTTTTCTCATTAAAAAACTGCTTGCATTAAAAATGAGTTTTTTCGCTTTCGGAAAAAAAAAACCGTTGCATCAGAACTTTGAATGGTCTAAAATATTTTGATGTTGGATTTTCAATATCTTTTCTAGTTTACGAGATCTAAACGGGACGGACGGACGGACGGACAGACATTTCGCACAAAACTAATAGCGTCTTTTCCCCTTTCGGGGGCCGCTAAAAAACAAAATAGTACCGAACCATGTAATCGCTACTACTTTATATTCAGGGAAATAAACAAGGTAGTCCACCGAGGGCACGTTATATCAACAAGTTGACTCAAGGTTCAATGTTTATAAAGAAACAAAATTAAGCAAGCAATTAACAAGACCTGTTACTTATTGGGGTAATTAAATTCATATTAAACTAAATTAAATCAAATTATAGGATGTATTAAAAAGCCATACATTTTTATAGTGTTGTTAATTACAACTAATGTCTCAATGGTGTTCAATTAATATTTGTTACATTATAATAGAAGTATTAACAGTTATGTTAAAATGTATCCATTCCTTGCTAAGAGACCAGTTCAACAGAATGGGAGGATGACTGGTCGTGTGATATGTACTCTGAATCACTGTTTCGATGGTCGACGGTTCAAACTAGTGAACGCCCCTATATCCCACCCATTAGAGCTCCTTCTTCTCTATTGCCATTAGAGAATGAATTGGGTTGCCTGAATCAACCTTGAAAACCAACGATTTAGCAGATTTTAAGTCATTAATTAACATGCCTGACTAAATTGACACATGAAATGCGTAGGACGTAATTATCTTCTTTTTTTTTTTGAAGTAACGTCTATGATATATAAGATGAGATAAATAAAATCATACGTCTTAAAAAAAAGTATTTCAACAAAGAAAGCGTTTGCATTTATAGACCTCTCTTTCAATGTAATCCAATCAAAAGTTGACCTATTAAATATAAGTAACCTGAAACTACTATAAGAACTGTTGTGAAAGCCTTGTATCTAAAGATCTAGATCTATAATCAAGAATTACTCTTGCTAGTTTGATGACTATTACTACTATAGTGTTGGACCAAGAAAGCCAGGCGTTAAAGAGTTAACGGGTGAAAAAAAGGATTTTAATCCCTCACACAGAAATTGACTATGGACCCATGGGCGTAGCCTGAATTTTTTTTTTCGGGGGTGGGTGGGTTTGGGGGGAATTTTTTTCTCCCCCCCGCCCCCCCCACGAAAAAAAATGTGTATATATGTGTGTGTGTGTTCATAGTCTTTATTACATTCTGACCCTTCATTATTTCGGAAGACGTTTACTGTGCCCTAGAATAGGTTCTTCCTGGAGTTAGTGGAAAAATTGTAGACTCCCCGCCCTTGCCAGCAAGGGGGTCTGGGGGTGCGTAGGGTGCTCCTCCAGCGCGGGGCGGAGCCAAGCACTATTTCTTGTATTGAAAGGCAACACAATGCATATTCTGAGGTATCTACACATAGAGCCACATTTAGTGTTTTTCAATTTCGGCAGATGACTATTCACTGCACTTTAATAATCGAGCCTCGACACTGGTAGAAATGTGTAACCTCTCTTGAATACGCTCTTGGAATTAAGTGACTGTAGTTTGCTTAAGTTTTTATATCGAAAAGGGAAGTTTTTCTTCAAAATCATCTGTTGGGGGTTTAGACTAAAAAATATCTGGAGTTGTTGGTTTTTTAAAAATTCAAACCCCCATTTAGCTACGGTCATAGAACTTGGGAACTGTAGTTTGCTTTAGAATAATATATGAAGATAGATGTTTTCCACCTCAAAACGCTCTGTAAGAGGATTTTAAACTCAAAACCATCTGGAGGGGTTTTAAACTTTAAAAAAATGTTATCTGTAGGAGAGGGGTTTAAACTCAAAACTCCCAATCGGCTTGGCTACGCTCAAACATTTTTAGTGTGTAATTTGCTTTTTGTTTTTATTGAAGAGATATTTTTTAGCATCAAACTCAAAACCCCTTTTGGCAACTCTCATAGCATTTGGAGTGCGTAATTTGCTTTTTTTTTTTTTACATTTAAGATGTATATTTTAGCTTCAAACTTCACTGGAGGGGAGTTTAAGCTCAAAACCCTTTTGACTACACTCATAGAATTTTCAGTGTATAATTTGCTTTGTTTTTAATATTAAAGAGGTATTTTTTACCGTCAAACCCCGCTAAGAGGGTTTAAGCTGAAAACTGAGTCAAACCCATTTAGCTACGCTTATAGAATTTTGAGTGTGTAATTAGCTTTTTTTATATTTAAAAGGGGTTTATCGTAAATTTTGGAGGGGTTTTAAAATCAAACCCCTCTGGTAAGGGGTTTTAACCTCAAAACTCCCTGATAGGGGGTTTTAAACTCAAAAACTTTTGGCTGTGCTGGGGCAAGTGATGGTTTAGTATTAAAATCTCCCCTAAAATAAACAAAATAAAAGCAAAAAATCAGTCAATACACTCCGACTCCCCCCGGGGGGGGGGTTTGAACCCCAAAACCCTCCCCTGGCTACGCCCATGCTATGGACTATTATGTCTTTGTTGGAAGATTAAAGGATAGGTAAATGATTTACCATATATGAGTCTTTCATGCACCAAACACTCAAAGTTCCATTTACTACACTAGCATAGAACAAAACAATAAACACCCGATACACGAGTGAGCTAAACAAACAAATTAAGAAGTCGCTGAATCGATACCCTTTTTTTTCATTCGGAAGTGCAGCACGCCCTGCTGGCCAGCTCGATCCCGATACTTCATTAGCCCCCCCCCCCCCCCCTGTACACTTCCATGCCATTCATATTTTGTTCACTTTCAACGGTCAACCTGACACACAACACATTAGCATACACATCAGTGAGCCTTACAAAAAATGTCAATACGCTGCAGCAGACAGTTCCTGCTTTATAAAGAGCGATCTTATTTAATGTCACCAGATAAAATAGGATGGATACAATCTCGGGATTTTTTTTCCTTTATATATAGGTGTATAACAAACACAGTTTTTAAACGCAAGGAAATGATTTTTTTACAAAGCCTATATCAACTCAATCTGCCTGTCTGCTAAAGTGTGTACACGATATTTCTCCCACACCCATTCTCGGATCAAGTTAAAACTTCGCACAATTATTTATTGACAGAGAAAAAACATGAATCAATCATAAAAAAAAAAGTAACCAATTAAACAATGAATTACTGGTAATTAGTTATTTCGTTTAGTAGCAACAAGGGAAACTAATACTTCATTATTCAGAGATATGGTTAAATTTGTCGAGTTTAATCCCCTTCAATATTTGGTAATGCTATTTCTCCCTCAAGCTTGAAACAATTATTTATTGTACCTAACAAAAAATGAATTAAAAATACTCAATCAATTAATTATTGGTAATTAATTATTTTGTTTGATATTGAATACGAGACATATCTTGTACATTATCGATAGAAATAGTTTTGAGGACAAAGCACTTCTCCTTTAGATAAGCTTTTTTTTTAAAAGGACTTTTTAAAACAAATGTTTGCTTGTTCTTAATATAAAAGAAGAAATATTAGGAAGATATATAGGAAGATTTCATATAAATTCAGTACTACATGGATATCAATTTTGTTCCAGTATAAAGAAGATACACATACACATGCTGATTAATTATTTGTTCCTTTTAATTGACAGATTTTGTATCGTAACATAGCCAGCACCTTGACATTTCAACAATATTTTTTTTAGGGGAGGAGTTAAAATACAACTTTTTTTTTTTATTTGGGCGATACTAGAATGCTCGAGTTTCCTTTTGAAAGGTGGGTTTTCTTAAAATAAAAAAAAATGGCGTTATATTATTTGCATACACCTGCAGGTAAAAAGAATAGACAACTAGACAGACAGAAATGGCACTATCAATGATATAAACACTGTCCACATCAACTTTGCAATATAAAAACCCTAATAGTTCAACAAAATAAAAAACTTAGATTCTAAAACAAGAGGAAAGAGAAAGCAATTGACCCTGCAGCAAACGCATGCATTGATTTCAATGGACAATAAGAGGAAGGTATACGTATTCAATCTGACCAACCCACAATATGGACATCAGCCATTCAAAGAACTCAGTGTCCGCTAGATATGTACACTGTACACCCAATCTCGTCACAGCCTTTTACCCATTCATCAAACAAGTAAGATAAGTATTCCAATCATCGAAACGGGAAATATGTTTTGTTTTGTTTTTTATTGTCCTCTCCCTTTGCTATTTACACACACACAGACGAACACACCCTCAACGCCGTGTTTGAAGATATTATAGAGAAAAACGAAGAAAAATAAACCTATGCCTTAAAAAAATGATTAAAAAGATTCTCTGAGTCATAGAAAGCTTGTATTATTATTATTATTATCATTTTTCCATAGGGAGAGAGCATTTTATAACACGGTCCGAGTCGATTTTGTTGTGGTAGATGTTGAAGAGTTTATGATACAAGTAGAATACTTTATGTATCTGTCTCTATGTCAAACGAAATTAATTAATTACGACTAAATGATAAAATAACTGCAGAAATGTTCGATTGATTTATGTTTTATTAGGGGCAATGAATAATTGTGTAAAGTTTTAGCTTGATCCGAGAATGAAATATGGAAGAATTAACGTGTTCAAGATTTGTACCAGACACAGAGTGATTTGATATAAGATTTGTACCAGACACAGAGTGATTTGATATAAGATTTGTACCAGACACAGAGTGATTTGATATAAGATTTGTACCAGACACAGAGTGATTTGATATAAGATTTGTACCAGACACAGAGTGATTTGATATAAGATTTGTACCAGACACAGAGTGATTTGATATAAGATTTGTACCAGACACAGAGTGATTTGATATAAGATTTGTACCAGACACAGAGTGATTTGATATAAGATTTGTACCAGACACAGAGTGATTTGATATAAGATTTGTACCAGACACAGAGTGATTTAATATAAGATTTGTACAAAACACAGAGTGATTTGATATAAGATTTGTACCAGACACAGAGTGATTTAATATAAGATTTGTACCAGACACAGAGTGATTTGATATAAGATTTGTACCAGACAGAGTGATTTGATATAAGATTTGTATCAGACAGAGTGATTTGATCTAAGATTTTTACCAGACAGTGTGATTTGATATAAGCTTTGTACCAGACAGAGTGATTTAATATAAGATTTGTACCAGACAGAGTGATTTGATATAAGCTTTGTACCAGACAGAGTGATTTAATATAAGATTTGTACCAGAGTGATTTAATATAAGATTTGTACCAGACAGAGTGATTTAATATAAGATTTGTATAAATAAACTTGAAAAGACTGTCTCCCATATCCAAACTACAAAGCAGTAGAGAGTGTTTAGAGATTTATCCATAGAGAAGATAGCTTTAAATTTTTTTTATATCAATGAAAAATAAATATAAAATAAATTTTATCAATGATAATAGAAGACAATTTTTCTTTTGTGCACATATTTTTTAATTTTATTTTAAAGCAATGATGGCTATATGCTTCATTTGATAGATGTACACAAGTAAAGCCTGCCTCTTTGTATAATTATATAAGTACAAATGATTCATCGTTTCCCAATAGCCAAGCTTGTTTTTTTATTCAAGTCAAGGAAACGTACGGTTACATTTACTTACCCTAGGGAGGACAAAATGGAAGACAAAGCCTTACAAAGGAGGACAAAAAGAAAAGAACAACAACAAAACAACAACATAAGTAAAGTTTAAAAACTGGAATAATATTTAGTAGATTGAACATCGAATAAACGCGGTCTTTTTACATAACATATTTCTCAGATAAAAAAAACACTTTTCGAAGTAGTCTATCATTCGCCCTAGCATACGTAGGGCATTTTCTTCCAATTGTACTTTGTGAGCAGAATGTCTCTCACTCTGAATCAAGGCAGAGTTTATTACTCTCTCTCTCTCTCTTTTGTCCAATGTATATTTATCATTAGAAACACTTTCTCAAGGTTGAAATTATGTCCGGGTATACAAAAGAAAATTGCACAAATTTTGAGAAGCTTTGAGTAACCATTTTAATAGAGAAGCTTTCTACATTCCACACATACAACTGTTCTTAGAGAAACATACAAAATGTAGAATGTTACATTTGATATTGCAGACAATTGATCACCATTCACAACAATATAGCTCTCCACTAGGTACTGTAAGCATGACGATAGATCATCGAATGTAGTCTCTTTTAATGTATTTAAATAAAACATCCAGCGAAAGCACTGGAATTTCTCTAAGGATGACATCCATTTGTCCAAATAGTCCACGCATCTTTGTAATGTAGATAGCCACGTAGACACATAGCCACACAGACACGTAGACGCATAGCCACGTAGACACATAACCACACAGACACGTAGACACATGGCCACACAGACACGTAGACGCATAGACACGTAACACCGAGCCACATAGACACAAAACACGTAGCCACATAGCCACGTAGACGCATAGCCACACAGACACATAGCCACGTACACATATAGCCACGTAGACACATAGCCACGTAGACACATAGCCACATAGACACATAGCCTTGTTTACGTCTTCGTAGCTTTTTTTTTTAAACCAGAAGATATGAAGAGTATAATTCGTTTAAGAGATTGTACGCCATTGCAGGAAACAAAGCGAAAAAGCCCGACATTTTCACACTTAAGGCTAATGCCGGCTGACGAAGGACACGACCCCCCAAAAGTAAGACATGTCCTCCTTTTGCCGGACGTCTGGTAAACCTAAGGAAACGTAAGGAGTTATTCCTTTGATAAAATGCATGCGGCTTACAATAGACGTTAAGCCAGTGGACGTCTGGGACTAACCAATGTCTTCATTGTCAGCCCATTTACTATCCAACGGTAAACTTTGTTTTCGTGTCCGCCAGAGTTAAGTGAGCTAAGCCCATGGTTACAGGGAGATAGAGAGAACCGAGACATTCTGGGGGACAAAAAAAAAAGGATTAGCGAAGGAGTAAGGGAGATAAAAGGCAGGGTTGGGGGAGATAAGTCTAGTGATGAGTGCCAAGAGAAAGCGACTAAGTGGTCCACTCTGTTCCAATGTATCTACGCTGCGGCCAAGAGTCCGTGCTAGATAAATCAATGAGGCTATCGTAACGTACCATCTCAGCCCAACTTTATAGGGCTCCATTAGATGCCAGTGTACAGTGGGGGGGAGAGAAGAAGTTTCCGAAGCGATCATCAGATGCAAAGAGATTTCTTTGGGAAAAAAAAACGAATGGAATTCGGAGCAAGGTCACTAGCAAGAATCACATTGATTCACGTTTGAAGAAAGTTCAAGGATTCCCAATTCTTAAGGAGGGGTACTAATGACCCTCTGAAAAGGTTCTTGGTATTTAGTGAAAAAATTATTGGACGCCTTCACGTCCGTCACGTAGACTAATGTGTGGATAATCAAATTAGAATCCATAAAAATATTTTTAAAAAAAGAAATATATAGTAAATTATGAATTTTTGCTTTACTAAACTCTTACCAACTTTGATTCATTAAAAAAGAAACGTTTTGTTAACATATACAAATGTATTAACGTTCTTCTTGGCCTTGCTTTATTTGAGATTTTCATATGGCGGAAAAAAACTATAAATAGCTCGATATTTTGGTGTATCCGGTGTACAAAATAAAGGAAGTGTTGATAAGTTATGTGTTTTTGTTTTCCTATAAACTGCTCTACTATTTGTGCATGTTTGAGCAGTGCAGAATCCGAGGACAGAAGCTCTTCCGTTTGTAGCACAAACTAATTTCACTACAGAGGAAGTAGGAGAATTTCCCTCTGGGACTCTAAACTTAGTTCAAAACAAAATGGGCAACTAACTAGCGGGAAGAAAGGAGATTGGATACGACGACCACCAAAACTTGAAATATTGTTAAGTTACAACTCTATTCTTTTTTTTTTTACAGTAAAACGTCCTTGACATTGTCTAGTTTATCGTGAAAATCTCCAATACTACGACAGCCACGGAGGTTTAAAACGCGCAATATTTTTTGTCCGATACATGTCTAAATTAAACGATGACAAGCAAATCTGTGAATAGCATTGGGAAGCCTAGAAATATTGTTTTTGAGTCAAACTAATAATACAAATAGAAAGAGGAGATTTTGAAAGACAAAAGTCTATCTTCGGGAAGTGGTTGGGAAGGTATTATATCACGCTTAAAACAAAAGTCAAGTATTGACAGGTCAAAGACTCAAGTAACACTCATGAATTAACACACATTATTATCGTGTAAGGATTCGATTCAAATTTCTGATAAATTCTATGCTGAGAATCAGGTTTAAAAGATCGTGCGGGTTGAACGCTTGCTATTTATAATGTTAAGATTGTGCAATTTCTGGAATAGTTTCTAAATCTATTAAAGTTCAAATGCTGAACATCTAAATCGTAGCGAAAGCCTTTTTTTTCCTTATTAGTATACAAATACAACTATAGAAATACAGGCCAAGAGTCCAATAATACTCCAATAATGCACAAGCGAGATATCATTTTTTAAAAAAGTATCTAAAGAGGAAGAACTCCGAACTTTATATCTATCAAAAATGTACACGTTATTTCCCTTATTCGATATCAAACAAAATAATGGACTACCAATAATTAATTGACAAATTGGGTATCATTTTAAAATTGATTCATATTTTGTTAGGTACAGTAAATAATTGTTTAAAGTATTCACTTGTTCGGAAAATGCGCGAGCGTTTAAAAATATTTCAAGGGACTAAACCCAACAAATTTAGACACATTTGTGATTACTGAATTATTAGTTTCCTTTGTTGGTATCAAGCAAAATAATTAATTACCAGTAATTAATTGACTAATTTGTGTGTTTTTTTTTTATTGATTCATGTTGTGTCTATGCCAATGAATAATTGTGCGAAGTTTCAACTTGATCCGAGAATGGGTGTGGGAGAAATAACGTGTACACACTTTTTACCAGACAGACAGAGTTGATATAAGCTTTGTAAAAAACAACTATCGGGAAGTCAAACATTGGAACAGAATATGACTCTATCTTACTGTTTGTAGTTCAATATAACTACTTTTTGTTTTTTCTTAAAGAAGCATTTGGAACAAATCGGTTGCTACTTATACAGAAACTCATTCGGACCAAGTTCTTAGCTGGGCAATAATGCAATTTATTTCGCTAAAACAAATCATTATTTTGAAAAAAAGTCTCATATCTGATATCAGTTAAAGACAGTTCCATCTAGTCACAGGGCCCATTTCATTTCAGAATTCACATTTGGCTGATCGCAAGTCAAATAACAAACCTAACTCGTGACGTCTAGCTTCAAGAATCTCATAGAACTAACAAGAGTACAACATAAAGAACATATCAGTACCGAGAAATAGTGACAAGCTGGAAACTTCAAGCTATTTGAGAAAGTGGAGTAAAAAAAAAATGGTTTCATTTTCTGATGAATTACACGGACCAAAGACTTGCCAGCCCAGGAATGCGGGCCCCATTTAGACAAAAATACCGTCGGTGGAAACTTTGAGTAATGAAATAATGGTCAGAAAGGGCAAAGCAGGTTTGAATCTCAGGGGAAATGGAAGGGATTTGGATTTTGAACAAGAGCACGGTGACCTTTGATTACTGAGGAATTGAACGTAAGCACTAATGGTAGAAAGAGAGACAGACTGAGTGAAAGAGAAGGAGGGAGAGAGAAAGAAAGAGAGAGAGGACGAGAGAGAAAGAGAGAGAGAGTAACATGAATAGTAGAGAGAGAGAGCGATTGGGAGACATGTGTGATTGTATCAAATTGTTCTTTTCTATGAATCCGCATGTCTTTCAATCACAATTCTTTTTCTAACCCAAACAATTCCATTAAAATTAAATCACATCTGGTCATACAAAGGATCTTTGAGAACCGAGTAAATAAATATTTCGGTCCCAAATTATTTCAGAACAATTAAAGCGAAGATAAATTCGTAAAGGAAATTTGGAAAAAAAAAAGAAAAAAATCAAATAAAATGGATTTTAAATTTTTCTACTTTTTTTTTAAATCAAAAGCTTAATTCATCGCGTTTTAAGGAAAACTACTAATTTTTTTTTCTTAAACATTAGAATAATGTATTGAGAATATATCCAGTTCATTTTTAAAGACTAATTTCTGACATAATGTGGTTACCCTTGTCCCGCCCCACCTCCACACATACAGATCATAAAGTGAAACAAGCTGCTTTTATGGTGTAAATTTGCCTTGTTAAAATAACTCCCGCCTACACAATGGCTTTACTCCTTCGGTACAAGATACGCCATCTGTAAACCCAGTCTAGTTCTTGGCATCATTGAACTGGTATACCCTCAACGTGTCAGTATCAAACCTAGGCCTTCCTAGAAGCACAACCGGAGACAACAAACTTGAATGCAGGAAAATCAAATCTGATACATGGACAAGACAATTATAAGATACTGATTATATTAAATGACTGCTATGAAATTCAGTAGAGCAATGAATGAAGAAAGTAAAACTACATGCTACGAAATCTCAAAGATATATATATATATATAAGGCTTGTCCGAAAATTAAGGAGGAGTATTTCACGTGGCTAAACAGTCTTAAAAATAAAATATTGCGTTTCTTCCAGCCTGCGTTCCGTATTTTTAAAGTGGTCATTGGCTTGGGCAGACCGAAAAATAAATAAAATTACAAGCGTGCTTCTCTACCCCCTGCAACGTCCCTTGACTCCGCGACGGCTGGCAGACTAATTAGCAGCTTTCTACTAAACAAGATGAAATGTCGTAATAATGCCAACTAAACGTAATTGTTGTTTTGAAAGTTTAAACGTGTTTACAGCTTGGCAACTTGGCTGAGTGGTAAAGCGCTTGGCTTATGAGCCGAAAGTCTCGAGTTCAAGTCTTGGTGCAGACTGAGATTTTAGAATTTTGGAATTTCAGGACGTGGCTGAGTCCATCCAAAATCTAAAAGGTACCTGACATTAGTTGAAGAAAGTAAAGGCGATTGGTCGTTGTGCTGGCCATATGACACCTTGGTTAACCAAGGATCCTGCAAACATGATCTTACATGTAGATCGCAAGGCCTACTGAAAGGGGTACTTTACTTTTCTATAGTGGCTAAGCGATTCAAGTGAATGAATATTTCATGCAAAACTAGGATAACCAAGATAACTTCATTGTACTTCATTACAAAACCAGAAACCATTAAACTGCTATGAACGTAGAGTATATATTTCGCATTTGCCTCGTGCTGAGAAATGTTAGTAAATACAAAACCATTAAATATCTTGCCGTCTTTACCTGAAAAAGGCATTAAGAAATAAATTAGTTCATGACCGTCAAAAGTATATTTTTCATTTGAGTTGTTTAGGCTTTATTTCTACTATGTGACTAGGCAGACCCAAGTGTGGCTTAATTAAATCGTCTGTCGCACTGACGCAGATGAAGTCATTGTCTTCTGTGAGTTGATTTACGATCTCTATTCGTAGACTATGTAATTAAGCTAGCTACAGTGCAGTCTTAGAATGTCTAGAGCAGTTGAACGTGGTCTGAACAGTACGAGTTGATGAACTTAAACCATCAAAAAATCAAAATACAAATTACATTCAAATTCAGACCTACGACAAAATTTTCTTTAGAAAAAAATACATCAGAAATTAGGCAAACAATGAGACCTAGCTTACAAACATTAAATAGCATTTCAAACAATTTTAATATCTTTTAAAGCTGCGTTCCAACTCTCTGTTCATCCTCTTGCAAAGGTTCCCTCCCCTCACAGTCACCCTCTCTACACTTTATTGTTATTCTAAGCGTACAGACGAAATACGTCTTACAAAAGATGTTTGAGTATTTCAAGAGGTCAGGTCTTTTATTCTCTATCAGCAGCAAGCAGGAAGTCTTGAGAAGACACAACGGAATCCATTAATGGAGGTCCAGGCAATCTTGTTCTTTCTGCTCAATTAGTTTGAAGTGCTGGAGCAAGCGGAGCAGACTGAGACGTCACAGAGCTTGAAAGAAACAGTAAGAGAGAGAGAGAGAGAGATACAGACAGAGAGAGTGTCTCACTGAAAGACAAGTGTGGACACTCGAGTTCTCTGCGTGACAGACACTGGAGAAAGATAATTAAGTTCTTACCAAGCAGTGTAAAGTGAACAATTATCAGTACGCTGATATAGAAGTTGAACGTATGGCTCTAGAAACCACTCACCTCCTTCTGCCGTCCCCAAATGTACAGCAGTAACGTAATCAATGAAAAATGTCAACTTTGAACGATTCTTGAGGGCCTATTCAATTCAAATTCTTTAATTTTCTATTTCTAATAAATCAAGATTTGTGACGTAAAGTTCATTTATTTCTATGCCCGAAATTTAACAACGGTCTAATGTGGAAATAAAAAAAAATGACCAACCGTCTTTCACTTTATCCCAACTAATGACAGGTTCCCATTAGAGTTGGATGTACACAGGGCGGCCAAAAATTCAAAATCCCATTCTTCATCGAGATTCGAACCCACGTTCCCTAGGTTCGGAAGCAAGGCGCTTTACTACTCGACCATCTCATTCCTTATTCCAAAACTATGACAGAATAAACTGTACCTTGAGACACAAGCCAATCAACTGTACATTGAGACATAAGCCAATCAACTGTACATTGAGACAAGCCAATCAACTGTACATTGAGACAAGCCAATCAACTGTACATTGAGACACAAACCAATCAACTGGACATTGAGACATAAGCCAATCAACTGTACATTGAGACACAAGCCAATCAACTGGACATTGTGACACAAGCCAATCAACTGGACATTGAGACAAACCAATCAACTGGACGTTGTGACACAAACCAATCAACTGGACGTTGTGACACAAGCCAATCAACTGGACATTGAGACACAAGCCAATCAACTGGACATTGAGACAAACCAATCAACTGGACATTGAGACACAAGCCAATCAACTGGACATTGAGACACAAGCCAATCAACTGGACATTGAGACACAAGCCCATCAACTGGACATTGAGACAAACCAATCAACTGGACATTGAGACAAACCAATCAACTGGACATTGAGACACAAGCCAATTAACTGGACATTGAGACACAAGCCAATCAACTGGACATTGAGACACAAACCAATCAACTGGACATTGAGACATAAGCCAATCAACTGGACATTGAGACAAGCCAATCAACTGGACATTGAGACACAAGCGTGATTTTAGTTTGTAAACGTATTACAAGCAGTCTCTTTATTGTTAATTTCCCAAAACAAGATGCCATTGGTCAATCATTAAAAAGGGCACTAGCTGACTTTCAATTCAGTATTATATCTGCAAGACATTTTGAACTTTTATTTTTGCAACTTTGTGTACATCTGGAGTTAGTATTAAATCAACATCTTTAGATGGGATCGAACTAGTTCTATACCATATAAAAACTACATTCAGAAAGAAGACAGTATATAATACCTGCATTCAACAGACAAGTATGGCTTGGTAGATTGAAACTTTCTGGACAACAGAAGCTGAAAGTTTATAACTTCGTGAATCAGACCTGATGTACCTACGTTACTAATAACAAACTTAGCTTATCTTACAATAATTAAACCCGACTTGCGGGTGAATGGATGAAAGAAAAATACACTGGATGACATCATTTTTTTCTTAGAATGATGTTTACAACACAAGAGTTCATGTAGGATTTTTAGGATCTAGCACATGGCATATAATCATTCAGAATATGCGATTTCTCAAATTAAATTAAGGATCTTATCTTATCTTATCTTATATAATACAGACGTTACTTCAAAAAAGAAGATGATTACGTCCTACGCGTCATGCATTTAGTCATGCATATTAACCAATGACTTAAATTCTGCCAAGTCACTGGTTTTTCTGGCTAGCTCAGGCAACCCATTCCATGCTCTAATAGCACTAGGGAAGAAGGAGTATTTGTACAAATTTGTCCTAGCATATGGGACGAGGAATGTGCCTTTATTTTTGTGTCTTTCAGAGTATTTTATTAAATTTTGTTTTTGTATTTGAAGATTATGGTTCAGTGTTTTATGTATAATTGCTACTTTACTTTTGAGTCTTCTGTCCTGAAGGCTTTCTAAATTTAGTGATTTTACTAATGGTGTTACCCTAGTCAAATGTGAATATTCGTTTGTTATGAATCTCACTGCTCTATTTTGTGTTTGTTCCAGTTTCTTAATGTTTTCTTGAGTTGAGGGGTCCCACACGGTGGATGCATATTCTATTATTGGCCTAACCAAGGTTAAATAACATTTTAGTTTTATGTTCTTATTTGATTTATAGAAATTTCTTTTAATAAACCCTAATGCTTTGTTGGATTTTTTTATAGTTTCATCAATATGTGGATTCCATGACAGTTTTTCATTTATTATAACACCTAGGTATTTTGAGTTTTTAGTCTGTGTTACTGGTTTGCCATGAATAAGATAAGTGGAATTAATTTGTTTTAGTTTTTTTGTTACTCTTAACAACTGACATTTTTCTGGGTGGAAAGACATGCTCCAATTTGATTCCCATTTCTGTAATTCATCTAATTCTCTTTGTAAAATATCTGTGTCTTGTTTTGTTTTTATTGTTCTATATATTATGCAATCGTCTGCAAATAATCTGACTTTTGTTCCTGAACTAATGCAATTTGGTAAATCATTTATGTAAATTAAAAATAGTAGTGGACCCAAGACTGTTCCTTGAGGTACACCTGAGTTTACTGTTATTGGTGTTGATTTAGAGCCATTTATTATTACAGTTTGTTCTCTCCCTATCAGAAAATCTTTAATCCACTGATGCAGTGGACCGTTAATGCCGAAATATTTTAATTTTTTAAGCAAACTATGGTGGTGAACTTTGTCAAAAGCCTTGGAAAAATCTAGTAAGATAGCATCTATTTGTTCACTATTATCTAAACCTTTTGAGAAATCATCAATTAGTC
The DNA here is from genome assembly GCA_036873155.1 of Biomphalaria sudanica. NCBI lineage: Eukaryota > Metazoa > Mollusca > Gastropoda > Planorbidae > Biomphalaria > Biomphalaria sudanica. The sequence goes on from JAZGLO010006691.1 coordinate 997,375, forward strand.
CTATTAGTTGGGTTTCACATGATCTATATTTCCTAAAGCCATGTTGGTATGGGGTGAGGACATTATGTTTGTCTAAGTGGTTTATGATGTTGCTACATATTATGTGTTCTAGTATTTTACATGTGATGCTGGTAAGTGATACTGGTCTGTAGTTTCCTGGATCAGATTTTTCTCCTTTTTTAAATAGGGGGGTGACATTAGCTTCTTTCCAGTCCTTTGGTACTCTGCCCTGGTTAAGCGATGCCTGAAAGAGTATTTTGAACACTGGGGCTAGCTCATTGCTTAGTTCTTTGAGTAATCTAGCTGGAATACCATCAGGTCCAGACGCTTTATTTGGTTTGGTGTTGGCTAATAGTTTTTTAATTCCATTTTCTTGTACTACTAAATCTTCTATGTTGTCTACTTGGTTCAAATTAAGAAATATGTCTTTGTCTCCTGGGGCTGAGAATGCTGATGCAAAGTATTTGTTTAGGATGTTTGCTTTAGTTTCATTATCATTATGTATTATGTTATGTTCATCTTTTAATGGCGCTATGCCTGTTGTTTCCATTTTCTTAGACTTAATGTATGACCATAGGTTTTTGTTGTTATCTTTAGATATTACATTGTTTATGTATTCACTCTGCAGCTGTCTGCTTACTTTTTGGGTTAGGTGTTTAATTTTTATATACTTTTTGTAAACTCTTTCTGCCTTGGTTTCTTTAAATTTTCTATATAGGTTTTCCTTCTGTTTACAAAGCTTCTTTAGTCTATTATTAAACCAGCATTTATTTACGGATTACGTATGTATAATATCAATGTGCGTCTCTGAGCATCTGTCTATAAAATTCTTTTAGCAAACAGTTTTGTAGTGCCATCCACTTTAAGTGGCAAACAACTTTAAAAGGACATAATAAATACAAGAAATAGTAAACAATCTCAACTCAAAAGTGGTTTCAATACTGACAATAAAGCCATTGGAAAACCAAATTTCTAAGTCTTGGTCCAGTATTGAACCAACGTTCCACCAGTGCCAATGTTAGCCAAGCAAAGTTCCATCTTCGCCGATGCTAGACGGCGAACACACAAATGTCACTTTAATTAGCCTACAATGTCAAACTCCAAGACTCTATCCGGCTTCAAGAAGGCGACAGATTTATTCGCCGTTGTATCGACTTTTTTTCCCTCTTCTTTTTATGAGAAAACGTTACCACGAGATTGGCAGCGTGAACTCTAGGGCGTTTCACCCAATGGAGTACTAACTCAGCCCACCTAGCAGACTAATTAGCTGGATGGGTCTTTGTGTCAGTGTTGATAATTTATAATCGGTCGTTGGGTTGTAGCTCCAAACATCTAGTACAACTCAGTCGGTGCAGAGGTATTATATTCTTAATGTAGAAACTTGAAATAAACTTCAACAGACTTTTTTTTAAAACAAACTTCAACATAACTTTTATTCATAAATATACATAGCTTTCAACTTCCTTATATATGTATGTAGAAACAAACTTCAATATAACTTTTACTTATAAACTAACTATTTTTTTACCCAACTTTGCTCTGGTATTTTCTTTCTGATTTTTGTTTCGTTATATAATAAAGGTATTTATGCTGTTTAAATTGTTAATAATCTACGTCAAGATGCCTCATTGACCTAAATCTAATGAACTCTCTTATTGTAAGACTTTACATATCCTAAGGTCATCGCTGTTATCTAAGTAACGTTCATGCCAAGTTTTATTGAGAATGGTCAAATGGTTTTGATTTCTATAAAAGACATACATACATGCTCCTTACATTCTACTTTATGTATTAGATATATAAACAGCTTTCAGATTTATTATAGAGGTGTGTAGAAACACGAGTTAAAAATGACACTCACTATTTATTTTTTAACTCACTAAAAATACGCGCCCTTCTGCCACGCGTCTCTCGCTTGTTCTTGCCTCAACTTTCACACCAGTAATTGACTTGAACTACGACAGAATCTATTTAGAGTACACAACCAAACCATCCGCTCATCTTTATTCATGGTTAGGCTACATCAGAAACATGCACATACAACTCCAAAACAGCCAGACACGCCTTCAGTTCAGTGGTGAGTTGAGTTAATGTGAAAAGAGAAAACAGCATGAAACAAAAACAAACAAAAAAAAGTGAAAAGGGTCCATTCACTGTTTCTTACTTTGTATTCGTTGTTTCTGTGTATACTTCTGTGAATCTTTACTTTGCTTCGTCAACATTTTTGTTTTACTATTTATTCTCTCATATTTGCCCGAGAATTTATCATTTTAAGTTAAATTGGAACAGCCCGCTTTACAACGCCCTTCAAACACTTTTGGCTTCTGAATGCTAGAATCATTGTTCTCCTTCCTTACAATTACAATAAATTTTGTTTGTAAAACTTTTTACACAGAAAAAAAAACGGCAATGTCGGAAATATACAACTATACAAACATGGAAGCTGTCCCGGTTTGGACTGACACACACAAGAAAAGGATGTTTGTAAACAATGTCTACAAAAGAAAGTTACGCGCCAAGGAGTGCTATTTAAATGTACACACACAAAGATTTAAATAGTGCTTTAAAAACGGAAGGACTAGTCGAAAACTTTCTCATATGTCGGCTTTCAAAAACATATTAGGTCGAAAATGCCTATAAAAAAATCGATTTAGGGAAATTTAACCGCTTCGGTGAATAGCTTAGTTGTTATAGGCATGCACAAAGTATTTTTTCGTCCATTGATAAGGGGAGAAGTAGTGATAGGTGAGTGAGTGTGTCAGGGCTTTTTGCGTTTATAATATAGATATTGATGTTCTATACAATGCTGTATAGTTAGTTTTGTATTTATTTTAAGATGCCAAGAGCTTTTGGGTCCTGGTAGAGGAAATACACGAAGGCATGCCGGAGGTAGAAGCTGATAACTTATCTCTTCTTGTTTCTCTCGTGCGCTCTCTCTCTCTCTCTCTCTCTCTCGCTCACACACATGTTCACACATATACACTAAGTTACTACACCTTGCATGTTTGTGATTAGTCCGTTCCTGATAAATCAACGGTGGGGGTGTGAAAGCTAAGTGCCAAAAAAAAAAAAAAAAAAACACCGAAAAGAACGTATAACAGAGTATCTAAACAGCGAAGTCAAATCTTAAATTGATGACCTGATGTCTCTGGTCTGGTTTTCAAAGCCAAATATACCAAAATGTATCAAAGTCTAATTACATCAGAGTTCAAAATGTATCAAAGTCTAATTACATTAGAGTTCAAAATGTATCAAAGTCTAATTACATCAGAGTTCAAAATGTATTAAAGTCTAATTACATCAGAGTTCAAAATGTATCAAAGTCTAATTACATCAGAGTTCAAAATGTATCAAAGTCTAATTACATCAGAGTTCAAAATGTATCAAAGTCTAATTACATCAGAGTTCAAAATGTATCAAAGTCTAATTACATCAGAGTTCAAAATGTATCAAAGTCTAATTACATCAGAGTTCAAAATGTATTCAAGTCTAATTACATCAGAGTTCAAAATGTATCAAAGTCTAATTACATCAGAGTTCAAAATGTATCAAAGTCTAATTACATCAGAGTTCAAAATGTATCAAAGTCTAATTACATCAGAGTTCAAAATGTATCCTATTTTGATTTCATGATAAGAGATGCTCACACTAGATATTTTTTTTTGTAAGTTAATGTTCTCTTTCAATATATAATCCCCCGCCCCTAAGAAACAAAATTAGATTACATGATCTCATTTCATAAGGAATTTAAAAGAAATATCTAGCCACGATGATTTCATATATATCTATAAATAGAATGTATATTCTAGATTCTAACATTTTACTGAACATCAGGGCAGAATCGGCACGCCACAACTTTTTTTTTTCCAAAATATGGGAGGCTTCTTTTTCTGAACACTTCTCTCTACATATAGAAATCTAAAACTAATAGTGTCACTTGAAGATCTTGTTACATAGTGCAGAGTGAAGTAATAGTAACACAACTTATTACAAATACAGAAAATACAAACAAACAAAACTTGTTATAAAAAAAAAACTTTAGAAAAGGATGACCTGAATTGTATCACTCAAATCAACTATTTTGTGAAAAAGATTGGTGTGGAGTTGTACCACTGTGGCAAGAGTCAGCATTAAGGTAAGGGCAATATGTGGAAACTAGAATTGAGGTATGGCGAAATTAGTAGTACAGTGAAGTCCCGATAATCCGAACTTCGTTAATCCGAAATACCGCTTATTCCAAAACCGAAATTAGGATATTTTAAGGAATTAAAAGAAACTAAGAAACAACAGTGAATAATTGTATTATTGTGACAAGTCAAAAGTTTGCTGTCAGAGTCACTTATATTTATCACAGCATTAATTATTATTATTCATTATTTATTTAGTTTAGTTATTTCCCCGTCCTATCCCCACTTTCTTCACCCGCCCCCCACCTTTACCTCTTCGAGCTAGACTTGGTCCGCCACCTTGGCGTCCTTTCATTTATCTTCCCTTGACCGGGGTAAAGATAAACACAGCCTCTTTGATCTGACAGCCGCAGTGGACACCACCTTGGGTGGAATGCAAGTCACCTTTCTTCCCCCCACTCTCCCACGTCTCTCTTTGATCTAGGAGATCTCTCGGATCAACACGCCTCGTGGCACTCCAAGGTGCGACTCTTGTCGGACTTCACCCACGTGTAAGATAATTCTTAGCCTAGGACATTTCTTGTTTCCGCCCATATCTCCCGGCCTATATAAGGTAGAATAAGGCGGAATAGACACTCTCTCATTTCTCATTCTATCTGAGCAATCGAGTCTGGACTATATCATTTATTCTTACTCCTAGAGGAATACCTGGTGGTAAGCCGAACTTAATCACAAGTTCCATCTTAATTAGTCTGTGTATATTTCTCAATGGATATTATCATGTGTATTTTATTACTTCATTTATATTTAATTAGTGCATTGTGTATTTCTCACTGTCGTAAGTAGAAAACATAAACATGTCATATGTATGTATTTAAGTATTGCCTTGATCTATTAATGCTACGTTGCTAAATTGATCGTTGAGGCAACCATGTATGTATTTGTACATCTTATTTTATTTCATTTATCTCGGCTGACCGCCTTGATAATTTTACTAGCGCACTGATACTGCGTTTAGAAAAGATATATGAATTATCTCCCCTTTAGTCATTCTACTTTGGCGAGAGTTGCGTCCCTTGAACCGTCGCTCTCCCCATTCGAACACTCCATTGTTCTCGGCCGATGGTCGTATGTAAACAAACCGTCATAGTCGCTGACCATCGCCCGTTTCCCCCCACCCTTTTTTTCTCTTCCCACTTGTGTTGTTTATTTGAGATTATTACTTTCCCTTTTATGTACATTTTTATATTGCTACTCTCAGTCGTCTATTTTCCAAATCCCATTTGTCATCATCTCCCCATTGTGCTCTAAAGCAATTTCACCAATCTGACGAATGCTCCTCAGTCGAGGGCATCGATAAGATGCATGAGAGACATGTCCTAACTTGTCTTTATTTATACGCAGCCTCCCTCAGGTGTCTGCCTATTTATTTGGCATTGTCTGCCTAGTCAATTGCCTATTTGCTATTGAGTATCATCTACTACCTGCGTGGATCTACTCAACTCTACTACTTGGCGCTATCGGATCTACTTGCCCGCCTATTCGACAGCCCACCTGTCAACTTATTAGGTGCGACGTCCCTATAGACCCAGATCTGTGCGAGACGTCATAGCTACGCCAAACCCTCCGCAACTCACTGGACTTATCCTGTTCACTACGCTGCCCGCAGTACCCTTGTGCCCACGGTAGCCGGCCACCCGCCCTACTGTGCCTACTACAGATATCAGAACTTTGGATTGAGACTCCACAAGAACTGTATCACCGGCGTCCCTCTACCCGCTAGAGCGCCACCTCCAGCTGCAGAACCTCAAGCCAGGGCACAGCCAGCTGCGACATCAATAGGACAACCATCTAAGTTCAGAAGACAAAGTGATATACTCTCTTATTAAGTGCAAGAGTGATGATTAAATATATTATTGATCAGAGATAGATACAAACCCTTCCCCTTTTTTAGTCTTCTATGTAAATATTTATGTAAATAAATATTATTCATTTTGACCTTTGTATCTTTCTTCAATTGCGTGTCTCGTTGCGTGCCTGCTCCCGATTTATATGCTGATAGGTTGGTGTCTGATAGCTTTCAAAAATAATCATCCCCTAGACATTAAACACGCCAAACACACGTCACCTTTCCCCAACCAGTCACAATTATTAACTAAAAAAAAAAAACAGTACGTTTGAAAGATAGGCAGTGTAGTGAACCAAATAGAACACTTTGATACAGTAATCTAGAAGACTACTGTGACTACTGTATAAGAAACATTTCACTCTTTTGTCACGCACTTCTTACACAGAATTGGTTTCAGAGAGATACAATAAACTGTGCCAATCACTATATCCCCTATCAGTTTATGTAATTACAATTTCATAGTTATGTTTATTTTAGTCATAATTTCGCTCAATCCGAAATTTTCTTTAATCCAAAATGGGTCCGGTCCCAAATATATTGGACTATCGGGTCTCGACTCCAGTAGTATTTAAAGTGTTTAAACTTTCTGTCTCAATCTCCGTCTGATAGCACACCTGCAATGGTATTGGCTGTTCACTTGAATAACGTGTTCACCATTGTAAATGCTCCAGATGGCGTTAGACAGGCAGAAACATTGAAAGTCAGGTGCTTTTACACACGCACGCACACACATTCACACAAACATGTAAAGAGGCGCCAGGTGATCATTCCATAACTGAAAACCTTGAAATAGGTATGTGATATGTTGAGTTAATCAATAAACCAAAATAAAGCATTACGTTTAGTGGGGTCACAATCAGATTTTTAAGATAAATTCACGTAATTACCTCAGCCTGTCTACATATACCTCAAGATGTGAGAATGATCACTATAATTTCGGGTGGTTCTCAGCCTGTGTACATACATCTCACGATGTGAGACTGAACACTATAATTTCAGGTGGTTCTCAGCCTGTGTACATACATCTCAAGATGTGAGACTAAACACTATAATTTGGGGTGGTTCTCAGCATGTGTACATACATCTCAAGATGTGAGACTAAACACTATAATTTGGGGTGGTTCTCAGCATGTGTACATACATCCCCAAGATATGGCTATTTCGAATGAGATCAAAATGTTAGAACTAAAAAAATGGCTATAAATGTGTGTATATACATCTCAAAACATTCAGAGAGGGTCGATGGACAAAACAAACAACAAAACTAAGATAAAAAAAATATTTTAAAAAATCTACGGGTACAGAGGGAAGAATTGTTTAAAGCGAGAACGCTGACAAAGCTTTTTCATTCCCTTCTATAGGTGACGCGCAACATTCTCGACTCACTATTTCTCTGGGTAACTAGAATCTTGTTTGGTAGTTCGAGCTTGACACCAGCAAGTTCCTAGCTCCAAAGATTTAGTGGAAAAACAAGAGTTTTTCTGCTTCTATGGCGCAGTTCTGGTCATTCACTAATGCAAAACACTGAAGACATTATCCTTATTAATACTAATTATCATCTCAAGCAGAAAACAGAGAACACAAAAATACTTTTTTTTTTAAAGTTTATATTAAGTATATCAATTAGTCATCAATCAGTCATGTAATTAAATTTGTAATAGAACTATACTAACAATAATAAATCTGTGATTACAATTCTTTTTTTTTTACTAATTGTTTTTATTTAGCGCAATTTCATGCGTTTAACTTTCTCAAATCGCTATGACCCTATCACTTGTCTGGACCAGTTGGAATGGGGTAGGGTGAGAAAAAAACTTTATCTGAGTGATCGCTTTTGAAATGTATTCAATGAGAACAAAAGGAACGACCTATATTCCAACTTGTGGGCTAAATGTCTTCTCAAGTCAACGGGGTAACCACTCTACTCACGAAGAGTCTATGAACATGGAATATTATACAGTTATCTAGTGTTTCTATTTCATGTTTGTGTTTACTAAGCCTAAGACTACAATCTATAAAGGGGACTAATTCAGCTTATATCACCACTTCAGTCAAGTAGAAATGCTTTCCCTTGTTTGATATACCAAACAAAATAATTTATTACCAATAGTTAATTAACTAATTGTTGTTGTTTTTTTTTAAATTGGTTCTTACGTTGACAGGTAAAAGAAATACTTGTGCAAATTTTCAGCTTGATGGGTTTCGGAGAAATAACGTGTACAAACTTTTGGCCAGCCAGGCAGATAGACTAATAGAGTGAGTTGATATAAGCTTTGTAAAAAGAGAAGACGCAACCGTTAACTATTTTTAAAAAAAAACGTTTATAGTCATTCGTTAAAGTTGTTGAGACGAAAAGCGCTAGCCATAAGACAGTTCACTCATCTTACCTGCTGCAGTCTGGTTTCTACTTCTGAGTGGATGTCAAGCCCAGCCACTTAACACCCTACCGATTCGCAAAGACTTTGTAGTCGTGTTTATAAAAAAAAACGGTAGATGGATCCACCCCCTCCCATGTACCTAACACACTTATCATCGAAACCTGGATGGCTGCCTGGTCGTGCGGTTTGCGCGCTGGACTGTCGTTTGGATTTATCGATGGTCCCGGGTTCAAACCCTGCCCGCTCCCATCTCCCGTCGTCCTTCGGGATGTTTGGACTAGGAAGTAAACTATCTTCAACTCTGAAGGAACATCCGAAACATGTAAAACATTTTACAAAACATTTTACAAACAAACCTTGTCATTTAATTCTACACCGGTGAAGTTTCCTAAAACTTTTGTCCCGGAGCTACAGACACGGGGGAGGAAGTTAAGCACTGACTTCATAGTACATCCTTAAACGCTAGACATACATACGATGATACAGATTCAAAGATTTGCTTATTAAACTTCTTCTGATACTGCAGCCGACGTTTTAAGCAAGGATTGTAAAAGTATACAGTCTTAGATATGTGACTGGTTATCTGAATGTTTGTGGCTTGTTATCTGAATCTTTGTGACTGGTTATCTGAATCTTTGTGACTGGTTATCTGAATCTTTGTGACTGGTTGTCTGAATCTTTGTGACTGGTTATCTGAATCTTTGTGACTGGTTATCTGAATCTTTGTGACTGGTTGTCTGAATCTTTGTGACTGGTTGTCTGAATCTTTGTGACTGGTTGTCTGAATCTTTGTGACTGGTTGTCTGAATCTTTGTGACTGGTTGTCTGAATCTTTGTGACTGGTTGTCTGAATCTTTGTGACTGGTTGTCTGAATCTTTGTGACTGGTTGTCTGAATCTTTGTGACTGGTTATCTGAATCTTTGTGACTGGTTGTCTGAATCTTTGTGACTGGTTATCTGAATCTTTGTGACTGGTTATCTGAATCTTTGTGACTGGTTGTCTGAATCTTTGTGACTGGTTATCTGAATCTTTGTGACTGGTTGTCTGAATCTTTGTTACTGGTTATCTGAATCTTTGTGACTGGTTGTCTGAATCTTTGTGACTGGTTATCTGAATCTTTGTGACTGGTTGTCTGAATCTTTGTGACTGGTTATCTGAATCTTTGTGACTGGTTGTCTGAATCTTTGTGACTGGTTATCTGAATCTTTGTGACTGGTTATCTGAATCTTTGTGACTGGTTGTCTGAATCTTTGTGACTGGTTATCTGAATCTTTGTGACTGGTTGTCTGAATCTTTGTGACTGGTTATCTGAATCTTTGTGACTGGTTGTCTGAATCTTTGTGACTGGTTGTCTGAATCTTTGTGACTTGTTATCTGAATCTTTGTGACTGGTTGTCTGAATCTTTGTGACTGGTTGTCTGAATCTTTGTGACTGGTTATCTGAATCTTTGTGACTGGTTGTCTGAATCTTTGTGACTGGTTATCTGAATCTTTGTGACTGGTTATCTGAATCTTTGTGACTGGTTATCTGAATCTTTGTGACTGGTTGTCTGAATCTTTGTGACTGGTTATCTGAATCTTTGTGACTGGTTATCTGAATCTTTGTGACTGGTTATCTGAATCTTTGTGACTGGTTGTCTGAATCTTTGTGACTGGTTATCTGAATCTTTGTGACTGGTTATCTGAATCTTTGTGACTGGTTGTCTGAATCTTTGTGACTGGTTATCTGAATCTTTGTGACTGGTTGTCTGAATCTTTGTGACTGGTTATCTGAATCTTTGTGACTGGTTGTCTGAATCTTTGTGACTGGTTATCTGAATCTTTGTGACTGGTTGTCTGAATCTTTGTGACTGGTTATCTGAATCTTTGTGACTGGTTGTCTGAATCTTTGTGACTGGTTATCTGAATCTTTGTGACTGGTTATCTGAATCTTTGTGACTGGTTATCTGAATCTTTGTGACTGGTTGTCTGAATCTTTGTGACTGGTTGTCTGAATCTTTGTGACTGGTTATCTGAATCTTTGTGACTGGTTGTCTGAATCTTTGTGACTGGTTGTCTGAATCTTTGTGACTGGTTATCTGAATCTTTGTGACTGGTTGTCTGAATCTTTGTGACTGGTTGTCTGAATCTTTGTGACTGGTTGTCTGAATCTTTGTGACTGGTTATCTGAATCTTCAACGTGATAATGAGAAAAATGGAAGCGAAAAAGAAAGAGAGACTGGGGTAGAGAGCACACAAATTTGAAGAGATAACGGTTTAGAAATGAATTACAGACACTGAAATTTCAGAATATTCAGATTTTCAGAAAATACAGTGAGATAGAATCAAAGCTAGTTCTGGTGAAATTTAAGGCAATTGGTTTTAAATTTGGAACCTAGCAAGTGTAGGTCATAGAAAGGGTCAGATCTACACCGTCTTGCCAGAGCGTATTTTTTTTCCAAAAATAAGTCATCCTATTTTCCCCACTTAGGCATGTATAATGTATTACGACTGGAGCAACTGACCTTTAACCTTACGTCCCTAGTTTAACATAACTCTACGCTACTTTAATATTAATGGAGATACACTGTGTATTTATATCTGTGTCTACCTTGCTCTATACAACCAAAAGTATATACTCTCGAATCCGGCTAATCGTACCACATCTGGACGCAATCGATTAACTGGTGGTCCGATTAACCCTATTCGTCTGTGTTTTTGTGCGCACATATCCTTTGTCTGTTGATACCAGCCTATTTATCTTTTTGATGACGTAATAGGTTAAAGTCAAATAACAAAAATTAACCTTTTAATACAATACAAAGAAATACCCCACTTTCAGCAAATGTGTGTGTGTGACTAACTATGGTCTGGATTTATCCCCACCACACTTGTTACCTACATAGAGCCTGCCACCATGACTTTAGCGTAACCAATTTCTCGACAATGATGTCAAAACTAAATCTTAGCGACCTAGCGATAATTAACTGTTCAATGCTATAAACACAAGGTGTAGATTTATATACACAAATTAATACATTTATTAACAGAAAAAAATCTCAACACCATCACAACAATTATAAGTAGGAAATGGCCCAACTAGAGTAAAACGTGCTGTATCTTATACTGACAAGATTTGATTTTTTATTTTGATTTTAGGCACATTGGCACAATTTAGGCCATGTCGTGCCTGCAGTCCCTTAAGGACTACTCTCTCTCTAAACAACAAGGGCCAAATTCTATACAGTCCTATCATTAAAATCAAGGTCTATTCACAGTTAAAATAGTAAAGGTAGTAAAAATTTAATTATTTGGTAAAAATCTAATGTAAATAGCACATGTTCACAAATTCATAAATGATTTTTTTTTATTTTTGATTTTGGGCACATCGGCACAATTTAGGCCATGTCGTGCTTGCAGTCCCTCAAGGGCCACTCTCCCTCCACACAACAAGGGCCAAATTCCATACAGTCAAATCATTAAAATCAAGGTCTATTCACAGTTAAAAAGTAGAGGTAGTAAAAATTTAATAATTTGGTAAAAATCTAATGTAAATAGTACATGTCTACAGAATTCATAAATCAGATCTTCGTAGACAACCCCACTTCCCGAATAAAGCCCAGTACCCTACCAGGGTCGACATTATTGAATAGTGTTTTTAAATTAGTGGTTCTAAAATATTTCTCCCTGACATCCTGGTATCTGGGGCAGTCGATGAGGATATGTTCCACGGTGAGGCGAGAGTCACAATGTGATTTGTGATTTTGTGATTTGGGGCACATCGGCATAATTAAGGCCATGTCGTGCCTGCAGTCCCTCAAGGGCCACTCTCCCTCCACACAACAAGGGCCAAATTCCATACAGTCAAATCATTAAAATCAAGGTCTATTCACAGTTAAAATAGTAGAGGTAGTAAAAATTTAATAATTTGGTAAAAATCTAATGTAAATAGTGCATGTCTACAGAATTCATAAATCAGATCTTCGTAGACAACCCCACTTCCCGGATAAAGCCCAGTACCTTCCCAGGGTCGACATTATTGAATAGTGTTTTTAAATTAGTGGCTCTAAAATATTTTTCCCTGACATCCTGGTATCTGGGGCAGTCGATGAGGATATGTTCCACGGTGAGGCGAGAGTCACAATACTCACAAAGTGGGGGCTCTTCTTTCTTCAGCACAAAAGAGTGCGTGATGTAGGTGTGGCCAATCCTAAGTCTGGACATGGTCGTGCTACCACGCCTTGTCAGACCCTTAGATGTGGACCGCCACCTGACATCTGCCACAATCTGCCTGAGTTTATTGTTAGTCTCAGCCTCCCATCGGTCCTGCCACTCTTGGTAGATGGCAGAGGCAATACTTTGTCTCAGGTCTGAGCAGGGAATTTGAATTCCTGACACCGCATGATTTAGGGCTCTCTTTGCTTCTCTGTCTGCGGCTTCGTTTCCCTCAATGCCCACATGGGAGGGGACCCAGATGAAGGTGACATCCGTATGGTCGGCTGTTATTTGGTCCAACAGCTTCAGGCTCTTATGTACCAGTGGAATGTCAGTCTTCATCCGCCCCAAAGCTTGCAATGCAGATTTGGAGTCGGAGCAGATTATAAATTTCCTCCTTTCTGATGCTTTGACGGCCATAAGTGCAAGCGATATTGCATGCAATTCGGCCGTAAAGATGGAGCAGCCATCGGGGAGTCTACGGGAGATTGTTTTGTTCCGAAAGGAGCAGGCACACGCGACCTTTCCATCCATTTTGGATCCGTCTGTGTAGATGGTGCCACAATCTCCGTAGCTCTCTTGCAGTTCCCTAAAGTGGACTTGTAGTATGCTTGGGTCTGTATTTTCTTTTTTGAAATTAAGGAGGGATAAATTTAATTTGGGTTTATTCATTAGCCAAGGAGGATTCTGAGGGGTTTCTATTTTAGAGATTTGGTTAATGGGTGGAGTTAAATTTTGGATGGGTTCTCTCATTCGAAGGCCTAACGGCTGTATGACGTTAGGCCTTCGATTGTATAATTCTACCTCTGTGGGGTTAAATATGGAATCGAAAGCAGGGTTCGTAGGGTTGGATTTTAGCTTGACTATATACAGCATTGCAAGCTTTTTCATTCTTATATCCATGGGGAGTTCTCCAGCCTCCACATGGAGGCTTGGGATAGGTGATGTACGAAACGCGCCGAGACAGAGACGCAGGGCAGCATTTTGTATTGGTTCCAGTATTTTTAGGTACGACTTCCTTGCTGCTCCATATATTATGGATCCGTAGTCTAGCTTGGATCGAATTAGACTCCGATATAGCAGCAGCAAAGTATCTCTGTCAGCTCCCCAGTCCGTATGGCTGAGCACTCTAAGTATGTTTAATGACTTTTGGCATTTTCTCTTAAGTTCCTTAATGTGGGGGAGAAAATTAAATTTGGAATCTAGAGTGAGGCCTAAAAATTTTGTAGTTTTCACGACAGGGATCTTCTTTTTTGTGTATAAAAAGTTCAGGGTCTGGGTGGAGTCCCCTTAAATTACAAAAATGCATACTAACTGTTTTGGAGTCCGAAAATTTAAAACCATTATCGTTTGCCCAATTTTGAATTTTGTTTAAACATAACTGTAATTTTCTTTCTAGGGTGTTCATGTTTTTCCCATAAGTAAAAATGACAAAGTCATCAACATACAAAGAGCACTCTATGCCAGGGGACAGAGCATTTATGATGCTATTTATTTTAATGTTGAACAGGGTGACTGACAGAATGCTGCCCTGGGGTACACCCAATTCCTGGTCATGAGTGTCAGAAGTGGTGTTGCCCACTCGAACCTGAAATTTTCGGTCTTTCAGGAATTCCCCCACAAAACGGGGAAGATGTCCCTTAAGCCCCATAAGCTCCAGGTCACGTAGAATGCCATGTTTCCAGGTTGTGTCATAGGCCTTTTCTATATCGAAGAATACAGCTACTAGATGTTCTCTTCTGAGTAATGAATTTCTGATACAAGCTTCCAGCCTTACCAGGTGGTCAGTTGTTGTCCGCCCTTGCCGGAATCCGCACTGGTAGTTAGAGATCACTTTATTCCTCTCCAGGTACCAGACCAGCCTACTGTTAATCATTCTTTCCATGGTTTTGCAGATGCAGCTTGTTAGTGCTATTGGTCGATAGTTAGCTGGGTCAGAGCCGACTCTTCCCGGTTTAGGTATCGGTATAACTGTGGCTTTCCTCCAGCTGTTTGGGAAAGCGCCTGTTTGCCACACACAGTTATAGACCCCTAGCAGGACTGCCAATGAGGGTTCGGGAAGGTGCTTGAGGAACTGGTAATGGATTTCATCTTCTCCAGGCGCTGTGTCATGTGACTTGTCTAGCGATTCCCTCAGTTCCTCAAGCGAGAACGGTTTGTTGTAGTCTTCATTGTTTTCTGACCTGAAATCAATGGAGTGTCTTTCCTCCCTGGTTTTGACTTTTTGAAACTCTGGCGTGTAATGTGCAGTGGATGACTTTTCTGCTATTGAGGATGCAAGGCAGTCAGCTATTTCTCTGGGGGACGTGACAGTTCGTCCTTGGTTTTTCAGATGCCCTATTGCATTTGATTCTTTCCCTTTGATTCGCCTTACTGCCTTCCAGACCGCTCTAGCAGAAGTTTTGGCATCCAGACTGCCGACAAAACTTCTCCAGGAATTCCTTTTGGCTGACCGTATGGTTTGTCTAGCCTTTGCTCTAGCTATTCTGAATAGCTTTAGGTTTTCCTGGGATGGATTTTTTATAAATGCAGCCAGTCGTTTTTTCCTATCGCCAATAGCACTTTTGCAGGCTGTATCCAACCATGGTTTGCTAGGCCGTTTTGGATTTGCGGAGGTTAGGGGGACAACTTTCCTGACTATACTAAGTAGCTTGCTAGCAAGGGTATCAGCTGGGTTCTGTTCATCAAGGATATTTTCTGTGATATCCTCTGAGCATCTTTTTTTGGAATTGTTCCCAATCGGCCTTATTCAGTTTCCACCGCTGAGGTCGTCCCAATGAGGGGAGATAGTTAGCAATGACGATTGGGAAGTGATCACTTCCCCGTAGATCATTGCTAACTGACCATTTAAAGTCGTCCAGAAGTCCAGGGACGCATACGGTGAGGTCAATGCATGTGAGAGATCCAGTTCCTGTGTGCAAGTAGGTCGGTGATGCATCATTAAGTATGCATAAATCATGTTGGAGGAAGATATCCTCCAGCATACGGCCTCTTGTGTCGGTATTGTTGGATCCCCACATGGTGTTATGGGCATTGAAATCCCCAAGGATTATGTAAGGCCGGGGGAGTTGTTTCAATAGGTCCTCCATGTCTGTTTGGTTTAATGGAGCGCCTGGTGGTAGATACAGGCTGCAGCAAGTGATAACCTTGTGAAGGGTTATCCTAGCTGCTACGGCCTGTAGTGTGGTCTGTAGTTCTACCCTCTCATGGGAGGTGCTATCCTCACAAGGATACAGACTCCACCTGATGCTCTCTCTGCATCCTCAACATTCTTGCTGTAAGCACTGTAGCTTCGGAAGCTGATGCTATCTTTCAGAAATGTTTCCTGTAGGCAGACAGCTACAGGAGTCTCGGAGTCATTCAGTAGCTGCATTTCCTCATAATTGGCCTTGAGGCCTCTGCGATTCCACTGTACAATTCTGGAATCCATGGCTTATTCTAGATTACTTGGAGCTATTTGGCCTTGGGAGGCCCCCGGAGGGGTTTCCCTTAATTCCAGTGACCTTGGTATTTTTATTCTTGGGTTTGGATGGAGAGGAGGACAACCCCTTTTTGGGGGAAGTCTTTCTCTCTGGAGAGGGGAGATCCCTCTGGTTAGAGCGGAGGTTATTTCCTCCTCGCTCACCTCGGGCATCCTCTCCGCTTTGATTTTTCCCCTTAGGGAGTTGGTCAACCTCTAATTCGGTAGAGGTTGGGGTGTCTGACTGGTTTCTCTCAGGAGAACCTGTGTCAGACATGATGTCTCCGGGTTCTCCAGGAGTATTGGTTTTGACTAGCTGCTCAGTCTCCATGCTCTCATCAGCGAGCACAGAGAACCTGTTCTTTAGCATGACAATAGGGCTTTCTTGTTTCTTCAGAGGTGTGTTCTTTGGCGGTGTTTTCTTCTGAGTTGGAGGAGGAGGAGGGGGTGGTGGGGTCAATGTGTCCGTCTGTGTGGCTATGGATCTTTCTATCTTAGCAACAGCCTGGGCATAGGACTTTGTCAAGCCGAATTGGCCCTTGGGTAGGGCCAATACAGCCGATTTCACCTGGCTGAAGGTACATCCATTTCTTGCCTTGTACTCCTGCACGGCAACCTCCTGTTTCCACACAGGGCAGT
Source organism: Biomphalaria sudanica (assembly GCA_036873155.1). Taxonomy (NCBI): domain Eukaryota; kingdom Metazoa; phylum Mollusca; class Gastropoda; family Planorbidae; genus Biomphalaria; species Biomphalaria sudanica. The sequence goes on from JAZGLO010006691.1 coordinate 1,014,083, forward strand.
CCTTGGAGTAGGCTGAGTGGCCAGCGTGACAGTTTGGGCATTTGATGGTCGGTGATGCTGTGCAGCCCTTGTCCTCATGACCTTCTCCAGCACATCTGGCACACACAGTGTTCCTCTTGCAGACTGCCGCGCCGTGTCCATAACCCTGGCACTTGAAGCACCTCATGGGGTTAGGTATGTAGGGCCTCACTGGAACTCGTAGGTATCCTGCCTTCACATACTCTAGCAGTGTCCTAGTTCCAAATGTGAGGATAATAGTGGCGGTTTTGACCTCCTCACCATCCCTGCGCCTGGTAATGCGCCGGGCATGGGTGACTCATTCAATGCCCTCCATTACTTCCTTCTCGGAACATTCCAGTAGGTCCCTGGAGCTGATTACACCTCTGCTGGTGTTCAGACTCTTGTGTGGCATGACTTCCACTTGGAGATCACAGAGTCTTCTGCATCTTAAAAGCCCATCAGAGTGTATCTTGCTATCAACTTCTACTAGAAGTTCCAAAGACTTGTGTAGCTTAGACACACTCTTGGGTTCTCCCACTACTGACTTAAGTCCCTTGTAGATGACAAAAGGGCTCATCCTTGTCAGACTTTTCCCCTCCTCTGTGCACCTAACCACCAGAAATGATGACCAGGTAGCACAGCTTTTTGTGGCCTAGTCCTTTCTATCCTCCATACGGCGTCTCTTGCCCAGACATAGGTCTGGGGCAAGTAGTTTTTTTGAAGTTTTTTTATCCATAGGTGTTCTTATTAGTTTGGCACATGTGCTCCCCACCCGCCATCGAGTCCAACAAGGGGACGGGCCATTCGGAAGTCCAGAATGAGCCCGCCAGGGCTACACATGTGCTATACTCAGTCAGCTACTGCATCGGACATGTGCCCGATACAGCAGCTCCCTGATTGACCCTCCAGCCACCGCCCTCGAAGACCTATGCTGGTAGCTCGGCATGACCAGCCAGTTGACCCAGAGCGGGCCATCTGAGCCTCAGGTGCTATACTCAGTCAGCTGCTGCATCGGACATGTGTCCGATACAGCAGCTCCCTGATTGACCCTCCAGCCACCGCCCTCCAGCATAAGTCGAAGACCTATGCTGGTAGCTCGGCATGACCAGCCGGTTGACCCAGAGCGGGCCATCTGGGCCTCAGGTCTAGGGGAACTTGGAGCCAAAGTATTATGTTGTGGTGGTTTATCCTCAGATAGCCACCACTCAAACACCAGGATCTCTTTATCCCCCCCCTAACCCGTCGCAGTCTACGGCAAACGGACTGGTCTAGGACGTAGTGATATTTTAGATATAAGGAGACAGAGTGATGATCAATGAAGGTAGACTGAGGAAAAGAGGAGGCAAACACAATGATAGAAAAGAAGTAGGGCACTTTTGAGCCCCAAAAGTGCTAAGGAAAGAGGAGCGCAGTTTAACGTCATGTCTCGGGACGCTATACTGACAAGAAGGGTGGGATGTATACTTCATTGCGAGACAAAGTACCTAAAAATCATTTAGGTCTACAAAATAATGTAAATTTCTAGCGACATTGGCTGCCCCTTCACTTAAAAATACAAGTAAAATTAACTTGTTGTCCATAGCGATAAATGTTCACAAACTAGGGAGGCCTAGTATTTTAGCAGGACATATGTTGAAAAATGTTGCGGGTTGTCATACAAAAATATAACTGCATTCTTTCAGTTAGTCTGCCTAATTCAGTTCATGTATTGTCAATTATTTTTTTTTATAATAAACTTAAATGTCAAACGTTAGTTTCACAATGTCTATCGTGAGAGTAGTAAATCTATCCGTACTGTATATCGTCCGGCACACTTTCCTCAAGGGGTTAACGGAGTACACATTAAATAACATTCAGGTCTCTTGAGAGGAAATGTATCACTAAAGGTCCAAAACACTGTCTGGCAAAGAGAACGCTACTATAATTAGTTTGATACTGGGACAAGATCATGAAATAAAAGAGATAATAAGTTTGAATTCAAAAATTAAAACCATGCAAGAAACTCAATCGTCAACAGGGAGAGGGAAGCTAAGTAACTACAGGATTGCTTCTTCAGGTCGAAAATTCTGAAACGGACAGGGCAGTGTGACATGGAGCGTTGTCACGATGAAGCATCCATGTGTCTGAGAATCACTCATTACTTCTGCCCCTTCTCGTAAATGCATGCATGTGTTATATATGTCAGTGTCTTAGCTCACACGATTGTTAGGAAACATGGTTTTAAAGAGACTTGTCTTTAAATGTTCTTAGGAGATTTCTTTCTTAATGATACAAAATGGGGGAAAGGACAGTTGTTGTTTTTTTATGCCTCTTTAAAACAGTTTCTTGTGTCTGTCCTCTCACAACGACTTGTTAGGATATTAGCCATAAAGTTGTCAGTCTTTACAAAGAGGACATATGGAGATAAACATAAATCGAAAGGCAAAAAACAAAGAAAGAAATACCGATTCGTTAGTGTATACAGAAAATAAAATTAAGCTTAAAACATGAATTCATTAGCAGCTTCACACAAACTAGGACGAACACTCGGAATAATTTAAAAACAAATATATCCCACCCTCTTTTTATGTCATCCCGCTCCTCTCCCATAAGGAATGTGTCAACAGAGTTTGAAATCTCTTTTGGAGTTTGTGGTTGAATATGTTGTCACGTTACACAAGACTTACGTCATCAACAAGAAAAAAAATCCACATAGCAACAATATTGTTTTTTAACTTAGATCTAGGTTTTTCAATCACTAATATTCAGCAAAATCTGCTTTCTTCCCCCCTTTGTAACATTGTTTGACAATTAGCCTCCAAGAATGGCAGTTAAAAACAAAAGTAATCGCTAGAAAAAAAAACAAAACATTTCAAACTAGAATGTATAAAAAAAAAAGGACCATTAAAAAACAGTTCACGGTAATTACATAGCCAGCTTAGAGTTCTCTCCTCTTCCTCTCCGGCTTCACTAATTGAAGTGTGCTCAGAGTTTCCAGCTTCAAGTCTTTACCAATGAGAAACGAAAACAAAATAAGTTCCTTCTTGGGAAGTGAATCAAACAATGAAATATAATGGGAAGAAATCGATGTCATAATTCAGAGATGCAAGGTTCACACAAGACGTGCTGATGTGACGATACAGTCTGAGAATCAAGGTTCACACAAGATGTGCCGATGTAGTCTGAGAAGCAAGGTTCACACAAGATGTGCCGATGTGACAATGTTTGATAGTTGTAGCATGAATGCATATAAAAATAAACACCTGTTTATAAAAAACATCTTTTCAGAAAAACAACGAGATATCAATTATCAAGATCTAAATGTGCGTAATTGACAAAGTGTGCAGGAAGTGACACCAGACATAGTAAAATAAAAAAAAATAACAAAGAAAAATGAGGCAATGAATAACATACAAAATAGTCATAGACCCAACACACTATCACTTTGATGACTCTAAAGTATGAAATAAATTATGGCTTTTATATAGCGCTACTTTCATGCTTCTAGCATGTTCAGAGCGCTATGGTCCAATCTCTTTTGTGGACCAGTGGGGTGAGGGGGTATCTGGGAGAAGGCTTTCCCGTGCTGCCTTTAGGCGCTCAGTAGAATCGCGATTCACACGTGACGTGCCGATGTGATGACATAGTCAGAGAATCAAGGTTCACACAAAAGACATTCTTTTACAAATCGCCAATTATATCTACATTAGTACTTGCCAATGATTATGAAAGAAAAAGGTCATTAACAAAATTGAAAAAAAAAATATTTAAACAGAAATAAAAATGTAATCCAATGTGGATAAACTTCCTATTTAGGAACTTAAAGGCAGGACAAAACCAATTGTATGTTCCATAAGACCAATATTTCCAAATGAGCTGCACATACGCCTCACTTCAATCTGTTAATGCTTGACAAGATGTGTGATGTGAATTTTCAACTAGAAATGAAGGAGTGCTTTTTACCAGAAGTAATAAGTCCTTATTAACAGTCTAGATAAACAGGATTTCATTATGTGCATATATATACTAACCAAAATAGAGAAAGTGTGATTTATCATATAAACACTAGAGAAACATATTGAAATGATAATGTCCTATAACTTGTACATCTTTAGTTCATTTTGAGAGGGAAAAAAAAGCACAACAAACATTCTTCCCATCTTGTGTCAGCCATGTTGCAGATGAGTGTTTCCCCCCCTTGTTTCTAGCATCAAGCAAAAGATTTGACAGATTAAATGTGTCTCCGATATTATCAGACGGAAAAAAAAACATCGATTTTGTTTTTGTCTTATAGCGAAAAACGAACAAAAGGAAAGTCCCTTTGAACAACAACATTAAAATAACGAATGTTTCCAATTGGTTAACCTTGTGACCTAAGTGGCCATTGTTTTAATAAGAGACTCTAAAGTAGTTGGTGTCTCCTTTGCCTCGTCGTAATCAATAGTGGAAACTATTTTCCTAGATTGTACCGGTACAAAAATCACAGAGTTGTGCAATGCTCTTTTATCGTTAGCGGTGTAAGGATTTTGTCTGGTTTCAAGAAGTGTAAATGGTATATATGTAGCTAACTAGAGGCTACTACATGTCTATAGTAAAAAGAAGTTAACATGCTCAAAAACAGATGTTGCTATGCGAACATCAAACAGTCGGTTAAAAACTGAATTGAATTCATTTCATTAGGATATAGTGATGAAACAGAGACAGTCTTGATAAGTCCAATAGAATAGAGCAGGGTTGGGCAGTTTACTCACGCGGACCACATGCGGCACGCCGAAACATTTTATGCGCCCGCCGAAGCATCTACAAATATCAGATTTGCACACAGATTGTTGAATACCTGCATTTCGCACTTTGCCGGTAACATATAAAATGCATAAGTATTAAAAATAAATCATTTTAAATATCTGTATAAGTTATTGAAACTTCTGATTATTGTGATGGACAGGTGAAAGAAATATTGTCTCTAGGTGTCATTCTAAACAGTGTAAAGTAGACGAAGACTTATTCTTATTGACAATATGTCGAAACATTCCGTCAAAGACGCAAACTAAGGCCAGTATTTATGCAACACTATGAAAAACTCTGTTCAAAGCGTTGAACAAGATGGCGAGTGAACAACTGATCGTGATGGTTCTTTGATTGAGACATTGGTTTGTTCATAAAAATTTAAGAAACATTATACCAACCATAAACTTTAAATGAGAAAGTCTGTGCAAAGCTGCATTGAATATCAATATTGACCCTATAAGCTCAGTGATTAAACTTATCAGAGCGAGGCGGTTGAACCATAGGCTGTTCCTAGAACTACAGGAAGATATAGAAACTAAACATTCTGATTTTCAGTTCCACGGTAGTATTCGCTGGCTTAGCATGGGCAAGGTATTGAGAAGAATATGGGATCTCAAGGAAGAAATTGTTATGTTCCTTGTGGAATTTTAATGTTTTCAATACCCTCAGTTTACCATTCAGCTCTGGAAGGACATACCTCCAAGCAAACTATAACCTGAAACAGAAGTTCAAGTCAGCTGCATTTTAGAAACAAGAATTTCAGAGACACACAATATTAGTTGAAAAGAAATAGCGTTGTGGGGGGGGGGGGGGGAGTGGTGTTTGAATGAAATGGTTTCGGAAAGATGGTGGCGACGTTGTTAAGGAACTGCAGAGTCAGCCGCGTGTGTGAGAACCATTGACCCATGGAACAATGGTGAAAGGAATTCGTTTAAAGTTTTCACCAATTCAGTTTTTCCGTTGAATGGTACATGACATGATATTGTACAGGGCTACACAATTCATGCTGTAACTGTACAAGCTCTCAATAAGTTCACGGCATCAGATGGACCCAAAACAAGAGGGGATCAGGGAAGTGAGGTGGAGGACAGCAGACAGTAAACATAAATAGAAGAAGGGACAATTCTGAGAAATTGATTTTTCCTTGTTCATTGTTTGCAGAAATCTCGAACAAGCGTTTGACTTATGGCTTGCACACACGACGTCATCATGGCCTGGACAGAAGATAAACATAACAATATTGATGATGTTGTACACCAAGGCAAAAAATAAATACAAGATATGGATATAAGACTGTGAAATAGATGTCCTATACCAATGCACAGACAAAATATAAATAAAGGAGATTCACTCAGCAAAAGATGGCCTAAACGAAGGGCTAGAGGAAGATAAATAAATATTGACTCTAAAAAAGATGTTCTGTAAGAAGGTCTAAACTAGATAAAAGATAAATAGAAGATAGAAGATGCTGACTGAGGAAAAGAGGTCCTTCATGAAGTAGAGATATATTTTAACTTACAAAATGGACACACGAGACCAAAGTTAAAGGACATGACAATATTCAAGCAATATGAGTGAGATAAAAGAGTCTGCTTAAGACCCAGATATGATCTAACTCTGACGTGTGTGTGTTTGTGGGGGGGGGGTAGAGAGAGAGAGAGGAGGGGTAGAGATGTAACGTCACGAGCAACGAAGGAATCTGGCAACTTGTATTCTGCATAAAAAAATATGAGCCATCCTTTAGATAGAATATACATTCAATAACAAAGCTGTGGCATCGAGATGCTAATCTAAGACAGCTTGACATTGAGACTCCATATCCAACGAAAAAGAATTTCGTTTTTTCTTGTTTGTTATTGTTAAAATAAAAGAGAAGTATGTGAAAAGAATGGGAACATGTAAACACACAGGCTAGAATTAATTGAGATAGATCTTTGTCCAGGAGTGAAGGGCTGTGAAAACTGGAGGGCGGAGAGCAGGTGGGCGTGGACAGATGAAATTGAATAACGTACAATAACTCTGGAGAATACAAGGGTCCACACTCCTGGGTAAGAGAGCGAGGAAGTCTCCTTAGTGACTCAACAGAAGCGGATTGAGCAATAGGCCAAAAAATGGGAACAAACATTGGGCAAGGCCCTACAGAGTTTCAGCATGAGTGGGTGGGTAAACTAAAGTCATTGAGTCCAATAGGAACACGTTAATATAAAAATACAGAAATATAATACTATCAATATAACCTGCAAAAGAACACAAAATAGTCTAGTACTAAAGGAGTTTTATTACTTTGCTGGACCTCTAAAAATCATTGAAGAATAGTGCTACAGAAGACTCAAGCGAGATTTTACTTTATCGTATGTGTAGTCTGTAAAACACATTTTATAAATATACATTTTCACTATGCAGAGTAGTTTAGTAAGTTAAGATGTTTTTGCATCTACACAAAAGATTGAGCAAGACTCAATGACTCGGCTGTCGAAAATGTGTTGGCCAAGAGCCTAAGACATTATCATTCTAAATGAACTATTAAAAGGTGAGATTCACTTCTATGACATGAGATCATCACAGCAATTAATTAACAGATGATTTAAACAAGGTATGAGAGAGAGAGAAGAATGACGCCCCCCCCCCATTTTCTTTTCGAGGGGATCAAACATTATATTCATCTCTCAACTACCTTTTATTTCCACGTAAGCTCACTTCATTATGAAAACTGTCTCAGATTTGGGATATTTGGTCTGAAAGTTCATCTATAACTAAGTCTCTCTATAGACCATCTCCTGGTTTCCATCAGGTCATCAAAATGATGGAAAGGTTTTGTTTTTTTTTATTAGGAAATCAATGGCAGACAAGCAGACAGTAATACAAGACAGAGAAAAGGTGGAAGCGAAGGATTAACTTCCCAGTTTTGTCCAACTCGGGGGGGGGGGGGGGGGGAAGAGGAAAAAAGGGGGGGGGGGGTCATTTAGGGATTTAGAGAACAAAATGTTTACAACTAATCAATAATTGACCGACACGGGCAGAAAAAGTGTCTGACAATTGAAAAGGTATTATCAATATAATTTATAATCAATATCTACTTTACGTTCAAAATAATAAATGGAACTAAACATACGAATTGTGTTATTTGCGATACAAATGACAAATACTGTCTTGAACGTTCATTTGCTCCAATTTCCTAACATCTCATTATAGCAATCAATAGAAAACATCTCCAAAATATGTTAATCTCTTTTCCAACCATTATTCTATTTTTTTTAATCATACATTCACACCATGCCTAATTCACATCAACCTATTACACTCATAGTAGACATTTGTAAACTATAATTAGAATCCTTAGAGTGGGAGAAACAAGATGTGGTAGATTTGTGTTGTTAATAGTTTGTTATATTATCAACTAGTATGGCTTCCGTTACACATATCTACGACGATTGCTGAACCACGTGTATAGGTGTATATTCTTGGCCTAGAACAACTTACGAGATAAGAAGTGCCAGCACAAAGAGGAGACTACGTGATCCCCAACTTACTCATGCGTATTTATTTAATATTCAGCTGAATCGACTAGTGTCAAGCTGAGTGTATGACTGTGCTTCCGTGAGTAAGAACAACGGACAGGGCGTCGCCATAGTGATCCCAATGTTCGCAAACGAAGCTTACAGCCATCTTGTGAAATTTGAGAGCAGCAGTTTGGCCTATGACATTTTTCCAGAAATATGCGACTGATAGAAATAAACAGTTGACTGATGCAGGAATTTCGACTACATTGAAAGACCTGTTGACTCCATGAAATATATGTGAAGCCTTGGCCATGGTAAGGAAGCGAAGGGCAATACGAAGGGGCAAAATCAAAACAAAACTACAGAAAAAAAAAACATGCAACCATTTGAATGACACCAGATAATGACGTGTGTAATAAATACACATAATAAGTGTAGTCAAATGTAGAATGTACACAAAGAAAGATTAATTGTTCTCCCCCTCCCCTCTTTTTTTTTCTGAGCCTCGCTCTCTGTCACTGCGAAAATTACGTGGGGTAACTCTAGTCCGACTTGCAGAAATAAAAGAGTTATCTTTCCATGACTTTATCGTGGTGCCCGACATGGTTGGGCCATGAAGAGAATTATATATAAATATATGCTTTAAAAAAACAAACGTATCTAAAGTGGAAATACTCCGTCCTTAAAACTATATCTACCGATAATGTACACGTTATTTCCCTTTATTCGATATGAAACAAAATAATTAATTGCCCAAAAATAATTGACTGTGTATTTTTGTTTATTGATTCATGTTTTGTTAGGTAAATAAATAATTGTTTAAAGTATCAACTTGATCGGAGAAAGCGTGGGGAGAAATAGCGTTAAAAAATTATTCAAGGGGATTAAACCCAACAAATTTAGCCATATATGTGAATACTGAAGTATAAGTTTCCCTTGTTGCTATTGAACAAAATAATATATTACCAGTAAAAAACTGTCAAATTGGTTAATTTTTTTTTTATTGATTCATGTCTTGTTAATGTCAATGAATAATTATGCAAAGTTTCAGCTTGATTCGTGAATGGGTGAGGGAGAAAAAATGTGTACACACTTTTTATCTGACAGACAGACAGAGTTGATATAAGCTTTGCAAAAAATAAATAATTATAAGCCTTTCAAATAGAACATCATTAGTTTTAAATGAGGACACTCATTCGAATAGCTGGACAGCACTGAGAAAGCCTACAATAGGACAAGAGGACCTCTATCAAGACCAAGTTAGTAAAAATAAGAAACTCTTGTGTTGGCGCCAACATGCAACCACAGCTATTGGGATCCTCTCTTCGTGAGATGTCATTGTAAACGTCAAGATGTCAGACCGTTTCTAGTTCGGTCAGGATTAACCCCGTTTCACATTGTATTTACATGAACATTCCGTGCAAGGGAACAAACCCACGTATACCAAATAACAATAGACAATAGTTTGATAGTATGTGTTTGTGTTTGTTTTAGCGAAGCTAAAATTGTATGTACAGTGTTAGAATGAAAAAAAAAACAATTTGTACAAAACTTCTATCAACTATTATTACAAAGCTTCTATCAACTATTTGTACAAAACTTCTATCAACTATTATTACAAAGCTTCTATCAACTATTTGTACAAAGCTTCTATCAACTATTATTACAAAGCTTCTATCAACTATTTGTACAAAGCTTCTATCAACTATTATTACAAAGCTTCTATCAACAATTTGTACAAAACTTCTATCAACAATTTGTACAAAACTTCTATCAACTATTATTACAAAGCTTCTATCAACTATTTGTACAAAGCTTCTATCAACTATTTCTACAAAGCTTCTATCAACTATTTCTACAAAGCTTCTATCAACTATTTGTACAAAGCTTCTATCAACTAATTGTACAAAGCTTCTATCAACTATTTGTACAAAGCTTCTATCAACTATTTGTACAAAGCTTCTATCAACTATTTCTACAAAGCTTCTATCAACTATTTGTACAAATCTTCTATCAACTAATTGTACAAAGCTTCTATCAACTATTTGTACAAAGCTTCTATCAACTATTTGTACAAAGCTTCTATCAACTATTTGTACAAAGCTTCTATCAACTATTTGTACAAAGCTTCTATCAACTAATTGTACAAAGCTTCTATCAACTATTTCTACAAAGCTTCTATCAACTATTTGTACAAAGCTTCTATCAACAATTTGTACAAAGCTTCTATCAACTATTTGTACAAAGCTTCTATCAACTAATTGTACAAAGCTTCTATCAACTATTTGTACAAAGCTTCTATCAACTATTTGTACAAAGCTTCTATCAACTATTTGTACAAAGCTTCTATCAACTATTTGTACAAAGCTTCTATCAACTATTTCTACAAAGCTTCTATCAACTATTTGTACAAAGCTTCTATCAACTATTTGTACAAAGCTTCTATCAACTATTTGTACAAAGCTTCTATCAACTATTTGTACAAAGCTTCTATCAACTATTTTTACAAAGCTTTTATCAACTATTTCTACAAAGCTTCTATCAACTATTTCTACAAAGCTTCTATCAACTATTTCTACAAAGCTTCTATCAACTCGCTCTGTCTGCCTGGAAAAAAATGTCGTAGACGTTATTTTTCCAACACCCATTCTCGTAGTCAATTAAAACTTTAAACAATAATTCAATTTACTAACACCATAGACTTCTTGTACCCCCCCCCCCTGTGCCTAATCATGTTTTTTTAAAAAAAAGAAGAGAACAAAAATAATAGTAGACTAAATGTTGCCTTTATTGACACAAATAAGTATTAACATTATTTTTTTTCTTTCCTCTGAATAGCACCATGGGAACTAAAATCAACATGGGAACTAAAATCAACATGGGAACTAAAATCAACATGGGAACTTAAGAAAAGAAATATCAATAGAAGACTGAGAACAATAGAAATGTGAGCCACATATGAAACACTAACCACAAGACCGCTAGATCATTAAGTCCACACTAATGGAGTCATTGCGGTTCCACATCTGAAACGATCTATTTACGTGGCGACTGTCTTGTTTGTTCAATACAATGGGCTGACCAGGTTCCATTGAACACTGCCAGACATGAAGACAAATGACACCGAAAGCACCATGCTGTCTTGTGCACTCATTGTGTCACTTCTAATGTGAGAAACATGTAGCTCGTCTTTTAAAGAATAAACTCTTCAGATTTTAGATGCTAACATCTCGGTTCAAACACGAGTCTCTACAAAAGTCTGGTAGCTCATGAGTGAAGTTTTCGATTGTAAATTAAAAAGAAAATGGGTGATAACAAGGACAACACAAACTTGTAGGCGGCCCTAGTGGGTCAGTTATACACACACAAACTAAAAAGCATTCACAACAGTGACTTCTAAATAAATAACGTGGCATAATTTTCTGTTTTCTCTTTGAACAATACCTCTATTTAAGTAAGAACTAGATGGAACCTGGGTGGAGGATGAAACCTGGGTGGAGGATGGAACCTGGGTGGAGGATGGAACCTGGGTGAGCGTGGAACCTTGACACGAACCTCAAAAAGGCTCAAACGATTGTCCTAGAAATTTTATGGTTGTTGCATATCGCCGAGAAAAGAAATACTAGAGCTCGTTGGCCGCACAGGGAAAAACCTAGTTTGATCGTCACAATTTTTTAAAGTAAAAAAAAAAAGTAATATTAAATTTGGCTTTAAAAAAAAACAGGGCGTCAGTCAGCCGTAGGTGTACCGATAACTGAGTTGTTTATTAAATTTAATGCTGCTTTCAGTTTATTGATAGATTACCTAAGCTTCGGTTATATTTTTATGCAATCTAATATAGATCTTAAATAGAAGTATAGGTAGATCTAGATGTCTGTATAATGAAAGCATCAATAAATAATAATAGGGCCTACCTACATCTACATCTTTGGGACACTCAGCTGACGGTGCTGAATAAAGAGTTCAAACATGAGTCCCCCCTCCCCCCTTGAGCAAAGATTTTTTTGTGTGTATATTTTATAATAAGTTGTACAATGGAGGTATAGTCTTTTTAATGTTTTTCCTGTATGTATGTATGTGCATATTTAATTATTATTTTCCTTTCATTCGTTTCTATCTAGATCTATTTCTCAGAGCTGCTAACACCTCAATCTCACGTGTGCTGCCGAACGCGAAGGGGGTCACGTCGCAGTTCATTCAGGCTTCCCATCGGAGCATAGAAACAAAAGCGCACACACTGTATCTTTTTACACACCTCCATCACTCACCTACTCACTACTTGGTCCCTCCCACACACAGGTAAACTAAACTGTAACAGTTGCTAGTGAGTGACTGTGAAACAATATCAAGACAAACCAAGGCCAAGAGGAACCAAATGCCATTCCATGGTTCAATCTGGTGCAAAGTCAGATTCAATCTCTCCCACTGGCGGTAGATAACTTCATTAAGCACATTCCAGTCATAGTCCATCAAGTATGAGTGTGAGAGGAGACATAGATCTAATACTCATCAGTGCAGGAGTTTCTTTTCTCTCCATGTCACCCCTCCCATTGTTTTTTTCCAGAAGTGACACTGGTAAGAAATGATGACCTCCCCCCTCCGTCTCCCACGAATGAGCCATTCATCAAAATGTGTGAACCACTGACTGATTGACATTGTCTCCGTGAACTCTATCATTTGACTTTCAGTACAGCCAGGGGACAAAAATCCATATAGCCAGGGGAGAGCAATAAAGGTGAAAAAAAAATACCAAAATCATGAAAGAACAAAAAGAACAAGCTGAAAGAGCACCACTAGGACCACTAGGAAGAAATGTTCATCAACTGTAGTTATCTGAAGTCACAATACAGGAAAAGGACTTCTAAGTAGGTACAGAAACAGAACAAAGTAAACATAATGTAGACTAAATGGGAGATGACAAAATCTGATCTGAGGCAGACAAATCAAAAAGTCTAAAAATTAAGTTTCAATAATATAAATAAAAACATGTGTTCAATCTAGACCTAACAACACCAAAGTTGAAAAAAAAAATTGAATTCCATTGAAGCTCCATTTTTTTAAAGTACATAAGAGTTTTCTAAAAAAAATATTTACAAGACAAAAAAACAACAACATATAAACAACCATAAAAGGTTAATAACTAGGATATTTTCATTGCATAACTTGTATTTTTACAATAACATTTCACAAGCCTTCCCACTGTGTCTATTTCTCCACAAATAATCATTGTCAAGACATTTGTTTTTAAAATCTCAAATTTGGACATACCTTTCTTTATGTCCCATTTTCCAATACAGCTTTGGGAGAAATAAATCATTCTTCAGCATGTCCTCTAAAACATACAATCTGAAATACATTTATTTAAACTGAAACACTAGACAAGGAAACAATATCAATATTAATATAAAGCAAATTGTGTGTCAAAGTTGTAAAAGTTGCATCAGAAAACAACAAGCAAGTTCAAACTAGAACCAAATTAAAAAAAACAAAAGAAAGAAAGTGAAGTTCCCCTTTCAGACCATACAATCAACAGACAAAGTAAAGGTTATCGGTTTCTGTGGGCCATAGGACCTACCGGTTCGGATCATATGCAAAAGTTACACAATTTAAAAGATAAATTTTAAATACAAATAAAATTCAAGAGGCAAACATTGACTCCATTACACATACACATACAAACACACTCTTAAACAATGCACACACTAGGTATAGAACATTTTCAGCATATAACCATTATTTATACTTGTTGACTTAGAGCATTAAACGACTTGTAGAGAACAAAACCACAGTAGGCGTATACTATTTTAACTTATAAAACTTGAATAACTTCTTTGTGAACAAAACTATATTTATAACTGTAACTACAATATATCAAAAAATTCAACTTGAGATGAAAGAAATAAACACATATTTTGAACAAAATAATAACTCATTATCAAAACACATCTTTACAGTCTGGCATTCTAGAGTCATCTGGCATACTTAGCACAAGGACAGTGTGGCTCATTGTACAAGACTAACATTAAATGAATGTTCTCTCTATATCTTATCTTCTTATCTTATCTAATACAGACGTTACTTCAAAAAAGAAGATAATTACGTCCTACGCGTCATGCATTTAGTCATGCATATTAACCAATGACTTAAATTCTGCCAAGTCACTGGTTTTTCTGGCTAGCTCAGGCAACCCATTCCATGCTCTAATAGCACTAGGGAAGAAGGAGTATTTGTACAAATTTGTCCTAGCATATGGGACGAGGAATGTGCCTTTATTTTTGTGTCTTTCAGAGTATTTTATTAAATTTTGTTTTTGTATTTGAAGATTATAGTTCAGTGTTTTATGTATAATTGCTACTTTACTTTTGAGTCTTCTGTCCTGAAGGCTTTCTAAATTTAGTCATTTTACTAATGGTGTTCCTCTAGTCAAATGTGAATATTCGTTTGTTATGAATCTCACTGCTCTATTTTGTGTTTGTTCCAGTTTCTTAATGTTTTCTTGAGTTGAGGGGTCCCAAACGGTGGATGCATATTCTATTATTGGCCTAACCAAGGTTAAATAACATTTTAGTTTTATGTTCTTATTTGATTTATAGAAATTTCTTTTAATAAACCCTAATGCTTTGTTGGATTTTTTTATAGTTTCATCAATAGGTGGATTCCATGACAGTTTTTCATTTATTATAACACCTAGGTATTTTAGGTTTTTAGTCTGTGTTACTGGTTTGCCATGAATAAGATAAGTGAAAATAATTTGTTTTAGTTTTTTTGTTACTCTTAACAACTGACATTTTTCTGGGTGGAAAGACATGCTCCAATTTGATTCCCATTTCTGTAATTCATCTAATTCTCTTTGTAAAATATCTGTGTCTTGTAATGTTTTTATTGTTCTATATATTATGCAATCGTCTGCAAATAATCTGACTTTTGTTCCTGAACTAATGCAATTTGGTAAATCATTTATGTAAATTAAAAATAGTAGTGGACCCAAGACTGTTCCTTGAGGTACACCTGAGTTTACTGTTATTGGTGTTGATTTAGAGCCATTTATTATTACAGTTTGTTCTCTCCCTATCAGAAAATCTTTAATCCACTGATGCAGTGGACCATTAATGCCAAAATATTTTAATTTTTTAAGCAAACTATGGTGGTGAACTTTGTCAAAAGCCTTGGAAAAATCTAGTAAGATAGCATCTATTTGTTCACTATTATCTAAACCTTTTGAAAAATCATCATTTAGTCCTATTAGTTGTGTTTCACATGATCTATATTTCCTAAAGCCATGTTGGTATGGGGTGAGGACATTATGTTTGTCTAAGTGGTTTATGATGTTGCTACATATTATGTGTTCTAGGATTTTACATGTGATGCTGGTAAGTGATACTGGTCTGTAGTTTCCTGGATCAGATTTTTCTCCTTTTTTAAATAGAGGGGTGACATTAGCTTCTTTCCAGTCCTTTGGTACTCTGCCCTGGTTAAGCGATGCCTGAAAGAGTATTTTGAACACTGGGGCTAGCTCATTGCTTAGTTCTTTGAGTAATCTAGCTGGAATACCATCAGGTCCAGACGCTTTATTTGGTTTGGTGTTGGCTAATAGTTTTTTAATTCCATTTTCTTGTACTCCTAAATCTTCTATGTTGTCTACTTGGTTCAAATTAAGAAATATGTCTTTGTCTCCTGGGGCTGAGAATGCTGATGCAAAGTATTTGTTTAGGATGTTTGCTTTAGTTTCATTATCATTATGTATTATGTTATGTTCATCTTTTAATGGCGCTATGCCTGTTGTTTCCATTTTCTTAGACTTAATGTATGACCATAGGTTTTTGTTGTTATCTTTAGATATTACATTGTTTATGTATTCACTCTGCAGCTGTCTGCTTACTTTTTGGGTTAGGTGTTTAATTTTTATATACTTTTTGTAAACTCTTTCTGCCTTGGTTTCTTTAAATTTTCTATATAGGTTTTCCTTCTGTTTACAAAGCTTCTTTAGTCTATTATTAAACCAGCATTTATTTATTTTGTTTGATGTGTATTTAGTTGGTATATGATTTTCTATAATGCTTTTAAGATGGTTTTTAATGAAATTCCAAAGGTCATCGACTGGTTGGTTAATGTCTTTTTCTAATAAGAATGTTTGTTGAAAGTTTAATGCAGCTTGGTGTAGTTGTGTTAGGTTACATTTATTCCAGAGTAAGATTTTTCTTTTGGGTTTTGTATTGGCTACTGCTTTTAACTGACTGTGTATTTTTATGATCTCATGGTCTGATAGACCAGGGATAATATCATAATCAACTACTAATCCAGGTCTGTTGGTTAAGAAGAGATCTAATGTGTTGTTTAATCTAGTTGGCTTTTTAATGATTTGATCTAAACTTAGGTTGTGTAAAGTTTCTATGAAAAGCTCATTTATGTCCTTAAGGTTTTGGTGTTTATCTATGGTTAGTGTTTTCCAATTTATATCAGGTAGGTTGAAATCACCCATAGTCCAAAAAACTGCATTTTTATTATTATTATTATAATATTATACTCTCCCTTCCTTAGGAAACACACATTCCACAACAATACATCTTTAGATGTATTTAATAAGGAGTCTAATCAAGCATCCTTGAGGCTCTTGGCCAAAGTAAAGGATTTCTCCCAGTGTCCAAGAATAAGAGATTGTTTCTTCCATTGTTTATTTGAACAACTATTTACATTATAATATTGTTTTTTTTTGGTCAAAATATGATATAACTTTAGAATCATTTAAAAAAAAAAAAAAGAAAGTGTCAATTGAAAAAGGTCAGGATAAGGTAGAGACAATAGGAGTTGTACTCAAGATAATAGTAGTAATTTTTCTTTATCTAATATTAGGGCATTGGTAAATTTAAAAAAAAATAATAACAAAGGGCAGACAACTTAAACATTACAACAAGAAGGTATTCCTCAAATACTTGTCCACACTGACCCAACACTAGAGTAATCTGAATTAAATATAGCTAAGCTTACTGTAAATAAACTGACAGGAGCATTCCAGCTGCTAGTTTAATTAAGCAGAGACAGATCTCAACATACAGGTATGACCTAATTCAACAATGTCTAAGTGACAAGGCCACAAACAAATGAGTTCAGGGAACAAGGTTTTAAAGAAATGGAAGTATAACTCCACTCATAATATTACTACAACAAAAAGTCTGTGGAGCCCTGTGATGATACTGATCATAGGTCATTTAAGACATTGAATTCATTGTAAATTAACATTAAACATTAGTTTTATAGATGCAAGATTTCTTGGGCTTGGGTCTCTCCTTTAAGAAAATATGCTGAACTAAGTAAAGATTAAATTAAATCTTAACGAAATAGCCAATTCAATTGTTGCGATTGGCCATTTCTTTTTAAGTATCTGATATATAAATATGAATTCAACCTTCAATAATTTTTATCAAAAAAAAGTAAAGTTCCCATTTCAGACCTTGTGGTCTATAGGGCAGATGATTTAAAGATCATCTGTTTCTGTGGCCAATGGTTAATGAGGGTGTCATGGGGCCAACACTACAACCAACCACCTTTACTTTTCTCTAACTAACGTCAGGCACCCATTAGAGCTAGATGGACGCAGTGGCACCCAAAGATCAGAATTTAAAAATCCCAATTTTCACCAAGATTACCACTCAGCTTCCAACCTTCAATAATAATTGAAATAAAATCTGTTTACAACCTTTAGTCATTAGTTTTGGTCGTTTTTTTTTTAGGAAACAAGTAAAAATAAAAAGCAATTAAGGAGTATTAATATTGCTTCAAGTCATTAAAAAGAAAAAAAAAAAGATTAAATTTAAAAAGAATATTAATATTGAAATCATTTAACATTAACCTCAAATAACAAATGCTTACCCCCATTCTATATCTTTTTGTGCAGTGGCTTCAATACAAGTAAGAACAATGTCTTGCGCTGAAGCATTGTTTAATAGGCACTGGTCAATTTTGGCAACAGTTGTCAAACATGTATGAACTAGCATGCATGTGTAATCACAGACTTTACTATCAGCATGATGAAGAAATGACCTAAAACCAAAGTAAAATGAAATTAGACCACAGTGAGGCAGAATTTATAAAAAGTTTCAAAGTGCTTTTTTTCTGAAGAAGTTCAAGTGATAACTTCTGTAAAATATTGTGTCATTATGGAGTGACACAATGAGTCATCCATACCAGTTATCAGAGAATATCAGAATGTAGTAGTGATCACTTGATCTTATTAAATGCTAGTGATGTTAATTTTTTTTTCTTTAGTTAAGTTTTAGGGTGAACATTTGTCTCAAATAAATTGGGTGACAGACATCATGTTATCTAGAACTATATTCTTGTAAACAGGATTTTTTGTTTGTTATTCAGTTGTTGAAGCCTGTGCAGTGGACGTAATCGTCTTCTTTTTTGAAGTAACGTCTGTATTATATAAGAAGAAGATAAGAAAAGTAGCGAGTTGTTAGTTTCAGCTTGTTTCAATTGTCTCACTATTGTACTGTTTAAAAAGTAGTACTTATTAATTGAAAGTGGCATCTTGTTCATAGACATGAAGAAGAACATACAAACGTGACTTGACAATGTTAAGCTATGTTTCTATAGTTA
The DNA here is from genome assembly GCA_036873155.1 of Biomphalaria sudanica. NCBI lineage: Eukaryota > Metazoa > Mollusca > Gastropoda > Planorbidae > Biomphalaria > Biomphalaria sudanica. The sequence continues at coordinate 1,032,949 of JAZGLO010006691.1, forward strand.
CAAAGTACAATATTGAGTTGGGAACTAGGTCTTGAAGCTTTACTACATTTATAAAAAATATAACTCTTCAATTATTTTAAATTACTGTTTCTGTCAACTAGATAAATGTTATAACTGGAGGTACGTTTTGTATTGTACATGCAACTAAACACCCAGTAGTTCATCACAGAATGTAATGAATCATCTCAATACATTTTGGACCCACCACACTATACAAAATACACATTGTACGGAGACATGGTCTTGTTGTGTTGTTGAGATAATAGGGTTTGTATCTGGTGGAATAAATTGGAACACTCTAAAAAGATATGCCTGACATCTTTTCATGGGTGGAAGCAGTGTCTATAGTGGATGTGTGGAGGTTATTTATTTGTAGATTTAAATACCAAACACAAAATTTCATTTAATATAAAAATTAAAACCAAAAAGAGATTGTGAATAATTGATAGATCTTTCCATATTGGGTGATAAGCAGTTCTGGATAACCTTCATCACCATGTCAGAAATATAAAAGTCCTTATGAGTTTGAGAGAATTTGACTGTGGTCAGTACAAGAGTTCTCCAACATACAACTGCATCAGATGCTACATAAACAAATCAAGGCAAGCCAACTAAACTTCACATTATAGGTTCTAACTAAACAAGGAAGACAAATTTTCACTATTAACTGACCTGAATTGATTTATGAATAGTTCCCATATAGCTTTCTGATTTGTTGCATTGGATACACAAGCATTCCCAAGAAATTGAATGGCACATTTTAAAACATTCTCTGAGTCTTTTTGTGCATCAACTGAAATTATTTTTTCTGTAATAATTTTTGTATATTCTAAAATATCCATAAAAGAAGAAAGGCCACTCTGGATTTGGGAATTGAGAGCACATGCCTGTCGCAAACATCGAAAGCATTCTGCTGCACACTCCTGAACAGGTTGTAATATATTGTCATCACTGTGGTTGATTTTTTCACAGAGGTTTTTAAGAATTTCATTCATACATTGTAGAAATAATCCTTGGCTAACATTTCTGTAAAACAATTTTTAAACAAATATTAAGTAATAATATTTTGGATTTTAGATTTTACAGATCTATTATCTAGATCTACTGTAATGGTGACATAATAATCAATCAATACTAGATAGAAAAAAAAAGTAGATTGTAAAAGATCTACACAGTATATAGTAAGTAAAGTTCCCCTTTCAGACCTTGCGATCTATAGGGCAGATGATGTAAAGGTCATCTATTTCTGTAGACCATAGACTATGGCATAGGCCTAGTTAATGAGGGTGCATTGTGGCCAGCATATCAACCAACCGCCTTTACTGGGTCGTTTAAAGTTGTTTAATCTTTAGCCTATAAGTCCACCCAACAGTAGATCTATATAGAACTAGATACGGCGGAAAACAGATTCTCCATTCAAAAACCATTTTTGAAGTTCATCATTCATTATCTCCTTACAATACATAGGCCATCTGTGACTTATTTGGTAATTCTGACAATCTATACATCTAGATCTATGTTTAGCCTAGTTTAGGTAAGCTTTGTTAGCAAAATTAAAATCTTGTTGAAATGTATTTTTATAAAGATTTTTGTGTATTTGTGAATTTTACTATAAGTATGAGAATAGGGTTCAATAGCAACTAACAGGTTTTACTTAATAAATAATATGTGTGATGCATCATACATGCATACACTGACAGTAGATCTATAGTCACATTATAGTGACTATAGACAGTCAGTAGAGTCTAGAATAGATCTATATACTTTTTATATACTAATATAGATCTAGATTCTATTTATAATTCAATCTAATCTTCGCTTCTATAGAATCTATAATAATAATCTATCTAATCTATAGAGTATACTATCTATAGACTATATAGATCTAGTATAATTAATTTTATATTTATTAAGTCTAAGACTTTAGTAAGACCTAAGCCTAAGACAGGCTAAGACTAAGACATCTAATAACAAGACTTAAGAATAATTTTAACTTACTTTAGACCACTTTCATCTGTGATTATTTTCTTAAGGAGTTGTTTGGCTTTGTCCCAATCATTTAAATTACAAGATCGCGCTATACTTTCCGCTAATGCTAGTAGATCTATTTCATCCATCTTCTCTGTATCAATCATTCAATGTGTGCAGTTTCAAAACAAGACTGCTTTGCTACAGTATTCTCCTCTTGCTTCCCTTTGCTGGTTTGTTTACAAAGGAATGCACCGAATTCGAATGTGAATTATTTAGATTTGTCCCTCGCACGAATGAAATAAAAGTTTCGCCTTTTATGTCTTCTACATTCCATATGTATTAAAAACCTTATAATGCAATTTTTAATAAATCAGTTTATTCCTATAAGTAAAGAAATTTTGAAATTTAAATCTAAAATTCTTTTGTAAATATTTTTAAGTGCTTGTATTTATTATGTAGATTAATTTTGTTTTTAAGCAGGATTTAAAATATTTTGAAATGTTTAATTGTAGGGGACTTAACAAGGCTAATAATTTTCAATTTTTAATGTAGTATACGTTTAATTCCCTTTTTATGTCGAACTTCTTACAATAGTGGGAAGAAGACCTTTGTAGTTTTGCTTTTGTTACACCGATAATCAATATGCTATATTTTATACCGAATTGAAGAAGAAATCGTTTCATAATTTGTGCTGTTAATAATTTGATCTATTAGGCCAACCAGTTCATTACACTGTCTACAACTGTTCAATTCACATTTTGTTTTTCACAAATTGGCCCCGAAATTACCATTATATCTTTCTCCAATGATATGCAATCAAGATTGCTTCTATATTGTATTTTTTTTATTGCATGAAGCTATCAAAAAATCAAACAAAGAATTAGGGTTTATTAAAAGAAATTTCTATAAATCAAAAGAGAACATAAAACTAAAATGTTATTTAACCTTGGTTAAGCCAATAATAGAATATGCATCCTCTGTTTGGGACCCCTCAAATCAAGAAAACACTAAGAAACTGGAACAGACACAAAATAGAGCAGTGAGATTCATAACAAACGAATATTCACATTTGACTCGAGTAACACCTTTAGTAAAATCACTAAACAGAAGACTCAAAAGTAAAGTAGCAATTATACATAAAACACTGAACCATAATCTTCAAATACAAAAACAAAATTTAATAAAATACTCAGAAAGACACAAAGATAAAGGCACACTCCTCATCCCATATGCTAGGACAAAGTTGTACAAATACTTTTTCTTCCCTAGTGCTATTAGAGCATGGAATGGGTTGCCTGAGCTAGCCAGGAAAACCAGTGACTTGGCAGAATTTAAGTCATTGGTTAAAATGCATGACTGAATGCATGACGCGTAGGACGTAATCATCTTCTTTTTTTAAGTAACGTCTGGATTATATAAGATAAGATAAGAATATAAAAAGTTAAAAAAAACACTTAAACTAGATCTAAACATAAAAAGAGGGTGGGGAAAGATTGAATGTCTCTACTCAAGCGTTCATTATTTTTATTATTATCTTTAAATAAGATATAAGGACTTCAAAAATAAAATAGCCTACTGTCCAGGTGTAACATTAAGCTGGCCGATCTCCCAAGGCCTAGCATAGAAGCAGAGACGTTGAAGTGTCCAGGTACCACTCAAAAATGTCAAGATGACTCCAACTGCAACGTCGATCACTTTGAAAGATGTCTCAATAAGTGCAAAGCTCGACAATGTACGCAATTCAAAGTCTGGAACTAAAAGTCTTATTGAAACCTTGAAGCGATGAAATCAATAGTTGTGGTTGATTAGTAGACGTTTTTACACAGATTAAATATGTATTCATTTTTAGACCTATCGTAGTCCTATAAGTTTAACAATAAAAGGCTGAACCATGGCTTAACCAAATATAGGCACAGTAGCACAGATAGCAATCGTAACAAATAGTTTACATTCAACATAGTAAAAAACTAACAGCTCAAAGTTGTTAATTTTTTTAAAGACAATTTCTCCTTTATACAGCTGACCAACCTTTGTAAAAAGCGATTTATTTTCGTAATAACTAATGAATGATAGATTTTTTTTTAAATATAAAATTCCTTTGATAGGCCTATAGGCCCTAATCATAGACTTAGAAGACAGTGTGTGAAATGAAGGTCCTTTAATTTAGTTAAATCTTTAATCATGGATAAATGCGGAAATACCCGCTGACTTGTGTGTTCAAGATATAGAATGTCTTGAACTCCAGACCAAATTTAATCACCACATGGCACATCATTATATTCCGAAAAATCATACAGAGATTTCTCTGTGTAGCCGATTTGTTAGTTGTTATATAGATATACATAACTTGTCAAATTTCTAAGGAACTCGTTAGAGCCATTCTCATGAGCTCAGGACACTGAGTAGAACCTTAACACAGATTTCGAAAACGGCTCTAACGATTTTCCTAGAAATTTAACAGTTTATGTATGCTTTATATTTGGGGAAAATTATTTGTTAATTGGCCAGAAAACTTTGGTCTGATCGTTTTAATTTTTCAAAATATAATCATCTTAAAATTTTGAATACGCTATCAGCGGGTACCCCCGCACTGTACTTTCACAGTCTCAGTTGACATTGCATGATCTAATATTCACGTCATGTTAAGAGGTTAAAAGACACGTGAAACTCCTAATTTAGAAAACAGGAAGTAGAATGAATAAAGTTCACTTTGAGTTCAGTCAAGTAAGTCAAGTGAGATACTTTGGACCGGGTGGTCAAGAAAAGTGTTTTCCTCTGTACGAGGCAGTCTAGTATATTTTGGTCCAGGATGGACAGTAGCGACTTAGAAAAGTCGAGTTGTAATTAGAGAGTAACTTGTGGGCAGTTGTTGCCAGTGCTCCGTTTGAGATATGGAGTATTATTAAGGAGTATTCTGTACAGTGTCACCCGCTGAGATGTGGACGTGATTTGTAACTAACATATATTGGATACATTTGATAACGCTGTCATGCGGATAGGATTGTTTATTTTTTTCTTGACTTGTAGCACTAACAAGGAGTGCAGTATTATTATTATTGTAGTAAAATAAACTTTATATTTGTCTGCTGAGACGGACTTAACTCAGTTTATAGTATTTGTCTTGCAACGTGTCAAGTGTACTTCAGGAGGCAAGAACCCAGCATTACACGACATTCGCATTCTTCAACATTACACCATTCAACGTCATTTACATGTAGCCACATGTTTCTTTGTATTAAGTAAAGGCTAAAGAATTTAATAAATGTCTTAACTAATCTGCAGAGACCTCATACGAGCTTAAGAGACAACATATAAATTTAGGGTCTATTATTTTCTAAGGCAGACCTTTGAAATAAGCCTATTTTTTACTTGAAGCCACTTACGTCACTTTGAAGTTTTACCTTACATCAATTGTCTCTTGAGTAGTGACGCAGATAATTAATATAAATTAATTTCTCATCTATTGGAGCATATTTAAAGATTTTATACAACCAAAAAAAATAATTAAAATAATAAAATTGGGTAATTTTTTTAGCGGCCGCCGAAAGGGGAAAAAGACGCTATTAGCTTTGTGTGGTCCGTCTGTCCGTTCGTCCCGCTTAGGTCTCGAAAACTAGAAAAGATATTAAAACATCCAACATCATCATATTTTAGACAATTCAAGTTCGGATGCAACGGCTACTTTTTCTTTTCTGAATTTTTAAAATTCATTATGTAAGCAATTTTTTAAAATAAAAATACACCATATTTAAAAGTATTCAATATTAATAGTAACAAACACGGGAGGCTATTTAGTAAGGGAGAAGACAATTTATCATATTTTTAACACATTTATGCACACGTTTTAGATTTTTTGTTAAAAATATTTTTTAAACAATTGTATTGCAAAGTCAAGTAAGTTCTGTAATACGAACTACTACATTTACGCACAAAAGAATTAAATTCACTTTTATTTTTAAAGAGAAAAAATCTATTTAGTATGCATATAAGTGGAACATAATTTAAAACAACAATTAATAAGTAGATTTTTTCATAATTATCGCATGAACTGCGGAGCTACATAGTGGATGCCAAACACTAAACGAAAGCTGTACACCATAGGGGTTCTCAGTTTGCTGAATCATATCATCAATCAGTACTTGTACTTCATGTTTCATGTCTTCATTTGTTGGATGATAGCAATCAGTACATGTTTCAATGCCTAAACTTGAAGAAATAAAACATTAAGCACCGTTCTTAAAAAAAAAAAAAAAAAAAAAAAAAGAAAGCAAGGGGAGGATTTATACGAACATTTTTTTTTTATTTTCTTGAAGCTTTCAATAATTTGAATATGATTGACCCTTTTTATAACAATTATATCAAATATCAGGTGATCTAGCCTCGCTCGGATGATTAGTTTATCTACGAAGAATATATACACGAAGTCATTTTGGGGATATTGTTGTAATTACGAAAATGAACGATCGGGTAAAGACTATCAGTCCGAAAAGCTGCTTTTTCGTTCTGTCAATTCTCAATGTAAGTGTACATGGCGATTAGAATAGAAAGTCCCCCCAACAGTAGGCCTATAGAAAACCTTCTTTCGCTTAAAACTATTGGGCTATTATAAGCTTGAAAGAAAGTCTTTGCAGTGTAACTTCTAAAATGGTTACTTTCTGAAATTTAATATTTCAATTAATATATTCATTTTGGCTCTGAGACATGGACACTTTACAGAAAACAACTAAGACTTCTTGAGTGCTGTCACTAAGTATGCTTGCGCTCAATCATGGACATACGGTGGCAGGACCGCACTACAAACAGCGATGTCCTTGCCAAGGCCGGTATAGACAGAATATAGGGACTTCTTATGGTCCGACAGTTGCACTGCCTAGGGCACGTATCCCGTATGGGAGACGAGCGTATGCCAAAGGCAGTCTTTTTTTGGTGAGCTAAAAGTTGGTCGACGTAACAGAGACGCCCCACGGAAACGCTTCAAAAACCAGCTTAGGCGTCAACTTTCCTTGCCTGACATTGAAGAGAGCACCTGGTTGTATGTGGCCTCCGAACGAGACAGCTGGGGGTCACGATACACATTTGAGAATCTGCTGCCGAGGACAAACGCCTACGGTGAAAAGAAAATCTAAATCGACCACCTGCGGACAATGGTTACGTTTGCCCTGTATGTGGCAAAATATGTAGGTCACAGCTGGGGCTGCGCAGCCATGGGAAATACTGCATTCCTCACTAATCTTCGGTCTAGAAGACAAGCCTTATTATTATGGCTTTACTAAGAATCATCAAGTGATACAAAAGCTCTACGTTATAGTGTAAGACATGCACCTAGTAACAAAGTAAAATCGCGCATTTTTCTTAAGAGACTTAAAAACATCGCGTTAGTATTCTAAAGAAGCGTTATTGTGAGGCATCTCTGTTACTCCGACAACTTTTCAGCTTACTAAAAAAAATATTCCCAAAAATATATTCGTCCCCCATACGGAATAAGTGCCCTGCAAAGGGGGACTGTCGGATTATAAGAAGTTCATACCATTTTGCAAGAATATCGCGGTTTGTATTGCGGTCTTTGGTGAAGTCGTTTAAGAAGTCTTAGTTGCTTTCTATAAAGTACTCATGTCTCAGATCCACATAGAGGGGTTGAGAGAATCACTGGTTGACACTGATTTCTGTAGGCAGGCGGAGCGATTTATTTCGTCACACTCTCGCTTGGAGGCGTCGACTATCCCTGATCACATATCAACCTCTCTTTAAAGCAATGCGTCATTTGATACTATACTTCCCAGATAATGTGAAGTTATCTACCACTTTATGAGATGTCTATGCGCGGTGATCTTTAGGGCTGGGTAGGTTTTATTGGGTGACTTCTGGAACATGACTTCTGTTTTACCGAGGTTTATAGGTTAACTAAAAAAAGCAGCAGCGTGATGAAAATTCGTTGATCGCGAGCTGCTATCATCAGGGTCAGACTTAGGCCTATATATGTATATATACAAGAATTGCTCGCTTAAGAGTATAGGATTAGAAAATCATTATATGACATTAATTAGGCCAGGTTCACATTAAACTTCACATTTACTTTCACCTATGCCTTGGTCTGCTGGACCGTTGGGTCACCACACAAGATCTGTCAACCTACTTTCCCCATTCTTCTCTGTCATTTGCCTTTGATAGAATTTCATTCTGATATTCTTTCTGAAAATATTGAAACCTGCCTTTTTACCTGCCTGGGTGGACCACTTCGGGGGCCGATTTTGAGCTTGTGTTTCCACCAAACTGTCTTTGTAACCTTGTTATTTTTCTCTCAATGATCCAATCGATAGACCAATATCGATGAAGCGTTTGAAAATTCATGAACTCGTTGTGAAGGCCGTAAAATATTTTAATCAGTTTGCTACCAGGCTGAAAGGCTTAATATATTTATATTAAAAAGCTTTGGCTTATTGTGTAGATTGTGTAATACTTTTGTTATCTTTCAAACAAACACGAGCACTAGCGTGTACACTTGCTAGTAGTTAATATTTTCAAATGTAAACGTTAGGGACTAAGACGTATCAACCATTATAAGTCAAATCCTTACATAAAATAAAGCAACAATTGTTTGATAGTAATATAAGGAACTTGTATTTGTCATAAGCAATGAAAAGCTAGAACAATGAACTTCAGCAGAAAAACTGTCCACACTAAATCAGTAGTTTAGCGTTCTTCTAATAAAAACCTGGCACACATTGTGGCGTAGGTTGTGGGTCGCATGGCTGATGTGGACTGTAAGGGCAGCCTGGCGTTGTAATCTGACAAGTTTTAGGTTTGTTGCATTTCAAGGGACATGGGACTTGGTTCTTTTTGAGACACTTGAACGAAGGGCAAGGTTCTGTGACGCATTTAATATTGGTATCAACACATACTTCATCTTGCTGGCATTTCTGGCAAATAATCTCAGGCTGGAAAACAAACACAATAAAATGTCATGCAATAAACTTATTGACAAGGATCAATGAAGGCCGAGGAGACTTAAAGATATTTAAAACTTACCGGAGGCTCATACTGTCGGTCATGTTGATCTATTGAAATACGTGCTCTAACAAATTGTGTTATATTGTATACATCCCTAGACTTCAGTAGTTAATTAGGACAATTATTCGAGAGAATTCATTTATTAGAAAACTAAAAAGATTTTAAAATACCCCTCCCCCCCCCCCCGGAAATATGTAATACTCACATTGTAAGACAAATTTCAGATTATATACGATATGTTATTAAATATTATTAAAACCTTATTAGTGAACGTTTTAAAATGTATAGTGAAGCTAAGCATGTGAATTATGGGAGGTTTTTTGTTTCACATTAGAATAAAGTGGTGTGTGTAAAAGTAACTTTATATCAATAACGTTGTGTAAAGTTTTTTTAGTCAATACAAACTATTTGTAGCCTACAGTGTTTCAGTCAATACAAACTATTTGTAGCCTACAGTGTTTCAGTCAATACAAACTATTTGTAGCCTACAGTGTTTCAGTCAATACAAACTATTTGTAGCCTACAGTGTTTCAGTCAATACAAACTATTTGTAGCCTACAGTGTTTCAGTCAATACAAACTATTTGTAGCCTACAGTGTTTCAGTCAATACAAAAGATTCGTATAGTCTTTCAGTCAATACAAACTATTTGTACAGTGTTTCAGTCAATACAAACTATTTGTAGCCTACAGTGTTTCAGTCAATACAAACTATTTGTAGCCTACAGTGTTTCAGTCATTACAAACTATTTGTAGGCTACAGTGTTTCAGTCAATACAAAAGATTCGTATAGTGTTTCAGTCAATACAAACTATTTGTACAGTGTTTCAGTCAATACAAACTATTTGGAGCCTACAGTGTTTCAGTCAATACAAACTATTTGTAGCCTACAGTGTTTCAGTCAATACAAACTATTTGTAGGCTACAGTGTTTCAGTCAATACAAAAGATTCGTATAGTGTTTCAGTCAATACAAAATATTTGTATAGTGTTTCAGCCAATACAAACTATTTGTACATTGTTTCAGTCGATACAAACTATTTGTGGTGTTTTAGTCAATACAAACTATTTGTATGGTGTTTCAGTCAATACAAACTATTTGTACAGTTTTTCAGTCAATACAAACTATTGGTATGGTGTTTCAGTCAATACAAACTATTGGTATGGTGTTTCAGTCAATACAAACTATTTGTATGGTGTTTCAGTCAATACAAACTATTTGTATGGTGTTTCAGTCAATACAAAGTATCAGACTGCGTTGTGTTGTCTCTTGTAGAAGATATATGTGATATATGTGATATATATGAGAGATATTTCAAGTTGTATCTGTGATAGAAATAAATATTAATATTGCTTTTGCATAGCGCGCCTTCCATATTTTTTATAACATGCACTTTGGTGGTTTCATTTGTTGACATATTGGGGGGGGGGGCTATCTATTTTAGTTTTAAGTGCTCAGCAAACCTTCTCAAGGACAATCTCTAATTATACACTTCCTGTCAGTTCGGGAGTTGAACTCGAGTCCATTGAGGCTACCAGACGGTTTATTACACGTTTAAAACACGTAGTCATTCATCTGGTTATTAAATTATGAGAGGGGTTTTACTTTGATGAATTACGCGCTCATGAAATATTGCATTGGTAGCCAATGATGAGTCCTGCTCTGTCATAGTTAAGTAGCTACATCTCTTTACCTGGGGTTGATTGTGTGTATTTGAACATGAATATTTACTTAATCTGTGTAGATAAGAACTAAGCAGCAGCCTATTGAAACAGGCATCCTTTAGAAACGATGGAGATGAATAGGCCACACCCATCACAAGACTGCATGCGACATTACAAAACACAAGTCCTGATCTGGACCCCCCCCCTCCCAAGAAGCATAAGAGAAGTCGGCCCAGAAAGACTTGGCGCAGAAGTTTAAATGCCAAGCAGAGGGGGACAGCTGGATGGTGGCGTATGCCCCAGACGGGACTACAGGAGAGACGATGAGATGAGTCTCTAATTTCATTGAGAAATAGTCGCAGTACAACCGAAACTCAAGACTAATTCGAGATATACAATGTTGTTCTCTAAGACTTACCACAAGGATGTAATCAAGAACTTTGTCTACACATTTCCATTTGGAGTACGAGACAGGTGTGCAGGTCTTGTCAGGTGAGCATCCTCCACACTCATCTAGCGGCACACACGTGTACGAGTTACAATTGCCCATTGAACACGTCAGTTTTGTGTCTACACACACTTCATTTCTCTTACAGCCTCCACATTGGTCAATCTGTCGAGAAATGTTGAAATGTAATTATAAAAAAGGTAGTTACGAAAAATATGACAAAAATTGTAAATGATTGGAAAATGCAACAATTTTAACTTAATAAACAAGTAAAAACAATTGTCAGATGATGGTAAGTATAATGTTCGTGAATGTCTTTTTTTTTTTTTTAATTAAACTATTTAATGAATAAGGCCTTCAATTGAGAATACCCGCTGACGTAGGCTTATGTCTATTCAAAATAAAGATCGTCTAGACCAAATTTCGTTTTCGAATATATAACGTTCAAGCTTAGAGTTGTTGTTTTTCCAGTGTGGCCAATTAGCTAGTAATTATTTTTTCCAAAGATCAACTGTCAAATTAAAAAAAAAATTTAGATTTGTTTTCTAGATCCGTGTCCACCCAGGTTTTTCCTTTTCATTTCCGACCTTTTTTTTTTCAATGAAGAGTTTGCGAGCTGAATAGAGGAATTTTAAAAAGGAAACAAATTATGCTATTTATATTGAGTATGACTCGTACTTTGAAAAAAAAAGAATAAACATTAATGTAATGTATGTTTGATCATGTGACCGGAAGACCAGTCTTATTTTTGCTATGTCAGAGGTATCATGTGTAAAAATAATAATGCTAAGCTTTGGGAAATATTTTGAAAGCTCATAGTATTCTAGTATAATAATTATTATTGATTTCTGTGTTGCAACAATATCTATATATTCTTGGTTTGCTTTGGTCCATAAGAAGACAGTGTTAAGTTAATAAATGTGAGCTTGTGAATCCAAAATATCAATTCCGAGTTACTTGTGTGGCGTTCATCAAGAAAAACGTCTACAAACCCGAAACACAAACAGCAATTATATGGCTTCTTTAAAGAGCTATCAATATTGTATAAATCTGTTGCAACTATAAGATACAGTGTAATTTTTTTTAAAAATACATCAGGGGTTTTATTACAAGAAGCAACAGTGAGATAAGATACTTGTTTTTATCCTATTACATGTTGCTTGAGTTGTTTCCTTACAGGAGAGCAGCTGTACGCTTCGCGACAGAAAGCCAGTTCCATTGCGCTAATAAGCAGCTTGTTGTGGCAGATTTCTCCCTCGTAAACACAATGTTCATCATTGGAACACAAGCTGCAATCCAAGGCCACGCACCTCCAGTCTGTCACTGGCAGACATGACGGACATGGGGCCGGGCGTTGGACTTTGTCACAGAAAAAACCTTGATGGGTTAAAAAAAAAAAAAGCAACAATGTTAGAACAATAGTTTGGTCTTTAGTTTGAAGCAAAGTGTCAACCAAAAGTTACAAGCCTTTTCACGTTCGAGATACGTCTCGTTATAACCCTTTTCACGTCTCGAGAGACGTCTCGTTATAAGCCTTTTCCCATATGGTAACTACTTACGTGACTAAAGAGCCCAAATCATAGTACACATACACGGTCACACGTTAGTCAGCAGCTTTTAAACTTTGTTCCTGTTTCTGCTATCCGGGACAACTCTTTTAATAATAATAATAATAATCTTTATTGTCCGTAACGAAATTTGTCTTACAATTTGTGCATTACACCAAGCAAACCATTATAAGTATAAAAATACTTGCTTTATGTATAGGTCTATAGTCTACACTCAGCTTTGGACAAAGGTTATATCAACTCACTCCGTCTGTCTGGATTATTTAACACAGTTTTTCTTACACTTCTCTAACTCGAATCAAGTTGAAATGTTGCACAATTACCTATTCATTGTTGCTGAGAACACATGCATCAATTAAAGTAAGTAGCCACTTAGTTCATCTATAAGTAGCAATTAATTAGGTTTCTTTTATAAAAAAAAGGGGGGATTACCATTTCAATCTAAATATATATAATAATCTTCATGGCTCAAGAGTTTGGACGAGAAGAAGAAATAGTAAAGGAAAGATTCCACTTTTATTTCTACGGATAGAGTTACAGCCACGAAAAAACAAGAGGGAGAGGGTTAACAAGTAGTAATCACCCGTCACTACGGATGGCTGCCTGGTCGTGCGGTTTGCGCCTTGGACTGTCGTTTGGATTTATCAAAACCTACCCGCTATCTTTGAGAACTGTTGACCTCAAGTAATTCTTCATTATTTTACACAATTACGGCTAATGCATAACGTCGTTTTTATTTATTGCGCGTCAGATTGGCGTTTTCTATATTGAATGAGATAGGTCTTAATGTTCTTCATGAAAGTGGTGTAGCATGTTGTCTGTCTGAGATCAATGGGGAGTGAGTTCAAAATCTTTGGTCCGTGGATAGAAAAAAAAACAAAAAAACATAACTTTTGAGGGAGAAACGTGGCACCACTAGAAGCGTTGAGTCCATTGAGTGATCAAATCTCCAAGATACAAGGGCATTTCTTTGTTGTAGATACACTGATGACAAAGTGTCGTCTCCTTGTATCGATTTTCGCTTTCACTGGAAGCCAATGGGGGCGTGCGCAAGAGCGTAATAGCAGAATCTCGTCTTGTTGCGTTGTTCTGAATTCGTTACAGCTTGGCTATTTTGTCATCGGGTATACCTGCTAGCAAGGCGTTGTTCTGAATACGTTGCAGTTTGGCTTTTTTGTCATCGGGTATACCTGCAGGCTGTATGACACCGCTGAGTGGTTATATATACATAGTGAAAAGTACTGGGCCTAGAACTGATTTTTGGAGTACTCCGTACTTCAAGAGTAAGTTTGTTGATTCTGTCCCATTAACAATGACACTTTGGGTGCGTTCAATCCGGTAGGATCAAAGCCACTTTAGGACGACTCCTGCTAAACCAAAAGTGGCAGAAAATCTGGCCATCATAATTTCGTAGTCTAGTTTATCAAAGGCTGCGGACAAGTCAAGCATGGAAAGTATTGATATATAGCCTATGTCGGGATTATGAAGTGAGACGTTTAGTACCCTGACCACTGCTGTCTCTGTGCTACGGCACTTCCTATATGCAGATTGAAATTCTTCCAAGAGACAGTACTGTTCAAGATGAGAAAGAACTTGCGCTAACACGATGCGCTCCAGAAGCTTTTACAGGAAGGGAAAATTTGATACCGGGCGATATTTTTTTTTTTTAGATATTCCGGATCAAGACTGGATTTCTTTAATAAGGGCCTGACAAGTGCATGCTTAAATTGCTTTGGTACAATGCCTGAAGTCAGTGAAGAGTTCACAATGTTAGTAATTGTAGGTACAAGCTCATCTAAACATTCAAGGAGCAAGGAAGTTGGAATGGGATCAAGGTCACATGACTTATTTGGCATCTTGGCATAATGGTGACAATGAAAAGGGCTAAGCTCAGACGTATAACCTAAATTTTAATAATTAATTTATAGATACAATTTTGCCAACAACACAGTGTCACAATACACTGTTGAATCATAAAATTATTTTATTATTATTATTAATAACACTAGTTTAATAAATCGTTATAATGTTTTTTTCAATTAATTTGTGAGCAACTCACAATAAACTTTAACTCTAATTCTTCCCACCAAAGCTCTATTTATTTTTTACTTAAAGATTTATAACTTAGGGACAATTTTGTTATATAAGACGAGACAAAAATGTATATATCAGACATAATTTGGACACTTCTCTTTAAAGAGTTAATATAACTTTTTATGTACTAGGTTGTTTTTTTTCAATTGTTATCAATTATAGTTGTAATAGTTCAAAGCTGAAATCAAAGACTTGAATTAATTTTCATATTACTTTTAATTTGATAAATCAGCCATGAAAACCAACGACTTAGCAAAGTTTAGGTCATTTATTAACATGCATGACTAGATTAACACATGAAATGCATAGGATGTAATTATCTTCTTTTTGAAGTAAGGTTTATAATCTATAAGATAAGATACCAGAGTGCTAAAAAGTGCACAGTGTATATGTTTTTTTTTAAAGTTAACAAACCATCTTTATTCTGAACACTGAATACACAAAAGAGCTTGTTATACAAAGGCTTTAACACCGCTATGAATTTAAAATCTGCATTACTAAATTGTCAACATTCACCTTCATTTCTTTCCATAATGCTAGATAATATATTGTGTTTACCGTTTGGGCACTTCTTGGGACACTTATCATGGACTCTCACTGGTGTGCTGCACACGTGACCACCACATGGAGAGTCGCAGCATTTCATGTCATCTTTGCAATCATCATCTACTTGGCAAAATACTGAAGAGGTAAGATTTACCTTGGCCTGGTCAAAACACATGGGAGAGTAGATGATAAGACATCCAGAGGATGTAGGCAGTCTATGCGTATTATACAAAAGGTTAATGAAAAACTACTTCGAAGTATAATGTTTATGTGTAATACACATTTCTAGCACCGATTGCGTGTCTTCACCTTCACCTCGTTACCTTCACCTATTCCTTAGTCTGTTGGGCCGTTGGGGCACCACGCAAGATTTGTCGACAGTCTTTCTCCATTCCTCTATGTCCTTTGCTTGGATCGAACCTCTTCCAATGACATGTCCTTCTAGTCTAGTGTTTATTAAGAGAATCTTTAGCGAATCAAACTGGAAATGCTATTGAACCTAAGTTGACTTATATTAGAAATTACATCCTCTGTTTTGGACAACTCAGCTCAAGAAAAACATAAAGAAACTATAATCGATACAAAATAGAGCCTTCGAAAGGAGATCAAATGAATAATCATGTTTCATTAGAGTAACACCATTATTAAAATCATTAAACTTTGGTAAAATTTGATTCATGGCGCTGTTATCGGTTGATTTAGCCAAATTAAAATGTACTCTTTTTACTTGAAACATTATAACGGTCTAACTAGAGTTTTCGTGTGGCCAACGAGCTAGTAATTGTTTTCTCAGGTAGATACATCAAGCGTTAAATCTTAAGAAAAATCTGTAGAGTCTTTTTTTTAAAATTATTGTCCAGTTTTCACCCTCCCATGTTTTTCCAGCCAGAAAGTTTCTCCATGAAGTTCTGATTGAACAGTGGTATTGTAAAAAAAAGTCGTTTATGTTACACTGAAGCGAAACTATATTTAGTTGGCACAGGAATACATCTCGTTCTGAAAGGCGTGCATATAAAATTGCCTTTTACATATCTTTCACAAAAAAGTCCGCAGTCTTGCCAGTTTAACTTGTATCTTTGTCTCTTACCATTAAAGACATCTTCGGACAGGAGCCAGGCTTGATGGGGTCCACAGATGGAGGTCGTCCTCTACAGCACGTGGCACCCCCATAACCGTCGTAAACGCAAAAAGAATTTTTAAGACACCTATGAACAGGTCGCGGGCCGTCACACTTCATAGGCCTGTATGTTTCAGGGTCGGTTTCTTGTACCACGAGAAGAGAGTTCTGATAACTGAGTTTGTGACAAGCTGTATCGGAATCTATTGGATTAGAAATAAATAAATTCGGTTGCATAATTAGATGTAAAAGGAAACACAATTATTTTGGTTAAGGTGCCCTCACCAAGGATTATAGCTGCAAGCAGTGTGATAATAGACAACATGAGGCGCTATTAGGCTGTAGAAATGTAACTATTTACCTCCGTAATTACTTTTGTACATTCAGACGGAATTCTTCATTTTGCTCATTAATATTTCACTACTATATTATGATTAAGCTTCAATAGCTTTTTCGTTGTGATCAGAAAATGTTTTATTTGGTAGAGAACTAAAGGGGAATGCATGCTCCTTCTATGTAATATAAAGTAAAGTTTTAAAAATTTAACAATTATTTAATTTATAGATGTCAAATCAACGATGGTGTCGTTTAGGAGTGAAAGTTATAGCAGTGAAGTTAAACAATGAATCTGAATTGAATTGAAAGGCCAATAAGTCATGCAAATAAATCTAGAAATAATTTTTAAAAAAAACAACCTTAATGAAGAGAACATCCAACTTTAACCCTTTGTAGTCAAAAGCCTTAAATATAGGCCATGATAATTTTAAACCAAAATATTAGCATTTAGCACACACAAATCAGATGTATCTAACTAACCTTTAGGTACACTGACTTTTGGAACGCATCTTTCTTCTGGCAGAAGAGTGTCACTGTAGACAACTACACGGCACTCATGACCGAAAGGACAGACAGTAGTTAGACAAGGTTGCTCAACATCTGGGATTGTAACTACAACACAAAATAGTAAAGTTGATTGTGTCTACTTTTCATTTTTAATCTCTGATTCTTAAAAATAAAAACAAAATAATAAGATCTCTACCTTAAACCTCATACCTCAAATGTAAAATAATCAAAGGAGGGAACTGTCAATAGTAAGATACTAGCTATTTCTAGCAGCTAGTAAGATAATATGCAACAAACAAATCAAACTTTGACACCTATTAGAGACATTGCTAAAAAAAGCTATAAAAATTTTAAGCATTAAAATACACCCTTTGTAGAACACATTTCATCAACGGATAATAAAGATTATTATTATATTACTATTATCATCTAATGAATATAAAATAAATGAAACAGCTTTGACACGTTTTAGATAATCTCAGATTTACGTCTCACTCGTAAAAAATGTATTCATAACTTACCTTGTTACTTTTGTGCCACTAAATTATATATTTACTGACGTACATGTCATTGAAATCGTATAATTGGTTGACACATTTAGAGAGAAAAATTCTAGTCTAGATTTCAAAGTAAAGAACAAGTCTATTGCAGAGCTTTAGTTGAACAACTCATTATGTCCTAATTGATGCAAACTTTATTAATCATAGAGTGTTTTTTTAACCCAGAATGATATGTTCTGTGTATTTTTTTAACACCGTACCTGGGTCGCTGCAGACGCTGCCTCCACAAGATGTTTTGCAACATTTTTGTTTTTGTGGACATTGGTCATCAACAAGACACTCACTCAGACAGATGGAAAACTTCCTGGGCTGAAAGAATAAACAACTGAATGACAACTGGTCATGTAGTTTTACATGCCAATAATATTTCTACTTGAAGTGTTATTAAACTAAAATAGAATTACAATTTTGCTTCGGTCATTGTAAAAAAAACAACTTATTTAAATGTAGAATGTAAATTACTCTAAGTTTTATTATTGAGAATTATTTAGGTATAATATGAACAAACGGATGACTTTCAATTCACGGTGTATAGAATTCCTTCCTCCTGGTTGAAGACAAGCTCCTTTTTTTTTTTCCTATTAACTTACAGATGATTACACTTCAAGCACAGATAAGCTGAACCTATTACAGTTTATCAGCTGCTAACAACAGGTCTGCTTTCTTTGCTTGCGTCTGTCCACCTTGCCTCGATATTAGCGTCCATGTGTCATGAGGTTTGATCGCGGGCTAGTTTGTCGCAGTCATAGCCTTGATTCCGCATTCCTTGACAATTATTCTTTTAATAATGTTGAGTCTTTATATATTTATGCGGTATAGGATCGGCACATTACAAACAAGAAGTCGAAATAGGCGTAAGTTTTCTTTAAAGTTCAAATGTTGACTGTATTTCATATTTCTTTTTGCTAAGAAAAAACATATTTGAGTTAATTACTCCTTTCTAGAAGTGACTAGGGATTTACTCATTTAAAAAAAATACTAGTGCTTTTACAAGTTTGATTAAGATGTTTTTGAAGTTTGGTAGTATGACTTGTAATTTATATATATCTATATCTATAAACCTTTAGCAAGGACTGACAATATACTAATACAAATTATCAATGTTACTAACATTTGGACACTGTCCATCCCGTGGTGGTGTGACTATCTCACAGTTACTGCCAGTGAAACCATAAGGACAGATGCACATTGGTTCATTGTTTAGCACAATACAATCTCCGCCATTCCGACAGAAGTTATGACATTGATCTGCGAATAGAATAAACAAAGATCGATAGTCCTAAATAGATTTACACAAAACGATAAATTAAAAAAATGATTGATTAAAATTCTAATATGTACTGCTAGTTTCTAAAATGTATTTTTCTTTTCAATGTAGAAAACACTTAGAATAACTTGGATATTTGATTTATAAACCACTTGGGTAATATAACTTTGATATTTGATCTATAAACCACTTGGGTAAAATAACTTGGATGTTTGATCTATAAAACAACTGGGTAAAATAACTTGGATGTTTGATCTATAAAACACTTGGGTAAAATAACGTGGATATTTGATTTATAAACCATTTGGGTAAAATAACTTTGATATTTGATCTATAAACCACTTGGGTAAAATAACTTGGATGTTTGATCTATAAAACAACTGGGTAAAATAACTTGGATGTTTGATCTATAAAACACTTGGGTAAAATAACTTGGATATTTGATCTATAAAACAATTGGGTTTAAATAACTTGGATATGTGATGTAAATACCACTTGGGTAAAATAGCTTGGATATATGATCTATATACCACTTGGGTAAAATAACTTAGATATTTGATCTATAAAACACTTGGGTAAAATAATTTGGATATTTGATCTATAAAACACCCGGGTAAAATAATTTGGATATTGGATCTATAAAACATGACACCCTGCTCATCGATGGTGGCCAAAGAAAGGAACGATAGATCACATATATATATATATATATTTATATATATATATATATATATATATATTTATCTAGATTTAGAAATGTGTGTCTCAGCCTTAAGAAGAATAAATGAACCAATTAGCTCATTTTGACATATAATATTATAATCTAGAAGTGAACAAGCAAAATATAAAAAAATTCTTTAAAAAAAACAACTGATAGTATGTTATATCAATTAGTTTGGAACAGTCATGTAATTACATTTGTAATAGATTTTGATTAACAACAATAAATCTGTGCGATTACGTCATCGCTTTTAAAAGTATTTATAAAAAAATATTTTTTAAAAGAGCGACCTGAATTCGAACTCGTGAGCTAAAGCCTCTTCAAGCTAAGGCCTCCTGATGTAAGCATGGTAACCACTGTGCCAAGGAGCTGCTTATGAAAGTCGGTTTTATAGTTATTTTATAGTTTCATCCCCGCTAACAACAAAGGGGACTAATACCACTTTATCAGTCAAGGAAAAAATATGTTCCTTGTTCGAAATACAAAACAAGTTACTAATACCAATAGTTAATTAACTAATTGGTTATTTTTTTTTAGTAATTCTTGTGTTGTCAGGTAAAAGAAATAATTGTGCAAACATTTCAGCTTGATCCGAGATTGGCTGTCGGAGAAATAACGTGTACAAACTTCTGACCAGACAGACAGACAGAAAAACAGAGTGAGCTAATATAAGCTCTGCAATTAAAAAAAAACAAAGTATCTCACCAATTTTCTGGCATGTCTTCTCTCCGCACTCAGAAGTGCAACATTTTTCACGGTTGAAACAATCTCCGTCATTTGTACAATCTCTACCGTTACAGTGTTGTCTTTTATCCACCTAAATACAACACCATGGAAACATGATGCCAGAGTATCACAATCAATTACCTGTCATATTTTAAGTATTGACTTTAACCATTAAACACGCACACAAGTTATACTTAAATCTAAAAGAGGCTTATTGTTGGGTTTCCAAATTTCTGAAACAGTTTTGCTAGTAACACAAGGAGAACTCCTCGCGAGATTCTGATCTCTTCAACGAGACATGACAACTAGGCCTGTACATTACCTGACCTATCTTTACCTAAACCACAAGCCTACACTCTTTACAAGACCAAGAGGTAGAGATTAGATCTTTATGACTTATTTCTTGCGTAACAGTTTAATCGTTCTCTCTGTTTAGTATTTAAAAAAAACAGCAACTTCATATTATTTATTCGGTGATAAGAGTAGATAAAACTTTCGCGGTTACATTACTTACATTACAAGACACATACGAAACTAAGTTAGAGTACACTATCTTCAGTAAAATTAGCATTCTAATTACATTATCAGTTTCAAGTAACTAAGATTAACATTCTACAGTAAGATCAGTAAGCTAGTAACTTACAGTAACATCTGGGCATGTCCCAGGATTGGTTTTATTTCTTGATTGACAACGATCTCCGAAGAACCCGTATTTACACTTGCAATACAGTTTGTGATCATTATACAAACATTGTCCCCCATTGAAACATAGCTCAGTGCAGGCATCGATGTTGTCTTCTACAAGGAGAATGCAGTAGAATAAACTAATTTAGCACTTTGTTATAGAGTGTGTGCCTGTTTCGGTCGTAAAACTGGGTGGCTTAGTTGGTTTTAATTAAAGGCCGAATAGATTTTGATGTAACCCCGAGGAAGTCTGATGTAAACACAAGGAAGTCAATTGTAACCTCGAGGAAGTTTAATGTAACCACGAATCCTGTTTTTTCTTCTCATGTAAGCTTCAATTTTCTTATATTGCATAGAATTTCTGTAATATGAATTATTTTGTAATAATGCTAGTTCATATACGTATGATATGATTTGTCATCTATAATTCTATTTATGTACATCCGCAGAGTATTTCTCTGTGTGTGACTTTAACTATTCATTTTGACCACCACTGTGCTAGGTTGAATGCTTTCGCATGCTTTGCCCAACAGGTGGCAATAAAAATCGTAGCCGAAGGAGTGGACTACAATTCCTTGTGTTTTGTACTACTGAAATAAATGAATGGCATTAGTTTTAGTAAATGAATATTCTTACCGTAGTCTGGAGTCGTGCAGCGACCACCACCGCATGAACTAGCACAGCAGATATCTCCATCAGAACAATGCGAATCTTCGGAACAAAACTTGGCTAGACAGTTTTTATCTCCAATTTTCTGTTTGAGAAATAAATAATATTGGGATAGACACAAAAACAAGAGCAGTAAATAGAAAATATAAATATCAATTTAAAAATATCTTCTAAATATTATAATTTATTTGATATGCGTAAAAGATTTGAGCAGTTCTTAGAGAATATATTTACCGGGCATATCGGTGCTAATTCACAGTGTTCTCCCTTGTAGCCAGGGGGACATTTACAGACTGGATTGTTGTTCTTGGCTTCACATATCCCACCATTGAAACATGTGTACTCAGAGCATGGGTCAACAACCTTTTTAACTAAAAATTATTTTTTAGAAATCTTTTTTTTTAAAATAACAAATGTTTCACAGAATAAACATTAATTAATTTTCTTTCCCCTGGGGGCTAAACTGTCAATTAAAGACTTCAGGCTAATTATTCTGAAACCATGAAAGTGAAGGCAATAGATGTGTAGAATCAGTAGAATGTATATATATAACAGACAGTAATGAGAAATACTGACCAGAAAGAACAAATTGGAGCTATAGGAGGGAATGATTACACACACGTAATAATGACCTTCGGCAACGATTACAATCTTTGCTTATTGGAGAGTTCCACACTAAAAGTTGATCACATTCACAGTAATCTGCTCTTTGTCTACATTTGGAGTTTTAGTTGGATTCTTTGCTATATATGGATTCTACGGAGCTAGAAGAGTTTATCAATACTTTCAGATACACCAGAAAGTTTGCTGTTCATGAATACATCTTTATTTTCTGAAATATTCAACATATTAAATTATATTCCCAAAAAAAGACTTTTGTGTTTACGTATTGCTTAACCCTTAAAGTGTTGAGCTGTTTTACAATGAGTGCATAAAAAATGGAGGCTAAACTACCACACGCGCCTTAAGGGTTAAGATTTACAATTTAACAGGTAAAATTTTGACAACATTGCTTCTCTCACGTTCAGATAATAGAGTAAATTAAATATTCGTATTTGTTTTGCCATTGAAAATTAATAAAAAGTAAAAAAAAGTTCCCTTTCAGACCTTGCGATCTATAGGGCTGATGATGTTATTTTACGGGTTTATTTTACCAATGGTTAACGAGCAGGGTGTCAATTGGCCAGCACAACGACCAACCGCCTTTACTTTCTCTAACTAAAGTCAGGTACTCATTAAAGTTGGGTGACTCAGTGCGCCATAAAATCCAGAAATTCAAAATCCTAGTCTTCACTGAGATTCGAACCCAGGACCCCAAGTTGGAAAGCCAAGCTCCTATCTAGTCAGCTACCGCGCACCTAAAATTAATAAGTGAACTAAAAAATGGTCAGTATTGGGATCGATTCCACGACATGTGCGTTATTAGCGTGACGCTCTACCAACTGAGCTAACCAGAAATGAAAAATTTTAACTTGAAATAAATTATTCCATTTTTTACTTCCAAAGTCCATCTTTTGAGTATGAAAAGACTGAGTTTATAGTAATCAATTGACTCAGAAATGAGTTAGTTACCAATTACTTCCAACAAGTTAATCTATGGCCACACTGACACATTTCAATTCTACGTTTGATACATCCAATACATCAGGGAACTCCTTTATGCTGATGATGCAGCTATTGTGGCTGATTCTGATATTCAGCTTCAGTTCCTGGTTGACAAACTATCTGCTGCTTGCCATAAGTTCAGCTTAAACATTAGTCAAAGCAAGACTAAGATACTAGTCCAGAACACAAATACTGCACCTCAAGTAAACATTAATGACCAAGCACTAGAAATTGTGGATCACTTTTGCTATCTCGGCTCCATCATATCCAACAATACTCTACTGGATAAAGACATTAACAACAGGATAGCCATGGCAATGGCCACCATGTCACGGTTGCAGAAAAGAGTGTGGGACAATATATTGCTGACTAACAATACTAAAGCTCTAGTGTACCGGACCTGTGTGTTGAGCACCTTGCTATACGTAAGTTAAACTTGGTCAACTTACTCATGGCAGGAAAAAAAGCTGAATAACTTCCACCTCCGATGCCTAAGGCGGATCTTTAAAATAAGGTGGCAAGATAGGATAACCAATGAGGAAGTGCTACGAAGAGCAGGATGACAGGACATCCGCTCTGTTATCAGCAGACGCCTTGGCTGGCTTGGCCACGTTCGTAGAATGCCAGTAGGTCGACTTCACAAGACATTCTGTATGGCGATCTAATAGAAGGCATGAGAGCCGCTTGTCGCCCACTTTTACGTTATACGGATGTATGCAAACGCGACACGAAGTTCTTCAAAATCGACACAAGCAGCTGGGAAAAAAACAGCACTGGAGAGAGAGAGAGAGAGCATAAAGGAAGGGTCACAGATTGCAGTTGTCATAAACAGCAGAAGTAGAAAGAAGGGTGAAAATGCAACGCACCTGGTGATTACATATGCCCAACCTGCGATAGCAGCTGTGTATCAAGGATTGGTCTCTTTAGTCACACAAGAAGTTGCAAAGGGAAATCGCAACGTCTGAGAGGAAATACTTTTTCCATAATTGTATACTTTTTAGAATGTTATTTTTAGTTTTGGACGTTGCTTTGTAGTCTAGCCTAATTTAATTTTCGCTTGTGATTTGTATAATCCAATTGTGTTTCTACTCTACTAGGTCAAGTTCAATTGGTCAAGGCCACGACTTTTGCGACATTTAGTGTGTGAAAACAACTTTGACTTATACAGGTTGTAAAAATAGATACTTGAAATGAAACGGCAACATTTTCATATTGTAAACACGTAGCTAGCTTCTTTAATCAGCTTTCTTAGCTCTCCGACAGTTCTCCGTATGTATGGACATAACTCTTCATACCATATATAACATAATCAAAAGGGGAATAACATACAAGGGTGCGTTAATAAAGGCGGCGTAACATTCCATCAACATAGATAGCATACCTTCATCTTCACCTATCCCTTGGGGCACCATGCAAGATCTGTTGACAGTCTTTCTCCATTTTCTGTCTATTGTCTTGAATAGAATCTCAATGACAGGCCCGTCCATTCTTTTATGTTGTCTTGACATCGCTTTCTCTGTCTGCCTTTTCTTCTTTTTCCTGGTACTGTTCCCTGAAGAAATGTCTTTGAGAGCCCTGAGGGCCTTGTGATACGGCCATAGAGTTTTCGTTTTCGTTTTTTTTTTTGAGAGTAGTTAGAAGATCATCGCGGGGTTCCAATGGCTGTACTTCTCCTACTTAAAGAACCAAACGGGGATCTTACAAAAGGATGTGTAAACAAAGAGCAGATAACTGACTGAATTTTATGGGGAAAATTTCCAATAGGCCCGAAGTATGCATACTTCCAAACAAAAACGCAAAACAATCTTCAGCCGAGTCGGTAATTTTCGTTGTTTGTGGTTTGTGGTTTCTAAACCGATCGAAAATGTATACCGTCAATTATTATAGATCATATACAAAATAAGGTATATTTAGTCTACACTTTATAAGGCAACTGGAAAAAGTACAAGAAAAACAATGTAATTAATAACGAGATAGAAGGAGAAGTAGTAATGTCACTCAGTAGAAATAATACAATGTAAGACAATGGGATAAGTACAATGTAAGATAAGCGGAATAAGTAAAATGATACATATACACGGGTATCTTTTAGTCATATGTTAAAGAATATGATTTTATATTATAATTAATGAGAAAACTTTTAATAATTAGAGGCTCACTTTGACAGAAGAGTCCATAGAAGCCATCCGGGCATTCACACTGAGGTGTGTTTAGCTTGGTGACACACTTGCCTCCATTTTGACATTTCATTGCCCAACAAAGGTTCGGTCTCGAGTTTTGGTAGCCACCATCTAGGTTTCCATGTTGAAACGTGAATAGCAGAGCAAAGTAGCTGAGTTACTAAATCATATATATACACTACCGAGCCAGTGACCATGGCAAAGTTACAACTTTATGCAAAACACTTAAATATTTAGTTCGATATTCTTGTATAGACTATACTACCACATTCAGGGTCCCCTTTTTCTTTGTTCAAATGGGATTCTACTTCGTAACAAAATATCTCAAAGAAACATCTGGCAAATTTTCCTGTGATCTTTCTTTAAAATGATTGAAATATCTCTGGCCCTTTTTTTTTTTTTTGTTTGGGGGGGGGGGGGGGGTCTCCGAGGAAAGTTTCGCTATTAGCGAATTCAGCACTGTGTGTGTGTTGTTTTTGTTTGCTTGTTATTGTGTCATATAGAAGGGGCTTTGCAAGTTGTTGCTTTGTTGTTTAAATTCCTTGTGTGATTCTTCGATAATTCACTACAGACTGCTACAAATCAATATTTTAATGCCCAGTGACAATTACAAACATATGTTATATTCTAAATGTTAAAATTATAGTTTGAACATTGGTATAGCCCGGAATTAATAATCTGAAAAGCATAAGTTGATTGCGTTTGTAATAAAATATCAACTTTCTAGTCTGTGGTTTGATACCAAAGACATTTTTGTACATGTCTGCATTGTAAACTTGTTTACTGTTTAAAATGAAAAGCTACACAAGCCAATTTAATAGTTTTAATGGTATAAATACCTCCATATACATTACATGAAGAGATGCCACAGAAGATACAAATAACCACCAAATGTAGGACAGACATTTTCTCGTGAAGATTAAGCTGACAAAGGAAAACCTTTAAGCACGGCAATGCGTGAGCGTCAATATAGACCTCAATTAGTATCAATGCATCTCAAGTCACTACACCAGGACTGATTTTTATAGAGTAAGATCTAAACAGCTCGACTCAAAATAACCTTTTTCCCTAACCTAGTTTAAAAGTTCATTGTATTTAATTGTAGGAAAAAAGAGTTAAACGTTATTTCAGCAATAATAGCTCCAATGTTTGTGTTCAAAGTCACTCCTTAAAAGAGAATTGGTTTATCTTTTTTTTTTATTGAACAATCTATCAAATGTATGACAAAAAAAGATTCTGTATTCATTAGCTACTAAGGGAGGCGCGTTGGCTGAGCGGTAAAGCGCTTGGGGTACCGGGTTCTAATCATGATGAAGACTGGGATTTTTTATTTCGGGGTTTTTGGCGCCTCTGAGTCCACCCAGCTCTAAATGGATACCTGACATTAGTGGGGGCGGTTGGTCGTTGTGCTGGCCACATGACACCCTCGTTAACCGTGGGCCACAAAAACAGATGACCTTTACATCATCTGCCCTATAGACCACACGGACGGAAAGGGGAACTTGGCTATAAAGTTTGGACTGCAAAAGACCTAGACACTTAAAATTGAAAATAATAAACGAGGACGTAACAGTGATGCCCCATCTGAACGCTTTAAAGACCATGTTGCATAAACTCATATAAGGAAAACCTAGCAGAAATTGACTTTCCAAAGAGACTAATGAAAATCTCGCACGAGGGCTGCGGGATACACATTTAAGATCAAAAGGAAAGCTACTTTCGAAGGCATGCGTAGAGGGCTCGAGAGAACCCTAATTGACCAGCGGTAGACAATGGTATTATGTGCACTTGATGTTTGTGTGTCATATCTAGGACAGCGTTATCACGTGACATGTTGCACTCCTTCTCATGGGACTCGAACACAAACTTGATTATTATCATGTAACGAGAATAAATTGCCGTTTAGAAGGCCAATGTAGCTGCTTTGAGGGACAATGATTTCAGTACCATAAATTAAAGTACCATGATTTGAAGTACCATAATTTAAAGTACCATGATTTGAAGTACCATAATTTGAAGTACCATGATTTGAAGTACCATAATTTGAAGTACCATGATTTGAAGTACCATGATTTGAAGTACTATAATTTGAAGTACCATAATTTGAAGTACCATAAATTAAAGTACCATGATTTGAAGTACCATGATTTGAAGTACCATGATTTGAAGTACCATGATTTGAAGTACCATAATTTGAAGTACCATAATTTAAAGTACCATGATTTAAAGTACCATGATTTGAAGTACCATGATTTGAAGTACCATGATTTGAAGTACCATGATTTGAAGTACCATGATTTGAAGTACCATGATTTGAAGTAACATAATTTGAAGTACCATGATTTGAAGTACCATCATTTGCTTTGAACCGAAAAAGAGTTGAACTTTTAGGTCTTTACCACAACAAATTCAACTCTCTAAGAGCCAGGAACTATAGTCGCTGCGCAAAGAGTCCAACAAATTCTTAGTTATTGTAATGTATCAGCATTAATATTTGAATTGATACGATTTAGTGTTTAAACACTCACTTAGTGAACTTAGTGAGAACCAGTGTGCTGCATTGATTTCATTGAACATTGAATGAATCGATATTTGTGGTCACCTTAATTAACGCATTCACACTTAGTTAATGTCACACTTAGTTAATGTTGCCAATGTTTTCTTTAATTAGAACATTTTATGAGAATTACAACTTTAGATGTTCACATTGTACAGTCTCTTAGGACTTAAACTACAAAAGTCTCTATTTGCGACTTTGTGCTTAGCGTAGCCCAAACATTATAGGGCATACTATTCTCTCAGTTTACCGCTAAAAGTAATTGTAGTATAAAATCTGTTCACTCGTGATTAGTCCCATTAAACTCTTAACAATAGGGGCACATTTCTTATTCCATATGCTAGGACAAATTCGTATAAGTGCTCCTTACTCCCTAAAGCCATTAGAGAATGGAATGGGTTGCCTGAATCAGACAGGAAACCATCAACTTGCCAGAGTTTAAGTCATTGATTAAAATGCATGACTAGACTGACACACGAAAAGTGTAGGAAGTAATTATCTTCTTTTTTGAAGTAACATCTGTAATAATATAAGATAACGAAACATATCTACATAATCCAAAATCTTGTTTCTTGTCTTAATGTATGGGGTATAGATGTCCCTTTAAAAGAGGAGATAATTATTTTATATCATTTTGATTAGCGGTGATTCTTAAAAAACAACAACCCCAGAACCTCTCTGTGTCAACCATGGGCGGATGTCAAAATCGGTCCAGGCATTTCGATACAGTACAGCTCATAAATTGTATATCAGATGATGGGCCTCCTTTTATAGGCCTATCTGTTCTCAAAATCATTATGTTATTTTTTTAGACTGTACCGATAACTGAATGCATGCTCTTTATCTATATAAGAAATATATAGGCCTAATGTTGCTTTTTATTCGCTATGTTTGTAGGCCCTAAAATGATGAAGCCTACTAATAGCACTGTCTACGGATGTAGGCTATTACATTATTTTTGAAAATGTGTTAGATTAAATTAGTTTGACACTGTAGTCTGTAAAAGATGTTTTTTAGCACGACGCACATATAGCCCATTATATATGAGAATATTATAAAACCTTTAAAAATATAATGCGTGCCATAGTTGCATTCATGAGACCCTTTAGACTCATTTGAGTACCGGCCCACAGGGCATTGGCCCAAATGCCCATATAGCCAATCCACCTCTGGTGTCAACTGGTGGAGATTGATTGACCATGTTTTTCATTGGGAGAAAAAGTATTGCCAAAGTAGACATGCTAGTTCTCATAATCTACTAATTTATCAAGTCCATCAATTATGACGTATTGCTACTAAATTCCGCATGAGCTGAAAGCTTCGTTGTTTAACCCCAGTCATGGACATCTGGAAAATAAAGTTTGTACTGTCAACTTTCAGACGTTTCTCTACTTATAAATTAGAATAATCAGTCATAGCCTACATACAATGTGAAACAGACAAATGACAATAAAGTAGGCGTAGTGTAAAATAAAGCCTTGTAAAGACTGGTGGTGGGGCATTAACTTTGTTTATTCAGCGATACATAATCAAAGGACCTCGTTTATGGATAACAGCTGATTTATGTAGACTTCTCGGAATATTTGCGACATTAAATTTTTAAGGAAGTGTCTGCAGGTAGAACTTTGGACAATCTAATTAACCAGAAATAAAGAACAATTAATGAATAACATTCGCCTTGCTTTCTCTGTGGAGAATAACATTGTCAGTGTTTGTCTTGTGTTTTATGGCAGTGTAATACTTTGTAAATATAGTCTTACAGAGAAATTAAAATACGTCCAACGCGTATCTATATGTTAATCTAGTTGTTGGTTAGTGACTAAAACTCTGCTAATTCATTGGTATTCTTGGCTGATTCATCCACCTGATTCATGCTCTAATTTGGCTTATATTACGTCATTGTTTGTTGTTTATGTTTTGTGCGAAAACAAATGATTGGAACGGAAAGAAAAAGAGAGTCTTCTATGTCTACTTTGATAATCACAGTCTTCGTTAGTATTATTATTGCTATTAATTAATGTCTACAGTATGTTAATATTAATATCTATCTGTGACAACAGAACACTAAAGGAACTAGTAAAGAGGGAACTTATACGACATTGTCCTAGTAGGACCTAGTATATGAATAAACAAAACTATTTGTATCGTTCCTAATAATTGATTCTGTTTGTTTTTATGGAATGTGGGCTATCAGGTTGGGCACAAGGACAAACATATATAAAATATATATCTAGAACTAAAGAATGCTGAACCATAGCAGATGAATCATTTAGGTGAAACTAGCAGTACACACCGGCTTTATATTGTTAAGGTGTGACCGGAATACGCCTCCTTTTTGTTTTGTTTTAAACTTCATTGAACGATCCTCCTAAAATAATTACCTTTTAGTCCGTGAATAATTGGTATCTGTTACAATTACATTTAATCTTTCTCTTTCTGGAACTCACATTTTTGTTAAATTTTTCACCCTGCTCATCAAAATTTATCCGACACAGACTTTTGACTCCAGACACACATATGCTTTCGGCCTGTAAATTCTGAATGTATATATATATATCCCGAGGCCTGTGTGAGTGACCTCCAGCTGTCTCGTTCTGAGGCCGAGGAAAGACGCAGACGGCGAAAAGAAAATCTAAATCGACCACTTGCGGACAATGGTTATGCTTGCCTTGGTGGTGGCAAAATATGTAGGTCAAAGCTCGGGATGCGCAGCCACGGGAAATAATGCATTCCTAACTAATCTTCGGACTCCAAAACAAGCCTTATTATTATTATTATTATTATTATTATTATTATTATTATTATTGTTTGTGACGATACGTAAACGATTGCATATAAAAGTTTCATTTGTGCTAATACGCTTGAGAGAGAAGTTAAATCCAATTGACATACGAAACTCAACACCCAAATAATAGTTACAACATGTAGTGTCTCGCTTTATTAAATTAGAATAGTATGGTGAACAGTAGGAGACAGAAGGCCAGTCCGAAATTCCCCCCACTTCGGTCACTTGGTATGGGCTGAGTCACCGGATCGCGTGATATGTAAGGAAGAAAAACTTTCCACTATGACTCATACCGGGATGGCGGGCTAAGGGTCAGCAGGTCAGCATTCCTCAACCTGTCCCACGTGGACTGCGGTCGCTCTGCTACACTCACACATACACACACACACACACAAACAGGTGGGGGCGCACATCGGTTTGGGACGGCGGTAATTTTAGAAATTTAATTAACTTTAATCCCATTGGATCATAGCACGAATAATATTTTAAAATTCAAATCCCACAAATCCATTGGGCCCGGCACCTCTGGCTATGCAAATGAGTTCGAGTCCCAGTCTATATAAGAGGGGACGCGGGGTCCAACCCACGCTCACACCCGCCAGACAGATTTCTATATTTAATAGGCGAGGCTGGAACTTAGTTTCTCTCATTAAGCCGCCTATAATTTAAACAACCGTGCCTGGTTGTTATTGGTGGTGCAATATCACGCACACTAGACTAGCAGTCTTTTTACCACTAGATCTGCACTGTCTACACCTGTTAGATCGTCAGCTTTGACTGGATCAGCAGCGTCACCAAACCTGAGCCTACAACGTCTGAACTCACCCCCCCCCCCTTTCTGTCAGCGAGAAGGAATCTCAGTAGTGCCCACTACAAACGGCCCTAAAGCCCAGTGCCCACTATCAATTGCCTACGGTCCAGTGCCCAGTGTTCAGCGCCCACTGCCCAGCTTAAACTGCCCAGTCCAGGCTCCAGCTGTCCACTGCCCAATATCCACTACCCACTACCTACGGCCCTGAGAATACCCTTCCCACCTTTCGCTACAGACATACTCCTGTTCGACTCAACCATCGTCCATCTACAAGAAGATTCAGCTCCAAGTCCTTCCCGCATCTACCAGACAAGCCCAGCGGCCAACCGACCACCAAAGAAATAAGAACACAAAATAGAAACACTTATCCACTCCTTCATATGCAGTCAATGATGAAATTAATCCACCTGAATCATTGTTGACTCACTACCCAAGCTAGTAGTGATATTGTTGTTGTTAAATAAATTTGTATTTTTTTTTATTCAACCTACAGTCAGTTCATTTGTTCTAATTGTTGCTCGTAGTGTGCCTGTTCAATATGGTGAACAAATAGATGCTATCTTACTAGATTTTTCCAAGGCTTTTGACAAAGTTCACCACCATAGTTTGCTTAAAAAATTAAAATATTTCGGCATTAACGGTCCACTGTATCAGTGGATTAAAGATTTTCTGATAGGGAGAGAACAAACTGTAATAATAAATGGCTCTAAATCAACACCAATAACAGTAAACTCAGGTGTACCTCAAGGAACAGTCTTGGGTCCACTACTATTTTTAATTTACATAAATGATTTACCAAATTGCATTAGTTCAGGAACAAAAGTCAGATTATTTGCAGACGATTGCATAATATATAGAACAATAAAAACAAAACAAGACACAGATATTTTACAAAGAGAATTAGATGAATTACAGAAATGGGAATCAAATTGGAGCATGTCTTTCCACCCAGAAAAATGTCAGTTGTTAAGAGTAACAAAAAAAATTAAACAAATTAATTCCACTTATCTTATTCATGGCAAACCAGTAACACAGACTAAAAACTCAAAATACCTAGGTGTTATAATAAATGAAAAACTGTCATGGAATCCACATATTGATGAAACTATAAAAAAATCCAACAAAGCATTAGGGTTTATTAAAAGAAATTTCTATAAATCAAATAAGAACATAAAACTAAAATGTTATTTAACCTTGGTTAGGCCAATAATAGAATATGCATCCACCGTGTGGGACCCCTCAACTCAAGAAAACATTAAGAAACTGGAACAAACACAAAATAGAGCAGTGAGATTCATAACAAACGAATATTCACATTTGACTAGGGTAACACCATTAATAAAATCACTAAATTTAGAAAGCCTTCAGGACAGAAGACTCAAAAGTAAAGTAGCAATTATACATAAAACACTGAACCATAATCTTCAAATACAAAAACAAAATTTAATAAAATACTCTGAAAGACACAAAAATAAAGGCACATTCCTCGTCCCATATGCTAGGACAAATTTGTACAAATACTCCTTCTTCCCTAGTGCTATTAGAGCATGGAATGGGTTGCCTGAGCTAGCCAGAAAAACCAGTGACTTGGCAGAATTTAAGTCATTGGTTAATATGCATGACTAAATGCATGACGCGTAGGACGTAATCATCTTCTTTTTTGAAGTAACGTCTGTATTATATAAGATAAGATAAGATATTTACTTATGTAAACTCAAAATTACTTCCCCCAGAGTAACGAACCAAAAATCTTTTAAAATATTAAAACCTCGCCACATTGTTATTAATATTATTATTATTATTATTATTATTATTATTATTATATTCTTCTTCCTTTTGGGTAAATACAGAAAATGAAATACAAAGATTTTTCTCTGATTTCGATGGGTAGGTTCTGAATTAGTTCTTAGCGAGCGCCTAAGAGGTAAAAAGAACCAGTGTACAAAATTTCATACGAACCAGTGCGACAGTTTAAGAGATCTCTTGATCAGTCAGTCAAAATGGTAACTTAGAAACATAATATAGATTTAAAGAACAAAAATCATTATCTGATTAGTATTTCAATTGCGCAAATTATCGGAAATTCGTTTTCCATTCATTAGCGCATAGAAGACATTTTTTTTGTGTCTATATCTGGCTTCATATGCTACATGGAAAGAATTTTCGTCTTTAGTTTGACAATTTTTTATAGCCATTAGAAGAGTCGGCAATACGTAATCCGGTTTGAATCATGTTGGTATGATGTTGTTGTTGTCTCTGTTATAAATATGAAGGGTCACACATCTCATGTTAAAGGGGATCTTTCAAGATTATAGATTATTGCCAGACAAGAGTCTTACTAATTATATAATAGTATCAATAGTCATTAGATTAATCTATATGATAATGAAAACTAATATTCAAAATTCTATTACACTAATTTAAAAAAAAACCTAGATCTATAGAGTCCAGATAAATGTCATTTGATAAGATTCAGAAAACGGCCTCCTTCAGTCACGAATTGACTAGGGATCATCTCATGGAAGTGAGTCGAATGCCTGGGTATTAGCTTTGGTCAGAAAGATGTGGCCCACTCATCAGTTCCTTCCTCTCCACGCAGCTGATGTATCCAAAGGAACGGCGATGTCAATACAGTTTGGGGTCAGCGGCGTCATAGGTTCTGCCAGGGTGTAGCACTGGGTGCTGCAAACTGCCTTAGGGTCGCCAGCTCCTGATTTTGTCCTCAGGGTTGACTCCCGAAGCCTTTCCCTTGATCGGGTATAACTGCAAGGCAGCAGAGGTTTGAATTCAGAGTTTTCCTTCTCCAAAGTGGGTATCCGGCCATAATCTATAATCTAAAGATCTGTGTAATGTTCAAGAGTTCTATTGTCTGAAAAACGGTCTAGATATTGCTATTAAAACTGCAGTATGTACAGAAGGCGTATAACAAGGGTTCTCAACCTGTGTGTAGCGACCACCTGAGGGGTGATTACGATTTACCATGGGTCGCCTAAGACTATGACAATATGAATATTTTTTCTTTCTATTTTAACGTGTAAATCCTACTTGAGATTTGACCAAAAATTTTTTCCAGTGGAAGTTATTTTATTACAAAAATTGCATCAATTGAATCAGTCTGTCTGGTCAAACATTTGTACATGTTACCTCTCCCACACCCATTCTTGGATGAAGTTGAAACTTTGTTTATCTTTTCATTAGCAAAAAGAATACATGAGTAGTTTAAAAAAAAATAATGGCTCATAATTATTATTTTGTTTGTTTTGATACCTGCAAGGGAAATTAATTTTTCAGAATTCACAAATATGTAGGTTTTGTCTCATTAGATATCTGTAAGTGTTATTTTTCCAACACCCATTCTGGAATCAAGATGAAACTTTAAACATTCAGTGTAACTTACACAATACAATCAGAATGATTTCAAACATTTTAATTGTCTCAGCAAAAATATTTCTAACAGTTTAAATGCATGTAAATTAAGGCCTAACGAAAAATTACGCCATGCGGAATCATATATATTTTGTATATGATTACATTGTGATAAAGAGGGAAAATTATTTCGTTTATTCTTTATATAATTCCCCATCGTTTAAAAGTCCAAGAAGTCTACGCTAGTGAAGGTCATATTTTCATTTGTGTGTGTGTTTTCATGTGTGGATACCGTCACGTGACCATCCTCTCCTTGCACATTTGTACTTCTTCTTACTAACTGACCTCCTTTACAATCAAGTTCTGTACTGGACCCACTACTAAGGTAAATTCTTTGCAGACCTTCGGGGATCACTGGAAATATGAGGACATAACAGCGATCAGCCGCCCTTTAACGAATGTCAGGTATCAATTTGATCTTGGTGGATTTCATAAAAATACGGAAGTGTTAAACTCCAGGGATTCGACCTTGTAATCCATAGGTTTGGCAACCACGCCCTATTGATTGGCTACCCTTGATTTCAAACAAACAACACGACTATTCATGACTTTTATTTTTAGATTAGTTAGTCATTTTACCTCTGGTGTTTATATCTCTTATGAAATCATAGCGCCTTGAGCCTACATTATGTCTCTTAACAACACTGTGTAAATTAAATTACTAATTTTATTTACAAGTCCATACAATCTCAATACGATTCTTAGTTAATTGTACAATAAATATATATTAATGTTGTAAATATGTCCTTAAAAGGTTTTAATTCTTTTTCACCCTTTTTATTTTCTTAGTTCTTTCCGCTACCCTGGTGTAGGCAAGTAATCCTGATGTCCTGTGTTCTGGGTTTTTTTTGTTCCCTATCTTTAGCCAAAGGTAAGATAAAAGTCATTCTGTTTTATAGGTCTTAACTATGACTTGAACTGCTTCAGGCACTCTCATTGGGTCCACTCGCTCAGAAAAGCTGCCAGAAGATTCTGAAAACAGGGTAATGCTACGCAATTTACTTTCATGACACATAATATGGGCTGTGTCTGAGGAGCATAAATTAATGAATGCACCTGTCACGTCAGTTTTAGAACCCCTGTAATATTTGGTGAATAGTAATCACTGAACCATTCCGTGCACGTTTAACACGAGATTTTTTCCTGGTCGGAGACTGACCACGAGGTGGACATCTCAGTTGATTTTAGACTCTTGTAGAGAGCGGAGTGTTATGGATTATTGACTAGTAGTGTAATGTACAAGTAGAGTATCATTGAATTGATTTGTATTCAGGACTTATTTTCTTGGATGTATTTTGTGATAGCTGGACTTGCCAATATCGTTTTTGAATATATTATTTTACATGTATTAAAAACCATGTCTGCTACAAGTGAGTCTATTAATTATTATAAATATTGTGGTCAGAGAATTCAATTTGTTGGTGTTCTCACGCACTAGCAAATCTAGTGCGCGAGTGAAAGTATTTAAATAACAATACAAAGGATTATTATATCATATGCAAGATCTACATAACACGACATTCGCGTCATCACGCCTACAACAAAAACAGGCTGTGACAGCACCTTTTGAAAAGATTTTTGTTCCGTTTGGCATCGTGGTGGTACAGCCAAACTAACTGTTACACCTTTTGGCATTGAGGATTAATGGAGATCTTTCGAGATTAGAGATTATCGCCAGACAAGAGTCTGCCTAGTTATATGCTAGGCATTAGATTAATCAATATGGTAATGAAATATAATGTTCAAACATTCTATTATTTTATTCTATTCTTTAGTAAAAACCAATTGCTGCTTCGTAAAAGTAAAGTTCTCCTTTCAGACATTGTGATCTATAAGGCAGATGATGTTAGGGTCATCTGTTTCTTTGGCCAACAGTTAACGAGCAGGGTGTCTTGTGGCTAGCACAACGACCAGCCAACTTTACTTTCCCCAACTTAAGTCAGGCACCCATTAGAGTTGGCTGGACTCAGGGCTGCCCTAATTTCTAAGTCCCGAAATTCAAAATCCCCCTCTTCACGGAGATTCGAACCCAGAATCCCAGGTTTGGAAGCCAAGCGTTTAACCTCTCAGCCACCGAGCCGCCTAATTACTTCGTAAAAGCATACTGGCTTTACCACGACAATTACTTGGCCGTTAATTCATTGCTAAAAACACGACAATCGCCATCTTTTTTTTTTAAAGAATTCATGAGTCACTTTTATATAATCTGTGGTCATACCCAATATCTTTGAATGTCTGCGGGTCAAACGTGACACTCTGGGGGGGTCGCATGTGACTCGCGGGTCGTAATGCCCCCCATGATCTAGTGTTTAGAAACACTAAAACCAAATAATGATCAATGTTATAATTAAAGCTAATGAGTGAACGTAAATGTTAGTAAAGTAAAATATTTAGGTTTTAGTTTATGTAGATCTAGATGTAGAATGTAAGGGTACGTCTTCAATACCATCTGAAATTGTCTAGTAGAACTGTGCGTCGCACTTTGTCTCTAAGGGGCCAGCAAAAGCGAACAAGAGCTCTTTTCCACCTGCCCGGAATGGGCGACGAGTTCCTCCTTCCCGCCACCCTGTCTGACGGGGGGTGAGACTCGGGGGTAAACTTTGAGTTTGATTTTGCGTTCACTTCCGGTGGACACGGACATGCGGTGTCGCGGACTAGAGACAAGGCCGAAGGACTGCACCACCGGCACCGGGAACTCCCGTCGTTTTCTTTTAATCTACCAGGCAAACCGTGAGGGACACACCATATATGCAACGGTCCCTTCACGGTTGAAAGGCCTTGACCTTGTGAAATCGGTATCGCATGACGTTTACAACACACATAAAAAGTAAAATTCACTGAAGATGTCCATACAAACAGATCTAGCCTTTGAAAATTAAAATATATCGAAATGTGTTCATTTGATTTGTAATACAGCGCTGCGAATGCGCGCGTTATTATGTATGGAACAATTAAACTAGCTAATGACTTAAATTAAATAAAGTGTACAGTGTTCCTAGCACTGGCGGATCCAGAACTTTGTAGTGGGGGGGGGGGCGATTTGTTTTAAAACCCTAATCCTAACGCCCAGTAAACCCTAACCCTATGCATAAACGTGCGTACAGCACATATACATTCGATATATGAGAATAACATAAGACTGTTTCTCAATCTTCGGCGAAAAAAAAGACCAGTCATGTTGAGGCCTTTGTCTTGCAAGCTTGGGGGTCTGGGAGAGTGCTGTAAGCTTTCTCAGTGGGGTTCGGGGCTAAGCCCTGACACCCAAAAGCGTTTTCTTGCATTCTTCACTGGAAAAACGCATTCTACTGACATCTACAGCTTATTATTCATCAGAGAGGTTCGGGACGAAGCCTCGACGCTAAAAGCGTTTTCTGGCATTCAGCACTGCAGTAACGTATTCTCCTGACCTACAGCTCATTATTCATTCTATTATAAAGTGCCTTTTGAATAATGTTGAAAAATATTCTAATATGAATTTATAGTCCCTTAATACACTGCAAATAAAACCGATTTGTTCTTTGAAAAGATAAGATACCCCACATATTTAGATTAAGGCTTTGAGGATCGCCGCCGAAAAAAATTTCGATAAATAATATTCAATAAAAGTCAAGTATAAATTGGTGAGTTTTAGTCCTAAATTTATTTAACTATAAATATAAGATAGAGTAAAGGTTGGAAAAAGGCGACTAGGAAAAGATTATATGGCTTTTGAACTCATCTGAACCGTGACTGTTATATTGAAAAATTTCGTTTGAATTATAACTTTTCCAAAGCAAAGTCTTTCTTAAAATAGTTATGATAAATTCATGTGAAATTACACAAACTCTGTCTCGAAAGGGAAGGGCGGTAAAATGAAAACGATTAATCCTCGCTCCTTTTTATAATTTCTGCTAATGTTTGCATTTTGCATTAAAGAATAGGGGTTGGGCGACTCGATATAAGAATTTACTTTATAGCATATATAAATAATATTAGTGACAGATTTTTTAATTTTTTAATTTCTTACTATAATACAAAAAGATAAAGTATTGGTTTGTCCAATGGGGAGAAGGTGATTGCATGTATCGCACTACCACCTGTTCATATTAAATAGATATTGGACTTATTTTGTTCACAGACTATGATTTCTCCATAAAAGTAGGACCGACACCCCCACTCAAAGGATTTAGATGGGAAGGGCAGTAGAGGTATTTGCCCCCCCCCCCTTCCAATCGGCCAACAGGTGAACGACATATTAAAAAGAACGGTTAAAATACCAATAACAAGATTTAATCATATAGATATTTAATTGATTCTGTTAGCAATCTGTGATTTCTACAAATAAATAGGACCGCCCCCCCACCTCGAAAGTTTATGGTGGGGGGGGGTCGGATTGATGCCATCGCCCCCTCCCGACCCTACCAAATCGGCCAAAATACTAGATAGAATATAGATAGATACTAGAAGGGGGGGCGAAATAATCTAAAAATAGGTTGAAATATAAATAATTAGTATATATTATTAACATAAGTAAAAGATTCGTATACAAATTGTGTGAATTCTATACTAAAATTCGTCCGCCCCCCCCCCCACCCCTGGATCCGCTAGTGGTTCCTAGAATTGGGCAGCCGTTTTTTAGGGTCTATAGCTTGTGATAGGGTTTACATATGTTAGGGTTACCATTTGTATCTAAGGAACATTTATGCAAAGTGTAATCAAGATTGATCAAGCGGTTTTAATTGGGGGGGGGGCGAACATATATACATGATATACATAGTTGCATACATATATGCATGCTTG
Source organism: Biomphalaria sudanica (assembly GCA_036873155.1). Classification (NCBI taxonomy): domain Eukaryota; kingdom Metazoa; phylum Mollusca; class Gastropoda; family Planorbidae; genus Biomphalaria; species Biomphalaria sudanica. The sequence goes on from JAZGLO010006691.1 coordinate 1,072,976, forward strand.
CTTACATACAATACAAGTCTTGCATTCAATCATATATATTAGAAATGGATAAATTGGCTAATCGGGTAAACCCATTTACACACTCTACTTTTACTTTCGTGGTAAACTTTTTGAAAATTTTAAAGGAATATTCTCCATGTTTGAAAGATCTAAATCCCATTCACTAGATAAGCAAAACCCAAACTAAGGCCCGCAGGTCGAGTGTCATTTCCAGCAAGTATATTGTATATATATACACAGTGCTTTTTGTGACGGTACGCACCTGTACGGCGTTCCCGCCCCGATTTTCAATGTGGGGAAAAAGTATTAAACACATCAATGTTGTCTTTATAATTCATAAAAATTATCTATTAAATGCTTACATCAAATTAAAGCCGAATTTTCTCATACTTTTGTCTAATGAAATAATCAGCGTGGCATAACAAAAAAAAAAGCAATAATTTGATCATTGTTACATCCCAAATGCTGTCACGTAACGGTCAATGTTCCTGGTCGGATTTGTACCTCCTTTAAATACGGAAATGAATTTCCCCTTATCCCGGTGAGTAAATTTATGTTACCGTCGTAATGTCACCCAAACCTGTGCCGGTATTTACGAAAAGCTTCTATTCATGTCGAATTCATATTGACATCAGTGTGTGTGTTCATATTAGTATTTTACGAGTTAAGTATTGACACTTATTAATTAGTTAAAGTGATTTTGTGCATTTCGTCAGAGTCGTCCTGTAGGATGGGTCGATTTGGTCCAGACTGTGCCTTCCAGTGTCGCTGCCTTGGCCAGTGTGATGAGAGTGGAGAGTGTATCGATTCTAACTGTCAAGTAGGCTGGTTTGGCCCCTTATGCCAGTACAGTAAGTACCTCTGACCACTTGGGGATCGGCTTCTTGGCTCGGCATCAAAGATAAAAACCTTTAAGGTCAACATTTCTCAAATGGTTGGAGATCGCTACCCTGACTATTGCGATGGTCCTCAAAGGGACGCGAACGTGCTATTTTTTTTTATTTACTTATAGAGAAATCTGTTTGCGGGCTCCTGAAATTGCCATGAATTTATATTTGAATATTAATAGGGTTACCAGACATCTACACAACAAAATTTTTAAAAAGGGAGACAAGCCTTTAAAAAGGAGGGAACAAGATGCCAACGTAAACTTAAAAATTGGGTTTAAATTAATTCGTAAATCAGAGGCTATAAAACAAGTATGTTAAAACACTTTTGTAAATTAGAGGCTATAAAACTAGTATATTAAAACACTTTTGTAAATCAGAGGCTATAAAACTAGTATATTAAAACACTTTTGTAAATTAGAGGCTATAAAATCAGTATATTAAAACACTTTTGTAAATTAGAAGCTATAAAACCAGTATATAAAAACACTTTTGTAAATCAGAGGCAATAAAACCAGTATGTTAAAACACTTTTGTAAATTAGAGGCTATAAAACTAGTATATTAAAACACTTTTGTAAATTAGAGGCTATAAAACCAGTATGTTAAAACACTTTTGTAAATCAGAGACCTTAAAACCAGCATACTAAAACACCTTTGTAAATCAGAGGCTATAAAACAAGTATATTAAAACCCTTTGTAAATCAGAGGTTTTAAAACCAGTATATTAAAACACTTTTGTAAATCAGAGGCTATAAAACCAGTATATTAAAACACTTTTGTAAATCAGAGGTTATAAAACCAGTACATTAAAACATAATGTAAATCAGAGGCTATAAAACCAGTATATTAAAACACTTTTATAAATCAGAGGCTATAAAACTAGTATATTAAAACATTTTTGTAAATTAGAGGCTATAAAACCAGTATGTTAAAACACTTTTGTAAATCAGAGGCTATAAAACCTGTATATTAAAACACTTTTGTAAATCAGAGGCTATAAATCCAGTATGTTAAAACACTTTTGTAAATCAGAGGTTATAAAACCAGTACATTAAAACATAATGTAAATCAGAGGCTATAAACCAGTATATTAAAACACTTTTATAAATCAGAGGCTATAAAACTAGTATATTAAAACATTTTTGTATATTAGAGGCTATAAAACCAATATGTTAAAACACTTTTGTAAATCAGAGGCTATAAAACCTGTATATTAAAACACTTTTGTAAATCAGAGGCTATAAATCCAGTATGTTAAAACACTTTTGTAAATCAGAGGTTATAAAACCAGTATATTAAAACACTTTTGTAAATCAGAGGTTATAAAACCAGTACATTAAAACATATTGTAAATCAGAGGCTATAAACCAGTATATTAAAACACTTTTGTAAATCAGAGGCTATAAAACTAGTATATTAAAACACTTTTGTAAATTAGAGGCTATAAAACTAGTTTATTAAAACACTTTTGTAAATCAGAGGCTATAAAACCAGTAGGTTAAAACACTTTTGTAAATCAGAGGCTATAAAACCAGTACATTAAAACACTTTTGTAAATCAGAGGTTATAAAACCAGTACATTAAAACATAATGTAAATCAGAGGCTATAAAACCAGTATATTAAAACACTTTTATAAATCAGAGGCTATAAAACTAGTACATTAAAACATAATGTAAATCAGAGGCTATAAAACCAGTATATTAAAACACTTTTATAAATCAGAGGCTATAAAACTAGTATATTAAAACATTTTTGTAAATTAGAGGCTATAAAACTAGTATGTTAAAACACTTTTGTAAATCAGAGGCTATAAAACCAGTATATTAAAACACTTTTATAAATCAGAGGCTATAAAACTAGTATATTAAAACATTTTTGTAAATTAGAGGCTATAAAACCAGTATGTTAAAACACTTTTGTAAATCAGAGGCTATAAAACCAGTATATTAAAACACTTTTGTAAATCAGAGGTTATAAAACCAGTACATTAAAACATAATGTAAATCAGAGGCTATAAAACCAGTATATTAAAACACTTTTATAAATCAGAGGCTATAAAACTAGTACATTAAAACATAATGTAAATCAGAGGCTATAAAACCAGTATATTAAAACACTTTTATAAATCAGAGGCTATAAAACTAGTATATTAAAACATTTTTGTAGATTAGAGGCTATAAAACCAGTATGTTAAAACACTTTTGTAAATCAGAGGCTATAAAACCTGTATATTAAAACACTTTTGTAAATCAGAGGCTATAAATCCAGTATGTTAAAACACTTTTGTAAATCAGAGGTTATAAAACCAGTATATTAAAACACTTTTGTAAATCAGAGGTTATAAAACCAGTACATTAAAACATAATGTAAATCAGAGGCTATAAACCAGTATATTAAATCACTTTTATAATTCAGAGGCTATAAAACTAGTATATTAAAACATTTTTGTAAATTAGAGGCTATAAAACCAGTATGTTAAAACACTTTTGTAAATCAGAGGCTATAAATCCAGTATGTTAAAACACTTTTGTAAATCAGAGGTTATAAAACCAGTATATTAAAACACTTTTGTAAATCAGAGGTTATAAAACCAGTACATTAAAACATATTGTAAATCAGAGGCTATAAACCAGTATATTAAAACACTTTTGTAAATCAGAGGCTATAAAACTAGTATATTAAAACACTTTTGTAAATTAGAGGCTATAAAACTAGTTTATTAAAACACTTTTGTAAATCAGAGGCTATAAAACCAGTAGGTTAAAACACTTTTGTAAATCAGAGGTTATAAAACCAGTACATTAAAACATAATGTAAATCAGAGGCTATAAAACCAGTATATTAAAACACTTTTATAAATCAGAGGCTATAAAACTAGTACATTAAAACATAATGTAAATCAGAGGCTATAAAACCAGTATATTAAAACACTTTTATAAATCAGAGGCTATAAAACTAGTATATTAAAACATTTTTGTAAATTAGAGGCTATAAAACCAGTATGTTAAAACACTTTTGTAAATCAGAGGCTATAAAACCAGTATGTTAAAACACTTTTATAAATCAGAGGCTATAAAACCAGTATATTAAAACACTTTTGTAAATCAGAGGTTATAAAACCAGTACATTAAAACATAATGTAAATCAGAGGCTATAAAACCAGTATATTAAAACCCCTTGTAAATCAGAGGTTTTAAAACCAGTATATTAAAACACTTTTTGTAAATCAGAGGTTATAAAACCAGTACATTAAAACATATTGTAAATCAGAGGCTATAAAACCAGTATATTAAAACACTTTTGTAAATCAGAGGCTATAAAACCAGTACATTAAAACATATTGTAAATCAGAGGCTATAAAACAAGTATATTAAAACATATTGTAAATCAGAGGCTATAAAGTAGTATATTAAAACACTTTTGTAAATCAGAGGCTATAAAACCAGTACATTATAACACTCTTGTAAAACCTTACGATCTACTTCATCGTTAAGGCCAATATGCACACTGTGGACTCTGCTTATGACACTTAGGATTGTAGGTCCTTACTGTGTAAAAAGAAATGCCTCTCTTTTAGCTCATAAAGAGTCTCTTTTTCTAGTTTTTTACATTTTGCGTTAATCATCGTTATAATGACGACGTCTGTTTAAACCCATAGGATTGTTACATGATCTCATGCTTTACATAATCATGATCTTACAGTAGTTAGAGTGTAGCACAATAGTACGCCTGTCATTTGCATATTTTCATACACGGCGGAAAAACTTAAAATGGTTACCCTATTGGTGTATCCGGTGTACAAAAAAAAAACCATAAAGGAAGTATTGACAAGCTATTAGTTTAAAGTGTTTATGACAGGCATGTCAAACACGGCGTTCGGGGGCAGCATGCGGCCCGCGACCAGCTTGCACGCGGCCCACTTGGCCACCTCAAAAATTATCCCAAAAAAAATTGCAAGCCATAGAAAATCATTTAGTGAAAGGGGTTTTATGAAGGAGTGTATCGTTAAAGCTGCCGAAGTAATTTGTCCAGAAAAGGTGAAAGTATTCAAAGTAAAAACGTCAACTAGGAATACTGTGGCAGAAAGAATAAATGACATGCCAATCAGCTCGCGTGAACAATTAAAGAACAAAATAGATTTTGAATTATTTTCATTGGCTTTTGATGAGTCAACTGATGTAACGGGTGTAGCGCAGTTGGCTATATTCATAAGGGCCTGTGACAGGAATTTACTTGTCCTATGCATAACGCCACAACAAGCGAGGATGTTTTTGAGAAATAACAGTTGATATTGCAGTACAATTTACCTTTGGTAAAGCTAGCTAGTCTAACAACGGATGGCGCACTAACCATTATGAAATGGTTTTGATGCAAAACTACTTGCAAAAATAAGAGAGACAAACGCTAATTTTAAATGTGCTTATTTTCAATGTACCATTTACCAAGAAACATAACTCACAAAGCAATTACAATTCCAACATGTCATAAGACTGGTTTCAGTCACTATCAATTTTATTCGTGCCCGTGGCTTAAATCATCGCCAGTTTTCAATGTTTCTAAATGGCATTGAACACGAAGTTAGCTGGCTCTCTTGTCATAAAGAATTGAAGAGATTGTATTGTTTCTGAACATGAAAGGTAAACCTGTTGAACTGACGAATGAGTTCACGATTTGGCATTGGCAGTTGATCTCACTGCAAGACTTCTATTTGAAACTTTAAAGTAAAGACTAAATTGTCACAACTGCGTGTGATCATATGAAGTTCTTACAAGCAAAATTACGACTGTGGATAAACCAAATTTGAAGAGAAAATCTTGTTCACTTCTCAACGTCCCAGGAACTAAAAAGATTAAATACGGCTACAACATTTGGTAAATAAGTCTTACACCTGGAATCGTTAGTAGATGCTTTCAATGGCCGTTTTCATGACTTCGTTTCATACGAGCAAAAATTTTCTTTGTTTTTATCTCCATTTTCATTTGCTTCTGAAACTGTTGCTGGTAATGTGCAAGTAGAGAACTAGTTAGATTCTTTGTTGAAAGCGATATATAAAGAAGTGGCTGCGCCAAAATTTCGTTATTTACCTAAACGGTACGTTCGATTGCGGAAATTTGCAGCCAGAATTCTAGCTATGTTTGCAAGCATTTATCTCTGTGAGCAGTTTCTATAATGAAAGCTACAAAATCACCTCACCAATCGAGATTATCTGATCAAAATTTGTCATCAGTGATGAAAGAATCAGTGGAAAACAAACTTCAACCTGGCATTGGCAATAATAAACTTGTATCCCAGAAGAATGTCAAGCATCAGGACTAAGAAATAAAATGCGCAATCATAGTAATTTTTAATAATCAAATATTACTACAAATTTATCTAAGGGACAGGTATGCCATTAATTATAGTATTCTATTGTATTGTTTCTAATTTACATAAAGTTAGTAGGCTGTTTTGCAACTGAATTTCGGCTGCGGCCCCTCAGGCCATAGTAAGTTTTGTATGCGGCCCATACACCTTAGCGAGTTTGACATGCCGTGTCTATGATTATTTTCGTGCACAGAATCCCATTTTCTAGGCTTGTTTGTTACTAGCGTACTCTTTAGCATTACAGAATCATATGTTCTAGGCTTGTTTGTTACTAGCGTACTCTTTAGCATTACAGAATCATATGTTCTAGGCTTGTTTGTTGCTAGAGTACTCTTTAGCACTACAGAATCCTATGTTCTAGGCTTTTTTGTTACTAGCGTACTCTTTAGCATTACAGAATCCTATGTTCTGGGCTTGTTTGTTACTAGCGTACTTTTTAGCATTACAGAATCCTATGTTCTAGGCTTGTTTGTTACTAGCGTACTCTTTAGCATTACATAATCCTATGTTCTAGGCTCGTTTGTTACTAGCGTACTCTTTAGCATTACAGAATACTATGTTCTAGGCTTGTTTGTTACTAGCGTACTCTTTAGCATTACAGAATCCTATGTTCTAGGCTTGTTTGTTACTAGCGTACTCTTTAGCATTACAGAATCATATGTTCTAGGCTTGTTTGTTACTAGCATAAACCAATTTCAACACGAAAGAAGCATTAAACTTTCATTCCATGACGTGATCATTTGTATTGAAGTAACGCCTGTATTTTATAAAATAAATACTAAATAGCGGCAAAAATGGAGTTTCGATACAAAGTTCAACTGCCAAAAATTGAGATATTTAAAAAAATAATTGTCTAAATTCTTTTTATTCAGTTGGTAAGTGTCCGTGACTTTGTTAAGTTTATAGTCCAAGTCTCCCATAAGTTTTTGAAATGTTCTTAGCAATGAAATATTTGACTGATCCAGTTTCGTTCATTATTTGACTTTTTTTTTTTACCTGCGCTTTATGTTTAAATAAGATAACAGTGCGCTCAGCCGTCGGGTAAATTACATTTCTGCGACTTAAAAATGCATGAAAGCTCTATCTCAGGAGATCTATTTGAAAAACAATTTAATTTATCAATTTCATAATTTTATTTGTTTTGCTACAAAGCACAAGTGCCACACAAAGTCAGTCATAATTTCAAATATAACAATCTACACATAATCAGATGAAAATAATTGAAAAGTAATAATAATGAATTGGTAATTTAAAATATAATAATTACAATGATAATGAACAACAATGCCAAAACTATCAAAACAATGCGATTCACAAACAGTGAAATGGTTATTTAGCACCTAATTACAATCCAAGTCATTAACATAGTAACACACAATTTGAGAATAATGATGTCAATAATTAAATAAGGTTATATATTGCGATAACATTTTATAACAAAAAGAAAAGTTAACCATTTGACATCGGAGCAAACGAACATTTGCGGCGCTTTTAGCTCGGTGAAGGCTGGCATTTTGAATTAAGGAACTTTTAGGGCGCCTCTAAATTCCACCAAACTCTAATGAGTACTTGGCTTCAGTTAGGTGAAAGTCAAGGCGGTTCGTCATTTGCTGGCCAAATGACACCCTACTTGTTAACCGTTGGCCAAAGAAATAGATGACCTTAATATCATCTGCCTTATAGATCTGTCAGGGGCAGGTATGGCGAGAGTGATTGTGTTATTTCTTTGTACAATTTAAGTATGAAAGAGTTATATCCCTTTGTTTATTTCTTCTCTTCCCCCCTCTCCCCCCAGGCATGAATGTGAACAGTATACACGTGATGTCTTTGAATGGGAGTTTCCCTTGGTTGATAGAGTAAATTGGTAGTACGTTAGTTGTATAATGTTCCTGGACGGGTGTTGTATGTATCAATTATACATTGAAGTTTGATATCATTATTTGTGCTCTTTTTTGATTTTCTAAGCAGTAAAGTATCATTATTATTCCATGGATTTAGCGTTATGTTTAATAGTAATTGATCCTAATTGTATAACAATTATCAATCCCCTATCGAGCCATGGGAATCAAGTCCAGCCAAGCCTGAAAGGGAATTTTGTTTTTTTTTTAATAGGCCCTATTAGGATAAAATGTTAAACCAAAAGATAAGTAAAAAATTTGACAGAGCCAACGAACATTTGCAACGCTTAAACAGATATCATGGAGCTAACAGATCTTTTTTTTTCTCTTTCGTAAAAACCACAAGACTTAGTCAAATATTGTATTTAACCCTTTAGACGCTTGTGGTTGTTTAGCCTCTAAACTAAAATCTAAACACTAGAATTCTAATTACACTTTGTATGCGCTCATTGTGAAATTTAAAAAGCTCAGCACCTTAAGAGTTAACTGTCTAGTTTTAGTTCATTGAAACTGAACAAACATTATATTTCTTTATTTGTTTCAGAGGATGGCGCCTTGATATCACATCTCTATTCATCGCCTACAATAGATATCGGAGTCACTAGAAACGGCGAAGAATGCCATGCTATACAGAGCCCATTTCTTATGGTCTTAACGTTGGACTTTTACATCAAAGTTTTGTCATTAGGACTCGTGGTAGCTAAAGGTACACACACTTTTTTTAGTATGGCCATCATTGTGAAAGATACCAAGAATTATGTAGCATTGCCACTGTGATAGCTTTATTAAAATGTTGTATAAATATATCATGTTATAACAACTCTCCCACTTCAAATTTGTTTAACAGCTTGGCTTTTATCATTTTAAACACAGCCTAACAGTTATAACTAGAAACGCTTTTATGAAATCTTTCTGACTATCTTGAGAACGAGCTGATTCCGTTATTGCTTTTTAGAACTGATATTATATTCTGCCTACTAGCACTAACACGGTTTATCTTACTTCATTTAACGTTAAACAATTAAGGTAGCATCTGTTTCATAAGATAAGTAAAGTAGCATCTGTTTCATAAGATAAGTAAAGTAGCATCTGTTTCATAAGATAAGTAAAGTAGCATCTGTTTCATAAGATAAGTAAAGTAGCATCTGTTTCATAAGATAAGTAAAGTAGCATTTGTTTCATAAGATAAGTAAAGTAGCATCTGTTTCATAAGATAAGTAAAGTAGCATCTGTTTCATAAGATAAGTAAAGTAGCATCTGTTTCATAAGATAAGTAAAGTAGCATCTGTTTCATAAGATAAGTAAAGTAGCATCTGTTTCATAAGATAAGTAAAGTAGCATCAGTTTCATAAGATAAGTAAAGTAGCATCTGTTTCATAAGATAAGTAAAGTAGCATCTGTTTCATAAGATAAGTAAAGTAGCATCTGTTTCATAAGATAAACCATTGGCTAAGAATAAATAGCTGATGTTTATTGTCGAGTACAGAGCTCTAAGGGCAATCAACGAGCTGTCAAAAAGTATGGAAAGTAAGCTGCAAGATCTACGTAAAACTGGGAGTCAACTGGAGAAGATTTAGAATGAAGTCATTTGATCAATGGCTTTGAAAGTGTCAGAAATGGGGCTGCTGCTTTAGTTGCTGATCAAGGTTTTCGCGATCGCCAAAAGTTAAAGGATTAATTGATGAGCTGACTACAGCGAAGAGAAAATTTAAGACCCAGAGAGGACTCTAAAAAAAAACACAGTTTACTGAATTATTTATGTGATTGTTTTTCAATCAAAAGACAGATTTCATTTAGAAAATTGTCAACATGTCTCAGTCGTTAATGCCCAGTCATATGGCCTGTGACAGTTTGTTCAGTAGAGCTGTCATTCTAGAAGTGGCGATTGATAAAAAATTATTTTGGAAGTTCAATCACTGGAGTTTTTTTAACTGCGTTTTTTCAATACCTTTAACATTTTGACCTATAGAGAACGTAATCAATGACACAGAGCAGGTAAATTTCACTTGCTGTTTGTTTTTTTCATAAAAAAGAGAAAAAGCTACACAGAAGGTCAGAAAAATGAAATGTTAGTAAGTAAATGTAAGACATATTTCCTTTGAACTGATGGGCATAGAACTAGATTCTAGTTTCTACCATTGATGAGCTTTTTGAAATAGTGGGAAAAGACTAAAACTAAGACCAAGACTAAGACTGCTTTATTGATCCTTACGGAAATTTGTTGTGATTACAAGGACTCTTTTCTCATATAAAGACAACACAACAGAAAAATACACATAAATACAACAGACAACATAAAGAGTTCATTCAGCGACTACACACAGGTATCTTGGTGCATTTCATGTTCCCTGATCAATGAGTGGCGGTGATAGAGTCTGACCGAGTGAGGTACGAACGAGTTTTTGTACCGCTCCGTTCTTGTTTTGATTGACAGCAGTCGCCCACTTCGTGACGACCTGGCGTAGTTCTGATGGAGAGGGTGGCCGTTGTCTTCCAAGATTTGTTCAATTTTACTAACGCACGTTTGTTCAAAAAGTGCCTTTAAATGTGGTAATGTTGTAAGTGTAATTTTTGATGCTTTTTAAAATGTTTTCTAGACGTCGCAACAGTTTAGATGAGGCGTTGCCTTGCCAACAAGTCATTCCGTATGTTAGCAGATTTTGTATAGTCGCGCCGTAAAATGTCTCAAGGATCTTCTTGTTTAGTTTAAAGCTATTGAGTTTGTATAGAAAAAAGAGTCGCTGGGCTGTTTTCTTTGTCAGAGTTCCAAGGTGGTGTTCGCATGAAAGCTTGTTGATGATAACGCCTAGATATTTATATGCCTTTACTTGTTCTATAGATGTAGTGTTTATTTGCAGTTCACGTATAGTTTGTTTTTTCTTTCTAAAATCTATTATAAGTTCTTTAGCTTTTGTTACATTCAGTTCTAGAAAGTTGTCGGTGCACCAGTTTGTAAACTCTTCTATCGAGCTTCGATACTGAGTTTCGTCTCCTGAAATAAGACCGACTATGGCAGTATCATCAGCGAATTTAATGAGTTTAACTGAGTCATAGATGCTTCTTATGTCATTAGTGTAAAGAGTGTATAGTACAGGAGAAAGTACACAACCTTGTGGAGCACCCGTACATAGTAATCGAGTTGACGATTTGGTGTTCTTGACTTTAACATACTGGGGCCGTTGGGTTAAAAAGTTTAGAACCCATGCTTGTAAGTAAGGGCTTACATTTAAGTTACTCAGTTTGTTTATCATTAGATGTGGCTGTATGGTATTGAAAGCCGAGGAGAGGACTCGTGCATATGTTTTGGGTATATCGAGATGCTTATAAAGCTGGTCCAAAAGCAATAGAATGACATCCTCAGTTCCTCTAGCAGTTTTGTATGCAAATTGGTGAGGGTCTAGGCTGTTATTGACTTTTGCTATAAGTTGTTTAAGCATATATTTTTCAAAACATTTCATAACTATAGGTGTTAGTGCTACTGGGCGGAAATCATTTAAGCTATCTATATTTGGTTTCTTTGGTACTGGTATGATCTCTGAGGTTTTCCAGATGTGTGGAATTACGCACGTTTGCAATGAGTGGTTAAAGATGTGAGAGAAGATAGAAGAGATTTGTTCTGCACATAGCTTGATCAGCTTGCCACTAATTTTATCTAATCCAGAAGCTATTGATACGTCTACTCTTTTAAATAACAAGGTCACCTCATCTTCAGTTACAAAATTGGCGTAGGGTTTTTGTTTTTCTTTGGTCAGAGTGTTGGACATTTCTTTGTGTAGATCAACAAAACCTTCTTTGTCGAAACGAGATTAAAAATCGTTTAGTTCGTTGGCGAATTTCTCCTCATGATCCACTGAAAATCGTTGTCGTTTTAAGGCGCAGTCTGTTATTTTCTTTAATCCATCCCAACATGCTTTTGAGTTGTTATTTACAGAAAAATTCTCAAATTTTTCTTTGTATGTTTTTTCCCTTCCATTATTGCTTTTCTCAGTTTATTTTTAGCATTTATAAACTCTTCGTTGCTAGCCTTATACTTTGTTTTCTTTTCAGTAATAAGGTGTTTGATTTTTTTGGCCATCCAGGGCTTATTGTTTCCATAGACTTGTATTGTTTTTGTTGGAATTGTTAACTCCTCGCAGAATGATAGATATGAGTTAACAGTTTCTGTTAGTTCGTTTATGTCTGGACAGTTTTCAATAAAGATTGCCCAGTTAGTTTTCTCAATGCATTCTCGTAGTTTTTCTACAGCCTCTTCAGACCACATCTTGACTGTTTTTATTACTCTCTTTGTAGGTTTGTAATTTGGTATAAGATGGACTAGTTCATAGTCATATTCTCGAAGTGGTAACAAACTTTTACATTTGTAAGCCTGCTTAATGTTTACGTAGCACTTGTCGAGCGTTCCACCCTGCCTTGTGGGGAGGGAGACATACTGCCATAAGTTTGGCAGTGTGTTGTCAATATTTAGGTTGTTGAAATCTCCAGTTACGATACAAACAGTCCGGGTGTTTTGATTGTACATTGTGAAGCACATCAAAAATTATTTCCGACGCAGTCGCTGTGTCAGCCGTCGGTGGTATGTACACAACAACAACACACACCTGGGTGAATTCTCTAGGTAAGAAGTAAGGCCTAAGTGTGACACACATAAGTTCAATGTTAGGGTCACAAAGTTAATTTCTGATGTTCACATTACTGGAGCTGCAGTATTCCTTGTTTATATAGATTGCGAGTCCTCCTCCTTTTGACTTCCCACTATTAATTGTTCTGTCTGCTCTATAAATGTGAAATGTATCGAGATCAACAGAAGAGTCTGGTATCGTATCATTGAACCAGGTTTCAGTGAAACACATTAAGGAACACTTTCTAAATTAATACAGATGATCACAGCAAACTGTTAATTCTTCCATCTTATTTTGTAAAGACCTAACATTGCCTGTTACGATGGGTGGAAGGAAGCCTCTTTGTCCTCTTCTTCTACACTTAACTCGATGGGTGGAAGCCTCTTTGTCCTCTACTTCGACATTTAACTCGATGGGTGGAAGCCTCTCTGTCCTCTTCTTCTACACTTAACTCGATGGGTGGAAGCCTCTTTGTCCTCTTCTTCTACACTTAACTCGATGGGTGGAAGCCTCTTTGTCCTCTTCTTCTACACTTAACTCGATGGGTGGAAGCCTCTTTGTCCTCTTCTTCTACACTTAACTCGATGGGTGGAAGCCTCTTTGTATTCTTCTTCTACACTTAACTCGATGGGTGGAAGCCTCTTTGTCCTCTACTTCGACACTTAACTCGATTGGTGGAAGCCTCTTTGTCCTCTTCTTCTACACTTAACTCGATGGGTGGAAGCCTCTTTGTCCTCTTCTTTTACACTTAACTCGATGGGTGGAAGCCTCTTTGTCCTCTTCTTCTACACTTAACTCGATGGGTGGAAGCCTCTTTGTCCTCTACGTCGACACTTAACTCGATTGGTGGAAGCCTCTTTGTCCTCTTCTTCTACACTTAACTCGATGGGTGGAAGCCTCTTTGTCCTCTTCTTCTACACTTAACTCGATGGGTGGAAGCCTCTTTGTCCTCTTCTTCTACACTTAACTCGATGGGTGGAAGCCTCTTTGTCCTCTTCTTCTACACTTAACTCGATGGGTGGAAGCCTCTTTGTCCTCTTCTTCTACACTTAACTCAATGGGTGGAAGCCTCTTTGTCCTCTTCTTCTACACTTAACTCGATGGGTGGAAGCCTCTTTGTCCTCTTCTTCTACACTTAACTCGATGGGTGGAAGCCTCTTTGTCCTCTTCTTCTACACTTAACTCGATGGGTGGAAGCCTCTTTGTCCTCTTCTTCTACACTTAACTCGATGGGTGGAAGCCTCTTTGTCCTCTTCTTCTACACTTAACTCGTATTCCTCCTCTACGTCCTCTCTTCTTACGTTTTGCACTAAGGATTTATTTGATTCGGTTAAAACTTTGAGTTTAGGTTCGTTATTAGGTTCCAAGATGGCGGGTGTGTTGTTCATACTGTCAAGCGTCTTACCACAAAACTCCACTAAAATACACGTTTCCACATAAATTAAAATCCATACCAACATTAGAATCCAAAAGACACAGTGCACATCCATTGAAACATTGGAGTAGTAACAAATTACATGGAATATTAAGAGAAAAAATTAGAAAAAAAAAAGAGTGAAAAGGAACATTAACACATTTGTTTGTTCAGTTGAAACACCTATAAGTCTTTTTATTATGTCCAGAAGTTGTACAAACATTGAGTTTTAAGACATTCTAGTACATATTCCTAATTGAATCAACCTTTAGGACATTATCTATTACCAACAAAAAAAATGTACACTACTTGCATGGGCTTGTCTTTTAGAAGATGTATCGGATTTTTTTTACACAGTAATTTGTCGAATAGGGGGTAGGGGGCCCATCAACATACCCGGGCCTATGGGTACCTTGCTAGGCCACTGAATTTAACCGTACTTGTACACGTGTACCTTACTTTGCTCTACCTATAAGTAACCACCCACGTTCACGGCAGTCAAACTTCCTTCTGTTGTTTGTTTGAAGGCCCACCCCTGAACATATCCATAGAATATATCGGCTATGATGGGTACAGAACAAACTGTGACAATGAAGTACTTTTGCGATTTGCTAACAGATCTACCTCCGTTGAGTTTACATGCCAAGCCAAAGAATTGATTAAATATATACGTTACAGCATGACCTCGAACACCTCATTGTGTATGATTAACATTAACAAAGGTTAGTTGTTTCACTGACCTATGTATTTTACTGACTAAATGTATTTCACTGACCTACGTATTTGACTGACGTAAGTGTATTTCACTGACCTATGTATTTTAATGACTTAATGTATTTCACTGATTTAATGTATTTTACTAAATTAATGTATTTTACTGACCTATGTATTTTATTGACTTAATGTATTTCACTGATCTGTGTAACGAAGCCCAATCGCCTCTTTAAAAATAGGCAAAGAAGAAGCTTATTCTTTTTTTTTTCTAATCTCTTTCTCTCCGAAAATACGATACCATCGTTTATTTGACCTCATTAAATTAACTTATTACTTAATTTTATAAACACGACTTTGTGTTATATAAAAAGAGTGTGCATTTCTATTTAATTCTATACCAAATAAAACATTTCTTGATAACAAACGACAAAGCTATTGAAGCTTAAAGGGAAACTCCGATGGTTTTTCAAATTTGAGTTATTGACATATTTGAATTCTGCGTAAAAAGTTGTAATAGTAAACATCGTACCATTTTTAATTTAAATGCTTAGAAACCTTTATATTTAATAAATTAGACAGTAAATTCTTGACATCTCCGAAACAACAGGGTGCTTTGAGATTTTGTTTTTAGGTTAGGCATACGTCACTTCCCTCAACAATACTGAAAAGGAAACTAGAATTAACCAATCGTATCGCTTCATTCTTACAGGCACTTGGACTTAGTGACGGCCTAGTCCAGAGCTATGGTACAGTTATAAATACATGTATAGGTAGATGTAAAAGCATTAGGATAACGAACTCGACAAAAAAGTAACATTTTCATCTAAGCCTCTCCCTTTTCCCAGTTTGTTTGAATCAGTCAAACACACGATCTATTTAGATCGTGTGTCTGACTGATTCAAACAAACTGGTCAGTGTAAGGCTAGTCTAGACTACGTGTAGTCATGACAAGACAACCATGCGATAGTGTTTGTTGTGAGTTGAGTGGTCTGTCGAGAAAATACAGACTGGCGTGGCTAGTCAAGCATGTAAATCTACTTTTAATACTCATTTTTTTCTTTACTTACAAGATCCTAGATCTAACTGCAGAACGAGAAGATAAGATCTATGTCTTTTAGGAGAATGTTAACTTTGCTGTATGTTCTCCCATTATACAATAAGTCAATAGATTAATTAGTAGGCTAGTGTGACGTCACATAGAAATCCGGTGAATATCTGACTGTTTTGGATGCGCAGGAAAACTACGTCAGAAAAACACCAATTACTAAGTTATTATTGCAAATAAAAAAAAACACAATAATATATTAATTATCTGTAAATCAAAACACATACTATATCAAAAATTGTCAAAACTATTGGAGTTTCCCTATAATGATAACCGGGTAGGGAAATAGTAATAATCGAAATGAGAATTCTTTCGAGACGGGAACAATACTGACGGGGAGAACGAGTTCCACTCTTGGCTGATTGGACATATTTATTTTCTTTCCCAATACAAATATCAGGTTACCAATACATTCTTTTTTTTTTTTTTAATTATTGCATTTCTTTTAAAGTGAGTAATATGCTTGCAAAAAGAAAAAAAAAGCCTTGAAATTAGCAGCATTTGTAACATCGTCATAGGTAGGCTTTTGGTCCCTCGGTTTTAGCATTGCTGTCTACAAATACTTTCACTTTGCTACATTTGATGGGAAGAGAGTCTAGAGGAAATACACTTGAATCAATTCTCCACAACACCTTTTTGTTCTACCAACACACATACACAAACAAAGAAACGCACAGTGATTGATTAATTTTAGGAGTACAAAGACAACAATACCCACAAACCAACACAGTGGTTTCCAGATCAGACAGTTCTCCCTACAGTTTTTTTTTCTATAGGACGGTTTTGGGGCCAGAGTCTTGTTCGGGCCTCTTGATATAGTATGCAGCTTTGAAGGACATGGCTAGCATTCTCTGGTGATGCCCCACAAGGGCAGGTTTTGCTCGTCAAATGACTTGCATCATTCTAAATCTTTTCCAGTTGACTCAGTTTTATGTTGATCTTGCTGTGAGTGTGTATGCGTTTCATGTGTGTGTTGCCAATTAATGTCAATTGTAGTCAGACTGAATTTCCATTTGATTGGATCAATAAAAATTATCTTTCTTATCTTATCTTATCTTACACTCCTTGGATTTGTTGTTCCAGATCTAGATTTAGCCCTTATATATATCCTGATTCGCTTTGTGTCCTACAGAGCAAAGCATTTTCCCTTTCGTCATTAAGTCACCACACACAAGTAAACACGATCTCATGTTGTATGCATGAACTTTGCTTTTTACAAAGCTTATATCCATTCACTATGTCTTGTAAAAAAGTTTGAACAAGTTGTTTGTCTCCAACTTCCCATCCTAGGGATCAAGTTGAAACTATGCACAGCTATTCATTGTAACTGATAAAACATGATTCAATATAAACAATAAAAATTCATTATTTTATTTAGATAAATAATTATTTTGTTTGATATCAAAATAAGGGGGATAAATGCTACTTAATGAGAGATGTGGATGAATATATGGAATGATTGCCCTAATTACGTTTTGTCCCGTTATTTCTCCCACTTCCCAGTCTCAGATCGGGTTGATGTTTTGCGTAATTATTCATAGTCGATGACTAAACACAAATCAATAAAACAAATTAACCAATAAGCTAATGAATTAGAAGTAATTAATTAATTTTTATTTGAACTGCAAAAAGAGAGCTAAACCCTGCCATCTCATGATGATTGACACTAATTAGCGGTTCTTTCCCTTAGATAATTTTTTTTTGTACACGTTATTTCTGCCACTTCCCAGAGTCAGGATCAACTGGAAACTTTCCACAATTATTCATCGTTCGTAATAAAACGTAAATCGATAAAAAAATATAAACCTACTAATTAATTAAATAGTTGTTATTAATTTATTTTGTTTGATTTAGAAAATAGGGAATACATCTTACAGTATTGTGATAGATGGCTGTAAATATACAGTTCTTTCCCTTTTTCTCGTTTTTGCAAGTATTATTTTTTTGTTTGTTTGTTAAGGTCTTAGAATAAACAAAAAAGTATTTCATCTTTTAAAAAATGAATAAACATTAACAAATGGAAAGGAAATCGATACGGAAAAAAAGTTTCACTTTGTCGAATTGTAGTGCAAACTAAACGTGGGACAACTTCTCTTAAAAACATAATCAAGAACAAAAAAAAACTGGAAGTAAAAAAAAGTTCGTTACCGTTTCTATACGTTAAAATTAAAGAGGCGTCAAGATCAGAGACAGACAGTCAGACAGACAGACAGAAAGTCAGATAGAGTACAGACAGACAGACAGTTAGATAGATAGATAGATAGATAGATAGATAGATAGATAGATAGATAGATAGATAGATAGATAGATAGATAGATAGATAGATAGATAGATAGATAGATATATTTTGTTTCTGAAACATAAAGCATAACAAGCTCTCCAACGTAGTTAACTACATGTTTCCATTTATCCCTGTATAGGGCGACTAATGCCACTAGACATATCTGCTCCTAATAGTACACGTTCCGGACCACAGTCTCAATCTTTCAAAGAGGTGGCGGACGGGTGTTCTGATACTAATAATCTGTGTGGCTGCAACGCACTTTTCCCCAATGCGGAGATGCACGTCATAGATTTAACTGCGCGCTACAATACCAACATTGATTCAGTTTACTTGTACATTGGCAGAAATAGTAAGTATCAGTCCGACTAAAAAAAGACACAATGTGACAGTTCCAGCCGATTATTAAGTTTAAAACTAAAATGTCTTCCTAAGATTTTCTGTTGGGACTAAGCTTTATTCGAGTGTGCTTCTATTCAATGTTATTGTAGGGCGTTACGTTGACAAAGAAGGGGATTACACGCGTGTTCATAGGGACAATCTGTTGAAACATGCTCAGTACGATCTGGTTCTATTTGCTTTTGTATACATGTGGTTGAAGCTGCTATCTACGAGAAAGTTTCATTTTGGAAACAGAATTCAGCTCGAGTTTGAAACCCAATTTAAAACTGCAGCCTACATCGGGATTCAAAGTCGAGCCCTGAGGAAACTAAGTCACACACCCTGCCCTATATAGACAATTTGCAAAATCTTTTGTTGTTGTCATAGGTCTATTGGATCGTAGCTCCAGACAGCTAATAATTGTTTGCGACGCTCAAATTTGGTCAAATGATACCCGTTTTAGCTGTTCAGCAAGATCCAGCGTCAGGTCTTTTCTGGAGTTTGGCACATCGGTGGCAAATAGATAACTGACGAGGCGTGCTTCAATCCTCAAATGAAAATCCACAAACCTTTCATTAAAAAGTGAAGATTTCAAGAATTAAAATCATTCTTGCATTTGAGCAAAAAAAAACAACAACAAAAAAACAAAAAACAACATATTTAGTTGCCGATTCTTACTGCCAGCTGAATGTGATATCTACATGCAAAACCAACTTTTACTTTTGTGTTATGTTCATTCAGATCAATCGTGATTTTGCAAACAACGACCAAACCTTACATCTACAATCTCATATCTGCCTGGTCGTGCGGTTTGCACGCTGGACAGTCATTCGGACTTATCAATGGTCCCTGCCCGCTCCCATCCCCCGTCATTCTTATGGAGGTTCGGACTAGGAAGTAAATTATCTTCAACTCTAAAGGAACATTCGAAACATGTAAAACATTTTACAAACCTATCTTAATTCAAAGATCTGTATAAGACTATTTCATCAGCATAACTTGAAAGATGATGCCTATTATAAGCTATCCCAACATAGATCAACTTCTAATCTTTCGACTCAGGACCGGACACAACAGAATGCGACAACACATGTACCGGAAGCTCAAAATTGGAACCAGTAAAATGTGCCCATGTGGAGTGTCACCTGAAAATGCTGATCATGCCCTTCAAAACAGCTCTCTGTACCAAGAGGCCCGTACAAGACACTGGTCTCATTGCACCCCAATAGAAAGAAAACTATAAAACTATAGTAGAGTCACTATTGCTGAACAGGCATGTTTTGTCGAAATTTGTTAAAATCTACTTTATTTTGACATTTTCTGCTAAACTACTGTAACGGTACTGCTCATGGTCCATTTTTCTACATTTCCAATATACGAGTTTTCCTTTCACAGCAGAAGATTAATTTTGACTCCAGGTTATAGTAGACAGGTGTGGAATCGTCCATTATTTTTCACGTACCAGGAGAACAGCATAGGTCAGGGCTTAAGGCTTTTTAAAAAATGATAATGACCTATCACCTGCATGATACACCTAATTATCGGTTTATAAATGGATGTAGAAAAGCTTCATTACATAGCCATCTACCAGGACTTGAATTTAAAATAAATTCGGAGGTGTTCATCCAGTTTTTATCTTTTTAAAGATAGTCAAACTTGTGAAACACTATAGATGTTATATATTTTACATGCGCATTTAGCTTAATATATACTAAGTGATTTAGATTATCGGAATTTTAATATGAGTTTGTATTAGTATACATAAATTTAAAAACATTTAGAGAATAATATAACATATAATATAGAATTTATGATTACCAGATGTCCTCCTTCTTATAGCGTGTCCTCCGTTTATTTTCAATAACAAAAATGGTTGGATCTAATTAAAGCATCACAACTCAGAAATTATAAGTGTTGCTTTAAAGGAAATTTCACTTCGACAAGCATCTAGGAACTTCAATATACCAGTCACCACCCTCCCTAACAATTTAAGCGTTGTGGGAAACATTCCATTATCTCAAGAAAGAATCTTTTGACCGATGATGAGGTAGAGAATTTTTTTGTAAACTGGCTTATCTATCTGTCTATCGCCATGGGTTTGGAAAAAAAAAACAAATTCTGAAGTTGATGAGACACTAAAAGTCTTTATAATGGCTTGCAGCGATCATACAGTTCAAAGCCATCATAAGACATCCACAAGACAATGTTATGGCTGTATGGTTAGTCTAGGCAAGAAAAGAGCCGCTATTTCACGTACTGATGTAGAAAAATGGTTCCTAGAGCTTTAAGACTAGATCAACAGCAATGACCCTTGTCTATTAAATGATCCAACCAGCTGATGAAAGCGGGTTTATATTTGATCCGAAATGACGAGCGGTGTATTTTGCATGAAAAGGCAGTAAACATGTAAGCCTATATACGGTTACCTCAGGCTATAAAACAGGTGACGGTGCGAACTTGTATAGGCCTAAATGCATCAAGACAGTCTACCCATCCTTTGTTAATATATACCTACAAATGTAGTCCCTGTAAAAATCTACTTCCCTGATGCCTTTAAACGTGTTAGAAAAGGGTTGGATAACAACTTCCATATTCTATTCATGGCTTAATAGATACACTCTTTTATTTTCTGCTACCATCCTTATCCCAAAACCTATTATTCTCTTAGTTGACGGTCATGCAAGATCAGGCTTTTATTTAGAATCATATTAAAAGCGCTCTATTGGACAGACGCCATCAAGAAGCATATACGTTCCCATGACCGGCGATGGGATTAATCTATAGAGTTCTTTGGAGGGGTTTTGAAGAAAATCTGTAGAAAAGTGGCCGCATCTGAGATAGCCTTAAACTGCTCCCATCCCCCGTCGTCCTGCGGGAGGTTGGGACTAGGAAGTAAATATCTTTAACTCTGAAGGAACATCCGAAACATGTAAAAACAAAAAGAAACCTTGTAAGGAAAATCAGATTTAAATTACAACTAAAGAAGAGATAGAGACCTAAAAGTGACAATGTGTGTCTTAAGCTTTAATAAAATAAAATTAATGTAAAGGATAAGGACTTCAAGTATTATATAAGACCAATAAAATATGTTCTTTGTATATGCTTTGTTCCGACATTTTTCACAGTGTTCCGCAATTGTGACATCTTAAAAAATTCTGTTCCGTAATTGTGACTGACCATATCACAGTCGATTTGAATGTAAAATTTAAATATGTGTTTTAAAACTAAACAATGCATGTATTTTTATCTGAAAATGGATGGGCTATGCCTGGATACTTTTAAATTTTCCTTAGGTCCAACCATTACAGAACAAAAAATTGAAAACTAAAAGTAGCAGCAGTAACTGATCCGCAATAGTTACTCTACTATATATGGAGAACTCCCTGATTTTGTAACCACTGCGCAGTTCATCTCATATATTGATCTAGACACCTGAACACTCCAACATGAAAATTAGAACCAGGAATAATAAGAAGAAGTGCACCTTTTGGTATGCGTAATTCATTCTGTCCCGCAAAAATCATGCGACGCTAGGTTACAACGTGAATTTAAAAATAAGCAAGGTTACAAAAGACAGTTTGTGTGGAAACACAAACTCAAAATCGGCCCCCGGCAGGCTTCAATATTTTCAGATCCAAATGAAATTAAATCAAAGACAAATGAGAGATAAGAATGGAGAAAGAAGGTTAACAGATCTTGTGTAGTGCCCCAACGGTTCCGTAGATCAAAGGATAGGTGAAAGAGAATATAAAGTTAGAAGTGAATCTGGCCAAACAAGTTCCCCTTTAGGGCAGATGATGTAAAGTTCATCTGTTTTTGTGGCCTACGGTTAACGATGGTGTCATGTAGCCAGCACAACGACCAACCGCCTTTACTTTTCCCCAACTAATGTCAGGTACCCATTAGAGCTGAGTGGACTCAGAGACGCCCAAGAATTCCAAAGTTGAAAATCCCAGTCTTCACCAGGATTCGAACCCGGGACCCCCGGTTCGGAAACCAGGCGCTCTACCGCTCAGCCACCGCGCATCCCCTGGCTTAACTGATGTCTTATAATTGATCTCATTGTTTTGAAAAGGCTCACTCTCTTTTTAAAAAAAAAAAAAAAAAAAAAAAAAAAAAAAAAAAAAAGTTCATGAAAATATAAAGATTACTATTCGTTTTAAATTAGGTCTAACTTATAATGCATACTAATTAGCTTTTTTTTAGCCGTTGCATCAGAACTTTGAATGGTCTAAAATATTGTGATGTCGGATTTTTACTATCTTTTTTAGTTTACGAGATCTAAACGGGACGGACGGACAGACGGACAGACATTTCGCACAAAACTAATAGCGTCTTTTCCCCTTTCGGGGGCCGCTAAAAATTAAATTACAGTCACGTAAATATATTAATGTAAGTCTAAATTTTCTAAAAATTAATCACAGGATTAATTCAAAATAATATTTTTTTAAAGTATATTTTTATTCTACTTCTTCTAAGTCTCGTTTCCAAAGTAATATTTCCTTTTTAAAAATTCCTTTCAGGTACAAGATATTTTATTCCTTTCTACCTTTTTTTAAGAGCAATCAGTAAAAACGAAACAACAATTTTAAATTACATGCAAAGAGTTCCAGAAGGCGCAGTGGCACGATTCCCGCTGATTTATAGTGAACTCATCAAACGCATTGAGATCAGATTTATTTCAGACAATACACCTTTATACATACCCATCTATATCTGTGAGGTAGAGGCTTATGGAGGTAGGTCTTGAAGGACAAACTACGTTATAACGTTAAAACTCAGCGAGGCAAATATTTAGCATAAACATAGTCAACATGAAACATATTTCATTTGTACGAACTGCTCTGAATCTTCAGTGACACTGCTTTCAACAACCAAAGATAGTGTAGCTTCTCTCTCTCTCTCCATCTATACACACACATACACACACATTCACTGTCTCTCTCTCACACACGCATACACACACATACATTATTACACAAAAAACATACATACACACACACACACACACATAATTGCATATACACATGCACACACACATAAATACATACATACATACTTACATATCATATCATATATACATACACACTGTATTATTATTATTAATACTAAGGCTTGTCTTCGAGTCTGAAGATTAATGAAGAGTGCAATATTTCCCGTTGCTACTGTCCATATCGGCGTTCGCAAGGACGTCGCTGTTTGTAGTGCGGTCTTGCCTCTTCATGACACGTAATTGTAATTGTAATTGTAATGATTATTACTATTATCATGTCACAAACAAACAAGTATACATTCTCTGGCACTGCCAGGGTCGAGTTTCGCCAAAGAGAAAAAACATTCATTGTGTGTACACTGAGGGATTTTCTGGTGATTCGGCAGATTGTTTTAAACTATTACTGAATGATAAATAAAAGCTTAACAGCATATTTTAACAGATAGGTCAATAACAAACTGGTCGTCAAGCTTGTTTTTTAAATGCCTGGTCCTGGCGTCTAGGGCTTGTTAGTAGCTGTTAGCTTATAGTTAGAACCTGAAGTGTTGTAGGTCAATATTTAGTGGTTTAGATTAATTCATTTGCGGCAAACGATATTTTATTAAAAACTGGAACATGCAAGTACACCTATTTATAGTATCAACCCTAGATGATGCCGAAGCATAGATTAAATTGTAGTCTGTAGGGCTATAATTAAGTTCTATGTTTCGATCTACAGTTATATAGATCTAAGAGAATTAGGACAACTATCCACACCCTCCATGTTAACTAACACACTCAAAGGTGAAGATAATTTTTTTTTAAATATGCGGAAATTGCTGCAGCGTATATAAAGTGCATTTATTTATATACGTGAATAAATTCCTTAATAGACATTAATGAAACAATGTCTAATTTATACATTTTAATAGAAATGTAGGTACAAGTAGAACTTTTTATTATCCGGCCAAGTTCCAACTATGCTGCAGTGATATTCGACCGGAACCGAATATGGCCGGATAGTGAAAATGGCCGGATATTCGGCCGGTGCCGGTGCACCCCTCCAAGCACTATTTCCGGTATTAAATGCCGACAAAGTGCATATTCTGAGGAATCTTTAAGTGCATTACCCTGCTATTAAAAAGTTTTATTTCAAAAACCTAATCTTCTATTCTTACTTAGTTAGATCCTCCCCCGCCATTCGGCGCCTTGGGCGGCAAGCTGCTTCCACAAAATTCTGTCACTGGTAATGTCTGAAGCCTCTTCCAACCTGCTCTAAGGACCTCCATGAAAGTGTGGCGCCAAGTTGTCCCTGTTTGCGCTTTCCTCCTAATGGCCTTAATGCCATCGCAACTCTTATTATGCGTAATTCATTTTGTCGGGGAACATGTCCCGCAAACCTCATGCGACGCTTTGTCACAACGTTACTTAGGGGTCGACTCCCAGTTCGGCATATAATTCCTTGATTGAGACCCGATCTCTTTTTTAACTGTCTCCTAAAATCTGTCTCAGCCATCTTTGTTGAGCCACATTTAGGCTTTTTGGCAGATGACAATTCACTGAATTTAGTAATGGAGCCCAGCCACTGGTAGAAATTTGTAACCTCTTTTGGTTACGCTCTTGGAATTAGGTGACTGAGAAGTTTGCTTTAGATTTTATATCGAAAAGGGAAGTTTTATCGTCAACATCATCTGTTGTTGGGCTTTTAAACTAAAACAATCTCTGGAGTTGTTTTTTTTTTTTAATTATAATTTAAATTTAGAATAATATTGAAGAGAGAGGTTTTGAAACTCAGCATTTTGAGTGCGTAAAGCTTTCAATCATGCTGAAGGGGGGTTTAAATTCAAAACCCATTAGGCTAGAATTTTGAATAATTTGCTTTTTTTTTATATTGAAGAAGTATTTTTTTTTCTTTAAAGCCCGCTGAAGGGGGCTGGGGTTAAACTCAAAACACCTTTGGCTATGCTCATAGAATTTTGAGTAATTTGCTTTTTCTTATATTGAAGAGGTATTTTTTTTTTTGGCTTCAAATCCCGCTGAAGGGAGTTTAAACTCAAAACCGTCTTTGGTTACGCTCATAGAATTTTGAGTGTCAAATTTGCTTTTTTTAATATTGAAGAGGTATTTTTTAGCTTCAAAGCATGCTGAAAGGGGGGGGGGGTAAACTTAAAACCCTTTTGGCTACGCTTATAGAATTTTATGTGTGTCGTTTGCTTTTTTTTAATTGAATAGGTTATTTTTTAGCTGGAAACTCCGCTGGAGTGGTGTTTTAAACACAAAACCCCTCTTGGCTACGCTCATAGAATCTGGTGTCTGATGAATGGATAGTCTTATATTAAAGAAGGGGGTTTTATCGTTAATTTCGGAGTGGGGTTTTCAAATCAAAATCTTCCTTATCCATGCTCTTGGAATATGGGGATTGTCGTTTGCATTATTATTTTTGTTTTGTTTTATAGAAGAGAGGAATTTAACTGCAAAAACCCATTTACTGCTCTAGGGCAAGTGATGGTTTAGTATTAAAATCTAAAGTAAAATAAACAAAATCAAAGCAAAAAATCAGTCACTAAATTTCGACAAAAAGATATGAAAATTCTTATGTTTGATTTAATTAAATTATTTAAGAATGTACTAATTGATAACTACCTTCACCTTTATATACAACTTTCCAAATGCAGTTTAACCCTTATTAGAATGTGTTGTGACCTCGTAAACAAATTCATGGAGATCATAAATCTAATAGGTCAAGTATTCTTTTCAAAGCAAATGCCTATTCCAATTTATATAGCTTAGTATAATTAACATATTCCTATTAAACAGTTTAAAATTTAGTTTGCAGGTTAATTATTACATTATACATATAACTCAAACATTAAAAGAAATTTTTAATTAACATTTAAACCTTACTGCTCCAACATTTTGTCCAAAAATGGATTTAATGTGACTTTCTTTAGAAAACTAACGCTAAATTTAAGCATACAAGTCCCTGTTTAACCGTATAATCTAGAGATTTTATAACACTTATTATTTCGTTCTAAAGCCATAATGAACTTCAATATTAAATGTCTGAACGTAACCATTTGAGAGATTACACTGCAGTAACTTTCTTCCAAGCCAATAATAGGCCAATAGTTTGTACACAAAGATGCAATGTAAAACGACACGACGTGAGCTGGGTTTCTGTCGACTGTAGGTGCATGTCATTTCTATTCAAATCGTCATGTACAGTGACATTTAGAACTAACAGAACATAAAAGCAACTCTGCGGATTGCTATTCTTTTCTTTTCCCGATCGCTCGATCATTTTCGTCATGACAAAAGTGTTTCCAAAAAATCCCTAATGATTCAACCAAGCGAGGCTCGGTCACCTGGCACTTCATTGTAGTCCTCTCAACAGTGTCTAGCGAGAATATTTTCTGAGGACGTGGCACGTTTGCAGCAGCTCTGCCCTTTGACAGGTATTAAAGATCCTCTTAGGAATGATTGGGGCTTCGAATGGGTCTGCGAGGTCAGTTGTCACTATATATAACAACATTGTTAATTTTAAACAGCTTCGATAATCTCTTAATCCCTAAGCTTAGGTTTTCATATTTTCTTTGTTGTTCAATGTCAGTTGTCCTTCTATTGTGAGATAGTGTTACAGTGCTGTCAATGATGGTTGCGGTTTTTTTTTCTTTGCTGATAAGCAGTAAATCTGTGCGATTGAACTCCACCGTCTTGTCATTCAAAATAGATATATCCCAGTATCAAGGTCTTTTTAAATATATAAAAGCTTAGTTCACCAGGGGTATAGTTAAATAATCATTTCGCCGTCGGGTTTGTTTCATCCCACACCTAGATATTTTTTTATGACGAAGTCACGAGACAAATAAAAAAATACTGAAAATGAATTGAACAGATACCAAAGGTTACGTGTCATGTTAAGTTTTTTTTATAAACTAAAACAAGCAAAATATTTAAAAAAAAACAACTACAAAGATAATTTAACGTGTAGAAACACAGAAATAAATGTCATATATCTCAATATAGCAGAAGTAAGCTCATCTTTTCCTTTATTCAACAAGTGTAATCTGAAAAAAAGATATCAAATTTTCAATATCTTTTCTTGTTTCTGCGATTTGAACGGTAAGGACGGACAGACAAATGGACAGACCATAAAAAGTGAAAGTGGCTATTTCCCTATGGGGGGCGGCTATTGAGAGAGCTAAAAGCATGCACAAGTTAATTTTTATTGGTCTAGATCTATTGCAAAATTAATTTGCCGAGATTCATACTAATTGACACAATTACACTTCTTATAAACTTTTTTTTTAAAAGTATTTTTAGAAATGTTTTTCTTGTTTGAAAAGCTAAAAAGCTTTTTTAAAAGATAGTTGCTCAAGCTCGAAATTGAACTCGACTCCCTGAGGCTCTTTAATGAAACCCCGACGTGTTAGCCACTGGGCTACCTAAGTACTTATAAACATTGAAGGCGTTATAGTCTAAAAAAGCTAAAGTTAAATTTTTAGCTCATAAATAATTATCTAAAAAGACTTATCTCCCTTATGCTTAATACATTCTCTATTTAAAACTAATTGATTAATTGATAATTGATTAACTTATCGATTTTCTAGTGACACGTATGTTGTCAGCGACAATATATAATTGTGCAAAGTTTCAACTTGATCAGAGAATAGGAAATAGGAGAAAGAACGCGTACTGGATTACACCCAGACAGACAGACCGACGCAATGACTTAATATGAGCTTTGTAAACAAACATCCGATGTTTAATCTGCGGTTTTCATACAGGCCGTAAGCAAAAAAACCATGTAATATTTGCAATCCGTCTGCATTTTATATGGGCACTTACGATTATTGCTAGTTATTGACAGTTTGTACTTTATTTCTGGTATCCACGCTGTATCATTTTGATAACCTTTAGTTCAGTGTATGAACTGTTACTATTATGATAGTTCGCTATTGACGGATTCAAATGTAAAAAAAAGTTACACACGAAAAATTTTATTGAATTTTATGTTGAATCCCATGCTCGTTCTACTCAAAAGTAGACAAAATTTGTCTTTGAAACCAAATTGCTTAAGGTTTCATATAATATGGCTTCGAAAGTAAATTGTGTATTTACTAACCAAATATTCTTATTTTAGTTCAATAAAACTTTTAGAATTCATTTGTTGATTTTCCAGTGTGTCCATTGGGAAAGTATGGATTAGATTGTTCGTCTGATTGTGATAAGGAATGCGGCTCGCGTTGCCACGACATAGACGGAGCATGCAAATACTCTTCTGCGGACAATGAAACTGGTCTTATCTTAAGTAAGGTTTTATTTATTTAAATTCATGACTTTTTAAGTATTCAGATGGACAAATCTAATTTTAAAACACAATTTATTTAGTATGATTAAATGGTCCAACCAATATAGATATAGTGGAGAATGCAAATACACATTGAGATAGTAAGCATAGAAAACATATTTCTTATCGTACATCATATGAGCAGCCCTATATAAGTTTTAATTGAGCAAATGTATTGCCTAGAAGAGTTATTTTGGCCTGAATTATTTAACATTTTCGAATAGGCTGATAGAGAAACATAATAAAAAACCAAGCTCATTGCACAAACTGGGATCAAATAAATCCTCTATAGCATTTCATAAAGGCAGACAAAGGTCGCTCGGAGAAAGCGTGCAGATCATCATGTGTGCCTTGACCTTTTTTCTCGCGTAACCAAATCCCTACACCTTTACCGGTAAGTAGCCATTCTAAGCAGCATATCAAGAGAGAGTCTTGCCCATTATTTTAGGTTATCTAGATGTGGTATAAGGAAGGAAAATGAGAGTCCTCCTTGGTGCTCGACCTTCGGCCTTATCCTCAAGTCTGACAAGTGTCTTAGGTTTAGAGCCATTGAAAAAGCAAAAGGTTCTGCTTGGATCTCCTATCAGACAGAAAAACTGCTTTCATTAAAGTCTACGGACGAGTCCCTTCATTATTAAACAGTTTATTAAAATACTTTGCTTATCAATACTTGCGTATTCTGTACACCGGTTACATCTAGAAGCTTGCTATTTATGGCTTTGACTTCATGTATGAAAATGTCCGATAGGATTGAATTGCGAGTATATTTAATTTCACAGTCAATGTTATCTTCACATATGTAGAAATAAAATCGCCCTAATTTCACAATGGACAATTTAAGATCAAAATCCATTACATATGCCTACATTTGTGTTTACATTTTATCACATTAATGCTTACATTCTATCTAATTGAAACTTACATTTTAGCACATTCAACCCAACATTCTGTTTCATTGAAACTTACATTTTAGCACATTCAATCCAACATTGTATTTCATTGAAACTTACATTTTAGCACATTCAATCCAACATTGTATTTCATTGAAACTTACATGTTAGCACATTCAATCCAACATTGTGTTTCATTGAAACTTACATTTTAGCACATTCAATCCAACATTGTATTTCATTGAATCTTGCATTTTATCAGCTTCAAACTCTAACTATTGTACGCAACACAACAATTGCGTTGTGCTAAACGTCATCCTCTATTATGTTGGAGAAGGAAAACTCAAAACTTTTGCTACCTTGCGGTTAACCTGAAACATATGAACGAGTTCCAGAGTCAACCATTAGTATAAATCAGAAGCTGGTGACCCTTAGGTAGCCTGCAGCACACAGTGCTACATACTGGCAGAACCTGCAACGCCGCTGATCTCAGGCTGAATAGGGTCATTGTCGCTTCTTTGGAGACATAGGCTGCTTGGAGATGGACCATATTCATTCTAAAGCTGTTAAGGGTGTCCCATCTACAATCTGTTACACTAAAATTGACATTTTATTACAAATCTTGTATCGAATCAATATCGGTACACATTTATACGGTAGAAAGTTTGTACACGTTATTTCTCCAACAAACACTCTAGGATAAAGCCGAGATATTGCACAATTATTTCTTTTATCTAACAGAACAAGAATCAATAAAAATAAATTTGCCAATTAGTTAATTAACTATTGGTAATTAATTATTTTGTTTGGCATCGAACAAGGAAAAGAAATTGTACTTGGCTGATGTGCTGGTATACGTTGAATTTGCCCCTTTTAAGTATCTCGCCGCTTTAAATTTTCAAGCTAACAATAAATAAAAACTGTAAAACCTTCAATTTCATAAGCAAGCACAGTGAGGAGGTTGTAGGAGGCTAGAGCCCTCGATTTCGAATCAGGTTCGTTCAACTTTTTATTTTTTGGTTGTTTTATAAATGCATTTAAAAATCGATCACGGTAATATTCACCCAAATTCCCCTTCTTTCTCCTACCACACTTTTTCCAACTGGTTCAGACAAGTGATAGGATCATAGCGTATTAAGAAAGCCAAAAAGCATAAGATTGCGCTAAACGAAACCTATTGTAAAACAAAATACTTCTAATCGCACAGATTTATTACTGTTAGTGTAAATCTATTACAAATTTAATTATATGACTGATCCAAACTAATTGATACAACTACGCTTAATATAGGCTTTGTTGTTGTTTTTTTAAAGTATTTTTTATATTTGTTGCTGTATTTTTAGCGTGTCCAGTTGGAAAATATGGCGAGGGTTGCCTAAAATCCTGTGATTATTGTAACAAAGGACGTTGCCAACATGAAGGTCTATGCCTGATCGGTTGCTTGGGTTTTTCAAACCCTCCAAAATGTGATAAACGTAAGTTTAATTGGTTCGTGAAAGTAGCAGCTAGATAAGTTTATTAGACATTTTTTGCAACAATTTGTTTAGTTTTTATATACATTTGGATGTGGCTATGCACTGTACGTTGACACTAATCGACGAAAATTTTATACTAAATCAGTAGTAGGCAAACAAAGGAAGTTTATTACTAAATCAGTGATTGGAAAACACTTTACATCAGTCTTTGTCGAACTTTTATTAATGACACCTCCCTAAACAAAAAAACTTACATTTGCATCCCCTTAGCCAACAAGGTCAGGAGGAGCGCTGTAAGCTGTTACAGCGGGATCTGGGATGGAGCCCCGGCTCCAAGCATTATTCTGAGCGCACTATTTCTCCTACTAATAAAAGCCCGAGTCAAACAAGGTGAAATGGTGAATGTGAAAAGAGACGATACTGAGGTGTGAGAGACATTCGAGGCAGTAGTAGAGTATATGCAGAAGCGGTGGCTTAGTGGTAAAGCTCTTACCTTCCGAACCGATGGATCCTGGGTTTGAATCCTGGCCAAGACTGGAATTTTAATTTTGGAATCTCCTCTGAATCCACACAGCTCTAATGGTTAATTAAAATTAGTTGGAGAAAAAAAGCGGTTGACCGACGTGCTGACCACATAACACCCTCGTTAATCGTGGACCATAGAAACAGATGACCTTTACATCATCTGTCCTCCCTCTCTAGATCGCAAGGGGAACTTTTTAAAACTTAAGTAGAGCATGTATGTTTGTTGTGGGTTGCATGATTGCATGCGGTCCTGTTTTTCTAATGTCTACGTAAAAGGCGTCAACAGTAGTGTCGAGAACCACTGTGACATTAGGCCTACTGACGGCAGAAGGAAGAGTAGTCATCAGAAATATCTTCTCTTCTAATGGAACTTGGTTCACACGCATGCTATGGAAACACTACAATTGAATCATCTATTTATTTTAATTGATAACACTTTGGTAATATTCCTGATTATCGTTTTACAAAAAATAAGATTGACTTTGAGATTTTTGCATTAATGTGGCCTACGTCTTCTACGTTTAAGACCCACAACAAGCTGATATGTTGGGACGCCTAGAGACACGTTGTTTTTTTAAACTTTCCTATACAAAGAGGTCATCATGTCTCGTTTCGAACGAGAACTAAAGTGTGGTGACTATTTTC
Organism: Biomphalaria sudanica; assembly: GCA_036873155.1. Lineage (NCBI taxonomy): Eukaryota > Metazoa > Mollusca > Gastropoda > Planorbidae > Biomphalaria > Biomphalaria sudanica. The sequence goes on from JAZGLO010006691.1 coordinate 1,105,499, forward strand.
TGCTTGAAAATGTAATATGTATCGCTTTTTTATTTTGTTAACAATTTTTCAAACGAACAGGCCCGTAGTGTATAAGCCCCCATTTTTTGAAACTAGACACATCGTTTTATTTTTAAGTTTTTTTTTAAATTTATTTATTAGTATTAGATTTATTTTATTATTTTTTCAAAAAAGCTTTTTGTTAATATAATTCAGAGTTACCCTTCTTTTCTTAGGGTACGAGAAAGATTTTTCTAAGCGGAAAAAAAGAACTGTTAAGATTTTGGGTCTTACCTATTCCGTGATATCTGTTCGATTTGAAATGATGAAGTAAATCTATTTGTAATGAAATGACTAAACAATTCGTGTCTGTTCCCAGGACGACCTAAATGTTGATGGATTTTCTTTTTTCTCCTTAGCATGCACAATAACAACTTACGGTGTGAATTGTAACAATAATTGCAGCCGTAATTGTTTTGAAAGTCGATGCAGAGATAGAACTGGAGTCTGCCAAATTGGTTGTTTTTCGGCTACTAATTATCCTGAATGTACTCTGCGTAAGTACGGCAGTAGGGAGAAAGTGATAGAAATCAATAGGTTGAAAAGGGAAACAATTCAAGATCATTTTTTTAGCCATGAAGAGTACGGGCGACTGTGAGTGGGTGGGGAATGGAAGAAAAGAATGTTTAGACACAAGTAGAAATAGAAATAAATGGGTCAGATAAATTTGTTAATGAATATCTCCTGACTAAATTAATAAATAAGCCTAAAGAGGTACTGGCTGCCATGTCATGTGGGTGGGGAGGTACGCGCTTTTGACCTGTCGTCTCGGCATCACCCCCCCCCCACATCCCCGCTGTCCTGCGTGAGGTTTGGGCTTGGGTGGGATAATCTTCATTTCTTAGGGAATATCCGAAAAAAACAACAACTCGTATTTTGTAGCATTCCATTTTTTTAAAGACTCAACCTCTCATTATGATTGTCAGCATTTTGTTTTAAATTTATACTCCAATTTGTAAAAACAACAACTTCTAGTTATCGTACTTCTTGGAGGAGACACTTGCTTGTCCTAGAGAAGACACTTGCTAGTCCTGGAGGAGACACTGTCTTGTCCTAGAGAAGACACTTGCTTGTTCTGGAGAAGACACTTGCTTGTCCTTGAGAAGACACTTGCTTGTCCTGCAGGAGACACTTGCTTGTCCTAAAGAAGACATTTGCTTGTCCTGGAGGAGACACTGGCTTGTCCTAGAGAAGACACTTCCTTGTTCTGGAGAAGACACTTGCTTGTCCTTGAGAAGACACTTGCTTGTCCTGGAGGAGACACTTGCTTGTCCTAAAGAAGACACTTGCTTGTCCTGGAGGAGACACTGGCTTGTCCTAGAGAAGACACTTGCTTGTCCTGGAGGAGACATTAGCTAGTCCTTTAGAAAAAACTTGCGTGTCCTGGAGGAGACACTTGCTTGTCCTGGAGGAGACACTTGCTTGTCCTGGAGGAGACACTAGCTTGTCCTTGAGAAGACACTTGCTTGTCCTTGAGAAGACACTTGCTTGTCCTGGAGGAGACACCGGCTTGTCTAGAGAAGACGGGTGCTTGTTGCATTGAAAGATGTGACGAGGCCAGTTGAAATTGAGCGATAACACAGTGGTCAGCCATGAAATAAAGATTTTGTGTGCATGCTTATATCAGAGGGTTCTTCCAAACCCTTGCTAAGTAACAACATTTTAACGACGTGTCATTCCTTGGTGCATTCGTCTCTGGGTTTCCGGACACAATCTTTCACACTGTCGAGACAACCTCATCTTGTCGTACAGTTTTGTCAGACTTTCTGAACTGAACTTGAGGCTTGTTACCCAGTTGTTGAGGTGTTATTCCTGGTGAGAAGGTTACCAGTCTGCTGACTTGAGATGATGTTATTTGTAGTCTCAAGTTCTTTTTATAGACAACACTAACAACAGAGTAATAAAGATAAAAGTAACACGGCCTCTTTCGAACTACAATAGGTATTCAAACAAGAAGGGCACAGTCCCCTGTAGTCAGATCTAGAGAAGACACGTCATTTCTAATGTATTACTACCAGCGGTCTCTCTCGTCCATTGTCTTGTCTTTAATCTATTTCTGTTCTATTTTTTTATGTACCGTCGCGTCACTAAGGAAATTCCCGACTCACCCCCATCTCCTACGTGTTTGACTCTGTGGCAGAGGCGTAGTGGGGGGGGGCAAGGGGGACGAAACCCCGGGCACCACCCTCAGGGGGGGCGCCTCACACAGCCTATATTTCTATTTGATGTTCAGGAAAAATTGGCGTGTGTGTGTGTGGGTGGGGGGGGGGTGCCGCTAATGTACCATGCCCCCCAGACGCACGTTTAGCTTTTGTTGTTTTCATGCATGTTTCCATGAAGAATTTCCTTCGTTGTGACAAGATACTATTGCAGCGTATCTTCCAACCCGATTGTCTAGCGTGGTAATTTTTGTCCTCTTTTTTTTTTTTTTTTTTTGAAGTAACGTCTGTATTTTATAAGATAAGAAGATAAGATAATGGGGCTAAGGTCTTTGCAATGTTTTATAATTTCTCATGTGGCTTGTTAGACATCTGTGAGCTCGGAATGTTTAGGTTGGACACTAGGCAAGCCTGTGCGAGTTGCTTTGATTGTTCTTCTCTGGCACTGTTTTCTTGGCCCTTGTCTGCGGCTATTTTTTCTTAGGCCAGTTTTCAACGCGCATGGCCACACGATGCTCTATCATTGTCTTCCGACTCTCAGGTGACAGGTTGTCCTTGTGAAAGATTCCCAGAGAGGCTTTGAGCATTCCCCTAGAGTGATTTCTAGGCCACCTTCAGCTCACTTTACAACCATTAGATGGCCTTAAGGGGACATTATAGGGATGCGGGAATTGTTTATTCGGCAGATGTGGCCTGCCGATCGAAGTTAAGACTGCATCCCCAATAAAATATTTTTCTTTTTCATTGTTAAATTGTGCTGTTAAGGCTTTGATTTTTAAGCCCTCATTTCATCTAATATATAAATAGGATTATGTAGAATACTTTTTGACACTTTTTGATATGTTACTAATGCGTTAATAATGTTTCCTCTTCCACTTTGCATTCTTGATGAGAAATCTTATACTATATTGTAAATCTGGGTGTGAACTTCGCTATAGCGCTTCTATTGGATGTGGGGGGATGTAATATTATAATATTATCCTGCACATGACGTAATGATCAAAGGCCAAGGTTTGGTGGAGGTAGTGGAAATCATTTTAGAGATGGAAGTGCGATTAGAATCATTATGACAGTGCCGCTGATAACTTATTGTCAAAGGCCAAGTTGTGGCGGAAGTACGACCATGGACATTTCTAGATGGTCTACGTAAGGATAGTCAGTTGCTCAAGGCATCAGTTTTACAGGCCAGCGCCGGCACTGAAGAACGTGCAAGGAAGAAATATGCATCACTAGCAAAGAGAATAACAAACATTGTTCAGCAATAGGAATCGATGGATCGTCTTCTGTACTTACAATCGATACCCCATCTATTTTATTGGTGTAGAGTCTAGATGAATACAAAACACTATTTTACAATACCTCTATATTTATACATGTTAATTTTGTTTTTAGTTTTAATGGCATTTAATTTTAATTTCCTTCTCATGTAACATGTTACACTTTTTGTCATTTAAATAAAAAATGAAAACATTAAATATATCTCATTTCATGATTTGTACAATTACTATTTGTTTTATAACATGATCAGATGATGAAAATATCACGGGATGAAATGACCGGGACGAAATTGACCAGAGGATGAAATGACCTGGGGACGAAATGACCGGGGGATAAAATGACCGAGGGATGAAATGACCAGAATCCGACCACTGACCTTGGATAATTGGAGGCCCTAGCCAAAGTGAATTTGGAGCCCCCCCCCCCCAACTTGAAATAGAAAAAGAAACAATAAACAGCGAAAAAAAATAAAAATTAAGCAATTTATTTAAACTATGGTTTTATTTCAGCATCTACTATAACTTAGACTTTTTTCTTTTTTTTGTGAAAGTAGAACCTCAAACAAACAAAACTTCGGTTTTATTTCAGCATGTCATACAGGCTATGGACTGAACTGTACACAGACTTGTAATAGATGTTTTGGTAATTACTGTCTCTACAATGGAACCTGTGCTTACGGCTGTTTAGGGTATATAAATCCGCCTACATGCAACATTAGTAAGTAGATCTGTTTTATCTGTATCAACTCACTTTGTCTGTCTGGTCAACATTTTGAACACGCTTTCCTTTTCCAACACCCCATTCTCGAGTCAAGCTGAAACTTTGCATACAAATATTCCTTGGCGAAGACCATAAATGAATAAATAAAATAAATCAACCAATTAGTCAATTAATAACTGGTAATTAATTATATTGTTTGATACCAAAAAGGGAAATTAATCCTTCAGTATTTGTGGATATGGTTAAATATATAGAGTTATGTCTCCTTAGATAACTTAACACGTCATTTCTCCGCCCACATCCAGTTTTGGATCAAGTGGAAACCCTAAGAAAAATATTTATTGCACCTAAACCAAAAATTAATCAATTAAATAATAACCTAATAAGCTAATTTTTATTAGTAACCAATAGGTGCGCAGCTCAATGTCGATTTTCTTTCATATCGTAACAGGAAATAACCTCTACATTATGAGAAATACAGTTGTGCGTGTGGAGTTTTTCCCTTTGATTATTTTTTTAAAGTATTTTCATATTTTGCATGAAAGTTGCGATGTACCAAAAGAAAGTCGAAAAGAAATTATTGTTGTTCCTTATTGTTATCTGTTTATGTTGGTTGGCTCAGATCAGTTATCCTATACTCGAGATAAAACCGCGCATTGATTTCCAGATCAGGCAGTTCCCTAACCCTAAACCCTATACTTGTTCTTTCACAGGAGTGTTAATAGGGCCAGAGTCTTGTTAGGGCCTGTTTTCAACCCACCAAATTTCTGAGTGTACGACCATATCCAGTAGAAACGGATATCCATTTTTTTAAGGTCAAGAATCAACCGCACACTAATTCTTGCAATATCGCACCATCCGCGTACACAGTGTTATAAGGGAAATTGTGTAATGAGCGTGTGTCTGAGTTGACCCTGAAGTTATTCCTAGGTGGACATATCCAACGGTTAAAATAGGTCAGTCTAGTAGTGGATGAGGTGACAGAGTCTCAAAGAAAGACAGGGAGCTAGGTCGAAAGGAACTTGTACTTGAACTTGTAATTCTCTATAAGTTTGGTGCAAAATTTGTACACGTTTTTTCTCTCACTTCCCATTCACGGAAGTTTAATTCTTAGATCAAGTTGAAGTCTCGGATCAAGTTGAATTCTCGGATCAAGGTGAATTCTCGGATCAAGTTGAATTCTTGGATCAAGTTGAAGTCTCGGATCAAGTTGAATTCTTGGATCAAGTTGAATTCTCTGATAAAATTGAATTCTCGGATCAAGTTGAATTCTTGGATCAAGTTGAATTCTCTGATAAAATTGAATTCTCGGATGAGTTGAATTCTCGGATCAAGTTGAATTCTTTGATCAAATTGAATTCTTGGATCAAGTTGAATTCTTGGATCAAATTGAATTCTTAAATCAAGTTGAATTCTCGGATCAAGTTGAATTCTTGGATCAAGTTGAATTCTTGGATCAAGTTGAATTCTCTGATAAAATTGAATTCTCGGATCAATTTGAATTCTTGGATCAAGTTGAAGTCTCGGATCAAGTTGAATTCTTGGATCAAGTTGAATTCTTGGATCAAATTGAATTCTTGGATCAAATTGAATTCTCAGATAAAATTGAATTCTCGGATCAAGTTGAATTCTTGGATCAAGTTGAATTCTTGGATCAAATTGAATTCTTGGATCAAATTGAATTCTTGGATCAAATTGAATTCTCAGATAAAATTGAATTCTCGGATCAAGTTGAATTCTTGGATCAAGTTGAATTCTTGGATCAAGTTGAATTCTCGGATCAAGTTGAATTCTTGGATCAAATTGAATTCTTGGATAAGTCGAATTCTCGAATCAAGTTGAATTCTCGGATCAAGTTGAATTTTCGGATAAAATTGAATTCTCGGATCAAGTTAAATTCTCAAAAAAAACAAATGGACATACCATTGTGCAGGACAGGCCATTGTTCTGTTGGCTTTTATTTGTTCGGCTATGGACAAATTTTGATCCACGGTGCCCCCGCTGCGGGGAAGAAGAGAAAAACATGCCTCATATTCTGTTTGACCGCCCCAGACTTGCTGATCTCCGTCTCGACAGGTCTAGGAAACCCAAAATTCTCGACCTGTATGGCGATATTTATGCACTACGCAAGACAGCAGGGTTTCTGCAAGTGAGGATTTGAGCCTCTCAAGCCCTTTCTCAAATGGCGTTGATGATGATGATGATGAGTTGAATTCTCGGATCAAGTTGAATTCTAGGATCGAGTTAGATCTTTCAGCAATTATTCATTGTCCCTAATAAAATATAAATCAATAAAATAAAATAAAATAACCAATTATATATTTAAATAGCGATAATTAATTAGCTTGTTTGGTGTAGGAAAAGGTAAATACATCTTACAGTATTACAGTCTGCAAATGTGCATTTCTTTCCGTTAAATACACGTGTTTATTTTATTTGGCATGTTTCTAGTTGGAGCCCACTAAGTATCATCATCGTTACATATGTCTAGTGGGTAAACTTTTTGAATAGCAGCATGCATCGGTGGGGGGGGGGGCTAGGGTAGTAGCCAATATCCCTCTCTTCCCCCCGGCTGCTATTAGTTTTTTTGTTTTCTGTCTGCTGGCCTGTCGCATATTGAAAAGCTGATGTTTTCTCTTATCTATCTATCTATCTATTTATTTATTTATATACTGCACATTTGTCAGTTACCACTCACTGGTATACCAGTCATTGATCGCGTATCCGCACCACAGGTTCCTTTTATCTACTAGAATCTCACAAGGCACGCTTTTCGACAGATACACAACCTGATCGCCGAAATTCTCGAAAAACCGCAAGCTCTATCAAACCTTTATATTTTATTTTCGATATTTCCCCAAAAGGCCGCAGTCTAATTAGAAAATAAAGAAATATGTCACTAAGTCCTTAATTCATAACCTTTTTTTTGTCTTTTTACCTAAATCTTCTGATTTGTTGATATGTCTTACGTCATTCCCAGCTTCCTTTTCAAACTAGACACCAAAACAGGACAGGAATTTATTTAGATCTAATGCAAATACATAAACTTCATTTTTTTTTGTCAATAACTCTTTGATGCGTTTTGGGTGTACCAAAGTAAAGTGTTCAATTGTAAATTTTGCAGAATGGTTTGTCTTACCTTCTAGTAATTGCTTACTAAGAAATTGGTTAGTTACCTTTTCATAGTCGACATACATTTATATAGGCCTAACTGACTTCTGAGGAAGCGTGGTCGAGAGGCTAAGTACGCTTGAAGTTGGCTTGGCTTGGGCTCTGAAGGGGGCTCTAGGTTCGACACCCGACTCGGTTAGAGTTATGTTTACTGAGCGCCTAAAGGTAGCACGGAAAACCTTCTAGATACCCCTCCCCCCGCCCCCACTGATCCACAAATGAGATTGGACCAAACCGCTCTGAGCATGCTATAAGCTTGAAAGTAGCGCTATATAAAAGTTATAATTTATTTATTTAATTCATTTCACTTTTTTTTATATATTTCTATAAAAAAATGGCCTCAGAGTTTGTATTCAGTTTATTTCGATAGATCTAGTCTTTTTTTTTTGAGAGATAGAGAGAAAGGGAGAGAGCAAGGGAGAGAGATAAACTATTACAATTAATAAAACCAATTTGAAATTTCTTTTTATTTAGAGAGAACAAAAGAGAAATGTTGAAAGGGGAACAGGAATGTGCACGAACGACGCACTCTTTTGTTGTTGGCATGGGAGGGGGAATAAGTCAAAGTGCTATTACAATCAACGGACCTTAAATATGGGAGCTTATATGTGTCGAGGGCGAATTGTGAAGCGGGTCTTTCCGGATCAAAAGTCTATGTGGGAGAAATTACGATGCTCAGGTAAAAAAAAAATGGGGGCTCCAGAGAGCGAACAAAAAAGAGAGAAAGAAAGAGACCGGGCCGTGAGATTTCATTTTAACAGATATACACTCGGTTCCACGGGCTACAAATGTAGGTTAGGTTGATTATTAAAAGGTGGCCCGTCTATTAAAATTTTAAAAAAAGGGAAAATAAAAGGAGTGTTCCGTTCATAATAAAAAAATATAAAGCCTAGGAACAAACCCGGCCACAATAAACAATAAAACACCTGGGAACAAACCCGGTCACAATAAACAATAAAACACCTAGGAACAAACCCGGCCAAAATAAACAATAAAACACCTAGGAACGAATCAACGGGTGTAGCCGGTGCGTGCTGCTAGGATATCTCATTATCGATATTAGGTGTCTCAGTTTGTGTCAAAGAACAAGAGCATTGAACGTGGGGATATGATGGTAAGAAATGCTCTTCCTGCTCCGCCCCATTCGACACACTTCTCCTGACTGCGGGCGCTCTGGCTTTATACGCTGAAACTCTTTAACAAGCCTAGAAATGATTTATTGTTTTCCCTACAGCTTGTCCTCCCGGCTTCTATGGAACAAATTGTTCTCATCAATGTCTCCAATGTCTACATTCAAGCTGCTCCCCTTCTACTGGTCTGTGCATTGAAGGATGTTTAGGCGGTACTGATTTCCCGTATTGCAGACAAGGTATGTGTTACCTTCATATGTGATGAACTTAGGCGCTACTGATTTCCCGTATTGCAGACAAGGTATGTGTTACCTTCATATGTGATGAACTTAGGCGCTACTGATTTCCCGTATTGCAGACAAGGTATGTGTTACCTTCATATGTGATGAACTTAGGCGCTACTGATTTCCCGTATTGCAGACAAGGTATGTGTTACCTTCATATGTGATGAACTTAGGCGCTACTGATTTCCCGTATTGCAGACAAGGTATGTGTTACCTTCATATGTGATGAACTTAGGCGCTACTGATTTTCCGTATTGCAGACAAGGTATGTGTTATCTTCATATGTGATGAACTTAGGCGCTACTGATTTCCCGTATTGCAGACAAGGTATGTGTTACCTTCATATGTGATGAACTTGTGTTAAGTTAGTGGGATTAAGGCTTACATATTTAAATTACGGCAGTTCATCTTTAAGTACATTCTGTATCGTTGTCACTTTCACGTTTTTACCTCAGTATGAAATGATTCTCCATTTCCTACTTTGTCCAAGCATTCAATAGATTTAGTCAAATAGCCTCATGTGTTGATCAGAAGGTTTTATATGTGTCAATATTTCAGACACTAAAAAAATTGAGTTGAAATGAAGTTTGTTAACATGATCAATTAACTAATTCGTTTAACATGATCAATTAACTAATTCGTTTAACATGATCAATTAACTACTTGTTTAACATGATCAATTAACTACTTGTTTAACATGATTAATTAACTAATTTGTGTAACATGATCAATTAACTAATTTGTTTAACATTATCAATAAACTAATTTGTTTAACATGATCAATTAACTATTTGTTTAAGATGATCAATTAACTTGTGTTTTCCACGATCCTTCTTACAAAATATTTTATCAGCTTTTAAATCGATATTATATCAAAAGTGTTCTGCTTAACATTCGTATCTTCCTTGACCACATATTAGACCGACTTTCAATCATTTATATTTCATTTTTTAAAAATGAAACACAGAGCATAGGCACATAGTAAACGAGATTTTAAAAATGTTGATTTCTGACGAACAGAAATATTAGTTCGAGAACCAAAATTTTTAATCAATTTTTCACACATTGCCCGAAGCCATACTAATCTTTCTATTGAATACCTAAGCGTTCTACACATTGCCTGGCAACTGTAGGAAATGGAGAAATCATTTCTCAGTTTGCCTGATTTCGCATTTTTCCGGTAACATATATAGACATATAAATGTATGCAGCATCAAACAGTCTCGGCGTAACTATTTAGAGTCTAGAGATTGTGCAGAAATGTCCAATGTCTCCTGCAACACTGAACTATCGATTGCAGCTCAATGGAAGTTTTAGCAGTTAGTAAAAAATACTTCTCAAAAGAATGACCATCTTGATGTAAATAGTTTTTTTTTAACTAACAAAACAATGTTATGTGTATCATAAATATTGCTGCGAAATTTAAAAAATTAGGAACAAATCTCCTAATTCATTAGTTTTTGTTGCTTTATTTCATCAGCGTGTAGCAAAGGAAACTATGGAGCTAACTGCAGCTTAAGTTGCAACAAGTGCCTAAATTTTAATTGCAGTGCTAATGGTATTTGTCTAGGTGACTGCGTGGGTTTCTCTAATCCTCCTCACTGCAACGCAAGTAAGCTGATTTGTTATAGTTAGTTACGATGGAATGTCTGGATGAGTGTGTCTTGGTCTTATCAGAATTATGTCCGGTGAATTCCCACTTGCTTTCTGAGACTCTTGTTAGAAGTGAAGAACTACGCTTTATGAAATAAAACACTTTTAATAATTAAGTTGAGATCATGATGTTTTGAAATATACACTATAAACACACGAGATAACTAAATTACAATAGCAGTATCACAAAAGTAGACATAATTTGTCAAAAGTACAGAGAAAACAAAAGTACACTGCGAACAAAAGTACAGAGAAAACAAAAGTACACTGAGAACAGAAGTACACTGAGAACAGAAGTACAGAGAAAACAAAAGTACACAGAAAAAAAAAGAACACCGAGAACAGAAGTGCACCGAGAACTGGAGTACAGTGATAAAAGGAGTACATTGAGAACAGAAGTACACTAAAAATAGAAGTACACTGAGAACAGAAGTACACTGAGAAGAGAAGTACACTAAAAATAGAAGAACTCTGAGAAAAGGAGTACATTGAGAACAGGAGTATATTTAGAACAGAAGTACACTAAGAACAGAAGTACACTGAGAACAGGAGTACATTGAGAACAGAAGTTCACTGAGAACAGAAGTACTCTGAGAACAGGAGTACATTGAAAACACAAGTACACTAAGAACAGAAAAACACTGAGAATAGGAGTATACTGAGAACAGAAGTACATTGAGAACAGGAATACACTGACAACTGAAGTACACTTAGAACAGAAGTACACTGACAACTGAAGTACACTTAGAACAGAAGTACACTGACAACAGACGTACACTGACAACTGAAGTACACTGAGATCAGAATTACACTGACAACTTAAGTGCACCGAGAACAGAAGTACACGTAGAACAGAAGTACGCTGAGAATAGGAGTAGACTAAGAACAGAAGTACACTCAAAACAGGAGTACACTGAAAACAGAAGAACTCTGAGAACAGGAGTACATTGAGAACAGGAGTACATTGAGAACAGGAGTACATTGAGAACAGGAATACACTGACAACTGATGTACACTGAGAACAGAAGTACACTAAGAACAGAAGTACACTAAGAACAGAAGTACACTGAGAATAGAAGAACTCTGAGAAAAGAAGTACACTAAGAACAGAAGTACACTGACAACTGATGTACACTGAGAACAGAAGTACACTCAGAACAGAAGTACATTGAGAACAGAAGTACACTGAGAACAGAAGTACACTAAGAACAGAAGTACACTGACAACTGATGTACTCTGACAACTGAAGTACACTTAGAACAGAAGTACACCGAGAACAGAAGTACACTGAGAATAGAAGAACTCTGAGAAAAGAAGTACATTGAGAACAGAAGTATATTGAGAACAGAAGTACACTGAGAACAGAAGTACTCTGAGAACAGGAGTACATTGAGAACACAAGTATACTAAGAACAGAAATACACTGAGAATAGGAGTATACTGAGAACAGAAGTACACTGAGAACAGAAGTACACTGAGAACAGAAGTACTCTGAAAACAGGAGTACACTGAAAATAGAAATACTCTGAGAACAGGAGTACATTGAGAACAGAAGTACATTGAGAACAAGAATACACTGACAACTGATGTACACTGAGAACAGATGTACACTTAGAACAGAAGTACACTGACAACAGACGTACACTGACAACTGAAGTACACCGAGAACAGAAGTACACTTAGAACAGAAGTACACTGAGAACAGACGTACACTTACAACTGAAGTACACTTAGAACAGAAGTACACTGACAACAGACGTACACTGACAACTGAAGTACACCGAGAACAGAAGTACACTTAAAACAGAAGTACACTGAGAATAGGAGTAGACTGAGAACAGAAGTACACTGAAAACAGGAGTACACTGAAAACAAAAGAACTCTGAGAACAGGAGTACATTGAGAACAGGAATACACTAACAACTGATGTACACTGAGAACAGAACTACACTTAGAACAGAAGTACACTGAGAACAGACGTACACTGACAACTGAAGTACACTTAGAACAGAAGTACACCGAGAACAGAAGTACACTGAGAATAGAAGAGCTCTGAGAACAGGAGTACATTGAGAACACAAGTACACTAAGAACAGAAATACATCGAGGATAGGAGTATACTGAGAACAGAAGTAAACTGAGAACAGAAGTACTCTGAAAACAGGAGTACACTGAAAACAGAAGTACTCTGAGAACAGGAGTACATTGAGAACAGAAGTACATTGAGAACAAGAATACACTGACAACTGATGTACACTGAGAACAGAAGTACACTTAGAACAGAAGTACACTGAGAACAGACGTACACTGACAACTGAAGTACACTTAGAACAGAAGTACACTGACAACAGACGTACACTGACAACTGAAGTACACTGAGATCAGAATTACACTGACAACTTAAGTGCACCGAGAACAGAAGTACAATTAGAACAGAAGTACACTGAGAATAGGAGTAGACTGAGAACAGAAGTACACTGAAAACAGGAGTGCACTGAAAACAGAAGTACTCTGAGAACAGGAGTACATTGAGAACAGGAGTACATTGAGAACAGGAGTACATTGAGAACAGAAGTACACTAAGAACAGAAGTAAACTGACAACTGATGTACACTGAGAACAGAAGTACACTTAGAACAGAAGTACACTTAGAACAGAAGTACACTTAGAACCTTAGAACAGAAGTACACTTAGAAAAGAAGTACAAAGAGAACAAGGCTCTTAGATACAATGCCGGAGAACGAAGTAAGGCTACAAACAAGATAAAGTAACTCCAACTTAAAAGACGTCTTTCAGATATATTGCCAATGTACGAAAACAAGCCAATGATGAAGTGTTTGAGTGTCATTGAATACAATTTAACTTTGTGAAGTCTTTTTTTTTTACACCACTACTAAATAACGAGACGATGATTATGCAATTAAACTTTAAAATATTTTTTTCTGCGCTATTTTGTCGTCGCTATTTCGTCCGCGCTATTTTGTCGTCGCTATTTCGTCCGCGCTATTTTGATGGGTCACAGTGTTTCACACACACACACACACATATATATATATATATAGTAAGCAATGTGACATTGTCTCCACAGCTTGTATGAAAGGCACTTATGGGATCAACTGCAATAAGACGTGTCCAGAGTGCTTTAAGAGCCTATGTGACCCGAGCTCAGGACATTGTACACTTGGATGCTTAGGATACTCCGACCCACCTCATTGCATCACAAGTATATAATAGTGTTGAATAGTTAAATGTTACGATTGTTCCACTGTAACCCTTGTCAGGAACATAGAAACTAATTACTGTAGTAGCCACTGACGTTCAGTGATGTTTCTATGAACGTAGCATAAGTTTATTTACATGAAATTAAAATGTAAGACATTCAAATGTACTCTATACAATAACAGTGTTCATAAGTTCAACAGTTATGCAAAACTACACACACCAAAAATGTATACTTAAAAAGGGAACAAAATAAAACATATCTATATTAACATTCAGCCGGACCCTGTACGACATAATGGCCCCCATTGATGTAGTAACTCTGTGATCTTCTGTAAGGCAGTACATGTATCAACTCGTAAAATACATCGCACACTACAAACTCTAGTTCCGCACGTTTTAAGTCTTACCAACTCTCACTACAGAGGCGTAGCTCGGGGGGGGGGGAGGGAAGGGGAGAATTGGAAAAATGTTCCCGTGCCCCCACTTGAGGGGGCCCCAAATGAGTGTTTTTTTTTATATTAAATATTACTCAAAAGGCAGGGGGCCCAAAGAGGTCAAGCCCCCCCCCCGGGCCTCCAAATGATAACAAATTCCTAGCTACGCCTTTGTCTCTGTCTATCTTCTTGTCTAACTTCTTGACGATACAGTTATTGTCACTGTATAGGGTTTCAAGCCAGACTGACACTGGCTCTAAAACAATACTATTGTAACATTTGATATGGTCTAATTATAACAACTAAACAATATCCTCCACAATTACAACAATGTACGAAAAAATACAATCAACGTCCCGACTAAAAGTGGATAGATGACAATTTGCTTTACAACAGCGACAACATCTATTATTAGACCAAACAGTCAATAGCACTTTAGAAGGAGGCTACCTGCCTTCTATTTGCACATTACACATTGGTCATTCTCGCATTGAGGAGTAATTCACAACAAAGGTCATTCGGAGTCATCCAGACAAACAGTCGCTATTAATAAATAGAATAAAGATAAGTATGAAGATACTAACACCCCCCCCCCAACTACCACGAATAAGTCCCAATGAAATGTAGACGAGATGTGCAGACAGCAGGCGTGCCCATTACGACATGGTAAGGGCAGCTTAGCAAATGGTGCCAATCATAATGGGCCCTTAACAAGCATGTTTATAGGGTAGTCTGAAGTAATTGATCCGTTTCCTATTTTGAATTAAAAGGCTTTCCCTTTTTATTTTTTCTATATCTATATATACATTAAAGTAGGATGAATTTAAATACATTGTTGTAAAAGTAATATTGCGACGAAATGAGTCTAGCTCTGCATTATTCACTATCAGAGTAATTGCTGACATTTTGATAGGGCCCACTGACAATCCAAATCACCATAATAAAAGGCCGACTTTATAACGTATAACCGAGTTTATGTCAGTGGTTCCCATTTTTTGTTCTCTCATAAACCCCTTCAATCTGGATACGCAGGTGAAGGAAATAGTTAAGTGGGCGGAAGTCTTCAAATTCATGAAACTGGCAACGCTATTATCGCGAATGTCGTTGGTTCGATTCCCACACATGCCATTATATTTTTATTGATAAACTTAATGACCATTTTTAATAATCATCCAAACTTTTCAAATACAGATTCAAAACCGATTTAATACTATCTGGATCATATCCGATCTAATAAGATCCCATTCGGTATGATCCACAAAGATCATATTCGTATGCCATTTTGATTTTATCAGATTCCGATTCTATTCGTTCCAATCCAATCCAATTAAACAGCACCATTAGCTTCATAAAGTTGGAACCCCCTAAAGTATTTCTACCTTTTTTCAGAATGCTTTCGAACGTTATATGGGTTGAATTGCTTGCAGAAATGTAGCGCCAACTGTTACCAGTCCATGTGTCACTTTACCACCGGGAAATGTACGGATGGATGTGAGGATTACAATGACCCTCCCGAATGTACGCATGGTAAACATGTTTTTCTCTATAATATGTATGGAGGATATACTTTTGGTGTAGTTCTAGGATGTATGAGTGATACACAAACTGCTCATTTAGTTGCAGCATGTATAAATAATATATTTCTGATGTATGAATAATTAACTTCTGTTCTAGTTCAATGATGTATGAATGATACATACTTCTGTTCTAGTTCCATGATGTATGAATGATACATCTGTTCTAGTTCCATGATGTATGAATGATACATACATATATCTGTTCTAGTTCCATGATGTATGAATGATACATACTTCTGTTCTAGTACTATGATGTATGAATGATTCATAATTCTGTTCTAGTTCCATGATGTATGAATGATACATACTTCTGTTCTAGTTCCTGGATGTATGAATGATACATATGTTCTAGTTCCCTAATGTATTTATTATATACTTGTGTGAGGAACGAGTGTAGATAATGACAAGACTTTTGGGAGCACTTCCATCCCCGCTTGTGCAATGTACTTGTTCCTAAGGTATTCCAATTAGGGTTCTTTTTTGCTTCCCTATTAAACTGTCTCCATTAAGGACTGTTTCACCAGGTCGCCATGCTGAGAAACTTTGCCCGCGATCAACTTGTCAAAACAAATGTCAGTTCTTATTATTCCCCAAGCACACAAATAACTGCTTGCTCCCCTGTTGAATAATAGCAGAACAATGATTCCACTAGTTTGTTGTAAACATGAAAGCATTGTTTGTTACTCTAGACACTATTTAATTACTCTCAAATAGGTTTAATAAAAAGTACTTCCTATTGCCGGAACAGACACAAAACAGAGCAGTGAGATTCATAACAAACGAAAATTCACATTTGACTAGAGTAACACCTTACGTTAAATCACTAAATTTAGAAAGCCTTCAGGACAGAAGACTCAAAAGTAAAGTAGCAATTATACATAAAACACTGAATCATAATCTTCAAATACAAAAACAAAATTTAATAAAATACTCTGAAAGACACAAAGATAAAGGCACATTCCTCGTCCCATATGCTAGGATAAATTTGTACAAATACCCCTTCTTCCCTAGTGCTATTAGAGCATGGAATGAGTTGCCTGAGCTAGCCAGGAAAACCAGTGACTTGGCAGAATTTAAGTCATTGGTTAATATGCATGACTGAATGCATGACTGAATGCATGACACGTAGGACGTAATCATCTTCTTTTTTTTTTGAAGTAACGTCTATATTATTTAAGATAAGATAAGTATGTTTTTTTAAATTTTTAAATGCTTTCGTATAGTAAGCATTTCAAGCTTAGCTTACACTATGCGCTTAAAAGAAAAAGTAAAATTCCCCTTTCAGACCTTGTGGTCTATAGGGCAGATGATGTAAAGGTCATCGGTTTATGTGGCCTACGGTTAACGAGGGTGTCATGTGGCCAGCACAACGACCAACCGCCTTAACTTTTCCCCAACTGTAAGGTACCCAATAGAGCTGGGTGGACTTAGAGGGTCTTTCTCATGTCTGAGTTGACCAGTCGAGCGACTGTCTCTGTTACTGAGCCCGATCGTCATAGAAGGTCTGAACACTGACCTGCAACGTCGTAACCTGTGGGCAGTGGAAACCAGTAGCTCGTTGCCACGTCATACGTCTGTACGAAGTAGCAACAAGCTATTGGTATCCACTGCCCACAGGTTATGACGCTATAGGCGAGTGTTGAGGCCTTCTCTAGCAAATGGTCTGGGTGTTACACCCTTCTCACGTGACTTTCAGGATACGCAGCGCAAGTAGTACATGACCCAATCTCATACAATAGCGTGCCGTGTTATTTACCTCCCTACCTTTATGACAATCAACCTTCAAAACAATTTGCCGACAGAAAATCATGAGACAAATTTACTGTCAATAAAAAAATGTATATATGTGTCTTGCAAGCAGAATGTCTAAACAACAGCCATGGATACAACTGCTTCTGCAACGAATATTGCAGCGAGTGCTCTAACAAGACTGGTATATGTGATAAATGTAAACCAGGGTTTTTACCAGATCAGTCTAAAAAGAGTTGCTTTTACGGTAAGTCACTTAACAGCGTAACTGAACCATATCTGAGATATAATCCAACAAGGTTAAGAAGAATATATTATACTAGTCGACCGGTGGCGTAGCATACGCCGCTATTTTGCAGGGCCGGCCTTAGGCCACTACAACCTATGCGACCGCATTAGGCCCGCACTTTCATAAGACCCGCAATGTCATAGGACCCGCGCTAATTCTAGGTGTATAAATTATTAAATAAAACCAAGAGCTCCTGGAAATCTCCCGAAATTACAAAATATACGAAAAAGTCCTTAAAATATACGGACATATATAGACACAAATTTTCATTTTGGGGTGTCATTCAATATGGAAAACGCCAATCCTACGCGCGATAAATAAAAACGGCATTATTCATTAGTCGTAATTGTGTAATCTGATGAAAGAAGCTTCTCACGCCTCAAATTAATGAAGAATTACTAGAGGTCAACAAATCTCAAAGATAGATTGAAACATTTGGTAATTCTTGGCATTGAGCGTGATCTATGTAGGAAACAGAATTATCATGATATACTGTATGACTTTGCTACACGCAAGGCTCGTAAAGTATTTCTGTACGTAGTAAAGAATGAATAAAATCCATAGACGAATTTATTTTCTAATACAAACTCTAAAAATTTCAATTATAATCCGCTTCCCTACCAAAACTTGGCCCCGCGAAATCCGTTTCGCATATGGCCCCACAATGGTTAAGTCCGGCCCTGCTATTTAGTGTTTGTAAAATGTTTGTTTGTTAAATGTTTTACATGTTTCGGATGTTCCTTCAGAGTTGAAGATAGTTTAATTCTTAGTCCAAACCTCCCGAAGGACAAAGGGGGGTGGGAGCGGGCAGGGTTTGACCGTCCAGCGCGAAGCCATCCGTAGCGATGTGTAAATACCACCAGTTTTGTTTTTTCGTGGGGTGACTATCCGCAGAAATAAGAGAGTGATCTTTCCTTTACTTCTTACTCGTCCAAACTGATGAGGGAAGAAGAGAATCATATATGCAGATATGTCATGGATATATATATATATATAAGTGTGTGTGTGTGTGTGTGTGTGTGTGTGCCTTCTGTGTGTAAGTCCGGAAAGTTTGGCTGCACACTGGGCACGTTATTCCAACTGGAGCTGGTAACACAAACTCAAAATCAACCCCAAATTTTATCCACTCATACGGATAACAGGCAGGTACTAATAGTTTCAACATTAATCAAATGAAATTATGCAATACAAACTATCAATAACCATAACCCTATCTATGCACTACAGACTATCAATAACCATAACCCTATCTATGCACTAAAAACTATCAATAACCATAACCATATCTATTCACTAAAGACTTTCAATAACCATTACCCTATCTCCGTAAATTTACAAAACAAAAGAGACTTGTACGTTTCGAAATTGTTGTTGATACTAATATAGTTTAGTCCCACTAAGGACATACTACCACAGTTTGCAAGATTTATTAATGGTACCAATGCCCTGATAGTTGTAAAGATATCGTTCCATGTGAACTTGGCCTAACTGACGTTAGTAAATGATTGTCCCATTTATTTCATTGTTGTTGAACGGGCCAATCTCTCAGTGTAGAAAAAGATGTAACCAGTCCATAACAATATAAGTGTACTTGAGTATTTCTGTTATGTTTATGTTACTCTAGTCAAATGTCAATATTCATTTTTTTCCAGATCAACTTTTGGAGTTCAACCACACACTTTTAACGGAGCCAGAAGACACCCCTTTAAACCAATTTGTGTACTTCATCCCTATCAGCTTTTTTATCGTCGCCTTTTTTAATTGCATGGTTGCTGTGTACTTTCATCGCCTCAGACAAGCAAGACGTTTAAGTTTATGGGAGCACGAGTAAGGCACGGATCACTGCTAGCTTCGTGAGACGTCAACACGTTCATACCGAGCTATGGACATGAACACTGAGTCCTCGGGGAAATAATGGGGGAAAGCAGCAGCTAAATCTGGACACTTTTGACTAAGAAGAAGTGGAGCATGAAAGTTCCAGTCTGCCAGATAATATCTCCATCTCCAATTCTAATTGCGCTAAGAAGTCTTAAGCTCAATATTTTACATTCTCCATTATTTTCTTTCTTTCAATTCTCGGTGGAGCGAATGCTTTCCAGATAAAGTTTTGATTGGAGTGTTAGCTAACCATTACTTTCTAACTGTAATCATAGAGGCTGTGACTGACTGGTGAGACCCGCTTGATTTTATGAACAACTTTATTCCATTTTTCTGATTTTAGTGTTTGTGTACTAAATGCAGGTTACAAAAAATATGAATACTTGAGTCTCTTAGCATTTTTATCATCTGTATTCAATGATCAACTATCAAAGAAATAATGTGTTTTTGTTTGCTACCTCTTATAGATGAGTTTTTAAATCCTGTTTGAGAAGATGTTTCCAAATTTCTTGCGCTTTAATGTGAGCCAAATTCATTATAGTCCCCTCCCATTACGGGTGATGAACTGTCTTATTGATATAGCGCTATAGCCCATTCAAAATATAACTTCAACATGAAAATATGTATGGGACAGTGTGATTGCATACTTGAGCACTACGAGCCTCTGAGTTACCAACATGGAAATATGGTTTGAGTGATGTGACAAGTTTAAACAACAAAAGCCAAGGGGTAGTCTGGGAAAACAGTGTGGAGGCTGACAAAGCCTGAACAGCTGTAATCACAGTGCAGGACGGGCCTCAGTTCCGTAGGGCAGGGTTCAACGTCGACTCATGGTGCTCCTGGAGGAAGGTAAAACGTGTCTCAAATTCTTTTGAACTGATTTCCATCACAACAGGTCCATAAAGCTTTAAACTCTTTACCTGTATGGTGACATAAGTTGAATATGCACAGCAGTAGGATCTGTCCAGTGCTATTGAAAGAAATGCTGTTGCTGCTGCTGCTGCTGATAATGATGATGATGATTATGACAATATGGCAGGTCTGAAGTAGTTTTGTCCTCTGTCAGATAAGGAGAATCTTCATGGGGAATGTCCAGGGTCACGCCACGTGAATGCCCCACAAGGTCAGTTGTCACCACACCTTCGGCTCAACGGGACGGACATCACAAACAATCTTTTCGTAACTTTTTTGTTGTATTCTTGTCAGTATTTAGAGTATCTGAAGAGTTAGTTACTTCTTTTAGTAAGTCTGTGTGTATTGTTGTAAGTATTTAGAGTATCTGAAGAGTTAGTTACTTCTTTTAGTAAGTTTGTGTGTATTGTTGTAAGTATTTAGAGTATCTGAAGAGATAGTTACTTCTTTTAGTAAGTTTGTGTGTATTGTTGTAAGTATTTAGAGTATCTGAAGAGTTAGTTACTTCTTTTAGTAAGTTTGTGTGTATTGTTGTAAGTATTTAGAGTATCTGAAGAGTTAGTTACTTCTTTTAGTAAGTTTGTGTGTATTGTTGTAAGTATTTAGAGTATCTGAAGTGTAGTTACTTCTTTTAGTAAGTTTGTGTGTATTGTTTGTGTATTGTTGTAAGTATTTAGAGTATCTGAAGAGTTAGTTACTTCTTTAAGTAAGTTTGTGTGTATTGTTGTAAGTATTTAGAGTATCTGAAGAGTTAGTTACTTCTTTTAGTAAGTTTGTGTGTATTGTTGTAAGTATTTAGAGTATCTGAAGAGTTAGTTACTTCTTTTAGTAAGTTTGTGTGTAATGTTGTAAGTATTTAGAGTATCTGAAGAGTTAGTTACTTCTTTTAGTAAGTTTGTGTGTATTGTTGTAAGTATTTAGAGTATCTGAAGAGTTAGTTACTTCTTTTAGTAAGTTTGTGTGTATTGTTGTAAGTATTTAGAGTATCTGAAGAGTTAGTTACTTTATTTAGTAAGTTTGTGTTCATTGTTGTAAGTATTTAGAGTATCTGAAGAGTTAGTTACTTCTTTTAGTAAGTCTGTGTGTATTGCTGTAAGTATTTAGAGTATCTGAAGAGTTAGTTACTTCTTTTAGTAAGTTTGTGTGTATTGTTGTAAGTATTTAGAGTATCTGAAGAGTTAGTTACTTCTTTTAGTAAGTTTGTGTGTATTGTTGTAAGTATTTAGAGTATCTGAAAAGTTAGTTACTTCTTTTAGTAAGTTTGTGTGTATTGTTGTAAGTATTTAGAGTATCTGAAGAGTTAGTTACTTTATTTAGTAAGGTTGTGTTCATTGTTGTAAGTATTTAGAGTATCTGAAGAGTTAGTTACTTCTTTTAGTAAGTCTGTGTGTATTGCTGTAAGTATTTAGAGTATCTGAAGAGTTAGTTACTTCTTTTAGTAAAATTGTGTGTATTCTTGTCAGTATTTAGAGTATCTGAAGAGTTAGTTACTTCTTTTAGTACGTCTGTGTGTATTGTTGTAAGTATTTAGAGTATCTGAAGAGTTAGTTACTTCTTTTAGTAAGTTTGTGTGTATTGTTGTAAGTATTTAGAGTATCTGAAGAGTTAGTTACTTCTTTTAGTAAGTTTGTGTGTATTGTTGTAAGTATTTAGAGTATCTGAAGAGTTAGTTACTTCTTTTTGTGAGTTTGTGTGTAATGTTGTAAGTATTTAGAGTATCTGAAGAGTTAGTTACTTCTTTTAGTAAGTTTGTGTGTATTGTTGTAAGTATTTAGAGTATCTGAAGAGTTAGTTACTTCTTTTAGTAAGTTTGTGTGTATTGTTGTAAGTATTTAGAGTATCTGAAGAGTTAGTTACTTTATTTAGTAAGTTTGTGTTCATTGTTGTAAGTATTTAGAGTATCTGAAGAGTTAGTTACTTCTTTTAGTAAGTCTGTGTGTATTGCTGTAAGTATTTAGAGTATCTGAAGAGTTAGTTACTTCTTTTAGTAAGTTTGTGTGTATTGTTGTAAGTATTTAGAGTATCTGAAGAGTTAGTTACTTCTTTTAGTAAGTTTGTGTGTATTGTTGTAAGTATTTAGAGTATCTGAAGAGTTAGTTACTTCTTTTAGTAAGTTTGTGTGTATTGTTGTAAGTATTTAGAGTATCTGAAGAGTTTGTTACTTTATTTAGTAAGGTTGTATTCATTGTTGTAAGTATTTAGAGTATCTGAAGAGTTAGTTACTTCTTTTAGTAAGTTTGTGTGTATTGTTAGTGTATTGTTGTAAGTATTTAGAGTATCTGAAGAGTTAGTTACTTCTTTTAGTAAGTTTGTGTGTATTGTTGTAAGTATTTAGAGTATCTGAAGTGTTAGTTACTTCTTTTAGTAAGTTTGTGTGTATTGTTAGTGTATTGTTGTAAGTATTTAGAGTATCTGAAGAGTTAGTTACTTCTTTTAGTAAGTTTGTGTGTATTGTTGTAAGTATTTAGAGTATCTGAAGAGTTAGGTACTTCTTTTAGTAAGTTTGTGTGTATTGTTGTAAGTATTTAGAGTATCTGAAGAGTTAGTTACTTCTTTTAGTAAGTTTGTTTGTATTGTTGTAAGTATTTAGAGTATCTGAAGAGTTAGTTACTTCTTTTAGTAAGTTTGTGTGTATTGTTGTAAGTATTTAGAGTTACTGAAGAGTTAGTTACTTCTTTTAGTAAGTTTGTGTGTATTGTTGTAAGTATTTAGAGTATCTGAAGAGTTAGGTACTTCTTTTAGTAAGTTTGTGTGTATTGTTGTAAGTATTTAGAGTATCTGAAGAGTTAGTTACTTCTTTTAGTAAGTTTGTGTGTATTGTTGTAAGTATTTAGAGTATCTGAAGAGTTAGTTACTTTATTTAGTAAGGTTGTGTTCATTGTTGTAAGTATTTAGAGTATCTGAAGAGTTAGTTACTTCTTTTAGTAAGTTTGTGTGTATTCTTGTCAGTATTTAGAGTATCTGAAGAGTTAGTTACTTCTTTTAGTACGTCTGTGTGTATTGTTGTAAGTATTTAGAGTATCTGAAGAGTTAGTTACTTCTTTTAGTAAGTTTGTGTGTATTGTTGTAAGTATTTAGAGTATCTGAAGGGATAGTTACTACTTTTAGTAAGTTTGTGTGTATTGTTGTAAGTATTTAGAGTATCTGAAGAGTTAGTTACTTCTTTTAGTAAGTTTGTGTGTATTGTTGTAAGTATTTAGAGTATCTGAAGAGTTAGTTACTTCTTTTAGTAAGTTTGTGTGTATTGTTGTAAGTATTTAGAGTATCTGAAGTGTTAGTTACTTCTTTTAGTAAGTTTGTGTGTATTGTTAGTGTATTGTTGTAAGTATTTAGAATATCTGAAGAGTTAGTTACTTCTTTTAGTAAGTTTGTGTGTATTGTTGTAAGTATTTAGAGTATCTGAAGAGTTAGTTACTTTATTTAGTAAGGTTGTGTTCATTGTTGTAAGTATTTAGAGTATCTGAAGAGTTAGTTACTTCTTTTAGTAAGTTTGTGTTTATTCTTGTCAGTATTTAGAGTATCTGAAGAGTTAGTTACTTCTTTTAGTACGTCTGTGTGTATTGTTGTAAGTATTTAGAGTATCTTAAGAGTTAGTTACTTCTTTTAGTATGTTTGTGTGTATTGTTGTAAGTATTTAGAGTATCTGAAGAGTTAGTTACTTCTTTTAGTAAGTTTGTGTGTATTGTTGTAAGTATTTAGAGTATCTGAAGAGTTAGTTACTTCTTTTAGTAAGTTTGTGTGTATTGTTGTAAGTATTTAGAGTATCTGAAGTGTAGTTACTTCTTTTAGTAAGTTTGTGTGTATTGTTTGTGTATTGTTGTAAGTATTTAGAGTATCTGAAGAGTTAGTTACTTCTTTAAGTAAGTTTGTGTGTATTGTTGTAAGTATTTAGAGTATCTGAAGAGTTAGTTACTTCTTTTAGTAAGTTTGTGTGTATTGTTGTAAGTATTTAGAGTATCTGAAGAGTTAGTTACTTCTTTTAGTAAGTTTGTGTGTAATGTTGTAAGTATTTAGAGTATCTGAAGAGTTAGTTACTTCTTTTAGTAAGTTTGTGTGTATTGTTGTAAGTATTTAGAGTATCTGAAGAGTTAGTTACTTCTTTTAGTAAGTTTGTGTGTATTGTTGTAAGTATTTAGAGTATCTGAAGAGTTAGTTACTTTATTTAGTAAGTTTGTGTTCATTGTTGTAAGTATTTAGAGTATCTGAAGAGTTAGTTACTTCTTTTAGTAAGTCTGTGTGTATTGCTGTAAGTATTTAGAGTATCTGAAGAGTTAGTTACTTCTTTTAGTAAGTTTGTGTGTATTGTTGTAAGTATTTAGAGTATCTGAAGAGTTAGTTACTTCTTTTATTAAGTTTGTGTGTATTGTTGTAAGTATTTAGAGTATCTGAAGAGTTAGTTACTTCTTTTAGTAAGTTTGTGTGTATTGTTGTAAGTATTTAGAGTATCTGAAGAGTTAGTTACTTTATTTAGTAAGGTTGTGTTCATTGTTGTAAGTATTTAGAGTATCTGAAGAGTTAGTTACTTCTTTTAGTAAGTCTGTGTGTATTGCTGTAAGTATTTAGAGTATCTGAAGAGTTAGTTACTTCTTTTAGTAAAATTGTGTGTATTCTTGTCAGTATTTAGAGTATCTGAAGAGTTAGTTACTTCTTTTAGTACGTCTGTGTGTATTGTTGTAAGTATTTAGAGTATCTGAAGAGTTAGTTACTTCTTTTAGTAAGTTTGTGTGTATTGTTGTAAGTATTTAGAGTATCTGAAGAGTTAGTTACTTCTTTTAGTAAGTTTGTGTGTATTGTTGTAAGTATTTAGAGTATCTGAAGAGTTAGTTACTTCTTTTAGTAAGTTTGTGTGTATTGTTGTAAGTATTTAGAGTATCTGAAGAGTTAGTTACTTCTTTTAGTAAGTTTGTGTGTATTGTTGTAAGTATTTAGAGTATCTGAAGAGTTTGTTACTTTATTTAGTAAGGTTGTATTCATTGTTGTAAGTATTTAGAGTATCTGAAGAGTTAGTTACTTCTTTTAGTAAGTTTGTGTGTATTGTTAGTGTATTGTTGTAAGTATTTAGAGTATCTGAAGAGTTAGTTACTTCTTTTAGTAAGTTTGTGTGTATTGTTGTAAGTATTTAGAGTATCTGAAGTGTTAGTTACTTCTTTTAGTAAGTTTGTGTGTATTGTTAGTGTATTGTTGTAAGTATTTAGAGTATCTGAAGAGTTAGTTACTTCTTTTAGTAAGTTTGTGTGTATTGTTGTAAGTATTTAGAGTATCTGAAGAGTTAGGTACTTCTTTTAGTAAGTTTGTGTGTATTGTTGTAAGTATTTAGAGTATCTGAAGAGTTAGTTACTTCTTTTAGTAAGTTTGTTTGTATTGTTGTAAGTATTTAGAGTATCTGAAGAGTTAGTTACTTCTTTTAGTAAGTTTGTGTGTATTGTTGTAAGTATTTAGAGTTACTGAAGAGTTAGTTACTTCTTTTAGTAAGTTTGTGTGTATTGTTGTAAGTATTTAGAGTATCTGAAGAGTTAGGTACTTCTTTTAGTAAGTTTGTGTGTATTGTTGTAAGTATTTAGAGTATCTGAAGAGTTAGTTACTTCTTTTAGTAAGTTTGTGTGTATTGTTGTAAGTATTTAGAGTATCTGAAGAGTTAGTTACTTTATTTAGTAAGGTTGTGTTCATTGTTGTAAGTATTTAGAGTATCTGAAGAGTTAGTTACTTCTTTTAGTAAGTTTGTGTGTATTCTTGTCAGTATTTAGAGTATCTGAAGAGTTAGTTACTTCTTTTAGTACGTCTGTGTGTATTGTTGTAAGTATTTAGAGTATCTGAAGAGTTAGTTACTTCTTTTAGTAAGTTTGTGTGTATTGTTGTAAGTATTTAGAGTATCTGAAGGGATAGTTACTACTTTTAGTAAGTTTGTGTGTATTGTTGTAAGTATTTAGAGTATCTGAAGAGTTAGTTACTTCTTTTAGTAAGTTTGTGTGTATTGTTGTAAGTATTTAGAGTATCTGAAGAGTTAGTTACTTCTTTTAGTAAGTTTGTGTGTATTGTTGTAAGTATTTAGAGTATCTGAAGTGTTAGTTACTTCTTTTAGTAAGTTTGTGTGTATTGTTAGTGTATTGTTGTAAGTATTTAGAATATCTGAAGAGTTAGTTACTTCTTTTAGTAAGTTTGTGTGTATTGTTGTAAGTATTTAGAGTATCTGAAGAGTTAGTTACTTTATTTAGTAAGGTTGTGTTCATTGTTGTAAGTATTTAGAGTATCTGAAGAGTTAGTTACTTCTTTTAGTAAGTTTGTGTTTATTCTTGTCAGTATTTAGAGTATCTGAAGAGTTAGTTACTTCTTTTAGTACGTCTGTGTGTATTGTTGTAAGTATTTAGAGTATCTTAAGAGTTAGTTACTTCTTTTAGTATGTTTGTGTGTATTGTTGTAAGTATTTAGAGTATCTGAAGAGTTAGTTACTTCTTTTAGTAAGTTTGTGTGTATTGTTGTAAGTATTTAGAGTATCTGAAGAGTTAGTTACTTCTTTTAGTAAGTTTGTGTGTATTGTTGTAAGTATTTAGAGTATCTGAAGTGTAGTTACTTCTTTTAGTAAGTTTGTGTGTATTGTTTGTGTATTGTTGTAAGTATTTAGAGTATCTGAAGAGTTAGTTACTTCTTTAAGTAAGTTTGTGTGTATTGTTGTAAGTATTTAGAGTATCTGAAGAGTTAGTTACTTCTTTTAGTAAGTTTGTGTGTATTGTTGTAAGTATTTAGAGTATCTGAAGAGTTAGTTACTTCTTTTAGTAAGTTTGTGTGTAATGTTGTAAGTATTTAGAGTATCTGAAGAGTTAGTTACTTCTTTTAGTAAGTTTGTGTGTATTGTTGTAAGTATTTAGAGTATCTGAAGAGTTAGTTACTTCTTTTAGTAAGTTTGTGTGTATTGTTGTAAGTATTTAGAGTATCTGAAGAGTTAGTTACTTTATTTAGTAAGTTTGTGTTCATTGTTGTAAGTATTTAGAGTATCTGAAGAGTTAGTTACTTCTTTTAGTAAGTCTGTGTGTATTGCTGTAAGTATTTAGAGTATCTGAAGAGTTAGTTACTTCTTTTAGTAAGTTTGTGTGTATTGTTGTAAGTATTTAGAGTATCTGAAGAGTTAGTTACTTCTTTTATTAAGTTTGTGTGTATTGTTGTAAGTATTTAGAGTATCTGAAGAGTTAGTTACTTCTTTTAGTAAGTTTGTGTGTATTGTTGTAAGTATTTAGAGTATCTGAAGAGTTAGTTACTTTATTTAGTAAGGTTGTGTTCATTGTTGTAAGTATTTAGAGTATCTGAAGAGTTAGTTACTTCTTTTAGTAAGTCTGTGTGTATTGCTGTAAGTATTTAGAGTATCTGAAGAGTTAGTTACTTCTTTTAGTAAAATTGTGTGTATTCTTGTCAGTATTTAGAGTATCTGAAGAGTTAGTTACTTCTTTTAGTACGTCTGTGTGTATTGTTGTAAGTATTTAGAGTATCTGAAGAGTTAGTTACTTCTTTTAGTAAGTTTGTGTGTATTGTTGTAAGTATTTAGAGTATCTGAAGAGTTAGTTACTTCTTTTAGTAAGTTTGTGTGTATTGTTGTAAGTATTTAGAGTATCTGAAGAGTTAGTTACTTCTTTTAGTGAGTTTGTGTGTAATGTTGTAAGTATTTAGAGTATCTGAAGAGTTAGTTACTTCTTTTAGTAAGTTTGTGTGTATTGTTGTAAGTATTTAGAGTATCTGAAGAGTTAGTTACTTCTTTTAGTAAGTTTGTGTGTATTGTTGTAAGTATTTAGAGTATCTGAAGAGTTAGTTACTTCTTTTAGTAAGTTTGTGTGTATTGTTGTAAGTATTTAGAGTATCTGAAGTGTTAGTTACTTCTTTTAGTAAGTTTGTGTGTATTGTTAGTGTATTGTTGTAAGTATTTAGAATATCTGAAGAGTTAGTTACTTCTTTTAGTAAGTTTGTGTGTATTGTTGTAAGTATTTAGAGTATCTGAAGAGTTAGTTACTTCTTTTAGTAAGTTTGTTTGTATTGTTGTAAGTATTTAGAGTATCTGAAGAGTTAGTTACTTCTTTTAGTAAGTTTGTGTGTATTGTTGTAAGTATTTAGAGTATCTGAAGAGTTAGTTACTTCTTTTAATAAGTTTGTGTGTATTGTTGTAAGTATTTAGAGTATCTGAAGAGTTAGGTACTTCTTTTAGTAAGTTTGTGTGTATTGTTGTAAGTATTTAGAGTATCTGAAGAGTTAGTTACTTCTTTTAGTAAGTTTGTTTGTATTGTTGTAAGTATTTAGATTATCTGAAGAGTTAGTTACTTCTTTTAGTAAGTCTGTGTGTATTGCTGTAATTATTTAGAGTATCTGAAGAGTTAGTTACTTCTTTTAGTAATTCTGTGTGTATTGTTGTAAGTATTTAGAGTATCTGAAGAGTTAGTTACTTCTTTTAGTAAGTTTTTTGTGTATTAATGTTGATACAACATTTTGTACTTTTTATTTTTAATACTGTTTATTGCATTTGTTCTTTTTCTTCTCTGTAATGCCTCTAGAGTTCTCTCTCGAGGAGTGGATCATAAAGTTCTCACTCTTGTTGTACCTGTAAAGTCTGTTTATGACATTCATACAATTGTGAACAATAAAAAAACAAACACTAACCAATGAGTTCATTAATTGCTGGTTATTACTAATTTCTGTTTTATATAAACAAGTGAAATAAATCAATGAAGATGGAAATTGCAGTAATTGTGCGGTTCTTAAGATTTATTTATTTTTCTTTTTGGGCTTGTTTTTAATTGCTTTTGCCAAGCGCAGTTTTCCTCCTATGATATGTTCACTGCGTAAAGGTCCCAAATCTTTTGTGGAACAGTAAGGGGGGAGGAGGTAACTTGAAGAAGGTTTCCGTGCTGCCTTTATGTGTTCAGCAAACTTAAATTCAGCTTGAGACGGGTTTCAAACTTAAACCCCCTGGTGGTTCATGCGACTGAGCAAACTCAGCGTTTTACTATTACTAATAAGGCGAACGCCTACGTGTCCGAAATTTGCGAAAAAGAGTATTTGACGTTCATTCGCAGGCCCATTCGTGACCTACATTTATTGTCCAAGCCATTTCATGAGTACATGTTTCAATGGTTTATTTAAGTGAAAAGTGTTCAGTGCAAATGGTTTCAGAAACAAGTATGCATTTATCTTTCTTTTGATTAATTACTACCACTTCTAAAACCAATATGTAATTATTAAAGTCGTCTTAATTTAATATTAGAGAGCATATGCCTCTTGCTAGAGCGTCTAAATTTAAAATTAGAGCGACAGAATGTACATTTCAAATTAGGATGTATGTTCGTCTTTGGAAGAAGTTTCGGGCTCCAATATGTGTTGAATTGAATAGAATTGCTTTTGAGGACGATTTTGGACAGGAATGTGGGCGGGTTCTGGGAGGAGCGTGTAATCACGTGATGCGGAGGCCAGATAACAACACTGACTTGAATAGCCTCTTTTTTTTTAGAGTTGGATAGTCAAATTCGATGTTACACTGGTACCTGGTCGATGCTTGGCAACGGGTCGGCTTATTTTTCGACATCTTTTCCTCACCTTGTACTCTTAATAATCTTGGTACCACAATGCTGCTATTATTATATGTTACATGTCATGTTTATTTGTTTCTGTACTAAACACTTTTAACTCCATAAACATATTTGAAAGCAAACATTTTGTAAAGCCTGTGCTGCATTATCTTCCCTAGTTCTTCAGATTGGACAACCATTTCAGCCTTAGTAGCCAAGGCTGTCATCAAATTTCTAGGAGACGTGCTTGACATCTAGCCACTATGGTACGTGCTTGACATCTAGCCACTATGGTACGTGCTTGACATGTAGCCACTATGGTAAGTGCTTGACATCTAGCCACTAGCCACTATGGTACGTGCTTGACATCTAGTCACTATGGTACGTGCTTGACATCTAGCCACTTTGGTACGTGCTTGACATCTAGCCACTATGGTACGTGCTTTACATCTAGTCACTATGGTACGTGCTTGACATCTAGCCACTATGGTAAGTGCTTGACATCTAGCCACTATGGTACTTGCTTGACATCTAGCCACTATGGTACGGGCTTGACATCTAGCCACTATGGTACGGGCTTGACATCTAGCCACTATGGTACGTGCTTGACATCTAGCCACTGTGGTACGTGCTTGACATCTAGCCACTATGGTACGTGCTTGACATCTAGCCACTGTGGTACGTGCTTGACATCTAGCCACTGTGGTACGTGCTTGACATCTAGCCACTGTGGTACGTGCTTGACATCTAGCCACTGTGGTACGTGCTTGACATCTAGCCACTATAGTACATGCTTGACATCTAGGCGATGTTCTACGTGCTTTTTATGTAAACATGGTAAACCTGCGTTAGATAAACACATTGTATTACGTGCTTGACATCTAGCCACTATGGTACGTGCTTGACATCTAGTCACTATGGTACGTGCTTGACATCTAGCCACTATGGTACGTGCTTGACATCTAGTCACTATGGTACGTGCTTGACATCTAGCCACTATGGTAAGTGCTTGACATCTAGCCACTATGGTACGTGCTTGACATCTAGCCACTATGGTACGGGCTTGACATCTAGCCACTATGGTACGTGCTTGACATCTCGCCACTGTGGTACGTGCTTGACATCTAGCCACTATGGCACGTGCTTGACATCTAGCCACTGTGGTACGTGCTTGACATCTAGCCACTGTGGTGCGTGCTTGACATCTAGCCACTATAGTACATGCTTGACATCTAGGCAATGTTCTACGTGCTTTTTATGTACACATGGTAAACCTGCGTTAGATAAACACATTGTATTACGTGCTTGACATCTAGCCACTATGGTACGTGCTTGACATCTAGTCACTATGGTACGTGCTTGACATCTAGCCACTATGGTACGTGCTTGACATCTAGCCACTATGGTACGTGCTTGACATCTAGCCACTGTGGTACGGGCTTGACATCTAGCCACTGTGGTACGTGCTTGACATCTAGCCACTATAGTACATGCTTGACATCTAGGCGATGTTCTACGTGCTTTTTATGTAAACATGGTAAACCTGCGTTAGATAAACACATTGTATTACGTGCTTGACATCTAGCCACTATGGTACGTGCTTGACATCTAGTCACTATGGTACGTGCTTGACATCTAGCCACTATGGTACGTGCTTGACATCTAGTCACTATGGTACGTGCTTGACATCTAGCCACTATGGTAAGTGCTTGACATCTAGCCACTATGGTACGTGCTTGACATCTAGCCACTATGGTACGGGCTTGACATCTAGCCACTATGGTACGTGCTTGACATCTCGCCACTGTGGTACGTGCTTGACATCTAGCCACTATGGCACGTGCTTGACATCTAGCCACTGTGGTACGTGCTTGACATCTAGCCACTGTGGTGCGTGCTTGACATCTAGCCACTATAGTACATGCTTGACATCTAGGCAATGTTCTACGTACTTTTTATGTACACATGGTAAACCTGCGTTAGATAAACACATTGTATTACGTGCTTGACATCTAGCCACTATGGTACGTGCTTGACATCTAGCCACTATGGTACGTGCTTGACATCTAGCCACTATGGTACGTGCTTGACATCTAGTCACTATGGTACGTGCTTGACATCAAGCCACTATGGTACGTGCTTGACATCTAGCCGCTATGGTACGTGCTTGACATCTAGTCACTATGGTACGTGCTTGACATCAAGCCACTATGGTACGTGCTTGACATCTAGCCGCTATGGTACGTGCTTGACATCTAGTCACTATGGTACGTGCTTGACATCAAGCCACTATGGTACGTGCTTGACATCTAGCCGCTATGGTACGTGCTTGACATCTAGTCACTATGGTACGTGCTTGACATCAAGCCACTATGGTACGTGCTTGACATCTAGCCGCTATAGTACATGCTTGACATCTAGGCAATGTTCTACGTGCTTTTTATGTACACATGGTAAACCTGCGTTAGATAAACACATTGTATTACGTGCTTGAGAGCTCGTTGTACTACTAATTGTGGCTGACATCAGTTTTAAAATAATAATAACAAGTTTAATTTGTTGTTTTTGTCTCAATATTCTCATTAACTGCATTGCTTTTAAAAATGGACTTAATAGATATTTTAAAACACACCAATATTTTTATTTTAAAATTTAATTAAAAAAAAAATACAAGCTCCAATTTGTTTTTTAAAACTTCAAACATAAATGATAAGAAATTAATAAAATAGAACATATTTTTTGTTTTTAAATCATATCCTTTTTTTTATTGTACTGTGTTAGACATTGACAATATACAGATAGTTGGCTTCCATAAGTTACCACTATAATAAACGCAACCATCTTAATTTATAATGTTTGTATTTTATTTAGTGAACATTCATAGACAAGCTCTTAATGTCGTCTCCATAAATAAATGTGATACATAAATATAAAAAAAAGAATGTATAGAAAAAATATGAACTAGAATAAATAGAACATAAATATTACAAAACGTATGGAACATAATCTATTTCTACTCAATCAGTGTCTATAATAGCGTAATTCCAAATGTAAACCGTTCAAGAGAAAACACGCTAGTTACTTGACATGTCAAAGTAAAAATGTTCCCCTTTCAGACCTTACGATCTACAAAACATGAATACTGGTTAAAGAAAACAAGCAATAAATATGTATACATATAGAAATAGAAGCATCAATAGACTCGGTTACAAAGTATATAGTCAATGTAAGTATATCACAATCACGGGAACGGGCTTTAGGTAAACGGTAAGTAGTAATACAAGGACAACAAATTGTTTCAGACACTGTACACATAGGGTAGTGCGGTCAGCAGACTTCAAAGTTGCATGAATCCATATACTCCAAGGTGAGGAAGTTAGTAGAACAAATGCCCGGCATTGCCCAGATTGATTTTAGAATGTCAATAAAAGCCAATGCAAAGAATAAAACAAATAATTTAGAGCTCCTCTGTTAATTTTGGGGGGTTCAAACTAATCGAAAGGACTGGGTAAAGATCTAAGCAATATTATTAGTCGAACGGTGTTGATTTCAATAAATAACATTCAGACGGACAGACATGAAACCTAAAATTTGTCTTATATATTAGAGTGCATTATATGTCAAAAAAGTTGCACCTTCCTTTTTTAATGTTTAGTATTTGTCCGACTGTAACTGCATCACATTTTGTTAAATCTTTCTTCATCTGTTTAATGGAGTATTGCCCTATTCCTACTTCCGGTAACTTGTAGTATCGACTCACTGACCTAGTTTTTAAAGCTGATGTTATTACCGGAGAAAGATGTAGGGAAGAGATGTGATGAGCGATCTGTTGCTTGGTGTGATGCTTTAGGAGCTGTTGTTTTTTTTCTTCACTTTATTGACCAATTTTTTTCAATTTAATATTTCTAAATGTATTGATCATTTGTGACGAAAGAAAGAATGGAGGGGTAAAAACAACCAGATTTGATGTAATAAAATTTTTTTCCAAAGTATAAATCCAAATAATTGACTTGAGGACATGAGGAGTTTTTTTTGAAAGAAATGTGACTTAATGGCTGACTCAAAGTTGTCTGAGTCTGAATGAAGGAGAAAGCTAATGGAATCGAATTTAAAAAAATTCAACTTGGAAAAGTAAGAATTAGAACAGAGATGGCGGGGGGGGGGGGGGAGAGGTGCATACAGACACACACTCAGTAACTATTTTTTAAAATAGAAAAGCACAAACAATGGAATGCACAAAAAGATACTGGGACCAAACACTTAGGTCACTAACGTAATGAGAAGTCTAAATATCTTTTAATATTTGAATACTTCTGACAATCGTTATAGAAATATGAAGTCACCTTATATATATATATATATTTAGATAATTGCAAGTAAATTGTGTTGAAGTTATATTGTATTCTTGTTCATTGAGACAGCTCTGAGACTAGGGATTATTCTTGATATGTACTCATTTCCTCTAAGTCTGATGTTTAAGCCTAGAATACCGACCTGCAGATCTCAGAGTTTAATAGACAAACGTATAATTAAATAGATTAGATCTGTCTTTTCAACAATTAAAAAATGAAAGCATAACATATAAATGTTATTTCAATTAATTCCATCATTTCATTAGAAGGTCCAGATTTGGAACTTATCACAGTCAAGAATGTTTTTTTTTTATTTGATTTGTTTGCCTTCCACAGAGAGCAATACTGTATACAGAAAGGTAAACCGAATAAACGAAATAAAATGCATTTTATATCAAACATAAGATACCTACATAGAAATACTGAAAGTATTTTATCAGCATTTCGAAAGTAAACAACTTTTCAAATCTTTATATGAATATTTCGCTGTGTACATAAAATCACAAAGGAATATGTTCACAGTAAACATACATGTGTGTACATTGAACTAAAAATGGAAGATTTTTTAAGTCGATAATCAAATTAGTCCTTAAATCGCCTGTACGTTAGATCAATATCTATGTTGACAATACTAGCCAATTATTGTCCCAAAAAAGTCCATTCCTCTCTAGCTATTTACTTTATCCAGGGAGGTAAATGATAATAAACACTATTTATGTTTAAATAATGTAGTTACCTACCCTTCATTGAGGAGCCAAGGGTATTACTATTTCATTTGTTTCTTTAAACGATTTCCATGCACAGTAGAAGAGTATTTTGTAAGATGCGATAATCTTACTTACTATTAGGCAATGGCGTCGCTAGGACTTTGCCATCATTTGAGGGTCCGGGGGGCTTGACCTCTTTAGGGGCCTGCATTTTAACGTTCGACATCATGACACGAGATAAATGCCTAATATTTAACATCATTTCGTCTATATTGTTGTTCCTGTCAGTACTGTCCATAATTAGATTTCTCTATGGGAACACATTATTGTAGACAATGAGTCACAGTCCAATTAAACCGCATGTATCTGCTGCTCTGTACTTTGGGGATCACTGTGTTGATGGATGCTCAAGGTTATACGTGGTTAATTTGCATTTCTACAAGCGGGTCTTAAATAGTTGTTGGATTATACAATTGAGAAGGCTTTTGTCACAACACGTCATCATCTGGAAACTTCATTTGAATGAGGACTTTAGAGGTTGTAATTGTCGTGGATGTACGCCCTGAACAGAAACTCTGCTATTATATGTAGTGCATATATGTCACCAAACAGGTCAATACGTTTGTGATTTCCAAGACCTGTCGAGACGTCATCAGAATGATCAGAAGTCAGAAAACATCCTTCCTGACATAGTTAACATTTGACCTCTTACCTGCATTAGACACAGCAGCAGGGTTTCTGTCCATTACACACAATAGCAGAGTCTCTGTCCATTACACACAACAGCAGGATCTCTGTCGATGACATAAGCAAGAGAGTTCCCCCCAGACGCTCTCTGGTTGCTCATTTCATGTGCAAATGTTAATCCTTTAAGTTCCATGTTCCCCGTTTCTTATTGTAAGACTAACTTCTTCAAAACCAACTCCAGCCAAGACTAAACATTGATTTCACCAATCGTTATATAATCATTGGACTGTAACTGCAGCAGTATTATAGCTTACGTATCTGATTTAAGAAAACGTTGATGACTTATAAATAGTTTCTTATAGCAAGTACATGAACAAGAAGAGTACATGCAGAAGTACTTTGTATTAATTTTATGTTTGGTAACTTCTGAATGTAGCTAGTAACTTTTGAATATAGCTAGTAATTTGTGAATATAGCTAGTGGCTTCTGAATGTAGCTAGTAACATGAATGTAGCTAGTAACTTCTGAATGTAGTTAGTAACTACTGAAGGTAGCTAGTAACTACTGAATGTAACTAGTAAAATAGTAGTGCACCTTCTGTTTTGAAGAAACGTCTGTAATTTATAATATCCAATGTAATCTTAAAAACCAAAATTCCAACTTCCTATTGCCTGATTCGGTCAAAACTATATATTATAGATCTCCATCATTTAGCAGAGCCGGTGTGTCATGGAAGAGGTAATGCAAATTTACCCACGTAATGGTGAGGCCTCTATAAATAGAACTTATTGCTGATCATTAAAAGACACTGATCTTTGATTGCTTTCTATTTATGTACATTGTCTGATCATCCCCACACCCTCCCCCATTGTATCAATACGTGGCCGTTGGAGTGAAAATTTAAAAAGACTTGTATATTCAAATCATGTGTAGTTTTAAATGTGTGTCATTTATACCAATCCTACCAACAAAATAATAATTTAATTACTTAGTTCTCCTTAAAGTATATATTGCGAATGGACCAATCAATCCCCATGTTTGTCTGTCAGGTTATCCTGAGAGCCCATGGGTCCGAGCTCCATATTGGAATCACTCTCTGACATCCGGCTGTAGTATTTGATGCTTGATGGCTTGATAAAAGTGCTCTCCCCTTCTACGACAAGTTGTCGCCCAGACAACCAGATAAAAGATTCTTGTTTACACACTGGGGAAACAAAAACAAAAGCTTTATCAAAGGTTGATGAAACTAGTAGTGGGGGAGGGGTATGGAAAAGGGGAAAGGCTGTCCCCTTTCTATGCCCGAGGCACCGAAATCATCAGATAAATCAGACGAGGGGGAGTGCGGTGGCTGAGCGGTAAGGCGCTTGGCTTCTGAATCGGGGGACCCAGGCTCAAATCCTGGTGAAGGCTGTGATTTTTAATTTCGGGATTTTTGGGCGGCTCTTGAGTCCACCAAGCTTTAATGGGTACCTGACATCAGTTGGGGAAAAGTAAAGGCGGTTGGTTGTTGTGCTGGCTACATGACACCCTCGTAAAACGTAGCCACACAAAAGATGCCAATTATACCAATTATAGACTGAAAGGGGAACTTTACTTGAGGAGGGGCAATAACTTAGTTGAAGTTGTATTTCGCTTTTCTCCCTTCCAATCGCAGTGTCTCCTTTCTCCCAAGCGTAAAAAAATCTAAATAAATGCCCAAAACTTTCAGAGTTTTTCAATCAAATTAAGGAAAATGTCCACTTCGTTCTAATTAAAGACGATCCAATGATGTAATTATTTAAAACAATGTTAGTTGAGACACAAACCTTTAAATTTGTCCGACTGTCTTCCAAGTAACAGTAATGCTATATACAATAAAATGGCTGCTACACTGAACGTGAAACAGAACACAAGGAAGGAAGAAGGTCCTTTGCTGACAACAAGCTGCCAAGGAAGAAAATGAATCTGAACATTTTAGTACTTATTATAAATGAATATAAATACAAGAGCTATTTTCATTTGTTCCAATTCTACAATCGCAGATAATAATAATAATAATAATAATAATCTTTTATTATCCATACGGAATTTTGTCTTACAATTTGTGCATTACACCAAACAAAAAACATTATAATTTAGAACTATAACAAACCAAAATGCACATTCACACCAGACTCACTCAAAATTTACATGCGAAAATTTTGTATCAGATTGTTTCTATTTAATGTTTTGATTGCCAGGGGACCAAAGAGTGTTTGTGTCTGTTTGTCTTTGCTATCGGTGTCTTGTATCTCTTTTGTGAGGGTAATTTTTTATTCCTAGAATCTTTTTAGCTTTATTATAGATGTTTGTCTCAAACAGCTACCCAATTGGGGTGATTTTACCAGCAGCATTTAGGATACAATTGAAATGTTTAATAGAAGTGATTAACATTAATGTTATGGCAAATCTGTAATTTATTTAGATAGAAACTGATTAGGTCAATTGCGTGTATAAACAGGGTTTCTAAAGCAATTTCGTTAGGATATCAATAGATGAAGTTTTAATAAGTGCAGATTGACTGTGCGACATGATTCCATGGTCCAAATTGTCCTGCAAAATGAAGTTTCAGAAGCACAAATAAAATATGGATGACGGCAGTAAACAAGTGACTTATCTTTGGATAACTTTAATGGCCGCTGACAGACAGGAGTGGAGAGCCTTCGTTGCACTCTTACTAAACCACGTACACAGAGGAGGTTATGAGTTCTATGGTTATGATTTTGAAAAACTGTGTATTTAAGGATAATTATTTTACATCTTTTCTTCCGAATAAAAAATTGAATATTTCAACAACTAATTATTCAAATTTTATTTGTTGAATTTTTAAAAAATGCTTTAAATGTTATATTGTACATTGCAACAATCGTCTATCTTTAGTGTTATTATTGTTTTGATTTAAAAAAAACGAAACAAAACGAAACAATATAACCAATGCCAGTGCATTTAAAAATCTTAAGCAAGTTTAAAGAGAGAGCGATCCTAATGGCTGACATGCAATGCTGGCTCTATTTGTCCTACCAATGTGTCGTTCTAACGCAATACTTACATTGCCAACGATAACAGGACACAGAGCTTCACCCAAAGCAGCAACAACCACCAGACAAGTTGTTATAGAAGCTGGAAGAGAGACACGTCAAATTCATATCAAAATATTACAATAAGACGTATTAGTAACAAAGTATTCTTATATATATGGTTGAATAACTTTAATAAGCATCAGGCCTGGAGCTACGCTTTCAGTAATTATCGTCCTAGGAGTGAGGAAGTAGAAAGGTGGTTTAAATGAAGTAACAAATCCTCATCAGGATTGTGGAGTCTAGAGACAACAAGGTAATTCTTTGATTATCTGAATATTTGATTATTTTTTATGTTGCCCATTGCAGAAATAGCCATAACACCCGTTATTTTTTTATTTATTTTTTTGGTGATGTATACAAAATTTTGATTGACAATTCACACCTTGTTTGTGAACTGAATTGTAACATAAATACACAAAAAGAGAAACAACTTTTAAAGCTCCACTCGAACAAAGATTGATGATGTCAAATTAACATCGTTATTTATAATGTTTTTTTTTTTAGAAATGAAAATAAGAGCTACAAAATTATAACTGAGAACGCTCGTTAGAACTATATAGCATACCAGATTTATAGTCTATAGTCTACGTGAAGAATAATGTGACATATTAGTATATCACAAAATTAGTCTACATGACAGTATTGCATATCACAAATAGAGTTTCTGGAGAGCTCACACAAAGACCGCGGAGCAGAGGCAGAAAACGTAAAGAAAACTTTGTCTGCATCTGATGTGGAAACATATGCAGGTGACAACTGGGTTTGGGTAGCGATGTGAAATACTGCACTCATCTTTAATCTTCGGAATCGAAGACTTTGCTATTATTATATGTTGTAAAACATTTGCTAATAGGAATCTTCAGATACAATTTGTTTTTTTTTTTGTTTTATTTTGGCTTACACCAAAGAGTGAAAATAAGATTATGCTTATGAATTATTTCTAGAGGGCCGAGTGGTACAACGCTTGGGGTTTGAACGACTAAGTCTTGAGTATGAGTCTTGTAACAGTACACCGCGAGAGCAATGCACTGTACTGACCATCCAGCTCTAAGGTGTATTATGGTGACTAAAACTTGAGAAGGTTTGGTGCTCTATACATATTGGTGACGAAGGTCACCAGTGTTGTCTCGAACGACTCCAGCTTTGCCCACCCCTCCACACACATACGCAAAGGCACCTGGAAAATTATTTTTTTTTACATTAATATATTTGGTACTTACGATTAATGTCTATAAATTGTTCCGCCATGGACATGACAGTGGGTGACATACTGCTGACGAAGAGTCCGACGCTGCATGTCCCAATGTAGATCATGACATGACTCCAGCGAAAGATGATAGTAAGAAGCAGCGCCACCGCACATCCAAGCTGCAACCACAGGAAGTCATAACAGCGTTACAGAAGTAGAGGAAATTGACCCCCCAAAAAATAATTTGATTGTCCTATATTTGAAAGAGATCGTCGATATATTTTTTCGTTTGGTATGAGTCCGGTCAACCTGTGCCCGTTTGATCCATCAGCAGTCATGCAGTAGGAGATTGCAGTAGAGGGTTATAGTAGAAGGTTGCAGTAGAGGGTTATAGTAGAAGGTTGCAGTAGAGGGTTGCAGTAGAAGGTTGCAGTAGAGGGTTGCAGTAGAGGGTTATAGTAGAAGGTTGCAGTAGAGGGTTATAGTAGAAGGTTGCAGCAGAGGGTTGCAGTAGAAGGTTGCAGTAGAGGGTTGCGGTAGAGGGTTATAGTAGAATGTTGCAGTAGAAGGTTGCAGTAGAGGGTTATAGTAGAAGGTTGCAGTAGAGGGTTGCAGCAGAGGGTTGCAGTAGAAGGTTGCAGTAGAGGGTTGCAGTAGAGGGTTGCGGTAGAGGGTTATAGTAGAATGTTGCAGTAGAAGGTTGCAGTAGAGGGTTTTAGTAGAAGGTTGTAGTAGAGGGTTGCTGTAGGGACGCAATGATCTTTGTTTCTGAAGGAACATACGGAACGCTTTAAAAAAAACTATCAAGATTTGTAACTCGTGTCAAAGAAAAGCTCTAATTTTTAACATCATTCCCTCCCTTCGCAGTTCCTCTTAAAAAAAAAAAACAATTGAAATTTCCTTTGACAGATGATTGTTTTGTTTAAGCCTCTTACAATCCATGTTAGCATAAAACTTTTCCATAATCTACATCTTTGCTTCAAGTTTGTTAAATAACTTAATTGTTCATTGTTTCACCAAATAATTAAATGTACCTACAATGTTTATGACCAACATGAAGGAAGCTGTCAGTTTGGAAGCCACAGGAACGGCAATCAGTCTGCCTGCTGCAAACAAACCCTGAAACAGTCAATAGAACAAGTCATCTAAAGGTATAGACAAACAAACCCTGAAACAGTCAATAGAACAAGTCATCTAAAGGTATAGACAAACAAACCCTGAAACAGTCAATAGAACAAGTCATCTAAAGGTATAGACAAACAAACCCTGAAACAGTCAATAGAACAAGTCATCTAAAGGTATAGACAAACAAACCCTGAAACAGTCAATAGAACAAGTCATCTAAAGGTATAGACAAACAAACCCTGAAACAGTCAATAGAACAAGTCATCTAAATGTATAGACAAACAAACCCTGAAACAGTCAATAGAACAAGTCATCTAAAGGTATAGACAAACAAACCCTGAAACAGTCAATAGAACAAGTCATCTAAAGGTATAGACAAAACAAAAAAAAAAAAACAGATTGAGAAAGTGATTTGATATAAGCTTTTTGAAACACGTTTGATTCTCCAGGAACATGAGGAGGTCTCCTCTCGGATTAGATAGTATAACCCCTCTCCTTTATAATTTGTATGATTCAACTTCTGTGTCATATGAATGATACAATTGAGGTCACACTCTAACCTAAATAAATCAGATTAAAGATGTACATGAATGTATAGCATACGATGGATTGCTTCTCATTAGTTGTAATATATAATTGTGAGCTTCAGTTTTCATGAAATAGCCTTTGAATAATAATACTAGACTTAACTAGACCAAAGTATTTTTCAAGCGATTATCTCAAATGCATAAATTCGCGGTTTGAATTTATGTTATAAATATTTTTATTTTTGAACCCAAAAATGTATAGGTCTGTATCTATGGCAACGTCGGTAAACTTCAAACAGTCTCAACGTTTTATTTTTTGTTAGGTTTCCTCTTTTACTTTCGGCTTTCAAAATACGGTCCCTTTTTTTTGTTTCACTTCCCACCTCTCTTTCCAGTCTGTGTCGTCTGTGTCTCACATTCACACGACACCGCCATTCCATTCTCACCCCCCCCCCTCTTCCCACGTCTGCTTGCCCGCCATAACGTTATCGACCCAACCAACGAGTAAAGGAGAGTTACGGGACCTGACAAATATACTTTGCTTCCGTGAGTCCTGCACTAGAGGCTCTACAAGTGATATCATCAGGTTGGTACATTTAATACTTAGGTCTAAATCTAGAGTTTTCAACTTGTTTTCATTTTAATCTTAAGTGTACTTTATTGGTCATCTGCCCCTATAAATTCATACGATGGT
The DNA here is from genome assembly GCA_036873155.1 of Biomphalaria sudanica. Classification (NCBI taxonomy): domain Eukaryota; kingdom Metazoa; phylum Mollusca; class Gastropoda; family Planorbidae; genus Biomphalaria; species Biomphalaria sudanica. Next base: position 1,147,912 of record JAZGLO010006691.1, read on the forward strand.
TTTCTTGTTATTGTGGTTTATTCTAAAGCCACACCCAGTTTTATATCCAGTTAAGGACAAATTGTTTGGGAATGATGAATTTCTGCCTCATCTTTTATTTACATTCTAGATCTAGATTCTTATTTGGATCTAGATCTAGGTCATCGTATAGAATTTGGGCCGTGCAATACTTTATGTTAGTAAAATTCCATCAGTTATCCAGTGTGATGACGGTATTGTCTGCTATTAATGCCTGAATGTAACTGGCTGCTACTCTATTTAGTTTCATGGTGGGACTAATACAATTCTTGCTTGAAGATGTATCAGTTATCTAGTGTGATGACGGTATTGTCTGCTATTAATGCCTAAATGTAACTGGCTGCTACTCTATTTAGTGGGACTAATACAATTCTTGCTTGAAGATGTGACCATAAAGAAACGAAACGCTGCCTTATGTGTAGATCTATTCTTTATAAGCAGATTGTTATTGCGCACTGTGTCTAGGTAACTGATAGACATCATAGACATCCTTGAACTAACAACACTGACGTGCCTGTGTTAAGAATGTCCTATACGTGTATCTCAGTGACATAAAGACGCTGCTTCTCAAGTTCTAAGAGCAATCAGATACTTTAAATTGTTGTCAAGAAATATACAATAAACATAAATATGTAGGAAACCGCCTTGACCAAAACAAACTACGAAACCTTTATCAGCATTGTCAAATGTGTGCTCTTCTTTACATTTTACACAAATTTCATGAGGGAATCCAAGCGCCGTCGTGGGTCCCCTTTTGTGTTACTGCCGTTCAGAAGGACGTCTCCGAACAGGCAGAAGTGGACCGCGAGCTCTTCACATAAAGTCCTGTCTGAACATTTTTTTTCACCAAAAAATATAAAAATATGAAGTTACACTATTCAGATTTTAATGGGGGGGGGGGGGAAATGTTATAGATCTAAGTCCCCACCACCTCTCTCCCTTTACTTGTACCCGTTTTATATTGTATGCAATAAGAGTTATCGGACATTTGATTGTCTCCTAATATACTGATATACCCCCACCACTCTCGACACAAGCGTCTGTTGATGTGTCACTGTTGTATACAGCCGGAGGAGAGGGGTGGGCTGTTCTCTAGTGATGACCTTATAGATGCAAGCTGAATGCTTCACGGTTGACTAGCTCATACATCATAAACGCTAGCGACATTCGAGCTACACCACGTGACAAGTGTACGCATAATTTGTGCATCTGCTTTGTACACCTTTCTGGTCACATGGATTGGTCCGTATCTTTTCTGATCTATATTTTACATAAACTTCGAAGATAAAAGTAAAAGTTAAATCACACATTGTAGTTTTAAACGCACATGTTTTGTTTTGTGTGTGTTAGTGTTGACTTAGCCACACACAACAAGCTCTTTATTGCTTTAGACAAAACGATTGGATTAGCTCGCTCTCTGACAACTATCACGTGACCGTGGCTACCTTTTATATCAACAAAGCTTCGAACTGTTATAGTGCTTTTCTGAGTTGAGTCTGGAGAAAAGATGAGTTGAATATGTAGCCATCTGTACGAAACAAGACAACCCTTTATGTCAACCCTCTGACTGAGAAGGCTATAAGAAACAAGACAACCCTTTATGTCAACCCTCTGACTGAGAAGGCTATAAGAAACAAGACAACCCTTTATGTCAACCCTCTGACTGAGAAGGCTATAAGAAACAAGACAACCCTTTATGTCAACCCTCTGACTGAGAAGGCTATAATAAACAAGACAACCCTTTATGTCAACCCTCTGATTGATCAGGCTATAAGAAACAAGACAACTATTTATGACAACTGCGCAGATGATAAGAAACAAGACAACCCTTCCTGTCAACCAACTAACTGAGAAGACTAAAAAAAAGACAACCCTTTATGTCCACACTAAAAACTTATTTCCAAGGCCTTAACACGTTAAAAATGTTTGCATTTTAATAATATCTGACATTTGAGAAATGGAGGTGGTGGCTTTGGGAGTACTCCCTGTAGCCCTGAAGATATATATTATAGCCTGTGTTGTAAACCTAGTGGCTTTTGATGAATGAATGTGGAATGAGAAATGCGTTACAAGAAATGGGATGTTGACTGTATGATGAAGCAGGGTGAAAGTCTCCTGTCTAGTGAAACACTTTCTACCTGACATATTTTCTGACAGGTATGCTGTGTGACACAGATTGAGAGTGTGTTACCAGTCTTAAGGGAGGTGTGTCTTTATGTGTGGGCGTATTGGGAGACACACTTCTAGGCTCATACCTTTTGTAGTAACTAATCTTACCTTTTCTTTATATATGTTTTGATATACTGACTTGATTATTGACTTATTCTCGCTGTTCTAGAATGAATATACAATGCAGTGAATAGGAGATAAAAGCGTCTTATTTCTAACTTGCACTCTTTTGACGCGTTTCCTTTGCTTAGATGGGGTGGTGCGCGCTGCGCATGCTTTCGTGAATGTTGATGACGCAAACAGAAGATGGGCGTCAGACAGAAAAGCACGTGAGGCTGGTGGCCATTGTTGTTGGCGTACATTATGTTTGTATACAGCGCTTTTACTTGTTAGAATATCATCATCTTCAGACTTCATTTGAGTGAGGGCCTGAGAGGTTCAAATCCACTCTTGCAAAAGCCCTGGCATTGCTGGAATATAAACTGCTTTAAATCCTTAATGTAATGGTTCAATATGCTGCCTGGTTGTGTGGTATGCGCTTCGGAATGCCGTCTGTGTGATCCCAAAATTGAGCCCAGCCCACCGACATCCCTATCGTCTGCTAGGATTTAATAGTCTTCAATGTTGAAGGAAAACCCGAAACGTATCAAGGAGAACCAGAAACTACTGGATTAGTAGCCTACTAACAATCATCAGATTAGGAATAGCCAAACTACTGACCTCTAGTTGATCCATAAAGTAGCCTACTAACAATCATCATATTAGAAATAGCCAAACTACTGACCAAGCATACATTTCTTTTGTTAGTCCATCAAGTAACTTGTACTTAATTGACCTAATATTAGACTACTGGAGATAACAGTTTTCAAGGTTTAAAAACTAAAGCTTTATCCAGTATTATTGCTATGCATGTGCTCTACAATGAACGTACATAAGACTACGTGATGACATTGCACCACATAATACAACTACGTTTCATTGGGGGCGCGAGTAGGCTTTACAAGTGCAATTTTTACAGTAAATGTCACACAACCGTTATAGCCATGGATGATTTCCCATCTTTGTGAAGCCAATTAGCTCTGACTCACGCGCTAGTTTAATGGTGATGTAGAAATACCGTCTGTGTCATCAGTTTTTTGTTTTACTTTTGGACAAGCGATTCTCTCCCTTTCAGTCATCGCTAAATTTAGACACAGTACTGAGCATGGTCCGGTTATTGATTCCCATGAAATTCGGGGACATCTGCTAGTAGCCTTGCAAGAACTTGTTCAGCACACATGGGAGAGAGAAAGAGAGAGAGAGAGGGGGGATAACTTAAACATTGGGCCAAAGTAACCATGCAATCCAATACTATAAATGATACACCTATAGATGTATAGGCCCGACAAATGAGAAATGAACTAGAATTAATAATGGTTGAACGATTAATGCGTGATGTATAGGCTTACAGAAAGCAACTCCTTTTGTAGATGTAAATGTGAGCACCAACATTACACACTCAACAGCTGGTATATTTCTTTGATCAATAACTATGAGAGGCTTCAAAAATTAAGTTTAAACATTTTGCACTCATTAACAATGAAATGAACTGTCCCCTTTGTTTCCCCCACACACGCAGTATAATAAACTATATGAGTCATTGTTTTGTTGTCTCTCTCTTAGTATTTAGACGTAGCCTTACACAACTAGCCCGCCTTACCCAACTAGCCCGCCTTACACAACTAGCCCGCCTTACCCAACTAGCCCGCCTTACACAACTAGCCCGCACATCCAGGAAATGGTCTTGGCCAACATTTTGTTAATTTCCTGCCAAGCTTTAGAGACTTCAATGCAGTTGATTTCAGTACAGAGCTATATACTGTAGTCACACATGAGTCATTCTTTACACATTAATAAATATTAATAGTAATTAATTAATCTTGTTTTATATAAAAAGGAGTTTTAACCTTACAGTATTGAGATATATGTCAGTGACATTGCGGTTCTTTTCTAAGACTAAGACTATCTTATCTTATATAATACAGACGTTACTTCAAAAAAGAAGATGATTACGTCCTACGCGTCATGCATTTAGTCATGCATATTAACCAATGACTTAAATTCTGCCAAGTCACTGGTTTTTCTGGCTAGCTCAGGCAACCCATTCCATGCTCTAATAGCACTAGGGAAGAAGGAGTATTTGTACAAATTTGTCCTAGCATATGGGACGAGGAATGTGCCTTTGTTTTTGTGTCTTTTGTGCTTTATTGAACTTTACCAAAATTTGTTGTGAGTACAAGGACTCTTTTCTCATATAAAGACAACACAACAGAAAAATACACATAAATACAACAGATAAGCCTTTATTTTTTTTAAAGTATTTTTTAATATATATTTTGCTTGATTTATAAATTTTTCCAGACCACACAACTAGTCACTGTGACTTTTGAAAGCCAAGATTCTGGACTAGTTTCCGTAAAATGCTAGAGGGGTGTATTTAGCTCTGCAATACAATGACTCCCATGCATCACATGCTCAGACAATGTTTATTTGTTCCCATGACTTCAGATTTAAAGTCAGCAGATAAATGTCTATTGGGAGGTATTTGCTTTTTATTCTAGCCAGTTTATTGCTGCCAAGCTGCAGGCTCTTGGCTGTACCATGCTAAAGTAGTGTGCTGTGCTTTTTCAAATGCTCCGCAATGCCTAACAGGGTGTCAGATCAAGACCAATCATTACAGAAGGCCTTAACACTGACCTGCAACGTCACAGCCTTGGGGCAGTTTAGACCAATAGCTCGTTGCCACGTCACAGGTTCAGCGGAACGCAGTTTGGGAAACACTGTCTTAATTAGTATTTTTTTATTTAAGGTCAGGCATGACTCTTCTTCTTCTTCTTCTTCTTCTTCTTATTATTATTATTCTATTTCCTCTCTCTACAAAATAATTTCGGGAGCCTCTAGCCTCTCTACGGTGTTCTCTAAGCCGGAAAACAAATATAGCCGTAAGGGAAAAACACAACAATTTGATTGGCGAGCGTGACTTGATGTTTGCTGTGGGAGAACCAAGAGTGATGTTGTGTGTGTGTGTGTAGTTGTGTCCGCTGAAATGGAAGGGCCAGGTGAAATGGACATTACTTTAACAGACAGTGATTACACGTGGTGTCAACGTTGGTGAGAGTGGCCCAAACCTGAAAGGCCTCAATATGGACATCACAATGTCAATCGTATCCAAAAACAAAAGTAAATGATATTGATTTAGGGTCTCCTAAAGTGTGTTGATGAGTTCTATAGTGTGGTGATAAAAAAAAATTTGCAAAGCTTATATCAAATCACTCTGTCTGTCTATGTGTCTGTGCTGATTTATTGGTTGCTTAGTGTCTTGTAATATATATTTTTGCTGACTCCTTCTAAGCAATACCCTTTTTGTGTTTTGTTCTTTCTAACTTTTGAGTGTTAAACTTTCACACAGCAAATTCAACTGAAATCATACTAGTTTGAGAACCAATCTAAGCTTCGTAGGCCGCTTTAAAAAAGGCATTAAAATAGGAGTTTAGCTTAGAAAATTGACCGATTCGTTTTAAGCACATACATGTAGAGGTGTAAACATTTCAAGGACCTACGCCCACAGTCAGACATCCCTGAGGTGGCCACTACTCCTGCTCTTCATTATCACATGACTTTGTTGCTGCCGCAGGTTAAATGACTCATGACATAGTAAGGTGACAAAGAATGTAGACTTTGACTATAGTGTCTTCTTGCTTTGTGAAACTCAACGCAGCTTGACTTTAAAAAATATTAACTGATTATATTTTTAAAGTTTTAGAGCGCTATGTGTTGATTTACAAAAAAAAGAATAATTATTAGTTCATTTTTTTATTATTTTTTTTTACTTTTGTTTATAAAGAATAGATATATATCTTCGTTTTGTTTACTTTACTGTAGATCACGTAGCCGCATAGCTTTGCCTATGTCTATTGATAAAGAATAAATGTCTATTTTCTTCGTAAAAGAACAAGTATTAAATGTTTTGCATATTTTATTTACAAAAAATAGATACACCTTTAAGGTAATAAGAAATACATAGAAATCGTTTGATTGTTTTTTTTATTAATAATAAAGGTTTTCTTTTTGTTAAACTTTTAGCTGCAAGTTATAAACGCTCACATGAAACTCCTCTTTAAGTTTAAATACCCTCAAATGAAATGAAATGCCTTTGGTACACGCAAACGTACAAGGAGTGTGTGTGTATTTTCAGTTTTAAGGCGTGGAGGTGTGTGTTGGCTAGAGCGTGTGCATTTAAAGAGAAAATAAACATATTTCTTTTCACATCACAAGTAGTGCATACAATTGAATGGCAGGGATTCTAGTCTTTTTTTTCTCCTTTACTTACTACCTAGTGGTGACATTTTTTTTTATATACATCTGTCCATTTTATACATAGCATTCTATCTCATGTTAAATATGCTTTCTGTTTTACCAAAGCTTATATTAAACTCACTCCATCTGTCTGTCTGGTGACAGATCAAGTTGCACAATGACAACACATGAATCCATATGACAAAACAAAATGAAGCCATTAAATAATGACTTAGTCAGACTTAATTTCCAAACAAAAGCTAAACGTTAGATAAGTCTTGCACTATTGAGAGATGTGGCAGCGGTTGAACGGTGCTCTTCTTACAAAGCGCTCTTAATATATTAGCAAGGTTCTTAAAAAGTATTTTTAGAAATAAACCTTGTTTTCAATGTACGAACAAACAGATACACCGTTTTGGTTTTGGTTTTTTTATCTTGAAAACATAACACAATTTTATTAAACGCTATTTGTATTGCTCTCATTTATTCGCTGATAAGTAGGAATGAACATAAAAGTGTTTTCTCCATCCACAATCTAAATGTTTTCAATTATTGATCATATAATTAATATACAAACCAATTATAATTTGTATGTGTGCAATCTACTTGTTTTTCGTTTTGTTTGTTTGTGTTTGTTCAAGATAAATTCACTATGTGTAAACCAATTTAGTCACTTGCTTATCAAATATGTCCAAGAGAAAATATTATTTTTTTCAAGAAATGAGATAAATTAGTAGTGGTGTTAAATTTGGTCAGAAAATATTTTTAAAAGATCAGCAGTGATGCACCTAAAAAAGAAACTAAGCTCAGACTAACGCGATGCTCAGATGCAGAATCAACTCAGTGGTTTCCATGCTTGTAATTCACGGCGCCCTTGTCAAAATCAGAGTTATTGACTGCAAAACAATGAGCCAAATTTAGACAGTTACTTTTAAAGACTACGAAAAGAACTATTAACCCTAATTTCTCTAATGTTTAGCTAGAATAATTGTTTTTTTGTAACCACTTCTGATACTCCTGTGAACTGCCATAATCTTAAACATCACTTAATTTTTTTTTATATCATTGTTCCAAGTCATAGATATTCGTGGGTGTAATCTTTGTCAACCATAGAGCTACCCCCACAAGGTTAGTACGCCCCTGTCTTATGAAATTTCGCTGAGTCCAGAATACAAAGCAAATGCATACACTTAGTTGAGAACCGTCGATTTAAAGGGTCGACCTAGTTTAAACAATTCCAACGTGTTTTAGCTCGGCGTTCTGCCCTATATATGAATATGTTTAACAAAAACCTCTTAAATTGAAAGGCATCTCAATAGAAGTAAGAATTTAGCAAGTGGAGTGAAACTAGGAGGACGCCTAGAGGAATGAACTGTTCTACAGACACCTAGAGGAATGAACTGTTCTACAGACACCTAGAGGAATGAACTGTTCTACAGACACCTAGAGGAATGAACTGTTCTACAGACACCTAGAGGAATGAACTGTTCTACAGACACCTAGAGGAATGAACTGTTCTACAGACACACCTATGTCAATGCAAACATCTCATGAGTTCTACATTCAATCTGTCTCTTATAATCTCTATATTGGTATGGAGTAATTCTGTCAAGACGTCTCTTGTACACTTCTTTATTGGTATTGAGTCTATCTATGTGTTACACATTGTTTACTTGTATAGGGTAATTCTATCAAAGTTTTACTTATACAATATCTATTTGTATGAAGTAATTCTTAGTGCCACTTATAAATCTCTTTTATTTGTACGGAGTAATTCTATCTAAGTGCCCTTTATAAAGCTCTTTTATTTGTACGGAGTAATTCTATCTAAGTGCCCTTTATAAAGCTCTTTTATTTGTACGGAGTAATTCTATCTAAGTGCCCTTTATAAAGCTCTTTTATTTGTACGGAGTAATTCTATCTAAGTGCCCTTTATAAAGCTCTTTTATTTGTACGGAGTAATTCTATCTAAGTGTCTCCTGTACAATTCTGTTATTGGTCTCCTACCTACACTCTAGTTCATTACCAGGAAACCAGAGAGAGAGAGACACACACACACACACTCACACGCACGCACGCACACACACACACACATATACATATTTGTTTTTCTCTTGATACAAACATTTCAGTGGCGCAGTTCTCATGTACAATGCCTGAGGCAATACTTTTATTTACATTCTCTCCTTTTCTAATTTATGACTTCATTTACAGTTGGTTTGGTTAGACTTGCGTTCAAATAATCGTATAAGATAGACCAGATAATGTTTAATACACAAGAACTAAACGCCTTCATCGATTGTAGTTCAAGATATACTAGGCAAACGCTTAGAATTTTAACAAACTATGCTTTGGGGAAGAAAGTTATTTATGTTTTATTTTATTGAAGTATTGTTTGGTCAAAGATAACATTACCACATTTGGATCACTAGAAACATTTTACCTTCCAGGTAAACAAGTCGCCCTTTTCATCCCCCCCCCCTTTTTTTCCAGGGCCTTATATTGCTAGTCTGTGAAATATAGCTCGTACTTCTTGACCAAAGATGAGCACATTTGTCATATCCTATGAACTCCAATATGATTGTAAAGTCCAATCCTTCCTTTAAAAAGCCGGCCGCATACGTGGCATGGGTGGGTTAGGTCAGTTGTAGATAGGCCTGCCTCTTTTCTCAGCCTTTTGTTGGTTCGGCGCTCTTTCACGCTGGCCAATTTCTTGCTTCAAATCTCGAGACTCGGAGACTCACAGCTTCACGCCATGATGAGCGATCGAGAGCTAGTGCTTCCCAGCCGTGAATGTCAATATCACACTCCTTCAAGGAGATCCTGAGAGTGTCTTTATAGCGCTTGTACTGACCCCCCCCTTCTCTGGGAGCACTTTCCTGTTCACAACTCCCCGTACAGAAGTCGTTTGGGAAGGCGATTGTCTGGCGTGCGGACTACATGTCCCGCCCATCGAATTTAGGACCTTTTTATGGTCGCGTTATATTGCTAGTCTGGGGAATAGTGTCAATGAGTAACGTTGGCTGACCATGGCCGGGTATCTCAGCCTCGAAGTCGCATCTGTTTCGAAACGTTCGTGAGGGGAGCCAACCATTCCAATAAGGAAGCAACATTATCAAAATTCCGTGCATTAAAGAGCCGTTTTATGGTGGACACCCGCATGAATCATGTGGCACAGAGAGAGAATACGAGATGTGCTCGGCCTTTGGCCTCGCCTCTACCTCGGAGCGCCTTTGGGCCATATGCAACAAATTTACATTTGCTTTGATCAATTCCAGACAGATATATTTTTATTGACAATGTATGAAAACTCTTTATTTTCAGGAATTTTAATTTGCTTGATTTTATAAGCCAGAGAACTCTCCAGCAATGTCTACATTCGAACAAAAAGTTGAAGCCTTCTTCAAACAGGCCGACAAAGACAACAGCGGAACTGTCTCTAAGCTTGAGCTTTGTAAAGTGTTGATCAACGCAGGAGATGGTAGAACTGTCAGTGAAATTAATGTAATTAGATTTTCTGTCTTCCTTTTTTACATTTTTATAGGCGAGGACTTGTGACAATGTGAGTTTTTTTTTAATGAGAAAGAAGTTAGATTACTAGAACATTTTTCATATCTAAATCTAGAAATGTAAGTGGAGTGTTTTTCTCCGCAATGTATTGCATATGTATTCGACAATTTTTTTTTTTCAATTTCAAGTATGAAAAGTGTGTTGTATTTTAACTGTAGATTTGAATCCATATTTTAATTACTAATAAGGTAAAAATAGACATTTTTAATCATTGCTTAAAACTATCAAATTAAATAGTGTTTCTCCTAAGTAGGAATTTTCATTTGTTTTCGTAGGAGGCGTCTTCAGTGAGATTGATTCAAAACGTTTTTTGAAGAAATGTCACTGTGTCTTTACATGAACAAAACAGGCCCGCTACAAAATGTCTTGCTTTGCATGAGCGTAATTAGTGCTTTGTAGACGCCAGTATATAACTTGTGTTTAGAATGCCTAGCGCCAAGACTTTGATCCGGACCCACTAGGAAAGCTTACAGAGTTTCCCCAAGCTGGTTGGTGGGTGGGGGGGGGGGGGTAAAGCGATCGTAATTCTTTTTTTATCGTTTAGGAGTGTCACAAGAAAAAGTTTAGAAACACTGGATAGGAATGAGCTGTATGAAATTTACGAGGGAACAAGAAAGATAATTCATGTAATTGTTTTTTAAAAGATTGTACTCATTTATAGTCTCCCTTTTCATACAGGATTGGTTCGATGAAATAGATTCAAACAAAGACGGCTGTATGACACTAGAAGAACTGAAAAAATCTTTGAACCTTAGAGATCCTCGATCAGTCCAGTAAGTGAAACATTATGTAGTTATATATATATATTTGTTATTTTAGTAGGCTCAAAGACAAAACCTTTTCAAATAACACAGAAAATAAGCATAAAATATCTGGGGGAGAACAGCTTTGTAGAGTGTATATTACAAATGTGTGTTTTAGATAACAACTAATTCCTATGGTTTACTTTCTAGTTGTTAAGTTGATGACGTCAAGGTTCTGTGTTCTCCATATGAAAGGTTTTTAGAACATAATACACTTGAACTCTTTACAATCAATGTCTACGTGGATATACAACAAAATTTTACGGTCAAGTTCCATATCTTCCTTTCAATGGATAATTTCTTTGGCTAGTGGTTTACTTTTTAAATACCTTGGTACCATCTTAGACAACAAATTAAATTTTACTGCAAATACTGATTATATCAGAAAAAAAAACAAAGATTACTTAGAAAAACTGTCCTCGTTTAATGTAAGCGAAAAGTCTTTGGCTATGTTTTATTACCCTCACATCTGCATTATTTTAAGTTTCAATATCACTGCCTGGTATGGCAATCTTAACATTAAAAATAAAAATTAACTTCAAAGAATCCTAAATGCTGCTGGCAAAGTCATTGGAAAAAACAAACCCTATTTGGGCAGCTGTTTGAGACAAACATCCATAAAAGAGCTAAAAAAGATTCTAGAAATAAAAAATCTCCCATTGGATCTGGATTTTGTGTATTTTCCATCACAAAAGAGATACAAGACACCGATAGCAAAGACAAACAGACACAAACACTCTTTTGTTCCCCTGGCAATCAAATCATTAAATAGAAACAATCTGGCATAAACTTTGTCACATGTAAATTATGAGTGAGTCTGGTGTAAATGTATATTTTGGTTTTCTATAATTATAATGTTTTTGTTTTGTGTAATGTACAAATTGTAAGACAATTATGGATAATAAAGATTATTATTTTTATTATTATTATTATTATTATTGCTGACTGATACCCTTCAGACTTTCTAGTCGCCAGGGAATTACATTCGCTGTGGGTCTATGAGTTGTTGACTGGATGTGGAAAGGAGTTTTCTGGTTTCCAAACTATAAAACTTTTTTATCTTCATCATCATCATCTGTCCTTTGACTTTCCTCTTAAAGGGGGGGGGGGCTAACAGTTCGAGTAGTCAAATAGGCCGGGGGGGGGGGGGGCCTAATAGTTCAAGTAGTCAAATCCCTCCAGTTATTCTGGTCAGCAGCTTAGCAGGATATCGAGAGGCTGGCTATTCTTTTGTATTGTCCAGCCAGTGAGTCATGCCTTACAATATGACCGAACCAGCTCACCTGTCGTCTCTTCACAGCATTGAGATTTAAATCATTGCTTAAGATTAAGATTTATTTAGTAGGCTATGTTTAGGCATGACAGGCAGCTCAGTCTAGATACACATTCCAGACACCATCTTCTGTTCAACAGATCCTACTTGCACGTGCATTAAGTGTGTGTGTGTGTGACACTAATGTGTTCAGTAAGAGCAAACAATTAGATCTGCAGCACATTTCATTTCACTGTTAACTTTGTAACAGTGTTACAAAATATCCTGTGAACATTTAGTTCACATCATTCTAGCTACCCATTAGCTAAATATTTAATTTCAAATGAGTGTGTAACTTCAGACTCCGGATATCTTTTAGAAACACGTAACATGGAAATCTTTTGTGAGATTCATGCTGCCGATCACACTTTTTGATTTGTTTATTTATGAACTGGTCGAAGATGAGTAAATTCACTATTGCTGATAACTGTAGATTTCACATTTTCCACGTCCAGATCTTTATGCACTCATACCTTGTCTTGACTAGTAGCTCCCTAGCTTCAAGTTAGCAATACAGAACTTTGTACTTTATGTGTGCAAGGTTACTTCTGATCAATTTGATATCAAGGTCACGAGCTATTCATTTGGCTCGGGGACCTGAAGGCCTTCTGGTTTGATTCATTTCCTGTGTTTAAATTGTGTCCCACCAATCACCGGAAATGAGGTTCGGGCGCGTTCTTTTGTTAATGACTGATGTCTGTAGGTAAAAAAAAAAAGGGGGGGGGGAAAGGAGTCAATGGCCAGACTAAATATAGAACTATCACATTTTTTCCCCTTTCTGGCGATGACTGGTCACTATCCTCCTCTGATTTACTACCATCCTCCATTTCCTTCCCCCCACGGCGGACCACAGTGAGCTAGATGACCAGCACGGTGCTGTGACAATGGACTTCGACAGTGAGGACGAAGACGAAGATCCTGATGGTGCCTCCCAGATGTTTTCAGGAGGCGGTAGTTGTAAAAATGGCGCCCTCGGCCAGGTGGGCCGAAATGTTAGCTCGCATGGCAGGGTTGGTTCAGGCATAGGGTAAGATTGTGGTTGTCTCTAGAAAGGGCTGTGGTGAACACCTAGTCGCTAAGGTAGATGCTGCACCCGATATTCAAATCTTGATTCTGGAAAGACCTTCTTTAGAGCTCTGTTGTTGTTTTTTCGTAGCGGCCACTACTGACAGTTGGCTTATGACAACTTTAAATCGCCTACAAAGAATGTATCTTCAGTGGCGTAGCTGGCAGGGGCGCCATTCACCTAGTTACAAAAGCATTCAACGCATAATTTCTCAGAAGTATCAATTTCGGAATAGGTTACAAAAAAAAAAAACGTTGAACTCGGAAAAATGGAAACAAATGATACTTCCACTTTCTATTGTACTAATGAAGGTCAGCTACGCCCCTGACTAGCATGCTATAAGCTAGACTTGTAAGCTTTATATTTACATACATCGCATATGTCGTATACACTTTACTTACTTTGACTAGAGTTGTCAAACAACAGTGAATATCTGGAGCCGTTAGTTGTTTGTAAGACAACGAAGTACACACCAAATTCTGATTGCTTTTGTGTATATTTTAACCTTTTATTTTTTTTTGCTTCGTATTAAGTGTTTATTATCATCGTTGTGGCTTTGTAGACAACACAATTACTGCTTTTGTTTTATACCTTAGATCTCAATGAGATTCACATTTACATTCACATTGACTGAAGAATGGAGCTGTTGATTAGTATAAAGTTTAGTCTAGGTCAGGTGGAAAACATGCTTTGATAAAATTATAAAACCTTGATATAAATCTAGACATATTTAAATCTTCTAGGGGTGTTTTGATTACATGATTAAATGCGCTTTATTCTCTATCTGGAAGTAAGGAAAGGTTTATTCAGATAACACTAATGGCTCTTGGAGACAGTTTAGTGATTAAGTTATCCCCTAGATATAACAAAGCATGATAACATGCTGGTGAAACATCTAACGATAATTTGAGAGCTGCCTCTCAGTATATGCTAATTGGAGAAAGAAGTGTAGACTACATATATATAACTTCTAGTGTAACTTTCCTAAATATGTTCTATTTTAATGCTAATAACTTTCATATTTTCCTAACAATTACTAGAACAATAGAAACACTTTTCGAAAAAAAAACATTCATGCAATTTCTGTAGAGACTATGAATATATACATGAACTAATAGTGCATGTTTGTGTATGTCGACCAGTAGGTGAATACCTAAAACAGTACATATGTAGTTAGAGCTTTATTAAGATATACAATATTATAATAATTATAATATGATATTAAGGTCATGGCTCATATATATCTACATATAACCATTCACAATTCTACCTTTATGTTTTTCTTCCTATATAGTTTCTCCCCTATGTAGTATAATTAGTCCAACTTATGTAACTTTAAAATGTTAGAGGTTGACCCTTATGAAGCTGTTTGTCTCGTTTCCATAGAGAGGCAGAATTGCGAGCAGTTTTTAAAGATCTGGATGTGGATGGCTCAGGACAGCTGACTGTGGAAGACCTGAGAAAAGTTTTGGCCAAAACAGGTCAGGCTGACAAAGCAGCCAAATACATTGAACAGGTGGATGTCAACAAGGATGGTAAAGTTGATTTTGAAGAGTTCCTCAAGGCGTGGAAAGCAGGTCTTTAAATTACAGTGCCTGAAATAAGGCTTCACAATGACAAGCTACTGACAATGAACTGATCACATGACAAGTCACGTGGCTGTTTTATCAATGCTCTGTTGTATGTCTCAAGTTCTTTCATCTGCACATTTTGTTTCCTTGTTTTTAAGATATTTACATTTCAATAATTCTTTTTTAAAAGTTTGCTTCTTTGGCCAGTGCCATTTTTTCCCTACAGAACAGAAATTTGAGAAAGATGTCTTACTAATTCATTAGTACTTGCAGACAATATTTCTAAAAAAATTCTGACTTCACAAAGAAATAAAAACTAAATACTTAAAAAGTTTTCTTGTTTCAAATGATATTAAAACATTTTTAAAGCTCATTTGAACATTCATTGTCATCAATAGATTTATCTGCAATACTAAATATGAAAGTAAAAAATAGTTTGGTTCAAAAATGTTTTTAAAATGTAGAAAACAAAAAGAGAATAAAGAGACCTTCTATTTATACTTCTTGGATAGTATCTCTCTCCTGTACTTCTGATCATACATTCTATGTTTTTCCTGGGTTTTATTTGGTACAATTTTATTCCACATATTAAATATTTTTTTTCTCCATCTTCATTGAAATAACATTTTTTTTTTTTTGTAATTTGATTCCTTTTTGTTATTTTTTTAAATCCTAAATAAAAGTATTTAATGATAATATGTTATCAGTAAATGTTTTCATTGTTTCTACCAATAGAGTAGACCTGTAAACTTTGTTGATCAGCTGTGCTTCTGTTTAATGAGTTTCTTGAACAGCTGGGCTAAAGATATTATTTGTATAATGTCTACATAGCTTTCTACTTTAGTAGTAGACGTTGAGTAGTTTCTAGTACATGTAATCATTTAGTTGTTTTTAGAATACTCTGGAACTCTTTATATAATCAATAAAAAGTTTATTATTTTATTAGTGATTGTTGTAATTTTTAATTACCTTATAAAAAGATTCATTATATGTTTAAATGTATAATTATGTCACTATGAAGTAATGGAGGTGTCTACTGCATTGTTGTAAAATCCTAGATTTAGATCTAGTCAAGCTAACATTTCAAATCTAACAGAAGTCCCATGATATAGAGTTTAATATACACAACTCCGTTTTAGGATAACAAATAATTTTATAGGATAAATTACGATAATTAAAAAGCTTAAAGATTGCAATATCACAATATAACTGATAACGTGAGTAAATACATTGGAAGTGACAAATGACTGAGGTATAAAGATGACTAACCAACTTTATTGTCTTCCCTTTATATGTTGTAATGTGAAGTATGTATTATAAATAATAATAATCAAATTAACTTCTCAGATAAGCTAGGGGAAAAAATATAAACTAATATTTAAAAAAAAATTTTTAGTGACTTGAGGCATCAGAAATGTTTGAGTTATCATATTATACACGGAAAGTTCTTTGATCATGGCACATTTAGTAAAAGCCTTTTTTTTTGTTCATGAAGAATGGTATATACCATATGGTACACATTAAAGGGTACATAACGCAATGAAACCGGAATAAATTTCACGTTATGCTAGCCATGAGGTCATTAGTATATTGATTGGGACTGGGACTGATGTTTAAACTTGACCTCCACTTTAGAGCCTCTGAGCCTTATTGTAGATGACCATTGTGTATATAGGTTAGAACTTCTTTATCTTCCCTCAAAGTATTTCAGAATGTGTAAGATCTTGGAGTTCATACAAAAATCTATAATCCTCACCCACACACAGTACACCTTTATTACCAGAGCGGAAGCTCCTGGATGTGACCAGGTCAGATCTTACTTACTACTTAACAAAAGAGGGTCCTATGGACGGGCTATAACTAAGCTCTACTAAATATGTATATAGTCAAGGGAGAGAAATTCCATGACTTACCCAGAAGCTAGCATCAAGTACAGCCCCTTCATATTTCTGTAAGCCTTCTACTCCAGACTCGTGAGCGTACGTGTAAATATAATTAGCAAAGGAGGACTGTAAAACAAAGAGAATTGTTTAAATAATAGGAGTTGTTCAACGAAATAACTCAGTTATCCCTATATCCCTATTATCCTTCTATTTATCCCTATATCCCTATTATCCTTCTATTTATCCCTATATCCCTATTATCCTTCTATTTATCCCTATATCCCTATTATCCTTCTATTTATCCCTATATCCCTATTATCCTTCTATTTATTCCTATATCCCTATTATCCTTCTATTTATCCCTATATCCCTATTATCCTTCTATTTATCCCTATATCCCTATTATCCTTCTATTTGACTCAAGTATTTTAACCATTCTTCCCTTTCCTTTTTATCCTAAACCTTAATAGTACGAAACTAAAACCATGACACATAGTGATACAATACGAGAATAAAATGGATGAATGAAGCAAATATATCCTCGGTAGAGCTAAACAACACACAAAAAAAGTACTTTAATACAGGCTATATCTCTTTTAAACAACTTATACAGCGATTTTCCTTTGCTCTTAATAACTAATGAATGTTAGATTGTTTATATTTAAATTGAATGAAAAATTATAACGGTCAAACTACAGTTTTTCTTTTTCCAATGATGTAAATAAACGGTCAAATTTCTTGGAAAATCGTTAAGGCCGCTGTCAAGATACGTATCCACCCAGAAAGTTTTTTAGTTTAGGTTTTTACTTTCCACGAAGGTACGAGTTGAATAGAGGTATGACTTTAATAGAGGTATTGTAATAACGAAAAATTATAATTGTTCCCAAAGATCAATCTACATCTACATTTGGCATCTACATGAAGAAATAAATAAAACACAATTTAAAAAGGTAACTTGTCAGAAACTAAACGGCTCACGGAAACTAACCATACTCCTATGCCTAATCATTCTATCTACCTATATCTTGTACATATCTGACTTATATTGCTTTCGGGAGCTCTTTAAAACGTTGTATTTTGATATTGTATGTTGATATTTTTTCATTACTTAAGCTTTCATCAGATCCTAAATGTATAACTTTCATACCAAAGGTACTAGAAACCGAGCATGACAAGGTATGCAATCAATACAATGCACTAACAAAAACTTATCGCTTTTTTAGACGGTGAGGTCCATGTCGCAGATGGTCAACAAGCGTGACAAGTTGTGCTATCTAGAAAATGCACTAACAGAAACTGACAAGCAATTTTAGATCTTTTGTGTAAAGCACATCTCTTTCGTTTTTTTTCCTTGTAGCCGGCTGTTAACGAGGGTGTTATGTGGCAAGCACCATGACCAACGCGACTTCAACACCCAATGTAAGAAACCCAATAAAGTTGTTAGGACTCAAAAGTGTGAAAAATTCCACAATTTAAAATAACATACGTTACCTGGATTTAAACTCGTGTCTTCTCAGTTCGTAAGCAAAGCATTTTAGCCCTATGTCCTACAGTCATTCAATAATGACATTTAAACGTTTCGAAACATTTATTTAGCGTTTCAAAAACAAACAAACAAAACTTTCCAACAAGCTGATTATTATTATACTAGTCGACCGGCGGCGTAGCATACAAAACGTTATCCAAAACATATAGGTCAGTGTTTCTCACACTTTGATACGAGGAACCCTAGTGTTAGTCAAGGCCTGAATCTATGTTCCTCGAACTACTGGAATAACTAACTAGCAGCCCACCACATGAATTAATCTATATCAATAAATAAGCAAAGTGTATCGCTGAATACTAAAAATGAGCGAAGTGTTCCATTGAGTAAAAAGGTTGGAAAACACTGATTTAGGTAAATATGTCTAATATGCAGTTCATACATTATGTATACAACACAGCAAAACAGTACACTGCACAAACATTTCCAGCTGCAAATGACACAACACACCAACGCAGAACACTGAGCTAGACATCTCTAGCTGCACAACACACCAACGCAGCACACTGACCTAGACATCTCCAGCAGCATATGACACAACACACCAACGCAGCACACTGACCTACACATCTCTAGCTGCACAACGCACCAACGCAGCACACTGACCTAGACATCTCTAGCTGCACAACACACCAAAACAGCACACTGGCCTAGACATCTACAGCTGCACAACACACCAACACAACACACTGACCTAGACATCTCTAGATGCACATGACGCAATACAACGCATTTTCTGATACATTTTTTTTGTACGCCAAGTTAATGGAGTGTGCATTTTCTGTTAGCTCAAGTAATGCAATCTTTTATGTGTTCCACTATCGCTAGGAACTCATATTCACCAGGGCCATAGATGGACACATGGTCCGGGAGATACTGTCCCTTGAGAGAAAGGGCTTGGAATATTTTTTTCTTGGGATCGTCGTTTTCATTACGCTGGCTACGTTCTGGGGATCAAGGGATAGCTGTTGGATAAGTGTAATGTGTGCAATGTAGCTAAGTGTATAGATAATACAATATGTAGCTTCATATATTATATGAACATTTCATAGACTTCTGGTCCATTGTAAAAGACTTGTAAAAAAAACCACAGTTAAGTCTTTATAGGATATGATTTATGTTTGATAAAACCTTATTGAGGAATGTAGTGAAGTTCATGGTGTCAAATGTTGGATGTTCCTTCAGAGTTGAAGATAAATTACTTGCTAGTCCTAAACTCCCGAAGAACGACGGGGGGTGGGAGCGGGCAGGTTTTTAACCCGGGACCATCGATGAGTCCGAATGACAGTCCAGCGTGCAAACTGCATAACCAGGTGACCATTTTGTCCTATAAGACTAAGAAGTGAAGAAGGATGTTGTGTGGCTTGGTACAATGACCGAGAACCATTCATGTCCTTATCTTATACCAGCTAAATACTTGAACTGGTTTTCTATTCTAATGCAATATACACATTTAAAAATAAATTGTTGGTTTAGCCAAGTTTGAGAATGCATTGAATCTAGATGAAGCACTAAAATTTAAAATGTACAGTTTCAAAAAAAAAAAAATTATAAATAAAAATGCTTTCTGTGTACATTTTTTAGGTTGTTTGTTCTTTGTAGTTAAATGTTCTTAGTGTCTATGAAATAGTGGTTCATTTCTGTTTGCATAAAAGAGAGACAGGTTACCACTGTAAGGTCTATCTGTTCACTACTATAGCGTCTATCTCTATCAGATCACCACTGTAAGGACTATCAGGTCACCACTGTAAGGTCTATCAGGTCAACATTGTAAGCCCTTTAAAATTAACTCTCTAAGGTCATTTAGGTCACAACTGTAACTCTATTAGGTCAACTGTTAGGTCTATGTTCTATCAGTTCACTTTCTGGCCGTGCGGTATGCGCGCTGGACTGTCGTTCGGTCGTCTCGATGGCCCCAGGTTCATACCCTGCCCGCTGCCCCGATGTCCTGCGGGAGGTTTGGACTAAGATGTACATTATATTCAACTCTGAAGAAACATCCGAACTATGTAAACCAACATTTTGGTTGCCGAAATGCCAAAGGCTTATTTGAAAAATAAATAAATAAAACAACTGAAATGCACTTTTATTGCTTCATGTCAAAAGCGTCCAGGGCCATTAACCGGCACGG
Organism: Biomphalaria sudanica; assembly: GCA_036873155.1. Classification (NCBI taxonomy): domain Eukaryota; kingdom Metazoa; phylum Mollusca; class Gastropoda; family Planorbidae; genus Biomphalaria; species Biomphalaria sudanica. The sequence continues at coordinate 1,168,313 of JAZGLO010006691.1, forward strand.
GAGGAGTTTTGATGTGAGGGGGGAGTAGCTAGAGTGGACATTTACAATGCATTGTCAAAAGCTACATTTGGCTACTTCAAATTTTTGTATTCATAATCAAACGTATACAGCAGCTAAATCTGCAATAGTTCAGTTTCCTTGGAGCTCTTAATTCTCTTATTGTTTTTATGTCAATAAAAAGATTAAAACTATATACACAGTGGAAGTCTCTGTGTTCAGTGAAATAAAATCAAGGATTCTATTTTTTTTTCTCTTACATTTCTGAACGATATATCTAAAAGGTATTTACTTTATTGTTTGTTTTCAATAATAGCATGTGTCAAAAATAGAAGGGCATGACATGATTAATGCGACTGCATTAACTACATAAGATTATTATTTTTTAAATCAAACACCAAAATCTGTCTCCTAGAACTTAAAATTCAGAATCCTCACACAGTTCAATCATGGTCAGAAGTCATTTTTTAATTTCTTTGTCCTATTTACATTTTGAAAACGAACATTCAACACAATGCAATCGTTTATTCCTTTAGAAGTGTTTAGTTTTACAATCAAATACTCGACTGAAGTTATTTGTTGCTGTTGTTCTTTGCTCTCTAAATGTTTCAGTACAGTAGAACCTGATGATGACTTTGCTTCACTGGGATGAACTAAATTTAAAATAAGGCACATACATAAATCATATGCTAGGACAAATTCATACAAGTCCTCCTTCTTACATAGTGTCATGGACCGGGTTCAAGTATTGGTTAAAAAAAACATCAAGAACTAAGAACATAAACTAGAAACTAAAAGTCTTTATGAACCTTTGTTTTCTATTGAAAAATTACAAAATCCATTTTTGAGATCTATGTAGACTCTTTCTAAAGTGTCATCAATGTTTCAAGTCAATGAACCCACGTCTCGATCCAATACACAATAAACACTCGTACAACCAATGTGAGATTCTCAGAATTATTTGATCAGGAAAAGAGACCCAGAACTCAAGGGAACTTTTTCAAAATGGACTACTAGTATAGTTATGACCTGAAGTTTTTCAAAATGGACTACTAGTATAGTTATGACCTGAAGTTTTTCAAAATGGACTACTAGTATAGTTATGACCTGAAGTTTTTCAAAATGGACTACTAGTATAGTTATGACCTGAAGTTTTTCAAAATGGACTACTAGTATAGTTATGACCTTAAGGTTTTTGAAAATGGACTACTAGTATAGTTATGACCTGAAGTTTTTCAAAATGGACTACTAGTATAGTTATGACCTGAAGTTTTTCAAAATGGACTACTAGTATAGTTATGACCTGAAGTTTTTCAAAATGGACTACTAGTATAGTTATGACCTGAAGTTTTTCAAAATGGACTACTAGTATAGTTATGACCTGAAGTTTTTCAAAATGGACTACTAGTATAGTTATGACCTGAAGTTTTTCAAAATGGACTACTAGTATAGTTATGACCTGAAGTTTTTCAAAATGGACTACTAGTATAGTTATGACCTGAAGTTTTTCAAAATGGACTACTAGTATAGTTATGACCTGAAGTTTTTCAAAATGGACTACTAGTATAGTTATGACCTGAAGTTTTTCAAAATGGACTACTAGTATAGTTATGACCTGAAGTTTTTCAAAATGGACTACTAGTATAGTTATGACCTGAAGTTTTTCAAAATGGACTACTAGTATAGTTATGACCTGAAGTTTTTCAAAATGGACTACTAGTATAGTTATGACCTGAAGTTTTTCAAAATGGACTACTAGTATAGTTATGACCTGAAGTTTTTCAAAATGGACTACTAGTATAGTTATGACCTGAAGTTTTTCAAAATGGACTACTAGTATAGTTATGACCTGAAGTTTTTCAAAATGGACTACTAGTATAGTTATGACCTGAACTTTTTCAAAATGGACTACTAGTATAGTTATGACCTGAAGTTTTTCAAAATGGACTACTAGTATAGTTATGACCTGAACTTTTTCAAAATGGACTACTAGTATAGTTATGACCTGAAGTTTTTCAAAATGGACTACTAGTATAGTTATGACCTGAAGTTTTTCAAAATGGACTACTAGTATAGTTATGACCTGAAGTTTTTCAAAATGGACTACTAGTATAGTTATGACCTGAACTTTTTCAAAATGGACTACTAGTATAGTTATGACCTGAACTTTTTCAAAATGGACTACTAGTATAGTTATGACCTGAACTTTTTCAAAATGGACTACTAGTATAGTTATGACCTGAACTTTTTCAAAATGGACTACTAGTATAGTTATGACCTGAAGTTTTTCAAAATGGACTACTAGTATAGTTATGACCTGAAGTTTTTCAAAATGGACTACTAGTATAGTTATGACCTGAAGTTTTTCAAAATGGACTACTAGTATAGTTATGACCTGAAGTTTTTCAAAATGGACTACTAGTATAGTTATGACCTGAACTTTTTCAAAATGGACTACTAGTATAGTTATGACCTGAACTTTTTCAAAATGGACTACTAGTATAGTTATGACCTGAACTTTTTCAAAATGGACTACTAGTATAGTTATGACCTGAACTTTTTCAAAATGGACTACTAGTATAGTTATGACCTGAAGTTTTTCGGAGCAATCGCCAATTCTATTTAGAACCATTTTCTTTGTTCCCGCTCATAGAACTTTTTAAGCGCATCCCTAGAAAATTCCACGTATCTCAACCAAGCTATCTACTCTCCGTTTCAATGTCCCGTGTCCAGGCACATTTAGTGATACCCTATTCCCCCAACGGGAGGTAACGAAGAAGCAATGTTATCAATGCAGAAACCTACAAAGGGGAATAACTTTGCTACCGTGTTTTGTCATGAGTTGCTGAGATGAACACAGTACACTTGAATCGGGCGGACTAAACAACAGCCCAGCTGTGTTTACACATTACCTGATCTTTGCCTAAAAATAAAATTAAATCTATAGCTTTAGTTAACCCTGAGACCTTTAAATATATATATATAGAGAGAGCCAAACTGGACAAGAGTAAATCAGTTTCTAAGACAAAGACTAAGACTGCCACATTGCTTCACGCATAGGTGGTCAGCTGTGATTACAATGATTCTTTTCTCATATAAAGACAACATAACAGAAACATTCACATAAATACAACAGACACAACATACAGGGTTCATTCAGCAACTACACACAGGCATCTTGGTGCATTTCATGATCAACGAGTGTTGATAAGGAGGCTGACCGAGTAAGGTAAAAACGAGTTTTTGTACCGCTCTGTTCTTGTTTTGATTGACAGTAGTTGCCCAATTCGCAACGACCTGACCTAGTTCTGATGGAGCGGGTGGCCGTTGTCTTCCAGAATTTTTTCGAAACGTTTCTTTAAATGTGGTCATGTGCGTGTGATTTCTGATGCCCTTTTGATGATGTTTTCTAGGCGGCGCAACAGCTTATATGAAGCGTTGCCTTGCCAACAAGTTATTCCGTATGTTAGCAGATTTTGTATAGTCGCGCCGTTTTGTTTAAAGCTATTGAGTTTGCATAGAAAAAAAAAGTCTCTGGGTTGTTTTCTTTGTCAGAGTTCCAAGGTGGTCTTCCCATGAAAGCTTGTTATCAATGATGATGTTTAGATATTTAACTTGTTCTATAGATGTAGTGTTTATCTGCAGTTCGTGTATCATGTGTTTTTTCTTTCTGAAATCTATTATAAGTTCTTTAGATTTTGTAACATTCAGTTCTAGAAAGTTGTCGGTGCACCAGTTTGTAAACTCTTCTATCGAGCTTCGATACTGAGTTTCTTCTGAAATAAGACCGACTATGGCAGTATCATCAGGGAATTTAATGAGTTTAACTGAGTCATAGATGCCTCTAATGTCATTAGTGTAAAGAGTGTATAGTACAGAAGAAAGTACAAAACCTTGTGGAGCACCCGTACATAGTACTCGAGTTGACGATTTGGTGTTGTTGATTTTAACATGCTGAGGACGTTGGATTAAAAAGTTTAGAACCCATGCTTGTAAGTAAGAGCTTACATTTAAGTTACTCATTTTGTTGATCATTAGATGTCGCTATATGCTATTGAAAGCCGAGGAGAAATCTACGAAGAGCACTCGTGCATATGTTTTGGGTGCATCGAGATGCTTGTAAAGCTGGTCCAAAAATAATCGAATGGCATCCTCAGTTCCCCTAGCTGCTTTATAAGCAAATTGGTGAGGGTCTAGGATGTTATTGACTTTTGCTACAAGTTGTTTAAGCATCTATTTTTAAAAAGATTTCATAACAATAGGTGTTAGTGCTACTGAAATCATTTTAAACCATCTGTCTTTGGTACTGGTACCATCGTGTACTTTGAAGTCATTCTCAACATTCCACTGACTGAATACCGATTGATGAAGAGATCACTTTAACTGGATATGTGTATATATATGTTTGTTTGTGTGTGTGTGTGTGCGGCGCTGTTAGCGCGTGCATGTGTGTATCTGTGTTTGTATAAAATATATAGAAGTGATTCTAAGGGAAGCAACTCAACGAGGGTAAAGGTAAAAGATGAATATTTATGACATGTGGTAAAAGATGTGAGACGATCAGAATGAACATAAATGTCGACATCCTCTTTGACGATAACAAGCTGAATGCCGTACATGAAATCGGCTATCTTGGTTCTACAATTCAAGATGACCTGTTCGAGATGAACCATAGTCGTTTCACGACTAAAGGAAGCCAATGAATGAATGTCTCTAGATTACAACATTAAAACAACGCATTGAAAAGGCCGCATCGACATTTTCTAGACTCCGACTAAGAGTTTGGGAAAACCAGGAGCTCACTACAGCGACCAAAATGGAGGTCTACAAGGCATGCGTTCTTAGCATGCTACTGTACGGCAGTGAGACGTGGACTACCTACACAAAGCAAGAGAGAAAACTAACCTCACTCCACTTGCGAAGGACCTTGAAAATAACATAGAAAGAAAGAGTGTGTAATACTGAGATCTTCGCTCAAACGGGCCTTTCCAGCATTTTTACAGTCCTCAGGCAATGCTGGCGATGGCACGGACATGTTCGCCGGATGGAAGACAATCGCATCCCGGGCAACTTGCGTCTGGCTCGAGAAAAAAATGGTCGCCCCACCTTCGTTAAGTGGATGTGATAAAACGGGATTTAAAATCGGTGAACATTGATACTGACCACTGGGAAGACATATCCCTAGACCGCACTAGTTGGAGAGAGAGACAGTTACCAAGAAAGCTATGGACAGTAAGAAAACATGGGCCTCAGCTCTTGAAGAAAAGCGTGCCATACGAAAAATGGCCGGCTCCTCTACTACCAAAGCAAAAGTCACATTTACCTGCAATATATGTGGACGGGGGTGTTTCTTCAAAATAGGGCACAACATATGAAAAAGTGTTCGAGATGATCCATAGTCGTTCTACGGCTAAAGGAGGCCAAAAAATATTCTTCTTCTCCATGTATTGTTTACCATTCTTTTGTTTTGACATACAACTACAATAAAGTTGAAAGTTGTGTATATACTGCAAGTAAAAGTCACGCTCATTTTGTTTAAAAAGAAGTTTCACCTTTACCTTTACCTATTCCTATATGTTTTTTCCGTTGGGGCACCGTGCAAGATCTGATGACCATCATTCTCCATTTCTCTGTGGTTTTCGCATCGCTTTCTCTGTCTGCCTCTTCTTATTTTTCCCTGAAGGAATGTGTTTGTGAGCCCTGAGGACCATGTGATATGGCCATAGAGTTTTAGTTTGCGTTCGTTTTTTGACATTAGCTAGAAGATCATCGTGGGGTCCTATCTCACTGTTCTAGTTTTGTCGCTTATGTCTCCGTTCGTAATGCGGTCTTTGTAATTGATACCTAGGATCTTTCTGCTGTGGACTAAGCTGTCTGATGCTCCAACCCAACCACCCTGCAATCACATTGATATTTAGTTTTCAATTACCTAATTTGATCCTCTGATGGTGATAAATGAGCTCATGACAACAATGACAAAGTTACACATACTCAGTAACACATCCGCACACACTGAAAATTTAAGTGCTAAAACAAAACAAAATCAATGAATGGGCAGACAACAGAGTAGTTCCCTTTGACAAAAGGGAAACTCACGCACAGGTACAGACAAGTCTGTATTAATATCTCACCTGTAATCCTTCACACACTGGAGCATAAACTAATCTGTATTAATAAGTTCCCCTTTCAGACCTCGTGGTCTATATGGCAGATGATGCAAAGGTCATCTGTTTCCGTGGCCAACGGTTTACGAGGGTGTCACTGGTCGCGAAACTTAAAATCCCAGTCTTTACCAGGATTTGAACCCGGGACCATCGGATCGGAAGCCTAGTACTTTAACGTTCAGCCTAAGCGCCTCCTCTGTATTGATTCCTCATCTGTAATCTATCATACACACACAGCTATGTCAGCATATATATCTCACCTGCAATCCATCAAATATGAACAGAGACACACACGTGACCAGTGTAATAAAAATCACCTCCCGGCCACCACAAGCGCAACAAGTATCTCGGAGCCACCCACCGATCCTGTCCACTTTAAAACCTGAAAGACAGTGAACAGAGAGATAATGCCATTATAAGACTAGAAGGTAACATTTATTGTTGAAAAAACTACCATCACATCAACAATCTATATATTTAATTCGCTTCATGGCTCAAGAGTTTGGACGTTTTGTGTAATCGAATGCATGTTATTAAACATTCTCTCGAATAATTATAATCTATATCTATATTTATCTTCATGGCTCAAGAGTTTGGACAAGAAGTAAAGGAAAGATCACTCTTTTATTTCTGCAAAGGGGGGAGAACAAGAAGCATTCACCCGTCACAAAATATCAGGGCCGGACTTAACCATTTTGACCAAGAAGTCATGAAAATATCACTCTTTTTTGTATTTCTACCCCAGGAAGTTATAGCGGCGAAACAAAGAGGGTGGAAGGAGGAGAACAAGTAATCTACCGTCACTAAATAGCAGGTCCGGACTTTTCCATTGTGGGGCCTATGTGAAACGGATTTTGCGGGGCCAGGTTTGGGTAGGGATACGGATAATAAGTGAAAATTAAGAGTTTGAATTAGAAAATAAATTCGTCTTTGAATTATATTCATTCTTTACTACGTACAGCCTTGGACATTACTTTACGAGCCTTGCGTGTAGCGAAGTCCTACAGCATATCACACTAGGGGATCCAGAACTTTGGAGGGGGAGGGGCGATTTTTGTCCAAACCCTAACCCTAACGCCCAGTAAACCCTAACCCTATGCATAAACGTGCGTACAGCACACACACACACACGCACACACACACATATATATATATATGTATATATATTTATATATATATATATATATATATATATGTATATATATTTATATATATATATATATATATGTATATATATTTATATATATATATATATATATATATATATATATATATATATATATATATATATATATATATGACAATAAAAGAAGCAGCATTTCTCAACCTTTGGCGAAAAACAAAACAACTGGGGCAGCACTATAAAGTCTTCTTGTGCCAAAATTGTTTTCTTGCACTCTTCATTGCAGAAACGCATTCTCCTGACATCTATAGCTCATTATTTATCAATGGAATTCGGGGCGAAGCCCCGACGCCAAAAGCATTTTCTTGCTTTTTTCAATGCAGAAACGCAGTTTCCTGACATCTCTACAACTCATTATTCATCAATGGAGTTCGCCCCGACGCCAAAAGCGTTTTCTTGCATTCTTCACTGCAGAAACGCATTCTCCTGACCTAAAGCTCATTATTCATACTATTAAAAAAGGACCTTTTGAATAATGTTGTACTTGAAAAATATTGAATTTATAGGCCCTAAATACATTGCAAATAAAACCGATTTGTTCCTTGAAAAGATAAGATACCCCACATATTTAGATTTTAGCTTTGAGGATCGCCGCGGAAAAAAAAAATTCGATAAATAGTATTCAAGAAAATTAAAGTAGAAATTGTAAGTTAAAGTCCCAAATATATTTAACTTGAGACATATCAGATTGAGCAAAGGTTGGGAAAAGGCGACTATGAATTTGTTATTTGAGTTTAGAACTCATCTCAATCATGACTTTTATACTGAAAAATTTCGTTTAAATTCTAACTTTTCCAATGCAAAGTCTTTCTTAAAATAATTATGATAAATTCATGTGAAATTACATCAACTCTGTCTGGAAATGGGAGGTACGGTAGAGTGAAAACGTTTAATCCTCGCTCCTTTAATAATTTCTGCTAAAGATTGCATTTGGCATTAAAGAATAGGGGTGGGGCGACTCGATATAAGATTTTAATTTATAGTATATATAAATTATATTAGTGACAGATTTTTTAAATTTTGTAATTTCCTAACTATAATACAAAAAGAAAAAGTATTGATTTGTCCGATGGGGGAAAGGCGATTGCATGTATCGCCCCTCCCACCTGGTACAACCCTTTTTCATTTAAATTTACTAATGATACAATTTGAGATTAGAGTGTGGTACGACATAATATACAATGGGTCACATATCAATACGTAGTTTATTTTATATAGATATTCAACTAATTTTGTTCACAAACTATGATTCTCCATAAAAATAGGACCGCCCCCCCCAGCACTCAGAGGGCTAGAGTGGGGAGGGCAGTACATGCAATCGCCCCCCCCCTCACCCCACCAAATCGGCCAAAATACCATAAAGGGAGCAACATAATATAAAATTTATATATTAATTCAACTAATTTTGTTCACAAACTATGATTTCTCCGTAAAAAACGGACCGTCCCCCCCACACTCAAAGGATTTAGGTGGGAAGGGCAGTAGAGGTATTCGCCCCACCCCCCACACCAATCAGCAAACGGGGAACTACATAATATAAAAATCGGTTAAAATGTCAATAACAAGTGTTAATAATATAGATATTTAATTATTCTGTTAGCAAGCTGTGATTTCTACAAATAAATTGGACCGCCCCCCCCCACTTGAAAGTGTATGGGGGAGGGCGAGATTGATACTATCGCCCCCTACCGACCTCACCAAATCGGGGGGGCGAAATAATCTAAAAATAGGTTGAAATATAATATAAGTAATAAATTCGTATACAAATTGTGTGAATTCTATAATAATATTCGCCATTCGGGAGACTATAGAGGTCAGCCGAGTGGGGGGGGGGGGGGCGATCGCCCCTCCCGCCCCCCCCCCCCTTGGCCTCGCCAGTGGCATAACATAAAATTTCTATTTTCTACATAGATCACGCCCAATAGCAAGAATTATCAAATGTTTCAATCTATATATCTACGAGAATTATCGACCTCAAGTAACTCTTCATTAGTTTAAGGCGCGAGAATGACAATATTTTTGTCTATATATTTCAGGAGATTTGTATGACTTTTCAAAAGATTTAAATAATTTCCGGATATTTCCAGGACTTTTTCGTATATTTTGCAATTTCAGAAGATTTCCAGGAGCTCCTGGTAAATTAGGAGGCCTCGATAGTCTGTTATAATTTATAAAATGGTTTAATTTTATAATGTATACACCTAGAATTAGCGCGGGTCCTATGAAAGTGCTGGTTTCTATGAAAGTGGCCGGCCGTGCCGTGTCGACTAGTATTAAATAATCTCGTCAGTAAAAACAAGGTTACACAGTCAGTTTGTGTGGAAACACAAACTCATAATCGGCCCCCGAAGTGGTCCACTCAGGCAGGTAAAAAGGCAGGTTTCATCATTTTCAAAAAGAATATCAGAATGAAATTCTATCAATGGTAAATGTCCGAGAAGAATGGAGAAAGAAGGTTCATCTTATCTTATCTTATATAATACAGACGTTACTTCAAAAAAGAAGATGATTACGTCCTACGCGTCATGCATTTAGTCATGTATATTAACTAATGACTTAAATTCTGCCAAGTCACTGGTTTTTCTGGCTAGCTCAAGCAACCCATTCCATGCTTTAATAGCACTAGGGAAGAAGGAGTATTTGTACAAATTTGTCCTAGCATATGGGACGAGGAATGTGCCTTTATTTTTGTGTCTTTCAGAGTATTTTATTAAATTTTGTTTTTGAATTTGATCTTGAGTGGTGCCCCAACAGTCCAGTAGACCAAGGGATAGGTGAAAGTGAAGGTGAAATTAGATGTGAACGTGGCCTTACTGATGTCATATAACGTTTATCTAATTGATCTAATTGTTTTGTAAAGTGTCAATCTCTTATTCAAAGCCTGAAGGATAAAAAACTTATTTTTAAAAAATCCTTTAATTAGTGTTTTGCGTCTGTAACAATACTCTACAGTTAACGAAATAATATGAAAAACTACATATTAATTGTTGTTTTAGATTATGTTCCACGTATATGCATACTAAAAAAATACGACAGAACTTACTTTGTTTGGCTATGCATTGTAAAAAAAAAATTTTACAAAAAAATCTAAAATCGTTAGCATCAATGTGTTACAAATATTATATTTAGTTATTATCCTTACTTAATAGCCTGTAAAAATGGTATATTTTTATGAAAAAAATATGGTTGCATTGTTTATTTAAAAAATTAAATTTTTCGCTTTCAGAAAAGAAAAAAAGTAGCCGTTGCATCAAAACTTTAAAAGGTCTTAAATATCATGATGTCGGATTTTCAATATCTTTTCTAGTTTACGAGATATAAACGGGACGGACGGACAGGCAGACCAAACAAAACTAATAGCGTCTATTCCCCTGTCGAGGGCCGCTAAACATTGGAGACGCCACACTCAAAGTAAAAATTATTTGCATCTTGTGAGCTCAACATTCTTCACAAATTTCAGTCTAGGAAATAAAATTAAAACACGGAGCTTTCTGCTAGCCACAATAGTGACATTGTTTACCTTTAGCAGGTGTCATCATGTGACTTGTGTGGCCAGAATCATTGGCGGAATTTCTTGGTTTGAGTTTGCCCAGTTTCTCCTGAAAGATGACGTACGCTACTAGTCCAGCAATAGCCAGCTGTGGAGAATGATAAGCAAGTCTTATTGCATTCGTTGAAGGTGTAGTTTAAATAGTTTAGTTCATACATGATCAAAATATACGTATATGTCTAAAAAAAAAATAAACCCATAAATCGCAAACTTTGAAGCGAAATAGTAAGAAAATATGTATTTTTAAAGTCTGGAAATATCTATCGTAGATTCCCAAACAACAACAAAAAAACTGGATACTAAACCCAAAATTTTAAAAATAAAATATTTAATCAATACATTGAGATTGTAAAGTTGTATAATGAAAGATTGATGCACTAAAAACAAACAAACAAAAACCATACATGCCATCATTATTAGATAAAAAAATTAATTTCCTACGAGCGGACAACATTTTCTTGAGGAACTATGTTTTATAATCTCACTATTCTGAGTTACAGAACATCGCTGGGATGAGGTGTAAGAATTCAAGAGAAATGGCTTTTAGTAATTTTCACGAAATACTACAAATTTTTCATCATTAGTTCCGAAACATTTCAACACTCTATCCAAATACCACAGACTATACGAATTCTAGCAGAAATGTAAAAAAAAATGTGTACCTGGAGCCCCCCAAGTATAAAAAATGCTTTGGGAAGATGACTCATATGTTGATATCTAAAGACTCTGTGAGGCTGTGGAGGAATCCGTAATGTCACAGTATTCATTTCCGATCCGGTCTGGTTATCAGAGCTGCCCTTGTAGGTCGGGGTCTCAATTGTGAATCCATCGATGTAAGGAGTGCAGTCCCTGTTCAACAGGAACGCAGAGGCTATCATAGGGCTTACAAAAGCACCGATTCCATAGGAACAGTGCATAGCCTGAAAACAAGGGTTGGTTGAAATGGGTTAAAATATTAGGGTACAGAACACAGCACAGTAGGAATTAACATTAAAGAAAAAAGAATAACATAAAAAATACTTTAAAAAAAACAAAGCTTATATTCAGTATAATTTTATCAGTTAGTTTGGATCAGTCATATAGTTTGTAAGTGTATATGGCCTACACATAATAAATCTGTGCGATTAGAAAAGTTTTTTTACTAATTGCTTTTGTTTAGCTTTTAACTTTTCAATGCGCTATAATCCTATCGTTTGAGGACCATCTATAAAAATGGGAGGGGAGGAGGGGATATCTTTGTAAATGCATAAAAATATGTTCCTCGAGGGGACTGATTCAACTTTTATCTCATCCTCTGTCAAGTACGATTTCTTTCCCTTGTTTAAGATACCAAACAAACAAATTAATTACCAATACTGATCGTCACTACCTGTAAGAATGGCCCCACGTTTTTCCCAAACATCATGATGATCTTCAGATTGGCCAGACAGTCCAGGCAGCCCATGCACCAGCCCATCACGATCAGGACAAAGATCAAAGAGCCCAGATTGCTGCAGGCTGGGATGACAAACATGGCCAGGGACACGCCCACCGCACCGGACAACATCAGGCTGTGGGACGGAATTCTGGGGAAAAAAAACAAGAAAACGTGAAAGTAAAGGCAACATCTCTAGAGTTGTGCAGAGTCTGAGTGTGTGTATTGAAATGTTTAGACTTGTTTGCTGTAGGGCAGTGTTTCCAAAACTGTGTTCCACGGAACCCTAGTGTTCCGCGAGGCCTGACTAGGTGTTCCACGAACTACTGGAATAATTAACTAGTAGGCCATCACCAAAATTAATCTCTCTAAAGAAGAAGCAAAGTGTTCTGCTAAATACTCAGATTGTGCGAAGTGCTCCTTTAAGGAAAAAGTTTTAGAAACACTGATGAAGGGGCTCACCCATTTATTTTTGAGACTCTACAACACTAGTATTAAGACTTCTAGAGAAAAACTTGGAAAAAAGGTAAAGGTGAAACATTGCTACATTCAGTTATAACAAAAAATGTTGCAGATGAAGCTACAGTTAGTGCAACAGTTAATAAGTAAGTAAACCTCTGTTCTAATAATGTAGCCACTAATGCTACATTTTGTTTTTGTTGTCTAGATTTCAGTTATAAATGTGTGACACACACACACACGTGTTGATGCCCAACAGGGATTAGTTAATTCCTATACCCTCAATAAGACTATATTATCAACTAGCATTATTAACTCTCTTCTCTCAGTACTAATTCAGGCAAGGGGAAGGTCTTGGGATTCAACCCTGAAAAAATCATAACCCGGTAACCCTTAAGCAGTTTGCAGAACACTGTGCTACATCGTGGCGAAGCCTGCGACGCTGCTGATCCCTAACTTTATCAGTAATTTGTAAGCCTCCTTGCACTAAGGCTTCGTACCGGGATTAATCTCTTACAGCACGGTCCAGGTATCTGGCAGTGTTCTGTAGGGTCCGCATGTCTCCGTACAAATGATCAGTAATTTGACGTTCACCCAACAGCTAAGTTAAAAATAGGTGGCTGAACTGGGAACGACACATTTTCTTTCAACCATAAATAATGCCCAGAATCGAATCTTCTAACTATGAAAACAATTATAATCATTGTACTACTAACCGCGTCCAGAATACAAATCAAAGTATTCAAAGTCACTATACGTGTTTTGTACAGTATACCTTTCAGATTATCAAAAGACCTTCTTAAGTTATTTGCTTTGTGGAGGAATAGGTTAATCTAATGATAATAAATGATTTCATGCCAGAGTAAATAAATAAACAAGATAGAAGAACATAGATCTAAACAGTTTTAGTGTTTACAAAAATCATTTGATTACTTGTGAAGGAATGCATTGAAGCAATGGTTTCTCTATGTTTTATTATCTTGACGACCGGTAATATCTTAGCAAAGCAAAGTTTTGTGGATACATTTTTTATTTGGGTTTTAAATGTTTTTTTGTTTTTTTTTATTTACCCAATTTCAAGGCCAGTAGCTCTAAACTATTCAGAAAATGTATTTTCTTTCTATGAGATAAGCAAACCAAATATTATTTATCTATTTATGTATCTATTAACCTAACTACTTACTTAGATAGCTATCTATCTATCTATCTATCTATTTATCTATCTATCTATCTATCTATCTATTTATCTATCTATCTTTGTTCTATCAATCATTCTGCCCGTCTGTCTGTGTGTCAGTTTGAGTTCAAAACTAAATATAAGTATTTTAAATAAATTGTATATCTTTGCATGTTGTTTCACACAGTAGCTTAAATTATCCACATCTTTACACTCTCTATGTTCTCTCTATGTTCTCTCTATGTTCTCTCTATGTTCTCTCTATGTTCTCTCTATGCACTGTCTATATTCTCTCTATGTTCTCTCTATGTTCTCTCTATGTTCTCTCTATGCTCTCTCTATGTTCTCTCTATGTTCTCTCTATATTCTCTCTATGTTCTCTCTATGCTCTCTCTATGTTCTCTCTATGTTCTCTCTATGTTCTCTCTATGCTCTATCTATATTCTCTCTATATTCTCTCTATGTTCTCTCTATGTTCTCTCTATGTTCTCTCTATGTTCTCTCCATGTTCTCTCCATGTTCTCTCTATGTTCTCTCTATGTTCTCTCTATATACTCTCTATGTTCTCTCTATGTTCTCTCTATGTTCTCTCTATATTCTCTCTATGTTCTCTCTATGTTCTCTCTATGTTCTCTCTATGCTCTCTCTATGTTCTCTCTATGTTCTCTCTATATTCTCTCTATGTTCTCTCTATGTTCTCTCTATATTCTCTCTATGTTCTCTCTATATTCTCTCTATGTTCTCTCTATGTTCTCTCTATATTCTCTCTATGTTCTCTCTATATTCTCTCCATGTTCTCTCTATATTCTCTCTATGTTCTCTCTATGTTCTCTCTATGTTCTCTCTATATTCTTTCCATGTTCTCTCTATGTTCTCTCTATGTTCTCTCTATATTCTCTCTATATTCTCTCTATGTTCTCTCTATGTTCTCTCTATGCTCTCTCTATGTTCTCTCTATATTCTCTCTATGTTCTCTCTATATTCTCTCTATGTTCTCTCTATATTCTCTCTATGCACTGTCTATGTTCTCTCTATGCTCTCTCTATGTTCTCTCTATGCACTGTCTATGCTCTCTCTATATTCTCTCTATGCACTGTCTATGTTCTCTCTATGCTCTCTCTATGTTCTCTCTATGCACTGTCTATGTTCTCTCTATGTTCTCTCTATGCACTGTCTATGTTCTCTCTATGTTCTCTCTATGTTCTCTCTATGCACTGTCTATATTCTCTCTATGCATGGTCTATGTTCTCTCTATGCTCTCTCTATGTTCTCTCTATGCACTGTCTATGTTCTCTCTATGTTCTCTCTATGCACTGTCTATGTTCTCTCTATGTTCTCTCTATGAACTGTCTATGTTCTCTCTATGCTCTCTCTATGTTCTCTCTATGCACTGTCTATATTCTCTCTATGTTATCTTATATAATACAGACGTTACTTCAAAAAAGAAGATGATTACGTCCTACGCGTCATGCATTTAGTCATGCATATTAACCAATGACTTAAATTCTGCCAAGTCACTGGTTTTTCTGGCTAGCTCAGGCAACCCATTCCATGCTCTAATAGCACTAGGGAAGAAGGAGTATTTGTACAAATTTGTCCTAGCATATGGGACGAGGAATGTGCTTTATTTTTGTGTCTTTCAGAGTATTTTATTAAATTTTGTTTTTGTATTTGAAGATTATGGTTCAGTGTTTTATGTATAATTGCTACTTTACTTTTGAGTCTTCTGTCCTGAAGGCTTTCTAAATTTAGTGATTTTACTAATGGTGTTACCCTAGTCAAATGTGAATATTCGTTTGTTATGAATCTCACTGCTCTATTTTGTGTTTGTTCCAGTTTCTTAATGTTTTCTTGAGTTGAGGGGTTCCACACGGTGGATGCATATTCTATTATTGGCCTAACCAAGGTTAAATAACATTTTAGTTTTATGTTCTTATTTGATTTATAGAAATTTCTTTTAATAAACCCTAATGCTTTGTTGGATTTTTTTATAGTTTCATCAATATGTGGATTCCATGACAGTTTTTCATTTATTATAACACCTAGGTATTTTGAGTTTTTAGTCTGTGTTACTGGTTTGCCATGTTCTCTCTATGCACTGTCTATGTTCTCTCTATGCTCTCTCTATGTTCTCTCTATATTCTCTCTATGTTCTCTCTATGTTCTCTCTATGTTCTCTCTATGTTCTCTCTATATTCTCTCCATGTTCTCTCTATGTTCTTTCTATATTCTCTCTATGTTCTCTCTATATTCTCTCTATGTTCTATCTATGTTCTCTCTATGCTCTCTCTATGTTCTCTCTATGTTCTCTCTATGCTCTCTCTATGTTCTCTCTATGTTCTCTCTATATTCTCACTATGCTCTCTCTATGTTCTCTCTATATTCTCTCTATGTGCTCTCTATATTCTCTCTATGTTCTCTCAATATTCTCTCTATGCTCTCTCTATGTTCTCTCTATGTTCTCTCTATGTTCTCTCTATGTTCTCTCTATGCTCTCTCTATGTTCTCTCTATATTCTCTCTATGTTCTCTCTATGTTCTGTCTATGTTCTGTCTATGTTCTCTCTATGTTCTCTCTATATTCTCTCTATGCTCTCTCTATGTTCTCTCTATGCACTCTCTATATTATCTCTATGCACTCTCTATATTCTCTCCATGTTCTCTCTATATTCTCTCTATGCTCTCTCTATGCTCTCTCTATGTTCTCTCTATATTCTCTCCATTTTCTCTCTATATTTTCTCCATGTTCTCTCTATATTCTCTCAATGTTCTCTCTATATTCTCTCTATGTTCTCACTATATTCGCTCCATGTTCTCTCTATATTCTCTCCATGTTCTCTCTATATTCTCTCTATGTTCTCTCTATATTCTCTCTATGCTCTCTCTATGTTCTCTCTATGCTCTCTCTATGCACTGTCTATATTCTCTCCATGTTCTCTCTATATTCTCTCCATGTTCTCTCTATATTCTCTCCATGTTCTCTCTATATTCTCTCTATGTTCTCTCTATATTCTCTCCATGTTCTCTCTATATTCTCTCCATGTTCTCTCTATATTCTCTCTATGTTCTCTCTATATTCTCTCTATGTTCTCTCTATATTCTCTCCATGTTCTGTCTATTTTCTCTCTATGCACTCTCTATATTCTTTCTATGTTCTCTCCATGTTCTCTCCATGTTCTCTCTGTGATCTCTCTGTGATCTCTCTGTGTTCTTTCTATGTTCTCTATGCTTTCTCTATATTCTCTCTGTTCTCTCTATATTCTCTCTATATTCTCTCCATGTTCTCTCTATATTCTCTCTATGTTCTCTCTATATTCTCTCTATGTTCTCTCTATATTCTCTCTTTGCACTATCTATATTCTTTCTATGTTCTCTCTATGTTCTCTCTATGCACTTTCTAAATTCTCTCTATGTTCTCTCCATGTTCTCTCTATGCACTTTCTAAATTCTCTCTATGTTCTCTCCATGTTCTCTCTATGTTCTCTCTATATTCTCTCTATGTTCTCTCTATGTTCTCTCTTTGTTCTATCTATGCACTCTCTATATTCTCTCTATATTCTCTCTATATTCTCTCTATGTTCTCTCTATGTTCTCTCTTTGTTCTATCTATGCACTCTCTATGTTCTCTCCATGTTCTCTCTATGTTCTCTCTATGTTCTCTCTTTGTTATATCTATGCACTCTCTATATTCTCTCTATATTCTCTCTATATTCTCTCTATGTTCTCTCTTTGTTCTATCTATGCACTCTCTATGTTCTCTCCATGTTCTCTCTATATTCTTTCTATATTCTCTCTATGTTCTCTCTATGTTCTCTCTTTGTTCTATCTATGCACTCTCTATATTTTCTCTATGTTCTCTCTTTGTTCTATCTATGCACACTCTATGTTCTCACCATGTTCTCTCCATGTTTTCTCTATATTCTCTCTAAATTCTCTCTATGTTCTCTCTATGTTCTCTCCATGTTCTCTCTATATTCTCTCTATATTCTCTCTATGTTTTCTCTATGTTCTCTCCATATTCTCTCTTTATTCTCTCTATGTTCTCTCTTTGTTCTCTCTAAGCACTCTCTATTTTCTCTATACATTCTCCTTGTTACCACCCAATCCTTTCCTTGTCTTCCACCACCTCCCCTTAGCTCCTATAGTCCAACAATCACTGAGCTGTGAGTTTTTTTTCTTTCTTTCTATGACGACCAATAGCTTGGCGCGAGCAAGGCCGGATGTACCACGATAATAGCAGGCTCATCGATTCGCAACTTATGTTACAGGGAACAATCAGGGATTTAAAAAAAATGAAAATGGAATATCCGACATGAACAATACGAGCGCCACCCCTTTCTCTCCCTTATTCTCGCTGCTCACTCCTTCATGCAGTTTGTGTGTGTGTGAGTTGTATTGGCTTTTAATGGCTTCCGTGAGATGTCTTCAAATGTAGAATTTGTCTTAATATAAACAGAATGAAATTTTTTTTTCTTTTTCTTTAATTTGAGAGTAACAAAAATTGAGCTGAATAATAATACTGAGGTGAAAGAGTTATTTCGCAGAAAAGCGTGCGGTATTTAAAGGATAAGGTAACCATTGTTTTATTAATGTGGGAACAAAAATACTACAATTATTAAATGATAATGTAGTCATTGTTGTAATAATGTAGAAACAAATGCTACATAGTTTAAAGGCTAAGGTAGCATCTTTTTAAAATAATATAGCTAAAATAGTGCAGTTGTTTGAAGCGCGGTGGCTGAGCAGTAAAGCGCTTGACTTACGAACCGGGGTCCCAGTTTCCAATCTTGGTGATGACTTGGATTTTTAATTTCGGGATCTTTGAGTCCCCCCAACATTAGTTGGAAAAATAGGTTAAGTAAAGCAAATGACCATTACATCTTCTGCCCTATAGATTTCAAGGTCTAATAGGGGAACTTTTTTTCAGAAGGAATCAACGGTTCATGAAGCATCGCTATTTCGTTGGCCTGGACTTAATACACTTTGGAAAACTATGTTCACAAATTCGAGAAGCAAGACATGTAATTCAGTCAGACCAAAGTGTGTCAAGATGTGTCACGAGTACGTCCTAATGTGTCCAAAGTGTGTCCTAATGTGTATAAAGCGAGCCTTTGCTGTGCCAGAAAGGGTATCATGGTATGTCCAAAAGTGTGTACAAAGTGTCCATATGTCTTGAATATGACCAAAATGTGTCAAATTGTGTCTTCCATGTGTTCGAACTTGGTCTTCATTGTGCCCGAAGCATGTATCCAATGAGTTCAAAGTGTCTTGACGTGTCTTGACGTGTCATCTGCATCCAGTGAGGTATATTTGGCCACGTGTAATTGTATTAATGAGATAATTTCTGCCCTTACTGAAGAACTGGCCACAAGAGCTGAAAATAATTGCACACAATCATGATTCTATGTAAACCGTTTTGTTTTGGGCCACTTCACAGCAAGTTTAATAAATCATAGGGGCTATAAGACTCAAGTCTGATATGCAAATGCTATCCGATTATAAGATGCGGGCGTCTGCAACAAGGGAAATAATCGAGGTTGGTGTATGGTGAACATTTAATAGCGATCTCGGGCAGAAGTGAATACTGGAGTATGGAAATGAATGCAAAAGGCAAAGTTAAGGTCGTTCTGGGAATAGATTTTGGTGGCCAGGACAGGACAAAAGTGAAGAAGTTTAGTCATTAGATTGCATACATTGAACAGAGAAATTGACTTAAGTAAATATGAATGAACAAGTTCAGGTTAGTTCGCCTTTATACAAAATGCTTAGGTATTTTTACTTTTAAGTGCAAGAAACATTTTTTAGCGGCCCCACGAAAGAGGAATAGACGCTATTAGTTTTGTGTGGTCTGTCTGTCCCTCTGTCCCGTTTAGATCTCGTAAACTAGAAAAGATATTGAAAATCCGATATCATGATATTTTAGACCATTCAAAGTTCTGATGCAACGGCTACTTTTTTCTTTTCTGAAAACGAACAATTTAATTTTTAAAATCACTTATGCATGCAGTTTTTTCATAAAAAATACTCCATTTTTACAACTTTTCACAATTAATAGTAACAAACACGGGAGGCCACTTAGTAAGGGGTATAACCACTTACCATATTTTTAACACATTTAGTCAAACGGTTATAGATTTTTTGTAAAAAAAATGTATAAATATTTATTACAATTGCATTGCTAGGTTAAGTAAGTTCTGTCCTACTAATTACTACATTTACAAATTTTTTTTTTACTTTTTCTTTAAAAGAGAACAAATCTATTTAGTATGCTTATAAGTGGAACATATTTAAAACAACAATTAATTATTAGGTTCTTTTATGATTGTATAAATAACAGTCCTGTATCACAAGCGTAGTACTATTCAAACCCAGGATGACCGGAAAGTTTGCACAATTATTTCTTGTACCTGACAATACAAAAATCAAATTAAAAAATAACCAAATAGTTAATTAACTATTGGTAATTTATTATTTTGTTTGGCATCTTGAACAAGGAAAAGAAATCGTACTTAACAGATGTGGTGATATAAGTTGAATTAGTCCCCTTGAGGACTTTTCAGCCCTTAGTGAAATTTTCTCGTGTGCATTAAAACAACGATCCTGTAAACATTCACAAAGATACCTCCTTCTTCCCTCCCCTTTCACTACTGGTCCAGACAACTCATATGATTAGAGCACACTGAAAAAGCTAAAAGCTAAACTAAAACAATTGGTAAAAACATTTCTAATCGCACAGATTTATATGTCAAAGTGGACCATCCATATATATATATATGCATAACTGATTCAAACTATTGATACAATAACACTTACTATAAGCTTTTTTTGTAAGTTTAAAAAAAAATGTTTTTCTTGTTTTGAGTCTCAGATGTGTGTCCCGCGACGTTTGTATGAGTTCTTCAGCTGTCTCTTTCAGAAGCCATATTCTGTCCGATGTTTTCCGCTACGCTGGAAAGGGCAAAATGAAGCCAGATTTGTTTCTTAAAGCGCTGCCGTAATGAAGACCTATATTTCTATATAATCATTCGTAATTGTGAGACTTCTATTTTTAGAAACAATACTAAGAAAAAGTCATTCATATAAATGTGCAGCAGCATTCATTTTTTTTTACACTTCACGTTTTGAAAAATAGTTCAGTCCTTTTTATGCAGGACATGTTTGAAAATCAATTTTCAACGAATTTTCTTCGACATCGGCATTTAAGTCTACGTGACATCCTGACATTCAATATTAATGTCTTCCTTTTGCCGTCTCGTAGGACATTTCGCCGTGTTCATTTTGCCGTCTAGTAGGACATTTTGCCGTGTTCCTTTTGCCGTCTAGTAGGACATTTTGCCGTGTTCATTATATTATCAAGAAGCAAAATACAAAAAAAATTCTTTTAAAAAAAAAACATAGCTTATTTTAAGTGTTTCATTACTTTGGATCCGTCATGTAAATTAATTTCTGATATATCTAGACTAACAATAATGAATGTGTACAATCTTTTTACCGTACAGACAGACATAATAAGTTGATATTAGCTTTGGGGAAAAAAAGTCCCTACCAAAGACATGCGCAGACGTCGAGAGGAGAGCGTGAATAGGCCAGTAATGGACAACTGAACTCTTTCTTAAGCTTCGGACTTGATTACAACGTCTTACGTAACGCATAATATTTACTGTCATTCACTGTTCAGTACCAAGTAACAATGTTTCAAGTCAGGCACTTTATTGGAATCCACAAGAAAAAGTGGGCAGGCCCAAGCCAACCTAGAAGAGGTCGGTCATAAGCGAAGCTGAGGATACTGGAATGACATGGGAGCAGAGGAACAAAGCTGCTCAGAAACGAGTTCAGTGGAGAGGTGTGGTTGCGCCACTAGGCACCACTGGGTGGGTTGCAGGAATGTCAAGTCATGACCATTAGACGCTTACAGGAAAAATAATATTTGAATGTAAGAGTATCGACTTATGGGTTGCTTGTTAGAAGCCGTTAATGGCTTGTGTTTAACTTCACTGCTTTGCCAAAGCTAGTACCAGCAATGTAGTGCCTTTTTATCTATGTACTATTACATACAGGATGATTCGATTTTGTTTTTAATTTACTCAACCTACGGCAAGGGACCCAGCAACATATTCTTGAATCTAGTCTCTCTGATACCTTGCTACTGCCCCTGCCCTATATAAAGATCTTAACCCTTTGTAAAAATGAACCCACTAGTTTTAAAAGCCTCAGCATCCCCCCTCCCCCCTTAGTTAAGCGTAACGTTCTACAAGAAGGGAAAGGTGGCATCCCTCCCCCCGGCCTCCTCTTTCTAACTGTCACTTCAACTGACTGTAGTCCAGTACTCTCCCATCAGATACCAGAACAACAACTGACTGTAGTCCAGTACTCTCCCATCAGATACCAGAACAACAAATGACACAAAAGTTACAGATCGATCAGACACAGCCTGTGTTTAGAGATGAGAGATGGCTTGAATCATACATGAAGGATGGAAAGCGATGTGATAGAATGAAAAGATTGCTAATGCTTCAGTACAAACGAAGGTACAAAACAATCTCACAACAGAAGCGCCTGGACTACTTTGTATGGACAAGGAGGAATAAAGAATGTCGTTTATTTCTGAATTTAAATTTGTAATTCTTATGATTAAATATCGAGTTTAATTTGAGCATCAAGCGGGTTGCGTAAATCAGCCAGGAAAATAAATGACTTAGAAGAGTGTTTCCCGACAGAACACTGGGCACATTCTGATTATTTAGCGGAACACTTTGCTTATTTTTTTTTTAGAGAGATTATTAATTTAAGTGGTGGCCTACTAGTTAATTATTCAAGTAGTTCGTGGAACATCTGTTCAGACCCCGAGGAACACTGAGGTTCCGCGGAACACAGTTTGGGAAACACTGACTTACTAGATACAGTTATTTTTTATTTTTTTAAGCATGTGCGAGTTTATGCACATTTAGAAACGTTTTTTGTTTTGTTTTTTTGAATTCATTGCGTTGTAAGAGAGATTCTAAATGGATGTTTCTACATATGTCCATTAAACAATATAATCTTTAAAGTCGTTCCAACTCTACCGTCTAAGAATGGTTAAAGTGAGTCAGCAGCACATAGAAGTACTAGAATGCGATGAATGCGTTGTCATTGCCATTTTTTTTTCTCCTCTTTACAGTAACAAATGTTGTCAAAGTTACAGTTAATACAAAATAGTGTATTTTAGAGAGTCAATGTCAGTGTGTACCTGTTAAAGAGTAGCATGTCGCCAATACAAAACTATAGCAGGGATAACTGATATCGAATTAGACAAGTGAGAGACGGCATTTCTGTATTTCTGTGTGTTAGTGACAGTACATTGTAAGAGTGCGAAGGCATCCCTCGTAGGGCGCAACCAGGAGAAATGGGCTTAGCTCAAATAGTCGTAACCCCACAATCAACTGCTATGATTAAATGATTGAGGACCAAAGGATTAAGGACCATAGGATTCAGGACCCTATGATTGAGGACCATAGGATTGAGGAACCAATGTAGGAATCTCTCGTCCCTGGCCTCTGGGTAAAATCGTTGTTTTTGATCGAGTCTCAATGGCTTTTAATGGAGTTATGTAAATCTTTTTATATTGATCAAATCAATATTGTGTTCGGATTTTAAGTGACTAAGTACACTAGTGCAGGTGTAACAATGTTGTGAAAAAATATTTTGACCATTGGGATTGAGCTGGTGAATGCATTTTGTTGACAGTTGTACAGAAACACAATAACCTGTGTCAGCATTTTTACTCGCCTTACTAGGGGTGAATATCTAATTAGATAAATCTATTATACAAATAAATTCTAAATAAATCCACAAAACTCCAAGAAATACAAGTTTAAAATATATAGAAAAAACACAATGACTGCAAAAACGCATCCTCTAACCTATGTATCCTGTCAACTCCAGTAAGTCAGAAACTTTTTCTTGCCATACAAAAGACTCATAACATGTAGTTTACATTATGAAGGATTATGTGCATTCTTTTTACATTCACTATGTCAGAGAATATAAACATGGGATGTAACTCTTTCTCTTTCATACATAAATAACAAAGAAACAATGCAGTTTCACCGTACTGATGACCTAAGTGACTATACTTGCTACAGACCAGTGGCGTAGTTATGGTTGGGGGATGGGGGAGAGAATTTGAAAATTCCTCTGGGCCCCACTCAAGGGGGGCCCCCAAATGAGTGTATGAATTATTTTTACATTAAATATTAAATATTACGCCATTATCACATGTCATGATGTTAAATGTCAACATGCAGGGGCCCTTAAAGAGGTTAAGCCCCCCCGCCCCACACCAAATGATGGCAAATTCCTAGTTACGCCACTGCTAAAGACCGTCCTTTAAAACATCAAATCATACATTTTATTCCTTCATTCATTCAGAGCGTTAGGAATTTCCAATAATAGTTGTTGAATCCTTGTTGTACTAGTCAGTACCACATTATGTCATGTGATATGACACAAGACACCTGCAGAGTGTCACCTGATCCTGCTGGAGTTAATGTCAAAGCACTTGGGTTCAACGCGTGACACACTGAACGTTTTAAAGAATCACTGAAAACATCTAGAACGTCACAACCATATATGTGTAGCTTGCATATATGTGACGTCAGAATAGCTGACATGTGTAGCTTACATATATGTGACGTCAGAATAGCCGACATGTGTAGTCTACGTATATGTAACCAGGTTGTTAGTATTAGTCGGACTCCCAGCCAATTAAATTTTTCGGCAGGGAGGAGTGTGGATGAAATTGCTCCCCCCACCCCCTTTTAGAGTTTGTTTTTATAGTAATTTGAGATCTAAATGATTGTATTTGTACACCTAGATCTCAGCAGTACCGGCTGGTATGATAGCATCTAATAAACGTTTCGGCACCACCTATTCATGAAAGATGCGTGTTACTAACATTGTTGCACAATAAAAAAAAGAATGTATTTATAGATGTTTAGTTTCCCCCTTCGATTAAAATCTTCGGAAAAGTGTTTACCTTCATTTTTTTAAAATATTTTATTGACTTACTGTAGAACGAAAACTATAGAGGAAAGTTTACATTCTCGTAGAGGACATAGATCTTGGTCTATGCAGTTAGATCTAGATCTTGGTCTATGCAGTTAGATCTGGATCTTGGTCTATGCAGTTAGATCTAGATCTTGGTCTATGCAGTTAGATCTAGATCTTGGTCTATGTAGTTAGATCTAGATCTTGGTCTATGCAGTTAGATCTAGATCTTGGTCTATGCAGTTAGATCTAGATCTTGGTCTATGCAGTTAGATCTAGATCTTGGTCTATGCAGTTAGATCTAGATCTTGGTCTATGCAGTTAGATCTAGATCTTGGTCTATGCAGTTAGATCTAGATCTTGGTCTATGCAGTTAGATCTAGATCTTGGTCTATGCAGTTAGATCTAGATCTTGGTCTATGCAGTTAGATCTAGATCTTGGTCTATGCAGTTAGATCTAGATCTTGGTCTATGCAGTTAGATCTAGATCTTGGTCTATGCAGTTAGATCTAGATCTTGGTCTATGCAGTTAGATCTAGATCTTGGTCTATGCAGTTAGATCTAGATCTTGGTCTATGCAGTTAGATCTAGATCTTGGTCTATGCAGTTAGATCTAGATCTTGGTCTATGCAGTTAGATCTAGATCTTGGTCTATGCAGTTAGATCTAGATCTTGGTCTATGTAGTTAGATCTAGATCTTGGTCTATGCAGTTAGATCTAGATCTTGGTCTATGCAGTTAGATCTAGATCTTGGTCTATGCAGTTAGATCTAGATCTTGGTCTATGCAGTTAGATCTAGATCTTGGTCTATGCAGTTAGATCTAGATCTTGGTCTATGCAGTTAGATCTAGATCTTGGTCTATGCAGTTAGATCTAGATCTTGGTCTATGCAGTTAGATCTAGATCTTGGTCTATGTAGTTAGATCTAGATCTTGGTCTATGCAGTTAGATCTAGATCTTGTAAGCAAAGATAACAAGCAAAGTACAAAAAATGGTTTATAAAAAACAACAAACTTTAAAGTTTTACACGATACTAGAAGGGGAAAATAATAAAGACTGTTGGTTGTGCTGGACACATGGCACCCCCCCCCCGCTCTCATGAACTGTTGTTTACTACAAACTTGTCAGTCTAGACGTTTAGGTAGGCACACAATATACAAGCCTAGTCGAAGATCCGTCAAATAATATTCAAAAATAAGTTAATCTAATTTTGAAAATAAAAAATTTAATCTAATTGAAACGTATAATCATTAAGTGCACCACATACTTCAGATAAAGTGACACTTTCATTCTCTCGTTCTTCCCTTTTTATAACTCCGCGATCTAAAAATTCATCTAGAGTTATCTAGACTCTGGTCATTGCAAAGTCCAGGTATCTATTCAGCTCCCGTTTTGGGCCATTTTTAGGTTTACTGTTAGCTTTTTGTGATTTTAGAGAGAAAAAAATGGAACTTCCATATTTACTGGTGATCATTTTATCACGCGAACCTTGAAATGATTCAGTTAATGATTTGTAAGTAATTATAGAAACACACGAGGCACACAAGAAATGATACCATGCGAAATTTTTTAATCAAACGGGGAAGTGGAGCTAAATGGTATAAACCACTCGGGCTACACAGGAGCCTTGAGTTCGAATCTCGTTGTGCTCACACCAAATTGTAGACTTAGAACCAACTAACAAACAAGACGAAATGGAAATGGCCGAATTCATAGCATCAAGGTTGAACTAACGCTCGTCAGAACTAAATATATTCAACTCATTTCAAGCTGACCTACTCAGCCATTGCTGACCTTAGTCGTGAGAGATTAATTAAACAATAATAACAAACGAGTTCGCCTTTAGCTAAACATCATTCTGGCTCCACGTCCGGACATGGGGATGTCCTAATTATTACTTCCTGTGACCTGAAGAAGGGGGGGGGGATGGACAAGAAAGGAACATAATGGAACGTCAACAGAATGTGCTCTGGTCAATACAAGACTGGACTCTAGTCCCCTCTGATCATTTTTATTCTATTTGTGTAGAGCTAAAATATTTGTGGAATGCATACGGAAAAAAAAAGACATTTCGAAATTTGTTGTTTTTATTTTATGGAGCATGACGAGATCAGTTTATGACATACTTTAGACTTATTTACTACAAGAGTCTACGATGCCGAAGTGTAAGGATGTGTGCAGTGTGTCATATTGTAACCTGCATTTGTTACGTATTTCTGAATCTTCTGGCTAAATGTACTAGTAGGCACACAAATAAAAACACTGTAAAGAACTTGACTTCTCAACTTTCAGTTTCATATAACTTTATTGACTAGTAACTCTAACAATTCGTCACTGTAACATGTAGCGTAGAAGACTGTACAATGTCTGTCAGTTTACAGTTAGCTATACTTCGTTGCAATTCATGTCTTCACTTCGTTGCATCGAGCCGTATTCCACAGAACAGACCAACGACACACTTCCCAGTGTCGCTCCAGGTCTCCCAAAGCTGAACCAAGTCGTACTCAAGTCTACCGAATCAGAGCCGCACACGTCTTACATCGACTGTATCGACTGTAACCTCTCAAGTCCACTGTAGTTCGTTGTATAGACTTTAACGACAGTAGTCCACTCCAGTTAACTCTACCCTAGTTAACTTGCATCGAGTCGTACACATCTCTCCTCTACTGTCTCGCAAAGTAGACAACAGTACCGACGACTCACTCACGACTGACTTTTACATTAACTCTCTGTTACCTCTATTTGTCACTGGACATTGCTAGTACCTTCTGGAATAACACGTAAGGACACGTCACATCCTGTCTCTGTTTATACATGTACATTCCAGAGAACACCCGTAACGGCTCAAGTCCATTGTAGTTCGCTGTATAGACTTTAACAACAGTAGTCCACTCCAGTTAACTCTACCCTAGTTAACTTGCATCGAGTCGTACACATTTCTCTTCCACTAGAGCCGCACACGTCTTACATCGTCTGTATCGACTGTAACGGCTCACTCACGACTGACTTTCACATTAACTCTCTGGCTTATATAGAGTCCCTAATCGCTCCTTCAAAGTTGCAAAAACATTGCTAGTATCATATGGAACAACACGTGAGGAAACGTCACATCCTGTCTTTGTTTTTACATGTAGATTCCAGAGAACACCTGCTGCAGTGTCATCAAGCCGGGGACGTACTGACCTCTATCTGTCACTGTTCATTAGTAACTGCCCCCTTCTTACATCTGTTTGTCCCCTGGAACAACACGTGAGAACACGTCACATACTGTCTTTGTTTATACGCGTAGATTCCAGAGAACTCTCGCTGCTGTGTCATCTCGCCGGGGTCATACGTTGACCTCTACCTATCACTGTTCATTTGTAAGAATATTTTTCTACATCACGTCCAGACCAAATCAAGTCATACATATCGCTCTAAGTGGATCTGTTAAGCTAATCCTTTTAATAGTTCATTTATGTATAAATAAAAAATAAACTAGGAAGTGTAATAATGTGAGCTGATGTCTGTTGATGGTTGCTTAGATGTGTTGAAACTTCCAAAATACTAGAATAATTACGAAAGCATCCCTCATAGGGCAATTCCAGGGAACTGGGCTAGGCCCAAACAGTCGTAACCCCACAATCAACAGCTATGATTAAATGATCATCTAGTTCATTGGGGACCATAGGATTGAGGACCATAAGATTGAGGACCATGAGATTGAGGACCATTGGATTGAGGACCATGGGATTAAGGACCATGCGATTGAGGACCATGGGAGTGAGGAACATGGGATTGAGGACCATGAGATTGAGGACCATGAGATTGAGGACCATGAGATTGAGGGCCATGGGAGTGAGGACCATTGGATTGAGGACCATGAGATTGAGAGCCATGGGATTGAGGACCAAGGGATTGAGGACCATGGGATTGAGGACCATGGGATTGAGGACCATGAGTTTGAGGACCATGAGATTGAGGACCATGGGAATGAGGACCATGAGATTGAGGATCATGGGAGTGAGGACCATGGGAGTGAGGACCATGGGAGTGAGGACCATGAGATTGAGGATCATGGGAGTGAGGACCATGAGATTGAGGACCATGGGAGTGAGAACCATGGGAGTGAGGACCATGGGAGTGAGGACCATGAGATTGAGTACCATTGGATTGAGGAACATGGGATTTAAGGACCATGAGATTGAGGACCATGGGAGTGAGGAACATGAGATTGAGGACCATGGGAGTGAGGAACATGGGATTTAAAGACCATGAGATTGAGGACCATGGGAGTGAGGAACATGGGATTTAAGGACCATGAGATTGAGTACCATTGGATTGAGGAACATGGGATTTAAGGACCATGAGATTGAGGACCATGGGAGTGAGGACCATGAGATTGAGGACCATGGGAGTGAGGACCATGAGATTGAGGACCATGGGTTTGAGGACCATGGAATTGAGGACCATGAGATATAGGACCATGGGATTGAAGATTATGGGATTGAGGGCCATGAGATTTAGGACCATGGGATTTAGGACCGTGGGTTTGAGGACCATGGGATTGAGGACCTAAAACTATACCTATGAATAATGTACAAGTTATTTCCTTAATTCGATATCAAAAATTATTTAATTACCAATAATTAACTATGAGGGTATTTTTTTAAATTAATTCATGTTTTGTTAGGTACAATAAATAATTGTTTATAGTTTCAACTTGATCGGAGAATGCGTTAACAGGTTTTTTAAGGGGACTAAACCCAACAAATTTAGCTATATTTGTGAATAATGAAAGATAAGTTTCCCGTGTTGTTATAACAACATAATTAATTACCAGTAATAAATTGACTAATTGGTTGATTTGTATTGATTCGTGCCTTTTTTATATCAAATAATCTAAATCAACGCCACTCGTTGATCAGGAAACATGAAAAGGATCAATTTCATGTTGTGTCTGTTCTATTTATGTCTATGTTTCTGTTGAATTGTCTTTGTATCAGAAAAGAGACCTTATAATCACACCGAATTTTTATAAGGATCAATAAAGCAGTCTTAGTCTGAGTCTTGTATATGCCAATAAATAAATAATTGTGCGAAGTTTCAAGTGGATCGGAGAATGGATGTGGGTAAACTAACCTGTACACACTTTTTACCAGACAGACAGACAGACAGAGTGAGTTGATTAAAGCTTTGTTAAAAGGATGGAAAGATGAATCGAACTAAAATATATTTCTGCTGCAAAATTTTAAGTTTCATTTTCTCTAGAATTTTTCCCTTTCTCTAATGTATCCGTAGAGAGTATGGCCACCCCTCTCATTCCCACCCCATCAAATCATTACGTGCCTAAGCCAAACAGTTTTCTTGTAGTTTCTAGTTTCTGAATGAACTTCCACAATCCTTGCAGAAAGACTCAGGCGGGGGGGGGGGGGTCTCATTAACGTAAGAGCTGGATGTTGGACATGACTTGAAACACGTGAAGGGGGGGGTGGGCACGAGTTTCAGGGCAGCCAAAACAAAAAGGGGAGGGGGGATATCTTGAGGGCAGACAGAGAGGAATCATCTAGAAAGAAATGTTTTAATACTGTATCTATCTGATCCCCAGTTAATATCAGATGGAGGCATTGAACATGATTCATCGAAGTAAAATGACAGAATTCTCCAGATGCCACAAGCTCAGATGATGGACATTGAAAGCACACAAGTAATAAGGCATTGGACTATGTGCTTCTTTAAGAAAACAGACGAGTAGTTAGGCTCTATCAGTGACACGTGACCAATCTTTTGTTTAAGTCATTGATAACTGAGAGGTATTACAACTTAAATCTTTGTTCCAATGTATTGATGTAATGCGATGAGGTCCAATGAAATACAGGTTCTGAGAGAGAGAGAGAGAGAGAGAGAATGAGGGTTAATAAAAAACACACTCGGAGTGAAAGTCATAGCAAATACTTATGTATACAAATGTATAGCACAACAATAAATACATTAATAATATATATATATATATATATATATATGAAAGACATGCAGGAGTGTGACATGATGAGCCATGCTACAAACCATGTAAGAAAAGAATATTGATCCACATGGACGACACGTACGTTTATAGTTAGTGAGGTCAATAAATGACATGTATTTATGTCAAGATGTCAAGTCTATGACAGAGAATTATTTGTTAGAACAACTGTGTATTTCGTACACTATACAAAGGAATGAATGTGTTCCAAAAACAAAAAAAAATAAAAACAAGTCTTATAAGAAATCTGTTGTAGTCTTAACAAACATTCATGATCTAAATTAATATTTAAAACATTAATTATAATACACTTTTTTCTCTATAAATTACATCTGCTCAATCGTCTCATATGTGTAATGGTATATCTAGTCGGTGTAGACTAGTATATAAAATAAAGCACTTTATTCTGCTATAGAAACAGATATTTAAAATATTATGTAATGGTGTTTGTTAATGGTGTAATATTACTCTTATGTCAGCCCAACCAAATGAGCAAAATCATCATTTATAAAGTCTTTCTATAGAAAAATCATTCGTCTTAATATAATATGTTGTTCCTTCTCAAACTCCCGTCCACTGCATAGCACAAGGTCCATTCTGGAGTTCATTGTATTCTAGAGTTCATTCTAGTGTATATTTAATTGTACTCTATAGTATAGTTCATTCTATTCTAGAGCTCATTCTATTCTAGAATTCATTCTATTCAGGTGTTCATTCTATTCAGGAGTTCATTCTATTTTAGAGTTCATTCTATTCTAGAATTCATTCTATTCCAGAGCTCATTCTATTCTAGAATTCATTCTATTTTAGAGTTCATTCTATTCTAGAATGCATTCTATTCCAGAGCTCATTCTATTCTAGAATTCATTCTATTTTAGAGTTCAAGTCCATTTTATGTATCAGTCAACAGTCTATAAAGAATGATTTTAAAAAAAAAAGATTTCCCAAAGAATTTCCTAGCCTGGACAATGTCCGGTCAGGTTATAATGTGGTGATTGCGTGACTGGAATTCCTACTCGCCCATCAAAGGTTAAAGGTCATTGGTGATACTTGAGTTCCTCGTTTATAAGATCATCAAATGTACTCAGTCCACACAAATAGAGTCTGTGTGTCTGTCTGTGTGTGTCTCTGTGTGTCTCTCTGTGTCTGTCTGTGTGTTTGAGTGATCTTTGGTCGTTCAAGAAATAGATAGATAGATAGATAGATAAATAGATAGACAGACAGACAGACAGATAGATAGATAGATAGATAGATAGATAGATAGATAGATAGATAGATAGATAGATAGAATCATGTAAAGTTATGTTAAGTATATTTCAATTGAAAACAATGATACCAGATATCAAATCCTATTATTACAAAGCTTCAATGAACTCTGTTTGGTACAAATGTTTGAACACATTATTTCTCCTACACTCATTCTCACTCATTCTCGGATCACGTTATTTCTCCTACACTCATTCTCTGATCACGTTATTTCTCCTACACTCATTCTCGGATCACGTTATTTCTCCTACACTCATTCTCGGATCACATTATTTCTCCTACACTCACTCTCGGATCACGTTATTTCTCCTACACTCATTCTCTGATCACGTTATTTCTCCTACACTCATTCTCGGATCACGTTATTTCTCCTACACTCACTCTCGGATCACGTTATTTCTCCTACACTCACTCTCAGATCACGTTATTTCTCCTACACTCATTCTCTGATCACGTTATTTCTCCTACACTCATTCTCTGATCACGTTATTTCTCCTACACTCACTCTCGGATCACGTTATTTCTCCTACACTCACTCTCGGATCACGTTATTTTTCCTACACTCACTCTTGGATCACGTTATTTATCCTACACTCATTCTCGGATAACGTTATTTCTCCTACACTCACTCTCTGATCACGTTATTTCTCCTATACTCATTCTCGGATCACGTTATTTCTCCTACACTCATTCTCGGATCACATTATTTCTTCTACACTCACTCTCGGATCACGTTATTTCTCCTACACTCATTCACGGATCACGTTATTTCTCCTACACTCATTCTCTGATCACGTTATTTCTCATACACTCATTCTCGGATTACGTTATTTCTCCTACACTCACTCTCGGATCACGTTATTTCTCCTACACTCATTCTCTGATCACGTTATTTCTCCTACACTCATTCTCTGATCACGTTATTTCTCCTACACTCATTCTCGGATCACGTTATTTCTCCTACACTTATTCTCTGATCACGTTATTTCTCCTACACTCATTCTCGGATCACGTTATTTCTCCTACACTTATTCTCTGATCACGTTATTTCTCCTACACTCATTCTCGGATCACGTTATTTCTACTACACTCATTCTCGGATCACGTTATTTCTCCTACAATCATTCTCTGATCACGTTATTTCTCCTACACTCATTCTCTGATCACGTTATTTCTCCTACACTCATTCTCGGATCACGTTATTTCTCCTACACTCACTCTCAGATCACGTTATTTCTCCTACACTCATTCTCTGATCACGTTATTTCTCCTACACTCATTCTCTGATCACGTTATTTCTCCTACACTCATTCTCGGATCACGTTATTTCTCCTACACTCACTCTCGGATCACGTTATTTCTCCTACACTCACTCTTGGATCACGTTATTTCTCCTACACTCATTCACGGATCACGTTATTTCTCCTACACTCATTCTCGGATCACGTTATTTCTCCTACACTCATTCTCGGATAACGTTATTTCTCCTACACTCATTCTCGGATAACGTTATTTCTCCTACACTCACTCTCTGATCACAATATTTCTCCTACACTCATTCTCTGATCACGTTATTTCTCCTACACTCATTCTCGGATCACGTTATTTCTCTTACACTCACTCTCGGATCACGTTATTTCTCCTACACTCATTCTCTGATCACGTTATTTCTCCTACACTCATTCTCTGATCACGTTATTTCTCCTACACTCATTCTCGGATCACGTTATTTCTCCTACACTCATTCTCGGATCACATTATTTCTCCTACACTCACTCTCGGATCACGTTATTTCTCCTACACTCATTCACGGATCACGTTATTTCTCCTACACTCATTCTCGGATCACGTTATTTCTCCTACACTCATTCTCGTATCACGTTATTTCTCATACACTCACTCTCTGATCACATTATTTCTCCTACACTCATTCTCTGATCACGTTATTTCTCCTACACTCATTCTCGGATTACGTTATTTCTCCTACACTCACTCTCGGATCACGTTATTTCTCCCACACTCATTCTCTGATCACGTTATTTCTCCTACACTCATTCTCTGATCACGTTATTTCTCCTACACTCATTCTCGGATCACGTTATTTCTCCTACACTTATTCTCTGATCACGTTATTTCTCCTACACTCATTCTCGGATCACGTTATTTCTCCTACACTCATTCTCGGATCACGTTATTTCTCCTACACTCATTCTCTGATCACGTTATTTCTCCTACACTCATTCTCGGATCACGTTATTTCTCCTACACTCATTCTCGGATCAAGTTGAAACGTTGCACAATTTTGCAATGGTTAAGACAATTTAATAAACAATAATAAAAAAAAGTCAATTAAATACTGGTACATAATTATTGTTGAATACTAAAAAGAGAAATTAATCTTTCAGTATTAAGAGTTATGGCTTTAAAAAACGTTCTTTGTTTACTAGGTCTTGAGAAGTCATTGATGATTCTTTTAGCAATGAGAAGAACAATGTCACAGTTTGATTCCATTGTGTTTAAATTGAAACCCAAAAAAAATGACAGAGATACTGATTTTAACATCTACCAACTCTTCATCCCTTTTTTTAATTAGTTGTCGCATCCTTGACTTCACTTAACAAACATGAACATCCGAACAATTGAGGACTTTGTGTCTGAAGGAAATATTGTGAAATGACTTAAAGTCTATAATCTTCTTGAAAAACACTAATTTGCATAATCAGTTATTTCCTGTTGAAGCAGCGTGCCTGGTACTGACTGGCTTAGCTGACAAGTTTCACCCTGTCCTCTTGCGACTTCCTGTATTGATTTCACTTCAATTTGGCTTTTCATTCTGCAAGAAATAGTTCAGCTTTATGGGTGGGATTATGTCAGGCCCAGTCAAAAATAAAAAGAAAAGCTAAAATGTCTTTCAAAATGTGCAAAATTTTTGTCTAACCCTAATTGAATTTTTTTTAAAATTTCAGATCATGTTAAATACATGAGATTACGACATGATCGTGTTGACATTTCAACATTTGATTTATGTTTTATGTGACATTTAATCGTAGTTATAATACAACTTAATACCTAACTAACAAAAATATTTTCTACAATCAATCAATTTAATCTATGTAGGTCATTATACATAAATATATATATATATATATATATATATGTATGCAGTGCTTTTATTTTGAAAAAAAACAAAAAATAGGTGCCGGTACTCAGTAGTCGATTGCCTAACTTTTAACTACTAAAAATTAATAATGTGCGTTAAAATACAAGAAAAGTATTATTTTTTTCAAAAAGGTGCCGGTACGCCGTACCTGTGCATATCGTCACCAAAAAAGTCCTGTATGTATGTATGTATGTGTGTATGTATGTATGTATGTTAACTATTATCTATCTATAAGATAGCAGAAAGAAAGCTTTTACTTGAGGTCCCACTTGAATACCTCAGGATTCCAAACGTCCAAGAGAATGACCACTTTGAAACGATAATATATTTCAGACCTGAGTCTACGTTATTTATTTGGATACAACTGAGTGAAACCTGAATCAGTCAAGTGAATCACTCAATGTATAGGACATTGGCTCTAGATAATAATAGTTCAAGTATAAATAATCTTTAAAAATTGAAATCCTCCACATTTATAAAATGTTGATAAACATTGCAAGAAATTCTTGAGTTTTTTAAAACACAGTGTTACTGGAGACATCATAATCTAATATTAATAAAAAAAAAAAAAATAGATAGATAGATAGATAGATAGATAGATAGATAGATAGATACATACATACATACATACATACATATATACATACATACAAATATAGATTGATTGATCGATTGATAGCTATTACTTACTTAGCCAGTAGCATAAGCATTAAGAAGCTAACGCTAAATTCGGTATTTTAACTCTGTGCATATTTTTTAACTGTCTGGGAGCTTGTCTGTCAGGATAGAATCTCTGATTACTCTTTGATGGATCTCGGCATTCTGAGCAAACCTGACAAATGAAACTGCCATTCATCAGTTGTTTACTCTCCACCTGATACCCTTCACCAAATGGTCGCCTGTTCAAGCAACTCTTAGGGCCGACAGTTCAAGGAGCTGGTCTCTTCTTGTAGGTTCAGATCACGTGCCTTTTGATAGACGTGACATCTAAGTCTCCCTGGCTGACCTGCGCTGTCATTCCAAGTAAGGTATGTCTATTGTAATATTTTGGTTTTGCTCTTTTATATAAAGTTTACAGTGTATATAAAATTTACACTGTATGTAAAGTGTAAAGTTTATGTAGACTATTAAGATTTCTTACATGTAATACAGTGTGCGCCCTAAAGAAACAGACTTATTTACAAAAAGACTGCTACGCATCTGGTGTAAAGACTACGGAAGTATTGATGAGCTATGTATACTGTTTTTATTTTTAATAAAGTTTTGTTCTTATTTTGTGTAGCTTGTATGACTAAGATCATATTTCTAAACGCTTCGGCTTGTACCACGTGACCATGTTTATTATTTAGTTTCAAAAGTGATTTTTCAAAACATTGTCTTTCTCCTTCAAGGATTGGCCTCTCTAGTCACAAGATCGTCTCTCCAGACGTACAACGCCACAGAAAGAGAGATACTCTCTTAGCACTGCACTCTTTCACAGTCTCTCTCTATCTGCTCTTACAAGCTGACATCTTCTTCCTTCTTTAGTTGTCATAGTTTATTTATCGGCAGTATGTCACATTCTAATCTGCTAGTAGACAACATTTGTATCATTCTATAAAATGTGATGCGAAAGAACAAGATTCTGACCCACTTCCTTCTAGTGCACATAACTGAATGTCGTCATAAGAAATTTAGTTTTCACTTAGTAGCATCGATAGAAAAACTCTCTTGAATGACGTCATTCTATTTGCACTTCTAGTTGCGAAAACAAGTTATAAAATTACGTCAGCTGCGCAGTTCGTGCTCGTTTCAGGAAATTTTTATCAAAATGTCAAGTTACCAACATGATAAGCTAAATTTATCTAAATATTTTCATCTAAAGAATTCTTCCAGTGGAAAACGTGTATGCAATCTAAACAGTAAAGACAAAGTAGGCAATGTCGCAATAACGTAGGCAATGCAAGCAATGTAAACAGACTAGGCAATGCAAACAAGGAAAGTAGTGTAGACAATTCAGGCAATGTATACCAGATGACTAAGTAAACATTGTAGAAAATCTAGTCAGATAAGGTCTCAAACAAGCTGACTAGTTCAGGCAACAACTTTATATGATGGAGCCATTAAGACCGCCTTCCCTTGATCTTAAAGTTTGTACGACATGGATCAATAGATGTTGTTATCAGAGTGTGTTTACAGAGAAAAAAAAAGTTTTAATTTTGACAAAGAAAGATTTAAGCCATGTTTGGATTCATTCTAATAATTGAAGTCCACAGCACAGGTATTGATCGGTAGTTTAGATTTGACTTGCTGGGATGGAAACCCAATAGCTGCGAACGTATTAATGAAGCATTAGTTTCTTGAAATATAATAGTGCTGGTGATGGTCAGGCGTGTGGGGTTGTAGCTCCAGACATATTGTCTTGTGGGGTTGTAGCTCCAGACCTGTAGTCCTATGGGGTTGAAGCTCCAGACATATAGTCCTGTGGGTTTGTAGTTCCAGACATGTAGTCCTGTTTGGTTGTAACTCCAGACATGTGGAGTTGTGGCTCCAGACATGTAATCCTGTGGGGTTATAGATCCAGGCATGTAGTCCTGTTGGGCTATAACTCCAGACATGTGGGGTTGTGGCTCCAGACATGTAATCCTGTGGGGTTATAGATCCAGGCATGTAGTCCTGTTGGGCTATAACTCCAGACATGTGGGGTTGTGGCTCCAGACATGTAATCCTGTGGGGTTATAGATCCAGGCATGTGGTCCTGTTGGGCTATAACTCCAGACATGTGGGGTTGTGGCTCCAGACATGTAGTCCTGTGGAGTTGTAGATCCAGACATATTGTCCTGTGGGGGTTATAGCTCCAGACATCTTGTCCTGTGGGGTTATAACTCCAGACATCTTGTCCTGTGGGGTTATAACTCCAGACATATCAACAATCAATACAGCTTTCTATTCTTATCTAGGTGTTTGTGTAGAAAGCCGCGTGTAATAACGATATGCTGAACAATGTAAACAAAACTATTGTAACACACTTCCAAACTAGAATCAACACACGGCCTTCTGTTCTCAGTCTCAGACTTCCACTCTTCCTCATCAGCCTTCCACTCTTCCTCATCAGCCTTTCACTCTTCCTCATCAGCCTTTCACTCCCATTCATAAACTTCTCCTTCGTAGTCTTACTCAAGGTTACACCAGAATTCATCCAACAAAACAAACACACATACACACTAACTAATACTTGGGCAAGCAGTTTTTTTTTTAAACTTCTACCTGGCTAATATATGTTAAGCTTAACTACCCCCAATAGCTACATGTTCTTCTATAAAAAAAAATATGGCGATGACGTCATTGAATTGTCATTACACGAATTGTTGTATACATTCTTTTGATGCCATTCTATTGTTATCCGCCCTGAACTCTC
The DNA here is from genome assembly GCA_036873155.1 of Biomphalaria sudanica. Classification (NCBI taxonomy): domain Eukaryota; kingdom Metazoa; phylum Mollusca; class Gastropoda; family Planorbidae; genus Biomphalaria; species Biomphalaria sudanica. The sequence goes on from JAZGLO010006691.1 coordinate 1,207,105, forward strand.
GAAGCCATACATTTATCCCGTTTATTAGTTCCTATTTGCCTTGCAATCATTTCTCTCCCCCCGATTATGCGGGGATAACTCACTTAACTGGATACATGCCCTTGCCTTGATCGATAGCCTTGTTTTAATACGTGTGCCAAGCTCTCGACATCTCTGTTAGATGCTAACAATACAATTGTGAACTTAATACCCGAAGACCAGGAGCTCGCGCGAGCTGCTGGAATAGACAGACGGACAAAGACAGTTGGAGTAATGGAAGGCGAAGATGGAGGATGAGTTTCGGGTGAATAATTGGAAGAATGAAAATTGTTTTGTTAGGGAGTAATTTTAAAAAGCGAACAAGGAAAAGTGAAAGAAAAGACAAAAAAGAACTAATCAAAATGAATCGCGAGGAATTCACGTGACAGTAGAAGACGATCTAAAAATAACGTTTTAAATACAATTGTAAACAAAACCGGAAAAAAACATGTTCAGTTGAACTATGGGATGGATTGGTCTGCAGGTCTACGTGGAGAAATAGACTAGTCATGAATTAATACATTGGTCTACATGGAGAAATAAACTAGTTAAGAATTATATGCATTGGTCTGTGTCTACAAGGGGAAATAGGCTATTCAAGAACTAAAACTAGCTATAGTGGTCTCTGTGTGTACATCCAAATGCATATAGCGAGGCGTGATTCTATATAACAGTCTTCATGTCAGCACAATGTAATACATGTGAACAGTTTTATACAGGGTGGAGTAGTCCATATGTGCATTGAATGTATCAGTCTAATAGGTGCACTGGATACATCACTCTATAGATATGTGTATCAGATGTGTAAGCACGCATATAATTATAGTCCATAATAAATGTCAAGGTTATTTTAATCCTATCAACTATAAACATGTTTACAGTTCGAAAAACAACAAATTAGCTTCAAATAGATCTAAAAAAAAAGGGAGGGGGAGGTAAGTTCAAAATAAATAGGGATCTTTTCAATAGAAGATTTTGGTTCTTTCCTCTCTATTGAAGAAGCTAATTTAAGAGAAGGTATAAATACAAGAGTAGATAACAAGTAGGGTTAGTCAATAATAGTCAAGCTTCATATTAAATTTAGTGAATCTATTATTGAAATTAAGCTATACATGTATGGTAGTGTGTGTTCCATTATGTTATGATTTCTTTACGAGGAATTAAGCTAGACTATATCGTAAATAGGAATAATTATATTTGGTCACCATAACAAAAAATCCCTGGCAAGAATTAAACATTGCGCCATCCAATTGAACTTTTGAAAATATGAAGACACGTTTAACATTATATTCCAATGAACAATTATCATTTAAAAAACACATTCACATACTTATGTCACATATGTCGTTAACTTACTTTTAATGTCACTATCATCTGTGTCCTAGTTACGTGTAAGCATGTCTTAACATCATTGGTTACAGCAAACTTAAGAAAAACGTCTGTTGTTCACAGCAGTTTAGCCTCAGACACATACTAACAAAAATAATAAAATAATAAACAATTTAAAATATTCTTTTTAATGCCATTAAAAATTCACGCGCCTTGTACTGGACATCGAGCTTAGGTTCCGAGTGTGATAAGAAAGCTTTGATTGGATGAGATCGCTGAAACAGATGGCCTAGTCTCATTCTCAAGTTGACATCGTCCTGTAAATTGAATCAGGTCATAGTCAACTCAGTATGCGTCGGTAGTACAAGCGTGGGCTTATTAGGTTTCATCCATCAATTATTCCCTACCAATCAGGTTTCGTTCCGGTTTATTTTAGTGGCAGCTTCTTTGTATAGATTTAAAACGAGTTCAAAGTGTTTGGTTATTGTTTTTTAATTGATTTTTGAGCCATTACTAATTATGGCAAAGATAAGACCATTTACGTTGGCAGGTTTGCTGTCGTCTGGTGCTTCAAGTCATTTCGTCTCTTCCCTTCCTCTTTTCAATCATCCCAGCTCTCTACCATCTAAGTTTTTCCACTCAGACGTAACAGAATATGAATCCTCTTCTGTATCAACAGTTTACCCAGCACGATAAAGTTGTGGCACAGAAAACACAATTAGACAGAGTCGTAATTAAGACAAAACTCCAAACTGTTCAGAACACCACGCAATTGTTCACATTTCTGAATGAAATGGTATTGATGCTGAAAATAATGAGCCGATAAGAAAGAGCATAAAACAAAGGTTTGGGAACCACTGTGGATTGTTTTGTGTTTTGACCATAGCACCAATGTTTATAAACGTAGATAGAGAGAGAGACATTATTTATTCTTTCAATTCAATTATGTCCTGAAGAGGTCATTGGCTATGTGCCTGCACAGCCCTGGAGTGTGCCCGCAATCAATGGGATGTTACTGAAAGACTGAGAGATAACGCAGTGAGACACAGATATTCGAAGACAGCCATGGGGAAACAGACACAGGAAGCTCAGACATAGACACAGAGACACACAACGACACACAGACTCGAAAGCTTACATAGATACGCATTGATACACAGACATAGACTAACACATATACACATAGTGATATATAGACAGTCACACAAACACACACAGCCATACCCAATAATACAGACACACACGCATTGACGGAGACACATTGACACACGTATGGACAAAAAGTTTGACTGTAACGTCACTGTTTAGACTTCAATGTCACATTTAAGGCAAACCAGACGCCACATCAACCACCACAGTGGACCTTCACAAAGTCAAAACACGACATTTTGTTTAGGTTTTTTTTACTAGATATCTATTTCCTTGTCCCAATTACTAGAAATCAACTTTGTTGTCCTAATTACTTGAAATCAACTTTGTTGTCCCGATTACTAGAAATCCACTTTGTTGTCCCAATTACTAGAAATCAACTTTGTTTACCCACTTACTAGAAATCAACTTTGTTGTCCCAATTACTAGAAATCAACTTTGTTGTCCCAATTAATAGAAATCAACTTTGTTATCCCAATTAATAGAAATCATTTTTGTTGTCCCAATTACTAGAAATCAACTTTGCTGTCCCAATTAATATAAATCAATTTCCTTGTCCCTATTTCTATTAATCAATTTCCTTGTCCCTATTTCTAGAAATCAACTTCCTTGTCCCTATGAATAGAAATCAATTTCCTTGTCCCCAATTACTAGAAATCAACTTTGTTGTTCAATTACTAGAAATCAATTTTGTTGTTCAATTACTAGAAATCAATTTTGCTGTTTCTATAACTAGAAATCAATCTGCTAGCTTCAAATAGAAATAAATTTCAAAACTCGTCAGCAAGAATCAAGTATTAACTTCACAAATTCAAATACGTCAGATTCATTTCTATGACCTTTTACATACTAGTCTGAACTTTTGTTTCTGCTGGGCCATACAAGCACAGAACGAGATCAGCCTGGAATGGTTTGGTTAAGTTTAAATTAATAATTAACGCTAATGACTACATTACCACACGAGTAGCAATGGTATAATCACAGACCTATATCTATTATTCCTAGACTGGAAAACGGAAACAAATTCTTATCCGATAATGATCAGATTCACAGATCTATATATATTATACAAAGTATAATGTATATATATATATATATATATACTCTTTTTCAAGCGTTAAGTAAAGTCGCTCCGAATCTAGGAAAATCGATCTTTTCCTATAAAAAAGTAATGATCTTTAGATTTCAAAGTTTAGAATTAATGCAATACCTTTTTGCGAATTTTTAATAGAATGAGCTATTAATCACAGAACTATATATTCACGCAAATGTATGAAGTATAGCTATTTCCTGTTAGTTTCCATTGAGATAATGTTTCAAAAATCCTAGATCGAAATAATTCACGTCTATTGATTTTAGTCATCTTATGTACATTTCAATAGATTGATTCCCTAGATCTTTCTACATCCATGTATCTAAAAATTAATTGCAAAAAAAAAATAATTATGAGACGAGAGTGCTCTTTTTTTCGATGTTTAATTATTAGATCTAGATCTAAACCATAGACATACGATTATATCTAGACTGGAAACGAAAACAAATTCTTATACGCGATTGATCGATTCAAAAACCTGTATATATATATAGATTTTTATGTACATAACTCTTTTTCAAGCTGTAAGGGAAGTCGCCCTGAATCTTGGAGAATCAATCTTTTCTATTTTAGAAAAGTAAGGATCTTTAGTTTTCAAAGTTTAGAAATAATGCAAACTCATTTCTCGGTTTTTTTAGAATGGGCTATTAATCACAGAACTATATATTCACGCAAATATATGAAACAAAGCCATTTCCTGTTAGTTTCCATTGATATAAAATTCTAGATCAAAATAATTCATGCCTATTGATTTTAATCATCTTATGCCCATTTAAACAAATTGATTACCTAGATCTTTCTAGATTAAGTATCTAAAAATTACAAAATAATAATTAAGAGACGACAGTACACTTATTTTTGATGTTTTGTTTCAACTTTTAAAAAAATTTTCATGACATTTTTTGCAGTGTTCAAAGATCTCTAAGTCCAGTCTAGATCTAATTCTAACAACCTAATCTCAACATTTTTCAACTTTCATAAATACAAAGAATCAACCGTGTGGAAAGTGACTTTCTAAACTTAATAAATATATTCTTGGAAACGAACAAAATGTACACATTCAACACACATACTAAACACACTATCAAGCGCAAGTACTCTCATATGCACTCAGATTCATTTATGCACCCTCTTAAACACACTTTCAGACTCTAATGCCCTCTAGCACACATACAAAAGCATCCACGCACTCACACTGGCGTATTTACATACACACGCCTCTTATAGAAACTAGCGCTCACACACACACACACACACAAACAAACTCACAAACACATTGTGAGCCTGAGATATCCAGTGATGTAACGGTTATTGATTCAGACAATGTTAAATAACTAAATGACTCGCTACACAGACGCCGCCTACCGGTGGTACGCGTGTGTTACCTTCACTGGTCCTGATGTTCACGGGGCAACCAACAGTTAGGTTACGGGTCAACAAATGCCCTAAGTTTTGTTTGCGGTTTGAGATTCAAGAAGAAGATAGCTTGCATCAACACTGAACTGCGTATGCAGTGGTCATATATGACAGAATAATGGAAGGAATTCTGAGTACACAACAGCACACAAATACTGACAAAAAAGTGAAAAGTACAAATGTTGTAGTCATACTAGCAACTATCTCGATAGCATTAATTTATAATAGCAATCAAATGTTATTAGTTTTTTTTTCTAACCTTAATGAAACATCTTTTTAACACAGGAAACCTAGCTGGCTTTGGTTGGTTGTTTTTTTTTTTTTTTTTATGGTATTTTTTCAAAGTCACCTTAAGTTGTAAAGTGTTAACATTATCATCCTGTGAGTGAAAGAACGTACGTCCATACTCCGCAATTATCCTAAAAGTTGAGCTAAAGACTAATGGAGCTCAAGGCCCACGTAAACTCGCCTCCATCGCCATGTTTTGAACGAACTGTTCTGTTTGGGAAAGATCTAAGAAGATCTATGGCTACTTCTGTCTCTTAAGAAAAACGATGCGCCCAGAGGTTTTAGTTTTTTCTTAACACTGGACAGAATCTGGTGTGACTAATCAAGCCAATTCTGGAGTGGCAAAGTTTAACACAGTTTGTGCATGTGTATGCATCTGGTTTATGGCAAGCTGAAGGGCAGCTTTCTTTTTCTTTCTCTTGACTAAGGCCGCTGTCTCTTTTGCTCTCTGCGAGGTTCGTACCAACATGCAAGAAGATGTAAATGTGATATATTCCCCATTACCAATGGCTATTATCCCAAGACGCCCGGATTGGAGGCGCGATGGCTGAGCCCACAGGAGAAACTCCTCCATATTCCTTCTATGTAACACATCAGCCATGCTGGTGTCCGCCATAAAAATAGCCCCTTGTGTAACAGTGTTTGAATAGTGATAGGTTGTTAGATTCTCTTCCCTCCCCGGCAATGCAATGGACTTCTTCCTTAATAACCCCAACGATATGTGTTGTTTCCCTATTGGCCTAATTGTCTTCTCTAACGTCAGTTTCCAGCCGGGGGCCACGTTGAAGCTGAGAAGCATTGCTCGGACAGAACCTCTCTTCCAAAAGCCATGGAGAAAAAAACTACGGTTGTGAACAATGCTCATAAACTACCTCATACTAACCAAGAGCATAGAGATTCCCAGATCTTTCTAAAGTGTAATTCAGCAAGTCTGGAGACAGTCAATGTGGGACACGATTTCTTTGTTCTCCCTGTAATATCACATTTTACCCAATTTAAAAAAAAAAACGTAATTTTCGTTTAAAAAAATGCACAAGCCAATTGACATCAGCAATTAGAATTTAGAGTACTTTAAACTGACACGAAAACCTAGTTCGAATGTCTTCTTTCTGTTCCCAGAACCACTGTTTCCCGGTTCAAAATCAAAACACTTGAAAGTCTGTAACGATTTAAATATTGTAGTCTCTGCATCAGTAGTAAACTTTAGTTCCAAATAAACTAGCACTATAGAGTCAAGTGTTACTGGCTAATGGTCGTGTCTTAAATGGTTTCTCGGTCGATAGCTTCTCAATCGTGAAAAGTACACATTAAATGGACATTTTGTTTTTGATGTTTATTTTAGGAAAAGATTTCGTTGAAAGCATAAAAAAATGCTGAACTTTAAAATACACCCACAGCGAATAAAATAAACATCTTAATAGACCACATGTGGACGATGGTTATGCTTGCCTTGGATGTGGCGAAATATGTAGATCACAGCTGGGGCTGATTAGCCACGGGAAATATTGCGTTCCTTATTAATATTCAGACTCGAAGACAAGCCTTATTAAACTTATTATACGAGTCTTACTATTGCGTCATTACAGGAGTAACGCGCTGGGCTGGTGGAGGAGTTTCCGGTGAAGAATGAGATTTTGATTTTCGGGATTTTTAGGGAGCTGGCCAAATGTCATCTCGATCTTTTGTCCAAATGACCTTGTTAACTGCACTCCACATAGACGTCGTCAGCAGGATTCAGCCTTGAGAGAAACAATTTCTACACACTTTATTTTTCACGTCACTTAGTAGCTCCGTCTGTCCAGTGTCGTTTGTCTTTAAAAACAATGTGTGTAAAATGTGTATATAAAGCAGTGTGATTCAAACCCACGTCAAGAAATAGATTGGTGCCTATTACCAACGCCATAAACCACTCGACATCTCTCCTAAGGTGTAGAGCTATGAACTAAAAGTATTTGCCTGACCACTAGATCATGAGACTTTTTTTTGAAGCTCGAGTTTTGGATAGACTCGAATGACTTTCTCACAAGACCAAACAGTATCAAATTAATACGTACATTAATTTTAAATTGTATACAATCAATGAACGTGACGTCCTGAGGACCAGTAAGTTTAGAAATAACTTTCGGAAAAGTAATAACGGGAAATTACTTTTATGTATTTTATTCCATTTGTATAGTTTAAATATTAATGCAATTTAAAAAAATGTTTTTTTTTATTTAAAAATTTTTTTTTCTTTTATCAAAGCATTTAATACAAAAAAAAACTCATTAATGTCCAAGTCATTGGTTTTGTTTTTACGACTGTATTTTTTTTTAGCTTAAATTACATACCACAAGACAATTAAAATCTACATGAAAAGTATTCATTGTTGATTTAATTTGAGATTTCAGGATGACTATATCTTACAGCGTGTGCCTGTTACTCCATGTCACAGCAGCAGACGATCATCTGTATTAATCATTTGATTACTCAGCTAGTATGAAAGAGAAAAAGAAACAGAAAGTAGAGCCAGGAGAAGAAGTGAAAGAGACAGACAGATTAGAAGAACATCGACCCAAAAGTGCGGCTTAGACTCGATTCAATTACAGAGCGACACTTTAGCCAAGATACTAGCTCCGCAGTGAATCCTGAGAAAATCTCTGGAGATTTCAACGGGGCGTCTTGGTAGATCTCTTTGGAAGCCCTGTGCGGAATAGTTGGACAGTTTGGGGCTCAGCCAGCAAGCCATAGCACGCCACAGAAGTGGAGGGCATGTATGTGTGTGTATGTGTGTGTGTTTCTGCTCATTGACAGTTGATCTTGAAGGTTTTTTTGTGTGTTTTTTTTGGTGTTCTTGAAATTCCCTTTTGGCAATTCGAGTTGATTCAAAGTGTATTAACTCAAGGGTTAAGTCTATATTCTAATAGATTCAAATTGTTTTAATTCACGGGTTGGTACATTTTTATTGCAGCTTGACCAAATATTTAGACACTTAGCAGTTAAATAACAAGAGACAAAACTTTTGACAGTAGATGCAATAATAGAACTAGATATATCAAAGTTTAAGAATATCTGCACGCATTTATATATATATATTTAAACAGTTGTTAGCAACATGTTGGGTTATAACAGTATGAAGAGTAATTCCATACTAATTTACCTCAAGCCACAGAAATAGAATTGTGCATCTAGATCCAGCTCATCGTGTTTCATACATTTGAGACATAGACATAATGCAATACGAATGCTTGATCCGCGCAACTCTTAAGACATTCCCTTCATGCTGAGCAGTTTTAAGTTGAAATCCTACTGAGAGAATCTTCCCATTGCTAAAACATTGCTAGTTTTAATGGGCGTGGTTGGTGTAAGAACTAGTTCATAGTGTGGGCTTTGGGTCGAGTTTGAGAGAAACAAAAATAAAAGTCTCGCCCTTGTGTAAGAGCCAATCAGTGAACTAACAGAACTAGAAACACTTTGTGTACATTCTGAATGAAAGAGAGAAGAGACAAGATTGAACAGATGTTAAGAGGTTTCTTATCAGTTCGGTTCAAGTGAAAAGGATGACATTGTCTCATGCTGTTTCAGACAGTAGACATTAAAATCAGTGACATCTTCGCGTGAACTCTTTCATCTAGATCTACAAATGAAAGATAAGGATGTCATTAATCTCGTCGTTTTCAAGGAGAGAAAATAATTGTGTGGAAGTGTGTGATAGAAAGCAAGAGATCATGGAACAATAAAGTAAATCTACTACTAGCTGAGAATCGTAAGAATACAATTACACATAAATATGAAAACGTAATCTCATGAATGATAAACGCATAGAAAGAAGAAAAAAAAAGATAGATAGATAGATAGATATATATAGATAAATAGATAGATAGACAGACAGACAGACAGACAGATAGATAGATAGATAGATAGATAGATAGATAGATAGATAGATAGATAGATAGATAGATAGATCGATAGACAGACAGAAAGATAGATAGATAGATAGATAGATAGATAGATAGATAGATAGATAGATAGATAGATAGATAGATAGATAGATGGATAGATAGATCGCACTATTCTCATGTTTATAGCTATGTATGGCAGCTTCTAATTGTAACCAGCCCATCCATATGACGTCCCCAGGGACTCTCACGTGATGCAGATCAGCCTCTCGTTCCAAAACCTATTGACTTCAAGCCGGTATTTCCCTAGTCTCGTTAGAGGCTGACATTTAGCTCGATACCCAATTATTGTTCGCTTTATCTTGGCCTTCACGTTCAAAATAGATAATTTGAAAAAAAAATGTTTAATCTGTCTACGAGGATCAATCGACTAAAATGTTCATAAGAGATATTTCGATCATTAAATAATAAGTAGGAGTCCGGGACTAACAAATCTCAAAGAGAATGAGAACTAGATGGAACGATCCAACGACTTTATTTCAACTTATGAGAAATGGACGTCATTATCTCCCTTTACAAGTCCATTGATTTCTTTTGGTTCCGATGTTTAAAACATCTTTGGAGGTGTTATAGTGAAAGAAGGAATCACGCAAAGAAAGAAGGAACCAAACAAAGAAAGAAGGAACCAAACAAATTGGTGATCAAGAGAACGTCGATATTAAAATTATTCATGATTATCCTAATTCAAATACAGACTCAGAGCGGGCGTGTATACAATAGTAGCTCTGTTAGCAAAGGACATGGTCAAGACATATAAACTTTGTGTTGCATTACTTCTTAAATAATTTGATCTAAATAATTTCACATCAACTCCCTAATCGTTTGCTACTGTATGGATTACAGTATATCAGAGAGAGAGAGAGAGAGAGAGAGAGGGAGAGAGAGGCAGAGATAATATATATATATATATATATTATATATATACTTTTTTTTTGTGACCGTAAGCACCGGTACGGCGTACCGGCACCTTTTAGACGTGGGGAAAAAGTTTTACTTTTTTGGCATTTGAACGTTTATTATTACTTTATTAGTAGTTAAAAAGTTAGGCAATCTATTACTGAGCACCTGCACCTATTTTTTTACACGTAAAAGCACTGTATATATAAATAGATATGAGTGAGTCTGGTGTGTTCACATGCTATTAAAGACAAATTTCTATACAGACAATAAAGATGATTATTATTATTATTATTATTATTATTATTATGTATATATGACTCAGAAGATATGAAGAATTTTATTTGAGTGTTGGCTGATATTTCATAGCAGTAAAACAAAACAAAAAAAAAACAGAGTAAAAGCCAGATATTTTCACATTTTCGAATAATGCTTGCCAGTCGGAGGACGCGATATAACAAATGAGCAAATATCCTTTTTTTTGCTGGACTTCTGGTAACCCAATAGTTCATGCTTCAATATTTTTAAAGAACAAGAAAGAAACTATTCAAATATGCAATGCAGCTAGCTGTCATCATGTACGGTCGGTAATGAGCACAGTCCGCTAAAGTCTTTGAAAATGTCAGCTACAAATTTCTGATCGGTTTCAGGAAACGGTAACCACCAGGAGACACGGAGAATAGTGTACGCGTTCATTGCACTTCACTTTCCAATAGTCATCTACACTAACTACTTAGCTTGTAGCTAACAGGCCATACTACAGAAAGCCAAACATAAATATATAAATCTATATCTATACTTCGAATACGTACAATTATGGTTTTCATGAGAATGTTTTAATAAATATTTCAGCGACCGTTTATGTTCCATCAGACATCGCAACACGAGTTAAGCTACTTGCATGCTCTGAGACAGATTGCCAGCAGGCTAGTTTTAATCTGGTTTTCAAAGATTGTATCAACAGTTCTCCGATCAATAACCAAAATACAAATTGATTTGATTTCTGAAAATGACCAGTCTCACGGAACAGATAATCATCAGTCTAAGTGAGGAGTTGTCTTCCTGTGACATTAGTTTTCAGTAGCTCAACAAAACAAAGCTTATCTAATGAGAAGAACTCCGGCCTTACAGCAATATCTCTCAGTAATGTAGAAGTTATTTCGCTTATTCGACATCAAACAAAATAATTAATTAGCAACAATTAATTGACTAAATGTTTATTTTTGATTCACGTTGTGCTGGTAACAATAGAAATAATGGTTTAAAGTATCAATTTGATCCGATAATGTGTGTAGGAGAAGTGGTCCCTACAAACTTAGCCATATCTGTGAATACTGAAGGATTAATTTCCCTTGTTGGTATAAATACAAAATAATTAATTACCAGTAATTAATTGACTAATTGGTTGTTGTTTTTTTAAACATCTCTGTCAAATAGCTGGAACAGTTCCACGTCGTTTGTTTAAGTGTAATGTATTTCATTTGTGGTTATACTTTAGAACAAAGTATGTGTGTTTATTTACTCTAGAACAAAGTATGTGTGTTTATTTACTGTAGAGCAAAGTATGTGTGTTTATTTACTGTAGAACAAAGTATGTGTGTTTATTTAGTCTAGAACAAAGTATGTGTGTTTATTTACTCTAGAACAAAGTATGTGTGTTTATTTACTGTAGAGCAAAGTATGTGTGTTTATTTACTGTAGAGCAAAGTATGTGTGTTTATTTAGTCTAGAACAAAGTATGTGTGTTTATTTACTCTAGAACAAAGTATGTGTGTTTATTTACTCTAGAACAAAGTATGTGTGTTTATTTACTGTAGAGCAAAGTATGTGTGTTTATTTACTGTAGAACAAAGTATGTGTGTTTATTTACTCTAGAACAAAGTATGTGTGTTTATTTACTCTAGAACAAAGTATGTGTGTTCATTTACTGTAGAACAAAGTATGTGTGTTTATTTACTGTAAACAAAGTATGTGTGTTTATTTACTGTAAACAAAGTATGTGTGTTTATTTACTGTAAACAAAGTATGTGTGTTTATTTAGTCTAGAACAAAGTATGTGTGTTTATTTACTGTAGAGCAAAGTATGTGTGTTTATTTAGTCTAGAACAAAGTATGTGTGTTTATTTACTGTAGAGCAAAGTATGTGTGTTTATTTAGACTAGAGCAAAGTATGTGTGTTTATTTACTGTAGAGCAAAGTATGTGTGTTTATTTACTGTAGAACAAAGTATATGTGTTTATTTACTGTAGAGCAATCTATGAAGTGTATGAGACTTGTAATGTAGCTTACACTCAAGTAAAAGAAAATAATTATTTTAATGGTCTATTTAAACATTAATTAACTGGCAGTCACTTGGCTAACCTGATCGATAGCCGATAGGTTTGGGTGCTAGGTAATCAAGATCTTCTCAGGGAATCGATTACTATAAATAAATGAAACTTCCTTATTGTTTTTATGGCCAGTTCCGATACCGAAAGACAATATAGCACGGAATCAAGTTCCAAGAAACCCTGGACTATTTCATCATATCATTTTAAAGTCAGAATCAATAAAGAGAAACTTTAAGAAGCGAAAAGTCACGCTAAAAGTGAATCTCTACGTGACGATCAGTGGAAATATCGTCCTACGGGCCCCCCCCCCAAAAAAAATAATATAAATAATTATAATGTACAATCATTTTATTTTTTTGTAGACAGATGTGAATACATTGATGGCAGACGTATGATAATGTTTGCAGACAGGCTTAATTAGTTGAAGCACGATATTCTAATTTCTTTCGCTATGTTAAATATGTGGATATTACGTGGCTTTAAACAAAAACACACGTTGTGGGTAAATCCTATGAAGCCGAGACAACAAGGAATATTTACATACATATAAAATGTCGGTAGGGACTTGGAGGGACTATATTGTTATTTCTTGTAACCAAAAAAAAAGATATTTATTCTGTTGTCTGTTCTCTATTTCATTCGTACGATCACTATCTGAAATAAATACTATAATAAGAATTTAAATCTTGGAATTAAAATATTAATTAAATTAGGATTAATTTTATTATTATTACTGCTACTATTTTTATTGATTTAAAAAAAAAAAGGCTCAAAGTTGTCCATCTATGAAATATGGGGAAATCGGATTTTATAGAGTCACAACTTTCTCACGACGGATTTCGAAGTGTAAGCTACATAAGTTAATACTGTTAAAAAAAAAAACATTGTCCGAATGACTTGGATGATGTGGATGAAACTATTTCTTCAAGTTTGTGATTAGCAACAGCCAATGTCCACGAGCACAAATTTCTAGTCGGTTTCTTTAGTTTGGGTTTGAGGTTTTCATGTTGGCACTGACTCCACGTTCTTCTAAACAAGCGGACGGTAAGTAATCAACAACTTCTAATCACCCAGAATGAAGGATAGAACATTGGAATCTTGTCTTTGTATCCAGAATTTGTGGTATCCTGTTCAAACATTGGTTTCAGTTCCTCATTTGTGGACTTTTCAATAGGCTGTTTCTAGGTTAATATAAATGCATATGGAATTCGGATCTGAGTATACCCACGAACAAAAGATTCTACCAATTGGTAATACCTAAGTAAAGAATGTCTTCACATCTTTGGTTTAGGTCGACATAGAACAGTACGTAATAGATGACAATTATTAAAATTATCTGATTGGATAAACTGGCCTTTAGCGAAGAAGTTATTGTAATTGTATACAATTTTCATCTTTTTGTGGACCCCAATGGTCGTCTCACGGACCCCTGGGGGTGGGGAGGTCTGTGGGCCACAAAGACTAAAGGAAATCAAAAGTTCAATCATAAAGCCTATACAATCAAGTATAAATGAAGTATTTGTGATAAAAAATAATAACAATAGAGAATCAAGTGTTAAATAATAAACACTAAAGAAAAACCAAACTTTCAAATCCTAAAGACTTTAGAAAGCCAAATGTTTTGATCATAAAGACGCATCATCAAGTAGAACACAGTGTTGACTTTTTGTGCATGCCATTGAATTTTTTTTTCTCTTCCAATCGAAACGCTATTTCAGCAGACGACATTGCAATCCGCTGGATAGAACCGGCTTAACTGAAGGCTTTTATTCATCGCCTGGCAACATTAGCAGACTGTGTCTGTCACGTGGTCAGCTCATGGCTAAGATAAAACATGGCCGTCTACAAATAAAAAAATCTTTCCGCAATGAGTTTTTTTTATTATATTTTTTAAATTAGAAACAGAGTTAATCTGTTTGTTTATAAATGAGTTTAAATTTTATTATAATACAAGTATAATACTCCTTTTAAATGTTTATGTTTAGATCTTATTTGTATTTTGATGGTAAGATCAATTTAATTGAAAATCGGAAGATATGGTTACAAAATGGAGTTTGCATGTTACTCTCAAACTCGTAGGCGGTCCAAGGTAGTAAGTCATTCTAAAACCTTATTTTTCGTAAACTCATACCGTAGTCATTCCTATATCTATATCGGATTTTCGAAATTACAAGAATACTCTTTGGAATCACAAGAATACCCTATAAAAATTACAAGAACACCCTATTGGAATCACAAGAATACCTTATTGGAATCACAAGAATACACAATGCGAATCACAAGAATACCTTATTGGAATCACAAGTATACCCTATTGGAATCACAAGAATACCCTATTGGAATCACAGGAACACCCTAATGGAATCACAAGAATACCCTATTGGAATCACAAGGATACCCTATTGGAATCACAAAAATACCCTATTGGAATCACAAGAATATCCTATTGGAATCACAAGAATACCCAATGGGAATCACAAGAATACCTTATTGGAATCACAAGTGTACCCTATTGGAATCACAAGAATACCTTATTGGAAAAACATAATTAGCCTCTGCAACTAATTTTAAGCCACGAGAAAATAACAATGAAATCAAAGTTTTATTAGCGCTTTCAGTTTCTTTTCTATCTAATCATGACAGACAAACGGGCGGACTAACGGACAACTAGGAAAAAATAATCTACTTCATTCATCTTTGAGCCATTAATTAATTTTTAGAAATTAACTTTGAAAATTCTTATAATAATTTTTAAAAAGTGTTTTGACGTAACATATGTTGTACATTTCACACTATGTGTTGTTACAAGATTATCCAGTCATTGTGTGTTGTTAAAAGATTATCCAGTCATTATGTGTTGTTACAGGATTATCCAGTCATTATGTGTTGTTACAAGATTATCCAGTCATTATGAGTAGTTACAAGATTATCCAGTCATTGTGTGTTGTTACAAGATTATACTGTCATTATGTGTTGTTACAAGATTATCCAGTCATTATGTGTTGTTACAAAATTATCCAGTCATTATGTGTTGTTACAAGATTATCCAGTCATTATGTGTTGTTACAAGATTATCCAGTCATTATGTGTTGTTACAAGATTATCCAGTCATTATAAGTAGTTACAAGATTATCCAATCATTATGTGTTGTTACAAGATTATCCAGTCATTATGTGTTCTTACAAGATTATTTACTCATTATGTGTTGGTACAATTTTATCCAATCATGATATACAGGCACAAGATTATCCAGCCGTTATTTGATGGTACAAGATTATCTAATCATAAATATCTCATAAAGATTACCAACTCATAAACAAGTCCCAAAGCCTATTGTCGCTTAAACTCAGGGATGAAAGAAGGTATATGAGACCAGGACATAATACCCTGTAATTGGGGCTCATGTCAGCGGAAGTATAATCAGCAGGACATAGATTGAAGGAAAACTATGAAGCGATGGACAAGACAGGAGACAGAGAGAGATGGACAAGACAGGAGACAGAGAGAGATGGACAAGACAGGAGACAGAGAGAGATGGACAAGACAGGAGACAGAGAGAGATGGACAAGACTGGAGACAGATGGAGATGGACAAGACAGGAGTCAGAGAGAGATGGACAAGACAGGAGACAGAGAGAGATGGACAAGACAGGAGACAGAGAGAGATGGACAAGACAGGAGACAGAGAGAGATGGACAAGACAGGAGACAGAGAGAGATGGACAAGACAGGAGACAGAGAGAGATGGACAAGGCAGGAGACAGAGAGAGATTCGCAAAGATCTCTCTCCCTCTTATTACCTTATAGTGTATGTGTGTCGGCGAATGTTTTACTTAAGTGTAGACACACACACACACTGGAATTGAACAGAAAGTAATAATGTTAAGTGTCCACTCATCAAATTAGAGTTCACTGTCAGACCAGACGTGTGACCAGTTTTTCAAGAACTTTTTTTTCTACTAAAGAGTTGTGAGACTGTGTCTATCTAAAAATACAGTTGTTGTTTTATCTCACTGTCAGTCTCTCTCTCTCTCTCTCTCTCTCTCTCTCTCTCTCTCAGTTATTCATTGACTTATTCATTGACTTACTCAGTCTATGAAAACTACACACCACACATTCTCTATAATCACTTGCACTCTCTCTGACTGTATCTCTATTTCTTACTTCTCTCTGACTCTCTCACTTACTTCTCTCTGACTCTCTCATTTACTTCTCTCTGACTCTCTCACTTACTTCTCTCTGACTCTCTCGCTTACTTCTCTCTGACTCTCTCACTTACTTCTCTCTGACTCTCTCACTTACTTCTCTCTGACTCTCTCACTTACTTCTCTCTGACTCTCTCACTTACTTCTCTCTGACTCTCTCGCTTACTTCTCTCTGACTCTCTCACTTACTTCTCTCTGACTCTCTCACTTCTCTCTGACTCTCTCACTTACTTCTCTCTGACTGTCTCACTTACTTCTCTCTGACTCTCTCACTTACTTCTCTCTGACTCTCTCACTTACTTCTCTCTGACTCTCTCACTTACTTCTCTCTGACTCTCTCACTTACTTCTCTCTGACTCTCTCACTTACTTCTCTCTGACTCTCACTTACTTCTCTCTGACTCTCTCACTTACTTTCTCTGACTCTCTCACTTACTTCTCTCTGACTGTCTCACTTACTTCTCTCTGACTCTCTCACTTACTTCTCTCTGACTCTCTCACTTACTTCTCTCTGACTGTCTCACTTACTTCTCTCTGACTCTCTCACTTACTTCTCTCTGACTCTCTCACTTACTTCTCTCTGACTCTCTCACTTACTTCTCTCTGACTCTCTCACTTACTTCTCTCTGACTCTCACTTACTTCTCCTCTCATTCTCTTCTGATTGTGCTTTACTCTTCGTCTAGTCCATTCTTTAGTTCTTTTCAGTCTTTCTTCATCCATCTGTCAACTTCACTCTCTCTCTCTCTTACTCTCTCTCTCCCTCTTTCTCTTCCTCTCACTCTAATTCTCTCTCTTTCCCTCACTCTCTTTCACTCTTTCTCTTTCACTCACTCTCGTTTTAACTCTCTATCTCACTCTTTTTTTACTCACTCTGGTTTGAACTCTCTCTCTATCTCACTTTTTGCCTTGTCTAAATAAACGTTCCTTTATTTATTTCTAGTCTCTATTTCTTCTCTTCTAGAACGTGGCTGCTGCTGCTTTTCTGACAATACCTACTGGCTGCTGCTGTTCTGACAATACCTACTGGCTGCTGCTGTTCTGACAATACCTACTGGCTGCTGCTGTTCTGACAATACCTACTGGCTGCTGCTGTTCTGACAATACCTACTGGCTGCTGCTGTTCTGACAATACCTACTGGCTGCTGCTGTTCTGACAATACCTACTGGCTGCTGCTGTTCTGACAATACCTACTGGCTGCTGCTGTTCTGACAATACCTACTGGCTGCTGCTGTTCTGACAATACCTACTGGCTGCTGCTGTTCTGACAATACCTACTGGCTGCTGCTGTTCTGACAATACCTACTGGCTGCTGCTGTTCTGACAATACCTACTGCCTGATGCTGTTCTGACAATACCTACTGCCTGATGCTGTTCTGACAATACCTACTGCCTGATGTTGTTCTGACAATACCTACTGCCTGTCTGTAGACATTCCCCTAAGAAAACAACTCTTGGTCAAATTGACAATCGAAGATTGCTCAAGGCATAGGCTCGAGTCTTTGCCACAAAGTGAGAAATGTCCAAGTCTGTGTGTCAGTGACAGTCCATGACAGCAAGAATATTTTTATCACCAAGGGAATCATATCATAATAAATTGTTATTTTATTGTTTGCTTATTTCATTGTGTGTGTGTGTATAATCGAGGAGAAACAAGAAAACTTTGATAAAGTTCTAATTATAGATTTATAGATTATATTCTGTACAACGAGAAATAGTGGAAATACTAAAGAACTATAGTGCATGGTAAAAATAGTGTATGCTTAAAATATGTTACCTTTGAGGTCTTACTATGTAGTAGCCTACATTCTCTCTCAGACTTACAAATAGAAGAGTTGCACGCGTTTGAAGAGAGATTAAACTTAAAAATAAAAGAGATACGTGCGTTTGAAGAAAGCTTTAACTTTAATATAGAAGAGTGACACGTTTTTGAAGAAAGATTTAACTTTAATATAGAAGAGTTACACGTTTTTGAAGAAAGATTTAACTTTAATATAGAAGAGTTACGCGTTTTTTAAAGAAAGATTTAACTTTAATATAGAAGAGTTACTCGTTTTTGAAGAAAGATTTAACTTTAAATTTAAAGAGTTAAGCTTGTATGAAGAAAGATTTAACTTTAAAATAAAAGAGTTACGCTTGTTTGAAGTAAGATTTAACTTTAAAATAGAGGAGTTACACACTTTTGAAGAAAAATTTAACTTTAATATAGAAGAGTTACACGTTTCTGAATAAAGATTTAACTTTAATATAGAAGAGTTACACGTTTTTGAAAAAAGATTTAACTTTAATATAGAAGATTACACACGTTGGTGAAAACTACTTTTAGTTTTCCAAACTTAAGCTTCACAGCTTGTTATGTTCATGATGTTTTGTTATTTCTCACATAAAATTTACTTGTTTTGTTTGTTTTGTTTTGTTTTCTAAAAAAAAAAGGACATTTAGTTTAGCTTTAAATGGCAATGTTTTGTTTTTTCTTCACAATTTCTATTACAAACGGGCAAACGTTGAAAATAGTGTGAAAAGAAAGATAAAAGACAGGAGGTAGGACATAGTGTAGAGATGTTCAGGACAGATTGAAGATTAATGAAAGACAGGAGGTAGGACATAGTGTAGAGATGTTCAGGACAGATTGAAGATTAATGAAAGACAGGAGGTAGGACATAGTGTAGAGATGTTCAGGACAGATTGAAGAGTAATGAAAGACAGGTGTAGGACATAGTGTAGAGATGTTCAGGACAGATTGAAGAGTAATGAAAGACAGGAGGTAGGACATAGTGTAGAGATGTTCAGGACAGATTGAAGAGTAATGAAAGACAGGAGGTAGGGCATAGTGTAGAGATGTTCAGGACAGATTGAAGAGTAATGAAAGACAGGAGGTAGGACATAGTGTAGAGATGTTCAGGACAGATTGAAGAGTAATGAAAGACAGGAGGTAGGACATAGTGTAGAGATGTTCAGGACAGATTGAAGAGTAATGAAAGACAGGAAGTAGGACATAGTGTAGAGATGTTCAGGACAGATTGAAGAGTAATGAAAGACAGGAGAAAGGACATAGTGTAGAGATGTTCAGGACAGATTGAAGATTAATGAAAGACAGGAGGTAGGACATAGTGTAGAGATGTTCAGGACAGATTGAAGATTAATGAAAGACAGGAGGTAGGACATAGTGTAGAGATGTTCAGGACAGATTGAAGAGTAATGAAAGACAGGAGGTAGGACATAGTGTAGAGACGTTCAGGACAGATTGAAGAGTAATGAAAGACAGGAGGTAGGACATAGTGTAGAGATGTTCAGGACAGATTGAAGAGTAATGAAAGACAGGAGGTAGGACATAGTGTAGAGATGTTCAGGACAGATTGAAGAGTAATGAAAGACAGGAGGTAAGACATAGTGTAGAGATGTTCAGGACAGATTGAAGAGTAATGAAAGACAGGAGGTAGGACATAGTGTAGAGACGTTCAGGACAGATTGAAGAGTAATGAAAGACAGGAGGTAGGACATAGTGTAGAGATGTTCAGGACAGATTGAAGAGTAATGAAAGACAGGAGGTAGGACATAGTGTAGAGATGTTCAGGACAGATTGAAGAGTAATGAAAGACAGGAGGTAGGACATAGTGTAGAGATGTTCAGGACAGATTGAAGAGTAATGAAAGACAGGAGGTAGGACATAGTGTAGAGACGTTCAGGACAGATTGAAGAGTAATGAAAGACAGGAGGTAGGACATAGTGTAGAGATGTTCAGGACAGATTGAAGAGTAATGAAAGACAGGAGGTAGGACATAGTGTAGAGATGTTCAGGACAGATTGAAGAGTAATGAAAGACAGGAGGTAGGACATAGTGTAGAGATGTTCAGGACAGATTGAAGAGTAATGAAAGACAGGAGGTAGGACATAGTGTAGAGATGTTCAGGACAGATTGAAGAGTAATGAAAGACAGGTGTAGGACATAGTGTAGAGATGTTCAGGACAGATTAAAGAGTAATGAAAGACAGGAAGTAGGACATAGTGTAGAGTAGTTCAGGACAGATTGAAGAGTAATGAAAGACAGGAGGTAGGACATAGTGTAGAGATGCTTAGGACCGTGGTAAGTTTATTTTAATTGACTGAAAAATAAGAAGATTGACTACCTGGATAGACAACTATTACATCGGATAAGTTAACTTAAAGCCTGTTTTGCGTTCATTTTTTTTTGGTCTTTTTCATTTGTTTGCATCTCGTGGTCCACACGTCCTTTTATCATACTTCGTTCCAGAAGGTTTTTCACTGTGTATGTTAATTGTTGTTTGGATCTCGTGGTCCACACGTCCTTTTATCATACTTCGTTCCAGAAGGTTTTTCACTGTGTATGTTAATTGTTGTTTGCATCGACGCTGTGGTTCCAAACAGAATCTTGTGTTTGTGTTACCTCTCTGTCTCTACATCTTTACATCTTGTACCATCTGATGAAGTCAACATTTGACCATCTGTTTTATAAACAATATTGATCTAGTGTTACTGGCTGGTGTAGCATTGAGAATGTTATTTGGTGTGTGAGAATGTATTGATGTGCATCTCGCTGCATACGCCACTGCTCTCCGAGTCCCTCCCACTCTAATCCTCTCTGCGCCCCCACTTCTTCACGCCCTCTCCCTCCTTAAGAACTATTCGCTTCATTGTAGCAAGACCCTGACCTTTACTGCAGTCACACTAATAAGCAAATTCAAATATAAACATAGACCTCGTTGATTGAATTCAAGTGGAGGCCGCTACTATTCTTTCTTTGTAACTTTATTATTGCCCCCCCTCTCTCTCTCTTATTATATATATGTGTGTGTGTGTGTACTTATATATATATTGATTGTACGCTTAGATTTAGTATATGCTGCAATATTTATTCTTACTCCCCCAAATGTAGCACTAATGCGTAGAGCTTATTCTATTTTATCCAAACCAATGTCAACATCACAAGCACTACGTCAGGAATGTACTCTGTTCACGGCAGTACTCGCACCATTTAACCCAAGGAAATGTATATCAAAGGCTGCAGCTCATTGGTCAAACTGAAACATTGCACCACACAACAGACTTGTATAGAGTTCGTATTCCCAACATTTATTAATCTCTCTCTTTTTCTCTCCCTCTCTCTCTCTCTCCCTCTCTTTCACTCTATCTCTTAAGTGTTTATAAAGCTACAGTTTCAATCTAGCATTCTTTTTCCCACTCGTGAATGCGAGTCCGATCACTACCACCCATTCCCCCTCCGCCAGCTATGCAAGTCATAACTCTGTTTTTCCTTCATGTCCAATTGATGAAGTGATCAACAAAATCCAATTATCGCCAGTACAACAAACTGGGACGTTCTAATTGGTAGAGCGGAGAGACCAAGCGATGAAAGAGCAGCGAGTGCTTAGGACAACACACACACACACAAATACTCAATACAATAAACTTTATAACCTTGGAAATATTTGAGTAAATCTTTTAGTATTTACATACCAGAGGTCGTCTTGTATTTTCCTTGTCCTGTATTTTCCGTATCCTGTATTTTCTTTGTCCTGTATTTTCTTTGTCCTGTATTTACCTTGTCCTGTATTTTCTTTGTCCTGTATTTTCTTTGTCCTGTATTTACATTGTCCTGTATTTTCCTTGTCCTGTATTTTCTTTGTCCTTTATTTACCTTGTCCTGTATTTTCTTTGTCCTGTATTTACCTTGTCCTGTATTTTCATTGCCCTGTATTTTCTTTGTCCTGTATTTACCTTGTCCTGTATTTTCCCATGCCTGTATTTTCATTGTATTGTATTTTGATTGTCCTGTATTTTCCTTACTTTATATTCTGATTTTCCTGTCCTGTCTTAAATCTGTGTTTGTTTGATATCAAACAAAATAATTACCAATAGATAATTAACTATTTTTATTAACTTTTTATTGATTCTTGTGTTGTCAGGTAAAATAAATAAATGCGCACAATTTTTAACTTGATCCGCGATTCTATGGGAATGAAATAACGTGTACAATCTTTTGACGAGACAGACACAGTGACAAAGTGTGTTGATATAAGCTTCGTAGATAGCATCTGCTTTAAATAATCCAGATACCTAGTTCATTCTCCCTCACCCATTTCCAACTGGTCCAGACTAGTGATAGGATCATAGCATATTGAGAAAGCTAAAAGCATAAGATTGCGCTAAACAAAAACGATTGGTAAAATTATTTCTAATCGCACAGATTTATTCTTGTTAGTCAAGATCTATTACAAATTTAATTATATGACTGATCCAAACTTATTATTGATACACGTAATATATAAGCTTAGTTTTTGTTTCTTTTTAAGTATTTTTTCTTCTTCTTGTTGTTAGCCACGAATAATTGCTTTGTCAGCAATAGTGTCCTTTATCAGATCCAGTCAGTTTCTGTGTTGAATACAATGCACTTGTTAGCATCAAAATGTATTACTCCAGAAGACACGCCAGAGTTATTACGCAGTGATTTACCCCAGTTTAACTCTTGCTCTTCTAATTGACGATGCCATCGTTGATTTGACCTAATTAAATTAAATTAATGTTTCATTTTATAAACTTTATTTTGTGTCACATAAAAATAGCATGCATTCCACTTTAATTCTATACCAAATAAAACATTTTCTGATAACAAACGACAAAGCTATTGAAGCTGAATCATAACAAGGGAGTGAAATAGTAATGAGCAAAATGAAGAGTTCCGTCGAATCGTGGAAAAATAATTACGGAGAGAAAGAGTTAATATAAAAACTACAAGAACTAGTTGACGATTTTTGAACTGAGACATAAACAAATTGACAACTCTGAGCATTGGCGTAGCCTGGGGAGAGATCTAACTTATATAACACCCACCCCCACCCGAAAAAAATCTTTGCTACGCCCATGACTCTGAGTGTTATGTTGTGTAATAGACTTGCATGTATAATATCTAAGTATAAGTAGAAACATTGTTTGACTAATAAATGATTCGTTATTTGAATATAGCTGGTGTTGAGCTGAAGAACAAGATAGGACATGCATTAATTGTTTTGGACGAGCCTCTACTTGGGTATCGATTAGAATCGTCTCTGTACGTTTCATCTGTCGATATGACTTCTTTATTAGTGATTGGACATCGTTCCTCGAACAAAACGTGGATTGGCTTGGACAATGGATTTGAATCAGTTTAATAGGGAGTTTTGATTTGACTGACTGGCTTAACATAGAAATGGCTCTAAAGCAGGGGTTCTAAGCCTGTGGGTCGCGACCCCTTTGGGGGTCGATTGACGATTTGCCAGGGGTCACCAAAGACCATCGAAAAAATAGATTGTTTTGTCTATTCTTCTATTGCTGTGTGTGTCTGAGGGGGGTGGGAGGGTCGCGAAAGAGTGGGGGATTGTAAAAAAAAAAGGGGTCGCCGAGCTTAAAAGGTTGAGAACCGCTGCTCTAAAGGGAAGCACAAGTTCTGATCTCATAAGAGTTGCTTGAATATAACTGAAGAGATGGCTCTAATTAATTGTGAATCGTTTAGCAGCGGGCCTAGTGGCCTCAACTGTCAACCATTAAGCCATTGTTAATTATTAAGACTAGTCATTTTTTAAGTTTTAGTCTAAAAACTTAGCAATTTAAACTGATGTTTTTTTGTGGTTGTTGTTACTGGTCCTTAGTTCCAGTGTTACAGACAAAACATCCTCAAATTAAATCTTAACAAATGTGCTCTGGAGACATCGAAATTGATTACAAATGTAAACAATCTAATTCCAATCAAACTCAACATGGCCTACATCTCAAAGTATAACTTATGACAGCCTGTTGTTTACAAAGACGTACAGTTTCAAATATCTCAACTAAGAAACTTCAACTAGGAAATTAAAAAACACAACTTTTGTTCCGTCCTTCGTTAAAAATTCGGGATTTGAATTGAATTGAATATCACTGAAGAGATGGATTGTGTAGGGTTCTTAAAGTGTTCTCTAAATGAAGGATTGTTAGATGGACTGTGTAATTAAATAACTTCTGAATAAATAATTTAAAATGCGTTTCATTATGTACAACAAACACAGACTTTGCTCTTTCCTATTGTGACACTTTTCTTTAATATATCTCTCAAAGAGCAGAAAGATACATTAGAATGGCTAAAATAGTAATTACTCAATATATCTATTAGGTGGCGATGCGGTTGAGCGGTAAAGTGCTTGGCTTCCGAACTGAGAGCTCCGGGTTCAAATCTTGGTGAAGACTTACATTTTTACTTTCGGGATCTGAGTCCACCCAGCTCTAATAGGTACCTGGCATTAGTTGGGGGAAAGTAAAGGCGGCTGGTCGTTGTGTTGGTCACATGACAGCCTCGTAAACCGTAGGTCACAGAAACAGATGACCTTTACATCTTCTGCCCTATAGACTACAAGTTCTGAAAGGGAAACTTTAGTGGTTTTTTTTTACAATACAGCTATAGAAATTAATAGAGTAAAATTACATTGGAACGCTTCTATGTAAATTCTGTAGACAAGAAACTTCTCGAGGTTTCTTTCTCCAGTGTACTTAATGTGTCCATAGATAAATAGTTAAAAACGCAACACCTTACCTGTCAGCCAGACACCCTGCTGTGATAGAGCCCACTAGTGTCATAATAAGCTGAACGAAAAAGACCCAGTTCATCTGCTTCAAGTCCGAGTGGGTCTGACACCCTAGGTCGAACACCGTGGGCCCCAGAAACCCGACACAAACTCCAAAACTTCCAAACACACTGCAGTAAGTGACCACATAGATCCAATTGTCCAGGAAGAGCTTCCAAAAAGAGACGGCATCGTCCCTCGTGCTGATCGTGGTCTGCTCCAGCCACTGACCATCGTCCATCTTGATTTCTTTTTCAAGGATGTGCTTGATGGGCTCAGCATCTATCGTGGCGGCGCCATTACTCATGTCGCTAGCGCCTGAAGAGTTCATTTTGAACTGTTAAATTCTAAACAGTGATGTGACAAGACAGAGGCAGGGAATTGGACTTGAACATTTGTGTTTACGTGTACAGTAAGCTTGAGATATAGTTGTTGTAGACTGGAGAAGTTAGGCAGGGTATGGATAACATGAGCGTAGTGCTCTGTCTTAAATGAATAGTCTAAGACTTTAAGACATCACGTGAATGTCTCGCACGATGCTCTCAGCAACAGTGCCGTGAATCTGAAATGATAACCAAAACCTAGTTTTACTCAGAATCAAAATGTAAACAATAAAATGATCAAAATAACTAATCTACACATCAGCTAACTCGCAAATTACTCAACACTATGGTTGTCACAGTGACACACCATACCTTTTTTAACATTTGGGGGAATTTTTATCATCATTTAACAAACTAAAAAAGATCTTTTTTTTTTGGTGCGTACATAAATCCATAATTAATCCGATTAAAAAAACAAGTACAGTACATCTTTTGATTATAGTAATAGGCTCTAATTAACTGTGAATCGTTTAGCAGCGGGCCTAGTGGCCTCAACTGTCAAACATTAAGCCATTGTTAATTATTAAGACCTGTGACTTTATCTCAAAGTATAACTTATGACAGCCTGTTGTTTACAAAGACGTACAGTTTCAAATATCTCAACTAAGAAACTTCAACTAGGAAATTAAAAAACACAACTTTTGTTCCGTCCTTCGTTAAAAATTCCAATGGAAAAAAACAGACCGCAATTAACCAATGAGTTTGACCTTTCTAAAGCCAGAAAGGTCGCACAGGGCAATTCCTTCTATACCGAATGTCATTAGAGGTGATATAACGTTGTGTATGCGCGTGTGTGTGTATGTGTGTGTGTGTGTCTGTGTGTGTGTGTGTGTCTGTGTGTGTGTATGCGTGTGTGTGTGTCTGTGTGTGTGAGAGTGCTTGTCATAGTGCATAGATTGTTGTGCCTACGACTGAGCACGAGAAGGAGTGTGGTACGTCGCCGGGACTGTGGAGGTTTGATAACGAGTTTTAATCAGAAAGCAACAGCTGGGCCTTTTTTTTTTTGGGATGTTCAATATTCAACAGTTAGTTGCCTCATAAATCATCAATAAAAAAAATGGACCACCACTTCGTCCAGCACCCCCCCCCCAAAAAAAAAAGTCACAGGTCATCATGATTAATATGCTGTAACATCTGGTGAAGTAAACGCTAACAAGATATGTCTCAAGTTGTAACAACATTACACACTCCACACATTTCTCTTCTACTTTTTCTGCCTTCTTATTCTAGTGTTAGAGTCTTAAGATAACTAGTCAAATATCTAAGATGAACTACACAGTGGTGTCCAGATTAGGCATTTCTCCATAGAGTTTTTTTTTCTTGTATAGTGGTGTCTCAGGGTTTAACGCACAACAATTTTTAAATTTTTAAATATTCCAATAGTTCAGTCCCACTTTTTCATAAACGGACCACATCGCACATTCTGATTATTTAGCGGACCACATCGCACATTCTCAGTATTTAGCGGACCACATCGCACATTCTGAGTATTTAGCGGACCACATCGCACATTCTGAGTATTTAGCGGACCACATCGCACATTCTGAGTATTTATCGGAACACTTTGCTAATTTTTTTAGAGAGATTAATTCACCTGGTGGCCTACCAACTAATTATTTCAGTACTTTGTGGAACACAAATTCAGGTCTCGTGGAACTATACGGTTCCTCGGAACATAGGTTGGGAAACACTGCAATAGTTCATACAAAGCTCCAATAGCTTGGAACTATTTGAGGGCTGCATAGCAATCATTCTTTTTTTTTTTTTTTTGGGGGGGGGGGGGGGATAATGCCTCTTTTTCTTTTTGGTTATCTCGGGCTTATAGCGTTTTGTTTAGTGGACACCTTTTAATATGGGGGGGGGGAGGTTAAAAGACAGATGATCTTTGTTCATCCAGTGCCAGATAAGTAATCTTGTTTAGGATAAGTAACCTTATTTAGGATAAGTAATCTTGTTAAGGATAAGTAATCTTGTTAAGGATAAATAATCTTGTTAAGGATAAATAATCTTGTTAAGGATAAGTAACCTTGTTAAGGATAAGTAATCTTGTTAAGGATAAGTAATTTTTTAGGATAAGTAATCTTGTTTAGTTTAATTAACCTTGTTTAGGATAAGTATATATAGTTCGTCCATCTTGGTTCGATGATGACCACTTTGTCATCCAGGGGGCTGAGGGCTCTGCAAGCTACAACTTTTCATGTTTATTTACTGTAGTATAATGTTCTCTATATTCAAACAATAAACTCTATAAAGAACCGCAAGTGGCACGCAGGTCAGTGGCGTAGCTAACAATGTGCGGGTGGTGCGGGCCGTACAGGGCACCAAGTGGAGAGGGGCACCAAAATTCACCCAGTGTGTATTAATTTCCTATTTCTCTGAGCGTTTCAGTAAAAACGATTTATTGTATGGACACGAGCAAACATAAACTACTGTATTTTAAACATGAACTAACGATTTATAAACTAGTCATGTCGTTATTTTGTTTCATCTCCTTGACTATTTCTTCCATACAATGTAAGCTATAGAACAGTTTGAATCTAATTTACTATATGTATTTCGGACCCACGGTACATGTTGTTACTACACTGATCAATGCTCTGTAATATAAAGAAGAAGAAGAAGATAGGCCAACCTTTTTTTACTTCATTGTTTAGTCCATTGGTTTAATCTAGATATTGAGTTTACAAATCTATTACTAAACTCTAGCTCTAAACAATTGTCTTAGTTTATTCATTTCTTTATGATTCTTTATAGTTTAATTTTGGAAATAATTCTATTGTAATGTCAATATTTTTAAATGAGTACCTTTGTTTTCTACGAGTTTTTTTTAACTAACTAATTAATTGTAATATTGTAACGTAAACAAAATGATGAACAGTGCTTAAGACTGACTAGTCTAGCTGGCGCCTCAAAACCATTTTAAGCTCAGACGAAGAAATCGGCATCTCTGGTTCTGTCCGGTCTGGGTAGACTATAAGGGCCCCATACCCAGATCTATCGGGGCCCTTATTACCGACTTATCGGTATAACAGAAAATGGCATCTGATGGGTAGGACTTTAGTGTAGCTGATGCCAAGTTTTGGAGTATGGCAGGCGTTAATCGCCTCTTGGTGGCTCCCTCTTGCCCTATAAGGGACATGTTTATTTGTGGGGCCGGCTATCTCCTCCACGGAGGGCAAGTACTAATTCTTCTAATAGGAATTCTATCAGTGGAGAGCCCAGATGATTTTGACAAATTGGCCGCAATGTGGAGGAACGATCGCATTTTTATGCGGTTCCTCTCTCTCCACTGTTGCACTAAGATTGTGGTGGGTAGCCTAGAGTCGCTCATAGGCTGTAAGTAACGCCCTCTCCCTCCTTAAATGTAAAGGGACCACGTTTGTTAAGATTTCAGCAGAGTTTGTTGGGCTTGTCTGAAAGGTGCCACAAATTAACCTTAGTGCCTGTGATTGTACTCGATCGAGTGATTCGAAGGCAGTTTTACTAGCATATACTTGAACTGTATAGCTGTACTCAATTTGTGATCTGACTGCCCCTAAGTACAATTTGCGTAGCATGTAAGCTTTGTCACCCCACTTTGTGCTGGCCAGCTTTCTTAGTAACTCTAACTTCTCCGAGGCTTTTCTTTCAACTTCCTGGACGTGCTGGAACATTGACTACTTTCTATCCAGGGTTACCCCTAGATATTTTGGCGTGTTTTCACGTTGGAGTCGCAGCCCACCGAGTCTTAAGAATGTCGATCCCTAGGCTAAACAGGGACCAGGTCGTTTTGCAACGTTTATCTGAATCTGTCGAGGAGATGGTTTGGATGTCTGCTTGTAATGCCGCCTGTATTTGGTCGGCTTTCTTCCCGGTTGACCAGAGGACAATGTCATCCGCATAAAGCAGTTTCTTTGACCGCAGTGAGGTGCGTTTCTTAAATTTCTTAAGTCTAAAGAAGCATCGAGACAATTTCAAGTCACATCATTGCCAGAGTCCACCGACTATAGGCGAGCTGTTAATGGGTATGAATTAACTGAACAATTAAAAGCAACAAAGCAAGATGAGACGGTTATCATTGAATCCAGAAAAAAATGATGAGGCCGACATCCTTATTGATGGAAAAGAAGAAAATACTTCAATACCGCAGGTTCTAGAGACTAAAGGACAGCACACAAGCATGTCTTTAGTACACTCGTCAAAAATTCAGACTGAAGAAGCTGAACCTTCAGACAGTGTAAACAATACAGAAAGCAGGATAATAAACTGAACGACATTGGAGATAGGCCTGATGTCATCACATATAATATTCGCATACACCTTGTCACTGAAGGATCTGAAACAGTTCAGCGTATGGACAGTCAATTCAGAGAGGCGTATAGACATCAAGAATCAGCAAAAGGAAAGGCTAGAAAGCTTTCAAAGGCTTGGTTTTTCCGGCAAATGTCAAACGGCGAGAAAGTTCTTAGAAAGTGGATGTGTTATTCGCCAAAAAAAAAAAAGAATCCTTATTTTGCTTCCTTCTGCAGACTCTTCTCAACAAGATCAAGTACCAAATCTTCTGTTAAATCCAAAGATGGATTCAATGAGTGGTGGAGGTTATCCCCGAAAACAGAAAAACATGAGACCAGCAGAGCTCACATTCAGTCATCGCTTTCTTGGAGGGAATTTGAAGTTCGCCTAAGAGTAGGGAACAATATTGACAACAAGGCCCAAGATTTGATTATACAAGAGACGAAAACCTGGAGAGTTAGTAAAATTACTATCAAAGTACGATCCACTCTTGAGGGAGCATGTGCTTCGAACTAAGCTTTGTTCCAGACCGAATACATACATGTCTCCACAAATACAAAATGAATTTATTACAATATTGGGGGATCACGCTAAAAAACAAATCATACAGCAAGTAAAACAAGCCAAATATTTCTCTATTATTTTTGACAGTACACCTGACATCTCAAAGCTGGATCAAACTTCCCAAATTTTACGGTACGTTGTCATAGATAATGACTTCATCGACACAAAGGACAAGCATGCTGCTGGAATCACTGAGATGATTCTAGAGAAACTGCGTTCGGATGGCTTAGACATAATGGACTGCAGGGGTCAAGGCTATGATAATGTTGCGGTCATGAAAGGTCAAAACTACGGTGTCCAAAAACGTATTCTAGAAGTCACTATTCATTGCCTGCTCAAACCATTCTCTTAATTTAGCAGAAATTCGAGCTGCTGAAACTGATGTCGATTCGGTAACATTTTTTGGTACACTAGACCGTTTACACGCCTTTTTCTCAACTTCAACACACCGCTGGGATATCCTCATAAAAAAACGGAACTAGCCTTAAACGTTTAGTTGAAGCCCGCTGGAACGCAAGAGGAGAAGCCGTCAAGATGGTTAGTGATACATTTTCTAAAATTATAGAAACTCTGGAGACATTAAATAGCAGAGATGAACATTCATTGACTAAATCTGAAGCAGGTGTTGCTATTCAGACTTTTAGTTTTCTCACCTATCTTGGATTTTGGGCTCCTGTATTAACTGAAATAAATGATGCGCAATTATATCTTCGAATACAAGGATTGTCTATTCGAGACTGCTCACTCAAACTAAAAACATTAGAGACATTTTTAAGTAGTAATCGAGAGGACATCGCTGAAGCCCGCATAACCTTTGCCGAAAGCGTGTGTTCAGATCTGAGAATCAGTACAGAACCTCAAAAACGTATTGGCCATAAGAAAAAGATGCCTGGTGAGAAAAGTGACTACTCTGTACTTACACACAAAGAAGAGCTACGAAGTGAAATTGATTCTACCTTGGACAGGATTGTTCAAGAAATAATCACCCGATTCGAGCAACTTCATGATGTAGCAGATAGATATGAATTTTAGCCGCCTTCCCAGATATTAAATTGTGAGGTCAAAATCAATCTCGATAGTACTCCTAGCGACATTGATAAAAACGAATTTATGCTGGAACGAAAGAGGCTTCAACGGTTTGTCACAGTTTCATCACAAGCCTCCGAAATTCCAAAACAAGGACCTGTTGAGCTCTTGAAATTTATCTTAAAAAATATCAGCTAGATCAGGGGTTCTCAACCTGTGGATCGCGACCCTCTTGGGGCTCGATTGACGATTAGCCAGGGGTCAACTAAGACCATCGAAAATATGGATTGTTATTGTCTATTCTTCTATTGCTGTATGTGCGTGTGTGTGACGGGGGGTCGCGGCAAAGGGGGGATTGTAAAAAGGGTCGCCGAGCATAAAAGGTTGAGAACCGCTGAGCTAGATGATTCAGTCCCAAATATCGTCATCATGATTCGCATATTTTTTACTATTGCGGTAAGCGTCGCTACATGCGAGAGAAGTTTTTTCCAAACTTTAACTGATCAAGAATTATTTGCGATCAGCGATGAAAAATTTACGACTCACTAATTGGCCATTTTGTCCTTTGAACAAGATCCGGTGGAAAAAATTGATTTCGATAAAATTATCGATACTTTTGCCAGCTAGAAAGCGTGTAAAATTCATTTGTAGTATGTTTATGTAAAAGTGAATTAACAATATTTGATTAATGGATACATATTATTTTGAAAAAAAAAAGTAAGGTTTTGCAATGTTATTAATTAGTTAGTTGTTTTTTTTTTTTTGGGGGGAGAGGGGCATCATGATGAGGTACCGCACCAGGCATCATATACTCTAGCTACGCCACTGACGCAGATCGCTTATTTCCCAAGTCTACGTCACGAATAAAGCGTGCATCTCTATAAAGGTGACAATGTTAGAACACAATGACCAGTACACATTTCCGTCCAAATACGTGAAGAACATAATAGGTTTTTGTTTCAGTACTTAAAGATTCATTTCGAATAAACGGCTGGCCCAGATATCGGGTGTCCAATTAACTGGATTCGACTGTATTAGATGTACAAAAACAAAATCAGCGGCTCGAATAGGCAATCGGGGACTATGCGGTCACCTAGTTGTACCATGTGGGAAAATGAACCCGAATC
This sequence comes from Biomphalaria sudanica, assembly GCA_036873155.1. Lineage (NCBI taxonomy): Eukaryota > Metazoa > Mollusca > Gastropoda > Planorbidae > Biomphalaria > Biomphalaria sudanica. The sequence continues at coordinate 1,239,728 of JAZGLO010006691.1, forward strand.
CTCTTTACCCCCATCTGATTTAAGCCTTACCTTATCCTGGTTACAGAAACAAAAAGATGATGGTCCTTAAGTGTAGAGAATCACTACCTACGGCCAGCGGACCATATCCGGCCCGTCGAACGTCTGTTCACAGTACAATATAAAGAGCAGAGACTTGGTTCCAGAGGACTCGGTGTTGTGGCTTTTAATACAGACATTAATAGGACCCACCCCCTCCTTTGCCGAACACATTTTTTATTTTGCGCTTTTTTTTGTGTGGAAACATTGGAAAAATCTTTTTTATAAAGTGATCGTTTTTCGATGATTTACTAAGAGTTGAAATTTAGAAACTATTTGACTATTATTAATTTTGATTGGATTTGAAGTTTGAAAACTACTAGACTATTATTCTATATTTTTTTAGGCTGCCAGCAGAAGGCAAAAGGGGCTTAATAAACAGGCTCTGGGCCCTTTCTATGAGCAGGTCTTTCTAAACAAACAATGATGATAAAGTCTAAAAGCTAATGAAAAACATTTTGAACAATGAGCTGGTAAAAAGGGTGTTAAGAGGAGATAAAAACAAGATTTTAAAGAAAGAAAAGGAACGAAAGATTGAAAAGAAAGATATGCCCAGAAAGGGCTGGTTTGAAACAGGAATCAATACTGGTGTAATGAAATAAATATTGGCTTTAAGTGCCAGAAGAAATCCAGTGCTATGAGGAGCAATGAACCGCTAAGAGGATTGGAAAGGGAGGTGGGAAGGCGAGTCTGGAAATGAGGAGAGGGAGAAGCTGTTGTGAAGTGACTTGTAGATTTAAGGAGGAAGGCTCACGGGAAGTGAGGTTTCAACATACAAAAGAGATTAGCTGACCACTGGTCAAGTTGACCACTGACGTTTAAATGAGCTAATGAATTCAAAGCGTAATAAAGTCTCAATAGCTGGCTGTGTCTGGTTCCTAGTTCTATTTACATTATGTCGAGAGTCATTCTATTTCTATAAACTAATTCGGAAAGTCATTCCATTTATATTACCTTATGTAAGGAGTCATTCACTTTATATTACCTTAAGTGGGGAATCATTCTATATAAATTACCTTATGTGGTGAGTCATTCTATTTCTATTACCTTATGTGGGGAGTAATTCTATTTAAATTACCTAATATGGGGAGTTATTCTATTTTATTACCTTATGTGGGGAGTCAGTCTATTTATATTACCTTGTGGGGAGTCATTGTATATAAATTACCTTATGTGGGGAATAATTATATTTATATTACTTTATGTGGGAAGTCATGCTAATTTTAATACTGTTTTATTTCATTTCTCAGCACTAGAGGTATGACTGACTGTTTTGGAGTGTGCGTATGTGTGTTCCTATGGTGACGACGAGAAGTGGTTAACGATTGGTTGATACTATGCATGGGGAATGATGCAAGATAAGCGCATTGTCGTTAGGTCCTAGTAAAGGCGGAAAAAGGTCAACGTGTTTTGTTCTTGTTATTGTTTTGTTAGTTTGTTTGTTTTTTACTCTGTATTTCTATCTGGTAAAAATGTGTACACGTTATTTCTCCCACACCCATTCTCGGATCAATCTGAAACTTCACACAATTATTTATTGGCATAGACAAGACATGAATCAATAAAAACTAGGTAACAAAGACAGTTTGTGTGGAAATACAAACTCAAAATCGGCCTTCGAAGTGGTCCACCCAGGTAGGTAAAAAAGGCAGGTATCAATATTTTCAGAAAGAACATCAGAATTCAATTATATCAAAGACAAATGACAGAGAAGAATAGAAAAATAAGGTTGACAGATCTTGTGTGGTGCCCCAGCTGCCCAATGGATAGGTGAAAGTGAATGTAAAGTTAAATGCGAACCTGGCCTAACTGATGTCTTTTAATGAATATCTAATTGTTTTGTAAAGGGTCAACCTCTTCTTCAAAGCATCATAAAATGACAAAACGTTTGCGTAAACATTTTACTCTAGTTAAGTGTTCTATAGCCATGTGCATTTACCGCTCTTTTACGCAACGATATGAAAACGTACTTAACTTATTAATTGTTGTTTCAAATTATGTTCAACTTATATGCATATGCATTGCTCTAATAAACATTATTTTTGGTAAATGTAGTAGTTAGTAGGACAGAACTTACAGAACGTAGCAATACAAATGTAAAAATGCATAAGTGTGTTAGAAATATGGTAAATTTTGATCCCCCCTACTAATGAGCCTCCCGTATTTGTTACTATTAATAGTTAATAGTTGTAAAAGTGGTGTATTTATATGAAAAAAAACTGCTTGCATAAGTGATTTAATAAATTAGATTTGTCGCTTTTAGAAAAGAAAAAAGTAGCCGTTGCATCAGAACTTTAAATGAACTAAAATATTATGATGTCGGATTTTCACTATCTTTCTAGTTTACGAGATCTAAACGGACGGACGGACGGACAGACGGACAGACATTTCACACAAAACAAATAGCGTTTTTTTCCTTTCGGGGGTCGCTAAAAAAAGTAGCTAACTAGACAATAAAATACTGTTAATTCATTATTTTGTTTAATAGCAACAAAGTAAAATAATACTTCAGTATTCACAAATATGGCTAAATTTTGTTGGGTTAAATAATTGTTAAGGCTATTTCTCCCTCACGCTTTCTCTGATCAAGTTGATACTTTAAACAATCATTTATTGTACCTAACAAAACACGAATCAATAAACAAAAACAAAACAACAAACACGTAATTAATTATTGGTAATTAGTCATTTTGTTTAGATATCAAATAAAGGAAATAACTTGTACTAATCGGTAGATATAGTTTAAAGAAGGAAGTTCTTCCTCTTTAAGCTTTTGTTTTTGTTTGTTTTTTTGGATTTTTATATTTTGCTTGGTTTGTTTTTTTTAACAGTTTTTTTTTTACCATCTGAAGCTTATTGAAATGTATCCAGTGTAGTTTGTTCATTCTGCTATTGTTATGTTGGACAAGTCAATTAGTAAACTTGTTAAGACGATAGCATGCAGCTCAACACTAACACTGATCAATAAAAATACGGAATAACATCGACGTACAAAACAAGATTACAAAGAGAGTTTGAGTAAACGCAAACTCAGAGGCGGCCCCCGAAGTGTCCATATGGAAGCGTACAAAAAAAGTCATTTTTTTTAAATATTTTTTCAAGTGGCATTTAACTAAAATAATATAAATCGTGTATACAGACATATGCATATAATCTTTTAGAGATTAAAAAGTAAAATTAGTTCATGTTTCTAGGTTAGTGTATGTTGTACAAATAAAGTTTGTATGAAAAGATTTCATACCTGCCATTACATTTTGAGAATATTTCGACTTAATACACTCAAAAGAGTACGAAGTTATTCTTAACAGTTAAATTTAGAAACTTATCTATCGGACACAACTTTTCCTAAGTTTCATTATAGACAAAAACTTCTGACAAAGATATGAAAATACAGATATCGTAAACATTATAAAATATATGTATGAAATAGTAAATTTGGAAGATAAGTACTCGTAGAGCTTAAATAAGACAAGGGCTTGTTTAAATAAGACAGGTACTGCTAGAGCTTAAATAAGACAGGTACTGGTAGAGCTTAAATAAGACAGGTACTGGTAGAGCTTAAATAAGACAGGTACTGGTAGAGCTTAAATAAGACAGTTACTGGTAGAGCTTAAATAAGACAGGTACTGGTAGAGCTTAAATAAGACAGGTAATGGTAGAGCTTAAATAAGAAGGTACTGGTAGAGCTTAAATAAGACAGGTAATGGTAGAGCTTAAATAAGAAGGTACTGGTAGAGCTTAAATAAGAAAGGTACTGGTAGAGCTTAAATAAGACATGTACTCGTAGAGCTTAAGCAAGGCAGGTCCAGGTAGTGCTTGAAAAGCATAAGTCTAAGTCATAATAGATTGTAAATAGGACAAAAATAAGACAAGTGCTTTTAGAGATTACATTTAGGGACATTTAGGAACACGTTGCATGTTGTAATAATCAGTTCAATGAATTGCTGTTTTGGTTTCACTACTTCAAGGTGAAGAAACGTTGTAATGATCATCATTTTGTTTCCTTCCAGTGAAGTCTTGAAGTCTTTTTTCCGATTCACCATCCACAAGTCTCCGTTCACAGCAGACGTGAGATTTCATTTCGTGAAATGGGACGTTATTTTTTGTGTGATGTAATTTACAAAATAAAACAATCTGTTAAATGAAACCTTTAACGTAATGTGACCCCAAATATTATCAAAAAAATCTTAAACTAGCCTAGATTAATCTTTGACTAGGCTAAAATTAATCTTTGACTAGTCTAGATTAATCTTTGACTAGGCTAGATTAATATTAATCTTTGACTAGTCTGGATTCATCTTTGACTTGTCTGGAGTCGGTCGTAAGTTTCCCATTCAATTCTCCGCCCTCATTTCAAGGACGAACTTTACCAACAAATGTCATGAGATCACGAGAGCTTATTGGACAAAGCATCTCTAGATCGTATACTTAGGATAACCTCGATTTGAATGCAACCTTTAGAAACAAATTCGTTCAATCATAATGCCTAGTCATTCAACCAACACTAGCAGTTGTTTAGAGGGTCAAACTTTGTGCGAAATAAAAACCCAATCAAGGACTGTTCTGCACTAGGAAACTAACGTACAGACAAAGCCGCTGAAGTCGCTGCAAAGTCGCTCCATAGCACAATGTGAAACAAGGTTACACAGAATAGTCCCAAGCTGTCTCCAAGTCTATTTTAATCCGCATCTCTGTGTGATGACCGTCTACTAACGATACAATCTAATGCGTGAAGGCTTAGTTCTTACATATTAAGCCTGTTTCGTTGTAAATAATTATATCTAATGTTATTTTAAACCCTACGGCTTTTACATGATCAAAACTAACTTGTAGTTGGTAGTGCCGGTTCTCGCCCGCATCCCTATAGTAGTAAGTATAGATTTGACCCGTACCTATTGTAAGTAATCACGAGTAGTCTGAATTTGTTCATTGTGGCATGTCACAACTTGTTATTACTGCAATGACATTTTGACGCAGACTGGAGAGACAGAGAGAGAGAGAGAGAAAGAATATGAGAGAGAGAGATAAAAAGAGAGACAGAATTAAAATGAGACAAAAGACAGAGCAAGCGAGAAAAAAACAAGGCGAGACATATGAAAGAGTAATCATCTTTTTTTTTAAGTAACGTCTGTATTGAGTAAGGGAATGACTGGTAGGCATTAGGCAATGTAAGATTGTTTGGTACTGGGCAGTGATAGGCTGGTTGGCATTAGGCAACGATAGGGTGGTTGGCACTTGGTAATGATACGTTGGTTTGCACCAGACAATGACAGGCTAGTTGGCACTAGGCAATGATAGGCTGGTTGGCACTAGACAATGATAGGCTAGTTGGCAGTAGGCAATATGCCTTAAAAGACACAAATAATAATATCCACATTAGAGTCAGTTGTTGTGGTTGCTAAAAATTGACGTAAATGGCTGCTAGGTGGTGTGGTTTGCGCGCAGGACTGTCGTTCGGACTAATCTATGGTTCAAACCCTGCCCGCTCCCATCCCCATCGTCCTGCAGCAGGCTTGAACCAGGAAGTCAACTATCTACAACTCTGAAGGAACATTCGAAACATGTCAAACTTTTTTATAAATAGTGTCGCTAGTCAGCACTATTTCCTTTATTCAGTGCTGTTACTTTTACTAATAAATGTCTATTGTAAGACTTTATGTAAGATCGGACCTTGAATTAATTACTGTTATATACTCTAGTGGCAGACTATGTGGTAATATAGTATATATGTTTATAACGTTTTTTCTCTTCGATTATTGGGAACAAAGTGTTTGTTATTGATAGTAGCTCTAAGAGTGTAAGTAGTTACGTACTGGGGTTGAAATGTATGTATTTCTACTTATATTAGTAACAGTCATAATGCCTAAACTAGGAACTGGTTACAACTACCGCGATTCTTGCATACGCTAGTGATACAGAAAGCTTATGTCATAGGCCACCAGGCTTTGTTTCAGTTTCCTAATCATTTCACTTTCACTGTATTCTATTTTAAGAATCTATTTCATTCGTGGCTAAACTTTAATTTTAGGGTCATGCAATAAAAGGGGCTCGAATCTGAATAGACTTTTATGAACTAATATAATGTTATAGATCGTTCATTTATTTAATATAAAGAATTGTTTACTACACTAAGGCTAAGTACCAAATGTTGCCTTCGTTTATGCAATCTGGCGTCGTGCAATGTACGTATCAAGCTTATAAAGAAATTATTATTGTTACTATATTGTGTTAGATCCAGTGTACTAAACTGAAAGAATTGATATCATTTAACAGCACTTTATTACTGCACTGACACCCTGCCCACTAGATGACATTGATTAGAACAAGCTTGATAAGGAACAATGACTGTGTGCTATCAGTTGTTTGACTTATGATGACTGAGCCCAGCTACAGCCATCTCGTGTCAAGTGATTAGTCTGTCACGCATGAGCGCAACAACACGCTCTATCCGTGCACGTGCTATGTAAGCCTGGACTCGTTACGGCTGCCCCCCCCCTTCCCTTCCCAGTCCAGCGGCCAAAAGTAGGTAATTATTTACGAACCTGCTATTCAGTTGTTGATCAAGAGAATATGGGATGGAAAGAGAAGTGTGAGGGATAGAAAGAGAAGTGTGAGGGATGGAAAGAGAAGTGTGTGGGATGGAAAGAGAAGTGTGAGGGATGGAAAGAGAAGTGTGTGGGATGGACAGAGAAGTGTGAGGGATGGACAGAGAAGTGTGGAAATAGAAAGAGAAGTGTGTGGGATGTAAAGAGAAGTGTGTGGGATGGACAGAGAAGTGTGTGGGATGGACAGAGAAGTGTGTGGGATGGACAGAGAAGTGTGGGGGATGGAAAGAGAAGTGTGAGGGATGGAAAGAGAAGTGTGTGGGATGGAAAGAGAAGTGTGTGGGATGAAAAGAGAAGTGTAAGGGATGGGAAGAGAAGTGTGAGGGATGGATAGAGAAGTGTGAGGGATGGACAGAGAAGTGTGGAAATGGAAAGAGAAATGTGTGGGATGGAAAGAGAAATGTGTGGGTAGGACAGAGAAGTGTGGGGGATGGAAAGAGAAGTGTGTGGGATGGAAAGAGAAGTGTGTGGGATGGAAAGAGAAGTGTGTGGGATGAAAAGAGAAGTGTAAGGGATGGAAAGAGAAGTGTGAGGGATGGAAAGAGAAGTGTGAGTGATGGACAGAGAAGTGTGAGGGGTGAAAAGAGAAGTGTGAAAGGTGGAAAGAGAAGTGTGTGGGATGGACAGAGAAGTGTGTAGGATGGACAGAGAAGTGTGTGGGATGGACAGAGAAGTGATTGAGATGGAAAGAGAAGTGTGTAGGATGGAAATACAAGTGTGTGGGATGGAAAGAGAAGTGTGAGGGATGGAAAGAGAAGTGTGAGGGATGAAAAGAGAAGTGTGTGTGATGGAAAGAGAAGTGTGAGGGATGGAAAGAGAAGGGTGTGGGATGGAACGAGAAGTGTGTGGGATGTTAAGAGAAGTGTGTGGGATGGACAGAGAAGTGTGTGGGATGGATTGAGAAGTGTGTGGGATGGATAGAGAAGTGTGTGGGATGGAAAGAGAAGTGTGAGGGATGGAAAGAGAAGTGTGTGGGATGGAAAGAGAAGTGTGTGGGATGGAAAGAGAAGTGTAATGGATGGAAAGAGAAGTGTGAGGGATGGATAGAGAAGTGTGAGGGATGGACAGAGAAGTGTGGAAATGGAAAGAGAAGTGTGTGGGATGGAAAGAGGAATGTGTGGGTAGGACAGAGAAGTGTGTGGGGATGGAAAGAGAAGTGTGTGGGATGGAACGAGAAGTCTGTAGGATGCAATAAGAAGTGTGTGGGATGAATAGAGACGTGTGTGGGATGGAAAGAGAAGTGTGTGGAATGGAAAGAGAAATGTGTGGGATGGACAGAGAAGTAAGAGGGATGGACAGAGAAGTAAGAGGGATGGACAGAGAAGTATGTGGGACAGAAAGAGTACTGTGTGGGATGGAAAGAGAAGTGTGCGGGAGGAAAAGAGAAGTGTGTGGGATGGAGAGAGAAGTGTGAGGGGTGGACAGAGAAGTGTGTGGGATGGAAAGAGAATTGTATGGGAAGGAAAGAGAAGTGTGTGGGATGGAAAGAGAAGTGTGCGGGATGGAAAGAGAAGTGTGCGGGATGGAAAGAGAAGTGTGTGGTATGGAAAGAGAAGTGTGTGGGATGGACAGAGAAGTGTGTGGGATGGAAAGAGAAGTGTCAGGGATGGAAAGAGAAGTGTGTGGGATGGACAGAGAAGTGTGTGGGATGGAAAACAAGTGTGAGGGATGGAAAGAGAGAAGTGTGTGGCATGGAAAGAGAAGTGTGTGGGATGGAAAGAGTAGTGTATGGGATGGAAAGAGAAGTGTATGGGAAGAAAGAGAGATAAGTGTGGGATGGAAAGAGAAGTGTGTGGGATGGAAAGAGAAGTGTGTGGGATGGAAAGAGAAGTGTGTGGGAAGAAAGAGAGAGGTGTGTGGGATGGACAGAGAAGTGTGTGGGATGGAAAGAGAGAAGTGTGTGGGATGGACAGAGAAGTGTGAGGGATGGACAGAGAAGTGTGGAAATGGAAAGAGAAGTGTGTGGGATGGAAAGAGAAGTGTGTGGGATGGACAGAGAAGTGTGTGGGATGGACAGAGAAGTGTGTTGGATGGACAGAGAAGTGTGGGGGATGGAAAAAGAAGTGTGAGGGATGGAAAGAGAAGTGTGTGGGATGGAAAGAGAAGTGTGTGGGATGAAAAGAGAAGTGTAAGGGATGGGAAGAGAAATGTGAGGGATGGATAGAGAAGTGTGAGGGATGGACAGAGAAGTGTGGAAATGGAAAGAGAAGTGTGTGGGATGGAAAGAGAAATGTGTGGGTAGGACAGAGAAGTGTGGGGGTTGGAAAGAGAAGTGTGTGGGATGGAAAGAGAAGTGTGTGGGATGGAAAGAGAAGTGTGTGGGATGAAAAGAGAAGTGTAAGGGATGGAAAGAGAAGTGTGAGGGATGGAAAGAGAAGTGTGAGTGATGGAAAGAGAAGTGTGAGGGGTGGAAAGAGAAGTGTGCAGGGTGGAAAGAGAAGTGTGTGGGATGGACAGAGATGTGTGTAGGATGGACAGAGAAGTGTGTGGGATGGACAGAGAAGTGATTGAGATTGAAAGAGAAGTGTGTAGGATGGAAATACAAGTGTGTGGGATGGAAAGAGAAGTGTGAGGGATGGAAAGAGAAGTGTGAGGGATGTAAGGGAAGTGTGTGTGATGGAAAGAGAAGTGTGAGGGATGGAAAGAGAAGGGTGTGGGATGGAACGAGAAGTGTGTGGGATGTTAAGAGAAGTGTGTGGGATGGACAAAGAAGTGTGTGGGATGGATTGAGAAGTGTGTGGGATGGATAGAGAAGTGTGTGGGATGGACAGAGAAGTGTGTGGGATGGACAGAGAAGTGACGGGATGGAAAGAGAAGTGTGAGGGATGGAAAGAGAAGTGTGTGGGATGGAAAGAGAAGTGTAAGGGATGGAAAGAGAAGTGTGAGGGATGGATAGAGAAGTGTGAGGGATGGACAGAGAAGTGTGGAAATGGAAAGAGAAGTGTGTGGGATGGAAAGAGAAATGTGTGGGTAGGACAGAGAAGTGTGGGGGATGGAAAGAGAAGTGCGTGGGATGGAAAGAGAAGTGTGTGGGATGGAAAGAGAAGTGTGTGGGATGGAAAGAGAATTGTAAGGGATGGAAAGAGAAGTGTGAGGGATGGAAAGAGAAGTGTGAGGGATGGAAAGAGAAGTGTGAGGGGTGGAAAGAGAAGTGTGAAGGGTGGAAAGAGAAGTGTGTGGGATGGACAGAGAAGTGTGTAGGATGGACAGAGAAGTGTGTGGGATGGACAGAGAAGTGATTGGGATGGAAAGAGAAGTGTGTAGCATGGAAATACAAGTGTGTGGGATGGAAAGAAAAGTGTGAGGGATGGAAAGAGAAGTGTGAGGGATGAAAAGAGAAGTGTGTGTGATGGAAAGAGAAGTGTGTGGGATGGAGAGAGAAGTGTGTGGGATGGATTGAGAAGTGTGTGGGATGGACAGAGAAGTGTGTGGGATGGACAGAGAAGTGTGTGGGATGGAAAGAGAAGTGTGCGGAATGGAAAGAGAAGTGTGTGGGATGGACAGAGAAGTGTGAGGGATGGAAAGAGAAGTGTGAGGGATGGAAAGAAACGTGTGTGGGATGGAAAAAGAATTGTTAGGGATGGAAAGAGAAGTGTGTGGGATGGAAAGAGAGAAGTGGATAGACAGAGAAGTGTGAGGGATGGACAGAGAAGTGTGTGGGATGGAAAGAGAAGTGTGCGGGATGGAAAGATTAGTGTGTGGGATGGAAAGAGAAGTGTGTGGGATGGAACGAGAAGTCTGTAGGATGCAATAAGAAGTGTGTGGGATGAATAGAGACGTGTGTGGGATGGAAAGAGAAGTGTGTGGAATGGAAAGAGAAATGTGTGGGATGGACAGAGAAGTAAGAGGGATGGACAGAGAAGTAAGAGGGATGGACAGAGAAGTATGTGGGATGGAAAGAGTACTGTGTGGGATGGAAAGAGAAGTGTGCGGGAGGAAAAGAGAAGTGTGTGGGATGGAGAGAGAAGTGTGAGGGGTGTACAGAGAAGTGTGTGGGATGGAAAGAGAAGTGTATGGGAAGGAAAGAGAAGTGTGTGGGATGGAAAGAGAAGTGTGCGGGATGGAAAGAGAAGTGTGTGGGATGGAAAGAGAAGTGTGTGGGATGGAAAGAGAAGTGTGTGGGATGGACAGAGAAGTGTGTGGGATGGAAAGAGAAGTGTCAGGGATGGAAAGAGAAGTGTGTGGGATGGACAGAGAAGTGTGTGGGATGGAAAACAAGTGTGAGGGATGGAAAGAGAGAAGTGTGTGGCATGGAAAGAGAAGTGAATGGGATGGAAAGAAAAGTGTGTGGGATGGAAAGAGTAGTGTATGGGATGAAAAGAGAAGTGTATGGGAAGAAAGAGAGAGAAGTGTGGGATGGACAGAGAAGTGTGTGGGATGGAAAGAGAGAAGTGTGTGGGATGGACAGTGAGAAGTGTGTGGGATGGAAAGAGAAGTGTGTGGGATGGAAAGAGAAGTGTCAGGGATGGAAAGAGAAGTGTGTGGGATGGAAAGAGAAGTGTGTGGGAAGAAAGAGAGAGGTGTGTGGAATGGACAGAGAAGTGTGTGGGATGGAAAGAGAGAAGTGTGTGGGATGGACAGAGAGAAGTGTGTGGGATGGAAAGAGAAGTGTGAGGGATGGAAAGAGAAGTGTGAGGGATGGAAAGAGAAGTGTGAGGGATGGAAAGAGAAGTGTGTGGGATGGACAGAGAAGTGTGTGGGATGGACAGAGAAGTGTGTGGGATGGACAGAGAGAAGTGTGTGGGATGGAAAGAGAAGTGTGAGGCTGATGAAAGAGGAACGAGAGGGGGGAGTGTAAATAAATAAGAGAATGTTCTCTTGGCTTCCAGAGATCAGTGACAAAAGGGTAGAAGGGAATGTTTTAAAACACGAGTTCTGCTGAACAAGAGAGTGGGCAGAGAAACTCTAAGAGAGAGGGGGGATAGTGGACAAAGAGATATGCTCCTCCTTCGTGGTCAAAGATGAACGCATTTCTCAATTGCTATGAACTCGAAGATGGCTCTGAAGTCCGGCACATAGATACTGAGAGAGCAAGAACTGTGATAAGAGGTATACTAAGGGAGATAGAGAGTACAAGAGAGAGAGAGAAAGAGAGGAAGGTAAATAAAGAGAGAAATAGAGGATGATGCGCATAGAGATACTGAAAGAGAGAGATAGAGGAGAGAGAGATAGAGGAGAGAGAGAGAGAAAGGAGAGAGAGAGAGAAGAATTAAGGAAGGAGAGAACAAAAGTGAGCACCATAAATGAAAGCAATAAGAAATAAATGTGATGGGGGGGGGGGTATGTTAGCCGAGAGTATTGAGACATTAAGCAATTAATTAGCACATTGATCCTAGCCATTCCAGGCACGATGAATTTGATTGGAAGAGACAGCTTAAGGGGATTCTATTAGAGCAATGTCAATTGATATAAACTATTTGTCCGCTTCTGCTAGATCTACCACTATAGAGCACTCAATATTTGACTCTAATAGACGATGATATTAACCCTAATGTACCCAAACTAAAGTTTAGCTTTACAGCGTCTTTATTCAAAGCTAATATCTTTAATCTGATAGTGTCGTAATGCGGCGAATCCAACAGTTCGACATGAAGTGAAGTCATTGTATTCACAGAAACTGAATGCATCATTAGGCCTCTGCTTGTATCACTTGGTTTCTGAAAACCCCTATACACTATAATAGTACACTAGTTATAATTAATGAATGGCCTCTTGTATTGCCATGAGTGTCAGAACAAGGGAGAAAACTGCAGATACTCCTGGCATCTGACATTTGCATGGATCGAAAGTAGCAGGATCCAATGAGGTCATTAGAACAAGTCAACAAACCATGGCAAACTAGTGTACCAACACACACAAACACATACACGCTCTATGCAGAGAACTTCATTACTTTAACTAGATCGTTGGATAGACTTGTTGAATTATCTGAAGCATAGAATTGTAGTCTATGTATTTCCTTTTCTGTTAATCAGTATCGCTCCCCCCTCTCTACCACTAATTCTCTGTCTGTCTGCCTGTTTCTCTTTCTCTCTCTCTCATTGTTTCTTTCCTCAAATATTTCTGAAGGCATCTTTCTTTTTTTTCCTTATGTATTTTTTCATTTTATTTATTCATCTTTTGTCTTCATACACACACTCTCTCTCATTCTCTCTCCCTCATTCTCTCTCTCTCTCATTCTCTCTCTCTCATTCTCCCGCACTCATTCTCTCTCGCCCATTCTCTCTCTCATTCTCTCTCTCATTCTCTCTCTCTCTCATTCTCTCTCTCATTCTCCCTCATTCTCTCTCTCTCTCGCTCATTCTCTCTCGTTCATTCATTCTCTCTCTATCTCATTCTCTCTCCCTCATTCTCTCTCTCATTCTTTCTCGCTCATTCTCACTCTCTCTCTCTCTCACTTTAATTTTCTCTCTTTCTCTCTCTCTCATTCTTGTCTCTCTAATTCAGACTCACATTTTGTTTAAAAGAAACAGTCAAACTGAACCAACTGATCACCAGCATTCAAAACATGACAACTTTTTACGCATATAAATCTACAGTCATGTGGCCAGATAATAAATGGTGCCAATGACCAAACATTGCACACCAATTAACTTGTTAGGAACTAGTGTGTGTGAGAGATTAACTTTCCTTTATTTATAGAGACACTCTGTTGTTGCCTGTACTTTGCATGATTGAGATCAAACATTCTGGACCTCATGCAGAAAACAAGAAAAACACCCAAAATACTTTCTTAAAGACAATACTTCCTTTATACAACTTATAAAGCGATTTTATTTTCTTGGTCACTAATGAATGTTAAATTGTTTTTTTAATGGAGTATTTTTCTACCCCGCCCCCCCCCCCCACATCCAAACATCTAGGAACTCTTTTCCCAACGATATACAGCAACTGTCAATTTCAACCGCTAGAGCCGTTTTCGAGAACCGTGTCCAGATTTTTACCCAAGCCAGAAGGTTTCAGATTCCATGAAGGTATGAGTTGAATAGAGGTATTGTAATAAGGGGCGAGTTGGCCGAGTGGTAAAGCGCTTGGCTCCCGAACCCTGGGTTTCCAGGCTCGAATCTGGGTACAAACTGGGATTTCTAATTTCGGGATTTTAAAGGCTCACCTGAGTCTACCCAACTTAATGGGTGCGTAAGATTAGTTGGGCAAAGTAAATCGGTTGGTCGTTGTGCTAGCCATATAAAACACTCGCTAACCGTCGGCCATAGAAACAGATAACATTTACATCATCTGCCCTAGATCTAGATCTATCAACCGCATGGCCCGAAAAGGTATTCTTTGCTTGTTTACTTTTACATTCATTACAAAAATCAGAAAAAGATTCAATTAATATTGAGTTTATTTAGAGACAAAAACTAAATTGCTAGTGGATTAAATAGCACAATTACTTACCTTTTATTAAAAGTTACATGTCACAATAGTCATCAAGAAACTGAAGAAAAACTTTATGGCGATATTATATTTCAGCACTGAATTCCCAAAGACGGTGTATGTAACACACACACACACACACAAACATTCAGGTCTCTCTCTATTCCTCGTCCACCCCAACGTGATTGTAAAACTATCGCACAAGTTGCTGCTGTAACCACACGACGGCAGCCCCACAGTGTCAACGTGGTACCTTCGGAGACAACCCGCGCGTCTCCACGTTCATCTGATGAAGTCGTTGTCGCGGCCTGTGTGCGAACACGCGGCACATCAGACGCGAAGATCAAACCAAAAAGGATTACATGCAATTGTTCTGTTCGCGTAGATTGAGTCAGATCTGGAATCGTAGAGTTATTTTGATGTGGGTTTCTTTTTTTTTTAGCCTTTTGTAAACTAAAACTAAAAAAAGATGGACTTATATTTGTGTTTTGTGGTTGTTTATTGAGAGTCTGCACTACTGGCCAGGACTCGCAAGTACCTTCCTGCAGGGAACAGTACCAGGGAAAAGAAATATTTGCAGACAGAAAGTGATGGGAAGAACAGACGAATATTGCAATTTGATTAGAGTAACACCATTAGTAAAATCAGTAAACTTAGTGACACTTCATGACAGAAGAATAAATAGTCAAGTAGCTATACTACATACAACACTGAACAATAATTTACACATAGAAAAACTAAGCCTAATGAAATACTCAGAAAGACATAAAGATAGAGACAAATTTTCTTATTCCATACGCTAGAACAAAATCTAAAAGTGTTCCTTCTTCCCTAATGACATCAGAGAATGGAATGGGTTGCCTGAATCAGCTAGGAAAACAAGCGACATAGCAGAGTTTAAGTCATTGACTAACATGTATGACTAGATTGACACATGAAATGACGTAATTATATTCTTGCTTGAAATGATATCTGTAATATATAAGATAAGATAAGATAAGAAATCTGATCTTAAAAACTAAACAGAAAAACATTAAAAAATACTTTAAAAAAAAAAAAAAGACGATGCTCCCACTATACAAGCTACAGAGCGATTGTTTCTCTCTGAAGAAGTCATTGAATGTAAGATTAAAATACAATGTAGCATTTTTTTACCTCGTCCCAGCCCAACCCCATTTCCTTTTTTTCCCACTCGCGAAAGAATCCTGGGTAAGCGATAAAATGATTTACTAGACTTAATAATATTTCAATGTTAGGCCTTTAGATCTAAGAAGATGATGTCCTAAATACTCCTAAACATTAATGTATCAAACTCTTGGATGAATCCTGTCTACATACGGAAATACCCGAAGACGTCACAACTTAGTTCAAGATTTGAATAGTTTTCTCCTTCTCCAGCTCAAATTTAAATTTATTTCTTTTTCTGCACTTCATAAATGATAACACGGTCAATACTTGAGTGTCCCCAGTATGGCCAACGAGCTAGTTGTTTTTTTCACAATGATATACAGAACTTATCAAATTTCTAGGAAAATCGTTAGAGGCGTTTTCGAGATCCATATTCGCATAGAAGATGTTGTTGTGAAATACAAATCTGATTGTTTTTCATTTGTATTTTGTGTATGTTTGTTACTCATTTTATGAGATTTTATTGTATAATATAATAGCCAGTTATAGAATGTATGCAAGTTTCGAAATAGATTTTTTTTTAATTACTAAATGTTTTTGCCAGGAAGGTTAATTTTTAAAGTGGCAGTTAAGTGAATGAACAAGTTATTGTTCTTAGTTTCCCTTACCATACTAACAGTTACTTCCCTTTCACTAATGTCTTCCTCGAGCAGTGAATCTGTATTTTTAATCGATACTCTTGGAGTTGTTAGTACCTCGGTTTTAAAACTTTATTTCGTTTTATAAAGAAGTAGTAACTGAAACAAGACAACCATCTCAAATGTAAATATATTTTTATTTGAGTATAAATTCTTTTAAACAAATTAATTGAGCTATTTTTGATAAAGCAAAGTAATTTTAAGTAATCAGCCAAGATATTTATTCTTAATTAAGACACCCTATAGCAAATCTCAAACTTTTTTCTCAACGGAAACTGCACACAGTCGAAGAATGTATTACATCAACTAATGTATATATAAGGTTAGATTTGTTTTTCAATTTTTTAAATAAAATATAATCAAACCATATTATAAATAAATTATTTTTCAAGTATAAATACTTAAAAAATAAATAATTATATATAGGGTTCCGCGTAACACAGTTTGGGAAACAGTAATGGAACAGTTGAAATAAACAAAACTGCAAAGTTAAACATATTCAAAATACGCATTATTAAAAATACGAAGTAATACATTGTACATTATGAGTATTATATTCAAATTCCAAAATACACTAAAAGCAATAAAAACAAAAGTCCTATAAAGGCAGTGGGAGAGTAGAGCAGCACATCGTGTCAGGTTGAAAGAGTGAAGTTCAAATTTCAAGCGTTTGGGAAAAAAAATTTTTTGTATGTTTTATAAATTTGATTTGTTCCTTGGTTTGTTAGGAAGTTTTTTTTAATGAATCGCAATAAAATATGAGTACGAAGTTATCTATAGGTTGAGTACTCACTCGGTTCAATTTCGTTGTTTCTCTGATGGCTGTAAACATAACCTGTTGTTGTTATTGAACAGATTGTATAGCAATAATACTATTAGGAAGTGACAGAATCAACAGTTCGATGCATCACCATGGAGACGGCTTTAGGGAATGTTTTGATTACAATAAATACAAAGAAAAATAGATGCCATTGAGTGTGTGTATGAATGTAGATGTGGGAATGTTTTAATGAAATTATATGTGTGTTGATACAAATGTAGATGTGTTTGTTCATATGAATGTGGGTGCATGTTGAGTGTATGGGAGGGTTATATCATGCGAGGATTAAAACTGTACAATAAAGCAACAACAAAAATATATTTCAACATTTAAATATCTCATTTTGTAACACGTCAAGATATAAATCTTGCTATGAAATGTTATAATGTAAAAAAAAAATATGTAACTTTTCATTACATAACATGTCATAGTGTAACTTCAATCTATGGTACCATTTCATTACGTAAAATGTCATTATCTCATTGTGTAACATCCAGCTTTGTAAGATGTAATTATGTTACATCTGACTATACAATACGTAATAAAGTAAAATCTCGTGAAGTAACATGTCTCTATGAAATGTATCATTGTGTAACATTTTATTATGTTACTGTCTATTGTGCAATGTAAATCAATCTAACACCTATTGTGCAATGTAAATCAATCTAACACCTCACTATATAACGCCTGACTATATAACACCTCACTCTATAACACC
Organism: Biomphalaria sudanica; assembly: GCA_036873155.1. Lineage (NCBI taxonomy): Eukaryota > Metazoa > Mollusca > Gastropoda > Planorbidae > Biomphalaria > Biomphalaria sudanica. The sequence continues at coordinate 1,257,131 of JAZGLO010006691.1, forward strand.
TCACTATATAAAACCTCACTATATGAAACCACACTATATAAAACCTCACTCTATAAAACCTCGTTAATCAACAAAATGGTAACCTCTCCACGATGGTCAGAAACGTGCCCACTCTGTACAGATAGAAAACAAAATGAATCACTTTCACATGGTCTATCTCAGAACAAATACTGATGGCAAGAAAAATACTTACAGTCCCATATATATAGTATGTATATAAGTATATATATATATATATATATATATATATATATATATATATATATATATATATATATATATATATATATATGCTATACATCACACTACACACAATAACTCACTACACACTACGTTACATCTCTCTACGAAACACACATACATATATGTATATGTGTGTGTGTGTTGTGAAAACGTTTAGCACTTAGGTGGAGCATTTCATATTAAATTCTTTTTTATAATTTATACTTTATACTATTTTACTACTTTATATTTAGCAAAATCAAACTATAGCTGTATAACAACTTTGTTCATTGCTAATGATGAACCATAATCTGCAAATACAAATATAGAATCAAATAAAATACTCAGAAAGACACAAAGACAGAAAGGCACAGTCCTCGTTCAGACGCTTAGGACGTAATCATCTTCTTTTTTGAAGTAACGTCTGTATTTAATAAGATACGTTAGGAATCTATTGAAGGATTCTGGCAATCAAACAAATGTCGTACATTACTAAAGGCTTGTTGTGTGTTTCTAATGTTAAAAAACAACATGTCTTATACTTTAGGATTCACAATTTATGTCGTAAACAAATGGCTTGCAATACACATACGACTTCATTTAATGTTGCAACTTTCCCAATGTCTCATTGAGAAAATGTCTAGAAGCTACCAGACTTTATAAAAGTGTATTGCGTGCCTCAATTTTCAAAGTATCAATTTATCCGTTTCAACTTTGTGTTGAGAAACATCTTACATCTTACCTATGGGCTACTGCTTACAGATCTAGTTGTAAGTCAAAATAAGTCAGAGAGAACAAGTCACGTGGTTTCCAATGAGACAATTCACTAACATCATTTTCTTTGCTTCTCAACTGTAACATTGCAATAACCTCTGTTGTAAAAACTGAATCTACGCTGATTTTTTTAATGTAGAAAAGAAGCAATAATTACAATAACTCAAGCGAATGTGACATTCTCTATTTCTTCCGGTTCCGTTGGAATTCTGGGATTTGTGACAGTGACTATAGGGGAACACAACGCCACGTTAGAGCTCGCAGTGTTAACATCTTTTTCTAGTGTAGGAGCAGATGAATCTTGTGGATTTAACTTCCTGGAGCTAGACATGTTATTTGCCCTTGTTTGTTCTAAGGCAGAGGGAAGCCCAGCTCCCACAACGACACTGCTAGTTGGTGTTTGTGAAATGTGTCTGTTCTCACTGCTAGCAGGATCAGCTAAATTAGCCGTCTGGTCCCCCCGAGGTGCGTACGTCAAAGGCGATAACGGATTTGTCAAATTGTTGAGATTAGTCTGACCAGAAGCCTGATAGGTAGGATAGCTTTGATGAATGCTTAGACTGCTTGGTCTAACTGCTGCTGCTACTAGCTGTTGGTTCGCACGCTTAGTTCGGACATTGCTAGGTATATTGAGTGGTAACGTAGTGTTCCTTTGCTGCCTAGTGCTGGGGACAGGTTCGTTCTCAACTAGGTCATGATTTTCATTGATCTCCTCGTTTGAGAATGCCTGGTGCACCTGGTAGTCTTCAGGATCTAACTGTATGGCTGTGCCGTTACTAACATCAATTCTAGATGCATTTCCAGTAAGTTCTTGGTGATGAACTAACTGGTAGAGTGGATCAGTTGGTGACAGGTATTCACAGGAACCTAATAAAGAGCTCAATGTTTCCTCAGGTATGATGCTAGTGATTAAATCTGAAGAAGGCAACGTCTGGCCTCTAGTTGGTGTATGAAAGGATGGTAAAACTGGAACAGCTAGCACATTTCCATTATTCAATGGAACTAAAACATAGTTAGACGTGGGTCCACGCAAACGAGTTTGCAGTTTTGTAATTGTGTTTGGAATTTGGGGAGTTCCTCCAGGAGTTAAATCAGCTTGCAGAGCCGGTTCAATGTTTGATCCAGTTGTAGAGGATGGGCCTACATTTAAAGGCTGGACTTGCTGTGTAGGTCTTGTCTTATTGATGGGTAGCAATTCAATGCCGGGGCTAGTTACAGGAGTCGACTGCAAATTTCTAGCTCTAGGTACATGAGGCTTAGGAGTCTGTTGTGGCAAAATATCTGCATAGCTACAAGTTGAGGCATAAGGGAGTGAAGAAGCTCTTTGCCTGACTCCACCGAGAGACGACGTTGATCTGTCTGATGAGACAGTTCCAGAACTTGCGCTGGACCCTCGCTGGGGCTCAAACGATTTCTCATAGTAGTGAGAGCTGGTGACGTCATATGGCACTTGAGTAGGACTCCGTGATTCCTTGCCCAGATCGTCTGACCTAGTTGGAAGAGCAGCATGTTGGGTTTCCTCTTTGCCTCTCGGTGGAAGCTCGGGCCTCTCACTTTTTAAACTGTCCCCTCGCTGTTTTAATAGGACATTGTTGTTCTCAATATTCGTTTCCGCTTTCTGTCTGAACCCTACAAATAAAGAATAAAAAGTCAGTTTGCTATGTTCTTGTATAGTCCTTGTACTCTAACTTGGTATCTGTCTTCTTATATATTCAACATTACACTTGAGCCAATAGTCTTTATTTCTTATTTTGAAAATCGTGCATTAAGTTGTTATTTTTTAATTATTAAGCCTACTACTCTTTACCCTACTTTCAACACAACATTCAGATGAATACGTTTATATTATGGACTGAAAATTAGCTCATGGCAATATTATATGCATTTTGTTGACATACAGATTCATTCTCATCCCAGAAATGCCAGATCGTTGCGATGTTACTACATTATGCATGTCAAGTTAGTCCTATAAAATGGTCCTAATATCCTAGCAATGGAAATGCTATAGAAGGATCCTAGGTATCACCTACAAAGACCGCATCACAAATTCAGAGATTGGAAACAGGATCACAACGGAACTTAGGTCAAAAAAGCACTAACTTAAACTTTATGGCCATATCACAAGGTCCTCAGGACTTGCAAAGACCTTCCTACAGCGAGCAGTACCAGAATAAGGAATAAGAGGCAGACGGAGAAAGTAATGGGAAGACAACATAAAAGAATGGACGAGTCTGTTGAAGTAACTTCTATTGAATGCAAAACACAGACAGGAATGGAGAAAAACAGTCAACAGAAAATGTGTGATGCGTCAGCGGTACAACAGACTGAGGGATAGGCGAAGGTGAAGGTCACTGTTTCTAATTTGCATTCCGAAAGTTAATCTGAACATGAAACTCTTGACCTTTTATTAGTCGTGGCAGGTCCCTCATGTTGTGTTATTTGACTATTCATGATATGCCTCTCATAGTGTCTGTTATTTGTCTGTATTCATAATATGCCTCTCATAGTGTCTGTTATTTGGCTGTATTCATAATATGACTCTCATATTGTCTGCTATTTGACTGTATTCATTATATGCCTCTCATAATGTCTGTTATTTGACTGTGTTAATAATATGCCTCTCATAGTGTCTGTTATTTGGTTGTATTCATATAATATGACTCTCATATTGTCTGTTATTTGACTGTATTCATAATATGACTCTCATATTGTCTGTTATTTGACTGTATTCATGATATGCCTCTCATATTGTCTGTTATTTGACTGTATTCATGATATGCCTCTCATATTGTCTGTTATTTGACTGTATTCATGATATGCCTCTTATAAATTCTGCTATTTGACTGTATTCATGATATGCCTCTCATAGTGTCTGTTATTTGGCTGTATTCATAATATGACTCTCATATTGTCTGTTATTTGACTGTATTCGTGTAATGCCTCTCATATTGTCTGTTATTTGAATGTATTTATGATATGTCTCTCATATTGTCTGTTATTTGACTGTATCCATGATATGCCTCTCATATTGTCTGTTATTTGACTGTATTCATGATATGCCTTTAATATTGTCCGCTTTTGTTAGTATTCATGACCTGCCTAGTAAAGTGTCTGTTTAAATGTTTCAATTACTACTGTCATTGTGTTTGTCATAAAGAAAACTTGTGCACATAGTTCACAGGTCAAGAGTTCAAGTAATGTTCCATGTTTATATTGACATTGGCTAATGTTGTTGTTGGGGTTGTCATGGCAATGATATTGCTATCTGTACAAGAAGTTGCCGTCGAGTAAATGTTATTTTTGTCAAGTAAATGAGGTTGCTGTTATCTAAATGAGGTTGCTGCCATGTAAATGAGGTTGCTGTTATCTAAATGAGGTTGCTGTTATCTAAATGAGGTTGCTGCCATGTAAATGAGGTTGCTGTTATCTAAATGCGGCTGTTATCTAAATGAGGTTGCTGTTATCTAAATGAGGTTGCTGTTATCTAAATGAGGTTGCTGTTATCTAAATGAGGTTGCTGTTATCTAAATGAGGTTGCTGTGATCTAAATGAGGTTGCTGTCTATTACTTTGTATTGTTCTCCATCCACAAAACAACACCAAGAACACCATTAGAAGTACTAGAAATGCCAATACACCAACCACCACTGCTAGGGTGATGAACTGCGCTGAGGTGTCACTGGAACCACCGGAAACTGTTTTCTGTGTAGTGACCAATGACGATGGGGTATTGTCGTCAACAATACATTGTGGTATAGACTATTGAACAGAAGAAATAGTAAAAAAAAAATTAAAAGTAGTAAACAAATATACAGCAAGGTATTGTGAGATGTGTTACTATTCTTCATTCATGGAATCAACTGGTACTAAGTTTAAGTGTAAAGAAATATCTATGTATATTTTTAAGACATAATTAGAATAAAAAAAGACAACTAAAACACACACGCAATGTCTAGTGGGAATTGGATTGAAAACGACAACCAAGAGAGATTGTGAAAAAAAAAACACAAACTTGTAGGGCCCTGTGGGTCTTCTGTTTGGTTAGCGATGTAGTGAAGAAAGCAAGTTTTAATTTAGAAAAGAATATACAATAGATATTCATATATGTAACCCTGCCGAACCAAGTAAAACAAAACTGCAGCAGAAAACCTTTGTTATTTAATATACATAGCGTCAGTAGTAGAACTTTAACGCCTTCTTTTTGGATGGCATGAGGCCTTAATCAAATGTACTTTAATTGAATCTCTTTTTTTTTTTTTTTTTATTTCTGGTCTATCTAGAGCCAGCGTCCTATTAGAAAATTATATATTTGTATATATATAATATATATATATATATATATATATATATATATATATATATATATATATGTGTGTGTGTGTGTGTGTTTTAACATAACATATATCAAATATATGATATGTGTTTATTCACTGTTTCCCAGAGAAATAAAAAAAAACAAGGGAGTTAGCTCCTTACCGCACATTCTGAACGACCAACGCAACTAGAAGTCAGACTGGACAAAACAGTTCCCGAGTCATCATAAAATTTAAGAAGTGATGACGAGAAAGTCAATTGACCCTGACTACTGTAGTTACCAACCTGAAATTAAAAGTAAGATTTACAACTCAGGTAGATAATATAATTACATTGCTACATATTGCTAAATAAAAGACAAATCTTAATAGGAGATTTTCACACAAGGATGGGCAAAGTAATCTGATGTTTGTTTACATTTCATTTTTAAGATCAGATTTTTACAAAGTTTATTATCAATTTCCTCAGTCTAACTGTCTGGTACAAAATGTGTACACGTTAGTTCTCCCACACCCAATCTCAGATCAAGCTGACATTTCGCAAAATTATTTCTTTTACATGACAACACAAGAATCAATAAACAAAATTAACCAATTAGTTAATTAATTCTTTGGCAATTAATTATTTTGTTTGGTATTTTGAACAAATGAAAGAAATTTTACTTGACAGATAAGATGGTATAAGTTGAGTTTCAACTAAAGTGAGCTAAAATTGCCCTAAACAAAAACAATGGTAAAATATTTCTAATCGCACAGATTTATTATTGTTGGTCTAGACTAGAGTTTAGATTTATTACAAATTTAAATAAATGACTGACCCATATTAATTAATACAATGACAGCTAATACAATCTTTCGTTTTTTTAAAGTATATATATATATATATGTTTTTATTTTTTATTTTTTTCATATTATTATGTCTCAGCACTTAAATTCAGTAAGATAGAAAAAGAAGGAAAAAAAGTATGTAGAAATGTTCGGGCGATATAATAAATCCTGTGAAAATGAAAAGAAGAAAATCAGGTTGGATTTTGAGAAGGTCAAGGGCGTGAATTCAAAGATCCCTACTCTAAATCTACACACCGTTTCTGGACAAATAATAAACTCAGAATAACCACTGGTGTGTTTGGAACACGATTCCAACATGAACAAGCAAGCATTTTGGTTATTGTTTGTATTAGTATATAATGTCCTTATAATGTACTACCTTCCTAGCACCCTCTGGTATTTCCCCCAGGTGTTAAAAAAAGGTAAACTCGACTGACTTACCTTTACGTAACCATAAGTGTTGTCCCCCTGTTGCTGGATGTTATAGATATAAAAACCGCTTGATCCATCTCCGTCCTTTAAAAAGGGATCAAACTCATTGTTGTTGATGTCCTTGAACTTGACAGTCCTGATTTTATTCGTCAGTTGTACAGGGTCGTATGGCATCCCTTTAAGGTCGTCTTTCATGGCTCTACAGGTTGTCAATATAAGAAATGGTTAATTACAAAATAAGTTTACAATTGGTGTATAAGTGTAATACGAAAATAGATGAACAAACACAGGGTGTAGGAGCATATTCATGGTGGATTGTAAATGAGATCTTCGTAACTCTGCATTATAAACAGCGTAATGTTAATTTTTTAGTGTTTATCATCATTTCTGATTAAAGGACTGTTGCGATCTCTACACAATGTGTTAATACAATATTTATTAATGAAAGTCTATAGCTTGTAAAATAAATGAATGTATAGTTGTTAAATGGACAGGTGCGTTTAGGCTACACTCTCCATATGTATAACGCCTTTGAATATTGTTTCTTTATTGTTGTTTAGGTACGAAAGAGTTACATCCCTTTGTTTATATATTCCAAGGGCATGTATGTGAACAATACGGATTGGAGAGTAGGTCTGAGTAGGACAAAAGAAGTTTTGTGGGTGGCTGGGGTTTTGGTTGTTTCTGGAAGAGTACTAGTGTTTTTGGGGTCACTAAGTTTATATATATATATAGAATCTATATAACGTTTTTTTTTTCCTGAATAACTGGAGTTATATTAGTGTATATTCGAAGACAAGCCTTATTATGATTATTTTTCAGTGTATACTCATATGGTACATAGTGTATTTTATAACCCTGCAGCTATCGGGGTCCTATTATTTTTATGTACCCATCTTAAAGATATTTGCATTCAATAATTTATAGGATAAGATAATAGGTTTTTAATTTTTTTTAAAATTAATATATGCACAAATGGATTCACAAGTCAAACAGTGAATGATTGGAAGTATATTTTGCTAAGCTCAAGAAAAAAAAACAACTACATTGTACACTAAAAGATAGGATAGTGAGGAGCTTACTTTACGGCCAGTCCAGCACTAAGTGTGGCCAAAGTTGCTTGGATAATCACTGGAGACGCAAAAATGGTTGAATTCCGTTCGCTGTAAATTATATAATGTATATTGAAAATAAAACTTACAATCGATATCATGTTATTGTATTCTTGCCAACAAACACTTTAATTACACTACAAACATTAATACAAATTGTTGATGTTTCAGAAAATTTGGATAGCTGCATAGGACATATCACTCTTGCAGCTAAGTAGTATGTATTTTACTTACGGACCTCTAAGTGTGTATACACGTAACTTTGACTTTTAAAATGACACGGCTGATTTTTATAATTAAACCTAAAGTATATTGTTAAAGATTAATTAACATAAGAATATTATTAAGCAGGCATGATTCTAAATCGTTTCATCTCTTTACTTACTGAAATTAAACACATTTAGGCTAATAAAAAAATAACATTTATTTGTCAAAGATTAGATGCTATTCAGAAAAGTAAACATTTATATGTCAAAGATTGGATGCTATTCAGAAAAGTAAACATTTATTTGTCAAAGATTGGATGCTATTCAGAAAAGTAAACATTTATTTGTCAAAGATTGGATGCTATTCAGAAAAGTAAACATTTATATGTCAAAGATTGGATGCTATTCAGAAAAGTAAACATTTATATGTCAAAGATTGGATGCTATTCAGAAAAGTAAACATTTATTTGTCAAAGATTGGATGCTATTCAGAAAAGTAAACCTTTATATGTCAAAGATTGGATGCTATTCAGAAAAGTAAACATTTATATGTCAAAGATTGGATGCTATTCAGAAAAGTAAACATTTATATGTCAAAGATTGGATGCTATTCAGAAAAGTAAACATTTATATGTCAAAGATTGGATGCTATTCAGAAAAGTAAACATTTATATGTCAAAGATTGGATGCTATTCAGAAAAGTAAACATTTATATGTCAAAGATTGGATGCTATTCAGAAAAGTAAACATTTATATGTCAAAGATTGGATGCTATTCAGAAAAGTAAACATTTATATGTCAAAGATTGGATGCTATTCAGAAAAGTAAACAACTAAGAGATTTAAAATATGTTCTAATAATTCTGGTTGATAGGATTCCCTATGAACAGTTAGAGGTCCAGTTATAGGTCCAGTTAAAGTTCAGTGAAGATCCAATCTCTCTCATTCCTTTCCTCTGGGTGAACTTTCCCTTTCATCAATGGTGAGAATAGAACTCAAGTAAAACCTTTCTAGACCCTCATAGACCCTCCTAGACCCTCCTAGACCCTTCTAGACCCTCCTAGACCCTCCTAGACCCTCCTAGACCCTCCTAGACCCTCTGTACATTATTTTAAAAAAAACAAAAAAAAACATCTTAAGACTCCCTAACAGACTATATGAGATTGCAGAATGCAGAAAACAAATATTCAAACAAACATGTTCACAGCTTTAATATATCAATAAAACGATAACAAACCAAACAATGACACTGATGAAATGTTTGAACTAAAATACTTTTTCCCTTACCCAAGACTTGTTCGTTGTGGACATGCCTTGCCATAAATATTACTGAAACTTCCTGGTAAATTACATTGGAAGTATTGCTGCCAAAAATTTCTCATCCAATCATTTGTCAAATTGGCATAGGGGTCCATCTGAACTAGACTCTTCTGTACAAAAAAAATGAGATCAGAACACATTAGTAAAATTAAATGTTAAAATATTCTTTTTACTCACAATCAAGACTTTTAACATTCATTTTTTTGTCCTTTCAAATCATTTAGATATTAAATATAATTAATGAGGTCACGTAGAAGCTATTACTTTGTCCCCGCTCCAACAGGCGCGTGAGAGTCTTTGCAATGATTTGTACTCAACAAAATCTGTCTCTTAACATCTGTGATCATGTCTACTGACATTATAGGAGTCCTTCATCAATATATTTTCCTATGCCCATTGCATTGTTGGGGCATAATTAGATATTTAGATTTTTTCCTGGTGTTGCGGTAGGCGCACTGGACTGTCGTTCAGTCGACTTCATGGTCCCAGGTTCGTACCCTGCCCGTTGCCATTCCACGTTGTCCTGCGGGAATTTCCCAAACATGTCAAACAGTTTACAAGCCACTAAGTTTTCTAGCCCATTTCTAAACTTCATTTTTTTTATTTGCAATAACTATGGGCATTGGATAAAAATCACCAAGTAACTAATACAATATATATAAATATGACGAATCAAGAAATCAGAATGGCGGCTCTGCAATGTAATGAAAGCTATGTAGTAAGACGTTTTATTAATAGATCGTCCATTGGGATTCATTGATGGCCACTATTGACCTCAAGTTGGCTGAGGGCTGAACATCCAATTGACTGAGGACTTTGCATTCAGTTGGCTGAGGGCTTTGCATCCAGCTGGCTGAGGACTTTGCATCCAGTTGACTGAGGACTTTGCATCCTGCTGGCTGAGGACTTTCCATTCAGTTGACTGAGAGCTTTGCATCCAATTGGCTGAGGTCTTTGCATTCAGTTGACTGGGAGCTTTGCATCCAGCTGGCTGAGGACTTTGCATCCAGTTGACTGACGTTACTTCAAAAAAAAAAGATGAGTCAGTGAATATCTTTCTTGCTCCTGTAGCTCTCTTTCTTCCCCTGTCTCTATTGTTAAAATTAACCATACTAATTGCTCAATTAAATCTTCGCTATCTCCCTTGCTAAAAGCATTGCTCTTACCTGTAGAACATTGCTGGCATTGTACTCCAGAGGCAGACTCAACACAATAGAGCCCCTGGCCTTTTCACCCCTGTTGTCCAAGAGGTCGTAGTCCACGCCCCAGGCCTCACTTCCAATAAAGGTAAACGTGTCCTGGTACTGGACAGCATTCAGCATGTTCGTGATGATTTGATTCACAGCCAACACAACAATGACCTAAATATAGAGTTTCTGTATAGAGTTTGATGTATTTGTATTTTGTATGTAGATATTTTGTGCTTGAAGAGATATTAAGCAATTCAACACTGATTCTGTTGTTGTTGATGTTGTTGTTTTTTTTGTAGGATCTGATTTTTTTAAATAGATTCAACCAAAGTTAATAAATCCGTTTATTCTTAAAACTTAAAAATATATGTTATAATAATATCTATTAAAAATATAAATTTAAATGTTTAGCAAATAAAATAGAGATCAATAAAAATGTCTTTTTTTGATGTTGTTGAGATCTCACTTTTTTACACTTCTATATTTGTTCGAGGCCATACAGTCTGCTTCTAATGTGATCATTTCATAGTCAAGGACAGTTTTAAAAAAATATAAGCAAATATAAAAGATTTAAAAATTCGTATTATGTTAAACAAAGCCCATTGGACACCCATCTTTACCGTAGCGTATTATTTTAAAAAATATTGGTAAACACAGCTTAGATAGAAGTTGCAGTTCCTTGTTTTTGGCATATTGTGGGTAGATTGTCAATAATAAAACCATTTAAAGCTTTCGTTGATTCCAATTATTAAACCTATCCGTTCTTTATTACAATACCTCTACAAAAGTCAGAACTCTATGAAAAACGGCTCTAATGATTTGTCTAGAAATTTTACAGTTAATGTATATCGCTGAGAAAAGAATAACTAGGTCTATATCCAACATAGGCTTTGAAAGGACTATCACGTTTTTGAAATGACTATCGTTTTCGGGAATTTCTGAAGGCAAAGCATTTCTGACTGCAGAGTTAAATCAATAAATGTTCAGGAACATTTAGCGTATCGTTTTCTGAGTATAGATGTTAAGGCGCATCATTGAAATATTAGAATGTGCACTAGATCTATACATTCGCTTAACCAGGCTTCTTTCTCAGATAGAAGGTGGAGATTTGGGATAAAATAATGTTCAATGGTTTTTTATCTAACAATAAGTTGCATAAAGAAGGTATTGTCTTAAAATATGTATTTTTAATGTTTTTCTTGATTCATTCAACACTTACATTACATTAACCCTAACACTTACATTACATTAACCCTAACACTTACATTACATTAACCCATACACTTACATTACATTAACCCTAACACTTACATTACGTTAACCCTAACACTTACATTAACCCTTACCCTAACACTTACATTCAGAAAACTATTGCGGTACTTGTTCATCCTGACAGCCAATTCATTGGCAGGAGTGTTTTCATCAATTTCAAAGGCGACATCCATACAAATGCCTCCAGTGTCAGTCAATGAACGCAGCTGGTTGTACAAGTCTATGCCATAGACGCTCTTGTAGACAATTGCACCTACACGGGTAACCTTAAAAGTCAAGATTAGCGTCCTGGTAAACTTAAGGGAAGATAGTGGATTAGTTTATAATTAAATCAGAATTGCACCAGATTTGCTGATCTCCGTCTCGACAGGTCTTGGAAATTAAAAATTCTCGACCTGTATGTTGACATGTATGCACTACGCAAGACAGCAGGGTTTCTGTCCAGATTTGAGCGTCTCAAGCCCTCACTCAACTGGAGTTTAATGATGATGATAATGAAATCACAACAATAATTGTAACATTTGGAAGCAAGATGTAGGTAAAACTACAACTTTCCTTAATTAAGAAAGATTATCTGCAGTAAAACATGAGTCGTGTTTAGGATCAGTGCTTTTTTAACGGCCCCCGTAAGGGGAAAAAGCCGCTATTAGGTTGTGCAAAATGTCCGTCTGTCCGTCTGTCACACTCAGATCTCCAAAACTAGAAAAGATATGAAAAATATTATTTCACCTTTAAATGCGACTTGAAAAGTTTAGGTGCAACGGCTACTTTTGGTTTTCTAAAAGCAAACCGTTTAGTTTATAAAATTAATTATGCAAGCGATTTTTTCATAAAAATACACCAATTCTAAAACAATAACGTAAATGTAAGGGAGGCAATGTTACAATATGCTAACAAAGATAGGCAATTTTTGCGTATTTTCAGTAACACTAAGTCAAATATTTTTATAAAATGTACTAGAAATGTTTACAACAAATATAAATATTAATTAAAGGTGTTTTTTCTGGTCAACTAGCTGCTAAAATTAAAAGAAAACATTTCTGTTTATTTACAAAGGCTAAGAATGCACTTTGTATGAAAATATCACGCACATTTTTTTAAATGGACTTTTTATGCAGCGACTTTCGTGTAGTGACCTTGGTTAGGCCAATAATTGAATATGCCTCCACCGTTTGGGACCCCTCAACTCAAGAAAACATTAAGAAACTGGAACAAACACAAAATAGAGCAGTGAGATTCATAACAAACGAATATTCACATTTGACTAGAGTAACACCATTAGAAAAATCACTAAATTTAGGAAGCCTTCAGGACAGAAGACTCAAAAGTAAAGTAGCAATTATACATAAAACACTGAACCATAATCTTCAAATACAAAAACAAAATCTAATAAAATACTCTGAAAGACACAAAAATAAAGGAACATTCCTCGTCCCATATGCTAGGACAAATTTGTACAAATACTCCTTCTTCCCTAGTGCTATTAGAGCATGGAATGGGTTGCCTGAGCTAGCCAGAAAAACCAGTGATTTGGCAGAATTTAAGTCATTGGTTAATATGCATGACTAAATGCATGACGCGTAGGACGTAATCATCTTCTTTTTTTAAGTAACGTCTGTAATATATAAGATAAGAAGAAGATAAGTCTAGAAATTGAAATTCTACATCTTAATTTAGTCTATTTTAGTCTAAACTAGATCTAGAAATTCTAGATCGAGACTCTAAAATAATTTTAATTAGAGTATAAATCCAGATCTAGATATACTGTAATAAAAATCTAGATCTAGTTTAAATTTACGAGGGCCGCTAAAAATCTAGATTAGATCTAAATCAAGATATCATTTTTTTAAATGCGAGTCACATAACGAGGCTTAAAAAACATTACTATACCGAGTTCTTTTAGCATTTCATTTAAAGAATTAATTCCATATAACGTCAAAGGGAAAAAAAACACTACGTCACACGGCCTAGCTAGACTAAAAATCGTCTTCATTAATAAGAGCCATTTATTGAGTGTTCATAGACATTGGTGTATCTATATATTATGCAATCATCTGCAAATAATCTGACTTTTGTTCCTGAACTAATGCAATTTGGTAAATCATTTATGTAAATTAAAAATAGTAGTGGACCCAAGACTGTTCCTTGAGGTACACCTGAGTTTACTGTTACTGGTGTTGATTTAGAGCCATTTATTATTACAGTTTTTTCTCTGCCTATCAGAAAATCTTTAATCCACTGATGCAGTGGACCGTTAATGCCGAAATATTTTAATTTTTTAAGCAAACTATGGTGGTGCACTTTGTCAAAAGCCTTGGAAAAATCTAGTAAGATAGCATCTATTTGTTCAATATTATCTAAACCTTTTGAAAAATCACCAATTAGTCCTATTAGTTGGGTTTCACATGATCTATATTTCCTAAAAGTGTAGATTTTGATTTCCAAACGTTTTGATAATATTGCAATGTTATAATAGGGCCTATACTAAAAGTAATATACTATTTTTAAATTTAATGTTGCATTCAGTCTATTATGATTATCTAGGATATTTTTTTACACAAATCTTATCTAAATTAAAGCTACATTATTCCAAGTTTACATTTTAGATCTAAATCTAGTAGATATAGATCTTAAGAGTGCTAAATCAGAAGTTTAATTTAGGTAGATCTACATCCTCATTCTAGTTCCATTTAAATAAAAATGCCGATATCTCTATTGATAGGCCTAACTGTGCTGAGACATCGAAGTAAAAGCACGATATATCTGTTCTTTTCTTTTTTTTGTTTTTTAATTACAAACCTCCCGTAGGACGACGGGGGATGGGAGCATGCAGGGTTTGAACCAGGGACCATCGATAAATCGGAACGACAGTCCAGCACGAAAACTAAACGACCTGCTTGTTGCCATCCTACATCGTCCAGCACGAAGTTAATTATTTTAAACTTAGAAGAAACACCCGAAACATGTAAAACAAAAAAAACAACAATTTTTACAACGGCAAATGAATCTTTGAAACATTATTACTTTTCACCATCAAAATTTAATAACCTCTTGAGTATTCTTTGCGAATAGGCAGATCCGACAGGGATCCGACTTCGACGGGGGCCGCCTCTAGGTTTGTGTAACACAAACTCTCTTTTAATCTTTTTTTATTTATTTTTTTGTGACGGTACATACCGATAAGGCGTACCGGCACTTTTTTCGATGTGGTGAAAAAAATATTATTTTCTTGTATTTCAACGTCTGAATGTATTAGTCGTTAGAAGTTAGACAATCCACCAATGTGAGTACCGCACCTATTTTTTTTTTTTTTGCAAACAAAGCACTGTTTGGGATTATGAATGAGACTGCAGCAAAGCATTAGTTTTGCTTATACTTTATACTGAGACAATGAGTCTCAAAAGCTTTTTTTTTTTCTTTTAAATAATTAACTAAACTGAAACCAAACTTTCAAAACAAAGTGCTAGACATACAAACTAGAACTCAAGATTTTTTTTTTAATCAAAGTAGAGTGTAGTAAAAGGAGATGGACTTGAAAATCATTGGCCTTTAAACATACAAACTTAAAACTATTGACCTTTTTCTTGTTAGCCTGTGATTAAAAAACTTACAACGACGATAAGTCGGACAAAGCATGTAGGCAAAAATAGAATTTAAAGACAGAAATATTTTTCTTGCATCTTTTTTTTCCCTATTTATATCTATTTTCTTTCTTTTTCTTTCATGTGCATATTGTGCACCTATTTAGCCCCCACTGTTTGGGGTTGTTTTTTAAATCAAAATTATCACCATCTCAATTACGTTCTACTACAGTACCACAATATTCCATCACGCGATCTAGTAGAAAGAGCATTTGTTCTTTCATCAGTGCTTTTAAACTATACAGGCCAGTCTGTGCTTATTAATGTGTCACCATCTCATTTTATTGTGCGCATCTAAAAGCTATAATACCTGTATATATTCATAGAGGGCCTGCCTTAGCCATAGACAAACTAGGTAGCTGCCTAGAAGCCTTGCACAGGACTCTAAACAATTTTTTCAGATAAGAAATATCGAAACTTGTCTCCAGCGTTGGAGTACACTATGTTTTAAATAAATGGCGTAATTTTATTTTTTCGCTTTTCATTTTGTATATTTCTATTTTATTTAGGGCCAACGTATTCTCTACACCTAGGGCCTCCAGTTATCTAATGCCATTTTTGTTCAAATGTCGGCCCTGCTTACAGATTGCATTAAAAAAAAAAAAGTAAAAATACGTTTTCGTGATGCAACATTTCGTGGTGTGTCTATTGCTTTCAATACAAACTTATTTCTAGTTCCGTCAGTCAATGTCTTAAAAAACATTGTTTTAAAAAGCTTGTATGTTGGTCTCATTTCTAAATTTGATTCTCGGTATTCTAGTATAACTGTGTACCACTACCAAGTCAAGAAAACATTAAGAAACTGAAACAGACACAAAACAGAGCAGTGAGATTCATAACAAATGAATATTCACATTTGACTTGAGTAACACCTTCATTTAAATCACTAAATTTAGAAAACCTTCAGGAGAGAGGAATCAAAAGTAAAGTAGCAATTATACATAAAACACTGAACCATAATCTTTAAATACAAAAACAATACCAAATAAAATACTCAGAAAGACACAAAGATAAAGCCACATTCCTCGTTCTATATGCTAGGACAAAGTGGTACAAATGCTGCTTCTTCCTAGTGCTATTAGAGTATGGAATGGGTTGCCTTAGCTAGCCAGGAAAACCAGTGACTCGGCAGAATTTAAGTCATTGGTTAATATGCATGACTAAATACATGACACGTAGGACGTAATCATCTTCTTTTTTTTTTTTTGAAGTAACGTCTGTGTTATATAAGATAAGATACTGTGGTTGTTTCAAAGAGATCCAGAGAATGCAGTAGATAGACGTAACAACACAAGGAAAGCTAACCTTAATGGCCTTCAGAACTTCGAAGATCGCTTTGGCTTGCACCAGATCACTGCTGACAGTTCTTGAAAAGTAAGGATATCGTACCGAGTCAACAAGGGATGGATTGGTGGCACTGTGAAAAGGACAATGGGGATAATTGTATTAAATAAGTAAAACAAGCAAAATATTCGAATTTAGATGTCCCGATGCACATTCTTTCATTAGACATTACCGAATGGTTACACATTAACACATCTCTCTACTGAGTCTATTCGTAGGTCTAAAACTCTTATTCAACTCTAAGATGATAAAACTTCTTTTCGCAAAGATAGTTTTATGCTTTAACACATGAACATACTAATTATAGTCCATTCATTTCATATTTATTTCAATAAATTAACATTTAAATTTGTTTTTCTAAAGCATTTTTAATACATTCGTTCGCTATTCGCTAAAGTTGAGTAGCAGTGTTGAGATAGGCCTATATTCATTCAAACAAAGAGCAAACAAATGCAATATAAACAACGTTGTCTGGCTTTGTTTGAGAGTAGGCCTACTAAGAATTACTTGGACTTGAACCTGGTTGTCAAGGTTGAAGTTTGCTGTTGACTGGATATTGCACTTTGGATCATTTCTATTTCAGTGATACCTTACATTTCTCTTCCGTCTCTAGGGGGCGCTTCTATATGAAACGTGTGTCCACAGCCTCACGAGGCTTGCTTCGGATACGATTTTGTATTTGAAGGAGAGGCGGTCCATGACACGGATATGGGAATTTTAGTTGACCTCCTGGCAGAAAATGGTTGGGCTCATTTGTTGTATACAAGATGTCAAACTGACCTGTACGATATGACTGGAATACCCAATGCTGTTAGAAAGGGCAAGATGGCCAAGGTTAGGGTGCTGGATTGGGCCCCAATAAACACAGCAGTGTCACTTTGGCTAAACAGCTTTCCTGTGCTCCTGTCCACTATACTCATTTCTCCAGTGAAAATCTGTAATATGACATAACAAAAACTAAATAATGTTGACTAATAAATAGAATATATGTAGCTGATACAATGTATGTTAGACTCTGTGGCTATTGAAGTCGAGAAGACAATTTTAAAAAAAAGATACAAATAACTAATTGTTTCTCTGCTTCTCTTCTATGGTCTATGTTTTGTCCTATAGCAATAAAACTTATATTCAAGACTGTTAACCTTCTTTAGTTCAAGTCTGTTAGCCTTGATGTGTGGACATATTCATTTAGTATATGTTTATTAACAATAAAGTGTGAGCAAAATAGTTTCTGTAAAGGTTTATTGGCTTTTATATGCGGCCCTACTAACTCTATTATGATATTATCAGTACTTCAACTGTAACTGACAGTAAGGTTAAGGTTACTGCCATTGTCGTGATTTATTATTATAAAACATGTATCAAAAGCAAAAAGGAACTTTACCTTTGATAGTAAATTGGTGACTCTGATTGGATTGTAACAATCGTCCAGGATGAGGTAACCAAACTGTATTCCAGTTGTTTCTCTCAGATATGCCACAGCACTCATGAAAGTTACAGTCTCCAGGTAGTTCAAACTTTGATTTCTGTAAACGGGTGTAGGGGAGTGAATTTTGTTATCAAGAGAATAGAAATAGATATCAGAAAAAATAGTTTGTAACAGCTAAAGCACTTTCCGTATAAAGTACCTGGTCAAAACATTGATTAAATTACATATTATGTAAGGTTTTTATTGCCGAAGTGGTAATGAATATAAGCACTCCACTACATATACAATGCTTCCAATTACATTCGTATCAAAAGCCTCTGACAACCAGTCCAACTATTGACCTCCATGTGTGGCTCAACCAGTCCAACTATTGGCCTCCATGTGTGGCTCAACCAGTCCAACTATTGGCCTCCATGTGTCGCTCAACCAGTCCAACTATTGACCTCCATGTGTGGCTCAACCAGTCCAACTATTGGTCTCCATGTGTGGCTCTACCAGTCCAACTATTGACCTCCATGTGTGGCTCAACCAGTCCAACTATTGACCTCCATGTGTGGCTCAACCAGTCCAACTATTGGTCTCCATGTGTGGCTCAACCAGTCCAACTATTGGTCTCCATGTGTGGCTCAACCAGTCCAACTATTGACCTCCATGTGTGGCTCAACCAGTCCAACTATTGACCTCCATGTGTGGCTCAACCAGTCCAACTATTGGTCTCTATGTGTGGCTCAACCAGTCCAACTATTGGTCTCTATGTGTGGCTCAACCAGTCCAACTATTGGTCTTCATGTGTGGCTCAACCAGTCCAACTATTGGTCTCCATGTGTGGCTCAACCAGTCCAACTATTGACCTCCATGTGTGGCTCAACCAGTCCAACTATTGGTCTCCATGTGTTACTCAACCAGTCCAACTATTGGTCTCCATGTGTGGCTCTACCAGTCCAACTATTGACCTCCATGTGTGGCTCAACCAGTCCAACTATTGACCTCCATGTGTGCCTCAACCAGTCCAACTATTGGTCTCCATGTGTGGCTCTACCAGTCCAACTATTGACCTCCATGTGTGGCTCAACCAGTCCAACTATTGACCTCCATGTGTGCCTCAACCAGTCCAACTATTGGTCTCCATGTGTGGCTCAACCAGTCCAACTATTGACCTCCATGTGTGGCTCAACCAGTCCAACTATTGACCTCCATGTGTGGCTCAGATCTAGAGTGCGTTGGGGATGTAAAGGTGGTTGGTCTTTGTGCTGACCACATGACAACCTAGTTAACCGTTGACTATAGAAAGGGATTCATCATCAGTAACCAACTTAAAACGCAAGGTCTGAAAGGGATACATTGCAAGTTATTCAATGCAGACGTATTCATATGTTTGTGATAGTAAATAGTGATGGTAAATTTATAAAAAACTTTGATAGATAACAAAATCTTAAAATCAATTTAAGAAATATAATACACAGGGCCTTGAAGCCAGTACATCTATAGACATTTAACAAGAGACAACTGTGTAGGCTATTTAATTGATCTAGAAAATTAATTCGTTAATTGTTACGTTTCTTTACCAACATTATCGATGTAAGGTTTAGGTACAAATTTTCATTTTCTGTAATGTAGTCTGCACTATGTAGCGACAACATAGAAAACAAAGAAAACTATGGACAGCGAAAATGCATTGGTTTCAGCTCTGGAAGAAATGCAAAGCAAAACTCAAATGGGCTGGCTTCTCTACCACCAAAGCTAATGTCTACATTATATTTGTACGGAAATGTCTCTTCAGAATGGGACTCCACAGACAGTGACATACACGTCGGTCCAAGAGATGAACCACAGTTGTTCTGTTTTCACAAAGACTAAATTAATTACTGTAGAAAATTAAATATCACAATTACTTCACAGTGCTGATATAAGTAGATATTGAAGAGTATCCTTTTATTACGTCACATCCTTTTTAAATACTTTCTCACAAAACATCCACAACAAATAATGACGAAATATAAACATGTTAATAGGCCTACAACTATCTTTTTACAGGATGAACCATAGTGCTCTGCGACAGAAGGAGGTTAACAATAAACCAATGATATTTATTGTTTATAGGAAGCGATGCTCGTTTTACACAGATGAGACATGTAAGTAACAAAACGTAAAATAAACATTTAAATTCCTAAGTCATAAGTAATTATATAAATCAATTAACCTTGACCTACTTGTATTTCCCACAGCCAAACCGGTCACGGGTCGACTGCCAATGGATTGAAAAAAGGCCAACCAGAACGGGCGTGCCATGGGAATAGATGTAGTCTATGTTACCGATGGCTGCACACTCTTGACACAGACTTTTGCACTGAGACGGTTTCATAATGGTCTTGAAGCTGTCTTGTATAGATAGCTTACCATTATTACAGGCCCCGATCTGAAATATATACTTACTTTGTTGTTGAATTCGTAACATTAGCCTACATTTAGATAAGACTGCAATAGGATTTTCTAGTTTCCATTATTAAACAGCCACACAGTAACTGTAAAACATTCAATGAAGATAACAAACTATATTGAACTCCACAACCTAATCCAATATACATCATTCAAATCATATTAAAATGTGAACACTCTTGTAAGGTGGAATAGCCAGAAATAACAAACAAATGGAGTATATTAGATACTAGCATTACCCACCACCTCGCCCGTTGATTTGTTCCCAGGCTATATTTTGTTCATTTTGCTATAGACCCTTCCATATGATGAGATTAAGTAAAACACTCCCCAATGCATTCCTTTGACCTGCTAACTCAAATATATATTAGGCCTACGTTGACTTGGTCCAGCCTGTAAATCTAATCTCTCCACCCCCACAACTTTCCTCCTTAGCCAATAAGGTCCTGGGAATACTATATCCTTTTTATCTGCCTTCCTTTTTATTCGCCCCACCAACTCCCCACTCCTCAAAACACTTGAATGTCAGTATCTGTTACATCTAATTGCACGGTCAGCTGAACAATGTCACCCCTCTCAAACACGTAAGCCATCAGTTGATTGTTTTTTCTTTTAATCAGTGCTAAAAATCATCCCAGGATAGAGGTTATAAATTCCTTTTTAACTATATATATATATATATATATATATATATATATATATATATATATATATATATATATATATATATATATATATATATATATATATATATATATATATATATATATATATATATATATATACATATATATATATATATCGAATTATTAAAAATTGAATTGTGTGAAAATTCTCGTTAACTATAGGCCACAGAAACAGCTGACCTTGACATTTCCCTATAGATAGCTTGGCACGAAGTGGGAATTTTACTTTTGTATTTTTTTTTTTTTTAACTACCTTATTGCTGTAATGTAAAATTATGACTTATATCATGATTGGGGCGTGGTGGCTGAATGTTGAAATATTGACTTCTAAATAGATAAAGACTGGAATTTTGAATTTCGGGATTTTTAGGACGCTCCAGAGTCCACCCAACTCTACTGGGTACCTAACATTACTTGAGAATGTAATGACTTATACATCTACTGCCTTATAGATCGCAATCTCTGAAAGGAGAACTTTTTTAGATTTACAAATGTTGAGTAGCAAGTAATTAAAGTAAATCAGAATTTAAACTATTGTATATTCCAATTTTGTTATAAAATTTTTAGACAATATCTGAAAAAAATTCATTTATCTCTAAGTAATGTTTGGTTCATTTGAGAATTAGTGGCATCTTACTTGAGAAAATGTAGATTGGTCAGTGTTGACTTTGATCGAATACAGACACTCGCGTTGACCAATGACTTCCAAATCTTTATTTACGTCTGCTAAATAACGGTCCGTAAATTCCTTTGGTCGGTACATTGGATCTATCACTGAGTAGTTTAACTGTTGAAGTGGCATGATAGTTAGTCCGGTCTGGAGAATCTCTTGAAGTCTTGGGCAAACATTTTCTGAAAATGTCGATTAAATTTACATTTTAAGAGAGAGGGGGGAAACAGAGAGAGAGAGAGAGAGAGAGAGAGGGGGGGGGGAAACAGAGAAATGGTGAACAAAAAGAGAGCGACGGGGGAAACAGAGAAAGCGGGAACAAAGAGAGAAAGCGGGAACAGAGAGAGAAAGGGGGAACAGAGAGAGAAAGGGGGAACAGAGACAGAAAGTTGAAACAGAGAGAGAGAAAGGGAGAATTTTAAACCAAAAAAATGTACAGATCCCTGTTTCCTACGAGAGAAGTTATAAAACTAAATACAAGTTATATTACCAAGCACTGCATATACTTTCTTAAACTGATTATGACATTCAACTGTTCTTTTGTTTTAAAATATTCAATTTTAACAACTTCAAACTTTGTATCACTCGGCGGACAGTAGCGGTATTTTTCTAAACTACAAATCAATTAGCTACAATTTCTTTTAATTCAGCTGTTTCCCTTTTCTTTCTATTTATCACCAAATGTAGATCTAGATCTTAGAACCGAAAGTTCTAAATCTAGATCTAGTCTACATGTTACTCTCGATTGCCCTTTGTCTAGGCTGCATAAAGAAACCGATTCGATCTCATTTCTGTTCATTCGAATATGGGGGAAAAGGGATCTGAACTGACTGAATGAGATATTCGTGCAGCGATACTCTCATGTCACTAAATGCAAATGTAAAGTCCAAGTACTAACTGGCAGTCTTTTTACGTTGATACATAACAGGTTTATATAAGACTTCTTCGTGGTAAAAAGCTTCTACCTCACCTAAGTCGAAGTTAGTTCATACAGTTTAAATTTTCAGAATTGGTCGGATATATTTGCTTCACTTTCAATGGTAACATCAAACATAGGTTCGTACCCAATGGAAAGCTGAAAAATTACATACTATTGCCTATGGTCCTGCATAAGCTCAGATATGACTATCACCAAGGAAAAGAAAAGTTATCCTTCTGCAATTTTTATTAAGGTTTTTATTAAGTCAGACAGTCTGTCTGGGGCACATTTTTTACATTGTTTTTTTTCTCGCACCTTTCATTCTCGGATCAAGTTGAAATGTTGCACAATTAATCATAGGCGATGAGAGTACATGAATCAATCAAAATAAAACCAATTAGTTCATCAGTTTTGTTTTATACAGAAAAGGGAGTTCAACTTTGCAGTATTGAGATATATGACTGATATATTTTTTTGTTTGTGGTTCTTCCCCTTAGACAAAATGTGTTTATAAACAAGAAAATATAAAAAATACCATGAGATGGCTAGAGTTTCTACCACTTCTAATTTATCAGGAATCTCGCTCAAAGTGGTTAACAGGACAGTGTCAGGTACGTTAAGGATCTGTTCTAGGCCCAGTATTTTTCACTATGTTTACGTAACCAACCAGCGGTGTCCTACAGCCAACTGGCTTCTGTGCCCTCAGAGGTGTCGTATCTGGTAGCAAAAATCGGTGGTACTGTTGCAAGGGTGAACAATTAGATGGTTGAGAACCCGCTCAAAATGAACAAGACAGAAATAATTAAGATTGGCACTCGGAACAACATCACAAAAGTCGAGAGCACAGATTTCCTTTTGATCACAAACTGCCAGGTTTCCTAAGTCCATGTAGTGCCGAATCTTGGAGTTTTCTTTAACTCGACTCTATCTTTCGACCCACACTTACGTCAGCTCTGCAAGAGTCTGTATTTGCAGCTGCGAAGATTAGGCCAGATCTGACCATATTTAACAATGGAGTCAACACACAAAAAAACTACCTTAGGCATTCATACTCCCTACCGTAACGCCGTGCTAGCAGGTAAACCCGATGACTAAATCGCCAAGCTGCAACGAATTCAGAACAATGTTGCACGAATGGTCCTACGGAAAACAAGATGCGATTCTGCTACTGTTCTCTTGCACATTTTCCATTGGCTTCCCCTGAAAGCTAGAATCGACTACAAGAAGGCTACACTTTGTCATCAGTACATCTACACTAAAGAAATCTTCCTTTACCTTAGCAAACCTCAGAGAACCCAGTAATCCACGAACTCAACGCTTCTAGTGATGCCACGTTTCTCCATCAAATGTTACGTTTGGCTTTTCAGTGTATGGACAAAAGGTTTGGAACTAACTCATCATTGATCTCAGACTGACAACATGTTTCACAAGATTCAAGAAGAGCATTAGGACCTATCTATAAAACTTTTTTTTATTTGTTTGTCATTTTGTTATGTTGTCACAGCGCAATGATACTACATTATGTTTGTTAAACTATCATTATTATTATTATTATTAATGCCTACGTGGTGAAATACCCGAAGACGTATAGTCCGTTTAAAATAACAATATCCTCGTTCTCTAACCAAATTTAAATTTATTTATTTTTTACACTTTGAGACTAACTATAGTTTTCCCATCTTGAATTCTTTTTCCAACTGTATACATCAACTGTGTGCATCAACTGTCAAATTTCTAGGCTAATCGTTAGAGCTGTTTTCGAGATCCGTGTCCAGGTTCCATAGATGTTTCCACAAAGTTACGCGTTGAATGAAGGTATTATAATAAAACTTACTTGAATCGTGGCATACTTCTGCATGAATGTTTCTTAGCCAGTTGGCTAAAAAGTAGATAGAGTCTAGCGTAGCAGGCAGGTAATTGTTTGATGCAGACAGACTTCGAATATTACAACCTTTTAAACTTGCTCTGGTGAAATTGTAGCCTGGGCATCTGTCATAAGAAAAATTGTAGAAAGGCTCAGAAAAAATGTAAAAAAAATATTAAACTTTAATATTTGGAACAAAAAATAATAATTTTCGATCTACAAATAAACCTAGAATAGTAGAATAGTGTATTTGGTATATGTAAAAAAAAAGATATTGTAAAGTAACTGAATATAATTTGGCTACACTTTAGAACATATAATTTGACGAAGAATATTATTCAATCTATAAAAGAGTGTCGTGCAGAAAGGAAATATAAAAAGTCATATAAAAAGAGTGGATAAGATATAATATGAAAGATAAATTCATTCTATATTCCAATTTTAGGCGGCTACTGACCGAGAGGAGTATTTTTGGCCAGGTGTGACTGCACAAAAGGATTTAGCAAACCAAAACCACAGCAAACCAAAATCCCATAATTCCAAGTGCATAACCAAGGTGGATTTGTATTTTAAAACTTCCTCCAAAATTTTTTTCCCGATAAAACCCCCTCCGAATTGTTTTTTTTTTTTACGGTAGAACCTCCTCTTCAATATAATCAATATAAGACTAAAGCGTACATCAGTCACTAGATTGTATGAGAGTAGCCAAGAGGGGTTTTGTGTTGAAGTCCCCCCCCCCAAAGAGCTTCAAGTTAAAACCCAATCCAGAGGGTTTTGAGTTTAAAACCCCCGTCCAGCGGGGTTTAAGGCAAAAATTATCTCTTCAATATTAAAAAAAAGGAAATTACACACTCAAATTTCTATGAGCGTAACCCATTACTACGATCATAGAAGTTTGAGTTTATAGTTGTTTTGTTTTTTTATATTGAAGAGGTGGTTTGTATCTTCAAATCCCGCTGGAGTTTTTTTTAAAAATAAAATCCCTCTGGGAGGGGTTTTAACACAAAGCCCTCTGGAGGGAGTTTTTAAACACAAAATCCATCTTTGCTACGCTCATAGCATCTGCTTTAGTCTTATATTGAAGAGGGGATTTTATCGTAAAAAAGGGGGGGACTTAAACTCAAAATCCCCCTTGGCTATGCTTCTAGAATTAGGGATTGTCGATTACAATTTTTTTTTTGTTTTACAGAAGAGGGAGATTTAAACCGCAAAACCCACGGGAAGGGGATTTTAAGGTCAATTCCCCCTTGGCTGCGCTGGGGTAAGGGATGGTCTTATATAAAATTTTAAAATCGGGGATTTCAAGACCCCCCCCCCCCGATAACGCTCATGTGTTGTTTTATAGACTAACAGTCTAAATATAACTGCATTAGTATGTTCTGATATAGACTTAAGTCATTGGTTAATATGCATGACTAAATGCATGACGCGTAGGACGTAATCATCTTCTTTTTTGAAGTAACGTCTGTATTATATAAGATAAGATAAGATAAGACTCTATGAGTCTAGATATAACTCCATTATTCTGAAGTTGCTCAGAAACATTTGCATTTTATATATTATCTCTTTTTCAAATCTATAGGCCCATACATGTATTAGGTTATTTCAGTAATTTGGAAATTACAAGGGCTTTTTTTTTTTCATGTCAATGTTTTTGTTTTTTTTTTATTTATGGGGGATTTCTTCTTAATTAAGAAATTGCAGATTTTGTATAGATTCTTAAAATAAAAAGCCTTAGGCCTATTATGATTTTTTTTTGTAGATGCCCCCCCCCCCCGTATAAGCATATTAGGTTGTAAATAAATACGTTAGCATCATTTACTTATCAAATGTATAATTTGACACGAATGAATCACCATAATTATTGACTCAATAATAATAATAATAAAATTGCACTAAATGTTTCCGTAAACTTTTTTCGATGACGTAGACAACATATTTTTCCGCCGGACGTTATGTCGGTTGGAGTTAAGAAAAAAATATGGAATTAATCTAAGTGAGTAGATCTAGAGTCTAGATCTATATAGATTCTCTAGAAACTGTCTAGTTATATCTGTGCACAAGGTGCTATATAATCTATTCAAAATTAGAAATATAAATCTACTTTAGATTGAGAGCTAGCCTATTCTAGATCTAGGTTCAGATTAGATCATTTTTAGATCTAGATCTAGATATACTCAGTAGTAGTACTAGTGAGTCTAGTCTACTTGACATACTCAAAGTGTCTCATACCATCTTATGCTTAGGCCATTATCATGCCATTAGGCAGGGCTAGCCGCTAGGTCAGTAGATCTAGACTAGATTGGTCATAGTCATAGACTAGATCTATAATCTAGACATCTATCTAATCTAGAGAATAGAGACAGATCTTTTCTATACCTGTGTAGATCTAGACCTATGCTGCCTATAGTAGTATAGTGAGTATAGTGGCTATACTGCCTATACTATTGTAACTATAGTTACAGGCTATACTATACTTACTATACTCTATAGGAGTATAGCTATAGCTCTATCTATTATAGATTCTAATTCTAGACTAGGGTGACCTCCATTGGCCGCTCATTAGGTGCATTGGCTTAAAAATCTTTTTGTTTTAGTCTTTAGCCCGTGCCACTAATAAGGTTTTCAGTTTAGTCACACAAGAACTTGAAGAGGTCTATCATTTTGGCATATATAGATCTACAATATAGATAGGTCTATATAAATATAATAAATCTAATGATCTATTGTTTAGAGTCTAGATCAAAGTATTACAGATCAAGATCTAGAGTCTAGATCTAAATTCGCCTCTAAGATATTACTAGATCAGTAGATCTATAGACTATAGACTAGATCTAGACTCTACTATTAGTAGTATTAGACTACATCTAGACTAGAATCTAGATGATACTAGATCTAGATCTATATAGATCTAATCTAGATTTGTTAGATAGAAATCTAAATTCTAGACTAGCTCTAGGTCTAGGACATTTAAGATAGGCCTATGTAGATCTAGAATCTATCTAGTATATCTAGACTATAGATAAACTTTTTGTAGTTTTAGACTCTAACTAGATTTAGGTCTAATCTAGATCTATATAGATCTATATATCATAGAAATTATAGACATAGATATAGATATATTAATGAAGGTTTAGACTAGATAGGTCTAGATCTATATATTCCAGATAAAGAGTCTGCTAGATCTAGTCTAGGTCTAGATTTTATCCAGATCTAGAGTCAGTAGAGTCTAAATCTAGATGATCATGACAGGTCTAAATATAGTTTAGATCATGAAGACAGTTTATAAATCTAGATTTGTAGATAAACTATCTAATCTATATATCTTAGATGTAATCTAGACTAGATCTATTATAGATCTAGACAGATTGATCTAGAATCTAATGTAATAGATAGATATATAGTACACATCTAGATAGAACCTATTAGATAATAGATCTAGATTCTATATAGATCTTTAGATGATAAATCTATCATCTAGATTCTACATCTAGATTCTATATCTAGTCAATTATAGATTTATAATTAGATATCTAGATGTAGTATTACTAGGCTCAATCAATTGACTATTTAAAAATCTAGATCTACATTTAGATCTAGATTAGATTTATATTTTTAAAAAAATCTAGAGTAGCCTAGATTCTAGATTTAAATCTAGATTAGAGCCTTTTCTAGAAAAATCTAGTTCTAGAGGCTATTATATATAGGCTATTTCTAGATCTAGAATCTTGCCTTAATTGCTTGTTATTCATTGTCTTGTCTAGAAAAAGCAACCTGTATTTAGATCTATCTATAAGTCTAGATTGATAAAATAGAAGATAGAGTTTATGCCTACATTTACCAAATTTAGACTAGCTCCATGGATATCTAGACCTAACTGATGTATAGATATTGAATTAGATAGATATACTCCTAGTTATAGATCTGGTTTCTAGGTCTAGATTTATATTTGTTCCACACATAGATCTTGACAAGAATCTAGATCTTGGCCTACATTTTGTGTGTGTGCTAGATCTAAACATCTATATTTTAGGCAGAAACAAATCTTTCATTTCATAGATGACACCATTAGAAAGAAGAGCCCCCACTTTGTGAGTATTGTGACTCTGGCCTCACCGTGGAACATATCCTCATCAACTGCCCCAGATACCAGGATGTCAGGGAAAAATATTTTAGAGCCACTAATTTAAAAACACAATATTTAATAATGTCGACCTTGGGAAGGTACTGGGCTTTATCCGGGAAGTGGGGTTGTCTACGAAGATCTGATTTATGAATTCTGTAGACATGCACTATTTACATTAGATTTTTACCAAATTATTAAATTTTTACTACCTCTACTATTTTAACTGTGAATAGACCTTGATTTTAATGATTTGACTGTATGGAATTTGGCCCTTGTTGTGTGGAGCGAGAGTGGCCCTTGAGGGACTGCAGGCACGACATGGCCTTAATTGTGCCGATGTGCCCAAAATTACAAATCACAAATCACCTAATTTTGATGTAGACTAAATATATAGATCTAGAGATAATAGACTATTTCAGATTTATCAGATAATGCCTAAACTTTAGTTTCTCCCCACAAGACTAAACTTAATCTAGACATAGCCATTACTTCTTGATCTAGATTTATATGTGTACAAGTTTTAGAAATTCAGTTTGCCTAAGTTTATAGGGCAATACCTGAACCTTAGGAGACAAATAGAATAGTAAAAAAATAAATCTTTATATAGTTGTTATAGGGCAACAGAGCAGCCAAATAAAAATAAAAACAAAACACCAAGCTAAAAGATTTAGCCAATTAGCTCCCTCACATGTATTATATACAATAATTCTAGAGACACCCGCGCATTGTGGTGTTATCCACCATAGTAATGATCACGTCTTAAACCATCCAGTAATCTTCAGACAGAACCGGGGTTGAGGCGCCATTAGTTAGGACTGTCCACTGAAAACAACTTCCTCACTGAATAAAGGTTTTATGGGGAGGGGAGGGCTTGATTTCTACGATTCAGTAACGGGACTCTCTGGAAGGTGTCAAATATTAAACAAGAAAAATTTTAAATTTTTTTTTTAAAGAAATAAACATAGCTTAAGTCCTTATAAGGGTTAATTGTCATGTCTCTAAATACTTCAATATTTATCTCCCTTTTTCTTTATCAAACAGGTTAGTTAATTGCCACTAATTAACTAATTAATTGTTTGATTGATTCATGTTGTGTTAGTGACTAAATAATTTTGCTAAGTTTTAAATTGATCTGAGAATGGAGAATGGAAAGAAAAAACGTGTACACAATTTTGTACCAGACAGACAGATGGAGTAAGCTGATATAAGCTTTGTACAAAAAAACAAATCAGTTTGTGTTTTTCAAACGGAACCAAATGATTGTTTATAAAACACCTACTTATACGTGTTGGTCATGATATTCTTGACAGCCGTTCTCCACTGTCCAGAGAGCCAATTGGGAGGGTCCTCGAACAGTTTGAAGTAGTGCTCCTCGAAGTCGCCAATTGTCATCTCTGGGGGTTCCAGCATTATGATCTTGCCGTACTGGTAGTCGTCCATTAACTCGGCCAACTCTGCAATGTTGGTCTGGGCGTCCGTGGAGATCCAGAAAAGATTGTCCAAATACTTATAATTTCCCCAGGAGCTTCTGTTCTTCTTGACAAACTGCAGGAGTTGAAGGAGCGGTTGGTTGTTCCCGAAATAGACAATACCTGCACATATCAAATAGCATATTCAAATCAACAAGATAGTCATTTTATAATCTATATATGTAACTATGAACTTCTTTATTCTATCTGCGAAGACGTGTTCATTGTACTTTGTGAGAGTTGATGAAAAGGTTTTATTTCAGTTTAGCCGAATTAAGGATATGCAAGAGGGCGCGGTGGTTGACAAGGTAAAGTGCTTGGCTTTCGAACAGAGATACCGCGGGCTCGAATCTCGGTTTAAACTTGGATTTGTAACTCTGGGTTTTAGGGCGCCCCCCCCCCCCCCCCGAGTCCACACAACTGTAATAAGTGAAATTAATTGGCGAAGGTAAAGACGGTTGGTTTTTGTCCTGGCCACATGACACACTCGTTAACGATTGCTTGTAGAAACATATGGTATTTACATAAGATCTGAAAGGGATACTTTTTTTAAAGGATAGACAACGAAGTGAAATTATTTTTTTAAGGACATTAAAGCCTCTTTCTGAAAACATGACTACCGAAAATTCCTTTGTGGCGGTACATTAATATTGAGCAACTTTAAAAATTTACTGGTTTAGCTTATTTGGAATTAGCCGTGCAAGCCACTGGAAACACTCATTGATATTCAAGAATTGCAAGCAATTAATAGAATGAGAAATTATAGACGGCCACGATGAGGAATTTAAAAACAACAACTTTTTATGTTATCTGTTTAACTTTAGTGGATCTCAGGCCCCGCCTGTTAATAAACTTTGTAATTGTAAAAAATACCCCACTAAATTATTGTTATACACGTAATATATATTGATATAGGTTATATCCAGTAGTATTTTGCAAATAGACTTTCATTATTTTATATATATATATACCTTTTCTGTTTCAAAGAACTTAATGTCTACAAGAAATGCTAGGAGTATCTGCCCTATGTTCTTACTTAGCATAGATCTATCTATGTGTTAGTGACAGGTAACATTGGATTTCTAGACTTGTAATTCAAAGACTAAACGTCAACAATATATATAATAAAATACACAAATAATGTAACGTGTCATACTCAATGCTCACACGCGGAATGGGATGTTAGAAATCGATCACTAACAACAGTGATCGCTGCTTTGTAAAAAGGCATGTTTTTGTTTTTTTTCGAACTATCACTATTAACTATTTTTTAAAAAAAATAGGTCAATGAAGGAAAGAAACACACAAGACAAATCAGAATTGAGAACTTTGACTTATGTAAGTTAGAATTACTTGATGTTATGGAGAGTGTGTGTGTGTCAAGTGACTGGTGTTACTTTGAGAAGTATTACAAGGTAGCGAACAGAAGTGGAAAAAACACAACGGGAAATAAGACCACGTGAGATTATTGGATTTTGAAAGCAGCAGTTTTGAAGTAAGTTTAATTTTCAATCTTAATACATCCTGTAATGTAATTTTTTTTCATGCTTATCCTTATTGAAATTGAAAGTTGTGTATAGTAATATGTCTGTTATAAGTTTAGTTAGCTTAAAATAATATTTTTTTTAACGTTATTAAAGTTTCTTTAGTAAAATACATTTACAAGGTTAACAACTGTGGACTAGCAGTCTGGAGCTACCAACTAGATGCCACTGTATTTCAGTGTTCTTTGAGTTACTACAGCGATGAGTCGTAAATTTTCTAGTTCACATCCTGTTCACGTTTCCACGTTTTATGTCTTGTTGCTTTGTCCTATTCTACATTACAAGAACAAACGGAGTTATAAACAGCTATTGTACCTCAGCCATGTTCACTTAGATCTATCACTTCACAATCTCCCATCTAAAGTATATTCTAGACAGTGATCATAAATGGATCAATACCAGACGTGTCTGTGTGTGTTAAAATTGCATTACCTTCTGTCATCCGGATAGCTGGTGTATTATATATAAGTGCTATGTGTTTGCATTAATTCGCGTATAATAGAAAACAAAAACAAACACAATCAAGACTTATCTAGAGCAAGCGATTTTTTTTTTGGGGGGGGGGGGAAGGAAAGAGGGGGGAGAAACTGTTGGACAAATTTCACAGACGAGTTTGATCCCACACACTCATAACCATGAAATGTTTTCCCCCGCATTGTTTAAAAATGATTCGTACCTATATGTGAACCATTGGCACACTTTCTTTTTACAACAGCACATCATAATCTGGAGAAATATAGTGAGCATCGCACCCATTTTGAACACAATATAGGAGGCAACTTTGAGATCAGGTTTTCTGTAGCGCTTTTAGCACTTCCAGTCTAAACGTGACAGACATAGACAGCATAAACATTTTAACTTAGTGCTTACCAAATATTAACATTGGCGTTGGTGTGTGACTAATCTATCAAGGAAATTCGAGTTTAAATCCTGACTCGAGCTGAGTGGTATTTGATGGAAACCTGCCCCCCCCCCCCAAACAGATTCAGACATTTTTTGACGAGAGCACACTGAGCATACTAGAAAAAGAACAAGTAATTGTAAAAAAGTCGATCACTTACCCAAAGAGCCGGTTGTCTGATCCATGGTACTAAATACTGTATTCCTGATGAACACTGACATCTTGCTGTCCTCCAAGTCCGATCCAATGGGAAACATCTCTACGGAAGACACACAGATCATGTGTTCGGTGGCTAGTCGTTGGACTTCTTTCATACCTTCCACTCCATAATGGTCATCGGTGTGGACGCCTATTATGTACGACCAGTTGAACGTCTTGGCTAGTTCAATGATGACCTGGTCCAAAATACATTTCATTTTCTACACCAGTTAACTTGTAAAACTAAGCTGGACATTTTTATTTATTTCATTTGTAAAGGTTATCGAATTAATTCATTGCTCTGGGTTCATGGGCTTTTTTTTTTTTGGCGAACAAACCTAAAAAGCATTTATGTTTTAATCCGATAACACACGAATCGCTTTACACAGCGATGCCCAGACATGAGAACATAAGAATTTTACAGCCCAACTTTAGAGAAAGTAAAATTCTTGTTAAGGTTTAAAAGAAGAAAGGAAGCGGTGAAATTGAATGTGTTCATATTCCTGGCTAGTGATTGGAAATAGGAAATGGACAATGTATAGGTAAATCTAGTTTTAGTAGCCGCTTGACAAACGTGATCATACAGCCGAATACGGTTCTTCATCTCGTTCACTTAGTCTAAGCAAAACGATTGACCGAATACCGTTATAGACATACGAAGTAGTTAAAACTTAGACCGACCTTTTGAAAATACTTTATTTATAAAAAAAAAACAACCAACAGCTTTACATTATAATCCAAACTTTGACATCCAATTCATCAAACGATGTATAATACTAACAGTATATTATTAGTTCATTCATTTATCATTTTATTCTTTCATTAGTTTATTTTTTAGCAAAACATCTTCTATTCTATTCAAAGTTGTTTAGTTTCTTTGGTTTCGACACATAAACTATGTCAAACATATAACCTTAAACCTTTCTTGTATCGCTACATAGTGTACAAAATAATTTCAGGCTGGTGGGCGTATTTATCATTTACCAGTGAGCAAGTTGCAGCTAAGTATTCATCAAACAAGGAAGACGCAATTGTCCGATTTGTTTAGAGCTTTGGGGATTAACTATCGTAAGGATAAGGATAAAGAACATTATGACAATCTTTTATTTTTCTCTCTCGAATATAATTCACCTTCCACTAGCTCATTAAAACACCATAGTTCAGACTTTTTAGTGTGTTTCTTTTTGAATAAGTGATATGAGTAGGTGTAGAAACAAAAAGCATCAATTGGAAAAAAAAATGTCATGGTTATTTCAAGAATTTAGCATCATCGATAGCATTTTTAGCATTTTTGAATAGCTAAAGTCATATGATTGATAAGTTTCTAATTAAAGATGTTAGGGTCAATTTAATTTTCAATCACCTGTGCCAACTTGAGGTCAGAGGGTACAGTCCTGACGAATACTGGATATTTGGTTTTATTACTTAATTCTGGTAGCGTGGCCGATATTCCAACCAAAGGTACCTTTGTCGGCGCCATGATGTCCGCCACGACAGTTGTAGTTTGACTAATGCTGGTACCTATCACACCTACAGCATGGATTAGAATAATCACACAATTTAATCCAATAGTTTGACGAGAAGTGTTAGAATAACGTAATCACCAAACAAGTATAAGGCGTCAATCTGGCAATCAATATGTATTTTACTGGTTCAGTCACACACGCCCTTCGTCCCAAACCTGTTTGTAGTTAGAGACTCTTAACGATACAGAGGAACTGATAGTATTAGAGAAGAAAAGAAACCGCCATAATTCGCTAACCATTATTCTGACATCAAAGCTGTTATTTGTTTAGTTATTAGTGACTTACCACATGTCGACTAACAAACTGTCTTCTTACACTTGTCAAATTAACTTACCGCGATTTATTTCATTCAGTTGTGTGAACAATGAAAATTATTTTTAATTCCAATTTGTAAAAAGGTTGAAGTGGGACGGCTGTCCTTCTGGTGAAGGTATGGGGATATTTTTCTTTAAGATCTGAAATTCTCTAGCTCACCCAGCCTTAAAATGGGCACTTTACCTCAAATAAGGGAATTAAACGCTGGTAGTAAAGCTGGCCACATGTCTCAGTCGTTACCCGTTTCCTTTGAAATAGGTGTAATCAATATCATTTTGAGCTCCTAGGAAATTTTAGCTAAGGATTAATTAAATAATGAATGAATCATTACATGGGTTTATAGGTGTAAATTTGTTAGCCTCTAAAAGAAGAAAGGGAATGCGGGTCACATATGTGGATGTAGGCATGTAGCAAGCCTTAGAGTCTATCTTATACATGTAAGTCGACTAAATATATTCCAAACTTCATGTTTAAGGACAAGTTCTATATCAGCCACAATGTATTCCTATCAAATGAAGTCGCGGTCCTTTATTAGTACAGTTGTTATTAAATTGAATTATTAATAATAATTAAACTTTTATTTTATCCAAACGATTCCAAGATTTATGAAACAAAACTAGGTTTTTCATATAACCAATAATAGCACACACTTATTGACATTTGATTATTTGGATTTAGATAGTAAACAAGGCATTAACTTCTTACATCTTAAAGTGTATGTCAACCATTGGCCTCGTTTTTAGTTCACAATAGTTTCCCAATGTTAAATGGAACGTGTAAGTATTACTCAACCTTTCTTTTATATTATGAGTCATCAAACCTTCTTGTTAGTTGTCAATCATTTTTTTTTCTTTTGACAGGTTAGCATTTGTTGTAGATACAACAACAACAATGACATTCACTTAAAGAACAAATTTACCGAATAACAAATAAATGTGTGCTACGTCAGTCTTCAACACACTATGAATATTAAATATGATAAACTGAACGATTCAACGCTCTTAACATGATGAAGTAGATGTGTTGAACAAAGCTACCAAATAGCCAATACTTTTGTGCTGATTGTTGAACAAAGCTACCAAATAGCCAATACTTTTGTGCTAAGTTTTATCTTCTACACATTATGGACAACAATTTGGATCATTTTCTTCCTACTCCAGTCCTAGTCATGTGACCTAGACTTCAACTTGGAGCACTGTTCATTGACATTGTTGTGATCATTGGATGAGGAAATGTACGTTCTCTTTGACAGCCAAAATAAGAGAGTTACAGTCTTGAAACCAAAAAGTTTGTTGTTAATTACACCATATCGCTGCTAGGATACTCCTAAAGTGACTATAGCTCTCTGGTAATTAATGTGCTTTTCGAGCTAGCTGGACATAATTTTCGGACATATTTTTCGTTTTGCGACAAATGCAGATATCAGAACTTGGACCAAAACTCGGTCTTTATCTTACCCTAACTTTTGAGTTGCAATGGCTTGTGGAATATTTTTATTCCGGCTCGATTGCCCTCTAAGATTTTTCTATATTCTTAAGCTACTGCAAGAGGGTCGAAAAGGTACAATGGTGACTCATTTTTCTAAAGAGAATGGTGTAAAGCAGGGGGTGAGTGTGCTTGCTTTAACACTGCAGAATAAAATGAGGGGACGTCTGATTAACATCATATACATCAAAGTTGAGCACTAGAGGCAATGCGCTGAGTGTTACTGATGTTAGCCTTTTTTTATGCGGCTGACTGCGACCTTACAAATCGAATAGGAGCTTCAACTTGTCATCAGTGTGTTTGCTAAGGATGCTGCATCGTCTGGTCTATCAACCTCAGAAAACAGAAGTCATGTTGCAGAAATCACGAAACGGAACTATTGGCAAGACAGTAAGAGAACAAGTACCAACAAACGTAATTAGTACTTCGAACTTCAGGGAAACCAACTAGGAAATGTGGATTGTACTTCTATGGAAAGTTACCTAGTAAGATCATTTCTTTTGTTTACATACACATACAGACACCTTTATTAACACTTTTGTTATGTATTGTTCTTCATTAATAATTTTTTAACTCAATTTATTTTGGCTACCCAAATGTTTTTGTGAAAACCTGTTTTTTTTTTGTTTTTATTTTTATAAAAAAAAAAAAAACTCAAACAAGTTTAAAATAACATTTTTATTTTTTCCCCTAATTTTCTTTTCTGTGAATTGCATGACTTGCGGCCTTGGAAAACTAATATACTGTGACACGAAACTGAAAGAATTAGTGCATGACCAGAAATTCAGAACTGGTTTTTTTCCATTTTACAAACCTTGTTCAATGATGTAAATATCACCAGGATGTTCTCAAAAGGGTGATTGGGGAAAATACTTTAAAATTTCCACTTAATTACATTTGGTTATTTTGATGAGTTACTATTACCTGCTATGGGTGGCCGGCTTGGTGTGGATTCCTCTGCTAAACCACACTTGTCGTTTCCATTGATATATGAGACAATGTCTCCTGCGTGTCGAGCAGCCAGATATTCTGAACAACAGTCATCGTACAAATCTAGACCTGGTGAAGACATTTAAACATTAGTTTAGAGTTGAGACAATCAACAGATGATTGCTAATTCTATTAAGAAAATGCTTGTTTTGAAAGAGTAACGTTTAAATTTACATCTCCCTTCCACGTTTGGAATTTCATGATTCAAATTACAATAATTCCTAGTAAGATTGTCGTTGTTTATTTAAATTTAAGTATAAATTCATCCAAAAACTTGTGTAGAAAATACTAATGCTCTAACATAAAAAAAATAAATTCTTAATATAGTGAATTTATAAGTAGAATTCGTATTGTGAAGCGACGCAAGTTTCATCTTTTATGTTGTTAATAGTTCAAGCCCAAGAATACTAATACTAATAATCTTTATTATCCGTGAAGAAATTTGTTTTAGAATTGTGCAGTACAAAAAAAAACAGTACATGATTAGAACAAACATTAGTACAAAAGCAGACTAGATATACGTGCATACCCTAGGTTCTCTTTAACATTACATGTGAAATTCACAATAGTAAGTTACATATTGTTCAACGATTTCATTGCTAAAGGAACAAAAGCGTTTTAGTGTCTCTTTGTTTTTGTGATCGGTGTCTTATATCTTCTTGGTGATGGTCAGATGTTAACATCACGAAGAAGATGATTTTTGTATGATAGCTTTCTTAGCAATGTTTTTCTCAAATAAGTGTCCAAGTACAGTTTCTTTGCTGCCAAAGATCTGCATTTACAATTTTACAAAGTTTATTTGTATTTTCTATGTTCAGATTACTATACCAGGCAGTGATGTTGAAACTTAAAATACAACAGATGCTAGCTTGGTTAAACATGGACATGGCTTTTTCGCTAACAGTAAAGGATGACAATTTTTCTTAGTAGATTTAATCTTCGTTGCCCTTTTTTGGTGATATAATCTGTGT
The DNA here is from genome assembly GCA_036873155.1 of Biomphalaria sudanica. Taxonomy (NCBI): domain Eukaryota; kingdom Metazoa; phylum Mollusca; class Gastropoda; family Planorbidae; genus Biomphalaria; species Biomphalaria sudanica. The sequence continues at coordinate 1,295,312 of JAZGLO010006691.1, forward strand.
TTTCAATACAATTGAATTTATTGTCTCACACAATTCCATGGTACTTAAAGCTTTGAACTATTTCTATGCCAGCTACTGAATTTTCTTTCTTTTCCTTTCGGAAGTCGATAATCGTTTCTTTCGTGTGTTGTTTTTTTTTACATTCAATATTAACAAATCATCATGACATTATTTTTCAATATTGTTTATTTCTCTTAAATAAACAATGATTTACATCCGCGCCAAATATCTCAATAAAAAATGTGTTACGGTTCATCTCGTTATTTCTTTGTACTTCGTGAGGGGAAACTTTTGAGTTAGGAAACAAGTGAAACATCAGCCTAAAATCTGGATGAATTGTATGTTATGTCTTTGATGAAGCCGGATATTCAACGGTTGGTTTTGAGAAAACAACTAAAAAAAACATTTTAGTGATTACGTTATGATTATTGCTCGAAACAGGCTTTAAAAAAAAATAAAACTTGTGTCAGCTCAATCTCTATATTATATTTATTGCGATGATGTAACCCACGATAAGAGCAGGGAAATAAATATAAACCCCCATGTCCAAAACGGTTAAGAATCACTGGTTTGGAGATTTTTTTTTTCTCTTTTTAAAATGATGAAAGTAATGTATTATTTCAATTTCAGTTAATTCAATATTTCGTTTCATTTCAATTCTGTTTACAATGACCTCTGCCCAGTAGCACTAACACCTTTAGTTATGAAATGTTTTAAAAAATATATGATTAAACAACTTGTATCATAAGTCAATAACAGCAGCTGAGGATGCAATTCTATTGCTTTTAGACCAGCTTTATAAGCATCTCGATACACCCAAAACATATGAACGAGTCTTCTTTGTAGACTTCTCTTCGGCTTTCAATAGCATACAGCCACATCTAATGATAAACAAAGTAAGTAACTTAAATGTAAGCCCTTACATAGAAGCATTGGTTTTAAACTTTTTAACGTCAACATAATCAAATCGTCAACTCTAGTACTATGTACGGGTGCTCCACAAGGTTGTGTACTTTCTTCTGTACACTCTTTATAGTAATGACATAAGAAGCATCTATGACTCAGTTGAACTCATTAAATTCGCTGATGATACTGCCATAGTCGGTCTTATTCCAGGAGACGAAACTCACTATCGAAGCTCGATAGAAGAGTTTACAAACTGGTGCACCAACAACTTTCTAGAACTGAATGTCACAAAAACTTAAGAACTTATAATAGATTTCAGAAAGAAGAAAAAAAACTATACGTGAACTGCAAATAAACACTACATCTATAGAACAAGTAAAGGCATATAAATATCTAGGTGTTATCATCAACAACATGCTTTCATGGGAAGACCACCTTGGAACTCTGACAAAGAAAACAGCCCAGCGACTCTTTTTTTCTATACAAACTCAATAGCTTTAAACTAAACAAGAAGATCCTTGAGACATTTTACAGCGCGACTATACAAAATCTGCTAACATACGAAATAACTTGTTGGCAAGGCAACGCTTCATCTAAACTGTTGCGACGTCTAGAAAACATCATAACAAGGGCATAACAAATCACACTCACAACATTACCATATTTATAGGAACTTTTTGAACAAAAGTATCTAAGGAAAATCGAAAAAATCTTGGAAAAACTACGTCAGGTCGTCGCGAAGTGGGAGACTGTTGTCAATCAAAACAAGAACAGAGCGATACAAAAACTCGTTCGTATCTCACTCAGTCAGACTATATCAACGCCACTCGTTGATCAGATAACATGAAAAGCACCAAGATGCCTGTGTGTAGTCGCCGAATGAACTCTTTATGTTGTGTCTGTTGTATTTATGTGTATTTTTCTGTTGTGTTGTCTTATATGAGAAAAGGAGTCCTTGTAATCAGAACAAATTTCCGTAAGGATCAATAAAGCAGTCTTAGTTTTAGTCTTAATTATTATTTTAAAAAACTCACCGAATTGCACTCCTGGTATGAAAGAGTTCGAGTCATTACCATTTCCATTGAGCAAGTCCAACGCATACTTCAGTGCAAACGCTTGCTGAAAATAACAGTTAAATCTGTAATCGAAACTCCTTAATTCACATGAAGAAATATACTACATTTTATTAGAATAATAAACAAATTACTTTTTTTTTTTTGCAACGTAGCCAACTGTTCCGTCACGTGGTCGTTATTTTCTCTGTACCTAGCGCACTTCAAAAACTGTAAAAGTTGGGATAGTTATCGCGTTAGTGAAATGATTTGTCATTAGCGATCCAAGTACTGAGTTACGTCTTAGTTATTTAATGTCAGACAGCATTTGTCTATTTTCTCCTGTTGGTTTTGGTTTTGTGTTGGAACACTTTTGGTATTTGCATTCAAAAGACATGGTTTATATTCTCTTAACCATTTTCTTTTGAACAGTAATTGTTTTTGTTAGTAGATAACATTGTTGCAGATAACCTTTTCTTAAATAGTCATAGCGTAAATTCTTCGTAAATACATGTACAAGTCTTTTGTACATGCTTTGATGTGTATGAGGATTTCATTGTCCGAATAGTTTTCCATTGGGTGACACTATTTATCTCTAAACTAAAAACCTACTGATGGGAAGGCTATTTTTCATTTCTTTTAATTCGAATTGTACTCCTACATGTAATCAATATCTACTTGTGTTTTGTTGAGCCTTCAACATAAGCTATTCACATTGATGAAGGTAATCCAAGCTACACTCCTTCTTCTTATTATTATATCCTAGAATTCTGTTCTTAAATTTAATAATATTCATCATAAATAAAAGTTAACTCTACATTCATCATACACATCGGCGTGCTCTCGATTCATCATACACAGTGGCGTACTCTCGATTTATCATACACAGTGGCGTACCTAAGGGGGTAGGGGGAGAATTTTAAGATCCCCCGGGGCCCCCACATGGGGATGGCCCCCAAATGGGTGTCCGAAATTTATTTGTAAATACATAAATTAATATATTTGATTGACAAATAGTGTCAACGGGTGTCTTTTTTTTTTCAACATTTATGGATTAAATTTATAACAAAGACTAAACCTAGATCTAGGTCTATCAGTACGTTGACTTTGTTGACATTTTAAAAATATTTTTTCCCACAGAGATCAAAGTTTTTTTTAAAGTTAGTTTTACATTTTAAACTTTGTTGCCACGAATAAAACTGTATGATATACAGCGAATTCCAGGTATCTTGTTACCTTTACTAATAATAGATCTAAATGGCGAGTATTTTATGGCTACACTAATTAACCTTAAAGCAAAATTTACAGAATTGAGCATAACAGCTCCAAAAGTTATTCTTAATAATGCTAGAATAGTCCATTATTCGGGTTTGGCGTCTATAATTTCAGAATTAAACTTCACACTCGAGTTATTACCCATCTATTCATCTTTCCTCAATCCAATAGAAACTCTCTTTTTATTTCTATCTAATCCTTTTTCTTTCGCACAAAACATAAACAAAAAAAAAACAATAACGTGATATCATATAATATTATCACATCCTTCCTTTTGAAGTTATTATCACTTCCTTCCTTTTAAAGTTATTATCACTTCCTTCCTTTTACAGTTCTTAAGAGTGATATCTTCTAGGAGCTTTAACAATGCCCCCACTTCAGGTTGTCTTGACTGGCACAACAAGTTCTCTAGACGTTGGTCTATAACTGTCTGTTTCGTTTGTTCCAATAGTTTGCAGTATCATAGTACCAGAGAGGTCTTCATCGAAACTTTTGTTAAAAAAGCGTTGATCTCTTCTGTATGTAATTCCATCGTTTGTCTTTATGATGTAAGATCTGGGTGCTGAATGTTTTTTTATGACAACTACTTTATACCATGTTTGACCTGGACGAACTCTCCGACAGAATGATCTTTAGGAGGTCTTGCTTTTGCATCGTATTTCACTTTGCTTTTCATCTGTCCTTCGTTGAGTAATGTCTCTGCATTTTCAGCTACCGATGGTTTCCATAGTTTGGGATCAGTTGGAATGATTCCCTGAGTCTTCTACTCGTCAGCAGTTGTGATGGTGAATAGGGCAGTCCGCTTATCGGAGTATTTCTATACTCGAGCATAACGAGATATGGATCTTTCCCACTTTTGTATGCTTTGAATACTTGTGCTTTCGCACAAAACATAAACAACCGACAATGACGTAATACCATATAATATTAGCACAGAATCTTCTTCAAGCAGTGGAAAATTAAGAATTTTTTGCCTATCTAGAATTCGTATCAAAGCTCCTGCGCCCAATTAATATAGTTCAGAAGAAACTACAAAAGTCTGGACTGCATATACGGGAAGCTGCTGAAGAAATTAGTACCTTTTCATGCTTTCTGCGAAATGATGAGAAACTGACAAAAACCCAATCCATCGAAAAAGCAAAAGAAGGTAGTGGATTCCCTGTAATCAAAACAACCATAAGAAAGAAAAGACTTGATGGGAAGTTGAGTTCTAATGTAGGACTGTCATAGATTTGCAATTCAAACGTCTTGCGACAGAAGTGCTGGACAGATTTCATATGGACACGAAGGGCTGATTCCAAATGCTGGAAAGAAAATGGATACCTTTTGGTTTCTTCTTGAACCAAGACACCTGTTAGATGAAGACACGCTTAAAACTGTGCTACTTTTCCTGTTTGTATGATGAAATAAATGGCAAATCGCTTTTTTCAATGATGTCATTGATGCACGAGCACTTTTCATCAACAAACAGTAAAACAATCACCAAAAGACATATTGAGGAAACAGGCTTCATATGGTAATTACGTGTGCTCAAACATTGCAACCTCCTCCGAATATCACTCAGGCCACCTCCATTACGTCATGTAAGAGATCATTCTCAAAGCTTAAGTTCATCAAAAACTATCTCAGGAGCACAATGAAGCAAGAAAGGCTTATCATGGCTTTAATGTCAGTGAAGTCACAAATGCTAGAAAGTATCGATGTAGATGATGTTATAGAATTCTTTGCTGCACATAATGCACGACGTGAAGCGATATCGAGATTTGTCACTTGTACATTATTTCACTAATAAACAACGGTATTATTCATTAAAAGAGTCTTAATGATTATTTTTTGTTAAGTTTATTTATATACTGAACCAATTTGATTTTGGGCTTATATATTTTTGCGTACATTATCTCATGTCATGTGTCAAAATGCAAGAGGCCCCCAATGAGGTCATTCCCCCCGGGTCCCCAAATCCCTAGTTACGCCCCTGATCATACATAATTTTTTATATTAAGATATATCTGACCGTTAGACAACTCCAGATTGCGCTCTATTCTCAGTAATAGTAGCAGGAATGTGTACATTACAAACAAAAAGCAATAATAGTTTTACAAGAAGACATACATTAAATAGATATTTGTTGTTTTAATAATTAAAAATGCTTTAATATTATGTGTAGACATGCAAATAAAAAGAAAATAAATATTTTTTCTTTATATCTTATCAACTTTTTGAGAAAAAAATAATTTTAGAGGCTATTTCTTTTTAGCTAAAATGATGAAAAAATAGCTATTTTTCATGTCAAGATTTCTTGAAAATACTAAAGCTGGTTCAATAAAACTTCATAGGAAGTTGATTATTCAATAACTAGTAGAAGATTGTGAAGCAGAATCAACCAAATTCATTAATAGAAAAAAAGTTATAGCTCTAAGCATGGTTGCAGCCCCTTATTTCAAGCTTTTATTGGGGGTGGGGGGGTATGGATAAAAAAAAATGTATTACTTTTAAATTTTTCAACCTCTTCTATTTATTCTGCTTCATTTCATACCTATATATAGAACATTATTTGTGCCAAATTTCAAGGCAAAATATTCATAAATAATTTTTTTATCACGCCATCTCTGAACAAAAAATAGGAGAAAACGGCGATACGATGCGATTTCTCAGATTCTAGAAATACCTAATTAATGTGATTTATGGAAGAAAATATTCTAAACTTGCTATATAACCTTAATCTGAGTAGTTTTCCTTCAATATATGATGAAACTAGCTTTATATACTGCTTTTGCAAGACTTCTTTTACCAAAAAAAAGCAATTTAGGATGATAATATGGTGGAAAGTCTCATCAACATTTTGGATTTGTCGAGCGTTCCTCGAAAGAATTACGGCCTTAAATACTAGTCTAGTTTCATTCACAGCTTTTGCTTTTATTTTCAATAGTTCAACTAAACAGTGCAGGAAAATGGTTGAGGTAGACCCATTATGGATGATATAGAAAACTTTAGGTCACCTTATGCCTTTGTGACACTATGTCTCTCTCTCTATATATATATTATATATATCCAAAATATCCTGGTACTGGTACTTTAAATTGTTTTTGAAATTTCTTAGGCTTTAGACTTTAGATCTAAACATAAGATTCAAGCTTGTCATCAATTCCATAAATGTCTAAGTGACAGTATTGTCATGAAGTCTAAATCTACTTTCTAGATCTCAGTTAGACTCTACGATTTAGTTAGATCTAGGTCTGCTTTTATTATGGATTATTAGTTGACAGTAGACCTAAATCTAGATCTAAAATGCAAAGAAGATGTAGATCTAGATTATAATATAGACTAGACTATTGCTAATAGACTCTAACTAGATCTAGTAACTAGTTAGATCTAGACATAGTCATTCTAGTAGTATACTCTACTAGATCTAGGACTAGTTTTAGTAGCAATCATGGCGCATGCCTTTGTTTTGGACTATTGGGGCTGAATGAGCTAATTTCGTCAAAGCTTACTTAGATCTACTTATATTAGGTAAACCTTTCAAAATTTAATTGTAGGTCCCATTTCTTATCCATATTGAGTTTGAGAACTGATAGCAAATAGCAAAAAAAAAAGTACTAAAGCTTTATAAAGCCACGTAGCTTCTCAGCAAAGGGTTGGAAGCCTAAAAATACCCGCGCAGTTGTTTACATGTGGTCTCCAGGTCAATATTTGTAAAGTGTTTTCTGATTGGTTTAAACCACATAAAAACGTATCTTTAAACCAATGAAAACATTTGTTTTATTTGTTTTCAGCTTTTATTCATGGAAAAGAGTTTGTTTTTTTTCCATGTATTGTGGTGAAAAGATTATTGAAATCGAACCAAAAATAAAAAAGTTATACAAATTTAAAAATTTGCTAACTAATTAGGTGACATATAAATGTCTAGTATACAAAATAAAAAAAAATATTTAAAATACTTTCACTTTGAATTTTGACATGCTTTATACACCAAATTGTTCAAAAATGAATACTGTATAATATTCAGTCATAAAAAAATCGAAAATTTTGACCCATAGGGGGTTTTAAGCTGTCCTTAATTAGGACCTCTTTAAACAAGTATCTATCGTCCACTTTCAAAAGTAGTTTTTTTACTATAGAACCACATTCAGACAATGGCGCATTCACAACATATTGCATAGTCACCATGAATAAGTGATATTGGATTTTAGTACTAAAAGCTTTTGGGTGGAATCTGGACACGGTATCCGAAAACGGATTTAACGATTGTCCTAGAACTTTGACACTTGCTGTATCTTGTTGGGAAAAGAGTTGACCGTTATAATTTTTCAAAGAAAAAATACATTTAAATTTGTCTAGAGAACTAGAAAATATTTATATTCATTCTTGAATGAACCATATGTTTTAGGGTGTATGTGCATTGTTACAACTTTCCTATTATATATCTACTTATAACTCTCTGACAACTACCTTCTTGATTCGTCTAGGTGTCCCGAGGTTCCGCTATAATTATCGAATAAAACAAATAAACACCTACTTTTGACAACTAACACACTTCGGTGATTCGCTCATTTGTAAAAACAGATTATACATACACACATTCACCCGTGACATGCATTCATTCAAGAGTTTAATAGATCAATGTTATGGAAAATAGTGCACATCTGCGAAGTCTAGATTTGAAGGTCTGTCTGCCCGACCATATTCTTAACACATAAGCATAAGCAAACGGTTTTAGTTGTTTTTTTTTTGTCAAAACGTTTTTTATTGTATTACTAAATTAAGTAATATCTGTCATACTAAATACCTACATTAAAAAAAAAAATTTACCTTTTTTAAAAAAAGAGAAAAACTCTATGCATATAAGTGGAATATAATTTAAAACAATAAATAAGTAGTGTTTCGTATTATACACGTGAACTGAACTGCAGTGTTCTCAAACCAAAGGGAAAAGGGTTTGTTTAAGTCAAAAGTTGTATTTTGTTGAGGCTTTAAATGAGAGATTGTAACAATTATAGAGGCATCTCGCTGCTAAGTATAGTTGGATATATATATTGGTAGGAATATAGCCAGACACATGTACTATTAGCAGGAAAAAAATCAATATATTTAAAAATATTTAAATAATTTTTTTTTTCCAAAAATTGTTAAAGACAAAAATATTCTCCATCATCAAAAGTAATCGAATTCACTCTTTTTAGCAATGATATCTTTATATATAGTGAGCATAATCGATTTCAAAGACCAATGTAGCAGTAAGGAAAATTCTTGTCTCAAGTTTTTACGTCATTTTTTGGACACCGGAAGTTCCTGAATTTCATCTCCCTAGATGTTTTATCTCAGGAAGGCATCACAAGCACACAGAACAATGTCTGCCTTGAGCACAGCCTCTTTATCAGCACCGTTATCTTCTTTGATGTCAACATCCCGTTCTAGTCTAGTTCTTAGCAGTGCACCCAGAACGAGATGTCTGTGCGCATCACAGGGGTACAAATCTGACTCACAACAATATTTTAAAACCAAGAAAGGATTATTACATAAAAATTACCTGTATTATGCTATTCCAATATTCTTACCTTCACAGTAGCTTCTGAAAAGTTTCCGCTGCATTTTCCGTCTTTAGGAGATTGAAAACATAAAATAGCTGCCAGCTTAATAGCCACACTAGTGTTTCCAGCGTAAACATTAGCATTGCAGGAACTGGATTCCAACCCATTGACAAGAACTCGAAAGGACAAGTATAAAAATAATAATACTCCATTAAAGACGAATCCCATTTCAACGCAGCAAAGATTGACCACCACTGGGTTGCTTTTACTGGGGTATCCTAATCATTCTTGATATAATCAACTCTTCATTCTGTAATATAAACAAACGCTAAATGTATTTATATAATTTCTCGCCGAGCAATATTATCAACCAACCTCTCTCTCTCTTTCTCTTCCTCTCTCTCTCTCTCTCTTCCTCTCTCTCTCTCTCTCTCTCTCTCTGTATATATATATATATATATATATATCCCCTTCGTACACGAAGTCACAATTTTGTCCAAAAAAAATATTTTGTGGGTGGGTTATGATGCAATGGACCCCAGGAGTAAGTCAAGCAATGATTTTCACCATCGGTTAACAATTAAGCGAATTACATCTTGTGTACGTTTGTACACACCGTGTATCAATGCAATAAAAGGGGACATAATTTAACATAGCTATATAGAGAAAAATGTTAATAATATAAATCAATATAAATCAAATTATTTATTTTATTACGCAAATGGCATTCTAAAAATATTTTTTTTCTTGCTAGTACTACATAAAAAATAGCCTTTTGAGTATTCAGCTTGGCCCATTGTATCGCATCCTACCATTTGTACACCTTTTTACTTAATTCTGCAACAACTTTTCAGATACTGTTATTTTAAGGATCTCGTTCCTGATGGATCTATTTATTAAGTAACATTTTCTTTGGCCATTGGTCGACTAGTGTTTCTTTTAACTAGCAAAAAGATAAAGTCACTTTTTTACTTTATATTTTCAGAACTCCCCTGATAAACGCTGAACCTTTCTGTGTCTGTGTACTACTACTTGTAACTGAAACAGTTAGATCTGTACAATTACAAGAACGTATAGCGCTAATTCGATTTGCTTTTTTTTTTTTTTTACATTTACCTTATTAGTGTCCTGTTTGAAAATATGGCTTCAGCTTGATGGCTCTGCTTTCAAAAAGATAATATGGTATGTCACTCTTAGGCCAATGGTTTTTTGTGAGAACCGGAGACTAAACTCTATAAATAGATCTATATCTCGGATTCACATTAGTAGGGTTTTTTCTCCCTTGAGGGAATTTGTTTTCTTAAACTTTGGTATGTTATCTCTTGTCCCATTGGTTAAGGTTTTATTACTGTTTTATTAATCATAAATAAATTATATAATAATTTCTTTATTTAATTATAATAGTAAAGTTAAGATTTTCCTGTCTAATCATATAATTTTAAAGATCTTCCTTTTAAAAGCATATCGTTCAATGTAATTCTGTCAGTTGTTTCTAGTCATATTCTAGTCTAGAAGTTGCGTATAAAGTATGCAACACAAAACGTCTTGTTCTATCGGTTCGAAGAAAGGAAGTCATTGCAGTGCTTTAACCAATTGTTATTCACATTTGTATTCCGCTTTTGTCCTTGACTTTGAATCCCTTTAGTTCCTCTAATACGGAATGTCCAGCACTGCTCTTGCGGGCCGCATGCGGCATACCGCCACTTTGGTAGTAGCCTGCTTTGCCACCTCAATAATTATCAAAAATAATGTTAAGTTATGAGGCGTTTAACAGTCACCACTACTATTCAGGTAAAACATTTACTGCAATAAATAAAACGTAATAATCAACTTGGTTGAACTTATTAAGTATTGTTTAATGATCACATTTTTGGAAACTTTTGAAAATTTATTTTAATCACATCATAAATAAGCCAATATGTTAGAGATTGTTTGTAAAAAACGTTAATTATGAACTATGTGACAGATTCAGTCAGCTTACGTGAACAATTATAGAACTAAATAGGTCAATAACTCATTAAGTCAGCTGATGTAACGGACCTAGCACAGTTGGTTATATTCATAATGGCCTGTGATAGGAATTTAGAGATGTACGAGGAACTACTTGAGCTCTTTTCTATGTATTACACCACAACAAGTGAGGATGTTTTTTGAGATATTACAGGGGATATCGCAGCCTAATTTACATATATCCATAACATATGTATATTGTTGTAACTCTAAGGTAGGCACCCAACAAAAGGCAGGAGGTAACAATAAACAAGGTATTTATTTACATTACAAACAGGCACGGACTTCAGCCATCAAGTCCTAGAATGTCCTATCTCAAGTGACACCAGTCCTTTGCTACCTATCAATACAGACCACCGACACACTTCCCAGTGCCGCCCCAGGTCCTCAACACAGTTCATAGATAGCACAAAGGACGTTCTCTCGAGTCAAGACAGCTTAGACTTCCATAACTTTAGCCGAATCCACAACAGTCCTTCTTCCTATCTAAACATGTCTTCTCCTACTTGTGTTGAATAGCGCTCTGATGCACACCATCAGTGTGGCTCGGGAGTGGAGTTACAACATTGCCCCCTTCTCAGCTCGACATAGTAGCCATCTGTTCGTCTGTCTTGTTTAGCAGATCATATTGGTGTAACTCTGCCTACAGCGAGCCCAAAGAACCTCAACGAAAGATAGGGATAAAAACAGCAATTTAATAATAGACTAATAGTCGTATAACAGTTACGCATTTGAATAATAACAACACTTGTTTACATGAGCCATCTTTGATTTCCACACTTATTTTCTGTCTCTCTCATGTGTCTCCTGGTGCGCAGTCTCACACCTAATGACAACGTGCATTGTAGAGTCATAACAATATATCGGTTCATCAGTCTTGCCAAGCATGGTACACATCGATTCACCTGTCTTGCTCGTAGTGGTATTCATAACAAGTACAGCAATAGCTTCAGCCACAAAGCAGACTTCTTCTCTTTCTTCCACTGCGTCGACCCTCTGATTCATCTGTTTGTCAATGTTGGTGATTCTCTCCTCCACAGCATGTATGCGTTGGTTCATAGCTAATAACTCGGTTTTGATTACCGATTTTATGACATCTATCTTGTCATTGGCATTTCCTAGCCCTGAGTTCAACTGTTCTCGCATAGACTCAATATTTTCGAGCACAGTTCCCATCTGTTCTTGCTGAAAATCCATCTTTTCAAGTACAGCTGCCATCTGTTGTTGCATATCTTCCATATCTGGTTCGACGTCAAACAGGCAGGTCTCGGGATCCTCTCCTTCATCAACCAGGTTCTGTCGAAGACTAGCTCTCGTCTTTTCTTTGGCACAGAAGATCCTCAGCACTTCTGACACCACTTGTAGGTAACAATAAACAAGGTATATATTTACAGTACAAACAGGCATGGACTTCAGCCATTAAGTCCCAGAATGTCCTGTCTCAAGTGACACCAGTTCTTTGCTACCTAAGTATCAATACAGACCACTGACACACTTCCCAGTGCTGCCCCAGGTCCTCAACACAGTTCATAGATAGCACAAAGGACGTTCTCTCGAGTCAAGACAGCAAAGAATTCCATAACTTTAGCCGGATCCACAAAAGTCCTTCTTTCTGTCTAAACATGTCCTCTACTCCTTGTGTTGAATGGCGCTCTGATGCGCACCATCAGTGTGGCACGGGATCGGAGTTACAACATTATATATATATGTATTTATATATATATACAGTGCTTTTTTGTAAAGAAATTTGTGCTGGTACTTAGTGATGGATTGCCTAACTTTTAACTACTTATAAATTAATAATAAACGTTAAATACAAGAAAAGTAATAATAAAATCTCCACATTAGAAAAGGTGCCGTTATGCCGTAACGGTGCGTACCATCACAAAAAAAAAAACACTGTGTATATATATATATATAAATAGATAGATATGCTCAAGTCACGTCTTCAAGACCAAAGATTAATGAGGAATGCAGTATCTTCCTTGATTACGCAGCCCAGCTGTGACCTACATATTTTGCCACAATTAGCGCAGGCATAATAATTGTCTGTCGGTGGTCGATTTAGCTAGCAAAGTTACGACTGCGGATAAACCGATTCTCCCGTAGAGAAGTTTGAGTTACCTCTTTGTCATAGGAGCAATGGCAAGATAAATATTCAACAATCTATTTATTGACCATATCAAGAGTAATTTTAAAGGTTTCAAACAACAGGATTTTTTTCTGTCTGCTAATCTGCTCTCTCGCAATCCAAGGGGATCACTGGATGCTGTGAAGACAAACTTAAAAATAATAAAAAGAAGTTCGAGGCAACTAGATGCGAATTTGAAAAGAAACAAAGATTCTGGGACTTCGGTGCAATGGAAATATTTCCAGCATGCGTTTCTGAAGTGGAAGTACGTATAGCTTCAATTAATTTAACTTCTATCTAGTAATCTTTTCAAATATTTCTTAACGTCATAAAACTAAAGATCTATAAAGGGCTTGTCAAAATCCAATTGTCCTAATGTACATTCTCATGTTCGGAGAATGTATGCAATGTTTGCATCTTCATTTATTTGTAATGAACTTAAAACAAAATCTTTGTTTGAAATAGATGATGGAGAAACACCTCAGTTCAGACATGAACACCTCAGTTCACTCATGAACACCTCAGTTCACTTATGAACACTATCTACGTCCCAATCAGAACCAATTAGTTTCGAACTATTATCAAAACACTCGCGTTTAATTGGTATAAATAGACTGCATTTGGATAATACATCTAATAGACCTTTGAAATGAAGTACTTTGAATACAAAAATGTTCCTTTCAAGTTTTTAGCCCGCTCCTAAAAAAAATTACCCATCACTACCCTAGACCTAATATGGCCGATTCTAATTAAATATCTAATTCTTTATACAGGGTCACAGTCACATCGCAATAAATTTACTATTTCGGCTATTAGGATGCGCAGTTTTGTATCGTTACAATACACAAGCTATTAGTTGACATTAGTTAGTATCTGAGTTGAGTCGGAATGTACTTATGTATGTATATATTTATTTATTTATTTCCAACATTTTTGTATTAACTTACAAAAGTTTGTACTACTTGAATTGTGTTTTTCATAGCTCAGTGATACCCAATGTAACTCTTTAGCCCTTGACCTATATTCAATAGATAGGATATGTAATTCTTGAGAGATTAGAGGCACGGCATGGCCTCAATTGTGCCGATGATTCCAATATCCAAAATATCATGAAAATAGTGAAGTATTGTTTGCTCCTTTCTTAATTCTTTTGACAAATCAGTTGGTACTGTTGTTTTTATTTTTATTTTTTAACATGTGGCATGGGTCTGAGTGACAAATTTCTTCTGCTAATATATCGGCCTGGTTTTAAATCTTAATGAGGCTAGGTGTGTATTTTTGTTGTTTGTTTTAAGAACCATTTAGTCAGCACATATTCACCAAATAGATTGGACCAAGAAAGTAGTAGCCTTTAATAATTGCTATAGAAAAATGAAAACTACAAATTGAACAGTCTACAGCACACACATATCTATAAACATACCTTATGTTTTAAATGCATCATAAATGTGCGTATATCCGACCGCTTTCTACCCCTCTAGACCAGGGATATGCCTGAATTCCCGAACTCTGTTTGTGTGTCTGCGTGGTGAAAAGGAAGTGTGTACTGTTTAAGATACTAAGAAATGGATTTATTTAAACGTGTTTAATGGCCATTGCTACCTGTTCTACACCTGACAACAAGGACATGGAACAGAGAGAGGGGGAGGGGAAATATGTCGGTGTAAAGTCAAGTGTTGCTGACATACTTTTCAACAGGATATGTATATGACATACTAGCAGGGAAGGGAGAAATTAAAACACCTGCATGCTTGCCATTATACTATACTCTAGTACAAGCAATAAGTTTGATCTCTCTCTTTCTTTCTCTCTCTCTCTCTCTCTCTCTTTCTCTCTAGAAAGAGAGATATGTAAATCTTTGTCGAGGAACTCAAGAAAGCTAGTTGGAAAAGATGATGATTTTTATTGACAGTGAATATGAAAGATATGGGAATACCGCTAACAAAAATCAAAGGTGACAGTAGTCTTGATCTTAGGCCCTTTACGTGCAGTCTACAGGGGCCGCCTCTGTCACGCAGGTATCTCTACTGTCACCGTTGCTATCCCAAAACACTAGGAATGTCTCCCATTGCTTCGCACACCTTCCTGACCACACAATAAAGCACCGCTCTTGGATCCCTCACCTTTCTACGATCTCGTCCTCTGGAGATGATTCTTCTTCTAGTGTTGTAGCTGGACAGAGCATTAAAAAAACCCTTAGCACTTCTACTGTGATTCAGCAGCAGAGTTTTATCATTGCCCTGTTCTTAAATCTATTTGTCCCGAACAAAGTCTGGTGAGTTGATCACTGAAGGTGGGGGTGATGGATAGTTTTAAAATATTTTATTTAAAATGGGACTGTTCATGTATAGAAGAAAAAATAGTTTAATATATTTACTTTTAAAGGAGAAAAACAACACCACAAAGTATTCGTCATTTCAATGAACTACTTGATCTATTTAGAAGGCATTTGTGTTTAAATACAAACAAAGTTCCTGCCACTTTTGAGATGCACAGGCAAATGTAAAAATTGTCGGGAAACGAAATGCAACTCTGCAATGATTGCTTTGAGCTATTTCTTAATAAATAGCGATGCGATTTGGACAAATATTCATTGCATACTTAATAATAATAATGATCTATATTATCCATAAGGAAATTCGTCTTACTTGTGTTTTTATGTAAAAATAGAATCAGGTAATAAAAAGTATTTCTGCTCTATCAGGGAGGGTCTCATCAGGTTTAATTAGGGGATTGACTTTAACGTGTTTAATTAACCAGATTCATCACCAACAGGCTAATACAGTAATAAACACCTTTAACGCAGAATAAACAACTTCAAACGTTAAATGACTGATATGGCATAAATGGCTAAGTTTTTATGATACAGGTAACAAGATCACAAAAAGAAGCATACATATTTAGTATCTAGTATGACCATATGACCCGTACACATACGGTCAGTTACATGTTACGGGTACTTCTAACACACTTCACCATACAACACAAGCTTCGAAATAGCTCTACACAAACCAAGGCTTGGAACACACTGTCCAAAACATGGCTCCCTGTAAACATTCAGTAAAGAAGATCTAGTGATGCTTCTCAAATAAAACTTTGGCGTCGACACGCATACCAAAAAATCACGTACCAAAGTGAAACTCACCAAATTGTCGTGCGACGAATACAATTGCCTACATGACTGTGTACTAAGGGTAACCCGACTTCCGGCAAAATGTGGACATGTTCTCCATCTTGAGGTCGTGTTCTCCGCTACACTAGCATTAAAGTTAGATGTGATAATTCCCGGCTTTTCAATTTAAAGTTTACTTTGTCTTTTTTATCCTTTGTAAGGCTTTGTTTTTTGTTTTTGTAATTGTTATTTTTATTTTCTAGCTGTGTTATAACCTCTAGCTGTCTGGTAACCCTCTAGCTGCCTGGTAACCCTTTGTGTACTTAAATTATTATCATACTTATTGGCACACGAAAGGATAGGAGATTTAAATATAAACAAAAATGTATCTATACTTTGTATATATTCCTTTTTCTTCCGCAGAAATATATATATTGTAAAACGAGATTGTTTGTAAAAAGTTTCGGATGTTCCTTCAGATTCTAAAGATAATTACTTCCTAGCCAAACCACCCGCAGGATGCCGGAGAATGACAGTGGTCAAGGTTCAAACCCAGGACCTGAGTGACCACCGAACGTCAGTCCAGAGCGCATACCACACAACCAGGCAGCCATGCTGATGAAGGGCATAGAACGTATTGAATTTGGTAGGTTCCATAATCGATGAATTGACTATTTTCTTGTACGATTATCAGTTCTCTCCCATGAACAACACAGTCGAACCTTTTTCTTTTAGAACTCGTATGATAATACATATGAAATTTAGGAACTTAACACGAACCCCATTTACTACCGAACCGAATAAACGTTCCTTTATTGAATCAAACTGAATCATGATTTCTTCAATATTCTCTGAAGAAAAAACAACTTAGTTTTCAACGAGATCATTTGACAGCTAGTTTAAATTCTTGGAAAATTCTCTTGTTGTCCTACTCCGACCGTGTCATTGACATCCTGTTTATGCATCTTTCAAGCATCATTTTGGGTTATCGTCTTTTTGGTATCAAAGCGAATTGTACTGTACCAATTAGTATTTGTAAATTAATGATATGGGACATTCGAAGAAACAACAATTAGATTCTGAAAATGTAAAACCTATCAGTAAAAGTGGACAGTTTTTTTTTACGTTTTTGTGGAGCATGACACGAAGCCAATATGCTTGATATGTAGAGAGCTGTTTTGGACTGTTTCTACAGAACGTAACTTTAAACAGCATTATAAAATCAAAAACATAAACAAATATGGCTGGCATCCTTAGTTTGAGTGCCTAGAGCAGTGTTTCTCAAACTGTGTGCCGCGGCACACTAGTGCGCTGCGGGAGTTTTCAGAACGCCATACGTGCAGCGTTACCGTAGGTCGCCTAAGCAGACGCACAGCAATTTTTGAATTGGTAACGATAATATTAAGCGATGCGTTTCATGTAAATTTTGTAGGTGTCTGCTAATAATAACAAATTATCAAAGGGATTGATTGAAAGTTATAAGGTTGATCAGTTATTAGCGAAACGCAAGAAAGCACACACAGAGGCTGCATCTTTAATTGCACCAGCATGAGTTGTTGAAACAAACCTAGGACCCGATGCCGCCGAAAAAGTTAAGAAAGTTCCTTTGTCAAATAATACTATCTCGCTCAGAAGACTTATCGTCAGATTTACATGATCAAATCTGCGAACACTTCGACGTGACTGACGATGAAGTGTCTCAGCTGTGTTCTTTTCAAGTGGATGAATCCACTGACTTTAGAGGCAAAGCCCTGCTGCTAGCTTTTATTCGGTTCATAAAGGATGAAAAATGTGTCAACGAACTCTTATTTTGCAAAGACTTACCAACTACGACCATAGGCGAAGATATTTTCAATGTGGTTAACGAAGACATTTTCCTCTTCAAACTACAAAGTGGAGTAACTGTGTCAGCGTTTGCACCGATGGCTATCCTTCCATGCAGGGAAACAGAAAAGGATTCGTCACTCTTGTGCGTCAGAAAATCCAAAAAGTATAAGTTGTTCACTGCATGATCCACAGAGTAGCTCTTACCTTCAAGTCTTTGCTAAAGATTTGATGTCTGTTCTGGATCAAGTGGTTGAAGTTGTAAACTTCATCAAATTTCGACCGCTAGCATCCCAACTTTTCTCTCAGCTTTGTGAAGCAATGGATTCAGACTATAAATGTCTCCTGTATGAAGCTATATTACACCAACGTTCGTTGGCTGTCCATGGGGGAAAGTGTTATAGCGTGTCATCCAACTAAAGGCTGAGCTGATTTCATTCTTGGCGGCTAAAAAAAAAAAGACTTCATGGCGAGACCTGTGGGGTTAATGTGACATTTCTCTCTGATTTATTTCAAAAATTAAATTCATTGAATGTAAGTCTTCAAGAACCATCGGAAACGATCATCACTGCATCCTCAAAACTGAGAGTAATTTGGTGAAAAATTGTCCTTGTGGCAAAGTTAGATCTCGAAAGGAGTCATGCTTTCCTACTTACAATGAATGTGCTTCAACTAAAGAAATCACCCCCGAAATTCTGGACACTTTGACACACCTGCATTCAGCATTGCAGCATTACTTCCCAACAGTTGAAAGTAATGATTATGGATGGGTTAGCTATCCATTTGGAAACAATGATGCTACAAATCTTACAAATGAAGAAGAAGGGCAGCTCATTGATTTGAAAAATGATGCAGTTCCTAAGTCATGATTTGCGCAGAAGAGTTTGGTCATGTTTTGAATTTCAATCAACAAGTTATATCCTGCTATCAGTTTATATCTTCATGGTTTGTGAATTAGGATATTCAGCACTGACTGAAGTCTAAGAAAAGAGACTTTTTACAATAGACGATGAAATGCGAGTTTGTCTATCGACTTTGAAGCCTCGATTAGATCGCTGTTGCTCTCAAAAGCAGGCACACCTTTCACATTGAATTTAATACTTAAAAAAGGTAAAATAATTTTTCACTTTATTATAAAACAACTGTTGCTCTTCGTTGTGTGCCGCGACATTTTTGTAGTTTTTTTACTGTGCCTGCAGACAAAAAAGTTTGAGAAACACTGGCCTAGAGGTTAGAGGATTGATGAGAATATTTAGCTAGAAGAGACACAAAGAAAATGAGGCGCTAAGGGCTTACTACAGAGTTGCTCATGTTTTATGTAGTGAAATGAAGCTGCGAATGCGTAAAAAAAGGAAGATATCAGTGATAGAAGAAATGTGTCATGAAAATAAGATTTCATTTGAAGCCGTCACCCTTGTATGAAAATTATAAAAAATCTCAATTTAAAACTAAAGATAGAGTGGCAGAGTTCTAAATGTTTTCAATTGCCGCCGGCATATCTCAACTCTCGCTACTTATTCGAGGTACGTAAAGCAATTTTAAAATCACAGAAGTTGATTTTGCTATGAGGCGCGTGCATGGGACCACCACTGGCAAATGCCTGTCCAAAGAAATTTCAGACACCATGGAGGATGTTTCTAGTCTTTGGGAGAAATGAGTGGAAGTGACTGCTGATTCTGCCAGAAGTATGGATGGGTGTAATAGCGAACTGGCAGCAAGAGATATTAGAAAAATTGTCTAGTCAAATGGGAACTGTTTCAATGTGTTAAATCAGAACCATGGGATGGTGTGTTTAGCCCTGTCATTTATATGACATAATTTTCTGTCACTTTAGTTCTCACCGAACCAGAACTATACTCTTCATCGAACCGAACCGACCTCGAACTTCATTCTCACCAAACCGAACCCGAATTTTAACATTTGGGTTCAATTCCCGTCTATATTAAATAGTTTTTTTTTTCCATCAGTACACTAGAGCCTTATTTTCATTGCTTTTCTACAAGACATAGACTAGAGCTATTTTAATACTTGCGTAGGCCTATAACAGAATGTTAAAATCGGGTCTCAAATAGATTCATTGTGCCAAAATAAACTGAATCTGTTTTCCAATCTTAGTCTCATTTATCCTCTTTCTACCTTTCACCTTTCGAAGAGTTGTTGTCGTTGGGACAATTGATTGTATTTAAGAGGTGAATCTTGGTTTCTATGCCAACTGTTTTGTTTATTCTGATAGGCCGTACTTTTTGAAAGATGCTTCTGCTTTTCTATTTGTTCCTGACCATTGTCGACGAGGGTATTTGTGTGGTAGGCTTTGCCCTTGTAGATGTCGATGGCTGTCTGATTACTCTGGAGATGTCTGGGTTTCTTGTACGGGTGCATTCGATGTACTTAACTAACAAGTAACAAGACCTACACGTTTCACAGTAGAAAAGACTAAAAAAAAAGTCCAAAAGTTATATTAACTCAGATGATGTTTAATATTGAAAAGGCCACGGTCGAGTCTCTCTAATATCACGTTATCCCTTATGAAGTCCTAACACCAACTAACTATATTTACATAAATAATCTATAATCCAACTAAGTCGTGACTTCACTATATGTCAAGTTCAAAGACTGTCAACTATAGTGCGTCTCTATGCAAACTAATACTAAGTGTCTCTGTCTCACACTGGGTAACCTGTAGCCAATGTGCTTAACTTTGAGTGCATCTCTATCGAGGCCCTCCTTTGTCCCTTACACACATTTAATTGTATGCGCATTGTCAGGAGGGTTTTTCAGGCTCATCCTGGGTATGATTTACAAGCCCGGGCTCTCCTCATGCTCAGTACAAAGCAAGCAAAGAATAAGAGAACTCATAACTATGGATTACTAAAAATAGAATACATGTCGTTGAACTGAACAACAAATTGTTCAACACGAACAATGTTAATCATAATGACACGTTAAATTACATGAGTTAACACAAGAGAGCGTTTTCAACAGTTAAATGAATGTATGAATATTATGACATGAAGGATGAATACATATTAATAGTATTACAAGGCAAATACAAGATATGCATATTATGCAAATAACCTATAGCACACCTTAATCTCATTGCCACTGTCAATCGGGGCTCGCAACGCCCACATCCAACGACATGGTCTACAAATCAGACTCGACTCCTGCAGAGTCCCAAGCCTGCGTCCTGTTCAGGCTTCCGCGCGGTGTTGATGCTTGGAGGTATATCTAGTGTAAATCTATGTCTGACTGGAAGTAATGCGGAACTCAAACTACTTCAGTAACACCGGCGAAAGGCCGAAACAATCAATATAGGTAGTCGACGCTGATGCTGTTTTACAAATACATTTAATAACTAAGAAGGGAATCGTCCGATGTCAGCTATGTCCGTAAATTCGTATCTCTATTCTACTGCTATACACACAGCGTCCTCTTTCTAGCGTCACTAAGAGCGTTCTTGTTTTTCAAAGATCTGTCACGTCATTTGTCGCTAAGTAAAACTTTCCCCTTATTCCCGAAACAAATAACTAATTCCTAATCATGTCATAACAGTCCCCAATACTGGGGCAAGAAAACCACAACAGAGAACTCCATCTCAAGGCAAAAAAAGAGAACTCCATCTCAAGGCAAAACAATAGAACTCCATCTCAAGGCAAAACAATAGAACTCCACCTCAAGGCAAAACAAGAGTGCAATGACACCAATATAACTAAAACTAATAAAACCTTATGGTGCACAAAAGAAAATACCAAGCAAGATGCGCACGACACGCATGTCGTCTTCAAAATCCAGGTTCATTAGTCGGTTTGGTGCACGCCATGGGATACCGAATTCAGCCTGACTTTTTGTTTTTCAAGACATCGTCAATGGCTAGCAGAAAGACGAATCGAGACAACATACACCTTTGTCTCACACAAGTCTGAAGTTGAAGAGCTCCGTTATTCCACCTCTGTTCTAATCCATTGGGTGACTTCCGAACGAGCTTAACTGGCCACCAAATCTGTTATTCAACGAGATTACCATCTTACCTGGTAAATGGACAAGACGACCAGCCTACCTAGCATGGAGAATAGTAGTGTCTCTACTAATTTGTACCCTGTTACAATCAAAACAACGTTCAAAATGATGCAGTTATCATAAGAGTTACGCACATCTCTCTCGCGACTGTAGAGCAATGAAACGCCAGCAGTCACCTAAACGCAAGCAACATCATCATACGCTGTCTACATTCACGTCCATGTATCCGCTCACCAATCCGAGTGACCTTAACACACTTCCTCGTCACGGAGCACATCCAGTAGAGGAAGTTTTTCTTAATGGGCGAAAAGCCTCTGGCTGCTCCTTCGATGTGTTATGGCTCTTCCGAGGTGTCAAATACAAACAATGAAATAAAACAGGAGGTAACTTCAAACAACGGCGAAATGCCAAAACAATCCAGATATGACGTCGACGCTGATGTTGGTCAACAAATATGTTTGTCTTGTCTCTATCAAATCCTAGAGCGTTCTTATTTTTAACAAACTTAACGTCATCGTCGCTAAGTAAAACTTTTCCCGAAACAAATAACTAAATCCTAATCATGTCTATGTTATGGCTCTTCCGCGGTGTCGAATCCAATCCATGCAATGATCATGAGGTAACCTTCAACTACATCAGGAACACCGGCGAAATGCCAAACAATCAATATAAGTCGTTGACGCTAGTATCAAACAATAAACACTTTTTTAATGCTTAAGAAGGGATCCGTCCACTGTTTTTCAGTAAAGCCGTATATCTCTTATTTTGTTATTATTACTCTTCTACACAAAGCGTATTGTTTGTAGCGTAACTTAGAGAGTAAAACTTTCTCCCTATTCACGAAACAAATAACTAAATCCTAATCATGCCATAACACATAACAGATGCCATTCACTAGTAAGCCCAGGGGACAATACTGATGAAACAGTAACACTCCTGCAAAAACCCTGCCACTTGCCTGAGTGCTCGTGGAGTCACATATTGTGCAAGGCACCATTACGGCAGCTGTTTTAGAATCTCCTTTGCGCGACGTCATCTTTGGATCGAGGTTCGCGAAACTCACCGTTCCTCATTGATTGCCCGTAGCGCAGCGGAAAGCACCTCGATTTAGCAGTACACGAGAAATTCGTTGACTCAAACCCGTAAGCAGGAATATGTCATCACATCTGCCTGTAGCTTACGCAGTGCAGAAATGCAGCGACCCTCCGCGGTGTGTGAAAAGCACCGCTTTTTTGTGTAGCTAACGGCAGGAAAGTCCATGCCAGTTGGAAAAAAGTTAGAGAGCGTACCTGCGAGCGTCAAGGTAGTCTGAACCACGCTTTGAAAGATAGCCACGCCAATTTTACTGGCTCAGTCGCCAATCACAAGATTAATTTGTACAGAAAAATAAATCAGACACGAGCGGTCGAACATGACCGGCTTGGCAAGCCGCTTTTGGTTTCAAAGTAGTGTTCAATCACTATGCTACTTTGCCATTCGTCAAAGGAATTCATGTGACTACAAACGGCCTTAAGCAGGACACATGGTTGTAATTTTGGTCATGGCTCGTCTGCGCGGGCTTTCCTGACAGTCTATCAGTTAATATATTAAGTAATTAACAAGAGAACATGTAAATGCAATATGTTAAGGTATACTAGTAAACAACGTGAGTTCATATAACAAAGGTTTAATGATTCAATGATAGGGTATGACATAAATGATGGTTATACATAATAATTAATATTGTATTAGCGCGCCTAAGTTATGTGCAATTATACAACATAGTTAACAATCAAGCACACTTTAGTCACCGTACAAACAGTTCGATCAGGGCTCCTGATGCCCACAACCCAATGCCATGAATAATGGCCAAGTAGGGTCCATACAAATGCAGATTAGGCTTGACTACAGCAAAGTCCCGAGCCTTAGTCCTTAAAGAAGAAAAATATGCATTCCTTGTCACCGCCTTCCACGTGATTTTAATGACAATGACTTATTATAATAACCTAACTTACCCAATACTGGGGGAAAAACAACAACCAGAAAGCTTCAGCTAAGAATCTGCTACCCAAGCAAAACAAAAAGAAGCAATGACGCCCAAATAGCGCGTCCTTAGAAACAGCGCACAAACTATTATGGTGCACGATCTCCGTCTCGACAGGTCTGGGAAACCAAAAATTCTCGACCTGTATGGTGACATGTGCACACTACGAAAAATGGCAGGGTTTCTGTCCAGGGCATTTGCAAGAGAGGATTTGAGCCTTGATTGATGGTTGTGAATATTCGTCTTGTTACTCCGGTATCAATCCTATGTTGCAGCATGTCTGTTCTTCCGCAGTCTGACTCATCAGATGGTAAGATGTCTGCAAACTTCATTATCAACTATTCTGCTTTGATATACTGCTTTTCAGATAGGTTCGCTTTGATTTCTGTCAAAAGCCTGGCAATCTGAGGGTTGACTGATTCAGTGGGCGTAACAGTAACGTTGTCAATATTGCAATTACTAACTAGATCGATCGTATGGCATTTAGCAACGGTACTATCTCTTCGTAAGTGTTTCTCCCCCAATTCAAGGTTCATTATTCTGACAGGTACTCTCTGATCTGTTCCAGTCATGACCGCCGTTTTCCCTACGGCCATTCCGTCGTAGTTGTCTTCCATTCATACATCACATTCCTCCTCCAATGTTAGTGGAAAACCCAAATTCTGCATAAAATCAAGACCTAAAATGCAGTCATCAGTTATGTTTGCAATCAAAAATTCATGCACGAATGACTGACATCTGAGATCGAATTTTAAGTCCGCCAGTCCTTGTATAGGCCTCAGTTCTCTACTGGCTGTTTTCAGGGAGTAAAAACTCACATTTGTAGTCTTATTGCTGTTCGAGACATTTGGCCGAATGACTGAACGTGAAGCACCAGTGTCGATGAAAAACCGATAATTCCGAATTCCAATTCTTCCTTCTACCTTAAGACTCCTACTCTGTCCTAGCACGGCAATTAAAAGACAGTGGCAGGGGCTCTCATTTCCTGGATCGCCGGTTTCTGTCCCTTGAAGTGGGTCTACAACACTTTCACGAGTCATCCTTCGAACGGATCTGCCTAATTGATGTTAAGGATCAACTGCATTAACAAGAGCTGTCACTACCGCTCTATGTGTCGGGTGGCTGACGCCAGCGACAACCGTCTGGATTTCGTTCGGGACGAAAAGACTAAGGTGTGACCGATGTGCAGCAACCAAAGGCCCGCGATGTCGAACAAGGGGACCACTATTACTATACAACGTAGGTGTTCCATTCGAGAGAATCGCATTTGACATAGCTGGCCCGTTTCCTGAGAAATAAAAGGCAACAGGCAACCAATCGTTGTATATCTAAGGCAGGCAACTCTACGAAGTTCTACAGTAAATAAATAAGTGTGTTTATCTACCAAGGTAAACACATAACAGCCTTCTACATTTAAAGAGTCTCGTTCCGATTTCTACCAGTCCTTTTACCAGCAAACCTGAATACGGGCCACCGACAGCTTTCCCCGCTTCGCTCCAGGTCTTTATTAGTCTTCAGGCAGCACAAAAGACGGCTCCTTAGTTCCCAATAACACTCTTCCTAATCACTTGATACACTGTTCTTTTCTCTATCCCAGCGTCTTCTTGTTCTGGTTCAATAGTGCGCTCGTACGCACCACAAGCACTGGTGCAAGGCAATGTAATATCCTTAAAAGGAAGCAACTCAACGCCAAGGGAACAATGACAATACAAGTTTAATAACATAGACCCCGAAAAAAGACGAATAACCACTACCATCAATAATCACACTTCATGTTCCTCTCTTTCCGCTCATTTATCTCTTTTTAGTGCGCTGGTGCGCAGCCATAGTGCCACTACAGAACATGGTTATTACAGGAGTTCGATGATGATGATGGTACACGAAAGAGACACACCTAAAAAAGAACCAACTCCATATGCGCATGACAGACACATTTATTTCTCCCAGCTCCCAACTTTGCGCAAACTGACACACCATGTTCATTGCTTGCAGCGTCTTGCTCTCACTCTGGTCCGTTTGTTTTGTCAGCACATTAGATTCCTGTAGGATGAATCTCTTTTGAGTGGTCGTTTGCGACGGGACGTCCGCTGAACAAAAACAATTTACCTTCACTGATGCACATGATTTCTCTTTATTTCTTTTGTGTAAAACAACATAACACATGAGATTTCCTAATTGACAGACAATTCGACTTCGTCTGAAGGTTAACATTCACACATACAGCGTGGGTCACATCATAAAGCCTTATTTAATATGAACTCTTCTTATCGCATTATTTATTTAACCACTCGGATAGTCAGTTTTATTGCGTCGCTGCTGCTTAATACTTCCTTGGGGATGATGACCCGTAGCTCTCAGGATGGGATAACAGTTTAGTTAGGGTATGATACACGATCCCGAGCTCCCAACCTGAACATTGCAAACAATACAAATAATACTAGCGTAAGAACTGTGGCTTGCCAACACTGAATACAGGTTTTCAATTGAACATTTAGTGACTACAACAATTGTTCAACGATAACGACCAGCTAACTTGTATTCGTTAACAACAAAATCGTAAGTTTATACATTTAATAAGCAAATGAAATGGTATGATATAATGGTGAACGAATAATAAGATCTAGTAGCATTTACAAGGCAAATATTATTTAAACATATAACTCAAATAACATAGCTCACCTTAATTGATCAGGGCCCGGAGAAGCCCACAACCTAAACCATGGAGACAACAGCCAGACCATACAATCACTATCAGGCTTGGCTCCAAAAGAGTCCCAAGCCTGCGTCCCTAAATAATAATAAAAAAATAAACATTCCTTGAGATCGCCATTCCCAAGATCATAGGACCAACGAATTTCGAGCTACGACATTCAGAAAGCAGTAAAAGCAACTAGCTTACCCAATACTGGGCAAGAAAACACCAAAGAACGCAACTCAGCAAAGTCAGCCCAACCCCAACAAAGGCAAAGACGTAATGACAACAAAGCGCACCCTTAGGAACAGAAACTCACGAAACCTTATGGTGCTCAAAAGAATCTACCAAGCAAGATGCGCACGACAGTAGCATAATAAAAAAGTTCAGATCCACAAAGGAGAGAATTATACTCAGGAATGTTTTAAAAAAGACATTTTGTCATTTAATTTTTGTAGCAGTGAGTCTTCTTTTTTAACTTTTTCTCCTATTTGTCAGTTTCACATATTTTTGTCCTAGAATGGCTGCCGACCACAATGCTATAGAGCTTAGTCCGCTTCTCGACCGCAAATATACTCTACAGTCCTCGTAAACAAGATCTAGATCAGTGGTCTTCAACGGGGGCGCTAGCGCCACCAGGGGATGATTTCGTGAAATTGGGGGGGGGGGGCGCTGGGAGCCAAAGGGGAGGTAGGGGGCACTGGGCACAATGGGGGGGGGGTGCTGGCTGTAAAGTGGGACGTAGATATAAAAGAAAAAACTCGAGGTGCACTGAAATAAAACTAAAAAAATTCTTCAAAATTAACGCTGGAAAACTGATAATAGACAAATTAAAGTTAGCTTGCTTCTAGTTTAAGAACAGGAACAATACACCAATTCTATAATAATTACGTAAATGTAAGGAACGCAATGTTACAATATGTTAACAAAGAAATACACATTGTTGTGTATTTTAAGTATCACTAAGTCAAATATAATTATAAAATGTACAAGAAATATTCGCAACAAATTTAAATATTAGTTAAAGATGTGTTTTTCTGGTCAACTAGCTGCTAAAATTAAAAGAAAACATTTCTGTTTGTCTATAAAGGCTAGAATGCACTTTGTATATCACGCACATTTTTAAAATGGGCTTTTAATGCAGCGACTTCTTTGATATGATATGATATTGTGCTAAACTAATTCCTTAAAAATTTTTCAATCATATTTTTTTTAGTCCCCCCATCAGGATAAAAGCGGCTAATTTATGTGCGTTTTGTCTGTTGGTCGGTCTGTCCGTCACGTTTATATAAAAAAGCAACAAAAAAATACGCTATAGAAAATCTGATTGAACCTTTCATGTTCCTTCCGAAACATTGCAATAGTTTTAAGTATCTATAATAGATTGTTCCGGATGTTTTTTGTGAAAAACAAATCAATGCCAACGAATGTTTGTTTGCTCTTCTAACTTATATTAAATGTAATTTCCGTGCTATGAACTATGAAGAACTATGAAGTTGTTCCGGATATTGTTTTATTAAAAAACATTATGTCAAATGATTATTTGAAATATCATCATTGACTTACATTACCCTTATATTCTTGGACAATAGGTGACTATAGTTTAATTATCGATATCCAATTGTTCCGTATTTTCAACTTAAAACAAATTTATGTCAAATGATATTTTTTCAAAAATATCGACAATAGGTTGTTCAGGATTTTAAAATAAGAAAGTAATTTACTAGAAACACTTTTTAGACTTATTTTACATTGAATTTTCCAGCTGAAACATAACAGAATGTTCCGGATTTAGTTTTGAGAAAGAAATCAACCTACATTACTTCAATTTTCTTACAAATCGTCTTCAAAATTGTTCCGAATTTTATATGAAAAATCTACTTACACAGATAACTGTTTGAAATCCCTCTTCTAATAAATAAAACAAATATTTTTCTTATTTACGAATATCGGTTGTTCCGGATTTTTATGAAAAACATTGTAACTCTATTTATGTAAAATTGCACTTGACGATGGCTTCTGATATTTAGCTTTCACAGCTGCCAGTGTCTATGATAGTTTTCAACATTAACCCGTTGATATTCACTTGGACCTTAGACTGTGTAAGCCCAGAGAAATGCGTTGATGACAAGGTATATGGAGTTATCACACTGGTCAGTGATAGTTTGATGGCAGCAATGGTGGCTGTTGTTTTACTTGATTTACAAACAGTTTGGAAGTGTCCCTTTTTACCGCACTGATGACAGTGCATTTCGAGCAGTGCATTCAGTCACAGAGTGTCTCTTTCTACCACAGAAGTAGCATAGTGGTTTAATGACAATCAATTCCTGGTCTTCACTAGATATGGATGTTTTTAGATGGGAGGGAGTTGGCGTTTTGGTTGCCCCACAAGAGATTTCGTTCGTTGAATTGTAATTCAGCGAATGCGTTGTGGCTGTTTCTAACACTCAAGCTTTAACTTAAGCGTTTTGTAGAGTACGAGATGTCTTTTCCAGTAACCACTGTCAAATAATGTTGGATACCAGACCAGTTATAAAGGCGTCTCTAATACAAATGTCTCTGTGCTGTTCTGCAGTTACTTCTTTAAAGTCACAGTCCCGGGCCAGGCTTCGAAACTTTAGCATAAAGGACTCGAAAAATGGCCCGGCTACTGTTTACACGTAGCAACCAAATGTCTAGCTAATATGTCATTCTTTACCTTAACGTAAGTAGCCTTGAGTGTGTCTATGGCCATCGAAATAGGACGAGACATCACTGATGAGCATGATGAGGAAACGTGATTCTTCAACAACTATATAGTCTTCGTTAATATACTTGATGGACTACAGACAATTCTGAAATGTGTCATACCAGTGAATCCATTTGTCTGAGGCCAGAGGAGTATTTGGATCAATGTTCAACTCTTTTGGTCTGAGTAATTTATCCATTGTTGATTAAGAATTCCATCACTAATCCAGACACATAATCTTGTCGAATAAATTGTAATTTAATTTTAACAACTACTAGAATACCAATAACATGGCTTTATTCGACAAGACCGGAGTAGACCGTGAACGATCACAAACACATCTCACACGACATTGCTTAACTACTATGAATACACATACACACACTGGACATGACCTTCTGACAAGCTGGACACACGCAGAAAATAAATAACTCAATTACGCTACACGCATTCTTCTAAACCGATTAAATATCCACATCTCCGTGACCAACAAAGCCGGCTTTCGAAAGGAGAGATCATGCACAGATCAGATAGCCACACTGGACATAATTTAGGAGCAGTCCATGGAAAGGAACTGCCCTCTCTACGTCAGTTTTATAAACTATGAGAAGGCGTTTGACAGCGTGGACAGACTGACCATCTGGGGACTTTTGAGACACTATGGAGTGCCTGAAAAAATTAATTACAATATATATATACTTCACTTGTTTTGTGAAATTGTGAATATATAATATTTACAAAAAAAGATTTTTATTAAATTATTAAATTTTTATTACCTTTATTATTTAACTGTGAATGGACCTTGGTTCTAATGACTTAACTATATAACATTTAGCTCTTGTGGTATGAAGGGAAAGTAACCCTTGAGGGATTACGGGCACGACATAGTCTAAATTGTGCTGATGTGCCCAAAACTCAAACTCATATATACATATATACATATATATATATAATTACAAAATTAAAGGATGATTAAAATCAACAGGTTTGAAGTATTTAGATTTTGGATTATTGAAACGGCGAAATATGGAAGGGAAACCGAAAGGAAATAAAGCTTTATATCAGAGATTTGCGTGAACATATTGTTATGTGATCAATAGCCTATTCTATTTAAAATCTGCAAAATGTGATTGTAGTTCTTAACTTTAAAATCTAAAGATCATTATTACTAAGACAAAAGAGCGATTTCCAAGATTCAATTCAATAATTTGGAGCACCACTGTATCAAAAAGGTAGATAAAGAAACATATAATGCTCCCCCAATACACGAAAGGCTATATGGTTTACTTTCCTCACTAATGGGAATCTGCCAATAAGCTTTGGTAAGATAAACTATCTAAAATATTTGGCCTTATACAATTTATTAAACACATACTTTTGTTCTGGTATCACTTCTGCTGGAATCTGAGTTACATTTATCAGTTTTCTGAAATCTATACATGGTCTCAACGACCCATCTTTCTTTTTAATAATGACTAAAGGGGCTGCATATGGCGAGTTCGTGGGACCTATTATTCCCAATTCAATAATGCTGTCTACTTCTTGTCTACTCTTCTCTACTTCTTTATCCCTCATAAGTATGGGAACTGCGTATGGCTTTAATGCAATAGGCGTTTGTATCGTTAATTTAATAGTAAATTTCTCTACTGTGCCTCTACCAGGCAAAACTGATATAATCTCCCTAAACTTATTCAGAATATCATCAACCTGTACAAAACTAAGATCGGGGTTTATTTTGACCTGTGCCAAGTTATTCCCGCCTGACTTCTGGCTAACGTCCAACGTTGGAATGTTAGGCAGCGCATCTTCTTAAGACAACCCTTCAATATCTGCGTCTTCGTCGCTCATGACAAACATTATATTGGCTGTTAAAAACTTATAACTACACTATCCCCTTTACCTACCCGACAATGGTATTTCATTAGCCTATTAACATGGTACACTTTCAGCTTCTCATCTTTCTGTACAAGAAAGTTAAACTTTTGAAATCCCTAACGACATGGACGATAGTCAAATACCATAACAAAGTCTACAAATCAGACTTGACTCGGCAGAGTCCCAAGCCTGCGTCCCTAAACAAAAAAAAAAGCGCATTCCTTGAGATCGCCATTCATAAGATCATAGGACTAACGAATTTAGAGCTACACCACGAAGAATAAAGTAAAATGCACTAACTTAACCAATACTGGGGAAAGAAAATACCAAAGAAAACACCAACCAAGGATCCGCCATCAGCAGAACAGAGGCAAAGAGACAACGACATCAACAAAGCGTGACGCTAGAAACTAGAGCGCACAAACCATTATGGTGCACAAAAGAGACATCAAACAGAAGCAACTCTAGATGCGCACGACAATTTTGACCTAAGAATGTTATTACCTACAAACCAATTTCTACTTTTTCAGCCTGGATGGTTAAGCCATTCTCCTGTATCACTTTAAATATATCTCTAATACCCTTTAAATGGTCATCCCAATTCTCATGGAATAGGCATATGTCGTCTAGGTTACACATGACGTTCTGCCTATTACCGACAACAGATGCCATCATCCTGTTAAACGTAGCAGGGGCGTTTATCAGTCCAAAGCTCATACACTTCCACTGGAACGTCAATACGGCGCCGTGAATGCTGTATATGGTTTTGCCCTCTCAGTCAGTGGCACGTGCCAATAACTCTTCATCAGGTCCAGCTTAGTGAAAGCGTTTGAGAATTTCTGCAATATGTCGTCAATATTTGGCATGGGATATGGATCGAATTCCGTTATTTTGTTCAACTTTCTACAATCTGATGTCCCCATTTTTCTTCTTCACTATAACTATTGGTGAAGCATATGGCGAGACTGAAGGTTCTATAATCCCCAGTTTTAACAAACTATTTCCTTCTTCACTTTCTCTTGTTGATGTAATGGGACTCTGTATGGCCTCATGAAGTTGGGCTTATCCTCTATTATTTTATATCATGGCTAATAACGTTAGTCTTCCCAGGTAAGCTCGAAAAAATTTCTTTTAATTCCTAGAGTATGTTTCTTATATCTCTTGCTCTCTCTGTCAGGTGGGTTTGAGTTTACTTAAGTAGGGGTGGATATACTTGCATTGAAGTCCCAGGTTCCCCCCCCTCCCCCAACCGAACAGAGTACCCCAGAACAAAGAGTACTAGCATGCAAAACTGTGACTTGCTAAACATCGAATAAAAGTCATTCAACTGAGCAGTAATAACAACAATTGTTCAACATGAACACAAAAGTAAGTACACATAAAGTATTTACAATAGATATAGCACACCTTAAACTCGGTGCCATAATTCAATCACGAAGCGAAGCCCACCGCCCAATGCCGTTCCTACTCTAAAACCCTATCCTTGTTTTAATAGTCACGTCAACGTCACTAAGTACACATTTCACCTATTTCCGAAACAAATAATATTTTCATAATCGTGCCATAACAGTTTAAATGATTTTTGTTTTATTTGATGGTTAGTGTTTCTGTGGTCTCCAAGTTTGTGGCAGATATTGTAGGTTGTTTGTATGTCAAGGTGTCTTTCACGGGTTTGTCTAGGGCTCTAAGACGACTTCCAAGTGGCCTACAAGAGTGAAAATAAAGAAATGGGGGTCTATGAGATATAAATAAGGTCTACGATAGTAGATCTCATATAAGAAGGTCGAGTCTTTAATATTTTTTTTCTATTAATGGAATTAAGTCATAAACACATGATTTGTACCGTGAAACGTAATCGATAATCAATCCATATAATGATGAAATAAGAAAAATGGATGTAACATTAAAAGAACTGTTTATATCAAGTACTAATGAAGTACAAATTTAAAAAATGGATATCTGCTCTTTTAGCTTCACAAAGGTAATGTCAGATACATATCAGAATATCATCACAAAGCTTTTAATTGTTATTTTAACTTCATATCTACTGTAAAAAGGTTTAATAAGGTTGCCAATCTTCTATCAATAATTTTAAAAACATGACATCTCTAGCCGAGAAGTTTTAATATTAAACATAACTAAATTGAAGCCCAATTTACAAATTTAATCAAAGCAACCCACTAATAGGCGTATGTTTTTTGTTTTGTAAATACATAAAATAAATATTACATTTTTTTTTAGCTTCTTTCTTGAATTAATTATTCCTTAATAAATACACACGACTCAGAAATAAGTTATAACAAAATGCACATTTGATGTGATTTAGAAAAATGCATAAATTAGCATATTAAGGGGCTCTACCAAAAACTGCAAAACATGGCAAGGGGTCTACGAGACAAAAAAAGTTTGGGAGCCTCTGATCTAAGGGATGATATAATTAACCAGGTTCCCCACCACAACAGGATAATGTATTAATCAAATCAAACCAAATTGCATAATTATAATAATAATAAGGCTTATTACTGCTTTGCCTCCAGCCTGCACATAGTATTTTTAAAGTGATAATTGGGTCGCGCAGACCAATACCACTCTTTAAACTAAATGCAGTTCACAGTAGCTCAGAAGTCTGAGACGGCTGTGAACCACAGATAGCCGTAGGTGTTATATCGGAGTTTCCGTCTCCTAGACTGGTTGGAACCAAAGCTGTAGAGCCCAGTCTGCCTAATTAGCCGAATTGCAGATTAGGGTAGGATGCATCGCCAAATTAGAGCCCATTATGGCTAGATCTAGGAAGAGACTCTCAACGTGACGCAGAACGTAAATGGCAAATATGGCGCCAATATATATGAATAGTGTTTAGTTAAAGACAATTTGTGTAAAATAATAACTACTAGATAGAACTACTATTTGTCGATATTAGCAATTACACTGACGTACCATGAAGGGGCCACTTTAGTGTTTAGGTTGTGTGATGTGCTTGTTCAGACTGTCTTGAGGTCAACTAACGATGACTGTTGAATTTCATCCAATTACTCTGCAAACGTTTGAGTTTTATTGTTCGGCTGTATTCAGTGTAGTTGCTCAGCAAACAGAATAAACAAGACATCGATTTAACTAGTGAAGAGATGTGGTCAACACTGATGAACAATGTAACAGATGTTTATTCCAAGAAAAGGCCGCAGTAAAAGTCTCTGTCAAAATAAACACGTCTTTACCCTAGAGAATTCTATCGCTAACTGATTTTCCGGTCTCTAACCCAACATATCCCAAACGTCACTAGTCCCGTTCAATATACGTCTTCTATGGTGCGTCGCTAAATAACTAATACTCTAAATAAGGTATCTAACAGATTCCTCCCCCCCTTGAAAAAAAAATATGTCAATATTTTTCTACTACTGTCAAGTCTTACAAGGGCATTTGCAATTTATGGGGAAGACAACAAACATAAAATCTTGACATCTTCATCTTGGCTTGACAGTGCATGATGTTCCTGCTAATGTTCATATCATTACACTTAGGTGAAGTTCCAAAATCCTCTTCGTTCAATAAACAGTTTATCATGTGGCATCTCATGGGCACGTCATATCATATCACCTCTCACTAATGTTCTCCACTGGCAGTAATCTTTTATACGCTTTTCGTCCATTTTTCTTTTATACTCACCCTTTTCCATCGACCTAACTTTTGTCAATGATATATGAAATGATTCACAAAAATATATCCATACTTACTTTCAAATGCTTAACATCAAATTTACTTATCTCCCTTTTCCATAACATATAGATTGTGTCAATATATTAATATATATATTACATAATAAATATAATCATAGTTTATTTACAAAATTATCTCATTTCATTTCAATGTCATTCTAGATAACAAATCAGCTACAATATTCATAGATCCACTAATAGCTTTCACTTCAAATTTATATTCCTGTAGTGCTAAGAACCATCTATATACACGACTGTTTTTCATACTCTTTTGCTGTATAAACTGAATAGGTTTATGATCAGTTAATAATATGAATTTCCTCCCTATTAAGTAACTCTCTAGCTTAGTAATTACCCATATTACAGCTAACAGTTCAATGACACTATATTTTTTTTCTGCCTCTGATAATTTTCTACTTACATATAATATAGGATGTAAGTTATCATAGTTCTGCATTAGACAACCACCAATATCATTACCAGATGCATCAGTTGTGACATAAAATATTTTGTCTTTATCTGGTAGTCTTAATATTAATTCATGACTAAAAATATCTTTAATTCTGTCAATAGCTTTCACACATTCCTCATTACAGACTACTTTTTGAGGTTTTCCTTTTTTAAGTAAACCATTTAATGGATTCACTATTTCTGCTAAGTTCTTTATCAACTTTCTGTAATAATTTACTATTCCCAATATGCTTTTAATTTGTCTTTTTGTTGTAGTATTTCAATATTAAGTACTTTCTTTATGTTATCTTCAATAGGGCTAATTATGTTGTTATTTACTTTATGTCCTAAGAAAATTATTTCCTCCAATCCTATTTCCACTTTTTCTGCCTGAATTGTAAGTCCACTTTCTTTTATTATTTTGAACACTTCTTTTACATCTACCAAATGTTCCTTCCAAATATTATTAAAAATACATATGTCATCCAAATAACAAATAACATTTTCTTTATTTCCAATTATCATGTTCATCATTCTATTAAATGTGGCTGGTGCATTTACTAACCCAAAACTCATATAATGCCATTGAAAAATACCATATGGTGTTACAAATGCTGTGTAAGGTTTTGCATTTTCTGTTAACGGTATTTGCCAATAACCTTTAGTTAAATCCAATTTAGTAACAAATTTTGCTCCATTTAATTTATGTAAAATATCCTCTATATTAGGCATTGGATATGGGTCAAATTCTGTGATGTTGTTAAGTTTCCTATAGTCAATACATAACCGTATATCTCCGTTTTTCTTTTTGGCTATCACAATTGGTGAAGCATAAGGTGATGTTGATGGTTCAAATATACCTGATTCTAGTAAATTGTCTATTTCTTTTTTTACTTTGTCTTGTAAATGTAAAGGTATTCTATATGGCTTAAGCTTGATTTGTTTTGGATCTGTTACTTTAATGTCATGTTTAATAATATTTGTTTTTCCTGGTATGCTGGAAAAAATTTCTTTGTATTCCTGTATTATTTTAGTTATATCTTTTGACTTTTCCTTAGTTAAATTATTAAGATTAATCTTTTGCCAAGTTTGATTCTCTTTTGTTTCTATTACAGGTATTTCCTTAATGTCATTTTCATTGTGATTTTCATTTGTTATTATCATCAAGCACTTTTCTCTCTCTGAAAACTTATTTTCTATTTCCTCCTGAATGTTTTGTATCAACTCATCTTCTCTATCATGATACAGTTTCAAATTATTTATGTGATATGTTTTAATTTTCCCATTTATTTCAATTTGATAATTCACATCACTAATTTGTTTTATCACCTTAAATGGACCTTTCCATTGTTTACCAATCTAATTTTCAGGTCATTTATTAATATTAATACATTGTTTCCTACTTCTAGTGTTTTCAATTGTCTTTTCTTATTTATATTCTCATGAGCACTTTGTTTGTACTTCTTATTGTTGTTATATGCTTGAGTCCATATTTCTTTCAATTCTGTTGTGATTGTTGTTTCATTGTCCTTATTTAATCTATTCTCATTGTCTATTAGATTTTCTTTGAAAACATCTAATTCATCTCTGGCTTTCTTCCATGTATTATTTCATATGGTGAAAACAAGACAGCACCTCTGAAATCAACCACTGGGGAAATTATCACAGACAAGTGCCAACAAATGCACAGATGGGTGGAACATTACTCCGAGCTCTACGCCACAACAAGCTCAGTCTCTGACTCAGCCCTTAAAGCCATCATACAACTACCCACAATGAACGAGCTAGATCAAACACCCACCCTTTCAGAGCTCAACAAAGCCATAGACAGCATTGCTGCCCGCAAAGCACCCGGATGCGATGGTATCCCCCCAGATCTTCTAAAACAATGCAAAACTACTCTAATCCAACCTCTACACGAACTGCTTTGTAAATGTTGGCAAGAAGGTGCTGTGCCACAAGACCTGCGGGATGCTAAAATCATTACACTGTATAAAAACAAAGGTGACAGAAGCGACTGCAACAATTACAGGGGAATCTCCCTCTTAAGTATTGTAGGCAAAGTCTTTGCTCGAGTGATACTTCCCAGGCTACAAAAACTCGCTGATCGGGTCTACCCAGAATCACAATGCGGCTTCCGCTCAGGGAGATCCACGATTGACATGATTTTCTCCATCCGCCAACTCCAGGAAAAGTGCAGAGAACAAATGATGCCTTTATACATTGCGTTTATTGACCTGACAAAGGCCTTCGATCTAGTTAGCAGTGATGGCCTCTTTAAAATTTTACAGTTAATAGGCTGCCCACCCAAGCTACTAAATGTAATCATATCTTTCCACCAAAATATGATGGGCACAGTGCAATTCAACGGTGCCAGCTCTGAAAGTTTCAGTATAAACAGCGGAGTTAAACAAGGATGTGTCCTGGCCCCAACCCTCTTTGGAATACTATTTTCACTGCTAATCCACAACGTGTTTGACAAATCCACTGAAGGCATCTATCTCCATTCCAGATTTGATGGCAAACTCCTAAATATTGCCAGACTGAGGGCCAAAACTAAAATCAGAGCCACCCTCGTAAGAGATATGCTATTCGCGGATGACGCAGCGGTAGTGGCACACACACAAGAGGAACTTCAGTCACTAATGTCCCGCTTCTCTCAGGCCTGTAAAGAATATGGCTTGACTATTAGCCCGAAGAAAACAAATGTTATGGGACCACCTACTACAGCACCACCCTCCATCCTCATTGACGATAACAAGCTGGACGCCGTAAACGAATTCTGCTATCTGGGATCCACAATTACAGATGACCTGTCCCTAGAAGAGGAGATGAAAAAACGCATAGGGAAGGCTGCCTCGACATTCGCTAGACTCAGACTAAGAGTTTGGGAAAACCATAAGCTAACCACGGTGACCAAAATGGAAGTCTACAAGGCATGCGTTATGAGTACACTGCTATATGGCAGTGAATCATGGACCACCTACGCAAAGCAAGAGAGAAAACTAAACTCATTCCATTTGAGATGTCTCCGTAGGATCTTGAATGTCACATGGAAAGAAAAAGTGTGCAATACTGAGATCCTTGCGCGATCAGGTATTCCCAGCATTTTTACAGCCCTCAGAAAACGCCGTTTGCGCTGGCTTGGACATGTTCGCCGGATGGAGGACAAGCGCATCCCGAAAGTCATCCTCTATGGTCAACTCGCGACTGGCACAAGAAAAACTGGTCGCCCCCATCTCCGTTACATAGATGTAATAAAACGCGACCTCAAATCAGTGAACATCAATACTGACAATTGGGAAGACATAGCTCTAGACCGCAAAAGGTGGAGAGAGACAGTGACAAAGAAAGCTATGGACAGTGAAAGTACATGGGTCTCAGCCCAGGAAGAAAAACGCACAAACCGAAAAACGGCCAGCTCCTCTACCACCGAAGCAAAAGCCAAGGAGACCCTTACTTGCGCTATCTGTGGACGGGAGTGTCTCTCCAAAATAGGGCTCCACAGCCACATGAGGAAGTGTGCTCTGAGATGAACCATAGTCGTCCTACGACTGAAGGAGGCCAATGATGATTATTTCATATGGTGAAAATTGTGTTGCCTCATGGATGTTATTTCTATGAGCAAATAGTACATAGTTAATGTAATGATCCCATTTATTCTGATTATTCTGAATTATTTTTGTCAGTGATCTTTTCAGTGAACCACCATAACGTTCACATAAACCGTTACTCTCTGGATGGTAAACTGACGAGTATATGTGTTGTATATTATATTGTTTAGTCCATTTCTCAAATTGTTCTGACTTAAACTGAGATCCCTGGTCACTCAATATAATTTTAGGTATACCATGTCTTGTGATTACTTTTTGAGTTATGGCATTAATGATATTTTCTGTACTTGTATTTGATAATGGAATTGCTTCTGGGTATCTACTAAACATGTCTATTACTGTTAAAATATATTTATTATTATTTTCAGTTTGAATCAAAGGACCTATTAAATCAATAGCTACTTTCTGAAATGGTTCTGTAGGTTCATCCATTTATTGAATGGGTGCTTTATTCACTAAACTTTTGTTAGATCTCTTTTGACATATGTCACATGAGTTTATGTATTTATTGATTGTTGCTTTCATTTTCGGCCAAAATACTTGTTTTGACAAATTCCTATAACATTTCAATATACGTCTTCTAAGCTTGACCATGAACGAAGTCTATCAGTATTTCAGACCATTCTTCCTCTGGCATATTAAATGTAGACATTTTTGCCTCATATCTTTTCAGAAAATCACCAATGTCATCCTTCTGTTCATCAAAACTTTGTATCTTTCTCTCTAGCCATGTTTGCGAATTAGGTATGTCTCTTTGTGTGGTAGCATTATTTGAATTATTTGTGTTATTTTCTTGAGTTGTCTGTGTAGTTTGAGCCCTGGCTTGTGCTGCATCCAATCTCATCTTCTCCATTTTAGCCTCATGCTCTCTGGTTTTTTCTCTCTCTTTGTCTTGCCTTTCTTGGTCCTCTTTTTGCTTCTCATATTCTTCCTTTCTGATCCTATCTTGTCTCTCTATCTCTTGTCTTTGACGTTTTTCTTGGCGTTCCATTTCTTCCCTCACAACTTGCTGTACATAAGCTGCCAAGTCCTTTCCTTTTAACTCCATGGCCTT
This sequence comes from Biomphalaria sudanica, assembly GCA_036873155.1. Lineage (NCBI taxonomy): Eukaryota > Metazoa > Mollusca > Gastropoda > Planorbidae > Biomphalaria > Biomphalaria sudanica. The sequence continues at coordinate 1,335,319 of JAZGLO010006691.1, forward strand.
TCCATCCTGCATAGCTGCTTCCTTAACCTCCTTAAGGTCCACATATGAGGATGAGGATGTAGCCATTGTATTTATATATATCTTTACTTAGCCTATATTGATTATGGCTATACTTTAAACTTATTTTATATTTAAGTTTTTTCACAATTTTATATAAGTTTTAAGTGTTATGTCTTTATAGATTCAGTACATGTGTAAATCTAGTCTTAGTTATATTCCAATCTGTATATTACTATCACACAAATTTAAATCTAGGATATTAGTATATATAGTACCATTTAGATCCAGAGTTACGAAGAGCACTATGACTATGAGTATGAATAACTATGACCAATTTCAAATTTGGTATGATTGAATTGTCTACTACTACTACTAGAGTCTAGATTAGATAGATCTAGATCTAATCCAGAAATTATGGTTCTATTTAACCATATGAAATAAATATGTCCATACAATATGTATCAAATATATCTTTAACAAGATATATATCTAGAATGTACTACCTTCATTCATCTTAAGAAATTAATATTCAAAATCAGAGTCTAGATCAGTAGATGTACAAACGAAATGTACAAGAATTTGTGAATCCAACATTAGCCAGACGACAATTTGATTTTAACCGCTCAAACTAAAAATGTATTTTAGTCTGATTCACAATAAAAGAATCTTACCTGCACTTTCTATTATTAAGTGAAAAAATAACAGATCTAATTAAAGTAATAAAAATAAATAATATAATATACACAAATGAAATAATTAAATGAGACTATCGCTATGGGTTGGGATATGACAATATGGCACACATTGATAACGTCACGAAGTAACCAAGCAACAACGGATATGACGTTTACACAAACAAAAACAATCACTATCCTAAACGTATAATATAGCTTTTCATCTAAATTACGTCTTTTCCCCGACGGTTTAAGGCGCACCACCTGATTTTACTTAGGCTAACGTACCAAATTTAGACAAAATCTATTTCTAAGGGCAATCTAAACATATACTTAGCTTCGAAAGATTCCTATGTTCTGATTCTCGAATATGATAGATCTACAGCAAATTCCACTGCCTCTCTTCCAGTTCTGACTCTCTTCATTCTGCCGTGGTTTGACCCGGTGAAACCTTTTGCGGCATGTCTCCGCATTGATGTCTGCGTGGCGGAGAAGTGCCGTTTTGACATCCTCATACTTATCGCTAAGGAACAGACTGTCCCTCAACATAAAGTTTTTGAGCGATGTCGTCAACTTGTACGACAATAGCAGGGACCACTCCTTACTCTCAATCTTACACCTTGCTGCCACGGCCTCAAAGTGCGTCAGGTACGCCAGAAGATCATCGTCTTCCTTCATGCCTTGGAAGTTCTTGTCTAGCCTGTCCAAGACACTCTTTTGTCGCACCTCAACTGCCTGACCTACCACTGCACCTGCCTCTGGCGCCGACTTCTCTTTAAGCCGTGCCAACTCCTCAGCCTTCGCCTCTTTTCTCAACCTCTCTTCCTCAGCCTTCGCCTCTTTTCTCAACCTCTCTTCCTCAGCCTTCGCCTCTTTTCTCAACCTCTCTTCACGCTCAAGTCTGGCTTCCTCCTCAGCCTTCGCCTCTTTTCTCAACCTCTCTTCTCGCTCAAGCCTAGCCGTCTCTCGTCCAAACTCCTCCTTCTTGGCTCTCTCGTAGTCAACCTTCTGCTCTGCCACATACCTCTCCAACCTCTCACCATCATACCCGAGAGCACGGCCGTCACTTATGAACTGGGTGGTTAGAGTCAACCTCGTCTCCATTACATATAATATTAAGCCTTAATTAATAATTAGTCTAACTATCACTAACAAAACCCAAAGTCAGATCATAGAAAGAAACAGAATATATATCATTACTTAATTAAAACGGGCGAACTGAAATCACGGGCGCATCGACAAAAACAGGGCCAAGGACTTATCTGCTCAGTATCCCGCGTCGGAAGGAATCGCCTCACTCCAGGCTCCGCAGAAGAGAAAAGCCACAGGCAACCACAGCCACTGGAACAGACCAACGGTTCTAACTTCAGGACGGTTCCGGTACACCAGCCAACAAACCGCACAGATTCAGGTCGATCCCGTCGACAGGCACTCGATCCACTCACACGTTGCCGCTCAGAGTCAGAGGATTCAGGCGTTGGTGACAATAAATACAAAAACAAGTTACAATAGTTTCAAAGATTAATTACACACTCTAAGTTTACCGAACAAATGGGAACTACTCACATTAGGCACAATACAAGGGATGCCCAACGAATATATCGTGTGCTGTACATAAATCATCAGACCGCTCAAACGGCTTAAATGTATTTAATTTTATTTAATACATAAACATTACATATTTATATATCTTATGATGGTTCTAACGGTCAAATCAAGGACACAGAGGTCACAAAGTTGACATTTACATATTGTTTGGACGAGCCCCCATTTCTGTCAGGGTGGGATTTCAGATTAGCTAGGGTATGATATGATATTACGGTCCCGTATCCCAGCCTGAACAGAGTAACACAAGAACCTAAAGATATTAGCATGTAAACTACAACATTACATAACAGTTATTCAACTGAACATTTAGTGAATAACAACAGTTGTCAACAGGAACAATATTTAATTAAACTTAATTGTAAGTTTCAAACATATTTGCATGTACATCGATATCCGTGAAGCTAGCATTTGATACTAATTAGTCTAATATCACACCAACAGGTTTCCGTAACACACCTTCGCACTCCATCTCGGCGCCCAACAGAAGCTAAACTCCCTACACCTCAACACCGATAGTTGCTACACAACTTCAAGGGCAGAAAGACGACAAACTTTCCCATAGCCCAAACCTAACACCCTGAAACGAAAAGAAAACCTAGATCTAGCGCTGCCGCTACAAGAAAGAACTTTTCAGTAACGACACCCGTACCGAAAGATCAGCTTACTTAATAAAACTATGTACTTACGTACCCTTACAAGGGGAACCAAAGAACCAGCTACCCAGCTCACAAAAGCAACTCTCTCTCTCTTGCGGAAACTAAGGATGACGTAAACACACACACACAATATTCTAGACAACAAAACGCACTTAAAAGAAACTACTTCCTATACCCTAAAACACCAATAATAAATGCAAAGAAAAACTACAAGCGCGCACGACACCTCTCTTCCAGTTCTGACTCTGTTCTCCGGTACTGCCACTGGATACAATCCGTGTTGAGTATCCCACGTAATGCCCCAGATGTCTTGATATGCCACAGCAAAATGTTTCAGTTTCTTTGACGACTGTTGATGACCGTATGCAAAGTTCCGGCGACTTTGTGTAAACAGTTACTGACGAATAGGTTAACGGTTCTCCTGACGACGACTTGATTTGCGTAGACGACTACTGGCAAATAACAGTCTCTTGACGGCAACTTGATCTGGGCGACTGACGAATAACGAATTTCTTGACGATGACTTGATCTGGGCGAGCGAATAACGACTTTCTTGACGATGACTTGATCTGGGCTGACGAATAATGATTCTCCAAAATAGTTCACTGCTTCTGCTGCTAATCTGGTAGTACGATGAAGTTTGCTGTTGTATGCTGCTTCACTAGACCAAAATGTCCGTAGTGTCCAATGTAGACTAGGGGAGACCAAGGTCACCTCCGACGACGTTCCGTTATACGATTAACGGTTTTCACAAAAAAACAAGTGGATGTAGCTGTTTCCACTACTTCAACACTAACAAGTCTAGATATGGTCTAGATCAACTTATAATCAATAGATCAACGTTCAGCAACGGCTAATGTGACTTCACTAACCTTCCAAAGGTTAAATGCAGTGACCTTTATGAAAGTGGCAATCAACCGGTTCAATGAGCAAACTGCTTCACAAGAATCTATCAAAGGGTTTGACAGAGCGATTTAGTTAGCTAACAAACTTGTAGTACTCACAATACTTCTTACAGCGGGCAAACTGTCCTTTTTAACTGCCTAGGTAAACTTAATATGACTATGTTTCTCCTACGACGAAGAAAAAATATGTCCAACAGGTTTACTGACAAACTCTCACCCGTTATGAATGAACGGTTCCTCTGGCTTCAGGTCGGTTCAGCATACGAAGATCAGTTGAGTAGACCAGACGTTGAGATGGTCACTGTCCTGACGAAGGTCACCCTGAGTTAACGGCTCGTTAAATGTACGATCGAGTAGGCGACGACTGCATGTGAAACTGACGACATAGCCTAGACAAAGTCACTCTGCGACGATGCGGTGTTCAGCCGTACTCCGTTGAAACTTTATATCTTCGAGTGCACGACCCTCACCTGAGCAAACGTTCAGCTTCGAGGTCTGGTTCAAGGTTCGGTTTCGAGGTTCGGGGTCGCCACTGTGATGTGCTTGTTCAGACTGTCTTGAGGTCAACTAACGATGACTGTTGAATTTCATCCAATTACTCTGCAAACGTTTGAGTTTTATTGTTCGGCTGTATTCAGTGTAGTTGCTCAGCAAACAGAATAAACAAGACATCGCTAAATAACTAATACTCTAAATAAGGTGTCTAACAGTTGAACGAAAGAAAAGACTGAGATAAAAACAACCAAAGCTTCCGGCGGCCGTCTTTAAATCATGTAGTCTATATATCACGCCAAAAAATAAATATGAGAATGGCTGATTGGAGAAAAGGCCAATTAACGACAATCTCTGTGGTAAAAACTAAATTAATAATGTGTTTTTAAAAACTTTACAGTCAATATCTCTATTGTTCATCTGTGGTCCTAGTATTCTTTTTATGACTTTTCAACCCTGTTTTACTGTTATATCCTTCTCCTATCTTTTTTGACAATGCAATACAAGTTCTCAGATTTCAGAGATACTTAAATTATGTCATTTATGGGGGAAACTATTCTCAACTTGCTATATAACCTTAATCTAACTATTTCTCCTTCACTATATGTTGATACTAGCTTTATATAATGCTATTTTAAGACTTCTTTTACCAATAAAAGCAATTTTAGGGTGACAATATGATGGAAAGACTCGACTTTGGAGGGGGTACGCGTTGCACCTCATTAACTATGTTAACTATTTTTTTAAACTCATTTTTCAACCCTGATAATAAATTAAAATATAAGTTAGTCGACTCTGATACTGTATAAGACGTTTGATAGTAACGAACGGAACCGTCGAATGTCAGCTAACATTCTACGTTCATAACAAGCTTCCTATCTCTAAGGCGTCCTAAAGTAGTGTATTTACATCGGCTGCTATTTCGCGATCTCTCCCTAAACCATATTCTTGTGTTTTTTTTACTAGTCACGTCATTGACTCTAAGATAAAACCTCCCCTATTTCCGAAACAAATAACTAGTACCTAATCTGCCATAACAACTCATCCCCCCACCACACTAAAAATTCGTCCACCTATCGTCTTAGTCTTACATTGTGCGGGGGAAACCTCAATAGACAACACAACTTGAGTCTTGGTTCTGGCTCCAAGCTTCAACTTCTCCTCCCGTGGGTCCAAAATGAAGTTCATCTGCACACATTCACCCAAGTGTCATTAGGATTGTCACGAGTCGAGTATGTGACCTATTTCGACCAGTTTCTAGAAGCGAGGTCAAACCAGTGCAAGTGTCCAGCGTAAACAAGTTAATTTTAGGTATCCAATCAAAGAAAGAGGTTAAGGAAAAAAATAGAACACGTCAGCTTCTAGAAGGTCACAGTTACTAAATTAATTATCGGAGAAGTTTCCATGATTCTGGAATGTACGATTTAAAAAACTATAAATTGGGGGAAAGTCAGTTAGACGCTTAGTCTTCGATTAGTAATGGTTGTAAGTTTTTTGATATTAGCGGGTCCATTAATTAAAGTTTTATTACTTGAAGTAATATTATTAGTTGAAGTTGAAAGTTTTACTAAGTGAAGTTTCATGTATCTGTTACGAATCTCACTATCCAGGCTCTCTGCAAACTGCACCATACACCACCAACTTAAAGAACTTGACAACTCTGGGCTCCAAAGTAACGTAACACTTTAATAGTTGAATAAATAACAGCCAATACTGTACAATTGGCAACACGTACACTGTACAAATATCTCTCCGATAACACCGTACCGCCGTATCAACGTAATGCTCCGTACAGAACCACACCATTGAACTTTGCTGTAGTAAACCTTCTGTCGTGAACTCTTTTCTGAACCGTCTTGACTGTGACACCTTCGCTGTTACATAGGGTCCCTACTGGCCTTCTCGAACCGGACAGAACGCCGCTCGACGTTTCTAGGTGGTCAGATGACTACAACTCTCGTGACGCTCCTGAGCTCTGTTCACGACGTCGATCCTTCCCGAACCGTCCTGTTGACACTCGTCACGGTTGACCGCTCGTCTAGCGCTGGCCTGGGGCGATTTGCGTCGGCTTACTACACACACACCACTACCCCAATTTGTGCCACCACCAGGTTTATAACATATCTATAAGTTTTATTTATGAAGTATCAAGTCAAGTTGTTATTGAATTGAGAAGATAATTTGAAGGGAAAGTTGAAGAAGTATTATTAAATAAGTTTAAAAGAAAATACAGAGATGTTTCTTTACTTCATTGAATTATCAAGTTTGATAATATAATCCCCGGCAAGTCTGTTCGTCACATATATTAAATAAATAAATACGATGGCTCCTACGTCAAACGTTCTTTGGCGTGACCTCAACGGTCGATCCTGGCCTTGCAGATGTGACCTTCAAGTTCATTCCCAAGATGCCGGGCAGGCGATATCTCCTCAGTATGGCTTTGACAGGACGGCTTTCTTCCCTTCAACAACTGTAGCCTTCTCGATACAGAACTATAGGCTTGAATACGATGCCCCAACGTATGGTCGTTTACAAATTACAAATGTCTATCTCGTTACCTCCTAGGTCTACGAGTCCAAAACTTACTGGGTTTACCTCGCCAACGTGGCTGTACAATCAGGGTCTAGCAGCAGACTAGGACTTCTGCCTCCTCCCAACAGACGGCTTCTATACTTCTGGATGTTGATGCCAGTAAGCTCAGAGTCAGGGGTCGCCAAGTGTTATGCCAAAATCAAGACTCATAACACACAGTGAGAAAACATTGACTTAGGTCTAAAATAGCGATTAATACTCTCCCGACTTGACTGCTACAACGCTAAAAATAGATACTGTGTACGTGACATATTACCCCCCCCCCGCTTTCTTAAGCATTTGTATGGTAATAGAAATGCGTATAAATTAATAAATGAAAAATAATTATGACATTATAACTCATTTGGTTAGTACTAATGTGAAAATGTGTACATATCCAAAAAATAAAAAATGGTTGAGATGCTACAAGATATTTGTAGTTGCATAGTAAGTTGTATTATGAAATCACATTTTTGATCATGGTTTATAAAAAATATGTATAATGTCTTTAAACATTAACAAGTTACTGTACAGTTGATGTCACATTCGAAATGAAATAAGACTATAATAAAATATGATAAAGATGAGTATCTTTTCTTCGAAGGTACTTTGTATAAACATATTACAAACTTGATTTGATAATAAAGTATCTGTGAAGAGAAAATGTAATGACGAAACTAAGTAATTAACTATATACATCTGGACAGTGTGTCAGCAAATACATTCAAGTGACCTGGTATTGTCTTGACATCAAACTGGTAGTCCATGAGTTGTAGACTCCAACGTGTTATTCGTCCGTTTGCCATCTTCTTTGAGTTCAGAAAAGCTAGTGGTGCATGGTCTGTCAGTAGTGTGAAGTATGCACCCAATAAATATTTGGTGAATTTGGAAATGGCCCAGACGATGGCCAGACATTCACGTTCAATATTGGAGTATCTAGTTTCGGCTTGTGAGAGTTTCCTGCTGATAAAAAATACAGGATGTAAAGTCCCTTGGTAATCCTGCATTAAACATGCTCCAATGGCTGATGAAGATGCATCGGTGGCGAGATGAAAATGCTTTTCTCGGTTTGGAAGTTTAAGTATACTGTCTCTGGAAAAAGTTGCTTTGATATTCTCAATTGTGGCATGTAGTTCCGTAGACCATGGAATCTTGATAGGTTGACCCTTCTTGGTGAGGTTGGTCAATGTTGATGTGAATGCTGTGTAATTAGGAATAAATGTTCTGTAAAAATTACACAGTCCCAGAATGCTTCTAACTTGCTTCTTAGTTGTGGGAACTTTGATGTCTAAAATGCGTTTGATGATATCTTCTTGTGGTGTAAGTGAGTTGTAGCTAACTCTATGACCTAGGAAAGATACTTCAGTCATGGCTAATTCTACCTTGCTAGGTTTTATCGTGAAGCCGTATTGTTGTATTATGTTGAAGACTTCATGTAATCCTTTCATGTGTTCATTCCATGTTTTATGGAATATGCAAATGTCATCTATGTAAGATACTGTGTCTTTTCGTTGGTTCAGTATTCTATGTATAGCTCTGTTAAAGGTGCTGCTGGCGTTGACCAATCCGAATGGCATGTAGTTGAACTGAAATAGTCCGAAAGCTGTTGTGAAGGCTGTAAATGGTTTTGATTCTTCCTTCATATGAATCTGGTAATAACCTCTAGATAAATCTAGTGTGGTGAAAAATTTTGCCTCTGAAAATTGTGTCATAAGATCTTCAGGGTTAGGCATGGGATATGAATCAAGGCGAGTTATTTTGTTTAATTGTCTGAAGTCGACGCACATTCTTGGAGTTGATGCTTGTTTACGTTTGACAAGTACAATTGGTGCAGCATATGGTGAATTAGAATGTTTTATGATGCCTTGTTCTAACAGTTGATAAATTTCTTGTTGAAGGAAATCTCTGTAGTGTATTGGTAAAGGATAAGGTCTTGATTTTGTAGGCTTGGCATCTGTAAGTATGATTTCATGTTCGACAATAGAAGTTTTTCCTGGAACATCTGTGAGTATTTCTGAATGTTCTTTGAGAATGTTTGTTGATTCTTGTCTTCTCTGAGGTGATAATTTATCAATTTTGATATCATGCCAAAATTCAGTTTGCTTCGTTGGTGTATCTGGCATTATGAAATCATTGCAATCATCCATATCATTTTCTTCTTCTTCAGGTATGACATGACATGACATAACTCTTTCTGTTTGTTCTGTACTTGTATCATCATCTGTTTCAGTATTGTACTTTTGTAGCATGTTGATATGGTATATTTTCTTCTTGTTATGAATGTCAATTTCATAATCAACATCTGTGATTTTTTTGAGTACTGAGAATGGACCTTGCCATTTGATAAATAGCTTGTTGTTCTTATCTGGTAACAATAAACATACTTTGTCTCCTGGTTCAAATTGTCTGAGTTTCCTGGTTTTGTTGACTCTAGCTTGAGTATTTATGTTAGCTTTATCTGTGGCTTCTTTAGCTTGCTGACATGCTGATATGACAAGGTTTCTGATATCTATGACATGCTGGAATGCTGTTTTGGACTCTAGTGAATTTGAATCTGGTTGTATGAGTGATTCTTTGAGTATTGACATGGGTCCTCTTGGGTTGGCGCCAAATATCATCTCAAAAGGCGAGAAACCTGTAGTTTCTTGTTGACATTGTCTATAAGCGAATAGTGCCGCAGGTAAGAGTACATCCCAGTTTTGTGGATTGTCGGGAGCGATTTTCGATAGGATTTTCTTCAGAGTGCCATTAAATCGTTCACATAGACCGTTGCTTTGAGGATGGTAAGGCGTTGTGAACTTCATCTTGACCTTGTACATGATCATAAAGGCTTTGGTTATATCTGCTGTGAATTGTGTGCCTCTATCAGAAAGGATGACTTCTGGAAAACCTTTTCTGGAAAATATTTCTGACAAAGCTCTGGTAATGTCAAGTGCTGCTATATTGACCAAAGGAATTTGCCTCAGGCCATCTGCTACATGTATCAACCAGAGTTAAGATGTACTTGTGATTTCTGTCTGAAGCTACTGGCATAGGACCTATCAGATCGACTGACACTTTTTGAAAAGGCTTGTTTGTCAGTTCCATTGCTTGAATTGGTGCCTGTATTCTGTTGATTTTAGGACCTTTCATTTGGCAAACATGGCAAGAGCTGACATATTTCTTGACATCTTTGGTGATGCTTGGCCAATAGAATTCTTGAAGGATTCTTTTCTTCGTTCTGGTTACACCCATATGACCTGCATGTGGAAGATTATGTCCTGTTGCCAATATCTCTCTTCTGTATCTTTGAGGTACAAGTACTTGTTGTATTGTTTCGTTCTTATTGTGACTGTTCTTCATAAGAACGCCATTCTGAAAATATGGTTCATATGTGAATTTTGATTTTTTGTTTGCTTGCGCCTTCTTATAAAGTCTTTGCAATGATGAATCGATCTTCTGTTCATGTTTGAATTCATCATGTTGGAATTGTGGCAGTACATCGTCATTTTCAGGTAATGTTCTGATTACTGGTTCTGTCTCCTTTTGAATGATCTGTCCTTGAGTCTTAGGTATTGTTTCATTTGGGCTTGCTCGTTCAGATGAAAATTGTTCTTTGGGGTTGGTCATTGATCTGGTTACTACTGCATAACAATCTTGATTTCGTTCAATGTTGTTTGCCCACTCTAAAAGTTCTTGTGGTGTGACTCCTTCAATGTTACCGATGATTAAGTCAACTGGTAAGTCGCGGACAACTAAGGCTTCGGTTGGACCACTAAAGAATGGTTGTCTTAATGTGTATTATGGCTTCTTGTAGACTGCTGACAGTGCCATTGAATGCTGTGGCTTGAACTGATTTGCCTGTTAGTTGGTTTGACTTGACAAAACGTTTCTTGATTAATATAGATGTGCTTCCGGTGTCACGTAGCACCTGTACTTTTTGATTTTCTACCCAACCTGGATAGAATTTAAGACCTTTTGTTTTCGCTATGACAATCATGGTTGAATGTTCATCTCTATCATTTCTGTTAGAAAAGTTCTTCTTATATACATGTCGTGGTCTAGAGTCTTGAGAGTGGCTTCTGTAACGAGGTCTTTCAGTATATTTTTGATTCCTTGTAGCTTGTTTGCCATGGTGTGGATTGCTGGAGCTAAACTGCTTTCTTCTGCATTCATGGGCTTGATGACCTTTCATATGACAATATGAACATTCAATAATCCTGGTGCGGCATTGAGAAGCAAAATGTCCTATGTTGTTGCATCTATTGCAAATTATTTTGTCATATTTTGTATACTGTGAATTTCGTTTGTCTTCTGAAAAACAGACAAAGTTTTCATCTGCTGCTGGTTTGACTGGCTTGTTTGGATAAGCAGCTTTATATTGTCTGATGATTTTGGTTAACGTTGGAATATCAGAAGAACTTCTTTCAATTATATAAGATTGGATGTCTTATGAATGAGCATGCGTGATATTGTCAATGATAATATGTTGTCTGATAGCTTGATAAGTGTTTTCCACTTTAGCAAGAGATATCCACCTGTCGAACCACATGGTCATGTTGGAAACGAAAATTTGAGGATCATCATCTTGTTTTGGTCTTGAGCTATAGAATTTCTTTCTATAGTTGTCTGACGTTGCACCGTACTGGCGTAATAAGGCTTCCTTGATAACATGGTAATCACTGCGCTCGTTGACCGACAACTGCGAACAAATGTCAACTGCTTTTCCTGTCAGTAAACTAAGGAGGGAACTTGACCACTGGTCTTCTGGTAAACCAGACATTGTTGCTAATTCCTCGAATCTAGTAAGGTATGAGTCCATGTTGTCTGTAGACTCATTGTATGAATGAATCTTTGACATGAGTTTATATCAATCAAAGACATTGGAACTTGCTTGATTAGTGTTAGCTTCTGTTGATTTTGAGTCTGACTTTAGTTTATTTTCTTTATGTTGCATTTTCAATTTTTCAAATTCCATTTGTGCTCTTTCATGTTCTCTTTGTCTTTCTGCTTCTTGTTTTTTTTTTTTTTTGCTTCTTGTCTTCGTTTTTCTTCAATTTCTTTATCTTCTTGTCTTCGTTTTTCTTCAACTTCTTTATCGTCTTGACGTAGCTTTGCTTCATGTTCTCTTTGTTTTTCTTTAGCTTCTTTATCTTCTTGGCGTAGCTTTGCTTCTTTTTCTTCGTCTTTATCTGTTTGCTCTTTTGCCCAGGCCATTAATTCATGTGGCAATAATTTCAATATTTTTCCTTTGTCAAGATATTCTGACATTCTTTGTGTTCTATCTCTAGGCTTTGAATCCATTGTATAGTTCTTGTGTCTTTATAATATATGAACTTGAATAGATTAATATAGTACTTTTTGAATGTAATAATGTTAGTTATGCCGTCACTGGCTAATAATCTTGAACAGTAGGATTATGTCTACTACTGGAGTCGTTGTAGGAAGTGTAGATTTATTCAAACGTATCAGGTTAATGAAATATTGCTGAGCCGTACAAGGCTATGAACTTTCTTTCTCTTGAGATTGTAGATCTAGTAGAACTTGTAGTATTAAAGTCGTCGTTGTGTACGATTGACTTGATATCAAATAGTAGAAATGTCTACTTGATAGATTATAGTGCCAGGTAATTGCTACTGGGCTTATCTATAATATTAATGCCAGTTAAATGATACTGGGCTTATCTACTGTGTCAGTTAAATAATACTGGGCTTATGTTATGCCAGCTAAATATTACTGGGCTTATGTATCGTGCCAGTTAAATGATATTGGTCTTATTGCCAATGCCAATACAAAATAATAATATTAGATCTCGAGAGTTATAGTGAAAACTCGATCGTAGATCTATATCTATGATAAGATAAGATATCGATACCCAAAATGACCTTTGAACACAGTAGAACTATTCTCAAGTTGAAGAAAATCGAAGTTTTGTAATTGACGAAGTTTTAAACATTTTTCCTTAAATCTTGAAATTTTTTTTTTAATTTTTTTTTTGGGATGATCTTTTTGATGATCTTTATCGAAGGTCGGAGATGCCAGATATTACAATCATTAATTACTTTGGATGTCAGATGTCAAGATCTATGAAGATGCAATGATAGATGTCACGTTGAAGATTATCTTGACTTATATCACACTAACGATGATCGTGATTGCCGAGGATCTTGAAATCTTCTTCTAATAAGATGATCGTATAGAAGTAGCTAGATCTAGTTCATAATACGATCATTGAAAATGTTGCCAGTTGATCATCTAGAAGTTGTCATTCGCTAAGTCGATCTAAGTATGTTATTATATTCAATGAAGAAACTTCTCTTCGTCTAAAACAATTACTTTAATTCAGAACTTGAAAAAGCTATTCACAAATAATTACAATGGTTAAACGTACTTCAATAAAATGATAGATCTACACAAAAATTTAATTGAGTTCTAATACAAAGATTTAGTAGATGTTGCACTTCCAAGTTCCATACAATGACTGACCAAAAAAAACTGAACTTTTTCCCGGGTCCAGCACTGTCACGTGTCCCAGGCAGCTCATTGCAGTGCCAACCAATAAATGCAGCCCAAGTTACACTAATTAACATATCTCCACGTGAGAAAAAACCCGAGGTAATTGACGAGCTAAAAATAGATACTGTGTACGTGACACCAAAATATCCCTAACGTCACTAGTCCCGTTCAATATACGTCTTCTATGGTGCGTCGCTAAATAACTAATACTATAAACTAGGTGTCTAACACAAGTCATTAAAAGCGTAAATACATGAATCAAATGTAACATGGCTTGATTTGTCTGAAACAATCTGACCCTTCCAAATGAAAGTTCCAATTGGCTAACGAAAATAGAAGAAGACAATATCAATATTTACATGTTGCCAATCTTATTCGATCACTACGAACCTGACAGATAAAATTGATAGTTTCTGTGAAAGAAAATTCGCGCATGCGCATGAAATCTCCTCCTACTTTCCACATCTACCTGACATCCTGTTTGCGCTTGCCAGAAGTCCATTCTCAGTCACAGTTTAAGATGTTCCGGAGACATCAGAAAGTAGCGATGCAGTAAAAATGATTTTCCTTTAATCTTCATCAAGTGTTTGCAGTCATATTCTGATTTGTGTGTCTGTATCGCGATTTTTTCTGGTTTTTAAATAATTATTATCGCGTAACATGGTTTTCCATTTTTTTAGACATGAATTCTAATTAAAGAATTAGACTTGATGCAGAAGATAACAGTTGTGAGCTTGCAAAGACTGTCCAGAGAATCTCTAGTCAGGTAAAACAAAAAAAAAATCAAAACAATCGCACCAATATTATAGCAATGTAGTTTACTATTGTCTCGATCACTGCCCGTGCTCCTTAATGCTATTCAAATCTTTCCTCTAAGTCTGCAACATGTATAGGGTGACTAAGAAATAGAAAAGTAAATAGATGCACGTCTAAAAGATCAAAATTCATTTCTTTGTAATGTAATGTAATGATAAAAGAGAAATATTGGTTTGAAGAATATCATTTCAAACCATTTTGTGATTAAACATTAAACTTTGACAATGCATATCAGATACTTATAGATTTCCATTTTTATAACAGAAGGAACAGTTGGTTATGCTTTGTAGTTGGTAAAGGGTAGGAGGGATTCGCCGCATTGTGGGGAATTGTAAAAAGGGGTCGCCGAGCTACAAAGGTTGAGAACCGCTGGTCTAATAGTTCTTCTCATCTCTGCTATCATTTCCGCCAGACGGAGGGCCATTCAATTAGGGCATTTGGGGGGGGGGGGGAAGGAGCGGGGTACAGATCTAAACAAAACTCACACACAAAAAAGATGTATAGTTTATAGTAAATTAAAATTCACATTAATAAAGACATTTACAATTTAGACATTATTTTTGTTAAATAATAATTTGCACAAAAAATATAGATTTATTTTACATAGATCTAAGCAGGAGAGACAGTGACCGGACGCCCCTGCTAGTAGAGAGTTAGCAAGCATTTGAGGTCACGCCATTATAGATAGACCTGAAAACCCTTCATCCCGTCTTACAAAATGTTTGTGGCCCTGACATGACACTCGCCCTGTGGCCCTGATATGACACTCGCCCAAGGGTCGACGTTTAAAAAAAAAATTTGCACACTTGCTCTTTAGTTATTTCTTTTTCAAAGCACTAATTAACAGTCTCATCTTCAAGGGCTTTAAGCCTAAAATCATTCAAATTGTTCGGGTCGAAGTGGCAGCAAAAGTCACTGAGATCGTTCGCTAAAGTTTCTTCGTCGTTTGTAACAAGGTTCTTTTCTTTTGGCTTGCGTTTCTATCATTCTGTTCATGATACTGTCACGGCTTTATTGTTGGTGATACAAATTCTCATTTAATGACAGTAACAATCTTAATAGTAATACATTCTACTTTAATAAGTGATCTGATCATCTAGAGTTTACTAGAATGAAAGTATTAAATATGTAGTAATTCATTAATTTCGTATGTGTTATTGTTGTTAAACCTGAAACTTTTCTCATAATTATGTGTCTTTAACTATCTTTTCTTTTTCACTACATTTTTAAACGCCTTCCGAAACCCATTGTTAGAGCCTTTATCGGTTTCCCCTTTTAGGTATCTACCTGACTAAGGGGGTGCGATAAAACAAAATGTCTAGGGAAAAAAACAGAGGAAAAAGTTTGAGAAGCAACTGCGTTGTTCATTTGCCTCAAATGTTTCCTACACTTCAAAGTCAGCCCGTCCACCTCTTTTTAATTTTTTAAAATATTATTTCTTACAAGGAGAAATTATGTTGTCTTAAACAAAAGAAAATGAGTTTCTTCACCCAACAATGCCTGTGAATACTTCAACGTGTTTATTGACATACTGGGCTAGTCTTCCGTCTTTATGTGGCTGGCAGTTCATTTTAATGCTTCAAGCCCAAGCCATAGTTTCTTTCTTCTGTACTCCTAGTCTGCAACGTCATTCTTCTGTCTGGCTACTTGACTACTTTTTACTATCACTTATTATACTGCACAATATTTAAGTAATAGAGGCCTACTCGTAAGGCTAAACTAGGTCACTACACTAGATTGCAGTCTATTGGGAATACCCAAACAAAAAGTACAAAGGTGTAATAGAAAGCTTGACGTTGTTCGCTTATAGCGGTGGTCAGTTTGTGAATTGGTCAAACAAAAGGTAGGCGCCACGCAAAGGCGATGGGAGGAGCTGCAGTGCCTCCGGTTAGTTTCTGTACAAGTTCAGAAATATAGCAGAGAGTCTGAAATCAAAACTAGAGATTTATGTTTTTTTGACTTTTTCAAGTAAAATGGCAGTCCTATTGCTGCAATTTTCCCTCCATTCCGCCAGTGCAGTGTTGAGTTTGTTGTTGTTGTTTTTTTTTTTTTGCTATTCTGTGTGTCCTTTAAATGTTCTTTTCTTTTCCTCCATTTCTGGTATTATTTTTGGCGATAATACAAGGATTATTGTTTGAATAGATCTTAGTGTTATTGATTCTTATGCACATGTTCTCACAGATTTGATGTAATTGGTCACTGCTTCGACGTATTCTCTCTAATCTTGTTATCTTTTATCGTTCAAATATAAGCGCCGGTAAAAGACAAGCAAGGCAAAACTTTGCTTACTGTAACGGATGCATGTGTAAATCAAATGTAGTTGAACCTATCGCTAACAATATTTATTTATACTACGTGTATGAGTACCTTGTGAGATGAATTACGATTGCAAGCTCGACACATGAGCATCACGTCACATAGATGTAACATGTACCAACAGGAACACAGGCTCAATGACTAAGTTCACTCGAGATAAATCTTGAACAATGTTTAATACAGAATGGCCTAGTCAAGTTCGTCACTAATAACGAAGTTATTCCCTCAAGAGTCTAGCAGTTACTGATTTCTAAAAGTCTATTCTAATCTCTAACCCAAAGTCTATGTGGTCACTATATAATGTAAGTTCACTGTCGGACTAATAAAGTGCGCAACCCAACTAAAAGTTCCTTCCCCCTTCCTTAAAAAAAATATGACAATATTTTTTTTCTAAAACAGTGTAAGTCTTTACTAGTGATGGGCAAAAGTTAACTAAAAAGTTACAAACTTTTAGTTTAACTAAAAAAAATTAGTTAAGGCCAAAGTTTAATTTTTAAAAAAAGTTTAGTTAAAATCCTAGTTTAATTTTTTTTTTAGTTACAAACTAAAAAGTTTAATTACAAATTTTACAAACTTTTTTAACATACATACCAATAAATATTTAGATCTATGTAATTTGGAGAATATATATAATGAATAATAGAGAGGAGAATAAACTAGAGGGTGCACAGGTGACTAGAAAGCCTTTCAGGCTTTTGACCTTTACCCTATAATGGTCGCTATTCCCGCCTTTTTAAGGTATTTGAAAGGCGAGAAATATACACGTGTTCATTATATTTCTAGCAAGTTTCGCTGCTTGATAAATACTGATTCTATAGATCTACATTTTGCTGCTTTTTATTAAACACCAGTGTGTTCCTGTATAGCTGCAGGAAAAGAATTTTGCTTTACTATTGATGTAAAAGAAATGTCGACTCTTTTTATTTTAAAACTTTTTACTAGATCTAGAGTTAGAGTCTAGTGACGTCTAAGTCTATTATTATTAGTCTATTACTACTGCATAGGTGCTAAAATAACTGCTTTGGAGTCGAACCAATCATTTTGTTTTGTATTTTTTCTTCCAAAGATATCCAGGGAAGTCTTTTGTATGGTGGACTTGAGGTGTTCCCATTTTCAGTTGCTGTATTCTCAGAGATATTTTTATACTCGCGTTCAAAAGATTCCACAAACTGTATCTGGAGATCAGGTTGACACATCTTGCTTATATCCGATTGGGGTCTTCCAATCTGCTTGGTAAGGTGGATTTTTTGGGGGGAGGAGATTGATCTTACAACATACCAAGGAGTGATCTGTGTCGCAATCTGCACTGTGGTAGGACCTGGTAAGCTTGACAATTTTAAGCACTTTTGTCTTACCATGATTAGGTCTAGTTGGTGCCAGTGTTTGGAGCGAGGGTGCCGCCAAGATACTCTGTGCTGCGGTTTAGTCTTGAAATAGGTATTAGTGACGCAGAGGGAGTGTAGTGAGCAAACCACGAGGAGCCTTTGTCCGTTTTCATTTACTTTTCCGACACCAAAACGCCCAATAAAGCTGTCCCATGCAGAGTTGTCAGATCCAACGCGTGCATTGAGGTCGCCGAGGATGATAACCTGTTCCGTGGTTGGGATCTCGCTAAGAGCAGACGAAAGGTTGTCATAAAACATATCTTTGGCCTCTGGTGTGGAACTCAGACTAGGAGCGTAGGCACATATCAAAGTCACATGTCCAATAGATGTGTTAAGGCGTAGTGATAGGAGTCTTTCTGAACCGTTGCACTTCAGATCTACTGTGTTCAGCAGTGTGTTCTTAACTGCAAAACCAACGCCATGTTCCCTTACTTCACTTTCGGCTTTGCCTTGCCAGAAGAAGTAGTCTTTTTCTTTGATTGATCCAGAGTCAGCTAAACGAGTTTCCTGAAGGGCGGCAATGTCTACTTTGAGCCTGGACAGTTCATCGTTTATTATTGCAGATTTTCTGACATCTTCTATGTCTGGTAGGTTTTCATTAAGTCCAATTTGTAGAGTACGCACATTCCACGTGCCCAGTTTAAGAGTGGAGCTCCTCTTTTTTTTTCTTCATGTCGACTGGTACATTAGCTTTGTGCCTGCTTTTCAGATTTTGTCCTATCCTCGTGTACCCAAACGAGGAAGACAGGCATGACGGGACAGCACCTTATTGGCTGGGGGCTGCCCAGCTTGAGGCGGGCGGTAGCTGTCCATTGGAATCCTAGGATCCCTCCCACCGACGAAAGTGGCCCCTGGCGCCCTGCTCTAAGTCAATTGAGCATTTGAGCTTATAACCGGTGACTGCCACTTCCCGTGTTTGGCCGACGCCTAAGGGGAAGCTAGAGTGTCCTCTCCAGTTTTTTTTGGGTTAGGGCTTTGAATAAGTGAGATGAAAGCCTGGGCATTGTTTATGGTCGGAACGATGTCGCCCACACAGCAGTTCCCCCCTCTCCGCGCTGCTGATGTGACCAAAGGAACGGAGTATCCAGTACAGTTTGGGATCAGTAGCGCCGCAGGATCTGCCAGGCTGTAGAACGGTGTGCCACAGTCTGCCTAAGGGTCACCAGCTCCTCAGGGTTGTCTCCCGAAGCCTTTCCCGTGTTTGGGTATAGCCGCAGGGCAGCGGAGGTTTGGATTCAGAGTTTTCCTTCTCCTAGATAGGTAGCCAACCAAGGCCAACGAGCCCCTTCTGCCTGATGCTTACTGGTTTAGGCGCCAGTTGCTCGCCTTTGCCCCTTCTCCTGTCTGTGGTAACGGTTCCGCCAGGCTCATTAACTGAGCCACACGTGAAGGCCAGGAGTTGGACTGGTTGTTAGAGGCTATTTGAGACGCATGCCATTGGAAGCACATTGTAGGTAATGATGGGCTTAAGACCATTACCACTTCCGGCGTTAACAACCTTGCGGAACCTTAACAACCTTGCGGAACAAAACAAAATGATTGGTTCGACTCAATAGCAGTTATTTTAGCACCTGTCATCAGAGCAAAGAGAGATGCACTCGCTACTTACAAGGCAAAACTTACCCATCGCAACCTGCTGAACCTGAAAGAAGCTAGAGCCAATGCACAGAGGACAGCAAGGATCTGTGCCATTGAATACTGGGTAGAGTTCAGTGAGAGTATTCAGCTCGCAGCCCAAGTGGGCAACATAAGAGGGATGTACGAAGGAATCAACAAGGCTCTCGGACCCTCCCAAAACAAGACAGCACCTCTGAAATCAACCACTGGGGAAATTATCACAGACAAGTGCCAACAAATGCACAGATGGGTGGAACATTACTCTGAGCTCTACGCCACAACAAGCTCAGTCTCTTTCTCAGCCCTTAAAGCCATCATACAACTACCCACAATGAACAAGCTAAATGAAACACCCACCCTTTCAGAGCTCAGCAAAGCCATAGACAACATTGCTGCCCGCAAAGCACCCGGATGCGATGGTATCCCCCCAGATCTTCTAAAACAATGCAAAACTACTCTAATCCAACCTCTACACGAACTGCTTTGTAAATGTTGGCAAGAAGGTGCTGTGCCACAAGACCTGCGGGATGCTGAAATCATTACACTGTATAAGAACAAAGGTGACAGAAGCGACTGCAACAATTACACAGGGGAATCTCCCTCTTAAGTATTGCAGGCAAAACCTTTGCTCGAGTGATACTTCCCAGGCTACAAAAACTCGCTGATCGGGTCTACCCAGAATCACAATGCGGCTTCCGCTCAGGGAGATCCACGATTGACATGATTTTCTTCATCCGCCAACTCCAGGAAAAGTGCAGAGAACAAAGGATGCCTTTATACATTGCGTTTATTGACCTGACAAAGGCCTTCGATCTAGTTAGCAGAGATGGCCTCTTTAAAATTTTACAGTTAATAAGCTGCCCACCCAAGCTACTAAATGTAATCATATCTTTCCACCAAAATATGATGGGCACAGTGCAATTCAACGGTGCCAGCTCTGAAAGTTTCAGTATAAACAGCGGAGTTAAACAAGGATGTGTCCTGGCCCCAACCCTCTTTGGAATACTATTTTCACTTCTAATCCACAACGCGTTTGACAAATCCACTGAAGGCATCTATCTCCATTCCAGATTTGATGGCAAACTCCTAAATATTGCCAGACTGAGGGCCAAAACTAAAATCAGAGTCACCCTCGTAAGAGATATGCTATTCCGGATGACGCAGCGGTAGTGGCACACACACAAGAGGAACTTCAGTCACTAATGTCCCGCTTCTCTCGAGCCTGTAAAGAATATGGTTTGAGTATTAGCACGAAGAAAACAAATCATGGAACATAGAAGTCATCATATTAAACTGCATAGAGTTCATCACAGTTCATCATGACAGTATGTGGGTCACAACATGACAACAGCATCTCCAGGCATGATAGCATAAAGTTCACAACACATCACCATCTCCAGGACAAGCATGGCTGCTGAAATAAATATTATACCTTCATTATCATAACTGTCAATACTTCTAATAACAATACATTTTGTCATCCTATCTACCCACTAGTTCATTTCTCTTTCACTCACAATTTTCCTTTGTCTTAACTTTGCTAATGATGAATGATGATATATAACAAAACATATATACTCACTGCCATCTGCTTACTTTGTCATGTCAATAATAATGAAATACAAATATTTACAAAACTCAGTTCATTATAATAGTATCATTTCTAAACAGCATATAAACTATTTTTCATTTTTATTCATTGTACTTGTCAACCTAGTAACAAGAGGTATTCTCATATTATTTTCACACTTTATAGTTTAAGGCATAACACTTTTCTTTGGAATTTTACCTCATAGAATATACTCACTGTATATATCAATACAACATTTCAATTATGTCGATGTCATTCTAGACAATAAATCAGCTACAATATTTACAGAGCCACTAATAGCTTTTTACTTCAAACTTATACTTTTTAACCACCATTATATTCCATTTCATGGTTAACTTGTTCCATATCTCTCAACTTTTAAAATACACATAACATCTTTTCATAAACTTCAAGAAACCAGATTAACTTGTAAATAGTTCCATATTCAAAACACTAGTTATTAGTTTACACCATTGTTGTTATGTCATTATTTTGGTCACCATGAGTTCTATACCTGTTTACTTTATAGTTCCTGTATCTATTTTTATTTTGGTTTATTCTTTCGACACTTTTATAACAACGAGAACTTGCCATCTTCTTATTGTTATCTGACATATTCCAGCAGTCTCTGGCAAAATGTTTTGCTTGTTACAGTTATAGCAAGTCATGTTTCTTCTATATGAGCTATTCATGTGTCTATTGTATTGTCTGGTATTTCTATGTTCCTAATTTATGTGTAACACATGACTGTATTTGTTTTGCCACCTTTCTATATCTCTCATGGTAAATGATCTAATACCCCTAACATTTCCCAATAACATGTCTTGTGCTAAAGTGGGTAAAGCTACTCCATTACAATAGCCAGTAAAGAAAAGTGTCTTGATAAAAATTATACATGCTTTATACCTTCTAATAGTACCATCAAACAACTGACACTTTTCATATATCCTAAATAACACCAAGGATCTACAAATTAAGATTTGTTTTACAAGCTGTATCTCTAATAAAATTCAAAACTTTTCCATTTACCAAACCTGGGAATAAATGAAAACTATTTCTTCTATCCTCTACCATGTTAATCTCTTCTTTCACTTTACAATAATTTAAGGGGACATACGAGTCGGAAAGAAAGAAAAAAAAGTTCTCCATTTAGACTAAATATTTTATATTATCTTAATAGTACTTAATTAAACAATTGAAAAAATATAGTTTTTGACTTTAAAACTTTACTGGTTGTCATGGAAACAATCCAAGATGGCCGCCAAACAAACTATAATTAAAAGCTTATAACTCAAAAAATACTTAAGAATAATTTTTACACATAAATATCATACATGACAAGTATTAAAAACGCATGAAGGGAAATATTGTTATCTTTTATTGTCTTTTTTTAATGATTTTTTTAGTGTTGCAACCTTCAAAAATACCTAAATATTTCATAATTCTAAACTTTGAAACGCTAAAACAAAAAAACTACTTCAAATATCAAAAAGTTTCTGCATGCGTTTGTAGATATCTATGTACAGAATAAGTATGCAAAATATGAAGTATGTAGCTCAAGTAGTTTCAAAGCCTTAGCGTTTGGCAGATAGAGATATAATACAAAAACAAAAAAAGGAGAAAATGCAAAAAAACAATAAAATTTCAATTACAAAACTTTTTCAGGAAAATACTAGATAACATGCATGTAATTTATAGGATATTATAATAACTATCTGAAAACATAAAAAAATATCAATATTTGGTAAAGGGCATATTCTAAATTTCATATAAATATAGCAACCAATTGGTAAAATAAAACGCAAATTGTACACAATTGTATTACAGAGTAATATTTCAAACAAAAAATCTACTTATTGAGATATCAAAAAGTTTCTGCATGCGTTTGTAGATATCTATGTACAGAATAAGTATGCCAAATATGAAGTATGTAGCTCAAGTAGTTTCAGAGCCTTAGCGTTTGGCAGATAGAGATATAATACAAAAACAAAAAAAGGAGAAAATGCAAAAAAAGAAAAATTCAATTACAAAAAAATTGTCAGGAAAATACTAGATAACATGCATGTAACTTATAGGTTAGTATAATAACTATCTGAAAACATAATAAAAATAGTTATATTTAGTAAAGGGAATATTCTAAATTTCATATAAATATAGCAACTAATTGGCAAAATAAAACGTAAATTGTACGCAATTGTATTACAGAGTAGTATTTCAAACAAAAATCCAACTTACGCAAATATCAAAAAGTTTTTGCATGCATATGTAGATATATATGTACAGAATATATATGCCAAATATCAAATAAGTTCCAAAAGTAGTTTCAGAGCCTTAGCAGTTGGCAGATAGAGATATAATACAAAAAAAAAGAAAAAAAAATCAATTACGAAAATTAATTCAGAAAATCACTGAATAGCAAATATATGTTATTTACACTTTAGTATAGCAGCTTTTAAAAATAGCTATTTACTATATTCCATCCAGATTACATTATAAAATAATATATTATATACCGGGTATAACATTTAGCAACCATAAAGAAAAAAAAACTTGATAAGAATGTAGGATGTACCAGTGTGCAATCTAAACACGCAAACAATTTGCAACAATAAATATTAAATATTAAAGAAAAGAGCTTGCTTGAAGTTCACAGAAGATTTAAATGAACAAAAATGTCATATATATAACAATGTCAAATAAGAAAAAAGCACTAAACTCAAAATCTGAAACTCATGATGACTGTTCAGTAGTTCTGTTATATCTTTACTATTCATCTAGAGAGTTCTTTAGATAGCATATATATAATTGTCAGTTTAGATAAAACTTGCTAACATTTTCTCTTGAGTTAAGGTATCAGAATATATTTGAAAAAGTTTGTTGATCTATATTATTTACATAAACATAATCAGATGGTGTTGTTTAAATTTTGCTACAAATATTAGTTATTACATTTTTGTTTCAAATAATTAAAACAGCAGCTAAACTGTCAATGTGCTCTAACAATAATGAATAAAAACAAAAAAAATTATATAATACAAAAAAACATTGATAGTAGTATTGCTAATGAGCACCAGCACCATATACATTCCCATCTTTGGCCAATTCCTCTCTTGACTTTTTCAAACCGAGTTAAGTGTTCGTATTTGAGTTAAGCAAATATTGATGAATTATAATTGAGTAACCAAGAAAGTATCAAGCAAGTATTATTTAATATTCAAGAACCCCCTAGTGACCCCGAGGAACCAACTTAAGAAACACAACAAGACAAAAGACAAGCAGTATATATAAATTGGAACCCTGACACTCAGCATAATTACTTGTGATGTAGTCTTATCAGAGTAATCCCATTATTGAGCGAGCGCACTTTTAGTGGAAGCCTTTGAGGAGCCTTAGATGCCTTCGACAGAGCCATATAAAAAGTGGGATGAGAACCACTGCTTTATAAACATTGATTTTCGTTGCAAGGTTAAGAGACTTGTTTCACCATAGCCTCCTTTTAAGACCTTTGCAAGACGTTGTCTATTTCTGTGGGCAGTGACGCATCTGCCAAAGTAAATAAAGTTGCCCAATCGCATTAATTTGTGGAGCTAGTTTACTTTCGTTTAGGGATTTATAAAGCATCATTACCCTTTGTATATAGGTTGATAAACAGAGTGAACAAGGCAGCCGCCTCAGCAAATGTAAGGACAGCAAGTTGAAGCTCCTGTTCAGTGTGTGCAAGAAGGGTGCAAATGTACGCATAGATCAGCTTAGTAGTAATCATCTCTTTAATTTTTGTACGGGAGAGCAGGCGCTGTATGTCAAATATGCTGCCATCGATGCGGAACCTGATGTAGATGCTCTTATGCCGGAATCGCATTTTATTTAGCACTGCTTCATTGTCTCTGTTGGGCTTGTAGCGTCACGGGCTGGACATCTAAAGCATTGATGTGGGTTGTTTCCACAAAAGAAGCATCTTTTACTGGTCGCCGCTCTCACCTCGTGTTCTTATTTTGTCGTTGAAGAAAGCCTCTCCACGTTGGCGCTGGCTCCACAGGGAGTTTCAGAGTAGATGTTATACGGCATGGTTAAGGGCGTATTAAAGTTGTCTTGCCTCTTCATAGGCACACTGTAGAGTTAGAGTAGATTTCTCTCAAAGAGTCGCAGCCTTATGCTGTTTGAAGCCAGTCCAGTAATGAAGGCGCCTCTTACGAAGATATCTCTGTGTTCTTCAGCGGTGACAGCTTTGAAGTCAGTCTTTAGCCATACTTTTAAGCTTAAGTAGGAAGGTGTCAGGTTCTTGTGTTTTATTGTATCTATCATAGTTTTAATTCAATGTGTATTATTGTTATTCTTTATCTGAACTTATAATATTTTGGTCCAAGTTCAGCCTGACAAGCACACCACACACATACAGTTGTATTAAATTACTAAACTCAGTGTATGATGTTAAATAACAATAAACATTTATTAAAGTGATATATTTACAAATGAACTGATGTATGATGAATGATAATAATAATTTCAATATCCATAAATATATGTATAATATCTCTAATCCAATATGATATAATTATTTGAACAATATCATTACCTCAACATATTCATCATAAGTTGTTCAAACATTCTTTCAACGCAACAACTGGGAATTCACATAGATATAGTCTGTAAATCCAATACTGTTCACTGACGATAATTCCAAAAAGTTCACAATTCACACTGCAACATCAGGTCTGACCAAGGCAACCCGCAATCTGGAATCTTGAACCTCAGACTCATGAAAAAGTCAACTTGAACACCAAACGACTAATTGACATTAGTGAGGTGAAGACCTCAGTCCTGTAGACTGTAGACCTAGAGTTGTACTCTCAATAAAGAACAATGAGACTGGATAAACAAGTCTTGACACCAAGACTTGACACTGAGTCTTACACATAGACTTGACACCAAGCTAAGATCACTACTTAGACTTGACGCCAAAACCTTGAAATAGAGTCTTGACTGAGACTACGACCAAAAACTTAGACTTGTCACTAAAACCCTATAGAAGATAAAAGAAAAGGATTCTCCTAATCATCTAGATCTAGTCTAAATATAGACTTACAAATACGAACGGATTCAAATAGAAAAACTATACCATAAAAATAAAACTCACCCTAAACATGGGTCAAGATAATCCAACAAGAAAATGTCCAAGGCAAACGTTAAGGCTATCCAGTAACAATAACCAAGGAGAAATTCAAGAGCTCTCAAAACATGTCTTGCCTCTATACAGCACAAGATGGAGAGACTGAACTTGACGATAAATGACGCAAATCACACACACACACTAACTTTACGTCACTAGTAGTTGTGACAAGCAATAAAATTTCCTTCTCCTAGTCTACACAAGAAATAGTGTAATGACGTCATCAACATAGTGAACAACGCCGCACTATCAAATAGAGAAATAATTCTACTATACAGTTACATAGATAACTGCGACATTCCCCCTCCTCAACGAACTGGCAATTTTGAAAAAAAAATTCCAGTTATCATAAAAAACTGCAAGAAAATTCTCCAGAAAATCAACTTCACCAAGATCGATATAACAAAGATCAAAACTGCAAATATGCTTCCAAGAATTACAAGAAGAGACTTCAAGATCTCACTGAGAAAAACAACTGAGAAATCCTCAACAACCAATAATCATCAATGATTACCTCAATAATAAAAAATCTTCATTATACACTTCAATAGACAAAATAATGTTTGTCTCAAAAATTTACAGTTAAAGTTACAACTGTTTGCATGTTACATAGTTACATTATCAAAATTGATCAATATCAAAATTAATACAACTTAAGTACATGATTGCTCAAATGAACCAAAAAAAAATTATATAAGTCTTGAACAAACATCAGCAAAAACATTTAATTCTCCCTTCAAATGGACAGAATCAAAAATATAATCTTGCAGCGCCAAACACCATCTAGTTATTCTTTTGTTACTATAACTACTATTAGTTATGAATGACAAGGCTTTGTTATCGGTCTGGAGATGAAACTTCACTCCTGCCAAATAACGATCTAGCTTTTTGATCGACCATACAATGGCCAGTCCTTCCCGCTCAAGGATAGAGTATTTCTGTTCACGTGGCAACAACTTGCGACTGACAAACTTCACTGGATGTAACACACCATCTCTCATCTGACTAAGTATACCTGAAATGCCTTTATCTGATGCATCTGTCTGCAAAAAGAATGAAAGAGAAGGATCAGGCAATCTCAGAATAGGATAATCACACAAATAAGTTTGTATTCTTTTCAGTGCCACAACACACCCGTTACTCCAATCAATTCTCACAGATTTCCCTTTCTTCAATAACTCTGTGAATGGAAATACCAAGTCTGAATAACAAGGTATAAATTTAGAGTAATAGTTAACCAACCCAATTAATGATCGTACTTCCTTCTTAGTACTGGGTGGTTTAAATTCCAGAATCTTCTGAACATTTCTACTGTCTGGTTTCACTTCTCCCCGACCTACATTATGTCCCAGAAATTTAATGTTAGTAAAGCCAACCTCTAATTTAGATGGTTTTACAGTAAATCCATGACTTTTCAATACACCGAAAACATTGTGTACATCTCTAACATGAGTCTCCCAACTTTCGCTAAATATACAGATGTCATCAAAATAAAACAATACATTCTCAATATCTCTTAAAATACTCTTTAAAACTCTATTGAAATGGTTAGGAGCACCACTTAAACCAAATGGTAAGAAATGAAACATGTAGTGTTCCCCCAGAACCCTAAAAGCTGTATACTCCTTACATTCTTCACTTATAGGAATTTGCCAATACCCTTTAGTTAAATCAACTAACGTAAAATACTTAGCCCTGTAGAGTTTATTAAATAACTCTTCTTGATCTGGTATTAATTCAGCTGGTATTTGTGTAACATTGTTTAACTTGCGGTAATCAATGCATGGACGTAGTGTACCATCACGTTTCTTAACAACCACAACAGGAGCGGCATACGGTGAATCTGTGGGTCCTATGATACCCAACTTTAACATACTATCAATTTCCTCTTTTAATTTCTCCTTCATATTTATTGGTACAGTATATGGCTTTAATGCTATAGGCTTAGTGTCCAGCAACTTAATTTTAAATTCTTCCACATCTGCTTTACCTGGAATGTCAGATATCATATCCTTGAATTCATCCAGCACCTTCATAATTTCACATCTCTGATTATGGTTTAAATCTGGGTTAATCTTCACTTGAGATAAAATGTCTTCATTCGTCTGATTGTTATTGTTGATTTCTAATGTCGGAATGCTTGGTAAAATATCTTCATTTGTCAAGTCTTCATCAAATTCCTCCTCATCATCCACAACAGACACCATATTAGCAGACAAAATATTGTTCTCATTTTCAATATTAGTAACAGTTTCACTTGTATTGTCTTTACCTCTGCTATGGTATTTCATCAACCTATTGATATGGTAAAGTTTCAACCTATCTCCCTTTTTCACTAGAAAATTGAATCTTGATACCTTCCGTATAACTTGAAATGGTCCTTGCCAATAAACAGATAATTTGTTTTCTCTTTGAGGTTTAAGTATTAATACACAATCACCTTCATCAATCTTGCGCATTGTAGAGTATCTATCATACTGAATTTTGTACTTTTGCTTTTGAACCTCACTATTTCGGTTGGCAATTGATGTTACATGAAATAACCTCTTCTTCAAATCCATTAAGTATGAGTAAACATTCCTGTATTCATCTTCCTCCTCTTTGTTTACAAATACTTGTTTCAGAATGGCCAATGGTCCTCTCATCTGTCTTCCATATACCATTTGAAATGGCGATATTCCTGTAGTTTCATTTGGGACCTCTCTATAGGCAAAAAGTGCAGCGCTAACCTTTCTATCCCAATCCTTTGGACTCTCTTGTGTCACTTTCCTTAGAAAACTTTTCAATGAAGAATTGAAACGTTCATTCATCCCATTTGACGAAGGGTGGAAAATAGTTGAGTGCACTATTTTAATATTGTAGAAGTTACAAACTTCTTTGTATAAATCCGCAGTGAACTGACTTCCGTTATCACTTAGTACCTCATGCGGTATACCAATTCTACTGAAAATTGTGTTTAATGCCTCAATTACAGTTTCTGTAGTAATATTTCTTAAAGGTATTGCCTCTGGCCATCTCGTAGCAATGTCAACAAGTGTTAAAATAAATCTGTTCTTGTTCTCAGTAACCTCCAACGGACCAACAATATCTATTGCCACTTTGTAAAATGGTGTTGTTACTATATTCATATTTCCAAGTTCAACTCTGTCACATCTTCTTGGCATTCTACACCGTTGACAAATATCACAACTCTTAATCAAATCTTTAACATCTTTATCAACTCCTTGCCAAAAGAAATATTGGTATATTCTTCCCTTAGTCTTTCTCACTGACAAATGACCAGCAAATATACTTTCATGTGCTGTTTTTAAAATTACTTCCCTTTTTGACACTGGAACCACGAGTTGTTTCTCTTCCTGACCTATTTGACTTTTGAATACACGATACAATAATCTATCGAATACCTTGAATCGAACACCTCCATTTTTCTTATTATCCACACTCTTCTCCTTCTGCCTGTTCCATAATTCTTGTAATGTAGGATCACTCACTTGTTCTCTCAAGAAATCCTCACATGATCCAAACAACTTATAACAATCCTGAATAACTTCTGAATGTTTCATAATATCGGCCTCATTCTCTTTTTGTTTCATTGCTCTCGTAACAGCAGCACCACTATGTTCACAATGTTGTTCATCTTGTACATTCCCTATGATTAAATCAGCTACTGGATTATCAAAACAAGCTACAATATATTTCCCTGTGATATAGTCTGAATTGATGTCAACACATGCCAGTGGATATTCCTTAATAGTACCATCAATCAATTTTAATTTGTAGCTACCTGGAATTTTGTCTGTGGATTCAATTAACGAATTTCTTACCCCAATCACACTAGATCCTGAATCACGCAATATAGACACTATTTTATTATTTAATAATCCTTCTTCAAAACGTAATTTACCTACAGACTTTTTCCTCAATTTCTGATCAACAATAGACATAGTTTCTTTTCTACATGGAGTAAAATATTCTATTTCATCAGCCAAATTAGAATGACAACAACTTTGAATTTTACGTGAACAATTTAGTCATCTCTGTGGACCTGTCTGTTTAATTTTCCTTGGCTTGTCTGTGTTTTTCTCCTTAGAATAATCAACACTTGAATAATTCCTTCTGTTATTTCCTCCACCATGGTTCACATTATTGTAGGCTCCAGTTTCCTACATCCATTCTCCTTCCTCTAGTATCAAACTGCCTCCTGTAAGTTCCATATGACACATTCCTTGTGCCTGACACATGTCTTGGTCCATCCTTATATATAACATCTGCCCTGGTTTTACTCTAGCTCCACCCACATAACATTCCGTTGACCTGTGACCTACTCTTCCGCACTTAAAACAAGTTATGATTTTCCCGTCACTAACATAGTTCTGACTTGTAGCTTCAGCAGCTCCCACTACATACACATTTTCCTCTTTACATAATGATTTGGTTGAACTTGCAGTCTTAAAGCTTTCAATTACTTTTAGCATGTCTTCTACATTATCACTTTTATTTAAGATAAGTTGACGATATACTTCACCTGAAACACTCTCTAACAATCTGTCTGTCACAATCATATTCTTCATGCCTTCTATGGTCTCCTTTACTTCTGCCATCTTCATCCAATTGTCTAGTGCCCTTCTCAATTCTGCTACATATCCCTGAAATCATTTTCTTTAGGTCTGATTTGGTGAAATTTTCTTCCTACACGATTCTCCATTTATATCAGCCTGCCTCATTAACAAAACCTTCACTTCATCATAATTTTCCCTTTTAAACAGATCATCTTGTAGCATGAAATTCTTGAGTTTTGAAGTCAATTTGTAAGATAACAACATAGCCCAACTTTTCTTATCAATACAACATCTTGTTGCTACCGCCTCAAATAAAGTCAAAAAGCCAATCAAATCCTCATCTTCCTTCATATTCTGAAAACTCTTGTCCAACTTATCAATTATATGCCTATGTTTATCCTGGATCATAGCTTCTCCTTCTTTGTTTTCAGATTTGACACCAATTTTCTCCTGAAGTCTAGCCAATTCCAATTCATCCTGCCTCTTTTTAGCTTCCACTGCTTCTCTTTCTTTCCATCGTTCATGCTTAAGCTGTTCCTCCTCCTTCTTAAACTGTTCCTCCTCCTTCTTAAGCCGTTCCTCCCTATCCAATCTTGCCCGTTCCTCCTCCTTCTTAAGCCGTTCTGCCTTGACATATTCCTCCTTCTGTTCCTTCACATAATTCTGTAAGTCAACTCCTGAAAAACCCAACGCCTTCCCATCTGCTATAAATTGTGAATTTATAGAAAACCTAGTCTCCATCCTCAGAATTTCCAAACAATATAAGTTCCAAAGGTCAAATCAGAAAAATCAACTAGAGCACAAGATATATTACTAGCAACCAAAAAAAAATACACTTAGCTGTGCTTTCTCCTGCGAAGATAGAATCTGCCTCAGCACCAGGAAGATAGAGTAGTGATGACAAGGTACAGCCAGGTACACCAGGACAACTTGCGAATCCCAACAAACAGATCACAGCTCCAATTTAAGTCCGACACCAATCAGTTTGGCATGTAACAAAATTATATCTTATTAGTATAAATTTAAAAAATATTATATATAAGATACAATGTTAGCAATGGCGATATAATGGTACCATTAAAGTCTCACACAAAAAAAATTAATACAGTGCTTTTCTTGAGTAATAAGGTACAATCACATGGTACTGTGACACAAACAGGTGTCTAGAATCTGAAAATATACTTTTACAAGTACACAAATCTAAACAATAAACTTAGCAAATAATTTACAAATTATGACTGAGATTAACCTTTTTAGACGAGCCCCCAAAATACTTGTCAGGTTCTTGTGTTTTATTGTATGTATCATAGTTTTAATTCAATGTGTATTATTGTTATTCTTTATCTGAACTTATAATATTTTGGTCCAAGTTCAGCCTGACAAGCACACCACACACATACAGTTGTATTAAATTACTAAACTCAGTGTATGATGTTAAATAACAATAAACATTTATTAAAGTGATATATTTACAAATGAACTGATGTATGATGAATGATAATAATAATTTCAATATCCATAAATATATGTATAATATCTCTAATCCAATATGATATAATTATTTGAACAATATCATTACCTCAACATATTCATCATAAGTTGTTCAAACATTCTTTCAACGCAACAACTGGGAATTCACATAGATATAGTCTGTAAATCCAATACTGTTCACTGACGATAATTCCAAAAAGTTCACAATTCACACTGCAACATCAGGTCTGACCAAGGCAACCCGCAATCTGGAATCTTGAACCTCAGACTCATGAAAAAGTCAACTTGAACACCAAACGACTAATTGACATTAGTGAGGTGAAGACCTCAGTCCTGTAG
The DNA here is from genome assembly GCA_036873155.1 of Biomphalaria sudanica. NCBI lineage: Eukaryota > Metazoa > Mollusca > Gastropoda > Planorbidae > Biomphalaria > Biomphalaria sudanica. Next base: position 1,368,001 of record JAZGLO010006691.1, read on the forward strand.
ACTGTAGACCTAGAGTTGTACTCTCAATAAAGAACAATGAGACTGGATAAACAAGTCTTGACACCAAGACTTGACACTGAGTCTTACACATAGACTTGACACCAAGCTAAGATCACTACTTAGACTTGACGCCAAAACCTTGAAATAGAGTCTTGACTGAGACTACGACCAAAAACTTAGACTTGTCACTAAAACCCTATAGAAGATAAAAGAAAAGGATTCTCCTAATCATCTAGATCTAGTCTAAATATAGACTTACAAATACGAACGGATTCAAATAGAAAAACTATACCATAAAAATAAAACTCACCCTAAACAGGGGTCAAGATAATCCAACAAGAAAATGTCCAAGGCAAACGTTAAGGCTATCCAGTAACAATAACCAAGGAGAAATTCAAGAGCTCTCAAAACACGTCTTGCCTCTATACAGCACAAGATGGAGAGACTGAACTTGACGATAAATGACGCAAATCACACACACACACTAACTTTACGTCACTAGTAGTTGTGACAAGCAATAAAATTTCCTTCTCCTAGTCTACACAAGAAATAGTGTAATGACGTCATCAATATAGTGAACAACGCCGCACTATCAAATAGAGAAATAATTCTACTATACAGTTACATAGATAACTGCGACAGAAGGAGTCAACGGTTTGTCCGTTCTCTTGTCGACATAGAGTTATAATGTGCCGTGCAAAAATTTCGCTTTTAGGTTTCACATAGACATTTTGTAGAACTTTGATTGATTCTTCGAACGTGGTACCCTCACTTATGTACTGAAATACGCTCGAAGAAACGTAGTTTTCCAGTAATTTCTTTTTGTCAATCTCGCAGTGAGAGACTGAGGAGATGAAATTCTCAAATGTTCTGAGCCAGTGCAGCCACTTCTCGGCAGCCGATGGTGAACTAGGCTCTATGTCTAGCTCTTTTGGCCTAAATAGACGCTCCATTTGTATTACTATTTTTACTTACAGACTGAGAGTAGTGTTGAACGAAAATCCAAATAGGTCCATAGAATTGAGAATTTCTAGTTTAATACATTGTAATAAAAAATAAAGGAACACTGAAGAGTAACCTAAAACAAGGCTTTATTAAACTAGAACGACACACTGACGAAAGAGACTTGGACAGTAGCACACTAAATCAATGTTGTGAACACATTCTCACGATGTTACACAAACATGAGCAAATACTAACTATTTCACCACACTGATGGCAATGTTGAGCTAGCAACAAACAAGACATCCATTCGTTTATTCAGCGTGCTAATTCTTCATTGAAAAAACAAGGCCGGAACAACAAAAAAATATAAACAAACAAAATAAGACTTATATTAAGTGTAATTATATCAATTAGTTTAGATCAGTCGTATAATTGTAATTGTATAGACTCTAGATTAACAATAATGAATCTGTGATAGGTATTATTAAAATACCTCTATTCAGCTCGCATCGTCGCTAAATTTGGAATGGGTGGATATGATTCTCGAAAAAAGGCTCTAACGATTTTTGAAAGACACTGTATCTGGGGTAAACAAAAATTCTATTCGCCTAGGGCTTCAGTTTAATTAAGGTAGGCCCTGCTCCCGGACCCCATAGCTGTTCTTCACTTGGACAATCTACTGAATGCCTAAAAAAATATTTTAAAACCTAACTTTTCTGTATGTGCAGGTCTTGTCTGTTTCTCTTTTGATGTGGTTTTTCAACTTGCTTATTGTTTCAGCATGCTCCTCTGCTTGTTTGTGGGCACTTTGTAACTGCCTCCATAGTAAGGATTTTTCATCTGTTTCTTTGCTTAGGTCTCTCATGAACTGTTTATTTTCTCGTTCCAGGCGTCTGATATAATAAATCTGAAATGACAAAAAAAAAAATCTCTATTTACTGATGCTAGTAACTTGTGCTAAGAGCTTATTCAGTTGCAATTGAATTAACGGCGGAGCTTTGAAAAACATGTTGTACAGACCGCTAAGGTATTGAATCCTCAGAACTTATCACGAATATCGATAGAGGAATGACTTAGCTTAGTAGCATTAGGTTATACTAGTTTAAAGCATACGTCATGGTGGTGTTGACGGTCATTGACTTATAGCACCAAACTGTTGGTAAACAACTAAAACGCTGTAGGTGATTTATATTAAATTGTTTGTTTCATTTGATCCTTGCAGTGTCATTTTTAATTGGTTCTTGTAATGTTTGCGGCATTGTCTTCATTTCTAATATTCCGATGACTTTCGGTGACTCACGATGAGATTCAGGCAACTTGAAATGACCGTTGATCCTAACTCAGCCGACAGATCAAACTTATTAAAAAGAATTAGATCTAAATCTACTTACTAAATCTAACTTCTTTGAATAAGACATTAATTTTTACTTTAAAAGACCAAAACAAAACAAAAAAGTCCAAATGCTTAACACGTTAGCTTAAAGTGTAATTGAAAAGGCTCTTTAAAAAAAAAAAACAACTTGTGATTGAATTTAAAAAAACAAGATGTTTAGTAGCAAGTTCGGGTTCCTTTTCTCTGCTTGGCCCGTTAGAGGGTTATTTAAATAACAATAAAGTAGTACTTCGTTAAATTCAACTTGAACTCCAGATGTCTGCGTGGCGGAGAAGTGCCGTTTTGACATCCTCATATTTATCGCTGAGGAACAGACTGTCCCTCAACATGAAGTTTTTGAGTGAGGTAGTCAGTTTGTATGACAACAGCAATGGCTACTCTTTGCTTTCGATTTTACACCTTGCTGCCACGGCCTCAAAGTGCGTCAGGTACGCCAGAAGGTCTAGCCTTTTGCCGCACCTCAACTACCTGACCTACCACTGCACTTGCCTCTGGCGCCGACTTCTCTTTAAGCCGTGCCAACTCCATTTCATCTTTCTCTTGAGCTCCTCTCTAGTATCTCTCCTTCCACCTCTCGTGTTTCTCACGCCTGGCCTTCTCCTCCCGTTCATGTCTAGCGGCCTCATCCGCCTTCGCCTCTCTTCTCAACCTCTCTTCATGCTCGTCTGGTTTTCTCCTCCGCCTTCGCCTCTTTCTGTAATCTCTCCTCTTCAGCCTTCGCCTCTTTTCTCAACCTCTCTTCATGCTCAAGCCTGGCTTCCTCCTCAGCCTTCGCCTCTTTCTTTAATCTCTCCTCTTCAGCCTTCGCCTCTTTTCTCAACCTCTCTTCATGCTCAAGCCTGGCTTCCTCCTCAGCCTTCGCCTCTTTCTTTAATCTCTCCTCTTTCTTTAATCTCGCCTCTCGCTCAAGCCTAACCGTTTCTCGTTCAAACTCCTCCTTCTTGGCTCTCTCATAATCAATCTTCTGCTCTGCCACGGCCGTCACTGATGAACTGGGCGGTTAGAATTAACCTCGTCTCCATCACACAGACTTTTAAATAATAATTACAAGCACTAACAAATACCAATTTAGATCATAGAGAAAAAAAAATGTTATTACTTAATTACAATGAGGCGAACTGAAACCATGGGCGCTTCGACAAAAACAGGGCCAAGGATTTATCTGCACAGCATCCCGCGTCGGACGAAGAAACGCCACAGACAGCCAGGCCACTGGAGCAGACCAACGGTTCTAACTTCAGGACGGTTCCGGTACACCAGCCAGCAAGACACACAGTTTCAGGTCGATCCCGTCGACAGGCACTCGATCCACTCACACGTTGCCGCTCTGAGTCAGAGGATTCAGGCGTTGGTGACAATAAATTTAAAAAAATAGGTTACAACAGTGGCAAAGAGTAACTAGCACACTCTAAAATTATTTTTTCTTACATACGGGGAAATATTTCCAGTAGGCAAAATACAGCGAATGCCCGTATTTTGTGCTGTACAACAAACAGCAGACCGCATAACAAATTAATTGTATTCATTTATAACTTTAAAATATACAAAACATATATACATGTTGAAATATATGCTTACCCCAGCTGTCAAATCAAGGACACAAAGGTCACAAAGCTCAGATTTACCTACAAGTTTACATATTTCCCCAGAACCCCCAATCCTATCAGGGTTGGATAACAGACTGGTTAGGGTATGATATTACGGTCCCGCATAACGCAAGAACCTAAAGGCATGTAAACTACGAACATTGAATAAAAACAGTAGGCGACAGGAACACTATTTAATAATACTTAATTCTAAGTTAACAACATATTTACATGTACATCAATATCATCGATGTCAGCATTTGATTAATAATTAGTCAATATCACACCAATAAGTTTCAATAACACACCTTTCACTCTCACACTCCATCTCGGCCCCCTACAGAACATCAACTCCCTACACCTCAACAACGATAGTTACTATACGACTCCAAGGGCGGAAAGGCTACACACTTTCTTATAGCCCAAAGCCTAACACCCCTTACAACGGGGAACCAAAAAACCAGCTACCCAGCTAACAAAAGAAGCACTTTCTCTCTCTCTCTCTTACGGGGACTAAGGATGACGTAAACACACACATACACAATATTCTCGACAACAAAACACACCTACTATAAGCTACTTCCTATACGCTAAAGCACAACTGTTAAATACAAAGAAAACTTCACGCGGGCACGACACCCCTGACAGCAATAAAAACATATGAGCACATTTACTTTTGCTTTTTATGTCTCTCTCTCTCTCTCTCTCTCTCTCTCTCTTCTCTCTCTCTCTCTCTCTCTCTCTCTCTCAGTTCAGTATTTATTCAATGCTATGAAGAACTGTGTTGAGTGTTGGGTAGGCTTGGAACAAGATGACAAGTGTTACAACATATGGAACTCGATCTTTGAATGTTAAAAACCCTTTAAGAATATCCCAACCACCAAACAGGAAAGTTCGCACAAATCTGCATAAAATATCAACGTGATGTATGTTTAATTCTGAAGACAACTGTAGATGATTGTTAGATTTCAATCAATTTCTCAGCAATAGCTCCTTACAAATTATAACCTGAAAGAAAAGTTCCAGTTAGTTCTTCCACTGGAGTTAAATGGGTGCCAGAAGCTGTATTTCCACACTTTAAAAACTTTGCTGCTAAGCTTTCACATTATTTGGGTACATATACATCTGTGAACAACCTTTTTTTGTGGAAACTAAACAAGTGTAATGAAAGGTCGATGTTGACTGACAGTAATTTGACAGCAGTCACAGGGATAACTTTAGTAAGCTAGTTCCACAGCTCGAAACATTACGCACGGGTGTAACCAGTAACTTTTAAAAGTTACATATTTCATATTAAGTACAACTGTACATTTGTGGTGAAATGTTGTAATGTAAAAGGACAATAGCAATTTTTTTTAATCGTAAAATTGGTTTCAGAAATTGCGTAATCTTGTTGTAATTCCTCAATTGGAATGTGAAAAAATGAAAAGCGAATGTATAATGCAGTATAAATATGATTTAAAAGACATTATACAGTTAGCTAGTGTATTTTTCTAAGTTGTAAGTGCATATAAATATATATGTAAATATATGTATGCTTATATAAATGCGGCCAACAATTCCCAATTTCTTTTTAATGCGGCCCTCGATACAAAAAGGTTGCCCACCCCTGATCTAAATAGAACAAGACATAATTGAATTCTCTTAATAGTCGTTTCAGTACTCTTTAAAAAAAGTTTGAAAGCACTGCTCAAACCGAATGGCAAATAATGAAACAGAATGTCCGTACAGCACTCAAAACATTGCGCATGGTTACATTTGTCGCAAATTATGATAAATTAACTAACGTAAAGAACGAAGCTTTATTGAATCATTAATCACCTCAGCAGATATTTCAGTTTTATTGCTTACTGTACTAAAGGTAGTTCGTGAGACCTATTATCCCTCATTGATGCATGCTGTCAGCCGCTTGTTTAAACGTGTATCTCTCACATCACATTAAAGGGGCCGCGTACGGCTTTAAGGTTATAGGCTTCGTAACAATGCAAACAACTTCCTCCACCTAAAAACACAACTATTCAACAAGAAAGACAACTTCACGCGCACTCGACATAGTCGGGGAAAAAAGTATATGGAACAATATTTAGATCGCTGCGAAGACACATGACTTTTTGCGTCTGAGTTCTCTGATCACTTGAAATTACATGGTAAACAAAAATATTGGCAATACTAGAGTCTAGACCTTTGATTGTCCTTCAAGTCCAATAAGTCACCGATTGTTAATTCTTGTTACGTGATGAGAGTCTGTCGGCAATACATTAACAGTGAACGTCAAAATCATAGTTTTAAGAAAAACTAGCACTACACACCGGCTACGCCCGTTGATTTGTTCCTTTATATTGTTTATTATGGCTGGAACACCCATATATTTTCATTATATTCTTCCATCAAACAATCCAATATAGCGATGGATGAAGCGTCTGTTGCCAAAATACATTCTTTAGTAATATCGGGATTTTGTGATTTGTGATTTTGGGCACATCGGCACAATTTAGGCCATGTCGTGCCTGCAGTCCCTCAAGGGCCACTCTCCCTCCACACAGCAAAGGCCAAATTCCATACCGTCAAATCATTAAAATCAAGGTCTATTCACAGTTAAAATCGTAGAGGTAGTAAAAATTTAATAATTTGGTAAAAATCGAATGTAAATAGTACATGTCTACAGAATTCATGGTTTTTCAGAAAAAAAACACTCTTAATCTTGTTTAGCGATCTTTACCATTGTTCAGACCTAACAATATTATTAGATTTCTCTTTCTTTGTAAGATTTCTGCAAATTCGGAACAAATTTTCTATAGAAATTGCAAAGACCATAAAGACTTCTTTTTTTTTTTTTCATAATTTTATAAATAATTGAATCTAAATTTAACAACAACATCGTCAGCACTATTTTGTTCTATCTCTCTTCTTTCAACACGTATTCCATTCCACATTCAGACTTGGATGCGCACGTCACAGCGATGTAATCAATACTAGATAGATAACAAATCTATTTTTTTTTAAATACAAACTTAAGAGTCCTATTAAAATACAAGAAGGACTTTTGTCAAACCTTCGCATATGGCTAACCAAGTTGAAAAAGGGATATCACTGATATTCACGATTAGAAAAATAAATAAAAATATTTAGTTCCCTTGATTGCTATATATGTACCTGGCTTTAACTCTAATGTTTGCTGTTTATTAAATAATTGTAAATTATGTTGTCACACACAACACAAATTTATGTGTGACATTTCAGTTTAATTGGATAATGAAAACTTGTCAAATTAAATGATTTCATTTTTTTTAATGACGAAGATTCGTATTCTCCTTGTACTGAAAAACCGAATCGACATGACATTGCCTCAGTTGCGTTCTTATCTTATAGGTTACAGTTGTTACTTCAAAAGATAATGGCACTAGGGAGCACTTTAACGAATTTGTCCTAGCATAAGGGATAAGAAATATGCCTCTGTCTGTCAGGTGGGTTTTGTCGCTTAGGTATGATATTATGGTCCTGTACCTTAACCTGAACAGAGTGACGCAAGGACCTAAAGGCAACAGCAATGTACAGTATGTAACAACAAAATTGTACGTTTAACAATTTAATGAATATATGATATGATGAAGCAAACATTATGAATAATTATCAATAACATTTATAACGCAATTCAAAGTACATTCAAAGGAACTATAGCACACCTTAATCTCGGTGCCATAGTCGATCAGGCCTCTCAACACCAACTCAACGCCACGGGCAATAGTCACTACCAAGCCTACAGCTCAGACTTGACTCCAGCAGAGTCCCAAGCCTGCGTCCCCAATACTGGGGAAGAAAACCCATACAAGAAACTCACAGGAGATCTAGCCTCATCACACAACAGCAGCAAACACAAGTAAGCAAAAATGACGTCAACAAAAGCGCGTTCCTAGAAACCAAAACTCACAATCTCTTCTGGTACACAAAGGAAAACACCAAAAGAAGATGCGCATGACACTGTCTTTGTGTTTTTCGGAGTATTTTATTAGGTTTTGTTTTTCTTTTTGTAAACAACGGCTCTGTGTTTAGGTACAATGGCTCCTTTACTTTTATTCTTCTATCCTAAAGTGTCTCTAAGTTAAGTGATTTTACTAATGATGTTAGTCTAATCACGTGTTTATATTTGTTTGTTGTCAATCTCACTGTTCTAGTTTGTATTAGTTCTAGTTTATTTATGGTTTCTTGAGTTGACGGGTTCCAAACAGAGAATGCATATTATATTGGCCTAACTAAGGTTAAATAGTGTAATAACTTATGGGAGGCAGCTCAACGAGGCAACGATGTTTATTTACAGGGACATCACAAGTACATAAAACAACATCTGTCTTTAACACAGTCTCTTCACTTCGGCTCTAGACTTGGGCGAAACTTGTTCTCTTCCTTGTAATGTCAACATCCTTCCTAGTCTAGTCTCTTAACTGGGCGCACCTTCTGCACTAGCTTGGATGGCGATGTGCATGGCAAGGTTATAACAATAGCATTCTAGCTATATTTTCCTGATTGGTTTGTTTAAACGTCTTTTTATAAATCCTAATGTTTTGTTTCATTTTTTATAATCCCATCAATATGAATACTTTATGATAACATTTCATTTATCATCACACCTAGCTATTTTGAGTTATTAGTCTGTAAGAAGTTTACCATGAATATAATAAGTAGTTTATTTTTTGTTATTCTTAATAACTGGTATTTTTCTGGGTGGAAAGACATGCTCCAATTGCATTCCCATTTCTGTATTTTTTTTTCTAATTCTTTTGAGAATCTTTAGTTATTTTTATTGTTCTATATATTATGCAATTGTCTGCTAATAATCTGATTTTTTGTTTCTGAGTTTATGCAAGTTATAGGTCATTTTGTAAATCGGAAACAGTAGTGGAGCCAAGACTGTTCCTTGAGGTATACCCGAGTTTACTGTTATTGTGTTCATTTGGAGCCATTTATTATTTTAGTTTGTTCTCTCCCTATCAAGAAATCCTGAATCCATTGATGTAGTGAACTAGTAATGCCAATGAATTTTATTTTTCTAAGCAATCTAATGCCTTAGGAAAGCCTAATAAAACGCATTTGTATCTAATCCCATTGAAAAATCATCACTTCGTACTTTTTGTTGACTCTCTCGTGACTTCTAGTTCCTAAAGTGATGTTGGTATGAAGTGAGGTGTATAGTATGGAGTTAATGGGCCTTAAACCTTAACTTGTGTTGTTGTTTTTTTGTGTTTTTTTCTAGTAAAAGTATTAAAATATTTGTTTCTCCTTATTGGCATGGTATTCGAGAGTCAAATAAAATGTCCAGTGTCAGGGTTTATATTTCGCCTCGTCTCATTTTCTTCCCTTGTTGCCAACAGACTAGTACATAGAGCAGTAACGTGTAAGGAACGAGCCAATGAAACTTATCATTACTTCAATTTGTACACAATGAAGGAACATTCATTAATATTAGTCAATGTATACCCAAAATCCATAATGCAAGTAAATAAACGCTATCACGAGTCGTCAGGGTGTCAGGAATGTTTATATCATTTTTAGTTTAATGTTGTTATGGAAGTATATAACATAGGTTGATGATTGTAGCATTGCATTGTTATGTTTAAGTATTATCAATAGCTATAGAATTATGTATAATATATTACCAATTATGTATTTTATGAATGCCATGATTATCTATGACTTGACACTATTAACTATAATGAATCCAAAATAATTAATGACTATATATCATTGGTTGTACTGCTCCATACAAACATCCCAGAGTCCCATCTGACAGAAGACCACGTTAAACACAGTCGCACACAGAACCCACCAAACTATCTCTGTGAGGAGTGAAAGCAATGGCTACACTTGTTACGTCAAGGAATAGTTACACAATGATCTTGTTCAAGTGTACTTTTCAGTTCCAGCCAGAAGTTCAGATTAAATCACCAACTTTATATCCACACTTCAATAGCTTTCATACATTAGCAGTTGTTTTTTAAATGTAAAGCACTTTGCTCAACAGGAATGCTGAATTTCGAGCTTGTTAGGACCCTCCCTGAATCCACTTAAATAAAATGGGTACCTGGCGGTTGGTCATTTTGCTGGCCACATGACCATCTCGTAATGCGTCAGCCTTAAAAACATTAGAACCCAATGAGCTTTAGATCATCTGTCTCACTAGATCGCAAGGTCTTGTTTCTTTTCTTTTGTCAAGTAGATGAATTTAAACTTTAATGTCATAATTTATTTGAAACAAAATCCCAGGATCCATTCATAGATTTTTTTTTCATTCTCTGTGATCTCACACACAAAATGAACAAAGATGAACATTTTTTTTTTGACATTCGTGTATGTGTTGTATAAGTTTTGAAGGTATAGAAATTCTACGTGCCATTTTGTGCTGATTTATTCATTCCTTGTATCTCATGGAATGTGTACACATAGATTTAACATACACAACTTGAATAGTTTTGTTTACGTTTTAAATGTAGTATATCCCTTTTCTATGTTGGGGTCTTCTTTCTATTTGCATGATTTATTGTTGACTTTTTTTTAATGCATGCTAACAAAATCAATCTGTTGCTAATAAACATGTTTATTATTAACCGCCATTTGTTCTTGTTGCTACTGTTGTAATGTTGGTGAATATTCGTTTCAGTTTGATTTATTTTATTTTTATGTTCTCTGATATGTTTTGACTTAAAGTTTCACTGAAAACAACAACAAAAAAAGATACTAATACAATAAGATACAAATAGTATACAAGGAATACCAGAATACTTTTTCTTCGTTAATAGTAATCAGCATTTGTTGAACGAGACATTCCTGGCTACAGACGTATCTGACTCGTGTGAATATCAAGACGTCCACAAGTATACTTCATTATGAATAGGAATTGTGTTGACACTGCTTTACTTTTAATACTTCGCCTTCGTTTATTCCCTTAATGCTAATGTTCCATTTTGAGTTCATTATTTGACATTTTAATAATTCGCTAGATTCCCGAAACCAAATGCAAGTGTTGAACCAGTGCGAGATGGACTGATGGTAAACACATGAACACACTTTTTTAAAACACCAATGAAAAACAAAATGAAACAATTAGTTCTCAGACAGAAAAAAAATGTAATAATTATCTCTTCTCTCATTTATGAAAAGTTTAAGATGCTGTTAACATCGTTTAAGAAATAAAATACAGTAACCAAAGTAACGCAGAAAGCGATACGGAGAAATGTGCTGGCGAAACAAGAAAACCTCAATAAAACACATTTGAGAATTAGAACAAGGGACGTTTTTTTTATATTAACGCCTACGGACATTATGTTAAAAAGTCACTTATGCTAACTAAATTTTAAAAATTAGTTTATTGTAATATTGTACGACTTTTAAATTCAAAGCTTATCAACACCTGTATTTCGTCCACTGGATACACCTATCTAACTATTGTTATCCCCTTCTATTGAAAATCTATGGGCTTATCTTGTGACACACACATATCAGAGCTCATACAAGTGTTTCTATCCGTAAGTCTAGAAAATATCTAGATCTGTGCTGTTCAGCTACTTAGTGAAAGATCAGCCAAAATTAAATTTCTAAGCACCCTGTTTGGCTATCGGTCTGAAGGTAGATCTGTGATAATTAATAGTCATCTTTGTTATCTTAATAATATTATTTATTATATTGTATCTTGGCTGGGTCTTGTGATGCAAGTCCATAAATGATAAGATTTCTGCACATTATTTTTGTACAATCAATTCAAGGTTTAGATTGTTTCATATCAAATAATTGTTCTCTACGTTTTTGTACAATTAATTCAAGGTTTAGATTGTTTCATATCAAATAATTGTTCTCTAAGTTTTTGTACAATTACTTCAAGGTTTAGATTGTTTCATATCAAATAATTGTTCTCTACGTTTTTGTACAATTAATTCAAGGTTTAGATTGTTTCATATCAAATAATTGTTCTCTACGTTTTTGTACAATTAATTCAAGGTTTAGATTGTTTCATATCAAATAATTGTTTTCTACGTTTTTGTACAATTAATTCAAGGTTTAGATTGTTTCATATGAAATAATTGTTTTCTACGTTTTTGTACAATTAATTCAAGGTTTAGATTGTTTCATATCAAATAAACTTTTTCTACGTTTTTGTACAATTAATTCAAGGTTTAGATTGTTTCATATCAAATAATTGTTTTCTACGTTTTTGTACAATTAATTCAATGTTTATATTGTTTCATATCAAATAATTGTTTTCTACGTTTTTGTACAATTAATTCAATGTTTAGATTGTTTCATATCAAATAATTTTGTTCTCTACATTTTTGTACAATTAATTCAATGTTTATATTGTTTCATATCAAATAATTGTTTTCTACGTTTTTGTACAATTAATTCAATGTTTAGATTGTTTCATATCAAATAATTTTGTTCTCTACATTTTTGTACAATTACTTCAAGGTTTAGATTGTTTCATATCAAATAATTGTTCTCTACGTTTTTGTACAATTCTGCAAAAATTATTTGGACTTCCGTCGTCTAGATCCGCTGAAATCTAGAAAAGTTGCACACTAACAAAAAATGAACGTTTGCTAAAATGTAAACATAAACTACTGTAACATTTTTATTCTTTGATGTCATCTTTCAATGCAAAAACATTTTAGGTAATTATACAGTTTTAAAGTAACACCATTCATGATAGTGGAATGCAGAGCTAGAGATCATGATCTACATCTAGTAGAGATTGCAAATAATAAAGTCAAATTATATGAAGCAGTTTTGGTTTTTTTTTTTCGTAATGAGTGGTATAATGTATCAATTGCTGATCTAACTGTAATGATGAAGATCTAAACTAAAGTAAATGTTAACTTTTTCAGCATTAAAAAATGGACTTTTACCAAACTGAACATTGAGGAACCAGATTGACTGCACACTGATGCACATCTTTCTTACTGTTTACTCAAATAGTTAGGCGTTGAGTGAATGTTCCATACAGATGAAGAAAAACAACGCCAGACACTTTGTAACCATTCCTTTTAAAAACGAAATACAAAGTGTTTGTTCCCCTCAAAAAGCAGTTTTAAATTAACTAGTTCTTTTCCAAAACAAATATATAGATAATGTATTACAAATATTAAGCAGTCTCGGGGGTATGGATCAGTTTGACCACAAGACATGATAGCAACAGTGCAAACTGTAACTCCAACTTGTGGCATTTTGTTTCCCAATCCATAATTTTTTAACTCAAAATCAAGTTATATGTATTAAGCTTTGAAGATCAAGAAAGAGTGCAGTATTTCACGTGACCTTGTAGACCCATATCCGACTTGCATATCTTGTCACAATGTCACATCCAATGCGCTTTGAGCTGTTGTCCCGAGGTTCTGCTTAGGTACAGAAGAAAAAAACGTATAGTGAAAAAAAAAAAAAAAATTAAGTTTTTTTTTTCAAACCAAGAAAAGGTTGCATTCAAACAATATAAATATTCACAACATCGGTATTACTAAATGTTGCAGGAACCAAAATTTTGCACTTTGTAGGCAAGTAGAAACAAAACAATTATCTTTCATGAACATTTCTCTCAGCTTAGCTCCGTGCACAATCTTCTCTTGCCTCCTTGTCTTCACAATGCTGACAAGCCCTTCCACCACTCAACTAGCCGCCCAGTCCCAGCTCAAAATAATAAGAAGGAAAAGTTTTACAAATTTATGGGAATGGTTCGGGAAAGAGGAAACATGTGTGCCTCCCTACATAGGGGCGGGACGGCCCACAGCCAAAGATGTCTGGCGCCCTCGACGCTGCCACACGAAGGGTCCACTTTATGAGTTTCATGTCGAGAAAGTCTCGGTTTCACAGGACAAGGAAGTCCAATTGGTGAGTACATTTGTAGGCTAGTTAGTGCAGTGTCGTCACAGGACAAGGAAGTCCAATTGGTGAGTACTTTTGTAGGCTAGTTAGTGCAGTGTGGTCACAGGACAATGAACTCCGATAGGTGAGTACATTTGCAGGCTTATTAGTGTAGTGTGGTCACAGGACAATGAAGTCCAATTGCTGAGTACATTTGTAGGCTAGTTAGTATAGTGCGTTTTGTCATTTTAAAAAAACAACATAGTTTACTTATGTCATATATCAGTTTTAGAACCCCTGTAAATATTTGGTGACTATTCGTCACTGAACTATTCCGTGCAGTTAGCACGAGATTTTTCCTGGTCGGGGACTGACCACTAGGTGGACATCTCAGTTGATCTTGGGCTCTCGTAGAGAGAGGAATATTATGAATATCTTGTCCAGTGTAGTAATGTATAGATATTAAGGTTGATTTTTTGGACTCCTGAGAGCAAGGAGCGTGATATCTAAAGTATTCCATTGGATTCTAATGTACTATGTTTTGTGTATATTTTTTGATGACTGGACTTGCCAATATCTTTTATGAATTATTTTACATGTAATAAAACCTTGTCTGCTGACCCTGCGTCTATTTATGATTCTGAATGTTGTGGTCGAAGAGATTAGCATGATAGTGTTCTTGCGAACCAGCAAATATAGTGCGTGAGAAGGTATTTAGTTAGTAAGACAAAGAACTTTATAGTGGTACCAGAAGAGGTAGCTACAACACACAAAGGCAGACCAGCTCAACTTACTATTTTAAATTTGAAAAAAGTAGATTTACATTTCAAACACATTAGAACAGACTTGTTTATATCTAATACCATTGTCTTCTAAGTGCTTTTTAATATCCATGACAAGAAGTAATCTACAGGTAACATTAAAGTTTTAGTTCGTCAAGAATTTTAAATAAAGAGGGGGGGGGCGAATCATCCAACTATAAACTTCAAGTGTGATTGCTTATATTAAAAATGTCATAAGAATTCGCCTGTTTCTTAAGATCAATGATTTAATATCGTCTCATATAGCAAGAAAAAAATTCCAAATCACTGAGCTTTCTAGAATTTTATAACACACATCACAAAAAGCTAAACTTTGGAATTAACAATCACATATTATTTCGGGGACTGTCCTTTTTATGTAATTATATGAAGTGACTAAATCATTCATAGTACTGACCTTGACCACATTAGATGGAACTGACTCATACCAACTTCTTAGCTATTCTAATTAAAAGATTTGTGACTTTTAAGGTCTAGTAAATGAGAATTGCAAAACTAAGGTCTAATTTGTTTATAAACTCTCGTGCACTAGTTTTGGAGAGATTTCTTTAATAGCCTATGTATTCTAGCTGACCATTGTATTGCTTCAAAGTTAAACCCCACCAATACAAATGTTTGATAGATGGTAACGATATGTTCATGTATTATTCCTTTCACATTGATGTCATTAGCTCGTCCGGGAAAGTTCAAATTATCATGTCATTTAATTACTTGCATTCATTAATAATTACATTGTAAAAAAAAAATATGTATCCCAGACCAATTATTTGCTTTTAAGGAAAAAAACTGAGCATTAATACATTAAACATGCGTTGAAAAGTTTAATTAGATAAATAAAACATCAGCTTTGTGTAAATTCTAGAAGTTCAGAAGAAAATTGACTCAGACTTTGTTTGTATGGAAATATTTCCTAAATGCTGCTGGAAAAATCATTGGCAAAAAACAAACCCCATTTGGGCAGTTGTTTGATACAAACATCTATAAAAACGCTAACAAGATCCTCGAAATAAAGAATCACCCTTTGTGTCAGGATTTTGTGATTTTACCATCACAAAAGAGATACAAGACACCGATAGCAAAGACAAACAGACACAAACACTCTTTTGTTCCTCTGGCAATCAAATCATTAAATAAGAACAACCTGGAATAAACTTTGTCACATGTAAATTATTATGAGTGAGTCTGGTGTGAATGTACACTTTGGTTTCTTATAGTTATAATGTTTTTTGTTTGGTGTAATGCACAAATTGTAAGATAAATTTCCATATGGACAATAAAGATTATTTTTATTATTATTATTATTATCAATTTTTTTCATGATTGGTATCTGTTGTATTAATCTATTCTCCATTGTGTTGTTGTCTAGATTCGAACAAAATGAATACTATTTTAAAAAGCAACCTATGTTTATATTTAGTTCATTCTGATATAAGTTAAATGTATTTTTTAATTTGCTTCTAGCCACCATTAACTGAGGTCTCTCCTAGCCTACCAAAAGTGCGTTTGAAAATCTGCCCAATATGTCGACGTGTGCCAGTGGACCCAGTGACACTAGAATGTGGTCATCTATTTTGTAGATTGTAAGACTTGTTTATTTATTAGTTACCTCAGAGCTTTCGTCTCGGATGAAGGAGCCGGGCCTGAGCTGGTGGCAAAAAGTTGCACAGTCCAGAGCGGGAATCAGGGGGGGGGGGCCTTGGCACTAATATCAGACTGATGGCTGCCTGGTCATGTCTGCATTTTTATGTTCTTGCGAATTTCGGACGCTGGTTGCAGAACTAGAGGAAAGCATCCTGGCAATGAAATTTGGGATGCTAGGTTCTATGTGCCACATGCAGAGACCGCATCGCAAAAGAAAATATTAGAGAAAGGATTAATACAGCTATCGGACTGCACGATCTGACTTAAGTCAAGGACTGAGGCTTTGTGGCCATGTCGCAGGGTCCCCGGGGCCTCCAGGGCTTTCTGTCAGGGAACGCTACCAGGGAGGAGGAGGCGTGTCGAAGAACTACGCGGGTGAATGGACAGGCCTGTCATTGGGAAACTGGGGATTCTGTCCAGGGTGGGTGACAAAGAGGAATAGAGAAATGTGGTTATCAGATCGTGTGTGGTGCCCCAACGCTCCAATAGACTAAGGTGAAGGTGAAGACATATTTAGAAATGAAAGTGGCCGATAGCTGTAGATGTAGCAGCTTGCTTCACGTACACGTCTATTTCTTGTTGTTGTTGTTTTCTGCACGAAACTTTTTTGTTGTTCTAGGGTAGCCATTGCTTGAGACACTTTAGAACAAGAACTTACATAATCTTGCGAGAGTCAAACGTATAGACTGATCTGTTAGTATCCTTCTCTCTCTCTCTCTCTCTCTCTCTCT
Source organism: Biomphalaria sudanica (assembly GCA_036873155.1). Taxonomy (NCBI): domain Eukaryota; kingdom Metazoa; phylum Mollusca; class Gastropoda; family Planorbidae; genus Biomphalaria; species Biomphalaria sudanica. The sequence continues at coordinate 1,384,958 of JAZGLO010006691.1, forward strand.
CTCTCTCTCTCTCTCTAAAAACGATCTATTCTATCTAGATACAAATCTAGACTTCCAATGACTAACCCAAAAAAAGTTGTCCCCTTGCCCTTTGTAGCGATTGAATGTCTTCCTAAGAACTGATTAGGTTCGAAAGACTGAATTTTTGCTCCTAAATGTTTGTTGTTGGTTTTTTTGATAGCTAAGATATTCTCATTGTATCTCCCAAGCTTAGATTATGATGCAAATCTCTTCTTTTCTTTTCTCATCAAGGTGTATCGCCAAAATACGCCCAGTGTTGTTTCAAGACTTTGCAGAAAGCATTAAAGACCACAGAACAATGATTCGCTGCCCTTTTCCGTCTTGCCACTATCTAATGCCAGTTCGTCCCATTGTCAATGGAGATTTTAGATTCAACAAGATTCACCCTGATGATAGCGTACAAGTCACTGAAAGTAAGTCACATCATCGCTCTCTGTCTTAGTGCACTAATCAGTAGGAGGCAGTACTGCGACCTAATAACAGCAGATTCGTCATAATAATAATAATAATAATAATGCTTGTCTTCGAGTCTGAAGATTACTGAGAAGTGCAGCCTCCAGCTGTGACCTACATATTTTGCCCCATCCAAGGCAAGCATAACCATTGTCCGTCGGTGGTCGATTAAGATTTTCTTTTCGCCGTCTGCTTCTGTCCTCGACAGCGGATTTTCTTTTGGTCTCAAATGTGTGTATCCCGCGGCCTTTGTAAGTGACTTTCAGCTGTCTCGTTCTGAAGCCCATGCAACCAGGTGCTCTCTTCTATGTCATTCATTGTTGCTAATTACGCGTATTCTTGTCTTGGGGCTTAGGTCATGATTTTGTTGTAAGTAGTAATAGTAAAAGTATGTCAGTCAGATGATGATCTTGTGGCGTTTTCTTTTCTTTACCATGTCGCTAACGTGTCACGTGTTTTCATTCTACATATTGAAATACTTTTTTTAAACAATTTTTTTGCTGATAAGATTATTTTAGTGCCACATGTCTGCAATCAAATGTGGACTAGTGTAACGTTATCACGATCTACATTGTTTTGTTGCTTTGATTCCAGTCCAACACCAGGTTGAACAGTCTTCTCGGGTTCGTGGCGTGTCACACAGTCTTCTATGACGAGGCACGTTTTTGTATAGAAATTCTCTCCTTGTAATAAAAGTGTTAGATAATTTGTCGGATGGCTCTTCCGTCTCATACCAGTGGGCAGGGTTTTGTTTTCTATTATACTGTTACAAACTCATTTCATCACATTGATAGTCAAACTGAGGAATAATTTATGATTGAAGTGAAGACTCTCTCCAGCTATCTTTACAATGTATGGTGTGGACACATTTCTGTTTGTAAATTCTAAAGATGACATCTCGCATCAAGATGTACACATAGTGGCTAGTGTCACGCGTCGACGCGAAGGATATACAATTCCACAGGCACATCACTTGTGAACATGTCAGTGATTTGAGATGGCACGTTTGGCAAAGTATTTGTTGCCTCGTATCTGAAGTGTGGCCTTTCCTCAAATGTCAAGTCTGGCCTTTCTTTCCTCAAATGTCAAGTCTTGCTTTTCTTGAACTTTCTTTTTGTAGAAACAGATCGATCTAATGACGAGATTACTCTCATCTGATCATCTGAGATGGTAGGAGATAACATTGTTAGACAATCAAAGGGTATCCTTTCATTGTTTTTTTTTTTAAAAGCTTATATCTACTCACACTGTCTAGTAAAACGTTTATAGACATCATTTCTCCCACACCCTATGTCGGATCAAGTTGAAACTTTGCACAATTATTCATTGGTAGTACAAGACATGAATAAAAAGAATTAACCAATTATTCAATTAATTACTGGTAATTAATTATTTTGTTTGATACCAGTAAGGGAAAGTAATTCTTCAGTATTCACAGTTATTGGTAAAAAGAGCTCACAGCTCAGCAGCAAAAAGCTGGCTAGAAGAAGATGAACACATTATGTCGCCTCAAGACTATAAATACTAACGATTTTCAAAAACATTATTTCTTTACATTAAAAAGTTTCTAAAATCTTTTATTTAAACTATTCATGTTACACCTATATACATGGATAGATAAATATAGACATATGAATTTAAATAAAATACATAAATAAAAGCGGTTTCATAATTTGTGTAATTATTAAATGTGTATCGTCTAACATCACACTATATTGTATAATGTGTGTTGAATCCCTTAACAAACATGAGCCTATCAGATTGGATGGCTGTCTTTTAACACTGTGGCTGTTTGGCCATCTCTGTTGACTTGTTATCGAGCGAAGCAGTTTTTTACTCTTCGAGTTTGGACCCCCCCCCCCCCCAAAAACAAAAAAAAACAACAAATACTACAATCGAAATGCTAGATGTAAAACTTAGAAATTATTAAACGATTGCCTAAAGTCGGCCATTTTTAGAGACAGAAAAACTATCCATAATTTTGTTAATTTCTGTATTTGGAAACAACTAATTTGATCGTCACTATCAACTATTTCCTACTAAGAGCATAATACATGCATTCATAAAAACATGGTTCTAGGTGTGTCCTTTAGGTCTGGAGTTAGTTTAAGTTCGGCATGTGTCCTTCAGGATACTTCAGGTCTGGAGTTAGTTAAAGCTCCTCATGTGTAGGTCTGGAGCTAGCTCATTATTCGAGGGTAAATCAGATTTCCTTTCGTTTACATGTGTAGTCATTGTTTTAATGAATATTTTGCTTTGACGAAATAAGAGAAAGCTTTGGGACATTTGTTGTAAAGCCTCAGATTGGATATCTATCATGGAACTAGATGGTACTGGTGCTGAATCTACAAGAAGTTCAAAAGATGCTGGGCTCGACTTATTAGCTACAATTTTTGTATTTAGTTAATGAATAGAAGTGGACAAAACGTTTTCTTTGATTTTCTGGGTTTATTTTGGTTAGTTGCACGTTTTAGACAGCGTTTCCTGTCGAACAGACGAAAGAGTCGCTTCATTGTACTTCTTTGTACAGTACAGACACAGATGTTGATACACTCTACAGACACACTATTTGAAAGAGTCGCTTCATTGTACTTCTTTGTACAGTACAGACACAGATGTTGATACACTCTACAGACACACTATTTGAAAGAGTTGCTTCATTGTACTTCTTTGTACAGTAGATACACAAATGTTGATACACTCTACAGACACACTATTTGAAAGAGTTGCTTCATTGTACTTCTTTGTACAGTACAGACACAAATGTTGATACACTCTACAGACACACTATTTGAAAGAGTTGCTTCATTGTACTTCTTTGTACAGTACAGACACAAATGTTGATACACTCTACAGACACACTATTTGAAAGAGTTGCTTCATTGTACTTCTTTGTACAGTACAGACACAAATGTTGATACACTCTACAGACACACTATTTGAAAGAGTTGCTTGATTGTACTTCTCTCTACAGTACAGACACAAATGTTGATACACTCTACAGACACACTATTTGAAAGAGTTGCTTGATTGTACTTCTCTCTACAGTACAGACACAAATGTTGATACACTCTACAGACACACTATTTGAAAGAGTTGCTTGATTGTACTTCTCTCTACAGTAAAGACACAAATGTTGATACACTCTACAGACACACTATTTGAAAGAGTTGCTTGATTGTACTTCTCTCTACAGTACAGACATAAATGTTGATACACTCTACAGACACACTATTTGAAAGAGTTGCTTGATTGTACTTCTCTCTACAGTACAGACACAAATGTTGATACACTCTACAGACACACTATTTGAAAGAGTTGCTTGATTGTACTTCTCTCTACAGTACAGACATAAATGTTGATACACTCTACAGACACACTATTTGAAAGAGTTGCTTGATTGTACTTCTCTCTACAGTACAGACATAAATGTTGATACAATCTTCAGACACACTATTTATAGCATCATATAGATAATTCTTGAGTTTTATTCTTTAAAAATCATCTTTTCAAGTGTAACATGGTAGTTCAAGTGTACAAACATTTTTACTCACAACTAACTCGCTTCCTCATGTTTTTATTTCAGTACCGCTGTGTGAGCTGGAGGCTTTGAGAAGCTTTAGAGTTAGCGTCGACATAGATTTTACTAAAAGGTATAAATCTGATATCTTCGGTGGATTTCTGGATATTTGATCAGAACGTTGATAGTAGGACATGATGTGACCCAACTAGCTGAGTGTAGCATGATGTGACCCAACTAGCTGAGTGTAGCATGATGTGACCCAACTAGCTGAGTGTAGCATGATGTGACCCAACTAGCTGAGTGTAGCATGATGTGACCCAACTAGCTGAGTGTAGCATGAAACTTCGGGGTGGGGACATCGTCAAGTCAGCACGTTGTATATAAAGCAACTGTAAACAAACGATACATTGTAGTTATTTTTGTTCACAAAGTTTTCTATCTAATTATTTAAAGTTCTTCTAATTAGCTTGAAAACTCTTCATGGAACTTCCGCAGAACACCGATCTCAAAAACTACTCTAATGATATGACTAGAAAATTGACAGTTTATGCAAATCTTTGTGAACAAAACTAATTAGTCACATAGGGAAAACTCTGGTTTGACTGTAATAATTCTCAGAATAGAATCTTAAATTTGGTCTGGAGGTCTATGCTCATAAACAACATCTTGAAACTACATACGTCAGTGGTGTTTATGTATGCATACATTTAGGAGTTCAATAAATGACTAGACGTTTATAAACATTTTTCGCATTGTCTTGTAAGTCTGGATCTAGTCTATATGCATATCACCAAATAGAACCGCTGTACCTTATATCTAAATCAAGTTTTCTAGTAGACTACTGTCCTTGGTACCAAGCTGCATCTCTATAGCATCTTATTTCTGCCTCCTCCAACTGAGACTATTTGTTATAGAAGGCTTGAACACTGACCTGCAACGTCACAAGATGTGGGCAGTTTAGACCAATAGCTCCAACTATCCCAACGTCTTGCCCATCTGCTTGGCCACTGCTTCAAAATCGCGACGCCATGTAATCCTGGTCCGTGCTCTCTTCCTCTTTCCTTAGGGCTTCTAGGTGAAGGCTTGCCCTGCAATGTTGGAAGCAAGCTTGCGAAGGGTGTGACCATCTCAAGCGTCTCTGAAAGATATCTACTTCAATGGGCTGCTGGTTTGTTCTTAGCCCCAGTTCCTCATTGTAGATGGGTTACGTATCACCAAACTAGAATTGTATAGACTCTGAGTAGATTTATATATGTGTGAAACCAGGATTTCTTATTCGGGAGTGAGGGATTGGTAGTAAAGTAAAGTAAAGTTCCCCTTTCAGACATTGTGGTCTATAGGGCAGATGATGTAAAGGTCATCTGTTTCTGTGGCCTAAGGTAAACAAGGGTGTCAAGTGGCCAGCACAACGACCAACCGCCTTTACTTTTCCCTAACTAATGTCAGGTACCCATTAGAGTTGGGTGGACTCAGAGGCGCCCAAAGATCCCGAAGTTAAAAATCCTAGTCTTTACCAGGATTCGAACCCCGGTTCGGAAGCCAAGCGCTTTACAGCTCAGCCACCGCGCCTCCGGTGAGGGATAGGTGCGAGGTAGAAATGTTTCCTTTAAAAAAAAAACACTCATGAAATATTTATTAAGACCAAACTAATTGATCATACAAAACATTAGCTCACAAAAGAAGAATTATCTTTTTTTTTGCGGCCACCCGAAAGGGGAATAGACGCTATTAGTTATTAGTTTTGTGTGGAATGTCTGTCCAGTTTAGATCTCGTAAACTAGAAAAGATAGTGAAATCTGAATTCATAATATTTTAGATCATTCAAAGTTCTGTTGCAAAGGCTACCTTTTTCTTTTCTGAAAGCGAAAAATCTAATTTTTTAAATCACTTATGTAAGCAGTTTTTTCATAAAAATACACCACTTTTACAACTATTTGCCTGGTCGTGCGGTTTAAGCGCTGGACTGTCGTTTGGATTTATCGATTGTTCCTGGTTCAAAGCCTGCCCGCTCCCATCCCCCGTCGTCCTGCGGGAGGTTTGGACTAGGAAGTAATCTATCTTCAACTCTGAAGGACCATCTGAAACATGTACAACAAACAAACAAACAATACTAACAAACACGGAAGGCTCTTTAGTTGGGGAGATGACTAGTTACCAGATTTACTTTATTTATTGACATAACTCATTTATGCAAATAATTTTAGATTTTTTTGTCAAAAAATTTTATTTTTTTGTACATTTGTATTGCTAAGTTAAGTAAGTTCTGTCATACTAACTACTACTTGTACATAAAAATTTTACATAGAACAAATCTATAGCTATAGAACACATAACTAAAGGAATTTTTTTTTTATGGAAATGTTTTTTCTTGAGGATTTGAATAAGAGATTGACCCTTTACAAAACAATTAGATCAATAAGATAATCATTATATGAAATCAGTTAGGCCAGGTTCACATCTAACCCTTCACTTTCACCTATCCTATGGTCTACTGGACCATTGGGGCACCACACAAGATTTGTCAACCTTCTTTCTCCATTCTTCTCTGTCATTTGCCTTTGATAGAATTTCATTCTGATATTCTTTCATAAAATATTGAAACCTGCCTTTTTACCTTCCTGGGTGGACCACTTCGGGGGCCGATTTTGAGTTTGTGTTTTCAGACAAACTGTCTTGTTTTGATTTTTGTTGTTGTTTTTTTTTTGTTATTTGTTTAGTGTAATTGTTTAGGTTTCAAAAGTTGATTTTATTCTTTAATAGTTCAAAAACTGTAACACTATTTTTTAATGAAACTTTGTTACGAATTCAATGTAGGAAAGTTTGAATTCTCTGAAACCTGAGTTAGTCACAAGGAACATAGATTAGAGTTCAGATGTAACCAAATAGATCTGTAAGCAGTGTAATCTCGTTAAATTGAAACCATATACATGCAGATAGGTAACACAATTGTTAGCTTGATAGTAATCATTTCATTAAAATCACTAATTAAAGTGTTCATACTATATAGCTATTAGATTTATTACAACTGAGATACATATAACAATATTACATTATTGTCTGGCTGTACTATTGAATTTAGAATGAAAGTGATATTTTGTAATGTAACTTGACTGGTTTAGCTTCTATAGAACTCTACACTAAATAGAGTTTAATCTCCGGTGAGATGAAAACAATTATTTTATTATTATAGACATTTCTTTTGGCTGTATACACAAATGTTATATCTTATTAATATTTAGTTGTTGATTTTTGTTCTCCTGACAAACAAAACCCATAATACGCCCTCTGTTACTTGTGTTACTGACGTATTAATATAGTGTAACCTCATCTGAGAGATGAACATCGATCATGTCTGGACCTGGTTAGAGACTGACAATGTTAATAACATTTTAACCTTTAATTTCGATATTGGGTTCTCTTTTAATTGGAACAAGACAGTGGTCAGTTTCTTTCTGAACTCATAGTGTAGGTGACAATAAAAGGCAATATGTTATGTCTATAGTTTAATTAAGTTATATAAGGCTTCTCTCTCTCTCTCTCTCTCTCTCTCTCTCTCTCTCTCTCTCTCTTTTTTGTGTCATGATAATGTAATATATATTGCAGTTTAAGGTAGTTTTCGCTTTGGTGTTAGAGGAGCCAGCCATTTTTCTTTTGGCACGCTTTTTTTCCAAAGCTGAAGCCCATATTGTTTCGCAATCTATCGCTTTCTTGGTCATCATCTCTCTCCACATAGTGCTGCGGTCTAGGGCTATGTCTTCCCAGTAGTCAGTATCTCCACATAGTGCTGCGGTCTAGGGCTATGTCTTCCCAGTAGTCAGTATCTCTCTCCACATAGTGCTGCGGTCTAGGGCTATGTCTTCCCAGTAGTCAGTATCTCTCTCCACATAGTGCTGCGGTCTAGGGCTATGTCTTCCCAGTAGTCAGTATCTCTCTCCACATAGTGCTGCGGTCTAGGGCTATGTCTTCTCAGTAGTCAGTATCTCTCTCCACATAGTGCTGCGGTCTAGGGCTTTATCTTCCCAGTAGTCAGTATCTCTCTCCACATAGTGCTGCTGTCTAGGACTATGTCTTCTCAGTAGTCAGTATCTCTCCACATAGTGCTGCGGTCTAGGGCTATGTCTTCCCAGTAGTCAGTATCTCTCTCCACATAGTGCTGCGGTCTAGGGCTATGTCTTCCCAGTAGTCAGTATCTCTCTCCACATAGTGCTGCGGTCTAGGGCTATGTCTTCCCAGTAGTCAGTATCTCTCTCCACATAGTGCTGCGGTCTAGGGCTATGTCTTTCCAGTAGTCAGTATCTCTCTCCACATAGTGCTGCGGTCTAGGGCTATGTCTTCTCAGTAGTCAGTATCTCTCCACATAGTGCTGCGGTCTAGGGCTATGTCTTCCCAGTAGTCAGTATCTCTCTCCACATAGTGCTGCGGTCTAGGGCTATGTCTTCCCAGTAGTCAGTATCTCTCTCCACATAGTGCTGCGGTCTAGGGCTATGTCTTCCCAGTAGTCAGTATCTCTCTCCACATAGTGCTGCGGTCTAGGGCTATGTCTTCCCAGTAGTCAGTATCTCTCCACATAGTGCTGCGGTCTAGGGCTATGTCTTCCCAGTAGTCAGTATCTCTCTCCACATAGTGCTGCGGTCTAGGGCTATGTCTTCCCAGTAGTCAGTATCAATATTCACTGCTTTCATGTCCCTCCCCCAACTGGACAGATGATTGACAGGATCATAGCGCATTTAGAAAGCTAAAATCAAAACAAAAACAATTAGTAAATATATTTCTAATGGCACAGATTTGTTATGTATAAGTCTATCTATCATGTAATTACCTGACTGATCCAAACAATTACACTTATGCTTTGTTGTTGTTGTTGTTTTAAATATCTTTTTAATGTTTTTCTTGTTTGTTTGTTTTTTGTTGTCTTTTTTGTATCAGAGGGAAGTTTCTCTGTTGATCTTTTTTTTTTTGTATCAGAGGGAAGTTTCTCTGTTGATCTTTTTTTTTTGTATCAGAGGGAAGTTTCTCTGTTGTTCTTTTTTTTTTTTGTATCAGAGGGATGTTTCTCTGTTGATCTTTTTTTTTTGTATCAGAGGGAAGTTTCTCTGTTGTTCTTTTTTTTTTTTTGTATCAGAGGGAAATTTCTCTGTTGTTCTTTTTTTTTGTATCAGAGGGAAGTTTCTCTGTTGTTCTTTTTTTTTTTTGTATCAGAGGGAAGTTTCTCTGTTGATCTTTCTTTTTGTATCAGAGGGAAGTTTCTCTGTTGTTCTTTTATTTTTTTTGTATCAGAGGGAAGTTTCTCTGTTGTTCTTTTATTTTTTTTTTGTATCAGAGGGAAGTTTCTCTGTTGATCTTTTTTTTTGTATCAGAGGAAAGTTTCTCTGTTGATCTTTTTTTTTTTTGTATCAGAGGGAAGTTTCTCTGTTGATCTTTTTTTTTGGATCAGAGGGAAGTTTCTCTGTTGTTCTTTTTTTTTTTTGTATCAGAGGGATGTTTCTCTGTTGATCTTTTTTTTTGTATCAGAGGGAAGTTTCTCTGTTGTTCTTTTTTTTTGTTTTGTATCAGAGGGAAATTTCTCTGTTGTTCTTTTTTTTTGTATCAGAGGGAAGTTTCTCTGTTGTTCTTTTTTTTGTGTATCAGAGGGAAGTTTCTCTGTTGATCTTTCTTTTTGTATCAGAGGGAAGTTTCTCTGTTGTTCTTTTTTTTTTTTTTTGTATCAGAGGGAAGTTTCTCTGTTGATCTTTTTTTTTTGTATCAGAGGGAAGTTTCTCTGTTGATCTTTTTTTTTTTTTGTATCAGAGGGAAGTTTCTCTGTTGTTCTTTTATTTTTTTTTGTATCAGAGGGAAGTTTCTCTGTTGATCTTTTTTTTTTGTATCAGAGGGAAGTTTCTCTGTTGTTCTTTTTTTTTTTTTTGTATCAGAGGGAAGTTTCTCTGTTGATCTTTTTTTTTTGTATCAGAGGGAAGTTTCTCTGTTGATCTTTTTTTTTGTATCAGAGGGAAGTTTCTCTGTTGATCTTTTTTTTTTGTATCAGAGGGAAGTTTCTCTGTTGATCTTTTTTTTTGTATCAGAGGGAAGTTTCTCTGTTGATCTTTTTTTTTTTGTATCAGAGGGAAGTTTCTCTGTTGATCTTTTTTTTTTTGTATCAGAGGGAAGTTTCTCTGTTGATCTTTTTTTTTTTTGTATCAGAGGGAAGTTTCTCTGTTGATCTTTTTTTTTGTATCAGAGGGAAGTTTCTCTGTTGATCTTTTTTTTTTTTGTATCAGAGGGAAGTTTCTCCGTTGTTCTTTTTTTTTTGTATCAGAGGGAAGTTTCTCTGTTGTTCTTTTTTTTTTTGTATCAGAGGGAAGTTTCTCTGTTGTTCTTTTTTTTTTTTTTGTATTAGAGGGAAGTTTCTCTGTTGTTCTTTTTTTTTTATTGTATCAGAGGGAAGTTTCTCTGTTGTTCTTTTTTTTTGTATCAGAGGGAAGTTTCTCTGTTGTTCTTTTTTTTTTGTATCAGAGGAAAGTTTCTCTGTTGTTGTTCTTTTTTTTTTTTTGTATTAGAGGTAAGTTTCTCTGTTGTTGTTGTTTTTTTGTATCAGAGGAAAGTTTCTCTGTTTTTGTTTTTTTTTTTTTGTATCAGAGGGAAGTTTGTCTGTTGTTGTTTTTCTCTAAAACAATGCTGTCTCTGCTCAGTTCTCAACGGTGCGCACTGTCGTGTGAGATAGCTGTAAGCAGAACAGACAACAATAGAATACAAAAGTGCAAGATGATCTGTCAATTTCTTTTTTGAATAAATGCTCAAACTTTCGTGTAGGCGTCATTGACTTTTTTTGTATTTAATACTTTGAGAATGACTTATTTTATACTTGATATTGATTATGATTGAATATGCTTTCCTTATCTATGACCTGTTTATCAACATTAAACAGCACTGAAAGTCAAATTGTAATAAATAGATCAATATGCTGACAATAATTGTCTAATAGTATTATCGACTATACTATTGAATTCTTATTGTTAGAGGTGCCACTCTATTTGGCTTTCAGAAATGTGTGCAATGTACTTGGATTGAATTCAATGCTGCGCTGATATTCTCTTTTACTAGACACTATGTATACCAAAGGATCTCTGTATCTTAACGCACTACTTTTGTTTCCAACAGAAGAAGAAACAATTTTGTTCAGGATTAGAGTTTTGTTTTAATGAAAACTTTTTACATTAATGGAAAAACAAAACTTGTATTCTATTCCAATGTTCCGATGTAAAGTGGCAATAGAACAATACAGTGCGATAAGTTCACAAAACACAAGTAAAACATTCGCCAGAATTCAATGTCAATGTCGATTGTTTACAATTCAGATGGAATGGTCGTTTATGAAGCAGTTGATTTACTACAGACTTAGAGGTTAGTATGGAAAAACAAAACAACAAATTGAAGAGAACTCAAAATAATTAATAGAAAAGTGACTTCATAATTATATTTTTTCAGATTTAAATTCTTTTAGTTTCAAGTATATATAACACTATTTCAGTATACAATGAAATGTATACCTATGGACAAGTCAAATAGTAAGTATAGACTTATAAAGTAAAGGTGCACTTGAACACGACTTGAGTTGAATGATATCACTGGACATGAGCCTACAAGATGAGGCTAGTAATGAAGTACATGAGTGTTAAAGTCTAGTCGCCCTGCACACACCAGTCCACAAGTGTTACACTGCCAGGGGTTGTTCACGTTGTGCAGCCCCATGTGGAGGTGAAACAGGGTGACGTCCAAAAAGAGGATCTCGCAGTGCGGACAGTAACGAGCCTCTCCGGCACGCCCTTGTGATTCTGTTTGAGAACCTCTAGGAGGTCTCTCGTTCTGCTGGTACTCGAAACTCATTCTGTTCGATTTGGACGTGAAACACGTCCCGTTCATCCCAGAGAAGTGACTTTGGTTTAGTCTGTTGTTTTCGGTTGAGTCAGAGGTGTTAGCGTAGTAAAGATTACGATTGATGGAGCTTCTGTCTGTTTGTTCTTTGGTTTCATTTCCATCACGATGTCGTGTATTGAGCTCAGTGTTCTGTTTGATTGGAGCTGAGTACCAAGACGATCTCTCAAGTCCAGCAGCACGCTCGCGTCCAGTTCTGCTAAAATCCAGCGCAGACATTTCTTCGCCGGCGTCGTCTTTCGTTTTGCTGTTTTCTTCATCTGACTCTAGAGCTTCTACTGGTACCAGCACTGCTTCTTGAGCCATGATAGCATCAAGATAAGGAATTGATCGTGTTTTATCTGAGTCTACTTTTGTTTCCCCGGATAAGTGAGAATCTTGTAGACTTGTTTGATTCGAGTGGATTTCTTTAGTTGAAGTCAATGGATGACTTGTCTCTTCTCGCAATCGTTTGGGATTGTTCATCTTATCTCTAGCAGCATCTTCTTTAGACTCATTGCTGTCACCATCGGCGCCTCGTTTTCTGTAAAACCCTGTGTTATAAAAATCCTTTTGTTGCTGTGTTTTGGAGCCAGCTTTATTTTTAGAACAACCGTTGCTAAGCATCATGGCGTCGTCCGCAGAGAGAGGTCGAGTCTGTGCTGTGGCACCCACGGTCACGTCATGGGATACACTTTTAGGTCTGGACAGAGTTCGCCCTGATGTTTTTTTGGGAGGTGACCTCAGAGAAGACTCTATAGCCATGCGCTTAAGCTCAGCTACTCTCTCCGCAGTTAGCTCCCTGTCTTGGCTCTGCGTGTGTTTGACTTTTTTGTCTTCCCCTGTCCCAGACTTGCTACTCAATGCTGGGCATGGCCCAGGCGAGGTAGATGAAGACGAGTTGGATGAACTTGATAAAATCTGATTTTTGGACGACATGTTGATTGACACATCCGGCCACAGCACTCCTGACTTGTTTTCACTGTCTTCGTCTCGCGTGTGGTACATCACATGCATGGCCAGGGCGTCTTTGTTGCTGAACACCTCGCCGCACACGCTGCAGCTCATCTGCTCTAGCATCGAAACCAACAAGTTCGAAGATGAGGAAGACTGCAGACCGTACTCGTTCAAAAAGCGTCTGTACTGCTTTGGATCAACATAGACGCCAAAAGCATCAATACAAAACAAACTTCCAAAGTTTAAAGCTCGTTCGGCTAAGGCCGTGCTTGATAAATCAATTTCATCTTTAGTGGAGATGCCCGGGGACGTTAAAGGCTGAATGCTTTCAGGAAGCATGGCCGCAGCCGCCTTGCTCATCACCGCGGCTTGATTTCTGAGGGCCATTAGCATGGCTTGTTGGCGGAGTTCTCGCTCAAACTTTTCTCTAGGGGTTGGGTTTTCAGGGTTTGGGGAGATTGCTGAGGTAGGTAGTGCAACGCACGACTCGTTTTTGGCTCTAAGAAGCATGTGCATGGCGTATGTGTCACGGCTTGAAAACACAACGTCACAACCGTCACACCTGAAAGAGCTCTTGTCATTTTCAAAACCATGAATCCCGAAACGCCTTAGATCGATGCCGTCTGCTCCTAGGTTGCTTTTCAGCAAATCTTGGGCTGACATCGACCCTGAAAGAGTGGGATGACGACTGAGATCACCTGCTGAGGAGTTGAAGCTGATGTAATGTGAATGCGACTTCATGGAGTAGCCTCCTCCTGGTGGTCGCCCACGTCTGCTGACGTAACGTAGTCGACTTTGCGGAAGGGAATTAGTCGTCTCAGTCGATACTTGGAGTTGAGCCCCTGCTTCGTCATTCTCATTGCTGACAGTTTCAACGGGCTCTTTCTTGACCACAACGTCAGCTACCTCCATAGTATCCATTACCCTGTAGAGAAACAAATAGCGCCTTTAAAACAGTTTTTTGATAGATCGATGTGCTCACAGAACAAAAAATGTATTAAAAAAAAACCTAATTTGTCTGATAAAATGAATTGTTCACAATGTGAGAAAAGAAATTCAAAAACGATACAGAAATAGCATTAAATATGTTGATCCGGTTTCATTTCTTTGGGCAAGATATTCACCAGTGACAACTGTCATCAATTACATTCGGAAAGTTGGCTTGCTACAAAGATCATGTCAATGGTTCCACGCTCTTTTCTGAAGCCGCACTGGCTTTCTGGTAGTAGACCATATTCTATGTGTTGCTTGAGACGATTTAGTAGGATGCGTGCAAGGATTTTCCCAGCAATAGAGAGAAGAGATATTCCTCTGTGGTTGTCGCAGATCTGGCGGTTTCCTTTTCGCTTGTATAAATGAACAATTGTGGCATCTTTAAAGTCTTGTGGTATTGACTCTTTTTCCCACATAATTAAGAAGAGCTTATGAAGTCTTTCAATCAGGGCTAATCCACCTTTTTTGTAGACCTCTGCGGGAATGGAGTCAGCTCCTGGGGCTTTTCCGCTTGCGAGCTGTTGAATGGCAAGATCGGTTTCCTTTAGCGTAGGGGGGTCATCCATTTTTTCATTTATTGGTACTTGCTGTAACCTGTCTATGGCCGCTTCATTTATGATGGAAGGTGTATTGAGAACCTTTTCGAAGTGCTCTGCCCAGCGTTTTAGGATTTCTTCTTTATCTGTCAATAGAATTGTCCCATCAGCATTTAATAGAGGTGATGAGCCTGACTTTGTGGGTCCATAGATATCGTTTATGGCATGGTAGAAGTTCTTCATATCGTGCTTGTCAGCAAATTCCTGTATTGTTTCCACTTTCTTGCTAAGCCAGGTATCTTGCATTTGGCGTAACTGTTTTTGCACATTTTAGCGGATGTTAGTGAATGCATCTTTAGTGGACTGGGAGTTTGGGTTGTTCAGATACATTTTGTGGAGCTTGTGCTTTTCATCTAATAGTTTTCTGATCTCAGTATTGTTTTTATCAAACCAGTCTTGATGCTTTCTCTCCATAGGACCAAGTATGTTTAATGCTGTGCTATAGATATCTTCTTTGAAGCATTCCCAGCTTTTATTTACATCTGATTCAGTTGGAAGGTTGAACTTGAGGCAGTTCTCTATCGCATCTGCAAGCGACTTTTCAGTTTTGTCATCTGCTAAGCTGGCCATGTTTAGCCTTTTTAGGGGTTTAGATTTTTGCGGAAGTCTCTTTGGTTGAATAAGGATGTTTAGTTTTGTGATGATGAGGCGGTGGTCTGTTCCACATTCTGCACCACAGCAAGATTTGGTGACACGAATGTCCTGACGGTCAGATTGTCTGGTGATGACGTAATCTATGAGGTGCCAGTGTCTTGAGCGGGGATGCATCCAGGAAGTTCGCTTTCTCATTGGAAGACTGAATATTGTGTTCAATATAAGCAGCTTGTGTTCAGCACAGGTCTGGAGTAGTAATAATCCGTTGCTGTTGCATTGACCTATCCCGAATTTGCCTAAGACTCCTTTCTAGATGTGATGGTCAGAGCCGACTCTTGCGTTGAAGTCACCGAGAATGAGTAGCTTTTCTGTTTTTGGAATATCAAGTAAGGTGGAGTTTAGTTCTTCGTAGAACTTTGCTATGACATCATCTGGGTTGGTCATGGTGGGTGCGTAAGAGCTAACAATGGAAATATGTTTCTTTTCGTTTTGTAAAGGCAGCTTTAGGGTCATGAGCCTATCACTAATTCCTTTGGGAGGCCCGACTAGTTTAGATACTATTGATGTTTTTATGGCAAAGCCGACTCCACATTCACGTTGTACTTCAGTGCTTCTACCGCTCCAGAAGAAAGTATATCCAGCTCCTCTTTCGCAGAGTTCACCTTCATCTGCAAGCCGAGTCTCGCTTAGTGCTGCGATGTCTATGTTGTATCTGTGGAGCTCCCTGGCTACTAGTGCAGTTCGTCTTTGTGGTTTATCAGATGTGTCGTTGTCAAGAAGTGTGCGCACATTCCATGCGCCTATGGTAAGAGGAACTATCCTCGTCTTTTTCTTTGATTTTCGACCGCTTGAGTAGGGTTCCCGCCAACTCCGGTAGGTAGGCTAGGGTAGTTTTGAGCAGGCAATTTTTGGGGCACCTTTTCTAGCCCTGTCCTCATGCTATGGAGGTGAGCTTTTAGAAAGCGTGTCGTCCACTTCATCCGTTGTCACGTGATGCATTGCTGCATAAAACTCCGCGAGTCAAATGAGAACCAAGCGACGGTAGCTTCCCTTTTTTTTAAATGAGTTTTTGCCTAGCGCATCTTACATGCTCTTGTTTATGGACTTTCATTTTTAGAGTAAATACCTGCGCCTTTAACATTACTCACACTCCCACACAGGCACACCTCCTCCCCCCTTCTCTTTTCTCCCGTAACCTTTTTTGTCTTCAATCTTCCTCCCTGGCCCAGGTTGCTGGGAGCAAATGTCCCCCCTAAACCTTAGTTGCATTATTCACCAGCTGAAGCCATTTAATAACCCAGTGCTTCGGGATGCATTCAACTATTCAGCAAGCCAACAAACAGTTGCAGTCTGAACACTGTCCACTAGGCTGCTGTTTACCATCAAACTTTTCACACTACTATTTCTGTCAGAGGGTTTGTTTTTAAATGGAGAAAAATCAAGATTCAGAAAAAACAGTAATAATTTTTTTTTTCATCATGTCTTGTCATATTTTTTTTAATCAAAAGTACTGTTGGTTCTACTGTAAGGAATAAAAGAACAACAACTCGGAAGATTCGAATTAGAACTACATAAAAATAAGGATGGTGGGTTGGGAAAGCCAATGCAATTTTCAAGCTTCGTAAATAATAGAAGTATGAAAGCTCTTTGTTCAGTGAAAGCAAATTTAAAAACATAAAATATTTTAACAGCACAGTGGCGCGCGAGTAAATAAATGATGAGGACTGAGAGAGTGTGATGGCTAGGTCTGTCTGTAAGGGAAGGGGGGGGGGGCACCGGACGTCTACTTACATTCTTAGTGACACTCTCATTCAGTGTGTGTGTGTGTTTGTCTGTAGTCGGGAGAATGAGATTTTTTTAATTTATTAATTTGGGATAGATATTCTACAGTTATTTTGGATATGAAGGGAAACAAAGTTATCTTTCATCCACCAATTTTTTTTTAATGTAGTCAATTTCCTCCTACGTCATTGTAGCCCAAGTAAATCTATAGAATATCATATTCAGAATGGAGCAGTACCTGAATTATTATTACAAAGCTCCGCTTGTATGTCTGGTACAATTTTTGTAAACGTAATTTCTCCCATTCCCATTCTCGGATGAAGTTGAAACTTTACAAACTTATTCTGTGTTCCTAACAAAATTTGAAACAATTCTTTAAAAACTTAACCAGTTAATTAATTTCGATTGATTCGGGAAAGAGGGATAATTCTCACAGTGTTGAAAGATAAGACTGTAAATGTGCAGCTATTTCGTTTATACGTCGGGGTTTTTTTTTTAGTTGTTGTTTTTTTTTTTGCTTTTTAAATTTTTTTAAAAATTTTGCTTATATCTTGATTTGCTGGTGACGACATACTTTGCAAGGTCTTGACTTCATCGTCATCGCTAAGCATTGCTTTCAGCCTTAGAAAATAAACTGTGTCTCAAGACATCTTTGTTTCAATCTTTAGAACATTTAAACTTGATTGTTGAATATTGTTAGCATTTCTCAACACCAATCAAAGAGTATGTCATCATCAAAAAAAAAAAACATTTTTGTCTTTATAGTGAAGGGTTATTATAAAGAATTATAATATTGATTTCATTTTAATAAATATAATAAAGTATCACAGACTATGGTTGGACATTATTGAGGTCCGACTGCTCTATGTAATTCAGGATGTTTCTTGAAAGCCTGGCCAGATTTACATGTCTTTTTAGCGGTCCCCGAAAGGGGAAAAGGCGCTATTAGGTTTGTGTGGCCTGTCTGTCCGTCCGTCCGTCCCGTTTAGATCTCAGAAACTAGAAGAGAAAATGAAAATTGGACATCATGATATTTTAGATCATTCAGAATTCTGATACAACGGCTACTTTTTTCTTTTCCGAAAGTGAACCATCTAATTTTTAAAATTATATATGCAAGCAGATTTTTCAAAAAATTACACCACTTTTCAAATAAAAAACTTCAGGGGAGGTCATGGACTTCTTCAGTAATAAGTCAAGCTTCATTCATAGATTCGCGCATTGGTACAAAAAAACTACATCTAAGGTCACAATGGTAAACGTGTGAAATGGATAATTATAAAATATATTTATTACCAGACAGACAGACTGAGTTGATATAAGTTTCTTTTTTAAAAAAAGTCTACAAATTTGTAAGAAAAAAGAATCCAAATGAATGCCTAACTAGGATGCAGCTTGTGTAGTATCGGTCTGCTTGTGAGTACAGTGAGTAGAAGTTAAATGGATTTCACAGCTTAACACTTTAAACAAAGCTTATCCAAGGGAAAGAACCGCTAACTACTGCCATTTATCTCAAGATGCAAGGGTTAAGCTTCCTTTCTGCTATATAAATCAAAATTAATTAATTAATACTTATTGATTAACTAATTCATTAATTTTTAATTGATTCATGTATTGTCATCGACAATGAATAATTATAAAGAAGTTCAACTTGATCCAAGGCTGGAAAGTGGGAGAGAAAACGTCATATGAGGAATAAATTCATATGCACATCGACATGTCTCATTAAGTAGCATGTATTCCCCTGATTTCGATATCAAACAAAGTAATTAATTACCAATAATTCATTAACTAATTGAGGAAAGTTTCAGTGTGATCCGAGAAAGGGAAGTGGAAAGAAAAAACGTGTACACATTTTTTACCAGACGGAGTAAGCTTTGTAAAAAAAAAAATTACTTGTATTTAAAAAGTGGTCTGATGGTCTGAATGAAAGGGGATACGCCGCTGTATTCATGGACATTGCATGGTAAAAAAATATGAATGATTCGATACATACTTGAAATGCTTCGTTATGTAATGGTATGCTGTAGGTACTCTATTATATCTCGTCAAATTCATGGAGTATGCTTCACTACAGACAGTTGCATATTTAATGTCTGTTCCCGTTACATTTTCAAAAGCTAGAAATGGGCTCTAACTTGAGCGTTCAGATGAGTGGATTATTCCCCCGTTTCCACATTACAAAATGCATGAGATTCTGTCGTATGAAAGACTTGCCGCGAGCAAGAACGTTCACTCTGCTAATCTCTCCTCCATGTCTCCAGCGTGTAGCAGCAAGACCAACTGGAATGTCACCGTGGTAGTGGGGGCTAGATTTTTGTGTGCGGCAACTGTGTTGTTTTTTTCCCTCATAATAATTGGTCGTTAAAACCTTATTAATCATTCATGTATTCAGCAATCTATTGGAACCAGCATTGTTTGGAAACGATTAAAATTGGACCGATTATTGACCTCTGTGATAACAGTTCCTTTTTTTTTACACAGTTCAATATCGTTCATACAGTTTTAATATTCGATCACAGTAGAAAAACTTCATGTCTAAAAACATGATAGATGTGATTTATAAAGTAACAAAAACAATGGAATACCATTGTCATTCACAGAATAATTATGAACTTTAACAAAGTGCTCTTTAAGAAAAATAAAACAAAATACAGTGTCCTATGTTACCACACTAGAAGTAATTGCTCCTTCTTGCAAAGCTAATATTAATTCACTCTGTCTGTCTATCTGTCTGTCTATCTTAAATCTAATCTATTCTTCTCTCAATTTCTAGAATATTCTGATCTCACCATCCTTTGTCTCAGACCATAATGCTCTTTTTTTTGTTGTAAGATGTTTCATGGTAATTTTCTTCATTCTAATTACGCCACATCTTTTTTAAAACAGAAAATTGAAATTATCATTAAAATTTTCGTTAAAAGTTAGGAACCTAGATATTAGTTATAACGAAAACGAGGATTTCATTAATTCTACTGACAGCTTCAAGGGGTTCAATCTTATTAAGGCTAACTTCTACAAAAATTAAATGTAGCAATTTTGTTTTCAATAACTACATATTAGAATATAGGCATACGTTTTTTTTTTTGTATCTTACAGGTAGGAATATTTTGATAACAAAACAACTTTTCATTTATTGGGGAATAATTGTTAAATCATCATATACACATTTACTTTTATATCATTCAATGTAGGTTGAAAATATGTTAAATGACAGAGTCTATGCTCATCACATGTCATATTGTGACAAACGAAACCCTGTCCATTATTTCGCTGTTTCTGTAATGAATTTGTCCGCATGCGATCGTGTTTTAAATGTACATTTTGTATAGAGGAAACCAGGATCGAGGCTTCTGATAACTCGTAGTGCAAAGATTTTTATATTCCCATAGTATTGTTTCATTTGATGTTTTACTTACTCAAAGGTTTGACTACCGTAGATTTATACATATATATATATATATATATATATATATATATATTGACTTACGTTGCTCACAAAACAACGGACCAACTTAGGCCTTCTATGAGCTTCTGTGAAAACAAGCCCATTTTCTTTTCTTTTCAAATGGAGAGGATGAAATAATCAACCAAGTTAATCATTTTAAAAATTGATCCCATCAAAGATATCTTTTTTTTTTTCTGGAGCGCCTTAGAATGACTTGCGGTGGTTGAGTGGTAAAGTGCTTAGCTTCCGAACCGAGGGGTCACGGGTTGGAGTCTCAGTGAAGACTGGGGATATTTAATGTTGGGACTTAAGGGTGCCCCTGAGTAGACCCAACTCTAATGTGTACCTGACGTTAGTTGGGGAAAGAAAAGCGGCTGGTCGTAGTGTTGTTTACATGACTCCCTCGTTAATCGTGGGCCACAGAAACACGTGACCTTTACAACATCTGCCTTAGGGGAAGCTAAAAAAAAAATCGTGATTGCTGGGGGGGGGGGGGGGGCAGTGAAGAGTGAACGTGACAGACATGTAATCAAGACTGAATTTCTATTCTACCTGACACCAAAATATATTTTCAAAGACTTAGGGTCCCACATTGTAATCATCCATTGATATAGCGGGTAAAAAAATAGTAATCGTAACTCAATAGCTAGTCTTAGCATTGTGGTTTTTTATTAGAGAGTAAAAGAATAGATTGTATTCTAAATCTTGAGCATCGCCAATGGGTAAAATCTAGTATTTTATAAAGATATTTTGAACTAAAGTATTGCATACAAGCTGGCAAAGAGTAGGTCAATGTTATTAAAGGGATGCTTTCAATAATGCAAGCAGACGTCATCAGTGTAATAGTCAGGTGCTATGAATATTTTAGTCGTGTGTCATTAAAAATGGAGCATGGCGCCATTAATAATAAAAAGAGTCGCCCTCAGTACAAGAGCCAGGCCTCATCAATAATAAACCCGCAAGCCATCAATAATGTAGTGGACCATCCCACATTGGAGAGTCTACAGCTATTAGTATTATGCATGTTCTCTCGAGTTCTGGTCCTATTGAAGGAAGAATGAAACAGTAGACGTCAACTAAAATGTTACATACTGAATTCGAGAAACATTTTTAAGTTCAATAAGAATGTCTCAAGCTGTGAGTAGGTACGGCAAAAAAATAATCAAACGGGGGTAATTTTGGATATTTTAATCAAAACATTCAGAAATATCTGAATAAGTATCAAAACATTTTTAAATATCTGAAGTAGACGAAGTATATATATCACATAAAACATAAGTAAAAACATATTGAGAACAATATTTAAAATCAGTTTGTGTTAATCATCAATATTCACCATTATTTTTTAGCACTAGATTATGGGTAATGCTTAATGGGGGTACTACATATTCACTAGGGTCACCTACGAGTTTTTGTAACAAAAACTCTCTGAATTTTCTTGATGGCTGAATTACTTATAGCTGGATAGAACTCAAACATAATGTAACCATTTTTTATTTATTTTGTGTGTGTGTGCATATTGCTAGTTTTTGTAGGAACTGACTGTCACCTGTCTGTCACCTGGCTGTCACCTGGCTGTCACCTATCTGTCACCTGACTGTCACCTGTCTGTCACCTGACTGTCACCTGTCTGTCACCTGACTGTCACCTGTCTTGCTCGTTTCTTTTTACAGAATAAAAACAAGAGATGACAACGAAAACAATTCAAATTTGAATCACTCGACCATAAACTAGCGGTTAACTAATTATCAAAGTTCAAACGACTATTGCATATATTATAATGTTATCAGTATTCACCAGTGGCGCCTACCCCCTAGACGAAATTAAATTCGATTGCGAAAGCTTGAGAGAGGGGGGCGTTGTAAGTTCTCGTTGTAAGATCCGTGAGGGTTTGAAAAACTTCATTTAAAAAAACAACAACTTAAAAACATAGTAAAACATAATTTTCCGATTTTTCTTTGCTTATATATTTCTTTTGAACCCAAATTTAGAAATTCAATACCTTCCTCTTCCGATGCTTCAAGGCGGGCTGGCTATATGGGCGTTTGGACAAATGCCCGGTGGACCGTTACCTACATGGGCCGTTAAGGCCACCTAAAGGGCCTCATGAATGCCACTATAGAACCTATTCAATTGTTAACCCTTAAAGGGTACCCTGGGGTACTGGAGTACCCCAGACAAAAAATAAAATTGCAAATTCTCAGCCGCTTTTAACCGGAAGTACTTCATCGTTTGTTTACCTTCCTGTCATTATGCTGTGTTTACATGGCTGATATTGTCGATTTTTTT